>OZ022498.1:73671750-75010506 GCA_963989385.1 Ctena decussata | reverse complement strand
AAATGTTGATGCTTTGTCTTATTATATCATGGCACATTGCACCGGCGTTGATTCGACATTGGTACATGTATGCAAGCTAATAACCATAAAATAAAAAAAAGAAAGAAAAAAATGTTAACAAAATTTGATAGTCTTTAATTTACAACAAAGACAACAAATACAAACTTGTTTTTCACCAGGCTGTGTCAACTAGCTGTGTGTCTTAAAACATAAATATGCACAAATCATTATTTCAAAGTTCACGAAAATGTTGCCGCATGGTTTTCAGAGATTGATTTGAGCCGCGACACGAGAAAACCAACAAAATGGTTGTGCGGCCAGCGCAGACTCAGATCAGCCTTGGCACCCGCCCAGTCTGATCAGAGTCTTCGCTGTCCGCATGAAGCTAGCTTAGACCCTTAGCTACCCTTTAAGCGCTTAGCGAAGAGTCTGCCCAGACTGGTTTGATTCCAATGCTGATCTGAGTCTGCACTGGGCGGACAAACACATTGTTGGTTTTGTCGTGTCGCGGCTCATTTATAGACTCCAACTACAGTTCATGTAGTCCGCAGAAAGAATCTAAAAGGTACGAACTTGGAAATATGCTGTGAAAGAGGGTATGTGCGTGTGTGTCTTGAACTTGATCCACCTGCCCACTTACAAACAGTGTGAGGAAACTGAAGATTGATCTTTCGAGATCACATCGCTGTATTATCAATGCTTTGATGATCGGCATAATGTATGCATGCATATGTATGTCTGTTAAATTCAATTTGTATGCACTTGTTAAATATTCTGCTTTTATCACCTCTCAATCTCAGTCAGTAGCGCTTATGAAAATTCTCATCACAGTGTACATGAACATTTCTGAGTACAAAAGATCAAGGTCATTCTTTGAACTTTGACGAAAACTTCATATTTTGAAAATTTCACATAAGCTCAGAGGACACGTCAACTCAGACGAGCAATTCAAGCCCTTAGTTTCTTAAATCATTATTTAGATAGATTCCATTCTACGTGGGTTAATTTCAAGCACAATATCAGGCTGCTTAAAATAGTCTAATGAATTTTAGGAACAATCGGCATGAATGATATTTATCTTGTCTAAGTATCATTGAGATCTTTAGAACTGAGAACAGGCCTCGAGGTTATGAAACTTGAGTACATTCTCAAAATAAAGCACACTGATTGGCTGCTTCCGAGCACATGCTCAGAAGCAGCCAATCCTGCTTCCGAGCACAGCAGCCAGTCAGTGTGCTTTATTTTGAGTTTGAGATTATTCTCAAGTTTTATAACCTCCAACGCTGGTCGACGTAATCCAATTATGCTTTCCGAAAACTATGTCTGGTTTGTCAACAAACTATTATCATTAGAGGAGAATTGAATAAAGAAGACATTGATGAAAAAACGGAAATGCAAATCCCATTAAATTGCAAACGTTATCAAATTAAATCGACCACGATTACTGTGCTGCAAATAAAAAGTAATCTTATGGCCTAAAATTTAGGTCCTAGAAGTGCTGTCAGATTTTAAATGAATTTATCATATGTCGTCGCTGTTTTTAGTGGATAATGTCGTGTCATTAAAATCGTATGTCCACACGTGTAATAACACTTTGGCGAGTACAGATAACGTCATTGACAACGTCCGTGTAAACAATGTTTTTTTTAAATAATTCTCATTATGAAGGCAAAAAAAATTACCATTTAAAGGGTCATATGATAAACAGAAGAAGGCTCATTTAATATGAAATGAACAATCGTGTATGATACTCTATATGATTTATGTCTCTCTGAATTTATTTAGTTATATTAAAAATAATGACCTTTGTGGAAGTGAAACTGCATTTCATGGACCTGCAGTCTACAAATTCACCGACGCAAAGCCGAGCCAAATACTTTGCGTTATCTGGCATACGTAACTCAACATTCATTGAATCATATGGACTAAATGTTTTACTGTCAATCTGTAATAGTTCTAGTCCTGTGGCGGCACGGCAAGGCACTATTTTGCGACTTCATGTCATTTCCTTTTACCGTAGGGAGTCATAAATACTAATGACGTCAGAATGCAAAGCAATACTGATTTACATGTCAGTATCGCAAAGTACAGACCGACTCATGAAATCTATCGTCCGTTCATTTGTTCGTCTGATCCAGCTTTCACATTTTTGTTTTCCGGATAGCTCTTCCGACAGTGCTCATGGCGTTTCGAGGGTTTCATTACTAAGATGTGCAATAGTTTAAATTGTTTGGCAGTTGTGCACCGTTGAGTCTTAGAGAGTTACATTTAATAGACCGACTTAAGCATTTTCAGACTTAAAAGCCACTTCAACTAAGAAACTGATTTTGGAATACTGTTGTATTTGATAGGTAAAATAATTTGGTTACAGTTGTTGCAGAATTATTGTCCACGATTGTAAATACTGTAAAACACTTATATTTGGCGGCAGCAAACTTTGGCGGTTTCAATAGATAGGCCTTTTGGCGGATTTTTAATTTGGCGGTTTTCTAATTTCTGATAAAATAATGCTTCCTTCCAACATTATATGGGTCACTTGAGTTCGATGTCTGCCTATCATGGCGAATACAGTTACATGATGAATACAGTAATTACAATCATTTTTATTGTCACATTGTTAGATGTTAGTCTTCTGCCTGATTAATTCAGTTTGGATTACATGTTTAAATTCATTAAGAATGTCTTATAAACATTTTAACACTCCATTTCCTCCCATTTGTCGGATGCTTGGGCTCTTCTTTTGTACTCATATATATGATGTGTTCTGACTTTGATAATATGGTAAAGGCAATAAATTATATTCTTTCAGGGTCAGTTTATATTCGCGGCATTTTAATTTGGCGATATTCTTCTTTTCCGCCAATATCGCTAAAATAAAGTGACCGCCAAATATAAGTGTTTTACAGTATTAAGACAGCTTAAGGTTTAGCTGCAGCCTTTGGATGATCTCTATTAACATGATATAGCTATGAATGATAAGATGACCTGTTTTGTTTTCCCCTCTCAAACTGGAGTGTAACTGTACAGTCATCTTCCTTTGCTCCAAAATAAAATGCAATCTTGTTCATCCGTTTTCTTGTTAAAGTATTTGATTGATATACATATAAGTTATATTGCTCCAAGCCCCGAGGTTATAAAACTTTTTTCGTGCTCAACTCAGTTGAGCATCTCTGCTGATAAATATGAAAATGCCAACTAATGTTGGCATTTTCATATTCATAAGCAGAGAAAATTTATACTCAGCCAAATTGAGCAAGAAAACAACCGTACTTATCAGTAATTTGCTATTTATTAGCAGGTAAAATTTCATGCTCAACTCAGCTGAGCATGAAAAAAGTTTTATAACCTCGGGCCCAGGTACTGTTAACTGCAAGCAAATCACCAATCTGTGGCTTTACTCCGTAAAAGAATGTTCGAGCTATGCTGACTTTCCGAAGTTGGCATTTTGTTCTTGGACTGATTATTTGTAGAATGAATAGTAGATGCAATTTAATGATCAGTTCTGGAAAACAATTTTGATTGTAATTCCGTAAATTAGGACTGTATCATATAAGCTGCAGGGAGCCATTATGAAAATGAAATGTTTTGCATTCCACATTAATTACTAGAGTACAGAATAAACAAAGGTACAAGTTGTAAAAGGCAGTAGATAGATTATATGATAGCTACTTAGAAGTGACATGTTTCATCGTATTATTTAGAGGCAGTCGAAGACAAACTTGGAATTATTTTACAAACTGGTACAGCTTAAAGCAACATAAATGTGAAGCGTGCCTCTTCTTTAAAATCTGTCAATTCTGAAGCCGAAAGCGGTACGTACCAAGTTTACAAAGAATGTTTCGTAGCACGGCTAAATGATATGTGATCTTCTCTCGTCAAAATGAAGTCAATCAGTTTTATGCCACTATTTTATATTTGGTTTGCAAGAGATTGAAAGTAACGCATTGGCGCCCATTTCGCAAAATCATATACCGGTACCAGCAGAATAAAAGGTCATTTTCCCATTTGCCTGAAATGACAACGAGGCCCGGATAATATGAAACAACGGACTTAACAGAAATTATTAACCAGACAGAGAAGGTAAATGAGCCGCGACACGACAAAAGCAACAATGTGGTTGTGCGCCCAGCGCAGACTCAGATCAGCCTGGGCATCCGCCCAGTCTGATCAGAGTCTTCGCTGTCCGCATGGAGGTAGCTTAGACTCTTAGCTACCCTTTGAGCACTTAACGAAGAGTCTGGTAAAACTGGACGGATGCCCAGGCTGATCTGAGTCTGCACTGGGCGCACAACCACATTGTTGGTTTTGTCGTGTCGCGGCTCAAGTAATCACATTTCCCTCATTCAAACGATGTTCAATGTTATCAGCATAGGCCCAATGATCTCTTAACTTTGCACCACAATGATTATGGGGAAACATTTCACAGCCGCGACACGGCAGTTAATAACAGCTGCAGTGAAGCCAAATAAAGATCTATACCTTCCCAGCAGGCACATGACGTTGAAATAACGTCGTATTGACGTCGATGCGACGCAATGACGTCGCATCGACGTCAGTATGACGTCATTTCGACGTCATGTGCCCGCTTGGTTGTATTTCGCTCCTGGAAAAATACTGAAGAACGAATATCGGAGTCTCAGACTACAAAATCTGACTACTGAATACAGCAACGTAACTCAGATACAATGTAAACAAGTATTCCCTTGAGAGACATAAACCAGTTACAAAGACACGGAGATATAAAAAATGAGTTGGAAATCATATTACAGCTATTAGGTTATCAAATAAAATCAGAGCATGTAATTCTAAAGGCGCTAAAACCAAACCATTACTGTACTGAGCGAACAGAAGTTTGGGTACTTGAAATATATGTCTACATCTAAATATCAAGCACTATCTATTGAATGCAACACGGTATCTTAGAATAATTCTCGATCCAAAAACGTTACATATTTTAAAAAAAATACAGTCAAGTCTCGATATCTCAAAGACAAGGGCGTAACTGCCTATACGCAAATACGCAGGTGCGTATTGAAATTTTGTCAACTGACAAAATTTCAACACGCACCTGCATATTTGAAGATGCTGAAATTTTGTACAGCGTACATTGTTTATCGGAGAAGATTTCATTAGTAACTGCAAAAAGGTGTGACTACATGAAATATCTTTCGGGCTAAAACTCTTATTCTTGCCCTCAAGGGATATAAAATTTCCTTTTAAAAGGAAGGCTTGCCCAGCTAAGACAGTGAAATTTTCATTAGTTGTGTTGAAGAGCACACTTTATACTCTTAACAATCCTAATTTAAGATCATTTGGTTTCCTTCTGACCAACAGTATAAACTTCTTCTGCGGTCTGGCACCCTGTGATTCATTTGATGGCAAGGATCTCAAAACATAATAACAAGCGTATGAGTTGACAATGTCGGGGACGCCTAGACCCCGACGAACTGTATTTATAAACATGTGCATTAGTGATCATTTACAATGACACTGAAACAAGGGAGATAACTCAATATTACTCACAAGTGTTGAGACCGTAGCCACAAAGTTCTTTAAGTTGGCCGCACCACGCCACAACCAAAATTGTTTCGACACAGACCTGACTTGCTTTCTCCAACGACACAGCAAACTGAACAGTTCAGTGAGCCAAGGGCCTTTACCCACTTCAATCAATACAAACAACTTCATGGCCAACAATCTGTTAACCTATAACATGCAATGAGCCATGGGATTCTTAAGATCCAAATTTTGTTATGAATTTGTCTGTTTTCTGTTGCTAACTTTTATTTAGCGAAGTATTTTTAAAATTTCTTAACTTCTTGAATGGTGGCATTTTCCACAGGTGTGAGGTTAAAACAAGTGTAAAATTTATTTGAAAAACAAATTGAGGAAATATTTACACACACACACACACACACACACACACACACACACACACACAAAGAAAAAAAAAAAAAAGTTTTCCAACGTTTTGGCCGTTAGGCATGTCTCAAGGAAAATTACTATATGAACATATTTCAAGTCTTCTTTACGGCTGCTTAGTCGCATTCAATTTGAATCAAATTTTAGGAAAGACTGTTTCAAACCCATGTCTATGGAATCTTGGCACATCTGAACTTGGCATCAAAAGAAGACAATAATTTTATATGTACTGAAGTTTATTTTTGGTTATAGTGGCATCAGTGGCAGTGACTAAAACAAAATTTTGATACTCTGAGAAGAAAATGCATGCTGCTATTGTTTGAGACAATAACTTGCTTTACACCATTTGGGAACAACAAAGCATGGAACCCATTGCGTTCATACTTCCATGAACTTCCGACAAATGAAAACGCAGTCTGATCAGTCTATCCACAGCATGAAAGATGTCTGCATCATGAAGAATATATATGCCGAAAAAGACTGATCAGATCCCAAGAATGCACCGCCTGTGGAGAGTGTGTCGGCTGCTCTGACTAGTCAGATTATGCGATGCCCTAATGCCTATTTTTTCGCGACGCCGCTGCATGATTTTTGGAAAAGCTAATGCTTGTAAGCTAAGCTATAAATAAACACTGTGTCTTACACAGGTTTTGGTTTCTTTCTTAGAATGCAAAGCCAAACAGTTTGCATTAAATTCAGAGTTTTATATGTATGCAATCAGTTTATAAAAAGCAAAAGATATGTGGCCAAGTTCAAGGCACTTGTGAAAGAAAAACGTGCGTTTTAACGGACATATCAAAACAAAGTACATGCACTATCAAAAATAGGTTTTCCATCTGTTATTTTTAGCAGATGAGGTAAATCGGGTGTGGATAAAAATAGACAAATCGTACGAGTTCTTTGTTTGTTGTTAAAAAGAAATTTTATGTGTTTGTGGAGAAAATCATGAAGAAAGGCAGTCTCAAACCGGAGCGAGCTTTCCGATCTATATGGTTTGCGTCCCTAAAAAGGTTTAGAAGGAGTCGTTGCAGTACAAACTCTATTGGTATTTTCCGACTAAGCGTGACGTATTGTTTCTTCCGAAAATAACTCGGTATCACTAAACCGCATGAATACTGGCTTGCGACCGTCATCGCAAGCCAATAAAGCATAATTGTGTGTAACATGTAATTGCCCCTAGTTACGCATCTGAAAGACACTGCGATCTATGTCTGCATTGTTTGCCTAGGTTCCCTTTGTGGGATGGTAGGGATAAATTGGTTAATCGGTAAGATCTTAATTTTGAAAATTGCAATGATGTTGTGAAGCTTATTGTTCCAGCGAAAGTAGTTTTACGTGAAATATTAAAGGATAACTGAGAATTATCATTATATTATGCATTGGATGTAAAACAATATTTTTGCATCCCACTAGGTTGGCAAGACATTGTTTACTGTTGCATTCCTGGAAATTGCTGTCTCACATTATAATTATCTAAATGTTCGATTTGCATATAAATCCAGCGATGTCCTTTACGGCGTCATACTGTAGTTCTTGCCATTCAACATCATTTCTCTGGAGCGAGGTATAATCATGGGCTTTACCTTTTGTACATGTTCAGAAGGTTGTCTTGGACATGTAACCAACTTTCACACGAGACTAAAATAATGTATAAAAGACACGAGCTTTCCAATTATTTTGAGGTAGCAAGGTCTTGCCTGATACTATTTACAAACTCAAATGAGCCGCGACACGACAAAACCAACATAATAGCATGTGCGCTCAGCGAAGACTAAGATCAGCCTGGGCATCCGCCAAGTCTGATCAGAGTTGTCGCTTACGCTTAAAGGGTAGCTAAGGGTCTAAGCTAGTTTCATGCGGACAGCCAAAACTGATCAGACTGGGTGGGTACCCAGGCTGATCTGACTCTTCGCTGGGCACATATGCCGCTTTGTTTTTTGGTTTTGTCGTGTCGCGGCTCAAATATCTAACATCAACATCGCATCCACAAGTAATCATGATATGCCATTCACTAGTAATCATGATATACGACAAAAGCCTGAATGATGAGATGCTTGCTGTTGAACCAGTGTAATTAGGTTAATTAAATGTAACCTATTTTAAATGATAACTTACAGCGTTCGACGTTGATGTTTAGAAGACAGTGTTTTCTCAGGACAGAATTCGTTGTTACGACCATATGACGCAAGTATATTCCAGTAGGCACACGTTGAATCAACCTAGAATCATCCTTGATTCAGCGTCGCGGCATTGACTCAAAGTTGAATCAAGGCTGATTCAACCATGATCAGCAGTAAGTCTCATTTCAAATCGGAATTGTCTGCTGATCAGTGCTGTTCATTCTGTTTAACCTGCGAGTATTTCTTCAACTGCTATCAATTTAAGCATACTTCTTTCCTTCTTTGTTTGAGGGCGGGATGTATGATCTGATTGTATTTGCTCCTGGTCAGTGCTAGACTGGCTCCCAGTCCCTTTGCTTTATATTTTGGCTTTGACCAAATGGTTTGCCATCAGAATAAAAAAAAAACATATTGAGACTTCTACTATTTGAATACATATAACCATTTAACCCGGAAGCCAGGCTAGGTCAGTGCCTATCCTTCTAAAGGTGGGTTTAAAGGTGAGAAATCTCTTGCTATATTGGACGCAAGAAATGGACATGTTTGCTGCTGAAAAAAAAAATCAGGAACCTTTAAACTAGTCAAGTCAGAGTCAAAACAAAATTATTTAGGCACAAACATACAAAATGTACGCTGCCCTCATCATTATAAGGCGATACATATAATGAACAATATATAATACACGACATTTTTCAACAACGTATATACATACGCATTATGACCAAATATTCTCAAGCATTGCAGCAAGACAAACATAAACATGTAATAATCCATTCATTATACGTGATATTTAATGTAAATGTAGCCTGAAGGCAGTTGATGAATGATATCTTGACTTTTTTTCTGGCCCATGTAATCACTAGATTTCCATTTCGCGTTCATCTGATATCGTTTTCTTATATGCCGTGGAATTAGGTCATTACTGATTATGAAGATATACTATCCTGGATTTTACTGCAGATGTCTAGATATATTGGATTCTTTGGCATACATTATTCAGTATTATCTAATTTCACCACTGCGCATCACTCAAACAGACCTGTCCAGAAACAACAATGATCTTTTATATAAAAGGTCATGAGGACATCGTAAAACCTTCTAGGAGCAGTCCAAGAAATGTTACTTTGTGGTCGTTGAGCGAATAAGGTTCAGTTGGCCTAAATGTTTTGTTTTCGGATTCCTCTTATGTTCCGTTTCTTATTATTATATCCTTATTGTAATAGGTTTGTCATTTTAGATTTCATTTGCCTCCACTCAATTGGTGTTGTGCCGTATGGTGGCCGTAAAACGTCCCCAGTGCATCATCTTAAACGTCCTCAGTACATCATCATAGTGCAGATTATATTTCGTGTTTGGTTCTTTGAGATCATTGACTATATTCCGAGAATTCGAAAAAATAACAGTTATTTAAACGACAGTCCCTTTGATAAAATCGTTAAAATTCAAGTAGCTTTTACCCTTGTCTTTCGCCACCAATTATTATACAGGGATACTGTTGAGGCTTTATAGCCGAAACCGCGTTATCTGACCGATATCGAACATATCTTATTCCTTATGAATGCATTCATTGCTCTTAAATCCATTTCTTTTCGGTCAGTCTTTTATAGTAATATGTGCGATATTGTTTCAGTCTATTTCACGTTTTTCTGTATTCAGTATCATGAGATATGAGTGAGTTTCTTATCGCACGATTTAAATGATTGTTTTGAGTGTTTTAGTCAGTCGACCGCTTCGCTACGTAGAGACAGGTCTGTGTATTTTGTTTTGTTTCTGAAATTTCTGACCGATTTTGCAACTAATGATCGGATATGGCATGGTAGCATTGCTTTGAATGATATTGATTTCAAAGAGAGAAGTTAGGCCTAGTTTTGGTCCAAAATTTGACCCACTTTAACTTGTGCCACATGAACCTATTTTCTTATTTCGCAAATGATTTAAAATCTAAGTTTTTGAAGTCAACCTTTGCTGTTAGTATAGAAAAAGCAGATTTTCAAAGCGTGTATATATATATTAAAAAAAAAAAGCAAGGGTGTTTATGTGTAACGGTATACAATTTCAGTTGAAATTACGCTATAAATGTGCGATATTTGAATGGTGAAATGAGACTGAAAATAGTTGAGTGAGACAACACTCTAGAACGGGAGCACTTGTTTGGCATTCAGTGGCTGAAGTTCGCAGTGGAGGAGCGTTCGTTTAGTACGGACATTTTTGCACTGCGGGATTAGTTTATTGACAGAAACTTGTGTGAACGGTCTTGCTGGTCTTGAGCATGGATAAACCTACCTCCCCCTCCCAAAAATATAAAAAATATAATTAAAGGGAGTAGGGTTGGGTAGCCCGCTCGCAGCGTTTCAGTCTCAACTTGACACCAATTCGGCTACTTGCAGACCTGTCATTTTTGTGAGATTTTGAATACGTCAATGACTTTTGATGTCAGATATCCTTGTACAGAAATTATGAGTTTGTTTAAATTGTTACTTATGTGACGTAGGTTTTGTGTACGATATGTAATAAATGGAACCGTAGCGAACAGCGGCATTCCCGAACCGTAGCGAACAGCGGCATTCCTATTCACAATTTGTTGTTTCTTTATTTCTTAATCAGCATTTTGCTTTAAGACAAGTTAGAAAAGACAATATTTATTTTCGGACAAACGAAGTGCGGGAGAAAATAAAGTCTCCTTAGTCCTATCAGTGCTAAAAACGTCTAAACTCAAATCATCGTAAAATGCGGTTCAACCTTCACGTTTGGTAATAAAATGTTGGTTGATGTGCATATATTGAGTCATATACATGTAACTGGCAAAACGTAGAGAAAACAAGTTTTTGAAAAGTAACAAATCGCGCAACAAAATATAGTTTATTTGTCTGGTTTCCCGTCTAGCAATGCTATATAAACATAGGCGGGATAGTGATTGGAGCTCCATGCCTGTACATTGTATTTTATTCAACTTAATGAAATCAAAAGCTGGTAATATTAGTTGCCAACTGAAATAACCAAATAAGTTTTCAAACACTTTTTATGTGAAACTCAATGATGTTTTATTTGTTTAAAACTGGCTAATCACGGTCATTGACGAAACTATAGTGAAAAGCTTGCAGCGATTCCTCCTGATAATTTTTTACATGCTGATAGAGCTATGGGGCCTTTAAAGGGCACTCATTTATAATCTTATTTGCATCCATTGCCAGGGGTGTAGCTAGGGGCAATTACACTGTACGCACAATTATGCTTTATACTCACTGAGGGCAATGATAGGGGGTTAATCCCGTAGATATATCAAATTTTCTGTCTGTTGGCAGTTAGCATTAAAATTATGCCCAATTAACAACATTTCAGCATGAAAATACGCAGGTGTGTGTTGAAATTTTGTCAATTTGACAAAATTTCAATACGCATCTGCGTATTTGCGTATGGGTAGCCACGCCCTTGATTGCAGCTGGTGTTGTGCCGTGTGGTAGTCGTAAAACGTCACCCTGTACATCATCATAGTTCAGATTATATTTCGGTTGGTTGATTGACTCTATATTCTGAGAATTCGGATAATTTCTGATTTAGATTTCACATAATTAAATAATTTAAAAAATTGTTCAGAATTATAACAAACAACTGTCTTTCGACCAACTGTCCCTTTGGAATAATCGCCTTAATTACAGTAGCTTATACCCTTGGCGTTCGCCGCCAATGAATTATACAATGTCACTAATGAGGCTTTACTAGCTGAAACGGCCTGGCGAAAGTATGTGCACTTAGTACTGATTAACCGCTTGGAAGGTCTATGCCTGCCCAGGAATAGTGTGGTTAGGTTACATGTAACTGACCGTCCCGACATGACCATAGCTGTTTACCGTGGACGTAAAGCAACAAATCAATCAATCAATAGCCGAAACGGCATGGTATGGCTATATCAAACATTTCATGTTCCTTATGATTGCATTCATTGCTCTTAAAGGACACTCATTTCAGATTTTATTATCATGGATAGAAAGAAACTGATAGAGGAATATGGGAATCATCGATAAAAGACTCTATCTCTTCATTCAGTTTTGCGACGTTATTAAACCTAGTATGTACCTTCTGGGACTTGATAAAGCACCGCGTGAGTAAAATTCGTTTAGGAATACAGAAATTCAATTTGCCAACCAGATAAGAAATGAGGGTTTACAAAAGGAGACTTTTAATATAAAAGAGCAGGCTACAATTCAATTAGTCCGAAAAATCTATTCCTTGAGATCTATTTGTCCCTGAATTTGCACTGAATAGTTTTCCTGATAACCTTTTGTTATTCTCAAGTTGAAATATCTGTTTATATAATTGAGTTTAGGATATTCCTAATGATTTCACACAACTTGATTGCTTAGAAGCTTATCATCAAGCGATTGCTGCCATTGCTGTTTTAAGATAAAGAAATCTAAAATTCTAGAAAATTGAAAAAAAATATTTAAAAGCTACGTACCCAGTATGTCTAAATCTAGTTTGAAGATTAGAAGAAACTAGTGCATACTATAATGGAGACTATCTCGACTTCTCTCGAGAGGTACCATAATATTTGCAGATGTTCCACTGACCAAAATGCTTTTCACTCAAGGATAAACAAGATAGAAAACATATTCAAACGTACTTACATTGCAAACAACTTAAACCACTGATGTACCTGAACTGTAGCTAGATGCTACTCTACAATTTTGTCAGAAACTTTGTTGAAGTTAAATGGGTAGTTTCAGGGGAAGCTACTCAGTCATTTCCATTCTTATCTCCTTCATCAATGGGGTCAACTATTAAAGAAAAGAATTCTCTCATGAAGGAGGAGCAAATTTGAGCCACGACACGAGAAAACCAACAATGTGGTTGGGCGCCCAGCGCAGACTCAGATCAGCCTGGGCATCCACCCAGTTTGATCAGACTTACAGCGTAGCTTAGGGTCGAAGCTAGCTTCATGCGGACAGCGAAGACTCTGATCAGACTGGGCGGATGCCCAGGCTGATCTGAGTCTGCGCTGGGCGCACAACCATATTGTTGGTTTTCTCGTGTCGGGCTCATTTTTCCTTTGTAAGGGCAAAGTATTCCCTTTACTAGGAGAATTCGATTTTGAAGCGAAGACACAGCAGCTATCTCCCTTGAAAAACAATCCACGGAATACGTTGTCGCGCCTGCCTGCGCTTTGACAAGGAGAACCAAGTAAGTAAACATAATGCGAATTTTGAAAGGTCTGTAAATCGTAAATGTTAGGTCAAGTTGCTACACTGATGACAGTTTTCAGTTTCTCCAGATGTATGCATGCCCCACATTTCATGATGCAAGCCTTTATCATTCCTAAGAAAACAAGAGCTTAACTTGACGCAAATGTCGAAAAACATTAAAACGTCTGTCAAGAGGTAATATTGATGGTGACTTTGAGCTTAAATCTTCCAGATCTTTGCATGAACCAGGGTTTCGCGGCTCTAGCACTGATAGTTCTTGAGCAACAGAGCCAAACGCAAAACTATACCAAAATATCGGAAAGTCTTTGAATCGTAAAAAGTAGGCCAAGTCTCAATATCAATGTTGGGTTTAAGCTTTAATATATAAAGATTCTCTACTATATAGAACGCCCCCATCGTATTTACCCTGTTCTCGTTATGTCATTACCTTTGTGAGCTGGGATATTTCTTTCGATGAAATGGCAGGGTCACTGGACTGTTGCATAACAGAATTATGGCAGCCAATAAACAAGAATATTTGTCTTTAAGCCGTATGCATAACCCAAGTTTCATGGTTGCAGCCTTTACAATTCTTTAGACACATAGCTAAAGGCAAAAGACATGACAAATATTACAAAGTCAGTGAACCGTAAAAAGGAGGGCAAGACTCAGTATTGATGAAAGTTTTGAGCTTTACTTGGCTAGGTGTATGCAGGACCCAAGGTTCGTGGCAATAGCCTTTATACAGACATGTTAAGTCTCTCGAAAATTCCCGGGAGACTTACAAAAACAAACACTTCTACCATTTACTAATGACATTGTTCAAAACAAAGCAAGTGGTCGGTTAAAAGCTGTGCTTACAATAGCTTGGCCAAAATCCGAGGTTGTAGAGAAAATACATATTTTGACAGTGTTGTCAATTACAAAACTCTCAAACAACACGCAAATCTAAATATGAGCCGCGACACGACAAAACCAACTAAGTGGCATGTGCGTCCAGGGAACACTCAAATCAGCCTGGGCATCCGCCCAGTCTGATCAGAGTATTTGCCGTGCGCTAAATGGTAGCTTTGGGTCTCAGCAACCTCCAAGCGGACAGCGAAGACTCTTATCACTGGGCGAATGGCCAGGCTGTCATGAGTCTGCCCTGGGCGCGCAACCACTTTGTTGGTTTTCTCGTATCGATGCTCAGTTATTTTGACCATCTTGTCGATTACAAAAAGCTAAAACAACACAACAAATCTAAATATGTAGTAGTTGTTAAACTGAATTTCCATCTAAACAATCCGTCAAATTACTGATAGGAAATTTAATTCATTTCCTACTGTCATGTTTTATTATTTTTTAGCCAAGGCATGTTAAACTGGTGTTCAGTATATCAACAGCACACAGGTTTGCACTGTCAAATAGTCTAAAAAGCCTTATCAAGCCCCGTCATATTCACCAGGACAGATGTATGTAATCCGTTTGTCAACTAGAGACCTTGTTGAAGGATTTAAACCATGCATTATGCAGCTGAATAAACGGCAGCGGACACGTGTGCATGTCTTTGTTTATTCTGTTTTCATTTTCAATTAGCACTGTTTTGCATGCCACGGCTATTTTGATAATTTCTGGGGTGTAATTATTTATTCAAGTTCAGCTGTCTAGAAAATGCCTGTAAGATTAAATGTTTTTCTCAGAATATATTTGACAAATGAAACAGCAGGCTTCTCACAGGTGAAATTATCAATCGAAACTGGCAGAGATTCAGAAAAGCAATTTATCTATATCATTTCATAGACTGATATAGCACAAGATGTGATACCATTTGTTTCATTTGAGCTTCACCTATTCGGTTCTGCAATTCGAATTTAGCCTAATAGTATGTCAGACTCTATCCATCTTGTAGCGCAGAAATAGGTTGGTGTGAAATATAATTTTGAGCGGTTTATTCCTTGCGATGACGTCATAGATCTGCCATAGCAACTAATAGTTCATATTGATGTAAAAGTGGAGTCATGGAGACGTCATTTTGCCAACATACCAAGCATATCCGTTGGAAATTCAACAGTTGCTGTGGTAACAGATTTATGACACATCTCAGATACAGCAGGATTTCATTAGATTGTTTTATACAGGAAAAATCCCGGATTATAGACAAAAAATACAGTAAAAAGATTTTAACAATTCCAGTCTTCAAGAAATTTGCTGCAGAGCGATTTCACTTAAGCTGAACCTGTCGAAACTGTTCGATTTTAAGCTCCAGCCGTTTTTCTAATTTCCGGAGTAGAATTATTTATTTGAATTCAGCTGTCAAAGAAATTACCATTTATATCGGAAGCTTTTCTTGAATAAAAAAGAAGAAAGAAAAAAGAAACAATCTTCTGACTGATGAAATATCTACAGGAACTGGCGGTGATTCAGAAAAACAAGTTATCGTAATCTTTCGTATACCAGCTACACATTTTATTATATAATTTCATCATTTTGACATAGATACGATCAACTTCGGTGGCTTGTAAGGATAAACTGATTTGGAAACAACACTAATGTGCCAGAAACATCTGTGTAGGGTAGAGTCTGGTAACTTCGGACAGCTAGTAAATTCGGACATACCGTTGCATACAGTGAAACTTCAGATGAGACGCTTCATCAGGGGCCGTATTTATAAAACGACTTAAGTGGTTGCTATGGTGTTGCTAAGGCCCAATTTCTAAGAAGGAGATTCCCTCCAACTATGAAATTTGCTCTGGAGGAACAGTCTAGAACTATGAAATTTGCTCTGGAGGAACAGTCTAGAAAGACTGTTCCTCCAGAGCAAATTTCATAGTTGTAGGGAATCTCCTTCATAGAAAATTAGCCTTAGCAACACCATAGCAACCACTGAAGTCGTTTTATAAA
This sequence comes from Ctena decussata, assembly GCA_963989385.1. Taxonomy (NCBI): domain Eukaryota; kingdom Metazoa; phylum Mollusca; class Bivalvia; order Lucinida; family Lucinidae; genus Ctena; species Ctena decussata. The sequence goes on along the minus strand of OZ022498.1, from coordinate 74,994,401 downwards.
TACGGCCCCTGGCGTTTCACTGTTTGCCCAGTTATTTTGTTTTCATTCAGTACAACTGACACATAAAGGAAACAATGTTACGGTCCGAATTTACCTGCTGTCCCAAGTTACCCGATTCTACTCTATTGCACCTATAAAATTGCTATATGTACGATTAAAAACGAAGCAGTTCGAACCTAAGCTAATTTTTAAAGCCAAACATTTGAAACGTATATGCCATTTAACCTTGCGCTTATCAAATTTTCATATTACCTATAGTAAGACGTTTTAAGTAACATACCTGCTAAACGCATTTATTTTTCCTCTTTTTTTTTCCGGAGGAAACTGATTATTTTGATCAATGCATGCACTATAGATACATTAAGAGCAGACTCGGTTTGAATGGGTCTGTTCATGAACCGGGGATGAAATGTGCAACATCGGCATAGTCCCAAGCAGCGCCCTAAGCTGAATTTTAAATACATACAAACTCTAATGGATTATAATAAACACGGAATTGAATGACTTGAGAATAACTATTTGTATTCAGTATGTAATGTCATTTAAAAATTGAAGGAGCATGGCAAACATTGTTCGTCGTCATAGATCTGTTACCATAACAACTGTGGAATTGCCTACAAATGTTCTTAGTATCTAGGCAGAATGAAGTCTCGATGACGTCACTTTGACATAAGTGTGACATCTTGTTGGCTTTCGTAACAGATCTATGACGTTATCGGTATAAATTCCGATATAGTCAATATTCCATTGACATTACAAACTGGAATTCTTTCAACAGAAACTTTAGATTTCCTCAATAGTGGAGTTGCTTATGCCACAAAATATGCTCCCGTGTCCACTTTTTGTTAATCAGGGATTATATACATCAAAATGTTTGTCAATCTAAGTAGAGTCAGAAAATGGTTCCTGTGAATTTTTTCATGACCTTTATAAGGTCAAGGTCAAGGTCAAATGCAAAGCACTATCATTTTTCACTTTAACTTCATTTCAGTCCATACTAAGTCGTATATATCGTGTTTCAAAGGCGTAAATGCGTCTAGTTTTACAGAAATTGTCATTTGATGGTAGAAATTAGGAAAACGACAATAAAACTTGATTTTGGAGAGCTTTAGCGAGCATATTACGGGTATTTGCAGTGCTTTTTCCACATATAAACAATGAAAATAGAAAATTATCTAGACTGCTTTAACAAAACATCCTGTTACTGACTTCGAATGGTATTATATAGCAATCCCTTAAATTGTGAAAAATAGGTTTGGGCCATACCAAACACAGTAATAATTATTCTCAAGTCATTTAACTCCATGTACGTTTTATAATCTACACGAAGCAGACGAACGCAAGAGGTTCTGCAATAACACCAGCTGCAGCGGTGATGCTCGTGACCAGAACAACTTTCTACACTAACTTTTATCAGCACTTCTGTCGCAAGATTCTTTATAAGCATGCTATCAGTGTAAGAAAAGCTGCTGTGTCCGTTTTACTTCCTTTGAAACATAATTATCTGATTTGTCCCCAGGTATAGTTTGCTTTGGCAACATAATTGGAATGTCTGCGTTATTCAAATGAGCCGCGACGCGAGAAAACCAACAAAGTGGTTGTGCGCCCAGCGCAGACTCAGATCAGCCTGGGCATCCGCCCAGTCTGATCAGAGTCTTCGCTGTCCGCATGGAGGTAGATTAGACCCTTAGCTACCCTTTAAGCGCTTAGTGGAGAGTCTGATTAGACTGGGCGGATGCCCAGGCTGATGTGAGTCTGCACTGGGCGCACAACCACTTTGTTGGTTTTCTCGCGTCGCGGCTCAAATAAGCATATATAATATCAAAGGGAACACCTGACGTCATTTATCTCTCTGTCTACTGAGACTAAGCTTGAGAGAAAGTAAAGAGTCATACAAATTAGCTAATAGGCTTTTCCTTGTCATTTAACTCTTTCGGCGCCAAAGTCGCAAAAATGCGACTTTGCAAACAGCGTATATCTAGATCAGCCGGCTCTTAAAAGAGCCGTCTGATCAGGATCTACACTGTTTGCCATTCAAATATGACCTTAAAAAGCCTGATTTTATGAAAAATGTCTTTAGATTGTTAAAATTTCCAATTACAAATCTGTCGTCTGATGATTTGAGCAGACGAAAATTTGTCGTCTGAAAAATTTGGCGCCGAAAGAGTTAATAAAAATAGAATTCGTTCTTAGAAAGAAAGGCAAAGAAACCATTTCTTTGTAATCTGTACTAGCTTGTGCAGCTGACGACTTTACTTCCTGTTTCGTTTGGTGGTTTAAAAAACAAACATAGATGAATATGTTTTGATGTGATTTCTGATGTTGGAAGAATTGATTTATAGTTCCTACAGTATTTGATGTAGGGCTTTGAAACTTCTCTCACAATTCAGACATGCATTGAATATGTGCATATAGGAATGGAACTTGGATCCAGGTCATTATTGCAGAATCATATCACCTTATAGATGGCATACATACTTTGACCATATTTCCGTGCCTTATTACAGCAGTAGTGTTCATGTCGCCACAACTCCTCCCATATTGGACCATATTACCGTGCCTTATGTACATCGGTACTGTTCTTGTCTCCACAACTCCCCTACAGTATACAAGCAAGTTTAGCAGAACTATATACGTAGCATTTAATGATTTAGACATTTTGGCCCAATATGTAGCATAGGAGGTTACGTGGTGGTGTTCTTGTCTCTGTAACTCTTCCAAGCTAGACTCTTAAAACTTGCAATATAGTTCAAACATGCATTGGATATATGCACAAAGAAAACAGAACTTTGATTCAACTTGTTTAATTCAGTTATGTCCCCCTTTGTTGGACTGGACATTTTGGCCATTTATGTAGCAAAGGAGGTTAGATTGTGCTGTTCATGCCTCATACTACAGTGTATATGCCAGGCTTTTGAATTTTAACACTTTCTTGTGCACTATTTTAGTATCCGTAGATTATTATCCCCTCGTAAAAAGACTTCCGTGGAAGGGATATAGGGTATGTGGGTATGTATGTACGTGCATACTTACGTATGCTCACCTTATGTCATTGCCCTAGCGACCTCATTTATTAACTGATTTTGATATCACAGCTATATTGGGTATGACAATACCTCGAACGAGTTCGCGTTTCAGGTTTGTACGGTCAAGGTCACAGTTGTTATTTTTAGAAAAAAATTGTTATCGCTCTAGTCCCTTTATTTATTGACAGACTGAGATATAACTTCTCCCAAATGTTAAGTGTGACAATATCTTGGACAAGTTTGCGATCCGGACTTTTAGGGTCAAGGTCACAGTTGATTTTTTAAAAAAATATATATATACTTTGTCATCCCTCTGGCGACTTTTTATGGACCAATTTTGTTATAACTTCTTTAAGATTTTAAACGAGACAAATATTAAGCATGATAATATCTGGGACAAGTTTGCGTTTTAGCATTGTAGGTTGGAATGGCAAGGCCACAAATGCTAAGGCGAGATGGCATGTTTCTTGAAATTGAAATATAATGTTATGCGTACTATGACTACTATGACGTTTTTAGCAATTTTAAGTAGAGAAGGTCTCAATCAGTTCATGTAATTCTACTTTTAGCGCTAGCGTCAAGCTTCTAGCATGTCTCTTTTTGTCAGAGGATTTTTTTCTGATGCCAAACGTCCTGTTTCTTACACGTCTATTTTCTTTACTTGACAAAAGGAAAAGTTCTGCAGAAAACAAATAATGGAATCAAGCAGTGGCTAATAAAAGAACTTTTCTCCCATGAGCTAAAAGCCTATCTCAAATAGTTGAAGGTAAGGGAAAAAGGAATATAACTTCATTTATTTAGATTTGGCCTCTAAGGACAATTCCTACTGAAGTTTTAGAATTATTAGCATGGTATCTTGAATGTTGCAGAATGCGCAAAAGTTTGCATTTTCGCAGCTCCAGGTACCATGTTCAAAATTATATTCTTTAATGGCAGAACAGCATTTCTAGACATACCAGATCAGTTCGCTGACACTGCCAGAAAACGGAGTCTTTTTGGGCGTCAAACAAAGGATCAGATATTTCGTGCATTGAACAGAATCTGAAATCTCTAGGCGCAAGTTCGTAATCTTTATGGCATGCGCAACTATTACTCTAGTCTAGGGGAGAGTCGGGTAACTTCGAACAGGCGAATAATTCGGACATATCATGGCAAACAGTGAAAATCCAGATGAGACGGCTCATAATGAGCTGTCTCATCAGGATTTTCACTGTTTGCCTGGTTAATTTTGTTTTATTTCCAAACAACTGACATATATAAAGGAAACAATGTCATTGTCCGAAGTTACCCGCTGTCCGAAGTTACCCGACTCTCCCCTACCTCGGCGACAGTAAACCTCGGCGACAGTAAAAACATTAGTTTGGCTGCGGCAAACACGCAAACAGAAGAAGTGATCACCTTTTCATCAACAGAAAATCAGGATGATTCCCGACAATGTAATACACTATGGTATTAAAGACATATACATGTATCAATAATTGTGTTGTGACTGTAGCATATAAGTTCTATGTAATGGTGTAAGCAGGGGTCAGCAGGAATTGATAAATTCAAATTCAAATCCTACATACGACACAAAATTAAAAAATAGTAACAAAGTAAGAACACAAGTAGTAATACAACACGAGCAGGAACACGAGCAGGAAGAGGTATGAACAGCTCGTTCTTAGGTAGGTGGTCACAAAACCAGCATAAAGAAAACGTCAATACGTAAACCAAATAAATGTGTACCTATTTTCTGTTATATACTACATAAAACATACATCAGAATGAAAAAGAACAAACAGATAGGCGCGATACTACAAAACCGACAAAGTGGCATGTCCGTCACGCAAAGACTCAAAGAGCCTGGGCAACCGCCTAATCTCATCAGAGTCCCCTCTGTTCGCTTTGAACAAGGAAATTCAGGATCTAAGCTGCATACATACGGACAGCGAAGACTATGATTGGACTGGGTGAATGCCCAGTCTGATCTGAGTCTTCGCTGGGCGCACATGACGTTTTGTTGGTTTTGTCGTGCAGCAACTCATTTGTCGAAACTTTAGATGGCGGATCATACAACTCTGATACTAAAACGAATGTAAATTCCAAAATGTTGAAGCATACTAGATGTTTATCAATTTCTTACGAGAACAAAGTAACTGTGCATATGTCCCCAATGTCTTTTGCTTAATTATTGTGTTGTCTTTGTTTAGACATTCTGTCCCACCATCTCCATGTCTCCAGGAGATTTGCGCTGGAAATAACGTAATGCCAGTTATACTCTCGACGAGCAAAAAACAAAAACTCAATAGCTTATTACCAGTTATTCTCTAGACGAGCAAAATCTTATCTGATAGTATTGTGTCCGCCCACTGGTTTAATAAGCTTACTTTATGCCCATAAAAAGCAGGCCCTCAACGGCACCGTTTTGCTCATGCGCAGATGAAAATGTTCATGTGCTCGTTTAATCTACAGTAAGCACACTATTTCCCGAAAATATGTACAGTCTGCATATAGGAATTTTTGCAAGTTATTCATGTACAGACATTTCAAAACAATGATCGTTTTCCACCAAGGACCGGCAAAAGTAGGTTACATGTAGCCAACAAATTGTTTGCATATGAGGTCAGGTATCTGCATCGTCAAGTGGCTTTTGTTTTTGTAGATAACAAGCCCAAGATGCCTGCAAAATGACGTCAGTTTATACCACGACGGACACCAGCGTAAAGAACAAAGTGTCGGTTATTTTAGCGTCGATTCCTTTCAAAACTGAATTATAGCAACCTCCCAAGCGCTACATTTTGCTTTATAACTAGTTCTACCGTGACGATCGGACCATACGCTTCAAACAGATAGGTACATGTTTGCAAGCAAACGCATGAGATCCGTAATTCAGGATCAACAGTGCGGACCTTTCTTTCTTGCACACCGGATAAGGATATCCGCGTGCTTCCCCTGTACCTACAAATCTTTTCTTGCACACCAGAAAAGGATATCCGCGTGCTTCCCCTGTACCTACAAATCTTATCTCACAAACCACACTATTTCATACTATATGCAAGGGAAGTTACCTGTAAGTCGTACAGGTAAAGACACCTGTCTGTAGTGTAAGTGCAGTTGTATCCCTTAGATTAGGGTACCGCGACGGCGCTGACTGGACAGGTAGATTAAGATAATCAACCCAATATCGGATATTGAAGCAACAGTAAAATTGATCATTTCTGAAAAGCTCCATTCAACTTCATTAACATCAGCCCCCTCCCCCCTTTTTTTCTCGCACCTTTTATTTATTCACATTTTAAATTAATTTATTCAATTTTTCTTATTTCTATGAATTAGCAGCCCCGGATCCAGGGGGTGGGGTTTGGGGCTGCAGCCCCGCCATTTCGCCTCTGTGTTATGTATAATATATATGCCTCCAGATAATACGAAGTATCTGATATGACAGTTTGAGAAAAATATCCAATGTGGTTAGATCAAAATATTCAAATATATGTTGTGACATCTCATTAGAATCGCCTCGGGGAGGCGATTCTAATGAGATATCACAACATATATTTCAAGGAAAAAATACATTAAAAAATTCTCTTGAAATCGAACCATAAATATGTCATATTTTCAACCCCCCCTCCCCCACACAAATACATTTCGGCACCTCCCAGCCCCACCAGTTATCCAGGGCCCCACCAGTACGTGATGGTCTGGATCCGGGCCTGATTAGTATGATTGAATTATTGTTTACAGTAGTTATGTTTTTAAAATTATGTGCGGTAGTATATAATGATAATTATAGTAGTAATAATAATAATAATAAGAAGAAGATGAAAAAGAAGAAGAAGAAGGAGAAGAAAAATAATTTGCAATGAACTTATGATTTTCAATATATAGCACCTCTGATGTCATTTTTAGTATATTATCTCCAGATTCTAGTGTTCCTTATTATTACTTTTATTATCATTATTATTATACCCCAAATACCGGGGAAAAGCTGACAACAAGTAAAATTGCTGAAGCTATCCCAGAACTTGGAATCTTGTTGATTAACTGATAAACAGGAAAAACATAATGTACTAACGGCAAGTCCATCATTTGAAATTGTTTTCTTTCTCTCTTTCTTTTTTTTATCTATTTTTTTTATTTATTGCCTCAGTTTTTTCAGTCTTCATCGAACTCACTGAATAAATTGATAAATGGTAGACAACAACAAATAAGGTACATTTTTGTAATACATTGCCAAACTACAATTATGACATGACAACAATGTGTGAACATGTAAGCTGACGTAATAAATAATTATAACTGTGCATTCGAAAATCGTTTCAGACCTTAGGAATATTAAGTATTCTTTAAAACGCTTTTGGTGCGAAATAGCATTTTTGTGCTGGTGTGCGGTAAAACCCATATATCTCACTCATTCACTTACCCGAAAATCAAATGTGTACATGCGGCACCTGTGGTTTAAGCTTATGATAATGATCAACGTCGCGTGAAAATCTAAGTTACGACATGTGTAAACACTGAAGACGCAGATCAGCATACGCAACTTCGCATTTCTGGTGGGGTTTCCTTTATATTTTTTTCTTCTCAAAAAGGATTTATGTACCCTTGGAAATCTAAACCCACTGCATTGAAAAGACCATGATACGTTTGCGCAGACACGCAGGCTTATTTGAGTATTATAGTATGCGCTTCATAATCTAAAAGCATGTTATTGTTTTCCAACAGAAATGATTTTTATAGAAATTTGTTCAAAGACAGTCAAGATTTTTTATTTTATTTATTTGTTCTATTTATTCACTTTATTCACAATGCTTACATTTTAAATATTTTTGTTTTCATTCAAAAGTGAATGCAGTCAGAAATCAGTAGAAATTATGCAAGGCAATATGAAAATTTGACACTTTTCACAGTGTATATTGTATAATCAGTGATCCTTATCAGTTATGACACCTCTCGGTATTGGTCTGGTCACCTTAACATTTCAGACCCCCGGCAATATTTCACTATCAGATCAAATCAGTCGTAACACCTTCTAAGACTGTTCAGGGTATTCACATTCGCTTTTTAGCGGTGAAGGCTGATTTGAAAACTCACTGTTGACAACTTTTATGTGAACAGTTGATATTCAAATCAGCTTTCTCTTCTTTGATGACTGATCAAAGTCTTCGGTTTTGCTGTTTGGGTGTGCAGGCTGTTTTGAATACTCACTGCTGGCATAAATTTATGAGAACACCTAATATCCAAATCAGTCGTTAATTTGTGAAAACTGATCAGGGTCTTCATTCCTGCATTTTAATTTTCAACGATCGCAGACTTTGCATGTGAACTTAATGTAGTCGTCACTTCTATGTAGACTGACCAGGGTTATCGTTTGTTTTGTAAACACTCAGATCAACCGTCATACTGTTTAGAAAGATCAGAGTAGGAATCGCATATAGTGTTTATGCGAACCGAGAATGCTCTGACTAGACTGCAATGGCTGATCTGAGTCCTCGGTGAGCGAATGTTGTAATGTACGAGTACTTATTTACATGGCCCTAGTTCGACTTTGTCATAGCGATTGGAAAATAAATCCAGAGGAAACACAAAACATTAAATTCCGTTTGATATTCTGTGATAGATGAACAATATACGAACCGACCTTAAAATGAGTTAACTTCATAGTGTATCTTTCACAGTTGGCCAGTTACGTTGAGAATGAAGCCATTAAATGGCAATTTACTTACAAAAGTGTTTAATTGGTATTAAACGATCATTATCGAAACAACTGCTTAGCAACCTGTTAAGAAAGAAAGAAAAAAATTATAATCTAGTCATTAATATATTTGTTTCTCTAGAGAAGTAAGATGAAATATTACACATTTGATATACGGCAGTATTGTTTATTTTGTAGTATTTATTGTCTTATTTTTATTTATTTATTTTTATATTCATCTTTTTTCTTTTTTATTTCTTTTGCATTTCTTAACATTTTCTGTCTTTCTTGTACCACCGGATTGATAATAAAAGCAGTTTCGCATTGACAACAAATAACATTTCGCATACTCTGTCTGGCCCGATGTAGAGTGCGACATCAGTATGGACTTAGAAATTTTACGCCTAAGAATTCGGAAGTCGGAAGGCGCGTGGAATGTATTTTAAAGTTAATAGGGAAGAATGTTAACGATAACTTATTTCGGAATTTTTTATATCTGTGAAAAGTATGCAATGCAAATTTTAAGAAAATATCAGGGAAAAAAATTAAACTAGATACAGTAAAATAAGTTTTTACTGCCAAAGTCTAGGAACACGCGTTTTGTAGAATTTCTATATATGCTAAGTAGGAGCGATGAGCTTATTTTCCAGTTCACCTGGAAGAATGAAGGCACATACTTATTTTGATAAAAATTATATCAACTTAAAGAGCGTAAATTGAGCTATATGGTCATATCAGGATAAATTTTGGCACATTATGTTAAAGAAATGATTTACGTTGTCAAAAATTGTTTTGACATTAATTTCTATACAAACTGAGTCATAGATGTCAACAGGTAAGGAGACATACGCGTTATCGATACAGGTGTCACATCGTCGGGCTGGGATGATACAAATGAAGAGATTAGTTTAACACGCCCATGTTATCTCACCCAGGACCGGATAAAAATCACGAGCATTCAATGCATTGGTTGTAATGAAGGTCACGTATCTGCGTCGTCAAGTGACGTTGACGTTTTAGATGATTACGTCACGAAAACGGCAAAGTGACGTCAGTTAATGCATGCCAGGCGTTGACGTAAAGAACCGAATGGAGGTTGTTGAAAGCGGCGCCTTCTTTTAAAATCAAATAGAAACCTCTGAGGCACTAAAATTACGCATTTTAAAAAGTTCTAAAGATAATACAAAACGTGGTGTGCAAGAAAAAGTATCTATCATGGGTGTGAGGTGCGGATAGAAAAATCCGTCACTCGGGATCACTGTTCGGCATCACTCGGCAAGCCTCGTGATGCCCAACAGTGACCCTCGTGACGGATTTTTCTATCCACACCTCATACCCATGAAAGATACTTATAATCTCATCCATGTTATCTCACCCAGGACCGGATAAAAATCACGAGAATTCAATGCATTGGTTGTAATGGAGGTCACGTATCTGCGTCGTCAAGTGACGTTGGCGTTTTAGATGATTACGTCACGAAGACGGCAAAATGTCGTCAGTTTATGCATGCCAGACGTTTCAAATAGAAACCACTGAGGCACTAAAATAACGCATTTTAACAAATTTAAAGATAATACAAAACGTGGTGTGCAAGAAAAAGTATCTATCATGGGTATGAGGTGCGGATAGAAAAATCCGTCACTCGGGATCACTGTTGGGCATCACTCGGCAAGCCTCGTGATGCCGAACAGTGACCCTCGTAACGGATTTTTCTACCCACACCTCATACTCATGAAAAATACTTATAATCCATACCGCACACCTATCGAAGATACATAGAATACTGTTGGTTAGTATGTCATGGAAAATAGAATACGCTTAGCAATTCCTGAAACATACTATAGAGGCATTTACAGTACTACTAGTTCACATGCCTACATGTACATCATTATTCATACATAGAGGAAATAATATCTGAATATTTGAAACTTTCTAGAATTCTGACGTATGCCTTTTATCAAGCAAATAATTATCGTGAAGCAGATAGAAGATGTCAATTATAATTAATTATTTCCACGAGATTGTGTGGAAATAGATCAATTTTCACCCTATACATTGATGCCCCTCATATAATTGGTAGGCTGTTGGCTAATCACGTAAGACTTCCTGGTTTCGACGAGCATAGTAGCAAAATATGTATTTAGGTTCCTGCTAAAATGAACAACAAATGAACGCAATAGAAGTTACATGTATCGAGCAGAGCATCTTAAATAAACGTTTTCTGTAACAAACAATCAGTCAAGATAAGACAAGAATTCCATGGAATGATACATGTATGTCGCACCTGCATTGGGCTTCAACAGTAGCAGAAGCCATGGTGAGAAGAAAGTGTAAGCAGGGTTTGATAAATTTATGAATATTATTTTGACAGAATTGCATAGACCTACAAGCTAGGAATGATGCAGTTCTGGAGGTAATAATTCCCATAGTTGAAAATTAAGAATAGTTTCATGCAAGGATTATTCCGACACAAATTTTGTCGAAATCTGTACAGCGGTCCTAAAGATATTGCCATTTTCATGTTTTTTTGCTATTTTTAGTAACAGTACATGGCAGCCATCTTGAATGGCTGATTTGACCCCCCCCCCCCCCCAAAAAAAAAAAAAAAAAAAAAAATGATAAAGCTATATGCAAAGCTCATTCTGACACAAATGTGGTCCAAATCCAGCATTGGGTTCTTGAGATATTGTCATTTAGGTTTTGCTACTTTTAGTAACAGAAGCTGCCGGCCATCTTAGATAGTACAAACCCATAAATTTGAGAAAAAAAACTCTTTCAAGGATTATCCAATTTTGTCCAAATCTGTTCAGCGGTCCTTAAGATATTGCCATTTTCATGTTTTCGCTATTTTTTAGTAACAGTACATGGCAGCTATCTGGGATGTCTGATTCGCCAAAAAATGAAATAGCTATATGCAAAGCTCATTCTGACACAAAAGTGGTCCAAATCCAGTCATAGGTTCTCGAGATAATGTCATTTTCATGTTTTTGCTATTTTTGGTAACAGCAGCTGCCGGCCATCTTGCGGATAGTACAAAAATCCCATAAAATTGAAAATAAAAAAAAACAAACTTCTTTTAACTGTCATTCTGATTAAATTTGAGCAAAATCCGTTCAATGTATCTCGATTTCTTGGCATTCGAGCAAAATTTGGACTCATAAACCAAAAGTAGGTCATTATGACCTAAATCCGCTACATATTTTTTCATTTTCATATTTATCCAAAACATGGTCCTACTAATGTTCCATGCAAAATGTTCAATGTCTCGTTTTTGCTATTGTTAGTAAAAGCGGCCATCTTGAATTTTCAACCCGGATGAATTCCTGTAATCTGAAGCCGTCTAGTCTGGTCATGGTCTATATGTAATTTGAGAACCGTGGGTGCAGTGGTTTTTGAGAAATTAACTGAACAAAACTTAACACCAGGTTCGACGTAAATGTGATCGAATGACGGACGGAATGACTGACGGATGGGCGGTAAACCGGACAAAAAACTTTGTACTCGCTCAGTTAAAATAAACGATAGGTAATGATCAGGAACTAATACAATCGGATCCCACATACCACCCTTAAAACAAAATGTGAAAATAGTACATACATAAATTTACAATAGTTCATGAAAGACATGTGCAAGAATCCAAATGGACAGCTCTTTTCTAGACAGGTGGTGATTCAGCTACCCCACAAGAGCTTTGCGAAAATTACACCTTTGACGCCTGAAATACATGTATAGGCAAACATTCCATTACATACTAGCTTAATAAACACCACGCTTCCCAATTGGTTTTCTTGCGTTCGTACCAAATGCATTACTTTCCTACTTGCCTTGCGAGCTTTGTGATTGTGATCTTTCCTGGCCCCTAGGCTATAAAACTTGAGTACATTCTCAAACTCAAAATAAAGCACACTGATTAGCTGCTTCCGAGCATGTGCTCGGAAGCAGCCAATCAGTGTGCTTTATTTTGAGATTATTCCCAACAAGCTCGGAAGCAGCCAATCAGTGTCTTAATTTTGAGTTTGAGATATTTTCAAGTTTTATAACCTCGAACCCAGAGTAACTATATTTTTGTTGACTTCACCTTTCTCTTCTCATTATATGCCGTTTGCATGATAGCTAGGATGTCATTGTTTGCTGTTTCTATCGTATATTGATTCTGTAGTTACGCGTTTGCAACGAAGCAAAGACAGTAGAATAGAGGACTTTATACTCATGTCTCTCCTGGGACTTCTCAGAGCTGTAAATGTTGCGTTTTTGGTGCATGGTCGATTAGTGAAACGGTGACTTTATGTCCGTCTCTGATTCTTCATAGGTGTTATGCGTTATTTGTTTGATTCCTGAGATACGGAGAGGCGCCGTAGCCGAGTGGTTAGAGTAATTCGTTAATGGTGTAGAAAGTCACTGGAAGGTCGTGAGATCGAATCCGACTGGAAAACTCTCTCTTTACCCAGCAATAAATGGGTATCTTTTTCGAATCAGGGAAGGATAAGGCACCGAAAAAAAGAGAGATGGAATCCGCATTTCAACTGCTGTGCCCAAGTTACAGTGGGCCTAACCCCCACTGCCCTTCGGCTATTAGGCTATGGCAAACCTTTGCCATTTTTACCTTTTTGTGACGATTCATTGATGGGTAAGAAAACCTTCATGCGGACCAAACAGCTAACTGTTTCGAACCACTGCAGAAGCAGAGGGCGAGGGTCTAGCTGATACTAGTTCAGCCCTCCAGTAATCTATTACTGACCGTTTCAAGGTGGTACTTCGGTTGTGGTCCCTCAATGTTACATGCTTTTTTTTGTCCGCTTGTCTATGGTCCCTAGCAATTTGATCGTCTGAATGGCTGTCCATTCTGCTTTCTGTTTTGTTTTGTTTAGTAATTTTAAATAGAAAATATGTCCAAACAGATGTTGCTACTGTTTTCGGTTTTGGTAGCTGAATGACGACCTGTTTGGGAAAGAGCTGTTCATTCAATTTATCGTTTGCGCCTTTCGTGAAAACGTACTAGACTTATGCATTATAAAGAGCTTTTGATAGTCTTTTTTCGTAAGATCACTCGAGACGAAGCTTTAAGGGGATCTTATATGATCGGAAGGTGCCGTTGTGGTTCCTCGTCCGGTCTTACGTCCACATTTTCAAACAACGCTCTCTGAAGTTACTGAGCCGATTGTATTAGAAGTCCATTTGAAGCCTATATGGGTCAAGGTAACGTAAGTTTGTTCGAAGGGTCCTAGTCAAAAGACCAACATTAGCCGCCATGGAACCAAATTGTATAAGGATCCTCCAGGACTCGACGGAATATAAAGGACTTCTTTGATTAAGGCGAGGATTTCCCCATTAGGCCGGCGCGACAGGTCCGAATTTTCAAAAGTATAAAGTGTGCAAATTTTTCTTAGCAGAGCTTCCACAAATATGTAAACCGGATGAAATCAGATCATTTGTGATTCAGACCCAAAGACATGGGGAGATAATCCAGTCTGACCCTACCAACCCTAAATTCAAGGTTTTCGCATACCTAATTTTTTGAGGTAATAAAAATATTAAAATTAGTCATTCATTCCATAAATTTTGCTCATAAATGCATGCTAAATACACTTATATCACAATACAAAGCAACGATTTTCTTCTTGTTACGCCTGATTGACATTTAAAGATGCAAAACCGTAGTTCTACTTCCGGTCGAAACGGCAAATAGAGAACGCTTCACTATAATTAAAATACAAGTACTTCCCCCCCGTGACCCAGCATTTCCTTCATGCAGCAGACTTATGCGATGCAAGTACGCAATATATATGAGTGGGAAGCTGGGTCACGGGGGGGGGGGGAACGATACTCAGTTAGCCAAAGAAGAAGAATGGTCTACAGTAGCACTGTGATCTTCAAGGATTATAATGCGTACCATAACCTTGAAATGAGGTCAAGGTCACATTCATATAGTCAAAACTATCCAGTATTGTCTGTTATGTAGTAATGTAAGTCAAAAAAGGGTGAAACGTATACAATTAATCATTATTCCTACGATCAGTTTGAGGATAATTTACAATTTATCTCAACAATGACGTCAACGTCAACGTATGTTTAACGTACTTTACATAGACACAAACACTAGAAAATTCGTTTGTCATGCAAGTTACATATCATAGTCATAAATGCAAAGCAGAAATCAGTGATCCGTATAACTTTTTAATCATGGGGAAAATTCACGCCTTAATCAAAGAAGTCCTTTGTTCATTTAGTTATGGTCAAATAACTTATATGACCGACATGTCCATTTATGGTTCGGACATTTCTTAAGCGAATTCGCAGTAAGCCTGTGGGTCGGCGGCATCCAAATTTGTTTGAATGATTTTGGTAATATGACGAATACGGCCGTTGAGCCCATTTGAGCCGCGACACGAGAAAAACAACAATGTGGTTGTGCGCCCAGCGTAGACTCAGATCAGCATAGGCATCAGCCCAGTTTTATCAGACTATTTGTTAAGAGCTCAGAGGGTAGCTAAGGGTCTAAGCTATCTCCATGCGGACAGCGAAGACTCTGATCAGACTGGGCGGATGCCCAGGCTGACCTGAGTCTGCGCTGGGCGCACAACAAATTGTTGGTTTTGTCGTGTCGCGGCTCAATTGTGTAGAAGCAGCTTTTAAACCATCTCACGAACCGAATGATTAAACAATGCTGCACTAAAAGAAGTATGCGGATGTCTGTATTTTTGCTTTATAAATTTACCTATTAATTCTCCGTGGGTACTTCAGTGAACTTAGACTAGTCGAATGTAACAATTACGTACATGGTGAATATTGGTACAGTTAGAGTGCCCCTTGTGTATGTTACTGCTTCTTTTGCCCAGATAAAAGTCTGAAGACACCTTTGAAACCGATTTTATGGGAAGTAAAAATCAGCGACTGGGTAAAGGGTTCGGCCGTTCCCAAGCTCTTATGCAAGATGAACTTATTCAAATTGTTGAGTCTGAGTACATCAGACTGGAGACTTCCACAAGCATGTTGTAATGTCCATAAATGAAAATAATATTGATATGTTGGAATCTATGTGCTGCAAGCACGTCGTCTAAATCTACAAATATATACCAAGCATTGCTTTTACCGATAGCACATTTCCTTCGTGTCAGCGACCTCTTTTAACTGTTGTTATTGGCAGTCCAGAATTGGATTCTCTAGTTATTTACCGTAAATATCTAAAATAGATTTATTGTTCGGATATGGAACGGTTTGATTTTACAATGCAGTATAATGCGTCCAACAGATGCAAATGGACTGGCGAACAGTGAAGACCCCGACAAGACTGCTGCTTTTGGAGCAGTCTGATCTAGATCGGCACTGTTTGCTCAGATCTTTCTGTCCAAATTCGTATCTTTTCACGATATAAGGATATATGTAGAAGGTTTATCAGTAATAAAAGACTGAGAATAAGGTGAGCATTTTATTTTTTTAACCTGACCATGGCATGGGTAAGGTTGTTTAAGTGTCATCATATAACATTCATAAACAAAAAGAAAATAAAAACAATGTGAAAAAGTGTACTCAGCGAACATAGATATTACATGTAAAAGGTCTACCGTACCCTATAGCCTGCTGGGCAGTGGGAAATAGAGGCCTACTGTATCTTGCGCGCAGCATACTTGTATTAAAGGCAAAACCCAGCCTTCTTCTTTTGCTGCCTTTCGGGTTGGTCGATGTTTATATGGTTTGTGATTTTGGTACTTTGACCGCTCTATTGTTAAAATAGATGCTGTTTTTGGAAAGGATATGTTGTCCAGTGAGTTGGCAAACAGGCAGTCTCAAATATTGTTTCCGTTTCTAAAATGGCCGAAAAAATATTGACGTGTACTTACTTATATTTAAACCATTTTCATGATTGAGGAACAAAAGTAAAGCATTGATAACAATAACAAATCTGAGGACCATTGGTCCTGTAGCTCACCTGAGTCCATTCATCCTCAGCACTCAGGGGTAAGTACTTCTTAGGCAAATTTTACAATATGACAGAATTTTGAAGTCTGCTTCTTGAGAACATTTCTGTAAAACTTTGTCAAAATATCTACTGTAACACAGAAATAAATGCTAATTTACATTTTTCCCCATTATAAGTCTATGGAAACTTTAAGTTGCCATCGCAACAAACCACATGGGCAACCATGATGAAAAATAGTAATTCAACAGAGGCTATCAATAAGATCATTTCAGTAAAGTTTCAGGTTAATCGTCCAATTAGTTTCTGAGTAGATGATTTTTGAGTATGTTTTCTGTTTTTAACCATTTGGTTACCATGGCAACCAGCCAAATTGTGCCATTTGCATAAATTTCATGCGGTTGCTAGAGGACTACACAAGGAACCATTCTCTAAAAGTTTTTTCCAAATATCTGCAGCGATATAGCTATGAATGAATATTTTCAACTTTCCTATAATAAGTCAATGGCATCTTAAAGTTCCAACAGAAACAAAACTACTGGAGCAACTGCCATGAGAAACAGTATTTTGATAGAGGCTAGTATTGAGATTCCTTCTATTAAGTTTGAGCTGTATCGGCCACATTGTTTTTGAGATGATTTTTTAACAGTTTTTCATTTTTTCCGTTGCCATGGCAACCAGCCAAATTCTGCAATTTGCATAAATTTAATAAGGCTGCTTGAGGACTACTCAAGGAACATTTCTATGAAAGTTCTGACGAAATATCTGCTCCGACATAGCAATAAATGCAAATTTTCTATTTTGCCATTATAAGTCAATGGGAACTTTAAGTTCCCATAGCAACCAAACTGCTAAAACAATTGCCAAGAAAAACAGTACTTTTATAGAAGCCAGTACTAAAATACTTTCTGTGAAGTTTGGGCTTTATTGGTAGCATAGTTTCTGAGAAGATGATTTTTGAATATTTTTTCTATTTATTTAACATTCGGTTGCCGTGGCAACCAGCCAAATTGTGCAACTGACATAAATTTCATGTGGTTGATAGAGGACTACTCAAGGAACATTTCTGTAAAAGTTTTGTCAAAATATCTGCACCGACATAGCAATAAATGCTAATTTTCTATTTTGCCATTATAAGTCAATGGAAACTTTAAGTTCCCATAGCAACCAAGCTGCTACAGCAATTGTCAAGAAAAACAGTACTTTTATAGAAGTCAGTACTAAGATCCTTTCTGTGAAGTTTGGGCTCTATTGGTTGCATAGTTTCTGAGGAGATGATTGAATACTTTTTCTATTTTTAATCATTCGGTTGCCATGGCAACCAGCCAAATTGGGCAATTGACATAAATTTCATGTGATTGATAGAGAACTACTCAAGGAGCATTTCTGTAAAAGTTTTGTCAAAATATCTGCAGTGACATAGCAACAAATGCAAATTTTCAATTTTTCCCATACAAATCAATGGAAACTTTAAGTTGCCATAGCAACCAAAGTTCTGAAGCGATTTGGATAAAAAACAGTATTATTGGAACCCCCTGCCTATAGATGCTATATATGAACAATGGGTTACAATGGGCCTTGTAGTTTCAGAGGAGATGTCGTTTGAAAATGTTGACGGACGGACGGACGACGGATGCCTGCCTATACTATAAGCTCACCTGTGAGCCTTCGGCTCAGGTGAGCTAAAAACACACTCTGTCAAATACAAATCAATACGCACGTCCGTTTTAGTAATTGGTTTCCCTCAAAATATATTCTTGTTTTCTTATCATTGTTGAGAGCATGGACCACTCAGTCGTATCCTGTTTAGGCACCAGTTTGCGGCGCGTAAATCACAATCGATTGTTACCAGACGAAAACACTAATGGATGAAGGTGCTGCACCTATCCCAAAGATTTAGAAATACAACAATTCAAAATACAACAATTCAGACTAGGTGCACCAAAAATAAAACAATTCGATATCAATCTCTGATATGGAGTACAACGAAATTATTTCTTGGCAGCAAAGCTATATACAAGAAAATAAATCGTCTGCAGTGTACGAATATATGCACTAATAATAATTAAGCGAGACACAACAAAACCAACAAAGTGGCATGAGCATCCAGCGAAGACTCAGATCAGCATCCGCCCAGTCTGATCAGAGTCTTTGCTGTGAGGTATAAAGGAGGCTAAGGGTCTTAGCTATTCCCTGCCGACAGCGAAGACTGCGATGAGACTGGGCAGATGTCCAGGCTGATCTGCCTGGCGCACATGCCACTTTGTTGGTTTTGTCGTGTCGCGGCTCATATCATTCACAGTTTGTATTCGCGCTTATTATCAGACAGCAATCTGTATGCAGTGATGGAACACTGAATCAACATTGATACCAGATTTGTTTCAACTTTTTGTTCCCAATTAGAAGCAACTTGCAGACAACCTTTTAATGTTTGCGTCCTCAATTAATACTGATCACGTATCTGTTTGACAATATACGATTTGCTGAAGGATGTTTGATGAAACTATGCCATTCAGCATAACACTTTGCACCCTAACTGATACAAGGATTTTAGACTGAGTTTCATTTGCATACATAAAACTTCATCCTCATCCCCATTCAGTAGTTTTCTATAATAATAAAATTGAGCAGCGACCTGAGAAAACCAAGAAAGTTGCATGTGCGCCCAGCGAATAGTCAGATCAGTCTGGGCATCTGCCCAGTCTAATCAGAGTCCTCGTTTCCGCGTGGAGCTAGCTTAGACCCTTAAATACCCTTATAGCGTACAGCCGGAAGACAAAACACACTTGGCAGATGCTTAGGCTTATCTGAAATTTAGCTGAGTGCACATGCTACTTTGTTGGTTTGTCGTGTCGCAGCTCAGTTTTCATTATGACGGGTTATGGCGGTTCTTCATTTTGGTCTGTTGTCGCAAATGAATAGTTCCTTTGTTGTCCATATATCGTCTTTTTTCTGTGACTTCAAGTTGGTTTTGCCGTCTCATTGGGGCGCTTCCTGCGTAGCTTCATACTTTCCGAACAGCGCAGGGGCGTCTCTGTCGTGTAAACTGACAAAACTGGATGAAAATTGTTCAAACAATACTGAAAAAAAATTGGGTGAGAGTTGCTGGCCTTATGTTAACCACTTTCAAGCTCGGAGTTTTAACCTTTCATGGTACATGTATTAAATGAAAAAAAAAAAAAACAAAAAAACAGGCTATTCCATGATAATAAAGCCCCTTGTCTCAAACATCATGAAGACCATAAGCATATACTAAATACATTTGAGAGAAAATCTGTTTTCTATCAGGTCAAAGCATACCCCTATACAAGTTGTGTAATTATGTTGTACTACACCTATTCTATAATTATCCATTGATGTATCGCAGATAAAGCGCTCTTTTTCTCGTCACATTGTTCTGCTACGCTTACCTAAGTATTAACTTCAGTGGAAGAAATAACGTTATGCACTCAATGATGTATGCGCTACGTGATTGCCTTAAAAAGGTCTACAATTCTCACACATATAAATGATTATTTTTATGCATTTTCTGTAAAAGTATTCACAAACCACTTGCAGTGAGAGAAAGAGTTTCAAATTGTATTATTGTTTACGATCTCAGTGAAAAATATCTTTCTTATGCTTTAATAGTAGTCCTCTAGTTTTGCGCAATGCCATTAATTTCTATTCCTCTTTCAGCACACCATAAAATCTGGTTTATGAAATTCTTGTCGGTAATTTCAGGAAGAAACATATACCTTCCGGAGTCTTGTTTGATTTATTGCGCTCAAACTGATACATACAGAGAAATTTAGCATGTTTTCTTGCCTAACACGTTTGCTGCCAATTTCGATCGCGGTATTTGAAAGAGTTGAGGTATGTGCAATTTGACTTCATATTATAGAAGAACTATTCCTATAGAGGTAGAAGTGAATTTTATCTAATATATAAACCTGCCTGAAATGCATTTTTGAAGTTTAATCTAGACATCGTAAGTTTCGAGAAAGAATAAAATAATCACTGCTTCTCAGTGGTGTCTGCTGGTAGATCAGATCATACATGTAGCAGTGGTTAAATCGAGGGTTATAAAAAGATTTTCCCTTTTGCCTAGGACTGAAATAAAACCAACTTATTTCAATATTCTGATTATACCAAAGCTGTTTCTTATAGAATTTCGGACATTGTGTAAATTTGGAAGCACACACACGTAAAAAATGGCGGGCGTTGCATGACAGCTCCTAAAAAAATCAGTATAATGATATGTGATAGCGATTAATTTATACATCCTACGTGATTTAATGCAAATTGTATGCGGGGGGAGGAAGGGGGGAGGAAGGGGGCAGGCGATGCAGTGCTGTCCCTAAGATGACTCAGAAAAGAAACGTTTAAACAAAAATCAATAGCTGGAAAGGCCGATTGCTATGAACAATCCTTTTTCCTCTCCATTATGGGAGATGGCTCAGAAAAATTTGAATCTGTAACTGAAAGGACCATTTATGCCAAACCAAAATGAGACTAGAGATTGCCAAAGAGGTCATTATAGAGTATGTCCTCCTGAGTATTCTTGTGCTGGCGCATTTTACGTGTATTAGCTATATTCATACTACATCGTTTTAAGTGACCTTCAATCTTGCGTCTTAGGATAACTACTTAAATATGTTTAAAATGTTTCAAACTTTTTCTGAGTCATCGGAGAGAGAGAGAGAGAGAGAGAGAGAGAGAGAGAGACAGAGAGAGAGAGAGAGAGAATTGCATCGTCCCCCGCCTACAATTCGCATAAAATCAGTTAGGACGTATATATCGAAGACCAATAAAAATAAATAAAAAAAATCTGCGCTAGCTATAAGAATATATAATGGTAAAAATAAATGTTCATAAATGTTTATTGTCATTGTTGCTCATTTCATTACTGGTCATGAACAAGCGCTGGGGGGCATTGCCATTGTTGCTCATTTCATTACTGGTCATGAACCAGCGCTGTGTGTCTGTGTGTGTGTGTGTATGGGGGGGTCATGAATAGACTCAAGTTTCGTGTTTTTAATGTGTTCCTTACCTTTGATAGATCTCCCTTCAGAACTTATTTTGTTTGCATGCAACTGGTGTTGTGCCGTGTAGTGGCTGTGAAAAGTCTCCCTGTTCGGGTCACTGTGCTTGTACTAATGTTCGCTGGGACAAAAGTTTGTGGTTTTGCAATTTTAGACACATTTACGGGTATTAACGTTCGCGAATTCGTCATGCTATCCTATTATTTTTTTTTAAATCATCAAGTTCGCGGATTAAAGTTCGTGCATTTGTGCTGACCGCGAAAATCGCGAGTATAAGTACACCGCTAACATTAGTACAATTACAGTATATTCTGAGACCCCTTGGGAATATTGGACTCTTTCTTAGTTTCAAATTAGAGTTATTTTATGATGACCTTAACTGAGTCTTTCTAACGACTGTTCCTTTGAAATAACCGCCTAAATTTAAGTAGGCTTTACCTTTTGCTTTCGCCGCGAATTATATTATACAGGGTCGTTGATGAGGGTTTTCCAGCCGAAGCCTCGTCGTCTGGCCCATTTCTAACATACATGTATCCTATTCCTTATGAATGCGTCCAGTGCTTTTAAAGGATACTCGCTTTAGATATTACAAAGTTTTAGTCTATAATTTAAAAAAAATGTAAGTATAGGCCATGAGCCAAATATGGTTTACCTCCCCCCCAGGGGGAGTTTTGTAGACCATACTTTTCTTAAAGCCCAGCATCTTAGAAGTATTTTGCAGCATGTTAGCCCTCTGGCGATTGGGGCGTTAAACTGTAACACCCTGTTACAAACGTTACTCATTAAAAAAATAAACATTAAATAAAAATTATCAAAAATTATAAAAAAATAGAAATCACTTTCCTATGTTTAAAATTATAGTAGAATCTAATAGAACAATCCAGTAGCTAAAAGTTAGGGTGTTTGAAAGGTCACTTTAGCCTACATGGTGTAATATACGTGACATTTATCTTTACACTCCATTAAAACTGCTATTTCCATCCAAAATACTTTCTTTTTGTAAGTTATTCCTTTAATATTAGACCATATGTTTGTTACTGTATTAAAGACCATTTATTGGTATTTTCAGATCTGCAAACATTATTATCCTATCTAGTATACTTTGGGAGAAATAGGATGTTGTACACAGTAACCCCTTATAAATGTTCCATATTACAATTATCACTTTCTGTATAATTCAAGTGCTTGAACTACACTGTATGAATTGAAAAACAACAGTAAAAGGTAATATTGAATATGCCAGCCTATCTAAACAGCAAGGAACAGTTCCACAATATTTTGAATTCATTTTAGTCGGCCATAATGATCGATTGTATACGTTACTGAGGGCTATTTATGTTAAACTCATACAATTTGAAGATAGAATCATTTTATTTTCGTTGGTAGCAGTTTCTTCATAAAGGAATCTATGAATATTAAAGAAAAATGCATTCTGGTTTATTTTCTATGATAAGCTATTACTAGTAGTAACGTAAATAACATTAACATTTAAAATATTTCATTATAATACCTTTAATCCGTTTTTTTTCCACAGTCAATAAAAAAATAACACATATAAGTCTGGGTGTTCTTATGATATATTGTGTACTTGGATCTAGCAAACCTTCTCTCAGTTATTACTTTAGGGATTCATGAGGTGTGTTTTATACTTGATTAAACACAGTATACTTCAGATTGTAACATTAAGGGCATTGACATATTCTGCACATGTAAAACGGCTTTTTGCTGTTTACTTTGTTATTATAAAAAATAAAAGTATTTCATAATGCCATTGCCCAGTTTGTTCCTTTTACAATTTGTACATTTGAGTTCTAAAGACACTAACATACGTGAAATTTTGTCATATACAACTAAGGAAATAAACAAAATGAATAAATAAATAGACAAAATACCACTTTAGAAAAGATAAAAAAGATAAAGCCGCAGCTAAGCCAGCATAGATTTTGCAAATAGGGCTCGAATAAAATGATATACAATCAGTTTGATAACTTAAAAAGCTAAGCGCTTTTGACGTGTTTAGTATAAAATTATTAAATAATCCGTAATTAACAATGCAGAATGGAGTACCACCTTGATTATTGACAGGATTTGGTATAGTTTTTACGTGCACACTGAAAAAACTATAAAACAGAACAGTAAATCTGAAGTTTGAAAACTTAAGCCAAATACAGTTCTGCATCAAAGCTACTGTAGATATTTGCTGACAGGGTATACTTGCTTTTGTAAGACTATCATATATTTTACGTTACCAAGGGAAACAATATTGCTGAGTTACACTTAAGAAACAAACTTTTGAAAATAATTAATGGTAGTGTCAATACATTGCTTTATTTAGTTCAATTATGTAACTAACAATAATGTGTCAACCAGGAGTTTGGGAGAATAGTATCAGAAACATTTAATACAGAAAAGAGACACTGGCAGTATACTCGTGATACTGTAGCAATCTATACATGCTATGTTTAAGATGATCTATATTTCTATGTTTTTGTTTCTTTCTCTTTAAAGTCTAACTACATTCAATCATCTCTTAAAACATCTAACTACATACAACCATCTATTAAAGCATCTATTCACCTAAGAACATAAAGATACGTTTAGTTGGACAAAAATGTTTTTTGTCCAGGGACAGTGTTTCAGTAGCTCTGCACACATAATGGAATAGCAAATGAAAATGACAGAATATATTAATGTTTGTCATCGCTGTTCAGATATTTATGAGCAAATCTTAGTTGTTATCCTTCAGAATGTATTCGCCTACACTGTAGTTATGCTTAGCAGCATAATATTGAGAAAAAAAAAGACAAAACAAGTAACGTATACAACGTTTTCATTGCGAGTTTATGGATTCTTCATTTCCGATATCCTTAACTAGTAATACAGTATTTCTAAAGAGCAAATAATTAAACAATAGAAATAGTGCATACCTATACATGCCAAGAAAGGGCTAATCTTAATACATTTGATCTGTGACCTTGTATTACCATATTGTTTACTTTTGAGCTATAAATATGGTTGAAAACTGCTTATTTATAATACCTTACTGCTTTTCTTATCATCTTTGTTCAAATATGTAAAATACTGTTAGAGAATACAGCATTTTGGCAATATCCAAACAACAATTTTAGTTGCTTACATATTGAAAAATTGTCTGACTGAAATTTGTATTTCGTATCACCTTTAGTCCTTGATAGTGCAACACGTGGGAATAAAACCGTGGGGTTTGCAAAATTACCTGACCAGTTAAATATTTGTAACAACATAATGAAAAATAAAACTCTGAACAGGCTTATGACAGAATGTTGTATGCATTATAAAGTATGTCACTTTCTATCAACCTTAAATTTTCACATTGTTAATAGTTTGTAATGTATTTGATGGCCGGGAGCTGCATAAACAGATCACGTAGATCACAAATTAACATGTAAGTTATGATCACGGCAGCCACACATATTTGCTAACCTATATAAAGCAGTTACTGTGCAAAGAGGCTCGTGGCTGACTATTCGACTGACAGCATAGCAAAAATGGTGTTAATCCCTGTTGGCAGAGTTGGCACTGCTTTTGATTGCCTCGGCTGGCAGTCACAGTTGCATATTTGTGTGTAGGGTAATTGAATGGCTCAGCCAACAGCACAGGTAGCGAAATTGGTTTTATCCCCACCATGATGAGAACCTAAATATTAATCAGTTGCAACATATATCTTATACTTATTTCATTCTATGCATAAAATTAAAAAAAATCATTTTTATGGAGTCACTTTTAAGTGAAACTGAATTGAAGGCAAAATCGAACTGCTTCGGCTACAACAATCTATGTGCGTCTTGCTGAGCTCTTGTATATTTCAAAGAGCTAAATTTGCCATCTGACTACCAGTGGTAAGCTAATACTACAGCAATGAATAATTCATATTGCCCGGGAACTAAATTTTTGATAACAGTTGACTCACAAATCTTATACCCCCCCCCTCCCCCGACATATTACAATTATGTAACGTAACGTTACTGTTAGATTGCTTTTCAAATATACACTATCCGATGTTTTTTTATAGTTTGAGGACACATAACATTGGCGTTTCTTCATATTTACATATACAACGGTGTCTACTTAAGACATAATACAGATAACATTGAAAATAAAATGCAGCTGATGTTGGCTTTCTTAGCTTCTCTCGTCATTTTGTAGGTTAAATTCCTCAAAAATAAGATGGTTTCTGTCCACATTTAATCTATCTACTGCTCACTGCTGCCTAACATATCAAAGCTGGGCATGAATCAAAGAAGATTGGTGGAGCATGTATAAACTTCAGTCCACCAATTCAGCGATTTAGTCTGGTTGTTTTTTCCCGGAATTTTTGTTGTGGTTATATACGTTACATATTTATCGTGACTGCTAACGAGTTTTGTAAGACTTCAGTTTGTTTGTTTTTATACTAGATATATATATACTAAAACGGTCATATATATGACAATAACTTTTCTCTTCACTTCAATTCTTACAATTTGCTCCTTATATTACATGTATTTAGACACTGAAGGCGAAAAACGTCAAATACAATGTAAACTACGTTATACGGGCTAGTCAACTTATTCTTGACCATGTCAATTACCTTGAAACAGCGATTTATGTACTAGCAGACAAAACCCAACATTATTTAGGGCGAATACTAACATGTGTATACCAATGTGTATTTTCTATTATAACGTGAATATGTAAATTTGGGTAGTATAATTGACGTTGACGTTACACGTTAACGCCCCAACGTACAGAGGGCTAACATGTGTCATTTTGTTTCTTATATAATGTAGTTTCAGAAAATTATAGGGTACAAAACTCCCCCTAGGGGGGGGAGGGGGGTCTATGGTCAGCTCAAGGTCTAGTAGGGCTGATTTTGCTGATCAAGTTCAGAAAAATTATCATGCAATACTAACGTATATGTAATGCTGCAGTCTGCTATGGCATGTCAAACGTTGCATTATTCGATATTTTTATATTTGTATTTGATTTTCTTTCATTTGTATTCAATCCCTGTTCATTTCTATTGTATATTTTTTGTTTCAATTCTATAATCGATCATTTGTATTCAATACATGTATCTGTTCATTTCTATTGTATAAGTTTTGTTTATATTCTATATTCTATTATTTCTATTTAATAATGCATGGTTTGTATGCTAGATTTTTTCATTACTATTCATTGACTTTCGTTTATATTCTACATTTTTTTCATTTTTATTCTAAATTACTATATTTATATTGTATAATTGTGATTTGCATTTAATATTTTCATATTCAACTTTTGTTCATTTCTATCCAATATGATTTCATTTCTATTGTATATTCCTTCCTTTGTATCCTATATTTCGATATTTACCTTCAAAACTTAGTGATTTATATTTGAAGTGTTCGTATTTGCTTTCAATCTTATTGAATTTTATTCTAAATTTGTTTTATTTCTATTACATTTTTTTAATTTCTATTCTATATTTCTGGATTTGTATTTGATAACAATTGTTTCTGTTTGATGTTTTCCGTTTAAATATAACTTGAAGCAGTTAAAACTAGCCTGTTTACCACTAATTTCAAAGTGAGGCGGTAGAAAATAACTTATTTAGGTTATGTCTGAAATTATTTAGGCCAAGGTCAAATTTGCAATCTCCAAAAAATAACTTTTTTAAGTTAAAAAGTAGTTAATTTCCTGATCTTCAAGGGCTTTGCGTACCAATTTCTAGACGATGCGTACAGAATTTTATTGCTTGATCATAAAGATATGTAAGAGATCTTTCAGGGAAAATTACCCACCTGTCCATAAAAATTGCTATAACTCCAGAATATGAAGGTGAAAAAAGACACTTTAACTTAAACAGGTTACATTTGCTATATTCGCAAAAAATTATAACTGCTTCGTTATATTTTTTCTAACTTTTAAAGGTTATGTACCTGACTGAATATAGAATAGAAATAAAACAAGGTAAAATAGTAACGTAAAATTTATAAATCAAATGATCGAGTACACAATACAAATAGGAACATATACAATAGAAATGAACAGAGATTGGAAACAAATATAAAATATACAATATAAATAAAAAAGAAAAAATTGTAATGGAAAATTCATAAATACAAATGACAAATTATAGAATATAATTGCAACATATACAATAGAAATGAAAGGATATTGAATACAAATATAGAAATATACAATAGTAATAAACAAAGATAGAATAGTAATATAACATTTGTAAATATAAATAGATAAGATGGAATAATAATATAAAGGAAGAAGCTAGTGACAGACGTCTGTCACGAGCCAATATTCGCTGTATTTGCTACTGCCAGTCGTCTGTCACTAGCCAGTTATCGCTAAATTTGCTACATGTACTGCCAGACGTCTGTCACCAGCCAAAATTCGTTGAATTTGCTAGTGACAGACTGTGAGACATCTGTAAATTTAGCACACAATTGTAGTTTCAGTATACGGAATTTTTTTTCAGTGTAGAGGAATATCGCATGGCTTGATTGACTGATTGATAGTTTGGATTCAACGGCCTTTTGAGACAGTATTTCAGTCTATATCGGGCCGTCTCCAAGACAGAGGGAGAAAGAAGAGAAATGATAGACGAGAGAAAAAATGTCCAAACAAGCCCCATCCGCACCTACTACAAGCACAGAAGGCTCTTGCCCTACAATGTTCCAAATCAATAGGACTCCCCGGCACTGTAAGTTAAACACAGCACCATCGCATCACCCAACCACCCCCATCGCATGGCCTTGTCTTTGTTCTTACTCGAGTATGTTGGGACTCATGTCTTAAGATATCAAGAAAACAAATTGTTTACAAAAAAGAAGTCCATCCACGGATAAAAGACTGTAAAAAAAAAACATCCCGTTTACAAATATCGTTAGAAAAAAACGAATCTCCAGATTTCCTACCACCACTTTTCTTGATAGATTTTACGGTAGAATAACTGCCAACAAGCTGCCAGTCTATTTTCCGTTATTTTTACGGACGTCCGTCCGTAAAAATGCAGGAATCATCAAGCAGAGTAGGATAGAACAGAACAAGTGTCATTTTGGTCATATAACCCCATCAACACTATAAAGGGATATTCGAGTATGGCCAGTAAACGTAACACTACCATATCGTGATTTCCAACAATGATCTACAGGCAGACGCCGATAAAATTTACGGCAATGGACCGGCAGCTGGTTGCTAGTTATTATACCCTAAACTCTGCGGAAACGTTTTACAGTTTACAGTCACTTGATTTGAAACCATCCAGGAAAAACGCATCTGTCACTAGCAAATTAAACGAAAAATGGCTAGTGACAGACGTCTGTCACTAGAAAATTCTTCGAATATTGGCTACTGACAGTCGTCTGTCACTAGCCATCCCGTAATATAAAACATATCAAATAATGCAATGTTTAACATGCCATAGTCTGCATGTTATAAGTGGTTAACCCAGTCATGGTGAATAACTTTGCTTACGAAATAGATTCTTGCTTACAGTGATTTGTTGCCCAATATATCACTGGTTGTCTGTCAGTCATCAGTGACTATATCACTCGCGCTTCGATTTGTTGCCCAATATATCACTGGTTGGAGGTCAGTCGGAAAATGATATGTCACGAGCGCGAAGCGCGAGTGATATAGTCACTGATGACTGACAGACAACCAGTGATATATTGGGCAACAAATCACTTGTTAGCAAGAATCTATTTCGATTCTAACGCGCCAGAAACGATGAAAACGCAAATGTTTCCTTCAGATTTTTCCAGTTTTCCGCCATGATTACATGAAGAAATCCCGCCAACAACTTTGACTGTAACAGAGACGTTCACATGTATTTCGTAAGTTTTTGATGGGAGAAAACGACGTTTCACCGTCTATCCTCATGGAAATGAAAATTGACGTCACCAAACGAATAATAATGACGTCCGAGCGGCGCTTAATAACGTCACGCTAATCCGCCCAGTGATTTGTTACGCAATATATCACTAGATTTTAGCATTGGCTATATAGGCGACCAGTGTTAGAATCCCTTTTAAAGTAAACGCCGGTTGGTCTGGCATCAGACTCAGTGATAGACCCGACATAAAGCTAATTTGCTTAGATGGTTGAAGCCGGAGCTTTTGTTGTCTGTTGCTTGGTTAATCGGGGTTTAACTGGTCGTTTTCTTTTGCTCCGGTATTTCAGTGGTGGTGTTTGACACCCCAGGGATCTCCAGGCGTTGCAATACATTATGTCCAAATATTCTATAACTGATCGTTCCAAGGCGGTTCTTCTGTTGTGGTTCCTCAATAATACACGTTCTTATGTTTGCTTGTCTATGATCATCTACTAATATGGTCATCTTTAGAGCTGCCCACTTTGATTTCTGTTTCATTTTGTAATTTAAAGTACAAATTAGGAAAAATTGATGCTCCTGCAGTTTTTAATTAGGGTATCTGAATGATCACCTGTTTGGGAAAGATCTGTTTATTTGGTTTACCGTGCATGCCTTTTGTGGATGTTTATCAATCTATGTACATGTATATACGTCTTTCTCTTTTGGTTTTTAGGGTGGGAAAAGGGATCTGATTGTATTAATTCCTGATTATTGCCTATCCTTCTAGTTTCAACAGAATTGAGGACCCAGAGACAGGCTAAGCTTATATCTTTCTCTTGAAACTTTAAGGTTTGCAAATATTGATTAAAATACATTTCAGTAAGAACTCTTTATAACATGGAGGAAAAACGTACATGTACATATCCAAATGCATATCAGAGGGAATATGTAAAGTGTAGCGTAACTATTTTAGTATTATAAGGTGTCAACTTCCAATCATGCAATACAAGTGAAACATTGACAAGTCCGCTCTATTTCAGTATCACAGCTGTTTATGGATTACAATGAGGGCACTGAAAGAAATTGTGACACGTCTTACTACATGGGCAGAGCCACAGGACTGTAAATGAGTCTAATGCTTGCAAGTGTCACATTGCCGAAAACATAAGAGACATTGATAAGCTGAGGAGGACTAAATTTACTGCATATAATAGTAAAACTTAAAGAGTAACTACACTTCAGGAACTGACTGAATCAGATCCCAAACCCTACCCCCAACATCAAAGAAAAAGATTGACAAAGACATCCCAACAAACAATAAATTATAAGTGATAAGCCGAGTCAGCAGCTCTTTCCCAAATAGGTGGCAACTCATCCATCTTTATTGAACTAAATAATTTAGACCAACAGAAGGGTTACAACAGACTAATCAAATTATACGAGAAATATTTAACAATTATTTTTTACCTATTTTCTATTTTTATTATAGAAGGGTAAAAATGAGAACACAATAAATTAAACAGCACCGAACATAAAACAAATGCAACCGCAACGAAAGTACCGCCTTGGGACGGTCAGTAATAACTACTGGGGGGTTTAAACCGGTATTACTGGGCCCAAACCTTCACCCTCAGCCTCCGCCGCGGTGCGCACAATTAGTTTGTAGTTCGGTTCGTATGGAGGTCCCCTAACTCATCAGACAGTCATTACGGTCAACAATTAAAATCAAGAAAAGACTGCGATGAAGCAAGGATGAGGACTCGACAGCCAAAACGTGTTGAGACACCTGGAGATTCCTGGGGCGTCAGCAACACCACTGGAGCACTGGAGTAAAAGAAGACCACCAGTTGAACCCCGGTGGGCCAAGAAACAGACAAACATCCGGCCCCAACCAACTAATATATAGCTTTATGTAGGGGTTATCATAGCGTCTGAACCCCGACTCACCGGCGTGCAATTAAAGAGGACTGCAAAGTTGTCAACCGTGATTGGGTTAACCACTAAGCATGCAGACTAACTTTATCACTGGATGAACGCTCATCAGTATCATTTTCAGTTTCAACATTTCGGATGCCAGCTATTTCTGGTGAATTTCTTGATAGTCCTGAAATTGAAGGTTTTGGGAAAATTGATTTTCAAATGTAAGATATTTGCTACTTTTATTTGATTATGCTAGCTGGGGCATGTCTTTTTTTCTCTGTGCCACTGGCCAGATAAGAGTTTCATGGTTTGCTCGCTAGCTAGATTTCCAACAACTGACAGTGTCTTATGATATATTTAACTGTCAACAGTCGATTCTGTTGCTGTTCAGGCAACAGTCTCTTCTATGGTTGCCTTCAGGTAAGATGAACAACTTTTTACGTTTGAACTCTGTTTCTTAAGTTCCCTTACTCTTGCATTGAGAATTGCTTCCTTCATACTTTATACAGTTTGGTGTTCTTTAAATGAAATTGCATCTCTTACATATTTCAACGTTATTCTGACGCACTCTATTGTGTTGGTTAGATTTGTTTTCTGTTTCATCAGTTCCATTGGTTTCTTTTTTAGAAAGCGTCAAGTCGGGTAACTTCGGACAGCGGGTAAATTCGGACATATCATTGCAAACAGTGGAAATCTAGATGAGACGGCTCATAATGAGCTATCTCATCAGGATTATCTCTGTTTGCCCAGTTAATTTTGTTTTAATTCCAAACAACTGACAAATAAAGGAAACAATGTAATTGTTCGAAATTACCTGATGTCCGAATTTGTCTGACTTAATCCTACAGGGGCGATTGTGGAAAGAGCAAGCTTGAAGTATGTTACAATGTTCTTGTTGAAGGGATGATTTTCTATTTTTGGAACGCAACATTTAACTTACTAGGTATCATAGCTTTCACATAGACTTAACTAGACAACTCTCTTACATTTCCTGAACTTTGTCTCAGGAACAGTCGGCATTTACGATAGTAGATGGTCATCACTGGAACAAAATATGCAATACCCAGTGGTTAAAGTATGCGAGAAGAACAGAGGTTATCGCAAAATAATGACATTGTCAGCTCTATCCATGCCATATTTGACTTACGACCATCAACTGCTTTTTGCAGGATTTACATACATATACTGAGGGACTTTAAAAACGCACCATTATATGTCATCTCATTTTACCCAGAGTTTGCAATATTGGAAACGTTTGAGCACTCGTGCGAGTTAGCATGGTTGAGTTCTTTAAGTCTGCAAACGCTTACAGAGAGTGTGCAACCATGCATAGAAATTTCGAGAAAAATGGAAATTTGGTTACTTTTTCGTATAAAATTTTAACGAATTCACATTTTGTCGAATTTTAATGTTTATGCATCTGAATGAATACCACACACTGTACAAACAATGAAAAATGGCAAAGATCCTGGGAAAAGTGTTTTGTCGATGTTCGAAAATTGGATTTTAAAAAAAAAAAAAAAAAAAAAAAAAAAATAGGGTACAGTTCAAAATTTGGAGATGGCCGACTTTAAAATCGACCAATTGCTTGTATACCTACCCAGGTCATGAGAGAATGTCTTAATGTACCAATTCCAAGCAAATTTGAATGATTATTCAAATGTCCGTTATCTTCACTTCCGTTTTTTTGTGCAAAAAGTTTGAATCTTTGCAAAATGACGTTGAAAGAAAGGAGTGTAACCGATTAAAAGAGAACACAAGGCATGAACAATGAATAACCTCTGATTTTTATGTCATTGAAATCTGATCAGCAGTTATGAAGTTGCAGCAAACTGAAAATCACGTTTCAATCATCATTAGATAAATGCGAATTTATCTCCCTTTAGGACTATTCTAAAGCCAAATTTTGCATTCATTTTGAAAGCTTGTGTTCCCGGTTAAAATTGGAATAAACCAAAATTACAATAGTTGATGGCTGTATGAAACAAAAATTCATTTTTCTGGCATATCCAAAGCTACAAATTGGTGCGTTTCTAAAGTCGCTCAGTATATAATAAAATGATATTTCAGATAGTGTGTCTAAATAACTGCATTTGACCAAACAGTCAGATTTTTCTCTGCGGCACCATATTTTTCCTGGGAATATATAAAAAGGTGAAAGGAAGTTTTCACGGGCGTTCCCGCATTCAATTATCATGGCAATTTGGCCTGTAAGGAGACTGACTGCCTGGACATTGCTGTCTGAATCGTACACAGTCCTTTAGATGTCAGCAGAGTGTTCAATGCATCATAATACTGATTGACTGTTTCCTTTGATAAAACAAATTTTCTAGGTTTTGTTAGAACCCCTGATTACTCTGTAAAAACCAAATGTTCCCAATAAAAGGATCTGCTTTCGATTTCTTGCCTGTATGGATGGCATAATTAGTGGCCACGTGTGAAATTTCCTTTTCGGAGTACCCATATCCGATGCTGGCCAAGAAATATATATGCTCTGTCAAGCCATGCTCTTCACTTTCCGATAGTAAAGCGGACGCATCAGTATCCGCAAGCGTAAGTGTACAGTCTCTGAGAGGAGAACTCCCCAGGACCTGGAACTTACGTTTGTGATATATTTTTCCTAAGTGACTGCACGGAAAACAATAAACGTTTTGTTTTCAACTAAACATCAGGAAGTTCAGTTTTCTTTATTTTGATAAGAAAACGTAAGGTTACTATTCCGTAGTGTAACGTGAGGTACGGCGAGACATAAACAGTACACCGGAATTCGATGTGCAGCGAGTTTCGAGGGGAATTTGCAACAATTAAATTGGCTGTGAAATAGGCTGATGATAATTGCTGCAAATCAGAAACATTGTTCCATTATCACATTCCTATTATATCAAATTACAGTTGCTTATGTGACAAACCATTATGAATAGGAGGTTATTTTCGTACACTTTAAGGACTATAATACTGAACGTAACGTCCTGTATTGTATCGTCGCTTTGGCGTCGCTTTAACGTTCGTTGCTAAGGGAGAGAGTTGAAAAGACGCAATTTTATCAGCTCTCAAAATTACTCTCGCAGTGGCACTGTGGAGCAGTCCGTGCGACTGTGGAGACGATAAACACCAGAACTAAAAGAATGGAAGATCTCATAATCAGAGTTTACTTACGTTGTTGAAGTCCCATGATCGGGGAAATCGTCAGAACACATTACGTTAAATTACCTATGATATATATTCCCCGCCTATCCACCATGACAAAGAAGAAAAACTTGGCTTTGTTGGGATTGCACGAAGCCAAGTATTTCTTCTTTTAATGATGAAATATGAGCTCCGGGCTACCTTTGTGGTTTGCTCTGGTCTGTTTAGCTAGCGGTCCGGGTCGGACCCCTGCTGGAGCCCGAAATATTTCCAACATTAAACGGAAATTCATCGTTCCCATGGCACGTTATGACTGAAATACTATTGAATGGACCGCAACACTGCATGGCATCCTCCGTTCCATCAGGATGAAAATAGGACGAATCAATTAAAACGATTTAAAATGAAATTCCTATTCTGCGGAAACAATAAATGGTTTAGTTACAGTGTGTATGACAAATAACTATTATTTTTATATCGGAATGGCATGGTACGACCTTCATATTACGGGTAATGTAATGGTCGCATTATACACTGTGCCTGGAATTCAGTGAACAATATCATTAAATGAGCCGCGACACGACCAAATGTGCGCCTAGCGAAGACTCAGGTCAGCCTGGGCATCTGTCCAGTCTGATCAGAGTCTTCACTGTACGCAGTGAGCTAGCTTAGACCCTTACATGTGGCTACCTTTAATGCGCACTTTGTTGGTTTTCTAGTATTGCGGCTCAAATGGTAAGCGCCATTAATTAGACTAATCCCATGTGAAATTGCAGCAAAATACTAAACAGGGTGCATGTCTGTTTTATTCAGGTCAGAGATGTCTGTAGAATGTCTGGTAACATTCCGGTAAAGGGTTGCCAATATTAAAGCCTAATATCAGTGCACATACTGTGTTTTACAGCAGCAAATGTGAAAAAGCACTCGAGCAGGGGTCAGTGTATGTGAGCCGCGACACGACAAAACCAGCAAAGTAGTATGTGCGCCCAGCGATGACTCAGATCAGCCCAGGCATCTGCTCAATCTGAACAAATTCTTCGCTTTATGTTTAAAGCGCTTTAAGGGTAGCTAAGAATCTAAGCTAGCTCCATGCGGCCAGCAAAAACTCTAATCGTTTTTTTTTGCAAAGGACAAAGTTAGAATCCAAGAAAGCGTCAAAACCTCAATATTCCTACCAATAAAATACAAATGAAAACAGTTACAGATTAGGATACGTTTCAAGTTCTCCCATTGTCTCTGTTTCTACCGCAAGGAAAGGCCCCCAAACTCATAACGTCTAATAATAATTCATCTTTTATCCGGCGTTGCTTTAAGCAATTGCTGGTGGAAATGGCAATGTGTGCAGGTTCAGTTATGTTTAATCAAGCATTTCATATACGCAAATGCGTCAGTATGTATTCAAATGTTCACTTTGACAAAATTTTAACCGGCACAGTTGGCGTATCTACTTATCAAAATAAGGCAAATGAGACAACATTTCAGTATCAACTGCGCGTTAACATAGGGATGACAAATTGTAAACAATTTATAGGAAACTTCCCTACACTACCTCTTAAGAGGTATAAAGGTTATTATGCGTATCATGGCATCACCAACCATTTACGGGCATATAGTAGGGGCAATTACAAAATATACACAACCATGTTTTCTATTTCAGAGGAACAGTCCTGCAGGTATTTCATATTGCCATGTCTGTTTGCAGCTGAAATTGAACTGTTCCCCGATTTACAACTTTTACGCAGGTGCGTATTACTTAATCGGAGATAACATCAGTACGCATTTGCGTACAGCCAGATACGTCGTTTGCCAACAGTAACGGTACTGTTTTTTGTACCAATATCAATATTGGCAGCGTTCTTCAAGTGGTATATGTACCAGTAGTGATGTGTTATTGACAAATGTATTTTTTTTTAGAATATATCTAATTGGATATTATTGATATCTACATAACAGTCACGACCATTCAATAATTTAATGTTGTTTAACACATCTAAGCGTTCTTGATTGCTCCTCTGGGTTATTTCATTTACCCTAGGTACATGAAATATATTAAGGAAGATAAATTACTATTTTTTTTCAATAATGTAACGTATTTTGAAGATGACTCATTTAAACGTTAGAATACTACTGTATTAATCCTCTTAAACGCCCAGTGGCGTTGCATTTTACGGAAGGAGGGCGTTATTTAGAGCCTAAAGTGTAGTAAATCAGTCACTTCCAAAATATCTGAGCATTATAGAGGTGACGGGTATACTATCAGAGGAAGCAACTCGAGTTGTTTTGCCTCCTTTCTCAGCAGGGATCAATTCTGAGAGAAAAGAATTTGCTCCTCTAGGAGCAAATTCTTTCCTTGAAGACTAGACCCGTGTCAATGAGCTACCTTACAGCAATTTATGCCATTTGGTAAAACATTATTTTCGGAAAAGAGGCAGGGGCGTTTACTGGAGCAGGGGCGTTTATTAGGATTAGTACGGTACTTCAAGCAAAGTATGATAATTGTTGAACTTCCTTTAGAATTTATTTTGTTTTATAACTTATCAGGTTTTATCAATAGAGTTTTGCATTTAGTATACTAGTAACTTCGGAATGACATTAATTCACGACGACCAGTTGCTCAGTTTCATAACTTCTAACTCATTTCAAGGACCCATACCTCTGGAAACGTAACGAATAAGACATTCTTGCTCAGTTTTAACTTGTTTGAGGTCTTGTGCGTGTCAATGTCGTGTTTTTGCTCTAATAAGATCCGATGAAAACATGAAGCTTTTGTCGTGCGAACAAGCGTATTTGCAATATAAGCAACGGGCCATAACTCTATATCAAACAGTCCGAGACAGCTCAAAGTTGTTCTTGTCAGGGACCTCATTAGTTCTAATAAAGAAGATGTTCTTGAACACTGTAGCTTTCAGCCTAGGGATAAGCTTTTTCCGTTGTAAGTCAAATGAAACTTCACGGGGCTATAACTCTATAGAGAATTTTCCAATCCTCGAATTTAAAGCTTTCTGCAATCTTAAGCAATCAAAAACGCTTATTATCCTTAAAATATCCATAAAATGCAGCTTTTAGCACATGGACAAGGTTTATCTGGTTGCTGACACTGCTAGACGGGGCTAATGTGATCCTTCGATTATTATTTTAACAAACTCGAGCTTGGTGGTGTTCCTCATGCTTCCTACAAAATATCTGCTCAGTCACTTCATAGGTTTTAGAGAGAACTTTTGGCTTAAACAGAGCTTTCTCCTCTGAGGGTCAGAGATTTTCAGAGCAGAGCCATGTCAACCCAGCCCCTGCTGGCTACATAAAACATAGAGCCGCGACACGACAAAACCAACAAACCGGCACGGCGCCCAGTGAAGATTCACATAAGCCTGGCATCCGCCTAGTCTTATCAGCCTTCAGTGTCCGCATGGAGCTACTTTCGACTTATGGCTACAATTCAAGCGCCCAGTGAAGAGTCTGATCAGATTGGGCGAATGCCCAGGCTTATCTTAGTCTTCACTGGATGCATATGCCAGTTTGTTGGGTTTGTTGTGTCGCGGCTCAAATGGTTTCCAATGTCTCAACGATTTCAGAGGAAATGCCATTTGAAGATATGAACGACGAACATCGGGCAGCGATGGTTAACGATTAGCGTTCACTGAACTTTCAGCTCAGGTCAGCTAAAATTGCATTTATATTACATTGTATGGATGATGGATGACTTTCGATTTTACGTCCTTTTCAACAGTAATTCAGTTATATCAGGACGACAGGACGATGACAGTGAAAGTCTGTGTGCAATGGAACCCCGCCTCAAGCGGGACTCGAACCCGGTCCACTGGTTCAGTAGGCCAGCGCTTAACCCATTGAGCTACCGGAGCTCCTATATTACATTGTGTTATGCCTGAAAAATCATTTAATCGGGGACATACACACTGTTCATCAGATTAGTGGATCAACCTTAGCACAAACGCTGTCTGAACAAGACGCGCTGTTTGTTTTTGAACGCCTACAACGCAATTTCCGTAAATGCCTGGCGGACTGAAAAGATGGCAGCAGATACAATGTACTAGAAGACGTTCTCTGAAGACATGCCCTTAAGATGTATTGATACATAACATATACAACATGGAACTAAATGACTTTAGAATAATTATTTGAGAAAATCTGAAGTTTCTGTTGAAAAAAATTCAGATTGGAATGGCGGAGCATGGCATACATTGTTTGCCATGCTCCAGAACCAAATACGTCGTAATCTATTACCATATCAACTTAGAGTTCATATTGATGTCTAAGTGACGTCAATCTGCCGAGGTACTAGACATAACAGTTGGTAATTCCATAGTTGCTATGGTAACAGATCTTTGTCGTCATCTCACTTATAATTCGAGAGGCGCATGGCATACAATGTATGTCATGCTCCTCCAGAATTGTCGGTGAGATGCTACCTGAAATTCACACAATGGAAAAGTGTGAATTTCCCAAACCTATAATTCACTCTCGAATAATTTAATTGTCTTTTATTCGTACTTAAGACTGCCATTTTTATAAGGGAGACAATTTTAGAATATAGTGGATTACTACTGTATATATGTCCCCTGCTAGAAGTGGATTAAAAACTTCCAGATTTGAGTGACTCCCCTTGTAACTTAACCATACCTTAAGTTTAAAAAATCTTATAAACTAATGATATTTTATCTATTTCTAACCGGACATCATGGTGCCTTATCATAAATCAATAAACTGCGTTCAAAATTAGTTTGTTTTTATCAAACTATGGACTGACCGACATGGCTATCTGTCTATTATCTTTCCAAAATATTGATTGCCCTCAAGTCTATTGATTACGTTAATTCTGTAACAAAAATATACCTTAATATCATTAAATATTAAGGCGGAAGTGACTTAGCAAATAGTGTAAACCCTGATCAGACTGCTTCTAAGAAGCAGTCTGATCAGGCCCTGCACTGTTTTGCCACTTCGTCACATTGCCGGACAGCCCAAGGATCTTGATCAAAGTGTACATAATCACTGAAATTACTGAAGGTGTCCCAATATTTAGCTTGAAAATGGTGAGGTTTTGAAACATATTTACCTTCGACCCTACCTGAGAACAAAACAAAAGCACGGGAACAGTACATTCCATAATTTGCCGACCTACTTTAGTTACGAATTTTAAACAAATTTTCATAACAAGATTAAGCATTGTACGTTGTATTCCTGTAAGACTTATACATACAGAAGGCTGGGCCCCAATCGTCAACAGCCGTAACTAATCTTGTGAGAACTTGTAGCCCGACCCCATTGCTACTTTTTGAGCAATAAAAATATGTTTAAACTAAACTAACCGCCGTGATCCCGACCACAGGTTTTCTTTAACTATAGTATTAGAAGATCGCTTTATTTCATCATTTCATCATTTACATTATACTCTCCATGATAAGGTAGGAAATCTCTACGCAGACTTATTCTTGCCTGTTACTTGGTGCTGCATCAGAGTCAATATCAATTTTGAAACGGAAGTTATGCGTGGATATTCAGCCACATGCAGAGCTTCCGTTCTCTTGTATAGGACATTTCAATTACTCTATCTGAGATATATGGTACTTGACAAACTTCAAGCTGTCTATTTAAAATTGTTGAGGAAAACACACACACAAACCTGCATATACCATTCTATTTACTCTCAGGCTCTTTGCCTGCTCACCTCTCTTTTCTTTTCTCTCAAATAGTTCAGGAATAGTATTCGCTGTTAAATGACAATTATATCTATATGTTCTTATTACAATGTTGTATGAATGTGTTTGCATATGTATTATTGAACAATGTTTATTCTAAATAAAAAAAAAAGTATAAAAAAAAAAAAAAAAAAAAAAAAAAAAAAAATATCAATTTTGAGGTTGTATTTAAGGTGATTGGGTACAATGCCAGGGGAAGCAACTTACCTTTTAATTTTTTGTCTCCTTTCTTATTTGGCTCAACCCTTAAATGAAAGAATTTGCTCCATTAGGAGCAAATTCTTTCTGTTAAGAGTATGCTCCATTAGGAGCAAATTCTTACCTTTAAGAGTTGACCTCATTTTGAAAGGTCTACGTTGTCCGGGAAAGCAAACATGAAGTCGGAAAAGTTGTTCCCCTTTTTGTCATTATGGCAGAAAACATGGAATAATCCCATACAAATTAAACCCTTAAGTAGTTTTACTCTTAAATGTCCCGAGGATTCCACAGTTTGACAGATCAAATAAACCTGTTATCGCAACTACACTCCTTTGAAAAGAGACAGGAGCAGCGGCCATGATGCGCTTCCGGAGGTGGTAAATGATGTGCATCAGTTCAAAATGTAACAGGAGAGCAAGGGGTGAAATTTCTCTCTTTTCCATTTAATTGTCTTCATTCTAATATTTTATACATGCATGTTTTTCATTTTCTTTCTTCCTGAAACATAGTCTTTTTTTACAAATAATCTGTTGACTGGATATTTCACTACAGTAACTTTGATTACTACAAACTTTGTAAGCTCATCGTTGATAGATTGTTCGCAACTATATGTTTACCAGATCGAATTTAAAGGAGAAGAACTATATAAGCATTTTGCTTCCGTTCGTATCCTTATATAGATATTGTCACAATATATGTTGTACATAGATTCTTCGAAATAAATATGTTTAAACCAACTGCACTCCTCCGTTTTTGTCTCCTATGTTTCCGCAATTCCTTCTTCGTCCGGTGCCTTAGATGGTTTGTGATTTGTGACTGTGATCTACATTCCTCATAATATCAACAATTTGTTACTGTTGACTTTTTTTTATATATAGTGAATCTAGTACTGCAGTACTGAAAAAATAATGTCATCAGTAGGTTAGAATTGCGACAAAAAAGTATTTCCTTGTTTGTCTAAACATTTTTTCTCTAAACGGCAAAGTACATGATATATAACTAATATCCGTGATTATCAATCCGATAGATATAGTCGTAAATGAACATGTTTTGTATTTACAGATTAGTAATTACACTCTAGATGTTGTTTGTGTGAAAGATATACAGTAATTTGTACTTGGACTGTCAGGTTACATTGAATCGTTGACATTTCACTGATACATATATATATTCAGCTGTGGCACAATAATTTTTACTGTATGGGTGGAATGCGTCATATTTTGTGGTGGCAGCACTTGTCTATGGATGCTGCTGAAGAATCTGTATAAATATATATTGGTATATGAAGGTCTGGATGGGAAATTAATTCCATTAGCTTTGGCTGATTACTGAACTTTTTGCCTAAAATATTCTTGACTACTGATTATTCTGCTATAAAAGTATACTGATTTCTGATTTTACGACAAAAAAAGTTTTGATTACTGATTTTTGTCCTCCAATTTTATTAGTTACTGACTTAGGGGGTACCTTTGAAACCCTCATGTATATTGGAAACCACACTTGTTACTAGGCTTCATGACAAGAGGGATGACTTCAATTTTCCCTTAGTTACTTTTCCATTTTTGAGTAGTAATATCCCTTCTGCACCTGCATACGGAGTTTGTTTCTCAGCTAGTCCGCATTGCTAGAGCCTGTTTCAAATATCAAGACTCTGTTGTAAGAGGGAAGCTACTCACCCGTAAACTGTTGACACAGGGTTATCATAAAGTAAAGGTTGTGTCGACAGTTAAGAAGTTTTATGGGAGACACCATGACCTCGTTGATCCCCACAATCTGGCCGTTTCTAAACTAATTTCCGATTTGACGGCCTCAGCCGAAGCTTAGTTAAGCTTTCAAATACCGGACTTTCATTTTCACAGAGGCTTTTTCAACTGATACATAGATATGGCGGGTGTTAAATAATAGGCAGGTGATGCGAGCACCTGATCACGCCTCTATTTCGGGGTTCATGTCTGTGTATCTAGAATATTCTGGAATTGTCAATGTTAAAATGACTTAACGAGTTCGGACTTCTGATTTGGGTACTTTGACCACTTTCATTTATTAAAAAGGGTACGGCCTACATCAAGTTAATACGGTTATGCGCGTTTTAATTAACACCAAACTTGTATCTTATAAGAGCTTAGGTCATTAAATGTAAATATAGGCACGTCAAACGATGACTATCACCAAAGATCGTCAATAATCGGCAAACTTCGTATTCTGACGTTTCCAACATCGTTTAACACAGACTCGCCGTTGTTGGACGATGTTTGTCGGTGTCTTGCAATCGGAACACCGCTCGGTCAGTTCCGTGAATCCACCTCGGATGTATGACGTGGGACTACTTAAATCACATGACTATTGTTAGGAACAACGACATAAACAGAGATGACCGCGACTGTATAATGAAAAAAAAAACAAAAAACAAATGCATCTTTTGTCTCAGCATCGGTAATTGGCTTTTTAGCGCGCCTTTGCGAATGCAAAGGAGAGCTTATGCAATACCCCCGGCGTCGTAGTCCGAGTATCCGTTAGCGTTAGCGTGGGCGTCAGCGTCCTCGTCGGCGTCCGCGACAGGTTAACCCAATGTTAACTTTTGCGTTTAACTCGATGTTTAGCTCTGTATCTTACAGACTACAGTAGCTACAGCCATCACACTTGGTACATATATACATCCATGTGACTGCAGCATCAGCATTACACAATTGTGTGTACTTGACCTATATGTCACGGTTGACTGACTTTGCTGTTTGGCACTGTTTTTAAGGATTTTGTTTTTAATTTTCATGATACCTTTGACACAAAAGACTTGATACTTGGTCAAATAGCATATCCCTATAATTGCAGCAGCTGCAAAGCTTCCATGCTAGGTCCTGTGTCCTTGACCTTTATTCACGGTCTACTGATTTTGCCTTTTATCTCTAGCACTATTTGATGGATTAACATTATACATGACATAGTGGATCAGTCTGACATTGGAATGACCTCATACTATTTATAGATCACTATGACACCCCCTCCCCTCCCCTTTCACCCACCCACCATCATATACACAAGTATGAGTAAGAGTCCTTGTCCAGGGTGGGGCAAGAGGTCAATATCAAGGATGATCTTGATGTTAAAGTTTTCGGTTAAAGTTTAAGGCTCGTACCTCCAAACTCATTCGAGGTACCTGCTTCGTATTTGGTCAGGGCCTGCCCTGGAGCATTGGGTTGCAGCAGCAGCAAAACATCCATGCAGACTCTTGTGTCCTTGACCT
The DNA here is from genome assembly GCA_963989385.1 of Ctena decussata. Lineage (NCBI taxonomy): Eukaryota > Metazoa > Mollusca > Bivalvia > Lucinida > Lucinidae > Ctena > Ctena decussata. The sequence continues at coordinate 74,950,729 of OZ022498.1, read as the reverse complement.
TTATTCATGGTTGAGTGATTTTGCCTTATACCTTTAGCACTATTTAATGAAAATGCAATATGAATATATGCATTTCTCTTCAAGCTCATAACTTCGATACCTTTTATGCTACAAAGTTTAAATGTAGTATGATACTTACCCGAGACCAGGTTTTGACAACTGGTTCAGTCTGCAAAGGGTAAGGAGGCGTCATCAGACCGACTTAGTACTGGGTAAAGGTGGTGTGAAAACCCATACTAGGAACCACCCTTTGTCACCGTGAGGCATTTTAAGTTAGACTGAGTTGGTATCCCTCCGTCTGGTGCACGAGGACCGACCCTCAATGTCCGCAAAGTGTCCAGATAGTGGCATACAAGTCGGCCCTGTATGCTAAAGGGAACAACTGACTTAGTCTAGCTTCTGATGCAAACTTCATTTGTGCACTAGCTACCACATTCACTCCTGGCTAACTATGTTAACAATGTTTTGAGTCATAGGGATACTTTGTAACCTTGAGAGTCAGGCACCTATTAGGCGCGTTTCGTTGTCTTCTGACAACTCTTGTTTGTTTTGCTACAGCTCAAAGCAAGATATGACTGTCCCTTCAATAGCCAAAAAGGTCGCAGGCCGTGAACTAATAATCGTTAGTAGATATAGAGAGCTACGTCTTCAGTGTATACTTATTCCGGCATACAAAATGTTACATTTTGCAAGAAACGTCTCCGCCGTACATACACCCGAGGTCTGATTAACGGAATTGGCCGAGCGGTGTTCCGATTGGCGGATGTGAAATGTATGTTTATCTGATTTCGACGATACTTTTATGTAAACCCGTCTAAAGTTTTGAATACTATTACATGTAGCAAGTACATGTACCCATCTTTCAGCAATGCAACATGACAACATAGTCATACAGTTATGAAAATAAAATGTGCTGATTGATGTTTAATAGTCATTTTATAAAACATGAACGTCTCCGACTCTGCATTATAATAAAATGTTATCCGTACTTTAAAACTTGTCGACATTCATGAATCACGTACTCTCCCATATTATCCCGAGATAATATATTGCCAGCCCATTATGTCTGAGAATTTCTCTTGGAATATAGCCTATTTTTGCAAGCTTTGTCTCGGTTCAAGTTTTCGACCAGCCCGTAGGATCGAAATAATAAAGCTTTTAGTTGGGATGTTTGTATAGCCATTTGGGATCGCTTGTCTTTCATACATGTAACTAGAAACGTGTCCAAAGTACACTATCGCCCCCGCCTCCTGCCTTGCTAGAACACGTTGAACGTAGCAATAAGCTTTTCACCTAAACAGGAAAGGTCATGTGCAGGATATCCCAAATACAATACATCTCGGAGAATTAAGCTTGCCGTTTCGACATCCTATTTAATGTTACCAAAGAAATATTAGCGTCAGCAGTTGCCCACCCTTCGACAAAGTGCCTCGTTTGCACCCATTCTGGATGCTCTTTTCTTTCTCTTGAATTTTATATTTAGCATGAAAATGCATCTAAAAACGTTTCACCCCCTGTTCTGATAACAACAAGAACGTTTTATATACAGACTATATATATGAAAACAATATCTGAGCCGTGACACGACAAAACCAACAAAGTGGCATGTGCGCCCAGCGAAATTCAGATCAGCCTAGGCTGCCGCCTAGTCTGATCAGACTCTTCGCTGTATGCTTAAAAGGTAGCTAAGGGTCTAAGCTAGCTTTATGCGGACAGTGAAGACTCTGATCTGAATCTCCGCTGGGCGCATATGCCACTCTGTTGATTTTGTCCTGGCGCGGCTCATAAATGGAAACAATATCTATTTATAGGATAATTGTGGCAATTTTAAAATAAATGTTTCAACGGCAATTGTAACATGTGGTATAACGAGATCAATAGTCCTCATTATCGTTTATTTATGTTCGTCCACAGTGGAATTCAAGTGGCATTTTAAGGTGTTTTTTTTTTTTTGCCTTTTTTTTTACAAAGAGTGGCAGCTTTTGTGACTTCTTGTTTACGACCCTGGGTAGCAAAGTCCTAGTCAAACTGGAAACGATTTCTTCTTCGGAGCAAATTCTTGTCTTTAAGAGTTGACTATTGCGAAGGGAGAAAAAATGAAAATGACAGTGTTGCTTCCCCTGAATGTGTAACCGTTTACCTTAAGCATAACCTCAAGGATAGGCATATAAGTAGTCTAGCCCGAAACGATGTTTAAGAACATGCGTAACACAGGGAAGACTCGGATCAGTCTGTTCAATGTTCTTTCACGAAGTCGAATAGAGTCTTAGTTGTTCTCTTTGTATAAAGTGTAACGTACAGTTGATAAGACCACAGAATAAGTTGATCTGACTTCGCGGACGCACTACCATTCGCACATACTACAGTTTTTATGATGCACTGATGGAGGACAGAGGCTGTCCTGTACGCACTGATGGAGGACAGAGGCTGTCTTGTTTGCACTGATGGAGGACAGAGGCTGTCCTGTACAAAACCGACTGTTCGATATCTTATTCTTGCATGACTGACTAAATGCATACCCTCAGCTGCTTGAATCTATCTTCGAATGGTACAATCATGGAATACTCGGGCTGTTCGAACATCGTTTTACTGAGGTTTGCTCATTCACATTCCGGGTCGTAGCTTGTGTACATGAGTTTGCCTATAGTTTCGTTGCTGAAATAAGCATTGCTGTTTTCTCTCTTCATTTCAATCATTCCGCGAGACTCAGAAATGCTTTGACACTCAATTCGTGTCAAAGCATTTCTGAGTCTCGCGGAAAGGCGTCATGATACATAAAGCATTTGGTGATTTTTTCTCCAATTTTGCTTCTTAGCATACCGTGACCTAGTAGGCCAGAAATCTTTGCAGCCCGAGCTCAAGTTTCTGCAACCCTTCTTAGATATGCTGATTAAAAACAACAACTGTGCAGCCTAATCCATTCAGTATTGTAAAAGCCAGAACAAACTAAGATATCGATGCATGGAAATTTTTGCTTGAAACCTTTACATCCTGCCGAGGCACATGTTTCAAAATGTTGAATCCTTAGCAAATTATATGCATCTAGGATGCAGGATGCAACAGTAAAATATCACTGAGCATCATGACCGACAATTCTTGCTTTTCCAGGCATTTTAACGAGGTTTTAAATGGAACCATTCTTCAAAATGGAACAATAGCAATCAGATATGTTTGGTTCAGTGTACGTTTTGTCTTTTCCCTCCGAAAAGTTTGAATGTTCGGCTAAATCCTCGTGTTCAAACAACTTCCTCGGGACAGACCGGCAAAAGTTAACGAGTGAAAAAAAGGAAGCATATAATTCATAAAATCGAGCCACTTTTAGCAATAAGTGCGACGAGTATTAATACAGGAAGTCGAGATTTTGTTGATATGGGGCAATTTATAGGGCATGTGGTTCCGATTTTAATGTAGTCATAAAGTCATGCAAGAGAAAGTCCTAAATTTTAAGCAAGATACCCAAACGTTTTGCGTACTAACTAAACTACGTGTATAATTAGGTACGAACAAATGACAAAATAAATTTCAGTACATGAACTTATGAAGTTGAGGGTCTTGAAAGAAAGTTGCTGCCTCAATTCGGTTTGGTAAATTTTCAACTGTGCGCATCCGCACTAAAAGCATTTATTTGAAATCCACAGTGGTTACATAGAAGTACTATCACCAGTAAATCCTGTATTTGTGACGCTGTAGTACATAAGCAAACGCGCCTACCTACAATTCTACATTTATGAAGGAGCTTTGAGGTCTTACATGTATGAAACGTAACAACAAATTAATCTGTTATTGAGAAAAACATCACAGTTTCGAAAAAATAGTAAGCATGTTTTCGAAAAAAAGGCGATAGGTAATATCCACCTCTAAAAAAACATTAGGTCAAATAGTCATATGAGGTTTCTCTTTTCTCTTCCTACGTTAGCTGTTTTTATTATATATCGCAAAATTAATAATTGTTGACTGGCGCATAAAATGTCAAAAGTTTAACGGTCTTAAGGTGTATTGGTACATCTACGTGTTTTCCCGCATTTTTGCAAAAGGGAACACTTTTTGTGTCTTCCTCTGGATGACATTGTTCTTCAAAAATTATAGTCTTCTGCTATGCGAAAGAACTGGACGTTGTCGGAGCAGTTTCATTCCTATAAGGGTTGGTTTCCTTTGAGAAGGGAGGTAAAAATGAAAAAAAAAAAAAAAAAAAAAAAAAAAAAAAAACAGCTGCTTCCCCTGGAAATGTACCCATTAACCTTAACTTTGAATCTGAAATGACAGTTACTTCCATGCACTAGTTTCTTGACCTTGCCTATGTAAACATGCTATTCATTTACGCTTAAAAAGCAGACTACAAAATTAATGTCAGCAAAACTCCAAAACACGTTTCCTTGAAGCTATATTATATTGAGAGGGCAAACTATGTTAGGTCCAGGAAATGCGACACATAATGAGTTGCCTCAGCAGGTCGTTTGGTAACTATGACTCTTTTTCGTTTCGTAACATCTTTGAAAACATAGTTAACCAAAGTGTGGTTTATAAAGCGGATGAGTTAAATGATCCAATGCGACGTAATGCACAGTATCTGTTGAATATGCAGTTAAACATTATAGCTTCGAATTCCTGAAATTTGGCTTAAATGAGGAAGGTGTCATCTCCGTTTTTTTGGCATTTTAACCTTTTTCTAATAAGATTCACGACTTCCCTTCTTGGATATAAATTATCCTACGGGTTCAGCTATTGTTGTGACAAGGATGCAGTTGTTATTGTCCTTGGTTTCAACCTTTTTGTAAAATGATAGAGGTGTGCTAGTAAACAATTCTAATCTGCGGTATGCGAATATCAAAACATCTGATCAGTTTGTGCCAAATCGCAGGCTTGTCTGAGTTTTCGATGTTTCCTTCAGACAGTTCAATGCCCATAAACTGTTTAAGACCAAAATAGGAGACTGTATACACTGCGCTGATGCGTTGGTGGATATGTCTATATGCTTTTCCCATATGTTACGAGGCATTTTTTCATCGCATTGCTCAAATGATACAATATCTTATTTCTCGGAATGTAACAAAGCACCCTGACGAAAACGGAAACCGCAAAAAAATCAGAATATAACAGGTACACAAGGACAAATCAAATATTATTGTAATTGCACTAAATTTGAGATGGTAAATATCATGACAAAGGTATCGTGAGATAAACCACACACACACACACACACACACACACACACACACACACAAAGCAGTGTCCACTAAGATTAGTTTGCGTTAATTGCAGTCTGCATTACGGTATTCTTTTCAAATACTGGGACAGATAGGTCTGAACAAACAGTGCAGATCTAGATAAGACTGCTACAATCCCGGGGAGCAGTCTGATCAGGTTTTACACTGTTTGACATTTTATCAGCAGCTTTTGGACGCATTACTGCATTGTAATTCTAAAAGAGCCGTGACAAGACAAAACCGACAAAGTGGCTTGTGCGCCCAGCGAAGACTCATATGAGCCTGGGCATCAAAATCTGATCAAAATCTTTGCTGTGCGCTTCAAGGGTAGCTAAGGTTCTATGCTAGCACCATGCGGACAGCGAAGACTCGGATTAGACTTGGCGATGGCCAAGGCTGACCTGAGTCCTCGCTGGGCGCGCATGCCACTTTGTTGGTATTATCATGTCTCGGCTCAAATGTCCGATTTTTGGACGAGTATGGTAATTATTTAAACGGTATTTGAAAATTCCGTGTACAAATGGAACAGGTTAAATTATTCCACTTTTTCGGGAATTTAGGGCATGATTATCTTGGGGATTTATTAAATCGAAAATGTAAGCCAAGGTTATTGGATTTTACGGGGTCGCTTATATCATAGAATTTACATATTTCTGCTATGAAATAAGTTTAGCATGATGAATTGCGCTAAAAATCCTTAAGGCAACAAAAAGTGAAACAATATGCCAGGTGTGTATTGTCTCAGGTATTGCAGTATTAATTTCTGTTAGTTGTTAACGATACATAGTTAAAGGTTAAATGAAATGTATGTTTTATAGTCATTGCAGCTAAAGACGTATGAAGACGTAAGTTTCCCATTTTCTACCTTATGAGTCTACCCTTACAAGCATCAAAACAGGGACGTTCAACTCCTTAATTATTGTAATTTAGTTTGCAAGACCGTGTCAAGGCATTAAACAGATACATGTAGCAGAATGGCGAACAGTGTATGAGATGCAGTGTATACCTTGATCAGATTGCCCCAGTATTCCGATCAAAGTGTACACTGATTGCTCGGGCATTCCGTCTAAATATCACTTGAGGTCTGTATTGAGAAAAACTATGTTACTGTCAATAATGCTGTCACTATCACATGTTTCAACCACCTTTGTAAACGACACCGTGTGAACAGATAGAGGTAAAATCGCCTTATTTGTTTAAAAAGTCTCAAAATGTCTCTTCATGCTGTCTAGACGTTTACAGCAAACTAACGCCGTTAGGAGGTGCCAAATCGGCCAGAACCAAAGGACAAGGCAAGATATATTTTTCTCACAGCTATACCAGTCTCTAGAGCTACTGGTGTTAACTGCTCTATGCCAGCCGATAAGCTTTAAAATTGTATATATTCTACTACAAGTAAAACGTCTGTTGATAACCTTTGATTATATACAGACCATACATTTAAGCACATATGCATATCGCTTATGGAATTTCTCGAAATCAGTAGCATCCAGAAGTAGTTGCTTGGCCAGTGCATATTTTTTGACTGCAGGAAAGTACCGCAAGCTGCTTACAGTTAGAATATTATTGTTCCTAGATTAATCAAGAAAATTGAAAATCAGTTGACATATGGTATTATTTGCTGGACCCACATAGCATATGCGAACGATTCATTAAAAGAAGTCCATTACATGGACCGAATAACTTGTATGTTTACGAAACACAACAGAATCCAAGGCGAGGATTTCACGCATGTATAAGCCTGTTTCTGCCTACCTCCCCTAGTTTATTACTGACCGTTTTAAGTCAGTGCCTCATGCTGGGCGCCTAAAGGGTAGCTAAGGGACTAAGCTACCTCCATACCGACAGCGAAGAGTCTGGTCAGACCGAATGGATGCCTAGGCTGATATGAGCCTTCGCTTGGCACACATGCCACTTTGTTGGTTTTGTCGTGTCGCAGCTCATTTCTTATTTACTATTATTGTCACTATTTTTCGGCTAACTATTAGCCTTTGACTTTGTGTACATTAATCAGGAATGACCCCAAGGACATCTGCTGACCTGTTGACTTTTCGCACTTACTCTCATTTCTCCTTCCGCTAATTCAAGAAGGGCAGTTGTCAGTTACTAGTGAAAGTAAGTGCACTTAGTACTGGCTAACCGCTGAGGAGGTCTAAGCCTGCCAAGGAATAGTGTGGTTATGTTAACTGACCGTACCGACATGACCACTGCTGTTTACTGTGGACGTTAAACAATAACACAACAACAACAACAACAAAAAGTTGACTTTTCGCCGGGCCGCGTAGCGCAATCGGTAGGGCGCCTGACTTATAAGCCGGAGTTCCTGTGTTCGATACCCGGTCCGGCCACTTACTTTCATTTCTCCTTCCGCTGATTCAAGAAGGTTAGTTGTCAGTTACTGGTGAAAGTAAGTGCACTTAGTACTGGTTAACCGCTTTGAGGTCTAAGCCTGCCAATGAATAGTGTGGTTAGTTTAACTGACCGTCCCGACATAACCATTGCTGTTCACTGTGAACGTTAAACAAGAACACACCAACAACAACAAAAAAGGACGCCTGACTTATAAGCCGGAGGTCCTGTGTTCGATACCCGGTCCGGCCACTTACTTTCATTTCTCCTTCCGCTGATTCAAGAAGGGCAGTTGTCAGTTACTGGTGAAAGTAAGTGCGCCTAGTACTGGTTAACCGCTTATGAGATCTAAGCCTGCCCAGGAATAATGTGGTTATGTTAACTGACCGTCCCGACATGACCTTAGCTGTTTACTGTGGACGTTAAACAATAACACAACAACAAAAAAACTTGACTTTTGGCTGGTCTTGTTTTATTTATATTTTTACTATAGGCCTACATTCTTTTCCTTTCTAATTTGATGTTTAGAGCAGGAAATGAAAATAGATTGTGTTAGTTCCAGTTCAGACCCAGCAGGTAAATGACGTCGGTTCGACCTGATGAGGTTGCATCGATGTCATTTCGACATCCAAGGCATGTACTTATATTAGCCCTATGAGTAAGGTAATAGACATTTGGCCTCTCACCGCTTTGGTGCACAAGTGAAAAGGGCAAGTTCTGCTTGCAAAAGGTCTGATGAATTTTCTCCGGGATGCACATGACGTCCCAATGACGTCATAATATCGATGCAACGTCAGTCCGACGTCATTTTGACATCTCATTACTTTGCCTTCTCATCTTCTTCGCGTCGCAGAATCTCCCATGCCCTTATCAATAATTCACGGACCTCACTGGAATCTGGTCAGTCTCTATCTGACGACCGCAGCTACACACGCACGTGTAATCAATAAGCCATTCCTTCAACTGATGCCAAACTGACATCACATTTCTAAAAGCTGCCATTGTCAATTTACAGCTGAATACTTTTCTTCTCATAGAATAAGAAAACTAATCAAATCCAAATCCTCAGAGCTGTATTCAGAGAAATCATTGACTTGCATAATTTAGCATCATTGTGCATGATGCGTGGCTTGCATGAACATCCGACTGCAACTCATAGAAATTGAACATATCAAGTTGGACAGTTTCAAGGGAAAATGTGCCAACAGCTAGACTCATATCATTTACTGTTTATATGCAATCTGATCAGAGCGTTCCTATCCTACATTAAAGTCTCCATAGTCCTATAAAACCTCTAAACACAATCACTAGGAAAGGCAGTTCATCCGACTGTGCGGTGGTGTGGAGCTTGATGTTTAGTAATTGAGCTGCCACTTGCGAAGCACTACCGTCCAGTTCGGTGTTTGACATACTTATTTTGCAAACTCTCCTCTTGCCAAAAATATTGCATGGACTAAGCTGTAGACTGTGATATTATTATAATTTAATGTGATAATTTTACTATACTCTTAATTATTTTTATTTTTTTTGTTACATACTCTGGGAACTTAGTAATTTAATTGCTTTCTAATTATTTTATTTATTCTTAGGACTATGTGCTAATATTTTAATTGTTTGTATATGTTGTGTTGGTTTACCAAATAAACATCAATCAATCAATCACTCTACATTACAGGATGGTTAAATGTGAGTCGATGAGCATATATTGTCATATACTAGTTAACTAGCAAAACATAAGAGAAACATGTTTTTGAAAAATGAGTAAAATGCTCCACAAAAAAAACAAATTCTTTTTTGATTTCCTATTGAGCCATGAGATATGTATATACAAAAGCGGGACAATGACTGGGGCCCCACGCCTCCGAGTGTATTTTTATGCTATCGAAAGTAGGTCATTTTAGTTGCCAAATCATTTTTACAAGCTTTTATGTAAAACTAAGTGGTGTTTTATTTGTATAAAGTAGAGCCATTACTAAACAGTACAGGCCATCTAACAAAAGTTAATAGCACTGAAGCTCACCTGTTACAAGCAATCACTAGACAAAAAGAAAACACTGTCAAACTCGCCACTTACCTACAGCTTCAACAAATTCAAGAATACAATAAAATTAACTTGTATTCTGCCATTTTTCTGCTTTACCACTTGCATCCTATAGATTAATTTGCTAAGGGATAACCTCTCAAGCTTTTTCAAAAACTAAACTTGTTGTGCATTAAGGTAGTGTTGGGTGACTTCGGTCAGCGGATAAATTCGGACATACCATAGCGAGCAGTGAAAATCCAGATGAAGTTCATTTTCAACAACGGATTTTATTTTTCAGATTTCTTCGCAGAAAATTACCCTTTGATCTTTTCTTTTTAAACAGCATGCCCCTCTATTTTGTATTGTAAACTGTAAAGAACAACAATAATAAGAAGTCTGCTAACTTTCAGGAACATACAATAATTTTTTATGGTTTTATTGAGATTTTTGTATATACCACAAATCACCACCTTAAACTAACCGCCGTGATCCCGACTACAGGTTTCCTTTTACTTAAGTATTAGAAAATCGCTTTATTTCATCATTTCATGATTTACTTGATACTGTGCATGATGAGGTAAGACAACTCTACGCAGACCGAATCCTTTTACCTGTTGCTTGTAGCTGAATCAGAGTAACTATTACGTTTGAGGTTGCAGTTAATTAAGATGAATGGGTACAATGTTACCTTTTGAATTTTGCCTCCCTTCTCAATTGGCTCAGATTTTAAAGGAAAGAATTTGCTCTCAATGGGAGCGAATTCTTTCCTTTAAAAGTTGATCTCATTTTGTAATGGCTTCGTCGTCTAGGGAAATTGGAAATAAACAGCATGAAGTCATAAGATCTATCCCCTTTTGCAATAAAGGCGAAAAAACATGAATGTGTGCCTATACAACGTAAATCCTCAAATAGTCTGACACTGAATTATCACGGGCGCTTCCTTTGAGGTTCCACAGTTTGATAGATCAAATGAGACTGTTATTGCAACTGCTCTCTACTGCTTTTGTCGTTTACCTTCCTCTTTTAGGTGCCTTGGATGGGTTATGATTTGCGACTGTGGCCTACAGTCCTAACTACGTCAACAGTTTGTTACTGTTGACTTTATTTTATGCACTCGTATAATGAATTACAGTATGGCAGTACTCGAAAAAGTAGCCGGGCCGCGTAGCGCAGTCAGTAGTGAACCTGACTTATAAGCCAGAGGTCCTGGGTTCGATACCCGGTCCGGCCACTTACTTTCATTTCTCCTTCCACTGATTCAAGAAGGGCAGTTGTCAGTTACTGGTAAAGGTAAGTGCACTTCGTACTGGTTAACCGCTTAGGAGGTCTAAGCCTGCCCAGGAATAGTGTGGTTAGGTTAACTGACCGTCCCGACATGACCATAGCTGTTTACCGTGGACGTTAAACAATAACACAACAACTCGAAAAAATAACTTAAGCAGTAGGTTAGAATTGTGACAAAAACATGTATTTCCTTGTTTGTCTAAATGTTTTTTTCTAAATGGCAAAGTGCATGATACATAACTAATATTATCAATCCGATAGATAAATGAACATGTTTTGTATTTACAGATCAGTAATTAACGCTAGATGTTGTTTGTGTGAAGATATCCAATTATTTCTACCTGGACTATCAGGTTACATTTCACTGTCATACATTGAGCAATGGTATAAGAAATTTTACTGTATGGGTGGAATGCGTCATATTTTGTGGTAGCAGCACTTGTTTATGGATGCTGCTGAAGAATATGTATAAATATGTGTTTGTATATGTGGGTCTGGATGGAGACTTAGTTTCATAACTTTGGTAGATTGCTGAGCTTTTTGCCTAAATTTTGTTGACTACTGATTATTCTGTTATGAAATTAGCAAACAACGCAATATGACAACATGGTCATATAGTCATGAAATTAAATGTGATGATTGCTGTTTACATGTGTAACAGTCATTTAATCAAACAGCACAATCCGTCTCAGACCTTGCTTTATAATGTCATCCCTACTTTGTAACTTGTCGACATTGATGTAAGTCTGACTCAATGTTTGTCTCTGTAGACTTAAATTGCCTGTGAATTTATCGTTACATCCTTGGAAATTAAGCTTGCTGTTTCAACACCCTATTTAATGGACCCAAAGAATACTAGCGACAAAGCGTTTCCTAGGCATCAATTCTTACCGCAACTCATGATGCTGTTTTCTTTCTCTTGAATTTTATTATATTTAGTGTGAAAAATGCAGTTGAAAACGTTTCACTCCCTGAACCGATAAAATTAAGAATGCTTTGCGTTTAGACGATATATATGGAAACAATATCTATTTTAGGATAATTATTGTAATTTTAGAATAAGTGTTTCAACGGCAATTGTAACATGTGCTATAACGAGATCAATACTCCTCATTATCGTTTATTTATGTTCGTCCACAATGGAATTCAATTGGCATTTTAAGGTGTTTAAAGGGAAGCAGCTTTTGTGATTTCCCGTTTACTACCCTGAGTAGCAAAGTCCTTTCAAAATGGAGTCCACTCTGAAAGGAGCAAATTCTTTTCTGTAAGAGTTGGCTCTGTTTAGAAAGAGGCAAAATGTAGTTGGCAGAGTTTCTCCTTAATGTATACCTATTTACCTTAAGAGTAACCTCAAGAATAACCATATTTAGTAGTACAACGCGAGAATGCGCGAACAGCAAATACTCAGAGCAGTTTGCATATTCACAAAGCCTGATCAGAGTCATGGCCGTTTTCTTTGTTTAAGGAGTAACGAACTTCTGATGAGAGCAGAGAACGAGTTGATCTGACTTCGCGGACGCATTACCATTCGGACATACTACGTTTTGTATCAGGCATTGATAGAGGACAGATGATGTCCTGTACAGAAACCGATAGTTCGATATCTAATTATTGCATGAAGGCTTGGCGGTTTGAGTCTATGTTCGAATGGTACAATCATGGAATTTTAGGGCCGTTCGAACATCGTTTCAAATGCTGGGCCGTAACTTGTTGACATGATTGAACCTATGTATATAGTTATGTTGCTTCCCGAGATAAGCTTTTTTTTGTTTTCAATTTCATTTGTATCTAAGCATTTCTGTGTCTCAAGGAATGACGTCATGATACATTAAGCACTTTGACGCAATTCTTTATACTAATCCAGACATTTTTGGAGAGGTTTTCATTGGAATTGCTGGGCCGCGTAGCGCAGTCGGTAGCGCGTCTGACTCATGAGCAAGAGCTTCCGGGTTCGATACCTGGTCCGGCCACATACTTTCGTTTCTCCTTCCGCTGATTCAAGAAGGGCAATTGTCTGTTACTGGCGAAAGTATTTGCACTTAGTTAACTGCTTAGGAGGTCTAAGCCTGCTCAGGAATAGTGTGGTTAGGGTATGTGACCGTCCCGACATGACCACAGCTATTTACCGTGGACGTAAAACAACAGATCAGCAACAATACCAACAACGGAATCATTCTCTAAAATGCAAGAATAGAGATCATATACTGAAAGGATTTAAAAACTTCCACTCATTAATTTTGAATATCTCAAAAATGAATGCAGCTACGCCAACCAAAATTTTACAGCATATATATTCTATTGTACCTGATTCTATCAATATACGGAATTTGAAATCGTTCAACCGAATCGGTCAGAAACAAGCACGTGCTCCTCGTGTTCTTAGTACCGTTTACATAATGATGAATAGCTTCATGTATACAGTTTTCTGATGAAACAATTCTCTTACGATATCCAATTGAATTTTAAAAAATTAAACACGGTCAGTGGCTTAATTTAGCCTACCGCGCCTAAATATCGCAAACAGGCGCAGAGTTTTGGGCCAGATAAATGCTGAAATTTCAAAAAGTGACGTCGCGGTACAATTTTATGCGTTAATTACGGCAATTTACAATCTCAGACGACGTGCACTGTTTACAGGAAGCTAAAAAGACCGTCAGAAAAGCACCTAACCAAGATTGAAAACCAGAGGACATGACGTTAACTAACGTCGACGCCGTCTCCGTAATAGGTTTTGCGCGACAGCTTCATCCGCAGTGATACTTGCAAATCAACGTTGATGACGTCACAATATTAAGACAGTAAGAAGTGGTCGAAAGAGTGTTGCATAAGATAACCCCGGCATCGCCTTATGCATTTCAGTGACGTTACGCTCTTTTACTGACGTCATTTAGGTAAATGATACAAATAAACTGCGTAATCTTTAAATTTGATATGTTTCAGGCATTTTGTCGTTAAATAGTCAACACTGTCATGAGTAAACAGATCAGCAGCCAGCAATAAAAAGTGGAAGTTTTTAAATCCTTTCAGTATATATGCTTGTTTCACTGCAGCTCTATTTGTCTGGTCCCTCTGAAGAAGTTTGAATGCTTGGCTAAGTTCTCGTGTTCAAACAACTTCCTCCGGACAGACCCGGCAAAAGTTAATGAATTAAAAACATACATGATCCAAATTATCGAGCGGATTTTGGCAATTAATACGACGTGTTGTTGACATTGTGCAATATGTAGGGAGTTTAATAAAGTCATGCAGAGTTAAGTCCTATATTTTAGGCAGTATAAGCAAACGTTTTACGTACTAACTTTACGTGCTATACTTACGTGCCAAACAAATGACAAAATAAATTGCATTACATGGACTTATGAAGTTGAGGGTCTTAAAAGAGAGTTGCTGCTTTTATTCGGTTTTGGTGCATTCGCACTGAATGCATTTGTTTGAAATCCACAGCGATTATATAAAAATACTATCAACCGTAAATCCTGTGTTTGTGGCTCTGTAGAACATAGGCAAACGCAGCCTACTTACATGAAGGAAACATTGAGGTCATACATGTATGAAGCGTAACAACAATTAATCTGTTATTGAGAAAAAACATCAGTTTCTTACAATGTTTACGAAAGAAAGGCGATAGCTAACATTTATCTCTAAAAAGACATTAGGTCAAATAGTTATGTTTTTTTTTTCTTATATCGCAATATTAATAATTGTTGACTGGCGCGTAAAATGTCAAAAGTTTAACGCTCTTAAGGTGTATTGGTACACCGCCGTGTTTTTCCGCATTTTAGCATAAAGAAAAACTTTTTGTGACTTTCTGTTTGCTTATCTGGATGGCATAGGTCTTGAAAAATTCAATCTTCTATTAAACAAAAGAATTACTACAGTAACAGTTGGTTTCCTGAACAATGAAAATGCCAGAGTTGCTTCCACTGGAAATGTAGCTAATTACCTTAACTTTGAATCTGAAATTATTATCACAGTAACTTCCATGCACTAGTTTCTTGACCTTGCTTACGTAAACATGTTTTTGTTTACTCTTTAAATGCCCCCCACCCCCCCCCCCCATCCCCAAAAAAGACAAAATTAATGTAAGCAAACTTCCATAACATGACTCGTTCAAGCTATATTATATTGGGAGAGCAAACTGTGTAGATTCATGATTCATAATGAGTCGCCTCAGCCGAATCTACGCTGTTTGTTTGTTGTAGAATACCGAAGACGAACCATAAGATACTCGTAGCAGTTTTACCTTTGCTCCATTTATAAAGAGGATAAGGTAACTGGTCCAACGTCAAAGTAATGTACAGTGTCTGTTGAATAATAGCTTCGAATTCTTGAAATTTGGCTTATTTGTATATGAAGGTGTTTCTGATATAAACGTCGAACAAGATTCATGACTTCTCTTCTTGGATATTCATTATCATATAGGTTAAGCTATAGTAGTGACAAGGATGCAATTGTTATTGTCCTTGGTTTCAACCCGGTTGAAAAATGATATGTGCCGTATTAGTAGACGGTGTACTTTGCGGTGTGCGACTATCGAAACCTCTGAACGGTTTGTGCCAAATCGCAGACTCATCTGAGTTTTCGATGTTTCCTTCAGACTGCTCCAGGTCCATAAACAAAAAAATGTCAAGAATAGGAGACTGATCACATTGCGCTGATGCATCGGTTGATATGTTACCATAATTATATAAGGCATTTTTTCATCGCGTTGCTCAAATGATAAACTATCTAATTTCTCGGAATGTAACAAAGCACCCTGACGAAAATGGAAACCGCAAAAAAAAAAAAAATCAGAACATCACTAATTAAATATCATTGCAATAACACTAAATATTATGACAAGAGTATCAGTGAAAAATAAAAACAGTGTCCACTCAGATTAGGTTGCGTTTACTGCAGTCTGCATTACGGTATTTTTTCTAAGTACTGGGACAGATAGGTCTGAACTAAGCCTGCCACCCGACCGTATGTATTCAGACAAGCAGAGCCGACGGCGGGTGACTCGGTGAAAACCGGAAGTTGACCTCACGATACCTGGGTTAGGTCTGCACAAACAGTTCAGATCTTAATCAGACTGCTAGAGACAGCAGTCTACTCAGGTTCTACACTGTTTGTTATTCCATCAGCAGCTTTTGGACGCATTAAAAGCCTAAATGAGCCGCGACGAGACAAAAGTGTCATGTGCACCCAGCGAAGACTCAGTTCAGCCTGGGCATGCGCCCAGTCTGATCAGAATCTTTGCTGTGCTCTTCAAGGGCAGCTAAGGGTCACAGCTAGCTTCATCCGGACAGAGAAGACACGGATAAGACTGAGCGGATGCCCAGGCTTATCTGAGTCTTCGCAGGACGCACATACCACTTTGTTGGTTTTGTCATGTCACGGCTCAAATGTCCTATTTTAGGACGAGCGCAGTAATTATTTTTACGGTATTTGAAAATTCCGTGTTACTTCAGGAATTTAGGGCATCTTGGGTATTTATTAAATCGAAAATGTAAGCCAAGGTTAGATCGCTTTTTTCATAGAATTTCTGCTATGAAATAAGTTTAGCAATGAATCACGACTTGATGAATGACGCTAAAAAGATAACAACAAAAAGTGAAACAATATTCCAGGTGTGTATTGTCTCGGGTAGTTTTACTTTCTCTTGTTTACGATACTTAGTATAAGGTCGAATGAAATGTACGTTTTACAGAGATTGCAGCTTAAGGCGTAATTAAAATCTTAAAAAGTTCCTTCAAGAGCAGAGAATACATACAGAAGTAGGAACATGGGCCAGACTACGTAGTTTCGGCTAATAAAGCCTCGTCAGTGACCCTGACAATATCTGGTGACGAAACCAGAAAAAAGCATACTGTAATTTCTTAATTTTAATTCGGCAGTCGATTCAAAGACTGATTAGTTTCAAAAGGATCCAAATAATATAAAAGACGATGATCTAGAATAATAGTCTGCATCGATCTCAAATTTTAGATTTCTCAGAATCTATCCTCTGATCTCAAAGGATGTAAATAAAATATAATCTGCACTATGGATGATGTACGGGGAGACTTTTTACGGCCTCCACACGGCACAACACCAGCTGCAGTGAGGTAAAATTAAAATCTTAAAAAGTTCCTTCAAGAGCAGAGAATACATACAGAAGTAGGAACATGGGCCAGACTACGTAGTTTCGGCTAATAAAGCCTCGTCAGTGACCCTGACAATATCTGGTGACGAAACCAGAAAAAAGCATACTGTAATTTCTTAATTTTAAGTTTGCCATTGCTACCTTCCCAGCCAACCATTACAAGCCTCAATACAGAGACATTCTAACGCCTTAATTATTCTAATTCACTTTGCAAGATTATGATAAGGCATTAAGTAGCTAACAGAATGGCAAACAGTGTATGCTTTGATCAGACTGCTCTAGCATTCCGATCAAAGTTTACACTGATTCCTCGGGCATTCCGTCAAAATATCACTTAAGGTCTGTATTGAGAAAACTATGTAACTGTCCATTGTGCTTTCAGTTTCACATGTTTCAACCGCCTTTGTACACGACACCAACTTTCTTTCTACATTCGACCAGCGGCAAAATCGCATTTTCCATTTGTATGTTTTATAAAGTCTCGAAATGTCTCTGGATACCGCTTTTCATGCTGTCTAGCCCTTACAGCAAACTCGCACTGTTGGGAGGTGCCTCATCAGTCAGAAACAAAAGACAAAGTTTGATTTTTTCGTACAGCGTTACCAGTCTCAGTCAGTTACTACAGCATTCCGAACACTACCGACATATACATGTACTTCACTGGGAGCACTGTTAAAGTTTTCTTCCCATAATATTTTGAATAAGGTTTAAAGTGTTGTATATTCTAATATAAGTTAAAAATCTGTTGATAGTCTGTGATAATATACGGACCGTATATTTAAACACATTGTACATCGCTTATGAAATTTCTCGAAATCAGTAGCCACCCATAATAGTTCTAGTCCAGTGCAGTTATTTTGACTGCAGGGACCAATTACTGCAAACTGCTTACAGTTAGAATCATATTTTGCTTCTAGAATAAGTAAGAAAATTGAAAATCAGTTGAAATCTGGCCCCGAGGTTATAAAACTTTTTTCATGCTCAACTCAGCTGAGCATGAAATTTTTTTCTGCTCATAAATTTTAAAATGCCAACAATTGTTGGCATTTTAATATTTATGAGTAGAAAAAATAGCCTTCTTGGCTTATCTGAGCCTGAAAAATGCTGAATTTCTCGGTATTTTTATATTAATGGGCATTTTAAATTTCATGCTCAGCTGAGTTGAGCATGAAAAAAGTTTTATAACCTCGGGGCCAGGTATTATATGCTGGACTCGTATTGCATTTTCGAACGATTCATCGATTGGATAGAATCTCCATCACACCTACCGAATAGCTTGTACCGGTGTGTTTATGAACCATGACAGAATCCAGGGCAAGGGATTCACATGTATAAAAATGGTTTCAGTCCCCTCCCTACCCCACCAAGTTTATTACTGACCGTTTTAAGCCAGTGCCTCATTTGAGCCACGACACGAGAAAACCAACAAAGTGGCATCCACCCAGTCTGATCATAGTCTTCGCTGTGCGCCTAAAAGATAGCTTAGGGTCTAAGCTACCTCCTTACCGACAGCAAAGAGTCTGGTCAGACCGAGCGGATGCCTAGGCTGATCTGAGTCTTCGCTGTGCGCACATGCCACTTTGTTGGTTTTGTCGTGTCGCGGCTCATTTGTTATTAACTATTATTGTCACTATTTTGGGGCTAACTATTAGGCTTTGACTTTGTGTACATTAATCAGAAATGACCCCATGGACATCTGCTGACCTTTTGACTTTTCGCACCTACTTTTGTTTCTCCTTCCGCTAATTCAAGAAGGGCAGCTGTCAGTTACTGGTGAAAGTAAGTGCACTTAGTACTGGTTACTGTAACCGCTTAGGAGGTCTAAGCCTGCCCAGGATTAGTGTGGATTGGTTAACTGACCGTCCCGACATGACCATAGCTGTTTACCGTGGACGTTAAACAAAAACACAACAACAACAACAACAAAAACTTGACTTTTCACTGGTCTTGTTTTATTTGATATTTTACTATTAGCCTATATTCTTTTCCTTTCTATTTTAGTGTTTAGAGCAGGAAATGACAATAGGCTGTGTTAGTTCCAGTTCAAACCCACCAGGCAGATGACGTCGTAATAACGTCGGCTGACGTCGATTCGACCTGATGACGTTGCATCTTCGTCATTTCGACATCTAAGGCATTTACTTATATTAGCCCTATGAGTAAGGTAATAGACATTAGGCCTCTCACCGCTTTGATGCACAAGTGAGAAGGGCAAGTTCTGCTTGCAGAAGGTTTGATGAACTTTCTCCAGGATGCACATGACGTCGTAATGACGTCATAATGACGATGCAACGTCAGTCCGACGTCATTTTGACATCACGAGCCCGCCCGGCTGCCTTCTCATCTTCTTCGCGTCGCAGAATCTCCCAATTTTCTCATCAATAATTCACGAACCTTACTGGAATCTGGCCCCGAGTTTATAAAACTTGTTTCATGCTCAAGTCAGCTGAGCATGCAATTTTACCTGCTGAAAATAACAAATTACTGATAAGTACAGTTGTTTTCATGCTCAACTTAACTGAGTATGAAATTTTCTCTGCTTATGAATATGAAAATGCCAACATAAACAGCAGAGAAAATTTCATGCTCAGCTGAGTTGAGCACGAAAATTGTTTTATAATCTCGGTGCCTGATCATTCTGTTTCTGCTGACCGGAGATTCACATGCACATGTTATCAATAAACATTTTTTCTCCTGGTGCCGAACCGACATCATTTCTAAAAGCTGCTATTGTCAATTTACAGCTGAATACTTTTATTCTCCTACAATAAGAAACTACTCAGAGCAGTATTCAGAGAAATCATTGACTTGCATTATTTAGCGTCATTGTGCATGATTCGTGTCTTGCATGAATATCTGACTGAAACTAAGAGAAATTGAACATATCAAGTTAGACATTTTCAAGGTAAGAAGTGCCAACAGCTAGACTCAGATAATTTACTGTTTATATGCAATCTGATCAGAGCGTTCCTATCCTATATTAAAGTCTCCATAGTCCTCTAGAACCTCTAAACACAATCACTATGAAAGGCGGTTCAATCTCTACGTTACAGGGTGGTTAAATGTGGGTTGATGAGCATATCTAGCAAAACATAGGAGAAAGATGTTTTTGAAAAATGAGTAAAATGCTCCACAAAATACAATTTCTTTTTTATTTCCTATTGAGCGATGAGATACATGTATGTATATACAAAAGCGGGACAATGACTTGGGTCCCACGCCTCCGAGTGTACTTTTATGATATCGAAAGTAGGTCATTTTAGTTGCTTACTTAAATGACCCAAATCATTTTTACAAGTTTTAATGTAAAACTAAGTGGTGTTTTATTTGTATAAAATTGTTTAATTAATCACGATCATTTGAAGCTTGAAGCAATACCTCACTATAAAATATTTCACGAATATTTACTCTGATAGGGGCAGTGGCTGGTGCCTTTGCTACTTACCAAAAGCAAAACTCGGCGCAACAATTTATTTCGCTAAGTAGACGTACAGGCGGATGCATGGGTTCGCTTCTCACACATGACCGGTACTCTTTTTTCCACAATACTTGAGAAAATCCAATAATTCTTGTATCATATTCGTTGCCAGACCATCGAAATAAATCATAATATACAAAATCGATAATATTTCTATTTCTCTTCATTACGAGATATTATGCCAGTAGCTGTTTCATGTCACGGCAATCCGACATTAGGTAATTTCAGAGCTCCAGATAAGGTGGGGTTTTTAAGCATAATTCTGATATATTTTCACTTATTTCTCAATGAAAACATATGTTGTGACTCCTCATGAAAACCGTCTCGGCGAGACGGTTTTAATGAGGGGTCACAGCATATGGTTTTGTGAAGAAATGTGGAAAATTATGACTAAATTATCCTTGTTTCCCATTCTTATCTGGAGCACGAAGGTAATATAGCATGTATAAGTGCCATCATTAACACAGTAGCGTAGACTACGAGTACAAGTTGAAATTCCAACGTTAATTAGGTTTTGATTTGACATTTAATGCATAAATATTAATAAGTATGGTAAAACTTTCAAAGATTGGGATAGATAGGTCTGAGCAAATACTGCAGACCCAGATGAGACTGTCCACCAAGGAGCTGCCTGATCGGATTTATACAGTCATTCCATCTGCACTTTTTTGTATATCACACTGTTAATGTTCCATTTTAAGACAATTACGATAACTTTTTCCGGTTTACCGATTTTTAGAGTGTTTACGTTGATGAATATTCAAGGGAGCGGAAAGGTCTGTAAGAAGTAAATATCACAATCTAATGACGCCAAAATAGCACTATTCATTACATTTCGCAAAGGGACAGTCGTCTCTAAGCCCTGGTCCAGCGCCGTCAATCCACAATGCTTCGGAACTTTGAACAGCAACGATACCACAGGCACATAGTGTTACATTTACAATTAATATGCTTGATAGTCCCAACACGCTATGCGCTGCCTTTTTTATACCCCGCCACACGTTAGTAGCGGGGTATTATGTTTTCACGTTGGCCGTCCGTGTGTCTGTCCGTCCGTCCGTAGTACGTCCGTCCGTCCGTCTGTCCGTCCGCACTTCGTTTCCGTTCGATAACTTAAGCATTTATTAATGGATTTCCTTCAAATTTTGCATATGCATTTGTACTAAGACTGTCTCGCTTGGGATTGTTAATGGGCAAATTTCGTTAATTTCTGACAGAGTTACGGCACTTGTCAATGTACAAAAAATGGTTTCTGGCCTCTAGTTCCTTTACTACTTTGAGTATCATGATGAAACTTCACAAACATGATCGAAGTAACAAAAGCTTTTTTATGAGCACCGAAATTTTATCATCAGGGGTTATCTGCCCTTGGACTATATACATGTATAAAATCATGAAAAATTCCATATAACATCAGAGTTTGAAGCAATTTTTCTGAAACTTTCAGCAAATGATCAGAGTGATGAAAGCCTCCAGTTACACTCAAATTTACCCCATGGGAGTTATCTCCCCCTGCCCCCGGCTATATACATGCATAAATCTGGAAAAATTGGTGTGTGAAAAAGGTTTGCAGTGGCGGGGTATCACGCAGTCGTTTGCGGTGCTTTTATTGTAAGTTCTAGTTCTGATTAAAAAATAATTTGTTAACAAATCCGCAGCGGAATGAATAATAATAATAAAACAAAAAATAATATGCAAATAGCATTGTATCGATCGATGTGCATAGCTGTTACTTGTTTTGTTTTTTGCCCCCCCCCCCCCCCCTCACCTTCTCCTCCCCCCCCCCTCCCCTTGCGCCCTCTCCCAAGGCATTTTTAGAAGTGAATGGTACACTTTCTAGAGAAATGAATTGGCTATATTTTGTTTTTCCTCCCTTCTCAAACGGATTAAACTATCAAAGAAAACAATTTGCTCCTCTTGGACCATATGTCAATCCTTTAAAACCAGAAGTATTTCGTAATCCGGGAATGCAAATCGTCAGGATGTTTCAAATCGATCCTTTTTTGAAAATGGCGTTAAAACATGGCCGCATACCAAACATCTTAACACGCAGCCTTTTCTCCTTTTTTTATTTTGGCATGTATATTGGCCTGAAGGTATGCTGTAATATATCGACATTCTCTGATGAGGTAATTACAGCATGTTGTCACATTAATTACGCCATGTTATCATTTTAATGGCTATTATTGATGCCGTCAGGTATGTCGATGCAGATGTTCTGTTATGTTAGATCAATCCAGTGGAAAACGTGTATCAAATTATTCGACCATTATTGAACCTCGACGCGACAAAACCAACAAAGTGGCATGTGCGGCCAGCAGAGACTCAGATCAACCTGGGCATCCGCAGTTTAACCAGGGTATCCGCCCAGTCTAATCAGAGTCGTCGCTGTACACATGGAGCAAACTTAGACAGCTAACCTTCAAGTGCAGAGCAAAGAATCTCATTAGACTGGGCGGATGCCCAGGCTGATCTGAGTCTTCGTTGGGCGCACATGCCACTTTGATGATTTGTCGTGTCGCGGCTCATACAATATTAGTATATCAGAATACATGCTCATACAAAGTAGAACAGAAGCATCATGTTACGCCATGCCAAGAGTATATTTTGCGCCGCGACATGACAAAAACCAACAAAGAGGCTCGTGCGCCAAGAGAAGACTCAGGTTAGTCGCTTAGTGTAATCAGACTTTTCGCTGTGCTAAGGGTAGCTAAGGGTCTTAGCTATCACCCAGGCTGATCTGAGTCTTCACTGCGCGCACATGCCATTGGTTTTGTTGTGTCGCGGCTCAGTTATATCCATCCAGCTAGCTGCATAAATCTTGTATGTAAAGTCTGCGTGTGAATCTTTCAGGTGGTTGCAGCCGCACAAATGGTAAAAACATAAAAGGTGGACCTGAGTCGCTCACCTGAGATCATGTGGTTTAATACCTATAATAAATGTCAGATTTCAGGTTGCAAAGTTTTTGTTTTTGTTTTATGGCCTATGTCATGTGCGCATATTTGGCATTTCTTTGAGTTGCAAAAAGGAAAGACATGCGCATGGAGTACCACCATCTGATTCTCCTGTTACAATGTATCCGACAACAGGTGACTGGCTTAACACAGAGATCGTATCTTCGCTGGTGCCCACTGATCGTTACATTGGTAAGAAATTTCAGTATTTTACGGAAAAGCGAATAAGAAAACTAATTAAAGCGATGTTCTTTTTTCAAGTGTGTTTAACTAGAGACAATGCATTGCTCTTCTGCTATGTACTGTAAATGCAGATGGATGTCTTCACGGGAGTTTTTATGCTTGTTGGTTAACGTGGTAAGCTACATGATATCAATATGTGTATCGGCATACAACTTTAACCCCTTTTTTGACAAGTTGAGTTGTTCATCTTTATCTTTCTGATGAGTCAATTTCTCGTTGTAGGAGTTTATAGTGGAGGTATTCATTTTTATCATGCATATGCTGCAAAATTCACCTAATAACAGGGGTATGACAACATGATGTGATATCATGTCACTTTAGGACTGCGCTTGCGCGAATGTTATCAGGTGATGCTTACAGAAGCGATCTCAGAAGACGATTGGCTACATACTGACGTTGACCGTGATAACAACGTTCGATTGGTTAAATGACGTCACCAGCTTACGTCATAACGCATTCGCAACGTCAACAAGTTCAAATAAATTTCTCTTATTTGACGCTCTTTACACCTGCAAATCTTCTAATGATGCATGATAAATAGAAAACCATGTAAGTGCCTTTTGATATCAAGTTTATCTGGCTCGACCAGAAACACGCCGGACTGGCTCGGCAAGCCTCGCCATTCCTACGCTGTTTCTGTTCTCGCCTGATAAACTTGATATCAAAAGACACTAACATCGTATTCTCTAAGTATTGCATTTTGCTGGCAAAAATGCTGGCCCTGATCTGACGCCGAGTTTTGTGGCGTCTGAACTGAGTTTGCAATGTTTGTATATGCCCAACAAAACGGGTTTCCAGTCTAAAAAGGATTTAACAAAGCCATATTAACACCAATGAAATAGCATACACAGTTGTGTCTGAGCTGCATACATGTACATGTATAAATTACTGTTACGGTGACACATCTTTTAAGTCTGAAAAAAAGACATGGCATACATTTACAAAAGTTTGTTTGTTTCGTCAACTTTTAACGCTGTTATTATTATTATTTATTTTTTTTATCTTTTGTCAAAAATATTGTTTTCTGTATCAACTACCAAGAAATATTATATCTGAAAGGACCATACTGATATCAGAACTACGTCATAAAAATTACAAGACAAACCGGATAAATAATATACTCTGTCGGTTAGTAAATATAAAATTATAGTCTATTATCCTATGACAAGTTGTTCAGTGTCAGTAATATTATCTGATGGTAAACAAAATGACCTGTCCGTATGTCAAGGTAACTCAGAACACGAGTTTGTAAATAAAAGTGAGCATATGACCTTGAAATTGAGGTTGTATTTATTATCTTTCGGGAAACAACAAAATTAATAAAAAAACATTGTCTTAATGTCTAAAAAGTGACGTCTCGTTCACAGGCCCGTAGACAGGCTCTGTGGACGAGGTGTCACATAAATAGACATTAAGACAGTGTTCAGAGCCTGTAGCTCCCTTCTCAAAGGCGAGCCACTCGTTCTGGATTAAAAAAAAACGTTTCTACATGTAAGAGCCCTTTGAGAGCAGACCCCTTTTTGAAGAGATGCTCTTGTTACAGGGAAATCAAAATTAAACCTTAGAAAATTGTACGTCTCTGAAATAATGTCGCAAAACATTGTAGTGTATCCAGTCACCATCACGGCAATCTAGGACACAGAGGCCGGACTGTGTATTAAATGTACGCGTATAACCTCTCTAATGGCATCCATTGTAGTGTTTTTCACGTCGGGATCAGTAGCCTTGTCACTCAAGCAGCAAGCTCTATTAGTTTTGCTGTCAACAATTTATAAGTAACGTATTCATGCGAAAATACCAAGTATTAATAACCATCATTAGTACAAAAACTCAATTTAATAAACCGGATAATTGCTAGCCGTGGATAAATCATATATACATGTACAATAGTTAGAGGCGATTTGTCCTCACAGCGACCTAAGCAGTTGAACACTTTATCAGAGCAGCACAGTGGGCGCTGTAATTGTTCTGAAAATGAATAAGCTAGACAGTTCGGACGAAAGGTTGAAGCAGGTCAACAGGTTGAAGCCGATTAACTCTGCGGTCGCTGTTATTGCTCTGAAAATAAATGAGAGAGATTTTGGGACGAAAGGTTGACACAGGTAACTTATACGCCTATGTATCAGCTAGACACATAGACAACTTCACTGGTCAAATTGGAAAAACGTATCATATTGAATCAAACACGCTCTAAAATACGCTTCAGTTGTTGTTTTTCAAAATACCAAGAACAATGATAAATCAAGTTTTGTTGCAAGGGTGCCGGGCCGCGTAGCGAGGTCGGTAGCGCGTCTGACTCGAGAGCCACAGGTCGCAAGTTCGATACCCGGCCCAGCCTCTTACTTCCGTTTCCCCTTTCGTTGATTCAAGATGGACAGTTGTCAGTTACTGGCGAAAGTATGTGCACTTAGTACTGATTAACCGCTGAGGTCTAAGCCTGGCCAGGAATAGTGTGATATGGTTAACTGACTGTCCAACATGACAATAACTATTTACCGTGGACGTAAAGCAACAACACAACAATTGTAATACGGGTAAGAGGTTTAATGTTGGCGAGATACCTATTTCCCAGTAGACTTATATGTACAATTATTATTTTTAAAAGCAGAGTCCGAAACCAAATGAAGTAAAAATAAATGATGATTTGAGAATTGAGTTTGTTCACGAGGGATAATCAACAAATTCTCGGTCCAAGATACGTCTTGTGAATCTTTGCATGTGTGCTTAACATTAACGTAATAAATAGAGGATCTTACATGAGTGCTCATGCATTATTGAATGTATTAAACGAGTTGGGGGAAAAAGATAAGATGCGAGGCTACGCCGAGCATCTTATCGGTTTTCTCCAACGAGTTTAATAAATTCAATAATACAGGAGTACGAATGCAAGATTCTATTAATCATATGACACCGTAATCGCAGTTTATTAGCAAATGTTGCACTAAAACGTCACGATTTCGTCATAAGAGAACGAGACGTTCCTACGGACGTCAACGCATAGCGTTACGATAAGAGAACGAGACGTTCCTACGGACGTCAACGCATAGCGTTACGACGTAATTTGCATATTTAATCCACTAGTGGATTATTGTTTTTAATGCATGGCTTTATTACACTCCCAGATGCGACGTCATATAATAAAAAGTCATTCCTTAGCTTTTTGAGGAAATTTCTTGCAAAAGGTTTCTTATACGCAGCGCCTTATACTCTACAAATTCAGATCATTTTTGTTGGAGTACATGCAAATATGATAATTTGCCAATGGTTTGATGGAAATGCAAACTATTTTGATATCTAACAGCTCTACCGTCAATCCTGAAAGTTTGCAACCCTGAAAGTCAGAGACCCATGTCTTATTTTTGTGTTTGTTGGGAGCATTGTAGGCAAGGCCAAACAATGTTTACACACAAATAAACTTTGATATCTTATATATCTTTCGTCGCAAAGAGACACAGAGTAAAAGAAGCTCTTCTACCTTAGCACTGCATGCAACTCCGATTGTGCAATATCCGCAGAAACTCTCCAAAATAGACACTTCCTAACGATTAAATATTTGCTTTTACATGAAATTGGTGAAGTGCCATCAAGATAAATTCCCGAAGTTCTGTAGAATGACTGTTTAGAATCATTACCTCACACCCACTGCAAACGTTTCAGAACATTGTGAAGCCAGAACTTTCTGATCATGCCGAGTAATTTAAACAAGAAAAATCTGAATAAAAAAAAGATAATCGGCGCAGATTAAATGGAAGTGTGGCTCGCTATGTCTCTAGGTGAAGAGTTGACAATAACTTTCATGAATATGACTCGAGTGAGCTATGTCGGTAGGCACCAACAACCGTAATTTTGACACTAGGTAGTGACAATAACCTATCTCTGAGCTGTCCAATTTGGAATTCTAAAATGGACCGCGTTCAATCTTGAGATCGACCTGATTTCAAAACATTTATCAACATGGTGCATTGTTTGTTTGTGTGTATTAAACCGAAAAAGGAAAACAAAAGTAGATCTACGATGAAAAAAAGAAATATTGAATATCTGCGTCTGTTTTCGATAAAATTTCTACTGTAAATTTACAAACAAGAGAAACATTTTGAATTAATATGTGACAAGATTGCTAGTATAAACGCAGGGCAATACGACGGAAAAACGAAAATTAAATATTCATTGACCTTTGATGTTATTGGCTAAATTTTGACATTATTTTATTATTGACGTTATTTGACCATTGAAAGCTTGTAAAATGTGGAGCAATACTGAAATTATACGCGGCTGCGCCGCGAAAAAAACATCAACATTATGAATTATTCTTTAATTTCTTTCAAAATTATATTTGTTTGAGAATATAAATAACTGATACTCCGAGTTTTATATACCGTAATAATTCTGAATATTGGGACAGATACGTTTAAGCAAAGAGTGCTGAACCAGGTTAGACTTATTCTAAGAGCAATCCCATCTTGGTCTTCATTGTTTGCCATTTGATCCACATCGTTTGGACGTATTTTCGTATAGTAACACCAAAATGATCCATTTTCAGGGTAATTGTGGTAATAAATCAGGTGTCTCATTTTTTTAATTTTTACGGTATCCATTTCGATACATTGTATATTTTTTGCAATAAAGTTGACACCATGATGCCATTACCAAGACAACAGCTTGTCATTTCAGCGGTAATTTGAAATGGGAAACAGCAAAACAGCATACGTCATGTCAGGATAACGGAGCTATCTACCGTACAAATTCTTAAACTTGGAACACCTAAAATAATTATTGTAGTTGTCTATAAACAAAGCAGTTAGATGTAGATGTAATGACAAAACAGTGTTGAAGCAGATCTGACTACACTGTTTGCTCGGACCTATCTGTCTCAGTATTTGAGCCGCAATTTAAGAAAACAAACAAAGTGGCATGTGCACCCAGTGTAGACTCATATCAGCATGGGCATCCAACCAGTCTTACCAGAGTCTTCGCTGTCGGCATGGAGGTAGCTTAGACCCTAAGCTTAGGTAGCTTAGACCCTAAACTACCCTTTAAGCGCACAGCCAAGAATCTGATAAGGGTGGGTGATCTGAGTCATTGCTGGGTGCACATGCCATTTTGTTGGTTTTGTTGTGGCTCATTTAGACTGTTTAGGGCATTTTTAAATCAAATCCAGTCTGCAAGAACACACAATGTATGCCCTCGCGGACTGGAGTTTCAGCAAAATGGTACATACACAAATGCTTTTTCCCAGCTTTCTTAATTTCTTGATTCAAGTGCCTGTTGGTCTCTTCAGGTGTAAATATAATTTTTTTCAAAAGCCAACATTTTACAAGTTACATGTAAAATGTTGATAATTTCCTTAATTGCCCACTTCCTATCAGAAGTCCCAAAAAGAGATTTATAAAGGTGCATAATTTTGTCAAAAAAAAAGAAAAAAAAAAAAAAAAAGAAGAAAACTAGTTAGGTATTCAGTTCTCTGCTCATCTCCCGGTGATGTTTCACATTTGTACCCATTAACCGCTTTCTTTGAAAATATCTTTTACCGTTTCCAAGGATAAAATTATATCAATTTATTGAGATGGAGTTACGGTTCTTCTTCTCTACACATCATCTTATGATGCTTGAAATTTGTTACGTGTTTCCTGAAAATACCTTCAGCCGTTAATGCTCTGGAGCAGAATCGAATTGTGGCACGCTGACGTACGGGCAGACAGGCAAACCAACGGAAATTTTTGTCCTCCCAGAAGAGAGGTGGTTGGTGAAACACAATCATGCCAAGGTGAGCTAAAACAAATGCTCAGGCTCAGGTGAGATAAAGGTACTTTTGTCGGGCTATCGGTATTTTGCGGAACGGAACGGAACAGCTACTAGCCTCCCTCCTTCCCCTTACCCACTCACACTTCTGGTTTCTCAAATTAATAATTTTGATTATTATAATAA
Organism: Ctena decussata; assembly: GCA_963989385.1. Taxonomy (NCBI): domain Eukaryota; kingdom Metazoa; phylum Mollusca; class Bivalvia; order Lucinida; family Lucinidae; genus Ctena; species Ctena decussata. Next base: position 74,921,142 of record OZ022498.1, on the reverse strand, counting down.
AATTGGTTGCTAAATTTGCATTTTATTCTTCGGAATAAAGCGCAGTGATAACCTCCCTTGTAAATCTTATAAATTAACAATGCAAGTCTATGTTCCGTTCGGCTCCGTTCCGCATATATAAATAGCCCTTTTGTCGTCACTGAAAACCATTTTCTCAACTTCAAAACAATAATTATATTAGAGTGCGTTGCCACTCACACCTAAGTGTTGTAATCATTACTCCATGCTGTTCAATTGACAGGTTTCTTATTAAGTGGGCAGCGGTCTTAATATCAAATTAAACATGTCAAATTATTTGTCTAAGTTTGGCAACGTGATTAAAAAGATAAAGCTTCTTTTATGATATATTGATTCAATACGGTTTCCAAATGGAACATTTCTGCAGTTTCCCTAAATACTGCGACAGGGATATTTTAGTAACGAGGGTGTGGCTGGTTGGTGATAGAACCTGATCAAACTACTTCAAGGTCAGTGTTTACAATTCCAAATAGAAAAGAAAATCAAATTTTTAGCATATTATATTAAATACGGTAATTGGTTGACTTAAATTGTAGTCCCAGGATTTATTCTATTTACGGTATATTTACTTTAGCTTACGGAAGCCGAACACACGAAGTTTTTCAAGCTTTGATAACATTTTATCACTGGTTGGGTTCTAATATTGTAAACTCTATTCCAGGAGAGCACCAATTTCCAGCAGGCACATGACGTCGAAATGACGTCGTACTGATGTCAATGCGACGTTATCACGTCGCAGACGTCAGTCCGACGTTATGTGCCTGCTGGGTAAATAATGACTACGCGCTCCATTTATTTTTCTTTTGCCTCTTTGTGATGCTAGCTGAAACCGTCTAATAATGGACACGAGATGTATTCATATGGAGTAATGATGTATAAAATCCATAACATCCAAATCTACATTAAACTGGAGCCCTGATTCAATATTAATTAAACAAAGAAACAAGATAACCATTGAAGGAGATGTACACAAATATGACCTCTGTTTGCCCTTTGTAAATGTACAATATATAAACAAAATAGTTTTGTTTCGAAAATGATATGAAGAGGCTCTTTTTAACTCTTTCACTACCAAAAAAGGAAACGACAAAATTTACGTCTGCAAAAATTAAAAAAATGCCTTGTCCAAGACTTTTTATATTGAGAATTCAAAGACTAGAGGGCAAACAGTGTAGATCTAGATGAGGCGGCTCATGATGAGCCGCCTCATCAGGATCTACGCTGTTTGCAAATTTTGCTAATTGCGTCACTGGGGCTTAAAGAGTTAAGTTAGCGTGTCTCATTAATATTCTAAACCTCATGAAGTCCACAGAAAATGAATATTTCCCCGACTTCAAACAAAAAGATGAAAAAAAGATCCCTCTAGGCACACAAAAATGTATCAACATTGATTCAACATTGATTTAACAAAAGTTGATTCAGTGAGGGTTATACGTTGTCTGTTGTGATAAGGTATATGTCTACTTTCAATTGGCTGTCTTGAAAACTTTGGAAGTAGTTGACATAGCCTAATAAACCAAACTTTCTGAATAAGTATGGAGAAAATATTTACAAAATGCAAAACTGACGACCGTATTTAATTTCACACGTGTGCAATATGATTTACCTTCACTGTATACCTAACAAAAAATATTTTTACATCCCATGTTGGAAGTTGCCAGTAATAGGTATTTGTAAATTTCCTTTGATTTAGAAGGCTATATGCCCTTTCACAGACGAAACGTTTGTCACAAAATATCGATTCACCAAGTTACAATTGAGCATCCAAAAGCTGACCTATTGATGCATGTTTCGTTATATTAATATCAATAAGAATGAGTTTGTCAATACCTTCGTCTATATTATTGCCCAGAGTAGAAGGCCCTATCCATCACAGGGTATAATCGATTCCTCCAGTTTTCGCTTCCTGCAGAGACTGTCCGTCATATTTGGCTTCCGCCGAGACTGTCCGCGAACTCTTGCTTCCTGCAGAGACTACTGTCCTCGCAAAACGGCTTCCTGCCGAGACTGTCCGCGTGACTCTGCTTCCTGCCGAGAGCCTCGGCAGGAAGCAGAATCACGCGGACAGTCTCTGCAGGAAGCCATTTCTCATGTACAGAAGTCTCGGCAGGAAGCAAGAGATCGCAGACAGTCTCGGCGGAAGCCAAATATGATGTACAGTCTCTGCAGGAAGCGAAAATTAGCGGAATCGATTATACCCTGAGTCCATTAACACGTCTGAAACTTAGCTGCATGAAGGATCTGACAGCAGATTAACCCAGTGACATTAAGTAACCGATGACAGTATATCTATGTAATTTGTCATTATCATTTTAACTAAAACTATACACTGCTGGTTCGTAAATGTAATATTTCAAGCTAAGTAGTTCAGCAAAAAATGAACTCCTTGCAATGACAAAAGAATATTGTATACTTTTCTAGGGTTTACGAGTTTATTGCTTTTCTGAACCAGTCATTAATGAAAAACCGAACTCTTCTGAGTGAAAGTGCCCAGATGGTATCACTAGTAATCCTGTTAACCTAGTTCCCCGGAAGTTAGCAAACTTTTTTTTTTCTCGTCAGCTGTATACGGATTTTGGTTTTTCCTCGTCTTGATGCAATTCCAAATCTGTGATCTCTCACTGAAGCACTTTCTGGGTGTCCTTATTTATTTAGTACTTTACATTTTTACCATGTCGGGAGCAGTGCTCCAGAAAAGAAGGGGTAGCTAGGATAAGTTTCAATATTTCTCCGTAAACATATGTTGTGACCTTTTGACCGATCTGATGAAGTGTCACATTATATAGGTCCATTGAGAAATAAAAAAAATATCCCAAGGTTTTTAATGCGTACACCTCATCCGGAGCTCTTTTCGGAAGAAAAACACTTCGGAAAAAATCAGGTTCAAAACTTGATGTTTGATTCAAAATGTCACTGGGCAGTAATTAACATAAAAATCTTGTTTGTTTCTGGTTAAACCTTTCTTGTACCTAGGTACTACATTTAAGACCAACTTGTGTGTATAAAGTTTTAAGTGTGTGACGAAAGGCATACACAAAGCACTTGATTACACTTTAGTCTCCAAATTATGTTTTGATTAGGGAATTCTTTCATTTGTATAAATGTTTTAATATCCCTTACATAGATAGTGGAAAACAATTTCCACAACGCGTTAGTGGAAATAAATGATACAAAAAAAAAAAAAAAAAAAGAAAGCAGGCTTAATCAAGCAAGCGAGGAACTATGGCTTAGTCCTGATGGTGCAAAACTAATAAGTAATTTTGCGGTCCCTAAAGACTAAACGTTTTTGGTGACGAGGATTTACGACCAATGGAAAAGGCATTTCTCATCCCGTGCTACTGGCAAACATGTATGTCAATAAGCAAGGCATACTAACGACAGACATTATGACTACGGCCACACTGCAATACCGATTCGTAAATAACTTCATCGTTTTTTAATTAATGATTTCAAGCAGCTGTACAGGTGCAGATACCTTTCTTAAGCGGTTTAAGCTTAAGGAAGAACCGTAAAAACGTCTAGCCTAGCACAACAATCGCATATGATGATCGAAGGACTTTGACTGTTCTATGGTGTATGTGGATTCAGCTATGAGTTAAAAGTCCGCGACAGGTCCTTTAGCAACAACAAACTGCCTTCCTGGTGACTGAGGTCCATACCAATGGAAGAAGAATGTGCTCTTATTTGGGAGCGAATCTATCCCATAGGTAAAGGGAACACTGCCAGGTCAAAGCTGCGTCCGTTGCAACTACACCCGCACGGCTTTAATACTGAATTATTTCTTCATACCATGTGAGCTGAAGAACAACTAAGCTTTGATAGCTTGTGTTTAATCAACGGATTTTCAATAACCTCTTGAATACGTACTGAAACAAGTCATGAACGGTGAAACAAGTAAATGAATCTCGTACATATTCAAACAAATGTGTCTTTTACATATTTAGTCTAGTACTCAAACAACTAAAAGGCATACATACAAGTACCCGCTTTATGTAATGCATTGGAACTAGCTGTAGACATTAGAATCCACCTGTTTCGAAAATATGCATTATCCCGGCAGAGATCCTGACAAAGTGGTGTTTCGTAGAAAGTATGGAGATAATTAAACTTACTTTTTCAGTAAAATCATAATGTTTTGACCTCTCATTAGAACCGTCAGACGGTTCTAATGAGAGGTCACAACATTTAAATGGAAACATGTTAAACTGTATATATCATATATGTCCGCTGGTTTTCAAATTCTTTTAGTGCCTTTAAAAGTATATGGCCCGTAACTGAAGCACTCATATGTATAGGGGTACTTTATTTATATAGTATTTTACACTTTTATCATAAGGGAATCAGTGTTTCGGAAAGGTAGGGAAATAGGAAAAGTTATTGAGATTTTCCATATTTCTGAATACAAACAAAAGTTGTTACCCCTTGTCAAAACCGTCTTGCCGAGACGGTTCAAGTATGGGGTAATTAATATAAGTATCTTTCATGGGTGTGAGGTGCGAATAGAAAAATCCGTCACGCGGGTCACTGTTCGGCATCACGAGGCTTGCCGAGTGATGCGGAACAGTGATCACGAGTGGCGGATTTTTCTATCCGCACCTATCATCCATGATAGATACTTTTTCTTGCACACCACATTTTGTTTTAACCATAGAACTTGTGAAAATGCGTAATTCTAGTGCTTGGTTGGTTTCAATTTGATTTGGAACGAAGGCGCCGCTTTCAACGACCGCCAATCGGCTCTTTACGTCAACGTCTGGTGTGCATAAACTGACGTCATTTTTACCATCTTCGTGACGTAAACAGCTAAAACGCCAACGTCACTTGACGACGCAGATACGTGACCTCCAATAAAACCACATTGAATGCTCGTGATTTTGTCCGGTCCTGGGTGAGATAACATGGGTGAGATAAGATCTGTAGGTACAGAAGAAGCACGCGGATATCCTTATCTGGTGTGCAAGAACAACATATGTTTTCTTTGTTTAATTTTGTAAAATAAGAATAAACATCTCAGAATTTTCTAAAACGTTCATCCTATCTGAAGCTCTGGTCGGAAGGCAACATTAAAGCCAAAATTCAGGTTCAAAATTTGATGCAGTTGGATACTAAAAACGTTAATGAGCAGTTATTAATATAAAACCGTGTTTGTTTTTGGTAAAACCTTTCTTAATCCTAGGTACTACATTTAAGTCAAGAGCGTGTGTATAAAATTTCAAGTGTTTGACGAAAGGCATATACAAAGCACTTGATTACACTTTAGTCTCCAAATTATGTTTTGATTAGGGACATTCTTTCATTTATATAAATGTTTTTATATCCCTTGCATAAATAGTGGAAAACATTTTCCACGACGCTTTACTGAACAATAAAAGATTCAAAAACAGTCTAAATCAAGCAAACGTGGAACTATGGGTCAAAACCGGATGGTGCGAAACTAATAAGCAGTTTTGCTGATCACTAAAGGCTAAACGTGTTTGGTGACGAGGATTTACGACAAACGTGAGGACGTTCCTCATCCCTTGATGCTGGCATATGTCAATTAGCAAGGCATTCTAACGAGAGATATTATGAAAGAGCTCTAGATAAGAGGGGTATTTGATGATAATTGAGGGATATTTTGTTTGTACCTCTCATTGAAACTATATGTTGTGATCCCTGATCTGAACTGTCTTATCGAGACCGTTCAGATGAGGGGTCACACCATATGTTTTGATTCAGAATTAACAAAAATTTTCCTTAATAATCACCAAATACTCCCTCTTATATAGTGCTCTGTTATAAGACTCCGGTCACACTGCAATACCGATTCGTAAATTGCTTCATTTTTTTTTCTAATGATCTGATTGGACAGAGTTAAAGCAGCTGCACATGTGCAGCTACCTTTCTGATACGGTTTTAGCTCGTAGATGAACCGTACAAACGCCTAGCCTAACGCAACAATCGCATATGATGATCGAAGGAAATGAACTGTTCTATGGTGTATATGGATTCAGCTATGAGTTAAAAAGTCAAGGAGAGGTCCCTTTGCAACAGCCAACTGACTTCCTGGTGACTGAGGTCCACACAAATGGAAAGAAGAATGTGCTCTTTTTTGGGAGCGAATCTATCCCATAGGTAAAGGGAAATATGCCAGGTCAAAGCGGCGTCCCTTGCAAGTACACACGCTCGGCTGTAATACTGAATTATTGTCTTCATATCACATGAGCTAAAACAACTAAGCTTTAATAACTTGTGTTTGATTAACGGATCTTTTCAATAACCTCTTGAATACGTACTGAAACAATTCATGAAAGGTGAAACAAGTAAATGAGTCTTGTACATATTCAAACAAATGAGTCTTTTACATACTAAGTTTAGTATTCAAACAACTAAAAGGCATTCATACAAGTACCCGCATTATGTTATGCATCGGAACTAGATGTAGACATTAAAATCCACCTGTTTCGTAAAAATACATTATCCCGGCAGAACTCCAGATAAAGTGGAGTTTTACAGATAATATGTAGATAATTTAACTTATTTTCTCAATAAAACCATATGTTATGACCTCTCATTAGAACCGTCTGTATAACCATGTTTTGACCCCTCATTAGAACAGTAAGACGGTTCTAATGAGGGGTCAAAACATATGGTCTTATTGAGAAGATAAGTTAAATTATCTACTTATTATCTAAAAAATTCCTTTTATCTGGAGCTCTGCCAGGATAGCGTATTTTTACGAAACAGGTGGAAAAATGAAACATATTGAATTGTACGTATATACATGTATCATATAATATTATGTGGGCTGGTTTTCAAATTCTTTTAGTGCCTTTAAAAAGTATCGGACCCGTAATTGAAGCACTTATGGGGTAACTTAATTTATGTAGTATTTTACATTTTTAGCATAAAGGAATCAGTGTTTCGGATATGTAGGGAATTAGGAAAAGTTATTGAGAATGTTCCGTATTTCTGAACAAAAACATAAGTTGCTACCCCTTGTCAAAACCGTCCTGCCGAGACGGTTCTAATATGGAATAACAACAAATGTTTTCCTTGTTAGATTTTGTAAAACAAGATTAAAAATCTCAGAATTTTCTAAAACTTCAACCTTATCTGAAACTCTGGTCGTAGGGCAACATTACATACAAGATTCAGGTTCAAAATTTAATATAGTTGGATACTCAAATGTTAGTGAGCAGTAATTTATATTAAATCGTGTTTGTTTTTGGTAAAACCTTTTTTATACCTAGGTACAACATTTACGTCAAGAGTTTGGGTATAAAGTTTCAAGAGTGTGCCGAAAGGCATATACAAAGTACTTAATAACACTTTAGTCTTCAAATTATGTTGTGATTAGTGAAATTCTTTCATTTGTACAAATGTTTCATATCCCTTGCATAAATAGTGGAAAACAATTTCCACGACGCTTTACTGGACACTAAAATATACAAAAGAGGTTAAATAAAGCAAGCGAGGAACTATGGCTCAACCTGATGGTGCGAAACTAATGTGCAGTTTTGCTGATCACTAAAGGCTAAACGTGGTTGGTGACGAGGATTTACGACAAATGGGAAGACCTTACTCATCTTTTGATACTGGCATATGTCAGTCAGCGAGGGATGAAAGTAAAGAGAGACATTATGGCCACGGCCACACTCGATTCATAAACAGCTTCATCTTTTTCTAATGATCTGATTGGACAGAGTTGACGCAGCTGTGCATGTGCATATACCTTTCTTATACGGTTTTAGCTTGAGGAAGAACCGGAAACAAGCCTAGCCCAGCACAATTATCGCATATGACGACTGTCCTATGGTGTAAATAGATTCAGCTATGAGTTGCAAAGTTATTGATAGGTCCTTTAGCAACAACAAACTACCTTCCTGGCTACTGAGGTCCTTACAAATGGAAAGAATGTGCTTTTTGGGAGCAAATCTATTCTATAGTAAAGGGAACAATGCCAGGTCAAAGCGGCTTCTCTTGCAAGTACATCCGCTCGCGTTAAATACTGAATTATTATCTTCATATCATGTGAGCTAAGGAACAACTACGCTTTGATAACATGTCTTTAATTAACGGATATTTTCAATAACCTCTTGAATACGTACTGAAACAATTCATGAAATGTGAAACAAGTAAATGAGTCTTGTACATATTCAAGCAAATGAGTCTTTTACATTTATATATTCAAACAACGAAAGACATTCATACAAGAACCCGCTTTATGTAATGCATTGGAACTAGCTGTAGACATTAAAATCCACCTGTTTATCCGCAGAACTCGAGATAAGGTGGAGTTTTGTAGATAATTCGGAGATAATTTAACTTATTTTTTTTTTCAGTAAAACCATATGTTCTGACCTCTCATTAGAACCGTCAGGGCGGTTCTAATGAGAGGTCACAGCATTTGCTTGCATTGGAAAAATATCCCTAAATTAACCCTGTTACCCTTCTTATATGAAGCACTGAATATGAAATAATGAGGAATGTTTAGCACGAATGAGCTCTGGTGCTACATGCAACTCTCCAGTACAATGTACCGGAGAGTCGCATCCAGCATCAGAGCTCATCCAAATTGAATTTACAACAATGACAATCATGCCCTGCAACGGCTATTAAACGTTTCACCGACATTTAAACAACTAAACTCCGTGTTCACTGGATCGTCTGGACTGTACTCTGTGAAAAAATTTCCGCATGTTTTACAATAGAATAGCTGGCAACCAGCTGCCAGTCTATTTCCCGTTATTTTTACGGGCGCCCGTAGACATTGGCGGAATCATAACGCACAATAGGGTAGAATAAGACAGGTATTGTTTTGGTCATATAGGCCTTCATCACTATAAAGGTATTTTCGAGTGCGTTCAGTTAACATAACTCTACCATATCGAGATTTCTAAAATGTTTTACAGGCAGACTCCCGTAAAAATAACGGGAAATGGACTGGCAGCTGGTTTCCAGGTGTTCTACCGTAAAATCTACGGAACTTTTCTACAGTGTAAAGCAACATCTGTTAAATGACTGAACTGAGATGTTTACCGATCATTAATGCATAGTAAATGTTAACACAGAGTAAGTCTCCGGGTACACGACACCAGGTGTACAGAAGCGTCTATTTTGTATATGTAGGGTCATTTATCAGTCGTTATCTTAACTAAACAAACTATAAAACGTGGACTAGCAAAAAAATAAGCCGCGCCTACAGGCACGCGCACTGCACATGTCCAGACTGCCTTATTCATGCACAGTATTTTCAAGAGTTGCACAACACAGTCGTTTAAATAGCTTTAGTCGGTTAAATAGCTATTCGTTAGACGGTTAAATAGCTATTCATTAGTCGGTTTAGTACTATTCATTTGTCGGCTTAATAGCTATTCATAGTCGGTTTAATAGCTATTCAAGGCTAATTTTACTTGTTTGTAAACTCATCCGACTTTAAATAAAATTTGTATCTGTATCTGTCTAATAAGAAGTTGTGCAGTTTATTCATTGTTTGCACAAGTCGTCTATAGAACAACTGGGTCTTGTAAACTGCAAGACATGAACTATTTATGAGCCGCGACACGACAAAACCAACAATATGGTTGTGCGCCCAGCGCAGACTCAGATCAGCCTGGGCGTCTACCCAATTTGACTAGACTCTTCGTTAAGTGCTCAAAGGGCAGCTAAGGGTCTAAGCTACCTCCATGCGGACAGCGAAGACTCTGATCAGACTGGGCATATGCCCAGGCTGATCTGAGTCTGTGCTGGGCGCACAACCTTATTGTTGGTTTTCTCGCGTCGCGGCTCTTACATAAATGACAATAATGTAGGTCTGGACATGAGCGGTACGTGAACCTTTTTAAGACGTAAGCCGATGCGGCTCAAATTTGAGTTAGTTCGGTTTCACGGGATGAAAATGTGTCGGAAATATTGCAAGTTGTTTAGTCAGATGATTTTAATTAGGTACATGTATAATGCAAAAATGAAATGTTAAATGTTTATAAATAATAGGATGAAAGCACGAAGAAAGTCGTTTTGATTTGACAGCTACAAATATTTTTGGTATGACTACTCTTTACTTGTTTAAAAGTGACATTACCACAAGATTTGTTTTTTGTCAAAGAGCAACACTGGGAAATACAGGCTTATCAGTAAATACCGCCATCATCAAGAATTGTGGTCTTCCGTTGTCCGCTTCTAAATTGGCAACAGCAAAATCTTCAAAAGTGGCAACTATTAAGGCAAAATACTATGATTCTCTGTGTGACACTGACAAACATCGAATTTTGCCATTGTCGCTTTCGAAATTAGCGAAGCTGAATTGTTAATGGCTACGTTTACTGATCTGTCTGGACTGTCCATGTTGGCCTAAAACCTAAACACTATTCGGAGCCTTATCCATACACACTGAGAAAAATTCCTTCGTTCCGGGTTGGAGGAACACACATTGGTCATATATCACAACATGAGCAAACACATTACGCCGTGGAATGTATAACATCCCTCACACCAGCAGTAGTCCTGTGAGAATGAACATTCGACGCTTTAGTTCCGGAGCGTTTAGGCGACGATGTTGGAGAAGAATCCAGAGAGTGTCTTGTAGATTTATCCAAAAGACGTGAACGACGGCCTTCTGGTGTTGACGTTCCAGGAATGTGTGTAGGTTTTCGTGTGCGTAACGGTGATGATGATTTGTTTTGTGCTCCTTTGCGATCAGCAGGTTTTGATATGTCAGGCACATCCTCTGTCACTTTTGAAAGTTTATGAGGAGAAAATGAAACTTTTTCCTTACTATGGTGTCTAGTAAACCCGTCCTTAGATACCTTATCACTAGGAGGCGGGGTAGGGGGTCTGTCTGTTACCCTTCGAAACATATTTGAGGGACAAGTATTTGAACGTTGTCGTGGTGGTGAAGTGTACACAAAGAAGGCACCTTCTTCTGTGTTTGTAAGTTCATTGGTCATAATATCTGGGGAATATATTTTCTCTAATTCATCCTCCGAACAATCATCAACAATAATGTCTGGGAGATCAAAATGTACACGCAACCGAGGCCTTGGTGCGGTAGGGTCTGTATTAGCCCGTGGACGCATAGGGCCAAGCTTGAAGAACGAGTCTTCCCCATTCCCAGCCGATGATGTATTCACTAATATAGGATGTAACCGTCGATTTATCACGATGTCATCTACTCCTCCTGTTTCAGTGTTCTCTGACATTTTGAAAATGTCCGCCTCGCTAGAAAAGTTAAATGTGAAAATAATTTATGTAAATGAAGTTTCTAATTTCTTCCTGCATCTACATTTAAATAATTGTTAATTTATGATTTTTAAGAAACGTCGACTACTGGTTAGTCATATTAAACATTCTTCTCAATATTCATAAAATTCCGCATTAAAATTACACAACGTAATCCTCTAAAACTGTATGTAACGCACAATAATCCTCCAGCATTAGTTCCTTTATACTTTTCACTATTATCGCTTTAAACCCCAATGTTTACTTTAGAATAATCCCTTTTCCAGTGTATCAAATTCTTAAACTTTCCACATTTTCTTCTGATAAATATTTTCCCTCTTTTTGCCAAGGTTATAACTCCGTCAGTGTAATAAAATATGATATTAACAATGTTTATTAAATTATTTTACCTGTCCTCTTGACTGATCATGCAATATATTCCGATTGTCAGTAGTATAATACACAAGTAGCTCTCTTTTTGTCTATAATCACTGAAAAATCGCACAGTTCAACCGCGATATTAAACTGTTGTAACGGGAAAACTGCCAGACATTCGTACTGCTGGCTTTTGAAAAGCGCGTATTTTTATTGATCTCCCCACTCATGCGCAGTACCAATTTCCATTTTATCAGCTCTGCTGGTTAATAGCTAGTGAAGCTGCGAATTAAGAGCAATAAGCTACCGAAGATGTTTACTTCCTAGCGTTTTTGTCGTTCCGCCTGAAGTATTTAACAAATTATGTTGTCAGCTGTCAACGGTTGATACATACACTGCCCTCGCCGCGGTTTATTGGATTATACACGGAACAAAAGTTATCAGTTACACAACTGAATAAACACATTTAAATATGTGTATTCATACCGTAATCCCTCAGGCTAGTGGCTAGAAGACCTTGAACAAACAGTTTATACCGAGATCGGACTAATCCTTGGGATCAGTCTGATCTAGTTTTACACTGTTCGCATTCCCGCAGGGAAATATTGACGCGATATGCCTTTTTTATTTTATTTCCTTTCAATTTTTATTTCTTAATTTTAATTGTACGATAGTTACTGTACTTGGTTAATGATATCAACGGTAAGTATTCAGTGTTGAAATATATACAATTAGCTCAAGGTAATAAGGTCGGTAAAGCTTTCATAATTGTTTGCGGTGTATCAGTGACAAGTATACTGTTGGGAGTGACTAGGTTAGCAATAATTGAAGCAATTACAAACGCAATCAATTATATGCTTTGATCTTCTTTTAAGTTGATATTGCAAGCGAATGAAAAATGTTAGCCTTGTCGTACTAAAAACTGCCTCAACTAGTCAAATATGCGAAAGAGCGCCTTTTTCAATATCATGGGTACATCTTTATATATGTATAACGGTTTTATGCTGCTTCCGAAGTGTTACTGGCATATGAGCAGCTTCACTCTAGTATTGGCACTATTTTATACTATTAGCTAAGTGTAGCAGTCTTTGAGCATGCTTCGACTCGACATCACCAACTTTCTATACATGCGGGACATCTACAAATGAATTGAAAGGGAGAAAACGTATCTAAAATGAAATAAAGTGGTTTCAAAATACATTTTGAAAGCTATAATTTACTTCACGGCTCGAAAAGCAATTCTTTGAAATGTATGCTACATAAGGTCATTAACGAGCTAGGAGTTTTAGAGCGTGAATGGGTTAACCTCCGCGACATCCTTGTACTTGCGGGGCGCCATGAAATGAAAAGGATGTATTAAAATACTTTTTCAAATCAAAGGAGACTTTAGTACTGATGAGGATGGCATTCAGATCGCAAATCGATGTATGCCTGTCCCGTCGCTTCATATTTAACATGGTGCGCGTGGTTCCAGTAAACGTTGCATAATGCAAAGATAAAATTCTAGTAAGATCGATTTTAATGGGTTTTTTATAACGCAATGCAGAATTTTTTATACGAAGTCAGTCCGGCGATAATAATAATTAATTGCAAATGTGACACCCTATGCTCGCCCATGTTTGCAAAATTAATAGAAATGGTTAGACTCGTTAAAATGATAATCGATGGAAACAACTTATTACATTTGTCAACATCTGGGCACTGACATCTAAATGCTGTATCGACCTGGTTACCTTTACAGTACTCTACAATTAAACCGTTAATAGTTGCAATAAGTTTCCGAACAAACAAGACTTGTTTGTCCGGAAACTTATTGCAACTATTCTCAGTTAATGGTCCGTATGCAGTTCGTTAAACCAACAACTGGCAGACGTTTGTCATTAATACTGATTTTATTCTTGTTCGTATATTTTCATCAATCAGTCCACTGTTATTTACAGGTTGATGCCACCAGCTATTGTCAAGAAGATGCAAACACAGCCAAATACGACGAAAAAGCAAGAGGTGTCTTAAAGCATTTATGGACAATGGCTCTCATGCCAGCATGTTAGTCTGCAAAGACGGATTATATTCGAGAGTTGCTACATACATGTAAGCATATCCAGAGAGGCGTAATCAGTTGCTACAAATAGAGGAAACTTTTACCAGTCTGTCCAGAATATGCAAACTAATCTGAACCTCTAAGTCTTAAATATACAGGAGATGATCTGAATAAGCCCTTGGCTTCCGTTCAGATCCTTTTTCCATGATTGTAAACTCACTGTAACTTGTACATAACTTGTATAAATATTCGCATACGCTATATTTGTTTTGCCTGCTTAGTTTTAGTAGCAATTAAGTCCACGTTTTATCACGTAAATGCATCATTCATACGAGCCGACATGACAAACAGCTGGTCATCTCAGTACTTGACGGGAAAAAAGAGAGGGGTACGTGAATAGTAAAAATATTATGTCATGCCCTGGTCCCTTTCTCCAGCAAATTCAGTCTGTGTCTAACATGAGGCCGTAGTTCATATTGGAAGGGTAGATAAAAGGAAGTAGGAATGATAGACGTCTTATTCCAAAGGAAATAAAATTCTGATATACACTATGATGAAGTCCAGTAGACGCTTTACAGGGCCACTGCACGCCAATTAACAACAGCTGCAATGAAATAAAATAAACATCTATAGTGGCTGCCCTTGCAAACAGCGAAACATTATACAAGAGCGAAAATCAGAGTTTTGGTTTTTATTGAGACTCTTCGGATAACATCATAAGCTGGCTTAACTCTTTTAACACCAGAAACAAAAATAGTTAAATTTGCAAGCAGCGTAACTCCTGATGAGGCGGCTACATCTACCCGTCACAGCCAAGATCTCTCACACTGACTGCTGGTCGAAACCTTTAATTAAAATACGTCATAAAGAAAGCAACGGTGAAAGCAGCATCACCTGAACTATCAGACACATTTGTTAAGGCATGTGAAATTTGATAACACACAACAAGTTGAAGACATTGCACCTATGGCCCATGCTTCTTCTTTTAAATGTGTTCTCTGCTCTTGAAGGACCTCTTTAAGATTTTAATTTGAAATGCTCGACTGGTCAACTCCTTAGGGGCAACAAGTGGTATGCTAACGAAACATGACGTACATGTATTAGGCGGAAAAATATAAACAGATCTGAATGTGTTGACATTTGACTGTTACATTTAAAGTTACATTATTTATTCTCGAAAATCGAGCAATATGGTCCTCAATAGCTTTCATTTTCAGACGAACAGAAAATGTTTATGTGAACTTCAAGAAGTGAAAACCGGCTGTTATTGAGTAACGATGGCTTGTTAACATACAATTGCATGACTAAATATTTAAATAGCTTAAGTTATAAACAGTGCTTCACTACAAAAAGACGCTACTTTGAACGACTTGATACGCGTTACCTTCTCGTAAGGGGTAGCGGATCTCGTACCATGTAAGCCATTCACAAAAGTCGCATAGTCGCCCACTGAAATGTTTAGAGGTAGTGTCCTTTTTTAATAAAACATCATCCCATAATCTTAGAAATTTAAAATCCAAAACTATTTTACGGACTTAAATATTGTGTTTCTCCGCTTAAATATCGAAATTGCCTAGTACAGATATAGGACCAAATGATTCCATAAGTGATTATTCGTTTCTCACAGTTTATAAATGAGCCGCGACACGAGAAAACGAAATGTGGTTGTGCGCCCTGCGCAGACTCAGATCAGCCTAGGCATAAACCCAGTCTGGTCAGGCTCTTTGCTAAGCGCTTAAAGGGTAGCTAAGGGACTAAGCTACCTCCATGCAGACAGCGAAGACTCTGATCAGACTGGGCGGATGCCCAGGCTGATCTTAGGCTGCGCTGGGCGCACAACCACATAGTTGGTTTTGTCGTGTCACGGCTCAAAGGTTTCCGCTCGTCTCAGAGAACCTTATTGTACGATTTTCGGTTTTTGACAATATACATAAAAAAAGCAACAATAAAATGACAGCACACTGACATCACATATTTTTTTATTACGTTTTTTCCGGCTCGTAAGTCATGGCTGTAAAACAGGTGAGGATTGTTTGGCCCTCACAGGTTAACCCACCCCGAAACGTCTCTCGAGGAAAACAGATAAATAAGCCAACACGGAAAAAGCAGGGTCCCTATTTTGTGAAGCAAGAACATTTGCTAGGGCCTCCATCACAGTTACATTCAAACGTAGACGACGAAAGCATGGATGACGCCATTTGCCAACTGCATACCATGTACTCTTTTGATTCCCCCGATGACGTTAAGCGCAGGTTTGTATGGAAAGGTCTTCAGGAAAGAATCCGATTCAGCGGTTTCGTTCCGGAACAGAAAAAAAGCACGCGGAGAAAAAATATAGAAATTACCGCTGAGAAAGATTTTTGCATTTGCTAGTCACGAAAATGTATTTTTTTATTACATCATGTCGCCTCACCCAGGTAATCATGGTAATTTTATGGTTTTAAAAGTGCAAATATTGCCTGTAGTAGCCATATTTGTTCGCATAATGACTGTCATTAACGAAAATTACCACAATTACATAAAATACCGTGAAATCTTCTTTAGGTACAGTAAACATCCTGGAGATGTAATAAATGGAAGGTGGTCAAAATGTGTCGGAAAAAAGCAAAGTGTTCAAATTTACAGAATTATAAAATTTATGCGGGCTCGTTAATCATTGCGACTTTGACAAGTCCATAATATATAAACATACAGACAAGGATCCCTTACAAAGATGTGGAAAAAACATAAGCAGAGGCACTGGTGAGACCACTTTCTTATAGGGGTCTTACTTTTGAGATGTTTATACTAACAGTTGTCACAGTAACTGCTGTTATCAGTTAGGGTAGCTGAATGACCAACTGCCTGAGAAAGAGCTGTTGATTTTGATTTACCGTGCGTGTCCTTTGTGAACTTTTTGTTGTCAATGTATATATAAATGTCTTTCCCTTTTTAGTGGGAGGGCGGCATATGGGATCTGATAGTATTGGTCCCTGATCATTACCTATCTTTTTACTATTCACTCCTTATTTCACCTATGTATTAGGAGGCCGTTATACACACCATACACCTCCACGGTTTGGAGCTGTAGTAAAACTTAGTGTGAGACTACGCACATAAAACAAGCCGCGACGCGAGAAAACAAAGTGGTTGTGCGCCCAGCGCAGACTCAGATCAGCCTGGGCATCCGCCCAGTCTGATCAGAGTCTTCGCTGTCCGCTCGGAGGTACATGTAGCTTAGACCCTTAGCTAGCCTTTGAGCACTAAACGAAGATTCTGATCAAGCTGGGCGGATGCCCAGGCTAATCTGAGTCTGCGCTGTGCGCACCACCACTTTGTTGGTTTTGTCATGTCGCGGCTAAACTAGTTTGAGCCCCAGTGACCAAAGCCTACGCTGCTGTCTGTTCCAAGGGGATTAGTTTGATGAAGATTCCGTTTATATTTGAGCCGCGACACGAGAAAACCAACAAAGTGGTTGTGCGCCCAGCGCAGACTCAGAGCAGCCTGGGCATTAGCCCAGTCTGCTTAGACGCTTCGCTAAGCCCTTAAAGGGTAGCTTAGGGACTAAGCTTCCTCAATGCGGACAGCAAAGACTCTGATCAGACTAAGCGGATGCTCAGGCTGACCTGAGTCTGTGCAGGGCGCACAACCACTTTGTTGGTTTTCTTGTGTCGTGGCTCATATAATATACACATCGACAAAATTATAGCATATTTCAGTTTCACGGTGGTTCAGTTATACATTGTGCAGAAAAATTGCAAAATATAATCTTGACAATGATATAATTTATTGACTTGGAAAGACAGTATGCATAAGCATGTGCCTGTTGACATTTTGGTCCAAACATATTAGTTTTAAGAATTTTGGCGTGTGTTATTATAATGCATTTTTCTAGTTAAACGCTATTTTGAAATTTACATTTTCTGCACACAAAAAGCAGCGCATGTAAAAATTCGTGCTACATCAGATACAGACCATGTTTCTGATGGTTTCATAAAGAGTTTGAAGTTCCAGCAGCAAAGACTACAAGATTCCCTAAGACAAAACGGTTGAGAATTTATAGGCAACTGCACTATCGGTTATTTTGGAAACAAGTTTGACAAGTTTGTCTCTTGTGTCCAGATTGGAAATGAAATGACCACAATCTATGAAGAATAATACAATTCAACATTGCGTTTATAAACTATGCTTGTTTGGTGGAGATGCAGTTACATTTGGTGATATTTTGAATACATTTTTAAATGGGTCGACAAGTTTGAAATACAGTGGTCTTAACTTTTGGCACTGTGCATCCTAACTACTGCTGAATTTCGAAATTCAAGTGCCTGGACATATGTTAACTTTATGACATCACCATGATGACAAACGTTTTGACATATCAGAAGCCCTATGTATCAGTTACGTCTACTCCTTAGCTCACCATTAAATAATATGCTAAACTTATGGCGAGGAGTATATTATTTTCAACTGTGTGTTTAGCAGTCCATGTTTCGCATTGTTTTATAATTAAAATAACTGTTTTATAATACATTTTTATGTATCCTGTATGTCACAAAAAGTTCAGATGATATTGTGTACATCGACAGTTTCTCTTTGGTGTTTGGTTTATTGTTCGAAATATAATGTTCCGTTTCGTCCTTTGCATTTTCTCCCGTCTTCTTTTGGTATTTTGGTTAGGTTGTGTTTTGTGAATGTGGATTTCCTAGTTATTTACATACATAGAGGAACTTACACGAGTGGTAATTTAATATGGAATTTGTGATAGGAGCCTTTCAGGTTCTTTCAGTCTCATTTGAAATGGCCACGAGTGTAAGATTCTGTTTATTATATGATCCTTATAATGGGATTTAATGGCTTTTAAAATGAACATGTTTTCGATAAGAAAACGCGTTGTCAATGACGTTACATGCACACATGCACGCACCAAATTGTTATTACACCTGTGGTCATACGATTTCATGATACGACCTTATCCACTGAATAACAGCGACGGTAGTATGATAAAGAAATTTCCTTTATTGTCCTTGTTCCCAAACAGCTTCTTTGGAAGATACTTGGATATAGTTTGAAGACATCAATGGCAAAATTTGAATTTCATTGTCATTAGTACGTCTAGCTGCGCCCTGATCACGAAATTGTACTTTTCAAATATCTACTGATATATTAGCCGATTCTAAGGACGGTATATAGTTTCTGTTAACGTCGAAAGGTTATGAGTGTAATTTTAGCTTGATAATTAGCCTTGCTAGGAATGATTATAAGGCATTTGGTATATTAATTCAGTATCTAATACCGCGAACGTAAAGTACAAACAAAATACAGTCAACTCCCGATATCTCGAACACTGATATCTCAAATTATCTTCTTATATCAAAGAATGCATTTCCTATTAATTTACATTTCAACTCTTGTTATCTCAAACTACTGATATCTCAAAGTAAATTTTCTGGTACCAGACTGATATCTCAAAGTAAATTTTCTGGTACCAGAAAATTTACTTTGAGATATCAGTAGTTTGGGCTGAAGTTCGACTTCGAGATACCGACAGTTGACTGTAAAAATAAATCGATCCAGTGATTGCATTGACGACCGACGGAGGGACATCTAGGCCTGCCAGAGCTATAAAACAAACACAGCTGCATATCCCATTAATGATCAGTGGGAATATCAAATCGTGTGTTACGAACACTAGAGTCCCGAGAGAAGCCCATACAGCTAATAATTTAACCCAATGGCTCAAGAAGGTTATTAGCTTCTGGAATTTTGCAAGAAGTGGGATCCCTGTTGTTACTACTGACAATGCCAGTAACATCTATAATGCAGAAAGCAAGCTGGGGATTCCAGTTATAAAAAGTGTTCCGCACATACATCAAATATCTATACTGAAAGGATTTAAAAACTTCCACTTTATATTGCTGGCTACTGATCTGTTCACTCATGACAGTGTTGAATATTTAATGACAAAATGCTTGAAACTTATCAAATTTACAGATTACGCAGTTTATTTTAATCATTTACTTAAATGACGTCAGTAAAAGAGCGTTACGTCACTGAAATACATAAGGCGATGCCGGCGTTATCTTATGCAACATTCTTTTCGACCATTTCTTACTGTCTTAATATTGTGACGTCATCCACGTTGATTTGCAAGTATCACTGCGGATGATGCTGTCACGCAAAGCATATTACGGAGACGGCGTCGACGTTAGTTAACGTCTTGACCTCTGGTTTTTAACCTCGGTTAGGTGCTTTTCTGGCGGTCCTTTGAGCTTCATGTAAACAGTGAACGTCGTCTGAGATTGTAAATGGCCGTAATTAACGCATAAAAGGGTACCGCGACGTCACTTTTTGAAATTTCAGCATTTATCTGGCCCAAAACTCTGCGCCTTTTGGGGATATTTAGGCGCGGTAGGATAAATAAAGCCACTGACCGAGTTCAAACTTTAAAATTCAATTTGATATTGTAAGAGAAATGTTTTCTCAGAAAACTGTATACATGAAGCTATTCATCCTTATGTAAACGGTACTAAGAACACGAGGAGCACGTGCTTGTTCCTGACCGATTCGGTTAAACGATTTCAGATTCGGTATATTGATATAATCAGGTATAAGAGAATATATATGCTGTAAAATTTTGGCGGACGTAGCTGCATTCATTTTTGAAATATTCAAAATCAATGGGTGGAAGTTTTTAAATCCTTTCAGTATATATATGAAAGGAACTTCATCTACCAAAATGGATGGTCGATAGAACAGTGGGATTATAATGCTAACACAACTACCAAGTTCTCACTGAACAACATTACTTGAACTACCACATCATACACTGTAGACTATAAAACACGACGGCATTCCAGCTGTAATCTGTTAAAGATATGCATGTATGTAGAGCAGCAGGCAGCTGTCCAAACAGTTTCTAAATATGGACATAAAGGAAAATGCCAAGGATATTGTGACATTGATGAGATGGCCCTGAAACTGTAAGTGTGTTAACGATTCTCGGACCAATCAAACTGTAACAATAATATTGTTATAGAACGAGGATTCTACTTTTTCTATGATACACCCACTGAAGGCAATGTTGTTCAGGGGGTGGTCGGGTGGTGCGATGGCGCTGTGTACAACTTCCAGTGCCTGGGCGTCCTAGTGATTTGGAACATAGTTGGGCATGGGCCTACTGCGCTTGCAGTGGGTGCGGGGGTGTGTTGTTTGGACATTTTTTCTCTCGTCTATCATTTCTCTTATTTTTCCCTCTCTCGGAGAAGGCCCGATATAGACTGAAATACTGTCTCAAATGGCCTTTAAACCCAAAACAATCAATCAATCAATGCTGTTCAGGCCCCTAGGTTATACACCTTTTTTCATGCTCAACTCAGCTGAGAATGAAATTTTACCTGCTAATTAATAGAAATTACTGATAAGTACACTTTGTTTTCATTCTCAGTTTAGCTGCGTATGAAATACGAAAATGCCACAATTAGTTTCATATTTATCAGCAGAGAAAATTTCATGTTCAGCTGAGTTGAGCACGGAAAACGTTTTATAACCTCGGGGCCAGATCATGAAATCGTATTGAGTGCTGGTCCGAGTAACGGAAACAGTAATTGGCAGTGATGTAATATATTTTTTTCGTTCAAAGTAATCATAATGTAAACATAATATTTCATTTTAGAGCCAGCATAATATTTCCTTCCATTCAAAGTCAGCAGGACACCCGGTAGCTCAGTGGGTCAAGCACGGGCTGCTGATCTGGCAGTCTCAGTTTCCTTTTCCACTGGAAGCGGAAATCCTTGCAACCGTAAACGAGGTTCCTTTATACAGTCTTTTGTTATCACCCTTTCATTGTCCTGACATGACTGATATACTGTTAAATTTGACATAAAATTGCACGTAATCCATCCAGCCATCAAAGTATACATAAGATTGCCTTTCAATTAAAGTACGTATTCGCAAAAAGTATCCCCTTTACAGTACTCATAGCAGAACCTCACATGAACCGTATTTTTATCAAGCATATTCGTATGTATTTGCAAAAGGTATCCCCTTCACAGTACTTACAGCAAAACCTAACATGAATCGTATCTTTATCAGGGATAATCGGACGTAACTAACTTTAAATCTTATAATCATGATAATTTATTAACACTATTTGCATCATGTTTCCTTCAAACTAATACTGGTTCAGTTCAATTCAGTGTTTTTTTGTTTTTTTTGGCAAAATTATCCGAAGTTTTCTTTTTCTCTTAGAGACGGTCTAACCTGGAAAGCTTAGAGTTGTTATGCATCGAACATAACAATGCAATACAAATAGTTCCATATCGTAACTCCGCGTTACCTACAATTTGTGTCTCAGAAGGATGATATTTATGAAGTGTTGGTAGATAGATTTTTCAGCTTTGCTGATGAATTGAGACCTACTTTTGACGTATTAGCATCGCGATAAAAATGATGACATTTATTCGTTTAGAGGCAATGATTTAGAGCCTACTGTCAGTTTGACTATTTGCGCGAAGAAAAATGGTATTGGTAACTTGATACATCCAGAGTAACGCAATGGTACGAGAAACTGGGACGGAAGTGTAGCTAGATCAAATTGTTGAAGAAAAATGATAAGAGGTCCGCACGCTTCGCACCTACGCCACAATTTTACACGTCGGTGAGTACGATCAATGGTTAATTGTGAAGTATAGTGGAGTGGCCGGTTATGGTGTGTTTTACAATGGCAAGGATAATTACGGAAAAGTCTGATAGAAAATTCCAAAGCTTAGATAAACAAGTGTCTGTTATATCGCATCAAAAAGCGGAATTACTTGGCCAAAGATGAAATGATGAAATGAAGCATTCAAAATAACATATTTGGAAGTGTATATAATGCTTCAGAAGAACTTGCAGTTTAACGGCACTTCAGGAATAATTTTCCTTCACGCTCTTTGGGTTGTGATGTTAAATGTTAGGGGAAGACCTTAAAAGATGGATTTCACAACACACTATGACATAACTTTATGTAACAAAAAATAGTATTTTCATAGTCTGTCTAGCTGTATTTTGCATACAGATGAAAAATATATCTATAATACATAAGAAGAGTTTATTTTTGGTTGTTGTTGGTGTGTTACTTGCGTCCTAAAGATTCATTGTTTAAAATTCATTTAACCTACAACGTGTTGAGGGTGTTTACCTTGCTTCCAAAGGATTTATTGTTCCGCATTTTTATCTGCAAATTATTTTCTTATTGTGTACCACTACAGTCTGTTCTACGAGGGTTGATCCAGAAGTAATGTCACTGCAGCTATAAAATCGTGTAAAATAAAGAGACAGCAACAAAATTTCGTATCCAAGTACCTTAATCTATTTGCATTATGATCTGAGAATATCATAAAAATACAGTGCAAAGTAACTGAGATATCGAGATAGACAGTAGACATGGTAACGAAACGCGCCGCACGTCAATGACGTCGTTGACGCACCAGACGAAGTTTCGATACTGTGTCACGTCCAAAGTAGCATATTCGTTGTTCCAGCAAAGCACTAATGTCTGTTCACCCATGTCTATCTCTTCTTTTAATATTACTTGAACAGCCCCGCGGCTCAGGTTTAAGAATTTACATTATATTTGAATTGCAGGACATCGTTATTCATATATGGGATCAGAACAACAGTGACGTTATTTTTTGAAATTGTACATAAAGGTCTTCCGGTTTTCGGACTAGCCTCTAGGGACCCATCTGCACCCGTATCGCGCTGATTGCACCTTGTCACAAGCCTGATAATATTTGTTATATCACCACATGTCTAATAAACAGCTCTAGAGGCTGTAATGGTGATATTCCAAATTTGAGGCAAAACCGCATATATATCCGCTGACGCGTTTGTCAGAAATCTACATTTTTACTCTCGGCAGTAACAAGCATTAGCACTAGCTAGCGAATTTCAAACTGCAGTGACACTATTAAAATTTCAATAATGGGCGGCAGAAATATATTTGGTCATCGTATCAAATTTTCATCTGATTTGGCGCGTTATTTTGATTTTGATTTGTGATTGCCTTTGAAACTTATGTTCATGTAATTAACGTTATTCTAACGTGCGGCGCGATGGCGTCGGTGGCATACTTTGAACGTCTATATATTTGGAAAAGAAAAAGATTCGAACTTTATATGTATTCTGTAAATCAGAACTGAATTACAGTGTAGCTTGATATAATTTTTATAATAGTGCTACGATGAATAAGCGCGCAATGGACACAGTGACATTACTTCTGGATCAACCCTTGTAGTTGTGGTCTTTGTTTCTAAAGGCCTTGTTGTTTATAATCATTTATAGTCAGTACAACCTTGTATCGGTATGTCTTTGCGCCCCTAAAGTTTCCGTTCTTAAGAATTTACTTATCTTCACAACAACCTTTTCTTGGTAATAATCCGTCGTTTTAAATTTATTTATTTTCAGTACCACCTGTACTGGGAAGTTCAAAGCTCCCGAAGGAATCATTGCTTAGGCTGTGTTTATTTTCACTCCAGCATATTAAAGATAGTTCCTTGCTCTCAAAGGTCTAGAATTTGTTTATCTTTGCCAAAACTTAGTCTCGGTAGGTTCCTTGCTTCTAGAGGAACCAACTGTTTGAGTTTCTTTACCTCAGCCAGTGACAAGTTTTCCCGCTTCCAAAGGATCCAAAGTTTAGGATTTGTGCTTCTTCACTACAAACTGGGTTTGAGGTTATAAAATAAGTTTGAGAATAATCTCAAACTCATTTTGAGTTTTGAGTTTGAGAATGCACTCGAGTTTTAAAACCTCGGGACCTGGTTTCGGCAAGTGCCCCGTTTCAAAAGGATCCATTGTCTACTATTTACTTGTCTATACTACAGCCTGTTCTCGGAAAATTCCTTGCGTCCAAAGGGTCCTTGTTTTAGAATTTATCTCTACTACTACAACAGTTTATCAGTAAGTTCTTTGCCTCCAAATGGGTCATTTGATTAGAATTTATCTCAACTTCAACCTGATTTCGGTAAGTTCTTTGCGCCCAAAGGACACATTGTTTAGAATTTATTATGTTATCTACAACCTATTCCCGTTATATTCTTTGCTTCAGTAAGGTCCATCGGTTGAGAAAGTATTGAACGCCCCTTCCAGTAATCAACGCAATACGTAGACCAATTTAGAGAATGGCCATTAGGGCTACTCAGTAACTCGTTTTAAATTTACCTTACATGTATCGTCCGAGAACAATAACCGCCATTATAGTTTTATTTTCTGTTTATCTCGGTTCTAGCTTTATGTAGGCTGTATCAAACAATCGTAAGGACACATATTTCTGTCTCGCTCACACAGCTTCGGATTCAATCCAGTTAAAGGTAAATCCTATGTAAATAATCAGTGTCTACAAGCAAATCCTTTTAAATTACGACATTACCAAGCAAATCTTTTCGAGTGCAACTCACATATTGATTCCAACAACAACAACAAAATATAGAAAAAATAAATAGGATGCATTTACTGGGAATCGTATTCACAGAGGAAAAGTAAGCAAACTGACTGTTATATAATCAAGAATCCATTCTAAAATAAAACAATTTTACTAGCACAGATATTATGTATATGAGCCAGTCTCTGTGAATACCGGGCTTAATGACATAAAAATTTAAAATTAACTAACTGCATCAACGAAAAGTATTAGCTTTTCTAAACATTTCCTGAAAATTTGAGATGGTTACCATTTTTTATTACTGAGATATAGACTTTAAAAGCACACAGGTAGTGCGGTTTCTTTATATGACGTTATTAACGTCATGCAAGTATGTTTTGACGTCAACGTCATTACGTTTGTTTGAACGCGCTTTCTGTGCTTGTTACACAAAATCACTCGGACAAAAAGTGGGTTTTCTCATTTCCAATGTGTATTTCATAGCACAATCATGACAATTTGCAGGAATTAACATTTTTTCTCAAATGATAGGTCTTTGCGATGGTGTACCATCTGTTTTCAAGGCTTTGGGGTTACCGTGGAATGAGCGTTGTCATGGCAACATATGTCATGTTTATGACTGGATTTTGTCTGAATTCATAGGCTTTCTGTTATATCTCAACCACCAAGGTATTTTCATGGAAATAAATTGAGGTCCGAAAAATCATTAATTTTGGTGTTTTTCATCAGTTCACTACGTAATTATTACCTAATGTCATTAAGCCCGGTTTTCACAGAGAACGGCTCATATATAATTATAAGAGTTTTGCTAAACACTAAATTCAACTGCTGTAAGTTCTTTTTTTTTTGTTAATAAATCGCGTATGAGTAATACGTTTAAATATAAGATGAAGTGCCTAATTTCTTGTGTTTGATTGTTTTATCTCTAAAGCTGGCTACTATGTTTTTCTTCATTTGAGTTGCGACACGACAAAACCAACAAAGTGGCATGTGCGCCCTGTAAAGACTCAAGATCAGCCTGGGCATCCGCCTAGTCTGATCAGTCTTCGCTGTCCGCATGGAGCTAGCTCTGACCCTAATCTACCCTTTAAAGACAAATACTCTCTACTATATAGAACACATCCTCAGTCTTTATTGGTTTTATGACCCTGTTATGTCATTACCTATGTGAGAAAGAGTGTTTCCTTTGAAGAAATAGAAGTGTCACAATAGGATAATGACATCCAATAAACAGGAATATTTGTCTTTAGGCGCACCAGAAGGACTCAGATCAGGCTGGGCAGTTGCCCAGGCTGATACGAGTCTGCGCTGGAGGCACGCTACACTTTGGTTGTTTTATCGTATCATGAAACATTTGGTTGCGTGTGGACGGTGTGCGACATTGATTGTTTGTTTACTTTTCCTCTTGTTCCGATGCGTGGGATTTGAACTGTGAGCATGGTGAGTGAAGCAATTCTTAGGTATTTACATTACGTTTTTACAGTATCATAATTTAGAAAACTGACAAATTATTTATAATCGTCAATTCCAATGAAAAGAGAGTGAGAGTGCTATTATCAGAACCCAGTATGATCAGATATAAATTACCGGTTTTGTCATTAATTCAACTGCGTCATATTTACAAAACACAATTTGTTCAAACATGTTTATTCTGAGAGAGTTTGGTTTATCCAAGTGGGGAATGGTTGTACAGAATATGACTATATTCATGTCCATGATACCAAATACCGTTAAAATCCTTTTTAAAAGCCCCGAGGGTGTCGCATTTTGCGAGAGCTGGTGGGGGCGCTAATTAGAGACTAAAGTGAAGTAAATCAGCCACTGCCGAAATACCCCTAATAAGCAATATAAAGGTGATGGGTATACTTTCAGAGGAAGCAACTCTACCATTTTGTCTCTCTACTTAGTAGGGGTTAACTCTTAAAGGAAAAGAATTCGCTGTTTTCGGAGCAATTTTTTCCCTTTAAGAGTAGACCCCATTTCAAAAGGTGCTTTATCCAAAGAAGAAACAGAAATTCATGCAAGTAACTATAATAATATTTTTGAAAAAGAGGCAGGGGGGGGGGGGGGGGGGGGGGCGTTTATTAGAACAGGAGCGTTTATTAAGATTTGTACGCTGATTTAAGAAAAATTAAAAATTAGATCCTGTCTATTACACAGTCATTATCATTTGATTATGATCGTGAGGAGTGGCAGGTAATTGTAGCTGATTATAAAGAAAACCCCACTACTGAAACTCTATTTAAACTTCTTTGATTGTTATTTTAAACGTTTCAAGTTACATTTGCGTCACGATGAACAAGTATTAAGGGCAATTTCACGAACATGTAAAAACAGCGATATGACATAAATCAATTAATTCTTGGCATTAATACCATCCCAGCGGGTCATTACGTCGCATCGACGTCAATCCGACGTCATTTAGACGTAATGTGCTTACTGGGATACCACAAGGTTATGACGTACCATCGTTTCCAGATGACATCTCTTGACGCAGTTACAGTTATTCACGGATAGCATTTAATCTAGGTCATAATTTGATTGAAGCTAGCGAATCACGGTGACAAAACTGGAGTGAAAAGCTTGCAGCGATAACTCAGGACAAACTTTTTTTTATGAATTTCTACCTGTGATAGACCGATGGACACTTTAGAATAGGTATGTGCCTACTGTACCTGCAGTATGTGGGGGTGCAAATTGTTCGGCTATTTTCTGTCCCTATTCTATCTTTAAGGCTCGAAATAGACTGAAATATTGTCTCAAGGCCCGTTAAACCCAAATCAACCAGCTTCTCCACAGGCGTTTGTACATTTATACAAGGGCGGTGTCGCTATTGTGTAGGGTCCGCTGTGATGGCTATAAGTTATTTTTTCTCATAATGCTGACTTCAGAGCCACTGAGCTTAAAGAACAAACGACTATTTTTTACTGCGACTACGTCACGCTTACGAAAGTATTTTTTTTCTCCAAATACCAGTTGCTATATTAGCTACATGTTGTTGTGTTTCTAATGACGATATAATGTCAGTTAACGCCAACTAGCAATTACTGTAATTTAAGTCTGATTACTAGCTTTGCTCGCAAAGGCTATGATATACTTTTAATTTGATAACGGTGGCAAGGATTGTCTGGTGTAAAAGACCTCATAATGACGCTATTTAATATACAAATGTATATCCGGCGTAACTGTATCCTAGATATCCTAGAAAAAACACTTTGTTTTCAAAACAATAATAATAATAATTATCATTATCATCATCGTCATCATTATTATCATCCTTGTACGGGAGGTTTTGCAATGAAAGAACGCATTATTCTTTAATAACAGTGACATGTTATAAACATAATTGCGATAATGATAAGCGAATATTATATGATAAATAATATTCCATGACGCTCTGCTATTTTATGAGGACAACGACATCGGGGCTACGAGAGTCGTATTTCCTTGTATTTGAAATCACAGAAGCTGGCAATGTGAAATATATGACTCAATGAATAAATAAAGTACATTGTGATCTGCTATTAGATCAAGTTACTGCAACTGATAGTTGCTGACTTTGTCTCACTTTAACAGGGTAGACTGTCAGGCTGCCAGACCGTCTCAGCCTCCCCTATTATAGTGAAAACCGGTATTCATAATAAATCAGAAAAGGAAGACCTCACAAAAGTATTTGAAGACCTCATAAAAGTATTTAGATACACGTAACACAACAATACAGTCTCTTAATCCTGCGTAAGTTACTTCAAGTTACTGCAAAACACCTTGTGATTATAACATTTTCAAGATACTGGAAGATCACGAGATTCTATTCTTTATTACTGTAGGTTGACAAAAGTTAACAACAAGAGAGACAGTTTTTAGAAAATAATATGATGTGGAAATCAAGGATTCCCTTCACATTTCATCCAGGAACACAACACATGCAATCAGCGGAAAATAATTTCTTCTCATATTCTCACCGAAAAAAATGTTGTCAAAGAAAAATAGAATAAAAAAGACTTTAATTCATATTGTGTATATGATTGAGTTATCTAGATAGTATTTTATTCATTGCTAGTCGTTTGAGTTTCGCTAATTACCTTAGGTCTGCTTTTGATGTCAAGCATCGCAACAGCTCTCTAACATGTGTTCGCTTATCGAAAATGATTTGGGCCGACTATCTACTCGAAGAAAAAAAATATTATATTGGCTAATGAAATCCTTACCTACGAGATCAGAAATTTGACACTCTGGTTCTAGCTCTTTATTCGCAACTAGATTTTCGGGTTACTATCCCCTTCTTCAGACTTTTCTATTTAAGTCATTTCGATTTTTACCTGCTGTAGTGTGTGAGTGAACTCGGGTTTAATATCCCACCGACAACTATAGGTCATGCGGACACGGGCTCCCGGTTAACGTCTTATCTAAAAGATCGGAGAAGCGGGGAATACATCTTGCTGTTCTAGTGAATTTGCCCTTATGACGTCGCCATTTAGTTACCTGTTGTAGTGAGGGTTCCCTTATTATGTCGCAATACCTTTTTTCATGACGTCATGAAATCACAAATCACTGTAAAGTCATAACGTATCAGCGCATATTCCGAAAGATGGAAATCATCACCCTAGCAGACCTGAAAAGACAGATCCATGATTCCAGATGAAAATTAAGCACACAATTAGCCCTTGATGCCCTCTGAACATATCAGTGGAGTTAAACAACCAGTGTAGACTTAAACCTACCATCAAAAAGAACTACAAGTGATTTAAGTTCATGAGTCAGTAAGCCCATACTGTTCCCGACTCACCTTACCCTTTTCCTGAAAAATCTGTATTGGACAAATTAATTTCATTCTGCCCTACATGTTCTATAGATAAACAAGTCACGTCGAGGAAATAACCAAGACGTGTAATTATATATGCATCAGCTGTTTATTTTAATGTTTTGATGGAGAACTGTATTAATTATTCCGTTTAAATCCAAATAATGATAAAAAAGTAAGTAGGAATTCTCAGAACACAAGTCAATCCCAGATTGCTACTCAAGACACCATTGGAAAAAAACTACACAAAATCAGTCATCACCAAAGACATCATCAGCGGCAGCCAGACGAACAACCATTTCTCATTTAGGTGGTCTCACCGGGCTAGCCTTAACATCGTAAGCACTATATCGACCTAACTTCATAAACACTATATGAACAGCAGACATAGTAACAATCTAAACAGCAATAAATTTGGTAAGGTTACGTTTATATAAAACAAACAAGAAAGACCAAAACAGAAGTGCCGCTTTGAGCCACCAGCAATGAAATGACTGGGAAAGGTGGGGGAGGCGGTGGTTGGGGAGGGAGGGAGGGGGGGGGGGCTATGCCGGTTTGTGGTTGAACCTTTCTCGGCCTTGGTTCTGCTTTGGCTCATCAGACACTTAGTTTTTCGAATTGCGATGAAGATTCCTAGCTCCTAAGTGTAATATCTCAGAAACACAGAAATTAAAATTAAAGTCACTTTAAAAACATGAGGACTCAACGATATAGCGACACTGAAATTCCGGAGCATAAGAAACTTACCAGTTAAACCTCGGTAGGCCCGATCCAAGACGTCCCGGAAATGGCATCAAACGCCAACCGTCTTTGTTTCTACTAATTAGGTTTATGTTGGTGCCATCATAAA
Source organism: Ctena decussata (assembly GCA_963989385.1). NCBI lineage: Eukaryota > Metazoa > Mollusca > Bivalvia > Lucinida > Lucinidae > Ctena > Ctena decussata. The sequence goes on along the minus strand of OZ022498.1, from coordinate 74,890,460 downwards.
GTCTGAGGCCCGAATCTCCGTAATGTCAGGCCACGGCTATGTATTTATGAGTGCCAAAAGCATACGGGAGAGAGCACGTGAGCGGAATTATCCACCTCTTGCTTGGGGGTGGGGAGAGGGGTTGGGTGGGGGGGGGGGGGGGGTGGGGAGAGGGGTTGGGTGGGGGGGGGGGGGTCTGTGGATCTTTTTGTAGGTGCGTTTTTCATAGCATCTTGTGTTCATTATTAGTATACAATTTCGATTTCGTAAGCCTTTTCAAGGAAAGAGAGCTGGTTTGTTTGTCTGTTTGCGCAGACCTGTGCAGTTTCAAACAACCAAACCATTAAAAACAACTACTATGTCGGTCCGTCGGCCAGCGTCATCAGGATTTGGCAACCACCAACTTTATGCGGAGATTCTGATGCATGTGTCCCCGCAATGGTTCTTTCATTCTAGTTGCGAACCACAGAAGACTGAAAACATTTTTCTGACCAAAAGGCTAATTTGAAATTCAGTTGCCATCTGCTTATGTGGAACTTGTAGGGTATTAATGATGAAGGAACATGCATATATGTTTTTAGAATTTTAATTTGTCAGGAAGGCAGTTTTCAAAAGAGTCTGTTGGCATGTTATATGACTTAAAACAAAATATAGATTAATCTGTTTTATCTGAATAAATAAATTGATTGATTGATTGATTGTTTTGGGTTTAACGTCCCTTTGAGACAGTATTTCAGTCTCCCAGAGAGGGAGAAAGAGGAGAAATGATAAACGAGAGAAAAAATGTCCAAACAACCCCCACCCGCACCTACTGCAAGCACAGTAAGCCCTTGTCCTACTATTATCAAAATCAGTAGGACGCCCCGGCACTGGAAGCTACACACAACACCATCGCACCACCCGACCACCCCCATGAATAAATAAACTCTCGGTAAGCTTTCATTTGGATAATCATTAGATACACTTATATTTGCCCTCTGATATTTAGTTCATACGGGATTAAAGAAGAACTAGCGGCTATGCATCTGATGTCGCATCACTTTAAGGTTATCCCATAATGAATATGAATTTGATCAAGTAAATGTTAGTTTTAAAATCGCAATGCTTCAACAAGACGCGTGACCTTTTCTTACAGCAAGGTTAAATATCGGAAATGCTAGAATATAGGATTTCATGAAAAGTTGTAAAGATTTTGGCTCAAGATTGTTCAAATAATAACCTTAGGTTGAACTTGATATTTTTTACAGCAAGGTCAAATCTGCTTTCTGGTCCTTTTATTCTGGGAAGAAAAGCTTAAATATAAGAGTCCATGGAACTTGTAGAAGATTTTGGTGCAAAAGTTAATAAATACAGTCAAATAAATGAGTACATAAACATTTTTAGCAAAGTGGTCAAGGTCATTCTTGGACCTTTAACCATTGTCCTTCATATTTTTACAGTTTAAAACTGTCAGGTTTGTTCAAATGATGATCCTCATTTTGCCTTTGACCTTTTTACTCAGGTGAACAGATCAGGGCCTCATCATGGCCCTCTTGTTTATGGTCTTTGCATACTTTTTACTTTTAAGATACCCCCTGCCCCCCCATCCCCCGGCTTTTTCAAAGCGGGGATATAATGAGCAGTGGACATAAATCATATTGCTGATAGATGACTACTCATGTAAAATTTCTATAAAAGTTTTGTCAAAATATCTGCAATGGCTTTGCAGTAGATGCTTTTTAGCTCACCTGAGCCATAGGCTCAGGGTGAGCTATTGTGATCACCCAGTGTCCGTCGTCCGTTGTGCGTCGTGCGTAGTCCGTCGTCAACAATTTGCTTTAAATGACATCTTCTCTGAAACCGCTAGGCCTATGGCTTTGATATTTGGTATGAAGCATTGTCTAGTGGTCCTCTACCAAGTTTGTTCAAATGGTGGCCCCAGGGTCCAAAATGGCCCTGGGGCAGGGGGTCTTGGGTTTGAAACTAGAAAATACTTAAAAATGTTCTTCTCCTGATTTGCTTCGCTCAGATGCTTGAAATTTGGCTGGTAGAATTGCCTAGTGGTCCTCTACCTTGTTTGTTCAAATGGTGGCCCCAGGGTCCAAAATGGCCCTGGGGCAGGGGGTCTTGGGTTCGAAACTAAAAAATACTTAAATATCTTCTTCACCAGAACTGCTTGCCTCAGATGCTTGAAATTTGGTATGTAACATTGCCTAGTGGTCCTCTACGAAGTTTGTTCAAATGGGTGCCCCAGGGTCCAAAATGGCCCCGGGGCAGGGAGTCCCAGGTTTGAACCATAGAAATACATAGAAAAATATTAAAAAATCTTCTACTTCAGAACTGCAAGGTTCATATGCTTGAAATTTGGCATGTAGCATTACCTAGTAGTCTTTTACCAAGTTTGTTCAAATGATGACCCCAGGGTCTAAAATGGCTCCGCCCCAGGGGGTCCTGGGTTTGAACCATAGAACTAAATAAAAAAATATTAAAAAATCTTCTTCTTCAGAACCACTTGGCTCAGATGCTTGAAGATTGGCATGATGCATTGCCTTGTTGTCCTTTATCAAGTTTGTTCAAATGATGGCCCCATGGTCCAAAGTGGCCCTGCGGCAGGGAGTCCTGAGTTTGAGCCATTGAAATACATAGGAAACTATTGAAAAATCTTCTTCTTCAGAACCACTTGGCTCAGATGCTTGAAATTTGGTATGATGCATTGCCTGGTGGACTCCTACAAAGTTTGTGTAAATGGTGGCACTGGGATCCAAAATGGCCCTGGGGCAGGCAGTCTTGGGTTCGAAATTAAAATGTACTTAAAAACCTTCTTCTCCAGAACCCCTTAGTGCAGATGCTTGAAATTTTGTATGATGCATTACCTAGTGGTCCCTCACCAAGTTTGTTCAAATGATGATGCCAGGGTTAAGAATGGCCCCGCCCCAGGAGGTCCTGGGTTTGAACGATAGAAATACATAGAAAAATATTCTGAAATCTTCTGCTTCAGAACCACTTGGCTCAGAGGCTTGAAATTTAGCTTTTAGCATTGCCTAGTGGTCCTTTACCAAGATTATTCAAATGATGGCCCCAGGGTCCAAAATGGCCCTGCCCCAGGGGCTCCAGGGTTTGAACCATAGCAATACATAGAAAAACATTCGAAAATTTTCTTCTTCAGAACCATCTGGAAATGGTTGCAAACTATCAGGTTTGTTCAAATTATGACCCTAGTTTGACCTTTAACCTTTCTGCTCAGGTGAGCGATCCAGGGCCACTTGGCCCTCTTGTTTTAATTTCCCCCATCTATGGAAAGTCTATGTTGCCAAAGCAACCAAAGTAAAGCGCTGATTTTTGTCCCCCGCCTTTTCGAAGAGAAGTGGAGGGACATAGTTTTCGGCATTCCGTCCTTATTTCCGTTCTTCCGTCCCCCTAAAGTAGTAGGTACCTTGTGTGCGCAACTTCTCCTACAGTTTTATGCCGATTCTTTCGAAACTTTACAGCTGTTTTTGTCATGGTCTGAAGATACGCATGTGGTTTGGATATAATCCTGAAATTATTTTTTGTTACTTTTTCCACAAGTTGAACTTAGGCGTTTTTACTATCAAAGTGACTAGATAGTGGGTACCTTGTGTGCGCAACTTCTCCAACAGTTTTATGCCGATGCCTTTGAAACTTCACAGGCGTTTTGGTCATGGACTGAAGATATGCATGTGGTTTGGATATAATCCTCACATTATTTTTGTCACTTTTACCACGAGTTGAACTTAATCATTTTAGGCGTTTTTACTATCAAAGTGACTAGATAGTGGTTACCTTGTGTGTGCAGCTCCTCCTACAGTTTTATGCCGATTCCTTTGAAACTTCACAGGTGTTTAGATCATGGTCTGAAGATATGCATGTGGTTTGGATATAATCCTCACATTGTTTTTTTATTACTTCTTTCACATTTTTAACTTAGCCGCTTTTCGTGCTGAAACACTAAGTGTATATACAGTGGAGACCTAGTTTCCAAGGCCGGGGACATAAATTCGTCGAATTTGCTTGTCATGATAAAAATCTGTAAAGACTTATATGACGAACATTTCTATAAAAGTGTTGTCCATATGTCTGCAAACCTTTTGCAGTAAATACCATTTTTAATTTTCCCGAGTATAAGTCTCTGGGAACTCTAAATTGCCATAACAACTAAACTCCTGAGCCGCTTTTCATAAAAACAAACAAACAATCTTTCCATTCCTTAGCGACAGGCTGATGTAATTTTGGCCTACTAGGCTCACTGGCTTCAGATGGGATGTTGTTTGAAAGTGTGGACGGACGACATACTACCAACGATGACGACGGACACCTGCCTATCCTATAAGCTCCCCCCGGAGCCTTCGGCTCTGGTGAGCTAAAAATTATGAGGGAATAAAAATATTGTATAGCAAATTATAAGCTCTCCCGAAAAAGTGGTCCGTCCGCAACGTCGACGACGGCCTTGTGTGCAATCGAAGAGGTAAGCAATGTCGTTAACTTTGATTTGGCATGCCGTTTGTTGCAAAATATCTATATTCTTACTAATCCTTTTTATATCGAATCATTGTCTGTTTAAAATGATAAAAATCAGTTGCACCAGTCTTTTTCAGAATTTATTCACCAAGTCGTGATGGAATTCAGGTTCCGAAAGGCTTTGCAAAAGAAATTGTTTTAAACCAACATAATATTTAGACACTGAGTCGAAATCCCGTGGATAAAATTTTGAAAGCACTTCACGAAGTTTATGATTATTACCTTGTTTGCAAAGTTTGCTGTCAAAACTTTATTCTGAATATTTCTAGTCATCAACATGACTTGACACTCGAGTTGAGAAATATAAACACCATAGGATGAAGAACGAAGAACATCATCATCTGAAAATGGAAAATTAACAATATAAAAAAATTTCTGTCCTTATTTAACTGAAGTTTAGAAAGGTAACTGTGATTGACCATGCTATCAAAGGAGTTATTGTCAATATTCAATAGGTCAGCCAGGTACCGAGATATAGGACTGAAAGCTTCAGTAACTTCAGATAGGGTATTCTCTGAAAGCGACAGCATGAAGTCTCTCTCATTATAGAACAAAAAACAGATCAGCTATAAGAGGGGCACAATTAGTGCACATAGGAATACCTACAATTTGTCTATATAATTTAGAGCCAAATCTAATAGAAAATATTGTCCAATGAAAAGGTAAGAGATTCACATACTTTCTGAAAAGATCAGAATATATAATTTCAGACCGCTTTAGAGGTGACGAAAGTACGCTTATCTTTACATGCGTTATAAAGAGGACCTTCCCTTAGGAAAACACTTTCAGTTAAATCCAGTAGTTTATCCTTAATAGGGTTGTGGGGCAAGTTAGTATGCAATGTCGAAAAATCACATGTAGACAAACTCGACGCACGGAACCAACTAAAAAATACAAAAAAGTAAATGAATAATTAAAACAGGTTTAAACCCGACCTTTCATAGAACTTTTCACAATATTTTAAAACATGATTTTTAGACAAGAAAATAGCAAACTAGATAGTTCGGTAGTTGTGCATTAGCCAGTTAGCAAAGAATCGTGCCTAATATAATCATTTATGAAGTTTAGGTAGCCAGTGGAATGTAGGAAGTCTCTCTTAGTCTTCAGCAACACTGACAGCAAACTTAGTGGCAGAATGACAAATGACAACATTTTAAGTGTGGCTCGTGGCCTGCCAAGACTAGCACATCCCCATTTTTCTTTCAAACTTTTAGGGTTTAGCGCAACTGAAGTAGTTTCATACGGAAACGCACGTCTGTTATACTAAATTCGGTATAGTTATGTCTATACTGAAGTAAGATTATCTGGTCATCTGTAAAAAGCATCTGAGCGGATATAGGCTACACACTAAAGGACCAGACCATCGGAAGTATCTAATTATTGTTATTATTACTTTTTATGGGTGGGGCGGGGGGAGTGTTTGAGTGGTTACAGTGTTTTCTCCCATATTCCACCCTTGTTTCGCACATTGTGTCAGTTCATAAAGATTAAGTAGATAGGTTCAGCCTCCACTACAACGGATAATAACTACAGTTTCAAAATTTATTCAGCTTAATTATAGCTTCTTAGCTAGGTTAAACAGTGTTATATTCAAACAGGTCAATACAAGTCATGATAACATGAAAATGCAACCGACAACTTTGAATAGAATAAAGGCCACCGCACATACATATAATAATTACAATTGAAAGTATAATGACTGTGATGTCCTTACAGAATTATTGATATACATACAGTATAAAGGAGTATACATAAGTTCTCAAACTCGACTGTAGGTTCTTAGTTGTCTGTTCTGAAATAGGGAGTATATAACAGCTTCACGACGTACGAGCATCTTCACCCAAGCACAGTCAACTCTCGATATCTCAAAACCGAAGTTCATCCCAGACTACTGATATCTCAAAGTAAGTTTTCTGGTCCCAGAAAACTTACTTTGAAATATCAGTAGTTAAAGACAAGAGAGTCGAAAGGTAAATAAAAATATAAATTAGTCTAAACTATATTCTTTGAAATAAGACGGTACATTAGATATCAGTGTTCGAGATATCGAGAGTTGATTGTATTTGAGGAATGAGGTCTTTGCTTGCAAAAGAATCCGTCTCATCAGAATTATATAACTGTAAAAATCTAAATACTCTTACATCTAAAAATATTTCCTTATTTGTTCTAAGATGAACACGGTTTGATTTAACAAAGCAGTAATGTGTAAAAAAAACATGCAGATGGAATGGTACACAGCAAAGATCCTGGCTCCGAGGTTAAGAAGCTTGAGTACATTCTCAAACTCAAAATAAAGCACACTGGTTGGCTGCTTCCGAGCACATGCTGCTCAGAAGCAGCCAATTAGTATGCTTTATTTTGAGTTTTCAGTGAGATTATTCTCAAGTTTTATAGCCTCGAACCCTGATACGGCTGCTCCTTTTAATCTGGGTCTGCACTGTTTGCCAGAATTTGAAAGATCCATTTCGTGGGTGTTCAATAGTATAGCAAAATAGCAATCGCATTTAAAAAACAAACAAACATAAACCAGTCAATAGAATTGCCGTTATGACAATTCCGGATTGTTGTTTTTATTATAAGTCTGCATGGTTCGAGATACTAAATCGTCCTTTAAGTCCCCAGCTTCTGTTTATCTCAGTTTTGTTTTATGTAGACTATATAAAGGGTTATAAAACACATACGTCTAGCTCATTCCTACAACAGTGAAATGAAACCAGTTATTGCCAGATCCTATCTGAACAATCAGTGTCTACAAGCAAATCCTTCAAATTACATTACCAACACCATAACTTCCTATCTGTCTCTCATATAGGCTACAAACATACTCTGGTCTTAGGCGACAAATTTTATGATACAAGGAGACAAACTTTATGATACAAGTATTTTCAGGAAAGGCACAGTAGAAACCAAACGAAATAAAACGGAAAGGTTTATATCAACAGCGAACCGTTATAAAATAGGAATATTTACCTAATATTCGAGGACTAGACATTAAGAACAGTAAAGAGAGTTCTATTTGAGAGCTAAATTAGATATTCTTTTTTTCCAGTTGTCCATGTCAAATACGTTTGAATCCAAAATCAGGTATTGTCTGTAAGAAAAAATGACATATGATATTTCCAAGGACCATTATATAAAAATTGTGTAGGTAAACGGATGAAAACATACCTAAGCCTGGTTTAGACGATATGTTTTTCCACTTGTGGCAATAAGAATATATGGAAAATAACAAATATTGTTTTGTGTTATACCATATGCTGAGAGCACATATATTCTCAGACTTTTCCGCCATTTACCTGGAAGTGTCTGTATTATTTTGTCATCTTTTATGTAACAAATATGGAGACTGAGGGCATGCTGATAATTTCAGTTTGTACACTATTCATTGCGCATGCTTATGAGCAGTTGCAATGAGAAATGAGCATATTACAGTGAAATGACTACAGCAATCGTGAAAGAAGACAGGAAGTCATAAAAGATGTTTCCTTTTGTAAAATACAATGTAATATTCAAGAAATCCACACTATAATAACAATAATATCGATATTTTGGTGATTCGAGGTACCGGCTGAGGTTGCAGAGGCAATTAACCTAAATGAATTCTCTTCTGATTGGTCTAAAGCGTATGGAAAAAATCATAAGGATAGAACAACTTGTTCTATCCGATCATGACCCCAAAAAGATATGATCAACGTCAAATGGTTATAATATACCCGGAAAGTTTTATGAAAATTGGTTAAAAAACTGGAGGAGGAGTTGCGGCCACAAGATTCTGCCAATTTACAGATTAAGGGTCTTACATGTAACTCTGACAGAAAGGGTCCGATCATGGATCCAATATAACATAATCCAGTCCATGTACTGTTGACAATAATCTGGAAGTTTCGTGAAAATCGGATGAAAAATTCGAACAGACGGACGGTATCCATTACTATAGTTCCTAGATTTCTCAAGCATATTTACTGTGATGTTTATTTATTGCTAGGGGAGAGTCGGGTAACTTAGGACAGCGGGTAAATTCGGACAGTGACATTGTTTCCTTTAAAAATCAGATGTTTGGAACTAAAACAAAATTGACTGGCCAAACAGTGAAAATCCTGAGGAGACGTCTCATCTGGATTTTCACTGTTTGCAATGGATGTCCGAATTTACCTGCCTGTCCGAAGTTACCGGACTCTCCCCTATGTGCTATCACGGTTCTTGAGACTATGTATACAGTATATGTTAAAGTCGTATAACTGTACATGTATAGTTCTGATTTGATAATTGCTGCTAGGGGTGTCTCGTAATTGAAGCTAATTTAAAGAGTATCTACACTTCAGGAACTGACTGAATCAGATCCCAAACCCTATCCCCAACATAAAAGGGAAAGACTGACAAAGACATCCCAACAAACAATAAATCACAAGTGATAAGCCGAGTCAGCAGCTCTTTCCCAAATAGGTGGCAACTCAGCTATCTTTACTGAACTAAATAATTTAGACCAACAGAAGGGTTACAACAGACTAAGCAAATTATACGAAAAGCATTTAACAACTATTTTTACCTATTTTCTATTTTTTATTATAGAAGGGTTAAAATGAGAACACAATAAATTAAACAGTACCGAACATAAAACAAATGCAACCGCAACGAAAGTACCGCCTTGGGACGGTCGTAATAACTACTGGGGGGTTTAAACCGCTTTTACTGGGCCCAAACCTTCACCCTCACCCTCCGCCGCGATGCACACAATTAGTTGGTAGTTCGGTTCGTATGGAGGTCCCCTAACTCATCAGAGAGTCATCACGGGCAACAATTAAAATCAAGAAAAGACTGTGATGAAGCAAGGATGAGGACTCGACAGCCAAGTTTACCTCACATATGCAACTCTGTTTAAACGTCACTCTTTGATGTTTCTCGAACTGCAAGCCTTTATGTTTCTCATACATTCAAACTTTTACCCAAGAGAAAAGAAGATTGTTTAGGCCATACTAGCGTCAAGAAGAATGAGAGTAATTTCACATAACATAGAAATTTGTCGTTTGTTTGTTTTTGTCGACGTTAAGGGCAAAACAAACAATATTGCGATAGAGTCGAGCCGTCTTCTCAAAGAGGTAGAGAAAAGAAAGTTAGGGTTAAACGTCAGCTATAGTTAAGATGATAAGTTCTCCATACAGGGATCAGTTGGAAGCATGGCATCGATACATAGAGGATCTTACATGAGTGCTCATGTATTATTGAATTTATTAAACGAGTTGGGGAAAGAGATAAGATGCGAGGCTTTGCCGAGCATCTTATCGTTTTCATTAACGAGTTTAATAAATTTGATAATACAAGAGCACGAATGCAAGATTCTATTTATCATATGACACTAAAATCGCATTTTATTAGCAAAATTTGCACTAAAAAGTCACGATTTCGCCATTAGAAAACGCGACGTTTTTATGGATGTCAACGTATAACGTTACGACGTAATTTGCATATTTAATCCACTAGTGGATTATCGTTTTTAATGCATGGCTTTATTACATTCTCAGATGCGACGTCATATGATAAAATAAAGAAACGAAAACAGAAGACTCGATTTGACTCTGAGTCTTTTCATGACAGTATATGGATGCATGGAATTTCTCAAAAGAAGTTTTGCATCACCGTGCTTTTTGCCACAGAGCTAGTGCAAAACAGTCAGATTTCAACTGTGTAAAAGTCATATGAGTATCAATGAAATACAAGGTCATTTTGTTTCCATGTCATAAATGTGAAAAACTGGTCTTCGGGTTCCGTCCGTCTTGGTAGTTATAGGTTTTTAAAAGTAAAAGCCTAATTCAGGATGATTTCCTATATGTTTTTAAGAGCTAATATACCACTAGTCAGCCAGAAACTTTTATCTACCCCGACGGGGATCAGTTCTGTCCTCAATTTATAAGGTGTTTACAGGGACATACGTGTGTCACATGTAAGTTACAGAAACCACAAAGCAAAACATAGGCATGCCTTTCTTGTATACCCCTTGAAATAAACTGATTTAGCAATACGTATATGGGAAATATATGGTGATGGAAAACTTCTTTTGAGTAATATATATGACTGATCTAAGATCCCAGTAGCTCAATGGATTAAGCGCTATCCTGGCGATCAAGCGGTCCCGGGTTCGATTTCCGCTGGAGGCGGAAACATTTTCAACCGTAAACGGGGTTCCATTACACACAGCTTTTCATTATCCCTCTCCCATAGTCCTGATAAGATTAAAATACAGTAATTTTAAAAAGGTGTAAAATGTGAAAATCGCAAGTCATTCACACATGACTGAACTAAATCGGAAGAGATGTATAAATATTAACTTCCAAGCTAATACAACATGTACGTTATAACATTCTTTCAACATTTACGACCTTGGAGCGCTGTCGAAACGACATTGCTGAGGCTGAATTTGTTATTTTGGGTCACTTTTATTTGAGGTGCATGGGTACAGCTTCATATTTTTCCGCTATATTCATAAAGGGTAACAAACAGGCCCAGGTCTAGAGCACACATAGCTGGCGGAACTGTCTTTGAACAACTGGTGGGGCTAAGAGTCCGAAGAAAGAGGCCACAATCAGGGTTCCGAAAAAAGAGAGTTCGATGAAAGATCAAGATAATAATTATCGTGCTTACCTTTAAATACATGTTATGACATCTCATTGGAATCGCTCGGGGAGGCGATTCCAATGAAATGTTACAACATATATTTCAAGCTAACCTTATGGAATATAACCTCAAATTATCATCAGATGCTCCTTTTTACCTTCGTTCTTTATTATTCATTATATTGGACACAGATCCCCAAATAGCGGGGCGGAAGCCCCACAGCCCAACCCCTGGAACCGAGGCTGACGACCTTGCCACGTTCTTTTTGCTTACTTGGATGACAAAGTACTTCCAAAAGGGGAAGTACACACAAGAGTTGATCCCCATGGAGGCAAAAATAAAAATGGAAGAGTTGCTTCCCCTTAAAGTGTAACCTTTCACCTTAACAATCAAATCCTCATACAAGCGTTATCGGAAAGCGTAATTTTTGATCAAGATCACAGATTCATAGCGACACATCCGTGCTGATTTCATCAACATGCTAATTGAGAGAGAATATTGTGCAATCAAAGAAGGGCTTCAAAACCCTTGAAGTTCATTTGAAGAATTTCACCATTAATAAATTTGTCTTAGAAGGCTTGCAGTTGATTAAACTGTTTTTGTTTACTACTGGTGTTTTTCTGTTAGTTATTTGAACTTGGCGCATGGTAATCATCCTAAAAAGAGTTCCACTGAGGCACAGATAGGGAGCAAATTCTTTCCTTTGCATTCAGAACAACGATACGCGAATAGAGTGTATGGTGTTACGCTTTTTCATAGCCATATTGATAAAATAAATTATGGTTTATTATCATATTGATAATGTAAAAATCTAGAGATATCTCAGTTGTCATTGCATGCATGCTATATATTATGTTACACCTTTAACTGGGGTTAAAGCCAAAATTAAACTTGATCTGCAAAATGTGGAATGTCTTAAACATATTCATTGACACATACGTTTTTCACTAACTGAATGAGCATCAAAAGTCCGCATGTTGTATTACCGACATAAAATGTAGACATGTACACTGAAATTAAATAGGCAAGATGCCTCAATGAATCAGTTCTCTCCATTAACTCGGATCAAATTAATGAGACCAAGTGAACTCATTAGTATAGAGGTCGGTTTGGCACGTAAGTAAACAATTCACTCTCTAAATAACAAAATAGCCATGTAAAGACATGGCTAATTCCCCAATGGCTTCCGTGAAAAGGCACATCAATTTGAATATCATCAACTGAAGATATTATTCTTGTTTACTACTTTGAATCATCGCATGTTTCATGTCATCAAAATATACCAATGAGAAAATGAATTATTGAACCCAGATACAAATAGAAATGAAAATCAAATAATTTTGATTTCTATATCACTGACAGAAAGGGTTTGCTGATAGTGATGTCTTTAGTTGTGACTAATTGTTTATCTTGGGTTGGATCTTGGATTGAATTGTATCGGTTCCCGAGAATTTTCCTACTTACTTTAGGTTGTTCACTTCGTGTCTGCATCACCTGTTCTACAACTTTTAATATTAGCGTGTGGCTAGTCTGAGTAAATTTGAAAATGCCAAGGATCATATACTCAGTACATTTAAAAACGCAACACTTGATTTTACTGACATAACATCACAAGTTTCCAAGATGATCAACTGAAACTAATATGACATTCAATTTAATCATTTTGGAAAATTTCATGATTTTGTTTTGAGTATAAGATCATTAAACATCTTTTAATATGGGGCTACCCTTTAAACCAAAGTCAAACTTTCAACACCTGTGTGTCCACCTTGAGCATTTAACAATTATATATCTGTATCATCCTGCGCAAATAGAGATTCATATGGTCAATCATATGCTGAGGAATGTTGTTCCATTCCTGAACTGCTGCCTGACGAAGATCTCTTAATGTTTGAGGAGGACGCAGGCGCGCATAAACTCGACGTTTAAGCTGATCCCAGACATGCTCAATCGGAGACATATCTGGTGATAATGCTGGCCAGTCTAGAACATTGATGCTGTGTTGTGTCAGGAATTTCCTTGCTATATTAGCTGTATGTGGCCTTGCTCTGTTGTGCTACAATATGGCACCTTCTCTTCAGAACTGCTGGCAAAAAATAGCAAGACAACTGGCCGAAGAATAGTATTAATGTAAGTGTTGGCGAAAACATTCCTGTCAGCCACAAATCTTGCCTTATTCAAAACAGATATGCCACTACTAATATACACAGATCCGCCAGCCAACCCATTGTACGCCATCACACAGGCGTCAGCAAACGTTCATTACGCCTACGCCAAACACATTTTCGATAAACGTCACTTTACAACTGAATTCTACACTCGTCAGTGAATTTCACTGAGTGTAGAATTCAGTTGTAAAGTGCCGTTTATCGAAAATGTGTTTGGCGTAGGCGTAATGAACGTTTTGCTGACGTCTTTGTGATGGAGTACGATAGGTTAAGGTAGTGTAATGACTGTTTTGCACTGTCGCCGTATAAATCGCAAGTAAATACAAGCCTGCGAAGTCTGTGTTGTCTGGTGAGTCTAGCTGCCTTGTGTGGTCATCTCACCTTCAAACCAGCCGCTCGTGGACGGTTTCTTACCGTTTTCGGGTGTATACAGCGCCTAAGAATGAAGAAACATGAAATGAAAATATAAAAGTAAGTTAATGAATGAATTCGGTTCAGGAGTGTACATGTATATAGTTTAACTCAATAAAGTTCGAAGTTCACGATTTTCTTACGCCCTGTACGGCACCGTTTGTAGACTGTCTTTCACTTACAAGATTCAAGTTGGTATTATCTTATCCTTGTCACTTAAAACACAGCGTGACGGAGTTCAACTTCGTTCTGTGTTCGATGATCAGGTGATCGGAACGGGCGATGGTGCTGTGGTACCTTTCAGGGCCGGGGCGTTCTACTGATTTTGGATTACAGTAGGGCAAGGGCCTACTGTGCTTGCAGCAGGTGCGGGTTGAGGTTGTTTGGCCATTTTTTCTCTCGCTATCCGATCTCTTTTCTTCTCCGTTTGGGAGACGGCTCGATATAGACTGAATTACTGTCTTAAAGAGCCGGTCAACCCAAAACAACCAAACAACTATCGTTGTGTGATGATTGCAAAGTTTTATGTTAGCGTCAGAAAATACTATATGCTAATACAAGTCCCACGTGCTATTGATCTCGAGAATTGAAGTAAGGTTTCCAGTAAATTGCACACTCTATTACTTCAACTGTAATTTGATAATTGGTAAAACAAAAATCTATCTGATTTGAAGTTAATGTTTAAAGGCCCTATTGCTCAGTCGCGGTAAAAACATGTGATATTTTATCGTGAGGTATCTCTACAAGCTTCTCACTTAGTAAGTAAAAATGACAATTATTATGGGCCATCTTAGTTGGCAAAACCTTCTTTCGATATCATATGATTAAAATGGTAAAAAAACACAATATACAAAAATGGGACCCCACTGATTGGCCCGAATTTGCTTATATTGCATCGCTCGACGGGAACCTGATTTGTGAAGGAATTTGAAGGCATTTGCCATTTAGAAAAAAAAGTTACCCCTAATGTTTGCTAGTATGTGATTCAATTTATGCATATCAACCCATATTTTGTCACCAGACGTGAATGTTGAACAACTTTTCACAATGATTTGTGTTTAGGCGCACCTGAGCACTGTTAGGACTTGGGGACTTTGACATTTTGGTTTTAAATTGTTTTTGTTAAACCTTCTAAACTTATTTATTATCGTCAATGACAATAACTATTTTCTATTCTATTCTATCCCATAACCTTACAAAGTCGTTGGGGCATATGTCATTCCATCTTGTCCTGTCGCCTTAGTTGAGCTGGCAAAGACCAACCCTGTCCAATCTTTAGTATTGTCTTCCTTCGTCTCCTTTTGTCTACCTCTTCTTCCTTTTTTTCACTGTTCTCTGTAGAATCGTCTTTGCGCACTCAACAAAATCGAACCGCTGGAAAAAGAAGTTCAATAGTTGAAACATTTTTTATAGGAGAGACTGACACTTTCTTCTTATGCAGCTCCAAAAACTACTACATGTAGATGGACCTTCCAAACTCATCGGTGAAACATCATATTTAGTCAAATTAAATGATATACATGTATCAGAAAACTAAGCCTCAAGTAAAGCTGAAGATTCTGCGCTATCTGAAGTCAGATACAAACTGATAGGGAAACTATTAACTTATTTATGCCTGGTGGATTGTTCTATCCTTATGAGTCCATTTGTAAATTAAAAGGTGTCTAGTTTAGTTTCTTTTTATCTTTTTCAGCTCACCTGAGCCTTAAGGCTCATAGGTGAGCTTATAGTATAGCCAGGCATCCGTCGTCCGTCTGTCCGTCGTCTGTCGTCCGTCGTCCGACCGTCCGTCGTCAACATTTTCAAACATCTTCTCCTCTGAAACCACTGGGCCGATTGAAGCCATATTTAATATGGAGCCTACCTAGGTCGGGGGAACGAAAGTTTGTTCCAGGTATCTAGGTCACATGACCAAGATGGCCGCCACGCCCATATATGGTAAAAACCCTTCAAAAATCTTCTTCTCCAGAACCAAAGGGCCTATGACCTTAAAACTTGGTATGTAGCATCGGGCATGTGGGCCCATCATAGTTTATACAAATGATGACCTTGCCATGACCTTGACTTAATTTATAACAAGATCAACTTTGACACGTTAGGCTTTTATATGGGAAAACGCTTAAACAGTGGATTTTTCAGAAACTATTTAAGTCTTAGGTACAATACTTGGTATACATGGTCAACTAAATGAGCAAATGAAGATATTATGTCACTGAAGGTCAAGGTCATTCCGTCAGTTTATCCTTCGTCAAGATTTTCAAACATCTTCTCCTCTGAAACCACTGGGTCCATTGAAGCCAAATTTCATATGATGTCTCAGTGGGTTGGGGAACGAAAGTTTATACCCAGGGTCTGGGTCACATGACCAAGATGGCCGCCATGCCCATTTATGGTAAAAACCCTTCAAAAATCTTCTTCTCCAGAACCAAAAGGCCTATGACCTTGAAACTTGGTATGTAGCATCGGGCATATGGGCCCATCATAGTTTATACAAATGATGAACATGCGGTGACCTTGACCCAATTTATGACAGGTCATCTTCGGTACCTTAGGCTTTTATATGGTAAAACACTTAAACAGTGGATTTCTCAGAAACTATTTACGTCTAAGGTACAATATTTGGTGTATATGGTCAACAAAATGGACAGCTGAATATATTATGTCACTTAAGGTCAAGGTCATTCTGTCAGCCCGTCCTTCGTCAAGATCTTCAAACATCTTCTCCTCTGAAACCACTGGGCCGATTGAATTCAAATTTCATATGAAGCCTACCTAGGTTGGAGGAACGAAAGTATGCTCCGGGTCACATGACCAAGATGGCCGCCACGCCCATTTATGGCCCCGTAAAAAACCTTCAAAAATCTTCTTCTCCAGAACAAAAATGCCTATGACCTTGAAACTTGGTATGGAGCGTTGGGCACTCAGGCTCATCGTAGTTTGTACAAATGATGACCGTGCGGTGACCTTGACCTAATTTATGACACGGTCAATTTCGGAACCTTAAGCTTTTATATTGGAAAACACCTAAACAGTGGATTTCTCAGAAACTATTTAAAGTCTAAAGTACAGTATTTGGTATATATGGTCAACAAAATACACAGCTGAAGACATTATTTCACTAAAGGTCGAGGTCATTCTGTCAGCCCGTCCTTCCTCAACATTTTCAAACATCTTCTCCTCAGAAACCACGGGACTGATTGAAGCCAAATTTCATATGGAGTCTCAGTGGGATGGGGAAACAAAAGTTTGTTACCAGAGTCTGGGTCACATGACCAAAATGGCCACCACGCCCATATATGGTAAAAACCTTTCAAAAATCTTCTTCTTCAGAACCAGAAGGCCTGTGAACTTGAAACTTGGTACGTAGCATTGGGTACTCAGATCCATCATAGTTTATACAAATGATGACCATGCTGTGACCTTGACCTAATTTATGAAACTGTCAGCATTGGTATGTTAGGCTTTTATATGGAAAATGCTAAAACAGTGGATTTTTCAGAAACTGTTCAAGTCTAAGGTACAATATTAGGAATATATGGTTAACTGAATGACCAGATGAAGATATTGTCACTAAAGGTCAAGGTCATTCTGTCAGCCCGTCCATCTGTTGTCAAGATTTTCAAACATATTCTCCTCTGTAACCACTTCCCCGATTGAAGCCAAATTTCCAAAGGAGTCTTAATGGGATGGGGGAACGAAAGAAGGTTCCAAGGATCTGGGTCACATGACCAAGATGGCCGCCATGTCCACATATGGTAAAACCCCTTCAAAAATCTTCATCTCCAGAACTAAAAGGCCTATGACCTTGAAACTTGGTATCTAGCATTTGGAAGTTAGGCCCATCATAATTTATACAAATCAGGACTGTGCATTGACTTTGACCTAATTTATTGCAAGGTCAATTTTGGTGCATTGGAAAATGCTGAAGCAGTTCATTTCTAACAAACCATTCAAGTCTACGACATGCCGATATATGGTAAAACGCCTTCAAAAATCTACTTCTCCAGAACCAAAGGCACAATGACCTCGTGGCATGGTATGTAGCATTGAGGACTCGGGGCCCATCATAGTTTGTACAAATCATGACGGGGCATTGGCCTTGACCTAATTCATGGCAAGGCCAACTTTGGTATGTTATGCTTTTATGTGGGAAAATGCTTCAACAGTTGATGTTACAGAATTTTTGATAAGCCTAGATATAATAATTGGAAAATATGGTTAACTAAATGAATACATGAAGACAAGGTCGTCAAAGGTCAAGGTCAATTTTTGAACTTTGCACAAGGTCACTGAGATTTTAAAATTAAAATATGGGCACCGTTTAAGCTACTGGTTTCAAAGGGGGGTCTCACCCTATAGGAAATTTACATAGAGTTCTGCCCACGCTCGGAATTTAATCTTGATATGCATAAAGATTGTCAAGCACATGAGTCTTGCATTTGTGATATATTTATCCATTGATCTATTTCAGTATTTAAATAACCGCAATTTTTGTATTTTTCGAGGAAAAAAAATGGTGTCCTTGTTTTAATCCCCCCAGAGCTATGAAAATTTAGATTTTTGTACCTAATTCTGTCTCAAAACGATGCCTAGTAATTTGTGAGTATGTATGTAACATAATTGTAGATCAATGTATCAAATGAAAATATCCACATAAAATTTCAACTGAAATATCCCCATATTTCAGATCCATAAATTATTTTCAATAAATTAAAATGTTGATTTTAGTTTGTTATAGTTCTTGTCAACCTAATAGATGAAATTCACATCAAAATTGACCACATATGTGTAGGTAATGATATTAAAAAATCAAGAAAAATTAAAATCGGTAACATTATTTTTTTAGAGTTTTTATGTTAACAGTCAAATTTTTTGAAAAGTGTAAAATCCACATTATTCACAGAAATTTGTTTTTGGTATCTTTGTGTTTCATTGTTAGGCCAATTTTATGTTTCTATCATGTTTTGCATTGCCAAGCCACATAAAACCTTTCTGTTTCTATGATAAAAGGTATTTTTCCGAGATAATGGCACCTTGTTGCACTCCACAGTGGAACTTTAAATATATTCATGATAAGTCTTAATTAAACGAATGTTTATCGTTTATTCTTCTAATTTCATGAGAAGTATACTTTCCATATTTGTGTGGTACTGCCAGATCAACAATTCTTGTAGAAGGCTTCATGGTAATTGCTTACTTGTCGCTTTTACTATACGGTTAACCAGTACTAAATCCCATAACATTTTCCAGCTAGTACCTAATTTTGCAGTGTTTTGCTTCTATTCATAAGCCCTAACCAATCAGAATCTATCCATCATTTCCGTAAGATAC
Source organism: Ctena decussata (assembly GCA_963989385.1). Taxonomy (NCBI): domain Eukaryota; kingdom Metazoa; phylum Mollusca; class Bivalvia; order Lucinida; family Lucinidae; genus Ctena; species Ctena decussata. The sequence continues at coordinate 74,871,447 of OZ022498.1, read as the reverse complement.
CACAGCTGACTTGAACCGTTTTGCATCTGGCAGTGCCTCTATTGATGGGTGATAAGCCATGTATCCAAGATAATATAGGATACTGGCAATATGAGCACACATGTATTCAGTGTTTATAGCATTGTGTCTCTTTCAGAAAGTTCAATATTTCAGCTAGCTTAGTCACATGTAAATAATAACATCCGGTGTCCAGATTAATCGGTTATCTATTCTTACCCATAGGTAAGCTTACCCTTAGGTAAGGTATGGGATGGAACTAAGTATTTACTGTTGTTGCAATTAGAAAAGCTTTACTGAATACAATCTTGGTGTTTTTGTGCAAATCTGACACTATATCAGTAGTAAAAATGGATCACCCTGACTTACACCTGAATTGAAAAGAAACTTAAGTAGTCAAATTGACTAAAGGGGACAATTAGCAGTCAAGCAATTATTCATATATATGTATTTGCTTTGTATGATATACTTTACACAAATAAAAATATTTATGCATGAAATTCAGCTACAGAATTAGTACATTTTATATATGCAAATTGTTTAGGGTAAAATAGTTTTTTTTTTATAAACCTTTTAAATCAGTGTATTAGCATGTAGAACAATCTGTTATGATTGCTATGTATACTAATTGTTATATTATAACAAAAGGAAGTGGTTCTTCGAACTTATTCACACTTAATTCTGACATGAGTTTTTCTCTTAAAATCTACCTTCATAAATATTACGTAATATTTGACAATGTTACCGGTTTCCAAATGTCATAAAATTCTAAAGGTATTGAGAGGATACACAGGGCCTACTTTGCTAGCAATTTCACAGGTTGACAAAGACTGCAACCATTTTAAATTTTAAGTTGAAAATCATGTTTTGGTAATTTCAGCCTTAATTATTTTATAGTTTCAGACATTATGTTTCGAGAAAAAACATGTGTATATATCTATTCAATCACAAATTGTATTGAAGGTATCTATAAACAGTCTTTTTACAATTTTACAATTCTAGTTCAATGTTTATGAAATTAAGGAAAGCATATACTTTAAGACTAAAAAAATGAATGGCAGGTATCAGGAAAAAATGGAGTACCTCAAGGTGCTCTCCTGAGACCTAAAATACCTTTTTGAAGATAATAAATACATATTTATAGTTGATAGGACAGTGGCACTTAGCATGCATAGTAACAAGAAAATCCAAGAGTGGGCGCATATGAGACCCCCCCCCCCTTTGTAACAAATGAGCGAATTGACAAATTGTGTCTGTTGACAGAAGTCGTCAGGTGAGCTACAGGACCATTGGTCCTCTGGTTATTTTATTTCAAGGAGAAAAACCCACTTGTCTCATGCAAATAGTGCAGACCATGATCAGACGCCGCCCTTTGTGGGATGCACAAACGGGTTAATAGAGCCACAATAAGCCCGACCGAAGATAATGACGGTTAGACAATAAACTTCCATAATGTTATTACATGTATTACGCTATAGATTTAGGAGAGCCCCGAAATCTAATGATTAGATTATTTTAAAAGGAAGCAAGTTATGCTGCGTACACATTTATTTATTTTTTCATTTGAAGTTTGTAATAAAGAATTTACTGCAAAAACAGCCTTAATGAATAAATTGATAAAATTAAAATGATATGAAAGAATTATTAAATAATAAAAAAAAATTAAAGGTACATGCAACAACCATTTTGGTTTATCAGGCAGCTTAGATCTCCAAGCTCTCATATAGTGGCTTCATTCCCATGAAGTAATAGAAGATAATATAAAGTACATCATTGTGGAGTTTTGGAAGATTTTCTATGACCAACTTCGCCTGTGGGCTTGATATGAATTTTTAATTGAGCAAATCCTTTGAAAAAAAAATACTGCAACAAAGAAACAAAAATATCTGCATTGGGTAATGTTATGAGTTAGAGTATATTCATGCACACTGCTAGTAATGTAATAACCAACACTGCCCGAGCTCCTTGTGCCAACTTATTCGGAACTCTTTTTAACTCACCTGAGCCGATGGCAAGGTCAAATATGAGAAAATGCTAGAATATAAGATATCATGGGAAGTTTTGAAGATTTTGGCCTGAAAATGATACATACAGTCGTCCTAATGAGGTCATGAAGAATTATGAGTACAAGAGGTCAATGTCATTCTTTGGCTTTTGACCCAAGACTCATACTTTGACAATTTCAGACACAAGAAATAGCCACTTCTCCAATTGCACAGCGATTCACGGCCTCATGGCCTTTTTGTTTCTGAATGTCTCGAAATGAGCCAAATAATTTCAAAGCGTCAATGAAAGTAAACAAAACTTAATAAAATACTCTATGGTGAATAGTATAACCTGCCACGTGTATCGACAGCACATATGTCACATGGCTTATATTGCAATATTAATTGATTACTTGTAATGTTAGTCCATCACTATTTTGGTTGCGTCGTAATAGGACAAAACCACGCAACTTAAAGCTCACTAAAATATGAACGAACTTTAAATTATAGATCTCAATCAGCAATTAAATTTTGTGAAAATTTCATGAAAATCGGACTTAAAATAAGAAAGACATGAAGATTTTAAAAAATCAAAACGGCGGTCTTGGAAGCCGCCATTTTGGAAGTTCGTGTCATGTGATAAACATTTTTAATCTAGAATAACTGCACAAATTGCTTACTTTTACAGTATTATTTAGTTTTGCTAATTTCTTGATGCAGTAAAATATATATTTATTCATTCCTTTTACCTACAATTTGTTTGAAACTTAAGTTATTTAGGATTTTCACCGTTTACTGTGAGTTTATGGCGTCATTAACTCACAGATTTGCTGGTTCCCAGCTCAACATTTTAATATCAATAAACTGTCATATTTTTCTTGATTTTAGTCCAATTTTCATGAAATTTTCGGCAAATTTTATGTTCTATTAAAATTTTCAATTTGAGCCCAAAATGCATTTTAGTGAGTGTTTTCCTTTAAATTACTTAACAAATCAGACTAAATGTCGTCGGTTTGTTGAAGCGTGCCGGTAATGAAGGTTGTTCAGCCTCATGGCCGACCAACTGGCAACTTTAAATAATAATAAAAAAAATACCAAATATCCATTTTCCTCTGAATTCTTTACCAAACTTATTAGAAATTAATGAAAATGTACCTCCACGAAATTTAGCGCGACAAAATAACCATTTCTGTTTTTAATGTTTAGTGACCTCTATTATAAAGTTAACGTGATGGGTAAGTCTCGGCAGACAACGATCGTCCTAGCCAATTTTACTGCCACAAATCTGCGAGACAGAGCCAATCTTACTGCCACAAATCTGCGAGACAGAGCAGCCGCAAGCACAAGATAAACCACCAAGCCACTTCAATCCCAAGAACCCGAGTTAAACGACAGGCAATGTATTCGAAAGATGTCTGACGCAGCAAGAACCTGTAACAAGCCAATATAATTCTAACGGCTTGGAGCCAAACTCCGTTAAGAAACATGATGCTGTGCCACTGAATTCATTTATTCCCCGGGATTATATCAACATATAATGAGACTCATGCAAAAAAAAATAAATGTTTGCAGAAAAGTCAGAGCTGAAGTTCATACCACAAAATACAGACTGAAACCCGCAAAAACTATTTAAAACACTATACTATCGCTCTTCTAATAATCAATAGTCATTGGAATAAAATGGTTACAAAACATCTTTCCGAGGTGGTTTCGGTCGGGCAATGGTGCTGGGCAGCTTTCAGTGCCGGGGCGTCCTACTTATTCAGATAATAGTAGGGCAGGTGACTACTGTGCTTGCAGTAAGTATGGATCGGGCTTGTTTGGACATTTTCTCACTCGCCTATTATTTCTTTTTAGCTCACCTTAGCCAGAGTATCCGGGGGAGCTTATAGTAAAGGCAGGCTCCGTCGTCCGTCCGTCGTCCATCTGTTCACAATTTCAAACGATTTCTCCTCTGAAACCACTGGGCAGATTGTAACCATATTTCACATGTAGCCTTCTATGGTGTTTAGAAACGAAAATTTGTTCAAACGGTCACATGACCAACATGGCCGCCATGCCCATATATGGTAAAAGCCTTTAAAATCTTCTTCTCCAGAACCAATCGGTAGATGGCCTTCAAACTTGGTATGTAACATTGGGTTCATAAGTACTACTAAAATTGTTCAAATTATGACCTTTAGTTGACCATGACCTTTTATACGGTTAGTTCAAATTTGGTCTTTGGTGCTTTTATATGGGAAAATGCAAGAACATAAGATTTCTTAGAAACTGTTGAAGATTTTGGGCTAAAAATTGGTAAATACTGTCATCTTAATGAGTACATGAAGATTTGTGAGTACAAGATGTCAAGGTCATTCTTTGACCCAGGTCTCTCATATTTCGACAATTTCGGACAATCACCTCAAAAGCCACAAAGTCAATTGTAACCAGATTTCATGTACAAGTTTCAGGTGTTGAGGGAATGAAAATTTGTTAAAATGGTGTTGGTCACATGACCAATAAAGCTGCCACGCCCATATATAATAAAAAACTTTAAAAATCTTCTTCTCCATAACCAATTGACCGATGGCCTTGAAACTTGGTATGCAGTTTTGAGTACTCAAGATTGTTCAAATTATGACCTTGGGTTGACCTTAACCTTTCTTACTGCAAGGTCAAAAATGGGAAAATGCTAGATTATAAGATTTCTTGGAAACTTGAAAATTTTGGCCTAGAAAGAGGTAAATACAGTCTTCTTAATGAGTACATGAAGATTTGTGAGTACAAGAGGTCAAGGTCATTCTTTGACCTTTGACCCAGGTCTCTCATATTTCAACAATTTCAGACTTTCTCCTGAAAAGCCATTGGGTCAGTTTAAACCAGATTTCATATAGAACTTTCAGGGGTAAAGGAAATAATTTTTTGTAAAAATGGTCTGGGTTAGATGCAGTATGGCTGCCATGCCCATATATGGTAAAAATCTAAAAATCTTCTCCTGTGGAACCAATTGACCGATGGCCTTGAAACTTGGTATGTAGCATTGGGTACTTAAGGACTATCAAGGTTATTCAAATGATGACCTTGGGTTGCCCTTGACCTTTCTTGCGGCAAGACCAAATATGGGAAAATGCTAGATTATAAGCTTACTAGGAAACTGTTGAAGATTTGGCCCTAAAAATCGGTAAATACAGTCATCTTAATGAGTACATGAAGATGTATAGTACAAGAAGTCAAGGTCATTTTTTGACCTTTGACCCAGTTCTCTCATATTTTGACAATTTCAAACAATCTCCTCAAAAGCCACTGGGTCAATTGTCACCAGATTCCAAACAGAACTTTCAGGGGTTAAGGGAATGAAAATTTGTTAAAATGGTCTGGGTCAAACGATAAAAATGGCTGCCATCGCCATATATTGTAAAATACTTAAAAAATCTTCTCTAGAACCAATTGACCGATGGCCTTGAAACTTGGTAGCATCGGGTACATGAGTACAATCAAGATTGTTCAAATGATGACCTTTGGTTGACCTTGATCTTTTTTTACGGCGAGGTCATATATGGGAAACCGCTAGTACATAAGATTTCATGGAAAGGTTTGAAGATTTAGACCTATAACTTTGTAAATACAGTCATCTTAATGAGTACATGAAGATTCTTGTAGGCAAGGTCCAGAATTATCATATTTTGACATTTAAAACTTCTTCAAAGCTACTGAGCCAATTGTTACCAAATAACAAATAAAGCCTCCAGGGGTTGAGGGAACGAACATTTCTTCAAATGGTCTGGGTCACATGATCAACATGGCCGCCACACCCTTTTATACTGAAAAAAAAAACTTTAAAGATCCTCTTAAGCAAAACCAATTCACCGATGTTCTTGAAACTGGCTATGTAGCATCAAGTACTCGAGTACTCTCAAGATTGTTCAAATGATGTCCTTGGGTTTTTCAACCGCAAAGTCAAATATGGGAAAATGCTAGGACACAAGAGTCCTTGGAAAATATCAAAGATTTAGGCCTAAACTGTGATAATACAGTCATCCTAATGAGTACATAAGGATTAGTGAGTACAGGAGGTCATGGTTATTCTTTGACCTTTGACCCACGGCTATCATATGTTGACGATTGCAAACATCTCAAAATCTACTAGGCAAATTGTAACCAAATTTCACGGAGAGCCTCCATGGGCTGGGGGAACTTTGATAAGTTGTTTTGCAAGGTCAAATTTGCTTTATGGTCGTTTTATATGGGAAAATGGTTGAATATAAGAGTCCATGGAACTTGTAGAAAATTTTGGTGCAGAAGTTAATCAATGAGTTTTTGAACATTTTTAGCAATAGAGGTCAAGGTCATTTCTTGAGCTTTAACAAATGTCTCTCATATTTTGACATTCAGGTTTGTTCAGATGATGATCCTAGTTTGACCATTGATCTTTTTACTCAGATGAGCGATTCAGGGCCTCATGGCCCTCTTGTTCTTTCTCCCTCTCTCTGGGAGACGGCTTGATATAGACAGAAATACTGTCTCAAAGAGCCGTTAAACCCAAAACTACCAACCAACCAACAATACACCTTTCATATACTATCACGGACAGATGAAATGATACTACTAATTGGAAGAAAAAGAAAAGATATGTCGACTTTAAAGTAGTAAACTGCAGCTAGTGCTTTTTCGCGCTGTAAAAAAGTCTTGCTACAAGCTACAACAAAAAAGGTTCTGTACACCTCGAACCACTTTCCAGTCTAATATCCAGCTCCATTTGCCATGTTTCATCACTTAGTTTAACTCCTGCATTTTAGCTGATGCGTCCCAATCAATAAATTTGAGCTTTATGACCCTGTCTCTTAATAAACCTTCTGTTTGCACTTTAAATAAAACTCTAAAAAAGTTCCTTCAAGAGCAAAAAAAACATTCGACAGAAATAGTTATGGCCATACTCTGAGGCCATAACTGGCTGTGACCCAAGCACGAACAGTAGACAACCCCAGTCTCTGTGCTTTGTGAGAGAACAAGAGAATTGAATCAATCAGTGCCAGTGTGGTTCAAGATTCTAGATCAGTTGATTTTCTTATTGTTATTTTCCAAACAGCACCATCTTCTACCGGTTACTGCTGTGTTCTTACGAACTGTCGAATGACAATTGATTAGTTTTTCTGTAAAAGTTGTTCTCATTACCTCTAACCGGCTCGAGAGCGGAATACGTAATTGTAAGTGGATCGGATCCGAGTATGTAAGTATTATTTTGTTTCTTTGTCAACTACAGCTGTCTTCCTAATTTCCATCTTGGTTGTCTTCCATTATTTGAGCCTCGACACGACAAAACCAATAAAATGCGTTTGCGCCCAGCGAGACTCAGATCAGCCTAGGCATCCGCCCAATCTGATCAGAGTCTTCGCTTTGCGCTTAACTTGTAGCTAAGGGTCAAAGCTGGCTCCATGCGGACAGCGAAGACTGTTCTGCCTGGGTCGATGCCCAAGCTGATCTGAGTATTTACTGGGCGCACGCGCCATCTTTTTGGTTTTGTCGGTTCACGGCTCTTGTGTTCTTTAGGCTTATTCCCACTAAATTCATCCAGATGTTGGGGAAGACAATGCAGACACGTTCGGGTCTGATTCTGAGCGTGTTTAGACATGCAGAGCTGCGTTTTAAAACACTACCACATCCCTCAATTACCGTTTATGCAGACGTGTACTGCATTCACTTTATCTGATCGGTTGGGCTGTTAACCGAAGTCGCTATCTATGAAAACATATTCAATGCCAGGGTTTTGCTGGAAATATCTGTAATTGTCACAGTGAGACAATGAGTTAGAATGCGCGAGTAGATCCAGGCCAACATACAACTCATAATCATAATTCGCTGTATATCAATGTTTACGTATCGCCGTTCGTTTTCTGCAGGTGCTTGGTTCGGTATATGCATTCCATCCGCATAAGCGACAACATTTAGAAACCTGGAGTGAAATCCTTGTTTGGTTGAGTTTATCTTGACTTCCGTATGGGAAAATTAATATAGCGCCAAAACAACAAGCCTGTTTATCCTGCATGCATTTAAGTACGTCACCCACTGCATATGGAAAAAAAACACTTCCAAAAACACCAAGCCGACAAGTTGGTGTTCGTAGGTATCTAAATGATGGTTCTGTAATTATCATGTCCCTCTTTAAAACCTATATTACAAATCATCGCTTTAGTGTAACATTAATTGCAGCGATGTCTAAACGCAAAATGACAAAATAACTCAAAATTAACACAACATAACACTGTTACGGCTATTATCAAGAGTTATGAAGCTTCGATTACGCACGATGAAAGTTCTGCGATATTTTACAATAGACGTACGTCGGGCGCATCCTTTCCTCTTAATGCACTAGGTCCCAGAACTGGAAGCAGAACAGAAGGAAAGAGTGTTCGATTTTCATGCTTCCCTCCCTGACATTCCCGCATTCTTTTCACAACTTGAACAGCCCCACAAAATACCACACTCAAGCCTCATGGCATGTCACATGGTTCATACACAAGTCGAACTGATTGTATGGCTTGCAATCCCTTAGACAAATTTTAAAATACAATCAGTGCAACGTGTAACTGAACCACGATGGCAATAGAAACAGTGTCATTACTTCTGGATCAACTCTCGTACAAATACTAGACGAAACAATTACCTACTTCTATTTATAAGAGATACGTACATGTAACACTAGTTGACAATTGTCTTTCAGACTGTTTTCATTAGTTTGCTTTACGAGCGCCAAGTATGTCTGTGCAACTTTACTTAATGCCTGCAAATTGCAGTTAGATTGAGAAGTATATGCATTTTTCTCGTTTTATTGTTTTCCGTGACTGGAATCGATTAGAGTTGTAGACGTACATTTATTCCGCTTCACTTACAAGTAATGGAAATATCTAGCTATGTCTTTGGTTCTGACAGACTTTGTTTTACATGTACTTTCTCGTCATTCAAGCTGTCTGCAGCTTTTGCTCTGACTTCAAATCATTTTTGCCAATTGACTGTAAGGAGTACAATTGTATCAGTCATTCAGGCATTTTTGCATTTGTTCGGATGTGTAGCAAATATGTTTTAAAGTGAGGGTTGGTCGACCATAAACCAGGTAAGCCCCTCCCCCACCCCTCTCCCCCCCCCAACACACACTCACTCACACGGTAATTTCGTTACTGGCACGCCCAAGGTGGCATTTCTGTCTTGGTTCTTCTTGATTGTTGTATGTGTTGTTTGTTGCTATGTCTGTTATTGATATATTGTTTGTGACGTTAAGGCGATCGTTGAAAGCGGCGCCTTCAAAACCAAATAGAAAGCTCTCAAGTACTAAAATTAAGCATTTTAACAAGTTTTAAAGTTAAAACAATACGTGGTGTGCAAGAAAAAGTATCTTTTATGGGTGTGAGGTGCATGTAGAAAAATCCGTCACTTGGATTCACTGTTCGGCATCACGCGGCAAGCTCGCGATGCCGGACAGTGACCCTCGTGACGGACTTTTCTATCCACACCTCACGCCTATGGAAGATACTTATTTTCTTACATGTACCAGAAACGCAATACCAGACGGCTCTAATTAGGGGTCACAGCATATGTTTTCTTCGAGAAATAAAAAATATCTTCAAATAATCCTCGATACCCGCTCTTATCTAGAGCTCTGCTTACGTCGTGGTGTTTAACGTTATGATATTACAATCGCGTGAAAACAAGTGTTCTTTCTTGTATTTGCAACTCTGTGCATTCTTATTTCAGTATCCCAGCGCGCTTCTTGGTCAGCTATGCTGTTCTGAACATAAAGTTGCTCGTATAAGATATAGCGGAGACATGAAAATGGTCTTTGAACAAACTCGGAGCTGTTTTTACTATCTGTTATATCGATGTCTGCATCAACCTTTCGCTGAAACTCTATCTTCTGAAAGTAAAAGCTTTTCTTTTTGTCTAGATTTATATCAGGAATAAGATAGGAACAATTAACCGACTTTCCTAGCCTGATAGATATGCCACAATAAATACTCATTCCATTTGCAATAGTTGAGATCGAAAGCTTGCTAACAAACACACAAAATGTTTGTTTCAAGTGCCAAAATAAAGAAACATTTATCCTAGAAGCAAAAATCTCAAAACAAAAACTTAAAAGAAGGGAACATTGAGTTATAATTAGTATAAAGGTCCTTTAGCAGTGTGACGTCATAATGCAACAACTACTTTATTATTATATTTGCTGACGCTAAATCGTAAATTAAATTGCTATTCAAGCGATTTACTATTTAGCATAACATCACAATACATGCTAGCTAAAAATCCGCTTTCAGACAATAAAGAGAAACTTATGTTTGACGGGCTGTAAAGTTCCAGTTGTCTTCTCAAAGACCAAAATATCCATTCCTTAAATCTCGTTTAATGATCGCATGTATTAAGCTAGCAACTTTCGCTCTTTGATTTGCGCTTTCTAAAACAAAACTGACCTGATTTTTCAAGAATGTCCGTATTTACACATATTTTGGACATTAATTCAAGACAAAATGTTTGGTCTAACAATTCAGCAAATCAGCTACATTTATCATATATAGAGACAGTATAAAGCTGAGCCTTCCGAGTCTTTATCCTTCCTGCCGGTCCGATAAATGACTTCTCGGGCTGATAAAGGTTTTATTAGTCCAGCAGTCTGTAACTGTTCTTTGCATATTCGTCATCTTGTTCTTTGGGACTCAGAACAGCAATTCTGTCTGATGCGAATTGCTGGTTGTAACTTCGTATTTCGACATCAAATATAATGCTATATGAGCCGCGTTAAGAGAAACTTTTTAATGCGCATGGAAACTGGTCATGCTCATATCAGACTGCTCAGTCGCATGTGCGCAGTCTGGTCAGAACAAGAGCGGGCCCATCCAACAATAACTTGTCCTTGTACAGTCTTTAACACAACTGAAAATTATTGACCAAATTGCGCAAGTGCGTAGGGTAAAAGAGACGTGTGTGCGGTTAACGACCACCCTCAGACAGGCCTGTCATGACGTTGTCATATTTGCATAGTGCAGCCATTCTTGCACAGACATTTTCTTTTAAACGTTGTCCCATGATTAATATTCTTTCTTCCCAAAGTAGATGCTTTGAGCTCTAGTATGTAGATCGTGGCTTTGTCAGGCAAGATATGATCACGACAAGCGTCTTTGTTTAAAAAAAATCCCGAACGTACAGGGGCCATATTAATAAAGCCACTTAAGTCGTTGCTATGCTGTTGCTAAGGCCAAATAGCTATAAAAGAGATTCCCTACAACTATGAAATTTGCTCTGGAGGAACAGTCTTTGTAAGACTGTTCCTCCAGAGCAAATTTCATAGTTGTAGGGAATCTTCTTCAAAAAAATATAGCCTTAGCAACAGCATAGCAACCACTTAACTCGTTTTATGAATACGGCCCCAGAAGTAGGCTAGCTGTATCGAGCACATTGGTTTACGAAGCTGTACCAATAAACCTGTCTTGGAAAAAAAGAAGTAACAATAAAAATTAAATTTATTCTTTCAATGTCCAATGTCTTCAATACAAAAATAAAATGAAATAAATAAATAAATCATTGTAGAAATTATTTTGAATTTTATCAGCTTTAATTCCATGAGAAGAGCTGCGTCGCATTATTTATGTATCTGCTATAATATCACAACAAAATGTCACTGCAACAAGAGTTTGCAGTCAGCTTTTGATATCTCAAAGTCGAAGTTAATCTCAAAACTACTGATATCGCACAGTAACGCTTCTGGTCCCATAAAATTTACTTTGAGATGCCAGTAGTTTCAGATATCCGGAGTTGAAATGTAAACAGAGATGCGTATAAATAATATGCTTCGCTATAAATGGTATTTTGAGATATCAGTGTTTGAATTAACGAGAGTCAAACGTATATACCACATAGACCCCTGATGTCGTATGAATCGGAGGATGTACCATTTTTGCTGTTATTGTCTTTCCTGCAGATATCCCCTTTGTGCTCTAAAATGCAGATATCCTCGTTTTGGTCTATGTCTTCGATGTCGGATGAATCAGCTGAAAGGAATTTTATACTATGAGGACAGAAAACGAGCATGCCCTCATATAACAATAATGTACATGCATTTTGACACTTACCATACCGTTAAAGTGGATTTATTTTATTTTCATGGCATACGAAGTATGGCGAGCGATATATAGCTTATGTCCGATGTCCGTTCGTCCGTCCGTCCTTCCGTCCATAAGCTTACATTTGCGATAAAATTTTGTGTTAAAATTTGTGAGATCTTACATTATACAAAATCATTGATGGATTAGGTTTATATTTGGCATGGTGATAGAAAATGGTCCAAAGTTTTATTCTGTACCAACCCCACCTATGCATGTGATCTACAAGTCAAGGTCATGTTAAAGTTTTGCTTTAAAGTTTTTATGATCTCTATGAAATATAAACCCTTTGTTGGGTTGGGTCTGTGTTTGGAATGATGTTAAATGTTGGTCTAAAGTTTTATTCTGTACCATCCACATTCTTGCCTGTGACCAATAGGGCAAGGTCACGGACTTTGACCTTTTTTATGTTAAAGTTTGGCGTTAAAGTGTTTTTAGCTCACCTGAGCCAGAGGCTCCGGGGGAGCTTATAGTATGGTCAGGCTCCGTCGTCCGTCGTCGTCCGTCCGTCCGTCCATCCGTCCGTCGTCCGTCCGTCAACATTTTCAAACGACTTCTCCTCTGAAACCACTGGGCCAATTGTAACCAAATTTTATATGTAGCCTCCTGGGACCTTAGGAACGAAAAGTTGTTCAAATGGTCCTGGTCACATGACCAACATGGCCGCCATGCCCATATATGGTAAAAACCTAAAAAAATCTTCTCCTCCAGAACCAGTAGGCCGATGGCCTTGAAACTTGGTATGTAGCATCAGGTACGCAAGTACTACCAAGATTGTTCAAATTATGACCTTAGGTTGACCTTGACCTTTTTTACGGTAAGGTCAAATTTTCTTCCTTGTGCTTTTCTATGGCAAAATGCTAGAACATAAGATATCTTGGAAACTGTTGAAAATTTTGGGCTAAAAATTGGTATCTACAGTCATCTTAATGAGGACATGAAGATTTATGAGTACAAGAGGTCAAGGTCATTCTTTGACCTTTGACCCAGAACTCATATTTTGACAATTCCAAACAATCTCCTCAAAAGCCCCTGGGCCAGTTAAAACCAAATTTCATATAGAGCCTCCAGGAGTTGAGGGAACAAATATTTATTCATACGGTCCAGGTCACATGACCAATATGGCTGCCATGCCCATATATGGTAAAAACCTTTGAAAATCTTCTTCTCCAGAACCAATTGATCGATGGCCTTGAAACTTGGTATGTAGCTTTGGGTACTCGAGTACTATCAAGGTTGTTCAAATTATGACCTTTGGTTGACCTTGAACTTTTTTACGGCAAGGTCAAATGTGGGAAAATGCTAGAACATAAGATTTCATGGAAAGTTCATAAGATTTGTGCCTAAAAATTGGTATATACAGTTATCTTAATGAGTACATGAAGATTTGTGAGTACAAGAGGTCAAGGTCATTCTTTGACCCAGATCTCTCATATTTTGACAATATCAAACAATCTCCTCAAAAACAACTGGGCCAATTGTAACCAATTTCATATAGAGCCTCCAGGGGTTTGAGGGAATGAAAATTAGTTCAAACGGTCCAGGTCACATGACCAACATGGCCGCCAGGCCCATATATGGTAAAAACCTTTAAAAATCTTCTTCTCCAGAACCAATTGACCGATGGCCTTGAAGCTTGGTATGTAGCATTGGGATCTACAGTACTATCAAGATTGTTCAAAATGATGACCTTGGGTTGACCTTGGCTATTTTACGGCAAGGTCAAATGTGGGAAAATGCTAGAACATTAGATTTCATGGAAAGTTTTGAAGATTTATGCCTAAAAATTGATATCTACAGTCATCTTAATGAGTACATGAAGATTTATGAGTACAAGAGATCAAGGTCATTCTTTGACTTTTGACCCAGAAATCTGTCATTTTGACAATATCAAACCATCTCCTCAAAAGCCCCTGGGCCAGTTTTGAAACCAAACTTCATATAGAGCCTCCAGGGGGTTGAGGGAAAGAATTTTTTTTCAAATGTCCAGGTCACATGACCAACATGTCCTCCATGCCTATATATGGTTAAAACCTTTAAAAATCTTTTTCTCCAGAACCAGTTGACCGATGGCCTTAGAGTAACTTACCCTTGAGTACTGAGGCTGAATGGACTCGGGTGAGCTACAGGACCAATGGTCCTCTTGTTAAGATTTTGTATCATCCAAACTCTTTGTTCAGTTTGGTTTATTTGTCTAAATTTTATTTTGCACATCTTTACACATGCGTGTTACCTAGAGGGCAAGGTCACGGAAGTAGACGTCTTCGCGTATGTTTTGTGTTAAAGGTTTAGAGATCTCATATCATCGAAATTCTTTGTTGGGTTTAGTATAGATCTGGTATGATGATAGGTGTTGGTCAAAAAAAAATCTATATCATCCTCACACATGCCTTGACTTAAGGTCAAAGTCACAGGCTTAGGCTTTTACATGTTAAAGTTTTGTGTTAGGATTATATTTTTTGCTTATTTTTCCCGTCTTCTTCTATAGGACATTTTGATATGCGACTTTGCTTTCCTCGAGGTTGCAAAAGTTTACAGTATCTGGATGCTGCTGTTGACAAAAGGTCAATGTCACATAAACAGTTGCATCCATGTACTGCTTTATAATCTTTCATATATTTCAGATAGGCTTCGATGATACATTTGTACCCTTAGATATATTACTTGGTTTACTTTTTAGCTCGCAGAAGGTTAGTTGACATGCTCTATATGCTGCTGCTGACCAAAGGAAAATGTCATAGACTTTAAAATTTGTATCTTATATCATGCGTTAATTTTTTGTGTTTAATGTTTAGTGTCATTAGGCGTTGGCGCTGGCCGGGGTATACGTGAGCCCTTGCTAACTTGCTCAAGTTTATTTTGAATTCTTACTCTATTTACAAATGTGGGTAAGAAAAGATATTCTTGACATTTCAAATTAAGAAAAAATAATTCTTTCTGTTTATATATGTCAAAAGTTTATTCTCAAGAAACTTTCATAAGTCTTTCCCAAAATGCTTATTGAGAAACCATGTATGACTACAACAGTGAAGGAAAGGCGTCTTATTGATTAGAGTCAAGACATTGATTTATGCAAATCGAATCATTTAATATTGCAAATATTGCGGACACCTTGAACGACAATAAATGAAAATGAACCTCGACACGAGAAACCCATCAAAGTGGTTGTGCGCCAAGCGCAGACTCGGATCAGCCTAGGTATCCGCCCAGTCTGATCAGACCCTTCGTTAAGCATGTTAAGTGCTCAAAGGGTAGTTAATTATGGGTCAAAGCTACCTCCATGCGGACAGCGAAGACTGATCAGACTGGGTGGATGCCCAGGCTGATCTGGGTCTGCGCTGGGAGCACAACCACTTTGTTTGTTTTCTCACGTCGCGGCTCAATTTAATAGCTCTGCGTCAGTAATGGTAATGTTAAAATAGTTTTAGGATCCCAGCGTGTATATTTGTGTTCCCAAAATACTTATCTGTCCATTTTGATAGAAAGCGCCGACCTAAATATTGACGAATAACCGTAACGGTTATACTTTAGTTCAAATTCAAAATAATGAGGCATATATGCCATATAGGTCTGAGCAAACAATGCCGATCCACACCAGACCTGAAGGTAGGGCTGGGACGAGTACCCGGGTACCCGAGTCCGGGTCGGGTGGACCAATTACCTGGGTACATATTTACTACTCGTTACCGGAATGCTTGTCCTTATGTAATTCATGAGTATTCTATTTCAATCGAATTCCCAGCAAAATTAGCAAAGTTTTGTGTGACTGTCTTGTATTACATGTAATTGCCATTATTATTGCCAAACCGTTTTTGTATTATATAACAGGGAGATTTCTAAATCTTCGTGCCCTTCCCAGACATATGTAAGAATATGATTTATACCTTTCTAATTATTTGACCTAAACGTATATTTCTTACTGTGGAAATGCTCAAAATGCTGTGGTAACGGGTACCCGGGAACATGTACCCGCGGGTAATACTAACTAGGGTACCCGGGTACAAAATACATGTATCTGCCCATTCCAGCCCTACTTCAGGAGCAGTCTGATCAAGGTCATCACTGCTAGCCATTCCAACTAAATCGTGTAGACGTATTATTGCGCAATGAAAAGGTTTCATCATTATTTTAGATATGAATATCATAGAATTTTAACGTTATTCATATCAGCAATACACTTGAAGAATAGATGCGCCTTTTCTGTAAGAATTGACTGTCATTGAGAAAGGAGGAAAAAATCAAAATGGCATGGTTTCTTCTAATAAACGTGTACACTCCACCTTAAAATAAAGCTACAATGAAACTAATAACTACAGTTTGGAGAAAAACAACTTCTTTGCCAATTAACCCTTTGACTAGTGGACTTGACTATCCTAATCATTTAGATAAGTCCATTTCCAGTTTTAGGGGTCTCTGGTGAATGTGTTCGCATAGAAATTCCTGTAAGCAAACTGTGTAGACCCTGATCAGACGCCGCGTGCGGCGTCTGAACTGGGGCTGCACTGATTGCATATGTCCCCAAAAACGGGTTTCCAGTCTAAAAAGGATTAAAACGTCGGTTCCATTTCTTTATACTGTTCCTACTGTGACACTTGAACTTATAATGAGCCTAGCAACAATAACACAGGTTACTGGACTATAGTTCATATCAATATTCTGTCCATAACTGCCCTGTTTACGTAGCGTCAATAACAGGATGTCTGTGACATTTCATTTGGCGACAATCACTAATAAATGATGCCGAATTGGTCTCGTGAGCCCAAGACAAACATTGCCATTGCAATCACTTCTACTTATCTCTTGAAATGAGTTTCCCAGACACATTAAGTTAACAGGTCCAGCAATTGTATACCCAGCCTGTCCACAATAAGAAAGAAGAAAACAGCCTACGCCATTCACGATCTAGACTGCTGATCTAGGTCTGCAATTTTCTTAGGCCCAAATCCCAAGTTTTAGATTTTTTACAACATATTATCTTTCATGTGTAAATGCAGTGAAGATAAAGACTGAGAAGCTTTATTTAATGTCGCATATTAGAAGCAGACAACAAATTTAAGCTTTTGTTTCGACAAAAAAGGTATCCATTTACGAATTATACCTACCTGATTCTGTTCATCTTCCTAGGACTACCCTGTATAAGCGAAGATCAGCAGACCGAACTCTCAGTGCCATTTTTACGCCTTTGGTATGGCGCGGCTGGGATTCGAACCCATGGCCTCTCCTTCCAGAGGCAGATGCTCTACCACTTGAGCTAGCGGGGCCGATAAAGAACTATCGGTGCCGGTGAAAGGAGAGGACTGCTCCTAGGGCCAGAATGCAACGGGACACCTTTATACCCTTTCTGCTTAATTATTTTACCCCCCCCCCCCCGCGCCTTTTCGTAGTTTCATCTTTCCGGTGCTTCCCCACCCCCACCCCACCTTAACAGTAGGTAGTATCTAGTTTGCACAACGCCTGGTAGGTTTTTGTTCTAATTAATTTGAAACTTAGCTTGTTCCTTTGACATGGCCTGATGATTCATAATACTACACGGTTTTTGTAGAATCTCCAGATTTTTTAGTTTCTTTGTTGCATTTTTTCATGCTCAACCATCACAGAGCATACGCAATGGGTATCTTGCGAGCACAACTCTTCATAGGGTTTTATATCAGTATTTTAATTTTTTTGTGGATGTTTCTGTCTTAGGATGTGAATGTGGTTTGATTGGATATATTTCACAGATTATTTTTTTGTCTTTTTTGTGTTTTGAACTTTTAAATTTTTCAGGCCTCAGTACTTTTAAAAATCACAGATATTGTATACCTTGTATGGGCAACTCTTCGCAGTTTTATATCAGTCTTTTTGAAGCTTGGCAGGTGATTTTTTGCCATGTTTTTTAAGGATTGACTGCCATACAAATTTCCAAAGGTTGGATGGCTGACTTGAGATTTCCTTTTCAATAGTATTTCAGTCATATCAGCACAATGGGAGTATGATAATGAAAGGCTTTGTGCAACGAAACCCCGTTTACAATTGGAAAGATTTCCCAACAGGACCGCTAGATACGTAGCCCAGCGCTCAACCTACTGATCTACCAGGGCTCGTACATATTTCAAACTCTGTTACATTGAGCAGAATCCTGATGATGAAAACCTAAGCTAGAACCTAAGCTAGAAATAAACCAAATTCATTTCAGCAAGGTTGAAAATGATAAGCACATTAAAACAAATAAAAATAAGCTCATACATTATACGAATATGTATGTCTGTGGCCTTTACCAGCAGCACAGCTAGCCGATGTTAACTTACGTGTATCTCTGTCAACATGAAGTAAGCCTAATCATATATCAAAAGGTTCCACTGAAGAACATTGGACAGATATCAAAACTCAAACGCAAATTTTTAGCTGAGAGTTTGCTGGGTTCTTCTTATGGAAGGGATGTAACTCTCAGAAAATAAGAAGTATAGGAATGGCAGGGTTATAACTGTAACCTGTTCAGCATACTTCATGTACAGGAATTATGTAACGAATGAGAATTTGACTGGAACATCCATTACATGTACTTTCACTAAGATCTTGAAATAATACATAAAGCCATGATACGCACTGGGATTGGAAAACCTGATAACATTTATTAACACCTTTAAGAGTTAGAAAATAAAAATAGATGAATTTGCAAACTTTTTGTTAAAACAGTTACATGTACATATTTGGTATCCCATGAAAAAGGACTTTCTTGCAAAGGCCAACAGTGAAGGCTTATCTAAGCCTGTGCATATTTGCAGTCTGGCCAAAGGCTTCTTTTTCGCATATTATAATCTCTCAGCTCTGAAAAATCCAAATAGTGAAAAAAGTAAAGATTCTACACAGTTTCAGTATTTATGGTCTGTACACGGTTAAAGGTGAATAAGAAAACTTTCAAGAGAACTCGGCTGGACTCGGCTGAAATTTTTGTGATCGAGCACTGATTTATGAAAATGATCCATAATCTAGTAATCTTTGATTACTAAGATTGTTAGAAGCTTTTATAGAATAAATACCAGATTCTGTCCACAATTTTTTCCCTTCCTATGTTTTATTGCATCTCAACTAATAAGTCCGAAGAAAATGTTCTAAGGATTTTCGATAGACTTGTTAATCTAATTGCAACTCAACTTAACAAATCCTTATTATACTCCCAGGTCACATAAAGTGACATATGAGAAACAATTTAAAAATAACAGATCATCAATTCATGGCATGATAGCAAACATTTCCTGTTGTAAATTCGCAGAAAAAAAATGTAGAATGACAGAATAAAAAATGAAAAGACAGAAACAGGAAAGAAATACAAAAAGAGCATATATTTGAGGAAAAGCGTCATTAAACAGACATATTATTATTACCAGCTTTAATAAGCTTTAATTCACTTTATTGTATATACTTGTTTTCATCAAAGAATTTCTTTGAAACAGCAGTTTGTGCTGTCCTCGGGGTGTCATAGCTACAAAGGAACAATAAAGATGAAGTATAAACATATACTAAACATAGTATGATATGTACACATTAAGAAACAGCCATCAGAAGAGATGGCTAATCCCCCGACTTCAGGCAGCGTGGGCCTTGGTAGACATGTTGTCCATCAAAACATATGTCATCCTTTTTATTATGTTTCATATTGGCATTATCTGTTTAACAGATGCATGATTATCTATACATTATATCAAACTGCCAATTTAAAAAGCTAAACTGATACAACCAACATGATAACTTTTGAAGTACAAACCTTACATTGTTAGTTTTGAGCTATCCAGTAACACACTGGTCTGACATTCAACACAGGTAACGAAGACAACGTACATGACACTTGCTTGTTCCGCTCATCAGGATAAGTGTGTTTCAGAAGTATAGTCTCCACGGACCATCCGACCCTCGACTCTTGAAATAGGAATCAGAAGTTTTACTGAATTGATATGCATAGTCAAGAAATACTTGAAAACAGTTTTTGAACTACAACGACTAGGCAACGAATTGGTGTAAAAACTTATTCAAGCACTGTATTTACTGCGCAAAGTAGGAATCGGTACAATTCCGGAATTGTTCTGAGCAAAGTAAGAATTTTCACTCTGTTGCGCAAAGTGGGAATTCTTACCTTGCGCAAAACAATTCCGGAATTGTCTGTGCGCAAAGTGAGAATCGGGACAAAGTAAGGATAATGATGATGTTCGTGCATTTAACTTATATACAGTACCGTGTCAAAAGTGAGTCAACTTTTTCTAAAAACCCAAAACCCATATAGACTTACATGTATTTTTCAGTACGCAAGAAAATTAACTGTGTAAGGGACGAGTCATTTATTATCGGGGGGGGGGGGGGGGGGGGGGGTACATTTTCATATGAATAACCAAAATTTTTCCGACCCCCCCCCCGTCTCACCGGCATTTTTTTCCGACCTCCCCCCCAGATAGGCGACAAAAAAGTTCATGACCCCACCCCCCACCACCACCACCACCAATCCCAGATCCCCAGCTACCTTTCACACACACACACCGTATTACCTTTTTATGACAGACTGACCTCAATCAAAACCTGTTTGAACCTGTTTGAAACACAAACAATTTTCTTACTCTGACAGGTTGACAAATCATGCAGATTAATGGTCTTTTACCTGTTCGATAAATCACTAACTCCCTTGCGCAATTCTAGAATTGTACCGGTACAATTCCGGAATTGTAACTGAAAGTGAGAATTCCTACTTTGCGCAGGACAATTCCGGAATTGTACCGACTCCTACTTTGCGCAGAACATTTATACTAGACGGAATTTCTTCGAAAATCTGATCTGAATAAGAGGTATAACAAACTGCCGGGTCAGTAAGAATGATAGTTTGAAATTAATCTAAGAAGTATGCGAAAACAATCGAGTTTTATAGTTCGTTGCCTTCGTTGAATGCCAGACCAGTGTGAGTAAGTGAATTTTGAGAAAGAATCCACAAAAAATGATATTTTTGTGTGTGTGGGGGGGGGGGGGGGGGGAGGGACAGGGGGGGGGGTGGAGGAGGAGGAAAGCAGAGGACCCCGGTGCCAGTAATATATTATTTTGTGGGCATTTCTTTTGTTGTTCAGTACACAAATGTGGACGTTGAAATTCCGATACAAATCGCCAGCGTGGATTTGATCACATGGACTTATTGGACTAGTATGACAAACTTCTAAAAATATGAAATTTTAAGCGAGTCGCGCGAATAAAGCCTTACACAAACATGTCTGTTCTTTTGCAAAAACTATGTCTTTTCACTTTTTGATTCTCTGGACAGTATTTATAGATTATTTATACGAACAGGGAGAACTTGTACATTGTGCGATTGCGCAGGCTAATCTGAATTCTTATTTGTTCTGGCATGTTGTAAGATGCCTTTACCCGTGACATCATTTCAATCAATTGATCATGACGGATTTCAATCGATGAAAAGTTTAAAGTGATTTATTCACATTTCTTAATGGAGATTGTTTCGGGTGCATTTCATCGATGGCGAAACCGAAGTGTAACGGAGTGCCGTATTTTAATGTTGGGACTAGATAATGCAGGTAAATTAAGGCTAAATTTTACAGTTTTATACTCTTTGAGATGTCTGGGTACATGACCAAGTTTTTACAAACTCAAGGTAAACAACTTTCATGACTTCCGGTAGCTTTGCTGGATTAGTTAACCCTTCCAAGATAAGGTATACTCTTAAAAGCAAGACTTTGCTTCTGGAGGAGCAAATTCGTTCCATGAGCAAATTCTTTCCTTTAAGTGTTGATGCCTTTAAGGAGGTAAACCTGAAAATGGCATAGTTATTCCCTCCCTACCTCCTCCCAACATCCGCGCGACCGAAAGAGTAAACTACATATGGCTCAATACATGTATGCAGTTCCTGGCCAAAATATTCCATCAAATTCCAAATTGCCAATGACTTACGTGAGTATTTCTAAGTTGACATTCATTTCATTTATATATTGATAATTTTGTTGTTGTGGTATCAGAAAATTTTATGAAGTTATCGTCATGCATCTTCCATGATCATAAAGCAAGATAAATTCGACTCTGAAATATGATCGATCAAAGAAAGAATTATAATAAAATTTAATGTTTAAGGGCAACTTTGTAAGGTTGATTTTCCCCGGGAGCTCCGGTTTTCCCCATGTCGGCTCGGCATATGTGAATCTTTTTGACAGGGTCGTAAAACCCATATCAAAACAAAGTATCAAACGTCTTTTTTTTGACGTCAATAAAGATGTAGCCTAAATTTTGATCATGACGAAACTTTCAGCAAGCCAGCCAAAGATCACGAATGAAACATTTGTATTAATAGCTCCTGTAATTTTGCTTTCAACTGGTACATGTACACTTTAAAAATGCTTTTAACAATACATAGATCGAATTATCTATTGCTTGCACAATGGAAAATGTATGTATGTCCGGCCATGGAATTTTAAATGGCAACTATAATCATTTGGGCACTGACTGAAGATCATTTTACTGTCATCGGCTGAAAGGTTCAATGTTAATTCAATGTTGTTTTAACGATGCACACAAGTGTGAAACCACATTAACTAAGAATTGATTCAACGTCAAGGCATTGAGTCAACGTTGATTCAATGCTAATTCAACGCTGCACACAAGGCTGAAACAACATTGAATCAAAGTTGATTCATGACGTTGTATCAATGTTGAATCAATGTTGTTTTTTATCAACATTGTGTGCCCGCTGTTTTTATTTTTACTGCAGGAAAATCAACAATGCTCTACAGGATCAAGTATAACGAGACAATTACCACAATGCCTTCTGTGGGAATCCTCATAGAGAGTGTACGACCAGAGAAAGACCTTCAATTCAATATTTACGATGTCACTGGGCAGGCTAACGTCAGACACGTTTGGAGATTCTACTACCATAATACAGATGGTAGGTATCGACTTAGCACGACTTTCCGCTGCCTTTCCATGAACTTAAATGACCCTATTCAAAGCAACCATTTAAGGATAGTCGGCCGCGTGCCGTGACGTCATATAAGCGTCGTGATAAAGGAGCGATATGATTAGACATAATCACGTTAGAGTAACGTCCAGTTATTGTTACGGCTGTTATTTTCTCACTATTATATGCGTATTTGAGGAGTTGCCAGTTGTAATACAAAGCAGACATAGTTTAAACTAACGTGTGAATAGAAAAGTCGATATGAGCCGCGACACGAGAAAACAAACACTGTAGCATGTGCGCCCAACGAAGACTCAGATCGGCCTGGGCATTCGCCCAGTCTGATCAGAGTCTTTGCTGTCCACATGGAGGTACCTTAGACCCTTAACTACCCTGTATGGACAGAACTAAGATGTTGATCACACTGGGCGGGTACCACTTTGTTGGTTTGTCGTGTCGCAGCCCATATATTCCTTTTCCACATTGATCGGGTGATTAATCTAGTCGACGAATAACTGCTAAAATTCATCAGGAAGGCTTGCGTTCAGACTATTTCAGCTCCTCTTTGTACTTTTATCACCCAGTAAAATATAACCAAAAATTGTATTCCAAAAATATTGCGACGTTTTATTTAGGACTATTTTGAGTCGGACGTCGACAGAAGTAAATATTTACATCCGACGCCATCAAGGTGCAGAGACATTACCAATGTGCTTTTTCACAATATTTCACGCGATGCCGCTTCCTATATGATCAACGGGGAAACTGTTAATGTCATGCTAGAATTCTTTAAACGACATCATATACATCTTGACGGGGATAGGATGTTGTTTCAGCGTTGAGTGCTGGCTTAGTGTCCACAGAGTACTGTTTCATTGTAATTGTTGATGTCATAGCCAAATATGACGTCAGACAATATTTCTCATCAGTATTGCTTGACGGTGCTGTGTCTATTTTTCGGAAGAAAATCATGGGATTAGCAGACGGCGCCTGTTACAGACAACATTGTTGGCGGTATAACTTGCACTCAGAGGAATGAATGTTTAGGAGATTTCGAAGAAATTAAATATATTCCTCCGCAATCTTGTGTGTCAAAATCCAAGAAATAAAAGTATAACGATTCTTGGAGTAATCTATCACTTGTGTCGGATACCGGTATTTTACTTGCGCTGCTCGCTCGTGATATGATTTGTTTTTAATTATTAATATTAATTAATATTAATTAACTCCAAACAGTGATACATTGCTCAACAAAGCTTTGTGATAGCTGTTGTAATGAACTACAGTTTATTCTAGGTCTGATATATGTTGTGGACAGTTCAGATAGTGCACGAATGACAGAAGCAAGGATAGCATTACAGAATATACTAGCTGATAGAGAAATGAGAGGCGTTCCTCTTCTTGTTGTCGCTAACAAACAAGACCTCCCTGGTAAGATATCTATCGTTACTATACTGAAATTAAAAAAAAATGTTTACAGTGATGAAATAATGTGTCCAAAAGATGCAGGTGGCATGGCAACATTGAAGGCCTTGATCAGGGGCCGTATTCATAAAGCCACTTAAGTCGTTGCTATGCGGTTGTTAAGGCTAAATATCTATAAAGGAGATTCCCTACAAATATGAAATTTGCTCTGGAGGAACAGTCTTTGTAAGACTGTTCCTCCAGAGCAAATTTAATAGTTGTAGGGAATCTCCTTCAAAGGAATTTAGCCTTAACAACAGCATAGCAACGAGTTAAGTGGCTTTATGAATACGGCCCCAGGAACTCAGGCTGGATTATGATTGACATTATTCACCTGTATGTCCGAATATTTATGCTAATCCAGGTAGCTGATGAACTAATAAAATAAGATTACTAATAGCCAGGTAACAAATGTTCATTGCATATAGTTACCCGGAATAGATGAGGGCAGCTAGCTTAAGTTGTTTTTTTTCTGAAGCCCTTTTGGCTGCGATTTATGCCGATCGTTTTTTGTAGGCGTTTCTTTTTGGTTTCTTTACAAATGTCCGAAATCTATGACGCAATAGATTCGTTATACATGTACGCGTGCATAACAAAAGTGGCTACCACTTGTATATTGCCACTGGTCTGAAGCTAATAGAATTTCTCCATTCTAAAATTATACGCTTATGGCGTTTTACTTGATTCACAGAGTATTTTTGGCTTTATGTTATAATGGGGATAGCGGAGTTGTATCGAAATGACAAACGTATGGTTTTTACTTGTATTAAAATTTATTTTCAGCAAAAATAGTATTTATATTTTGAAAGTGATGCATTATAATGTTTTAAACTTATTTCATTTCAAACATTTCAATTAAACACATTTAAGAATTTGTCAAAAACGAATAATAGGATTAAACGAAAGTACAGTCAAGTACTTATAAAGTTCACGGCCTTCACTGTAATATAATATGCAAACATCAGGATATTTTTATCAAGCTTAATTTAACAAACTTTTCGCGCAGTAAATATTTGAAAAAAAAAGATGATGGAAAATGAAAATAAAGTAAGAAACACTACAGGAAAGGAAATCAGAAGAAACGTAGAAGAAGAAGATGAAGAAGAAATATTTTCTAACAGAACTTTGACATCAAAACAGAGGGGCCGTAAACCTTCAAAAACAGAGGCATTCAACCTCTGACTACCGTCTCCGACAAAACAAACAAACAAACAAACAAACAAAAAAAGAAAAAAAAAAAAAAAAACGCTTTCCTTTTGCGCAAACTGATATGCTCAGCATGCTCAGAAACGTTTGAAAATATTATGAATTTGTGCACCTCAGCGGAAATAATTGCATTGCTTTCAAATGAAAAAGAAGAAGTGTTACCATACAGAAGAATATGGATCGAAGGAGCCTTATAGGGTCGAGTCGGGTAACTTCGGACAGCAGGTAAACTCGGACATACCATTGTAAACAGTAAAAGCCCAAATGAGACGGCTCATGATGAGCCGTTTCATTAGGATTTTCACTGTTTGCCTTAATTATTTTTGTTTCAATTAAAAAAACTGACATATAAAGGAAACAATGTCACTGTCCGAATTTACCTGCTGTCCGAATTTACGTGACTTGACCCTATTGTAACACCATATTTAACCCATTAATGCCTAGCGTCACGGGGCGGTCGGTAGGTGCGATAGTGCTGCCTGTAACCTACAGTGCCGGGGCGTCCTACTGATTTGAAGAGTAGTCTCAAAGGGCCGTTAAACCCCAAAGCAACCAACCACCAAACTAGCGTCCCATTAACGCGGCGTCTGATCAGGATCTTTAATATTTGCATAAGACAAATGGATATTTTTTACTTGAACAAAATTATATGATACAAAAAAATACTGAACCAGACATCCCTAAAATCATGGATGGAATCATCCAATTCAGAAGGGTAGATGAGTCAATTGGGCATACATGGGTAAAAAGCATTGCACTCGGTAGTATCTGCAGGGATCAAAAAGTGTTGGGCGTTCTCCACACTGCTATACTGAGAATATGAGAAATAAAGCGAGCTGTAGCTGACCATACTGATTTCATAGCTGTAGTGCTGCAGATCTTCAAACCTTAATAACAGAAACAGCATATAATTTGCATCGTAATGAACAAGTTTTACTTTGAATTAAAACTTTTATGTAAGACTTTTGGGCTGTAATTTATTTTTCTTTACATTTGTTTCAGACACTCTGTCACCAAGGGAGCTAGCTGTTCAGCTTGATCTGACAAGCCTTTCTGACAGAAAGTGGCACATTCAGGAGGCATGCGCATACAAGGGAGACGGACTAGAGGAAGGTGTGGCCAAACTGGCAACAATGGTGAAAGAATCCAAAGCAAGATAATTGCCTGGAAAATATGTCAGTCATAACATGAGAATGGGCTTTTCATGCATGCGCGAACAGCGAAAGCTCAGATTAACCTTCGCATCGAAGGCTGAGCAGAGCTTCTCAGTTTGCATCAACAACTTTCGGACGGCGTGAATTCAGCTATAGGGAAGACTGCGATTCTCGGAATCGTAGGGTAAATCTGTCCAGTCTTTTAAGCAAACTTCTTTTTTTCGAGGCATTGCTTACAATCAGCCAAGATTAAAGTCAACATTTACACTTTCCGGAGAAGCAACTCTGTCATTTACAGTTTTGTTTGCTTTCTTCAGTCGTAATGATAATCTGAGCTCTAAACTGAGGCTAGTTTAAGTAAAATAGGCACCACATGAACAATATGAATATAGCCTTTTGGTTCTTTCACTTTTGAAAATGTACTTTCCAGAAACAAGAAAAATCTTTAAAAAGAAAGATAATCGGCGCAGATTAAATGGAAGTGTGTTTTGTTATATGTCTCTAGTTAAAGATTTGACAATAACTTCCATGAATAAGTTAGCTATGCTGGTAGGCACCCACAACCGTAATTTTGACACTGGGTAGCGACCTCAAAATTGAGCTGTCCGATTTGGAATTCCCAAATGGACTGAGGTCAATTTTGAAATTGGCCTGATTTCTAAATAGCTATCAAATTGTTGCAATGTTTGTGTGTATTAAACCGAAAGTAGAAACCGAAAGTAGATCTACATGTAAGACGAAAAATAAAACTTTTGAATACCTGCGTCTACTTTCGATAACATTTCTGTTGTAAAAGTACATACAAGAGAAACACGTTTTGAATAAATATAAGACAGAGTGCTAGTATTCACAGTGCAGTACGACGAGAAAAAAACGAAGATTAAATATTCATTGACCTTTGATATTATTGGCTAAATTTTGAAAAACGCGTTATTTGACCAATGAAATCTTGTAAAATGTGGAACAATATCGAAATTATACGAGGCTGCGCCTCGAAATATAGTATGTGAGACTGCCTGTTGGATTCATATAGCATATAGCAATGTCAGTTAAGCGCTTTTTAGTACCATCAGTGATAATTTAAGTCTTTCATGCACTAAATACACATATATGTTTGTACCTACTAGTTGAATGAAACACGAGGTAGGCCCGATAACCATGGAAGGGATGTTACTGCAATGCCCTGTACAGAATTGTTTTAGGAAGGATTAAAACGCTTCGACAATTTTATGCTATGTTCTTGTGGTCAATGGAAACACAGATAATTGAATAATTCCAAGCTTGACAAGCAGTGAAGATTATGATCAAACGCCACAGCACGCGCAGCGTGTGATGAGGTTTAACATTGTCTGTTCAAATATAGTATTGATGTCTACCAACTGTAACCGCTTCCGTCAGTAATTTACCTGCATTTTGCTTTATTACAAAATTAAAGTTTGAAAATTCTTTAAAAAATGCTGTCCTATATAAATATGAATTGAACTGAATATGATTTATTGTAATTTATATCGGACATTGTCAGGGCTTCCAATCATACCGTGAAGAAAAATTTGGGACACCTAATTCACAGTAATTATTACTGTAACTGTTTAAAAACTTGATCAGTGTAGATTGAGTGGCAAACAGTATAGACTCAAATCAGGCTGCTCCTTCAGGAGCAGTCCGATCCAGGTCTACTCTGTTTGCCAACATTTATCTGTCCCTACTTTTAGAATGTTTACGGTATATCTAAATAACGCTGGTCCCGCGGCACGACAAAACCAACAAAGTAGCATGTGCGCACAGCAAAAACTCAGATCAGCCTGAGCGGCCGCCAACACTGTAAAAATCTTTCCGTAGATTTTACGATAAAATAGCTGGCATCTGGCTGCTAGCTCATATACCGTTATTTTTACGGGCGTCTGCCTGTAGAACATTTGTGGAAATCACTATATGGTAGGGTTATGTTAACTGACTGCACTCGAAAATTATTTAATGTTGAAGGGTTATACAACCAAAACAATACGTGTCCTATTCTACCCTACTCTGCATGATGATTCCTACAAATGTTTACGGGCGCCCGTAAAAGCAACGGTAAACGGACTAGCAGCTACTTGACAGTTATACTACTGTAAACTTTACGGATTTTTTTTTCACAGTGCAGTCTGATCAGAATGTCCGCTTTGCGTTTAAAGGGTATCTAAAGTTTTAAGCTAGCTCCATGTGGACAGCGAAGACTCTGATTAAATATGGCGAAACCCCAGGCTCATCTGGGTCTTCGCTGGGTGCACATGCCACGTTGTTAGTATTGTCGTGTCGCGGCTAAATACGAAGGGAAATAAGTGCACTATGATTAAGCCTCGCTTTTTGTAGAGGTTGATACACTTACAGCGTTATCGGTAAAGATGGTGCATCACAGTCGCCGAACTTTTCATCCAACTCGCTGTGCATCGATGTTTATAATCCATTGTGTCATTTATTACAATACCTGTGTAGCTTTCACAAAAAGTTTGTTCTACGTTTAGTCGATTCTTATCAAATAGATTATTACAACAACAAAAATCCTGAATAAAACTTTTGCTTTTATCTCAAAAGCCGACACTAAAATTTCCAGTGGTAGATTTTAAGGAAGGGTGCGGGTGCGGTTGGTGGGTTCATACCACTTCGCTTTCATTATCAGCCTTCCATGGTTTAAATACTGATGAAATGGCCGTAAAACCACAAACAATTCATTCATCTGTACCTGACGGTACTTTGTGTTATCTTATAATACCATAGGCAGTTCTGCGGTATTTCACCCACGACACCTATGCAAATATCGCTCACGACATATGCGAACAGCTCCTTTTGTCAATGAAGTGATTGCAGCATAGAGATAAAGCTGCATTTTGGGTAAGTAATGGGTACGTCTGTGTCGGAGTCAATGACGAGTCTGGGCGTAGACAAATACATGTGCAACACAGGACAGCGATACAGGGCTACCTTGATCCTCGTTTGATATGTACCTGAGAGCAGTTTTTTTCATTACTCGTCAAATGTGGTGGATCAAAGAAAAATCATAATGATAATAGTAATAATAAGTCGATTACACTTCACAGAATTAGATACAATTAACCTACTTTTGCTCTCCGCTGAAAAAATAAAAAAAAGTTCCTTGAGAAAGATTTAAATTAAACCATTTATGCCTACTTTCTTGTTGACCCACTCCAGTAAGTTGTTTTTAGTGGAACTTTTCTCTTAATAAATGCTTAAATGTCAAAATTGTAGGTTTTACATACCCCAAAACAATTTCTCTCATCTAAAAACTGACGTTCAGCATATTGCAACACCTCTTTTGTTTTTGTTTGGAGGTGGGTTTTCCAATAGTAAAAAAATTCCTTCTGGATTCCAGCCTTTGGGGAGATACATAGTATTTTTTTCATAGGCCGGGGACCATCTGTCATGACATCACAACTGACATGATGTCATCACTAATCACATGATCTTTTTTGGAATATGATTATTTCAGCAAAGGGTTAATTGCAGTGTCAAATACACTTATAGAACTATGACATTTTCCTATGGAAAAAATTGTTATAAAATATCAAACTAAATTCTTCTAAACTGTTTTTCATATTAATTTTATATTAAATGGCACTTTTCAAGAATGGACTTGAAACTTGCCACCCCTACACTACAGCCATTGTTGTTGGTCTGTTCTGTTCTGTGTACATTCTTAAAACATCTTGAGGCGGCCATTTTGAAGCTGAAAAATTACACTGCAAAAGACTACTTTCCAAGGTTGAGAGCATGTCAGTAAAAGATTACTTTCCAAGGTTGAGAGCATGTCAGTGAATTTTAAAAACTCAAATGGACAAATCTGATTACGAGAAATGGTAGTGAACTGAACCAGGTAAGTTGAATTAGCAGCTTAAATATCATTTAAGCATAAACTTTGAAAAACCACTTGCTGGAGTCGGTCAACAAGAGAGTAGTATCTCATAAAAGGGACATTGACAAACGATGCAGACCCAGTTAAGGCGCCGCAACACGCGGCACCCGATCAGTGTCTACATTATTTGCATGAGACAAAATTGATATTTCTCTCAACAAAATATAAGAATGATGAAAATAAATAATCTAAACTAGACACCCCTTAAATTACATGTTGACTAATCCACTTTATGAGGACTGAAAATTGCACCAGATATGAATGGCTAAATACCGTGTGTCTAATGTGGTGGTTTGCTCATCCGTGGATGTATTTTATCAGAGCTCTAGATAAGAGGGTGTATTTGATGATAATTAAAGATGATTTTTCTTATCTCTCATTCAAACCATATGTTGAGACCATATGTTGTTCAGATGAGGGGTCACAATATATGTTTTAATACAGTATTGACAAAAATTATCTCTAATTATCACCAAATACCCCCTCTTATCTAGAGCTCTGTTTCATGGGTAACAATTGAAGATGTATGGGTATACATGTACAACCTAGTTCTTTCACCATTTTTATTTAATGACTCTTTGCTTCACTGGACGACCTAACTCTTCCAAAATGGGGTCTATGATTAAAGGAAGAATTCTCTCCTAAGATGGCAAAATGTTTCCTTTGAGAGTTGACCCTCATTGAGAAGGGAGACAAAGGTTTGAAAACGGCAGAGCTGCTTCAGGGATCAGCTCCGGGGTTTCTTTTACTCCAGTAGTTCAGTGTTGTTATTTTCGCACCCAAGGGATCTCTAGGTGCTGCAATACGTTGTTTCTGTCGGGTCTTCATCTTTAATTCATCATGGGTCTTATTCATGAATTTCAATGTTTCCTGTGTTGATTTGTGGATGAGTAAGGAAACCTCCATGCTGTCCAAACAGCTAACGTAATGTTTCAAACCGCTGCAGAAGCAACGAGCGGGTGTTTGGACCCACTAATTGGTCCAACCTCCCAGTAAACAATTTCTGACGGTTCCAAGGCGGTAATTCTATTGTGTTCCTCAGATAACTTTTCATGTTCTAATGTCCGCTTGTCTGTGGTATATGGGCACCAGTAAAGCTGTCCACCTTGCTCTCTGGATGGATGGATGGATGACTTGCGATTTTACGTCCTTTTCAACAGTATTTCAGTCATATCAGGATGATGGGTTGATGATAATGAAAGGCTGTGTGCAATGGAACCCCGTTTACGATAGGAAAGCCGTGCTCTCTGCTTTGTTTTGTAATTCAAAGTTTTAAAAAATAAGTGAAATGTATAAATAAGTAAATGTATGATGTTTTCAACTGTGGTAGCTAAATGACCACCTGTTTGGTAGAAAAGAGCTGTTTATTCAGTTTACCGTGCGTGTCTTTCGTGACCTTTTGTCAATTTATGTTTTTACCTCTTTCTCCTTTTGTTTCGAGAGTGGGATATGGGACCAGGTCGTATTAATTCCTTATCCTTGCCTATCCTTTTCCTTTTCTTCTCCTGAAATTGTAATCATTTACCTTAAACGATTGCGTTGCTTACCAAGGCCAACATGAAATACATACTGGCGTCGTAATGGCAGTATCATTGTCCTTAAACAGATGGTTTGTCTCGGGACGACCTAATAGAAATTCAAGGGTATGCCATTCTTAATATGTCCGTAATTTCTTTTGAAAAGCTGGAACAGGTTCACACTGATTCACATCAAAATACAGACAGATCATTATCATTCAACCATTAATAACCACAGGCTTTTAAGGCAAGGCAGACTATGTTTTAGAATTAAGAGGGTCGATTGTTTCTGCAAATTATATACTAGTATAAACCGAAAGCAAATTGCCGAGCAATAATGGCTAAATTCAGAGTCGAAGTAAATCGATATGCAATGAGTCGAGACAAATAATATGAGTATGCTAAACCTTGGTCCAAAACCATAAATGGAAAAAAAATCAGAAAACGATTTGCTGGCGAACACGAATTTAAATGCAAACTTAATTCAGTTGCAGAAAAATCCCATCCAACTTATCAGCGCATTGATTTTTACGCTGATATATTGGAAGAACAGCTGACTTTGAACTTTATCCCCGTTTTTTTGCTGCAAACACGGATTTTTATTTTTGTTTTATTGTTATTTATTTTTTTTTTGTTGTTGCAAATTTGAGTGGCAGAAAATAATTTAATGTTGGTTCTGTAGGTTGATAAAGACCGAAGGGAGATATTAAAACTTCTGAGCCTCACACATTTTATCCGTCTGTATAGTACAATGTACCACACCTGATGTAAATCAATGTCTCGGCTACTGGTACCATGCATAATCACACTGCTGGCTGCGACCGTTTAGTCACAACTCATTTTGAAAGAGACATCCACCCCCTCAAAATTAAATATGCAAAATGTATAAAACGGAGAACAGAGTGGTGATGAAGTTTCTAGACCTGGAGGGTCAATCTTCCAACCGGTTGAAGAGCGATCGCCGGCGTTTGTGGGGAGTCTTTCTCTTCTTTTGCAACTATCAAATGCTAGGTGAAGGCATAGTTTAGAGGATGACCCCAGATCGGGACGTCAATTTACTAGTATCAGCCCGGATAAAATTGACAGTGAACAAGCTAGTGATTAAAAACCGCTGTATCACTTATTATGAGTTAGAAGAGGTAACAAGCCTTACATATGGATCCATAAACGGCATACTGCATGACAAAGTCCATATGACCTACGTACGTGCAAGATGGGCCCCGAGAACGCTTTCGGACGCCATGAAGCTATCGAGGACCAACATCAAGTGGAGCCTTGCTAACTCAGTACCACGCCAATCCAGATTGATGGAATCTGGCTTTATCATTATGTTTCGGGGGGGGGGGGGGAGCTATCGAGGACCAACATCAAGTGGAGCCTTGCTAACTCAGTACCACGCCAATCCAGATTGATGGAATCTGGCTTTATCATTATGTTTCGAGGGGGGGGGGGGGGGGGGGGGGGGAGGGGAGAATCGATCAAATGGAACCACGCCGCATTTCCATGTACAAAAAAAAAACAAGTTCAAACACACTAGGTCCACAAAAATTGTTATGGCGACCATTTTCAGGGACAGCAAAGGAGTGGTCCACATTGACTACCTGCTCCATGGAGCCACAACGTATGGGAATATTACTCTAACACTTAAGCATCAAGGAGATACGCCACGGAAAAATCTGTCATGAGATCGGCGTTACATCAGCCGAGTTGCGACGGGAAATTTGCTCGAGTGTGCCTTCGAACTGTTCCCTCATCCGCCATATACTCCAGACCTATCCCCCAGCGTCCTGCACCTCTTCCACAGACTGAAAAACACCTTCGGGCCAGAGATTCAAGGATGATGATGAGCTGACTGCTGGTTTGAGGGCTGGTTAGGGGACTTAATTGTTGAGTAATACCGATTGGCGATTGGACATCAATGACTGACAAACTACATGTACATTTAGATAAAACAAGGTCGGGTGGTGCGATGGTGCTGAGTGTAACATCTAGTGCCGGGGCGACGAACTGATTTGGATAATAGTAGGGCAAGGTCCTACTGTGCTTGCAGTAGGTGCGGTTAGAGGTTGTTTGGACACTTTTTCTGTCGTCTATCATTTCTCTCTTCTTACTGCATCTCTCCGGGAGATGGCCCGATATAGACTGAAATGCTGTCTCAAAGGGCCGTTAAACCCAAAACAGTCAATCAATGTTGAACAATAAAGCAGTTTAAATCTATATATCATGCTCTTTCTGTGTTAGGCTTTGAACATTTTGATATCCCCGAGGAGATGTCAAAAAGTTCGAGCATCACACGTTTTTTCTATTTGAATAACACATTGCACCACGTCTTATGTACATCAGTGTCTTACTACTGATTTCATGTAATATCATACTGCTGGCTTCATTTATTCAGTCACAACACAGTTTGGCAGAGATATACCACCAGTGAGTTGGCAAAATGGACAAAAGTGAGTATATAGCAGTGATAAAGTTTCTAGTTCTGGAGTGACAATCTGCCAAACAGGTTGAAAATTGACTAACAGCCGTTTATGGAGAGTCCCTTATTTCTGAAAATATCAAACTCTGGGTGAAGAAATTCCAATAGGGCAGAAAGAGTGAATACCATGATCCACGGTCAGGACGGCCATCATTTAGTAACAGCCCGGAAAATATTGACACTGTGTACAAACTAGTGATAGAAAATCGCCGTACCATGCGTAAGGAGTTAGAGAAAGCAACAGGCCTTTCATACTGATCTATACACGGTGTATTTCACGACAAACTCTGCAAAATGGGTTCCGCGAATGCTTCCGGATGCCATGAATCTATTTAGGGCCAACTCGGTATACAACGACAACCCAAATGATTATTTTCATTATAGGTTTAAAACCCGTGATGAAACCAAGCTTTATCATTATGTCCTGAGAGCAAACAAGGTTCGGTTATGTGGAAACACGCCACATCTCAAAAGACAAAGAAGCTCAAAGCCATCAGGTCCACCAAGACGGTTATGGCGGCCATTTTCTGGGACAGCAAACCTGAGAGTGATCTACATCGACTACATGCCAATGGGGACTATTCGGCTAACCAACTAGGCGCCAGTTCACATCAAGTAGACGGCCAGCAATGATATAACTGCGGGGACTTAACCGGTTTGTGGTCGACCTACCCTTGCCCTTGGTTCTGACTTGGTACATCAGACACTCTGTTGTTGTACCCAACCAAAACAATAAACACCTACATAACAGACCAACAAAAGCATCAATTTTGACAACAACAAATTATACAATAAACAGAAAAACTATTCTTAAATTACCTATTTTCTATTTCAGTTCTAGCCTTAACATCACAAACAATGTATCAGTAACAGACATAGCAACAAACAACAGATGAAACAAGCATGAAGAACCAACATAGTAGAGCTACCTTGGGACGGCCAGCAATTAAATTACTGGGGGGAGCCTTTACCGGTTTGCCCTCGCACTTGGTTCTGCTTTGGTTCATCAGTCACTTAGTTGCTATGCTTGAATGATTTTATGTGTTACACAAACATAAGCTTGACTATAACTCGTAGTTGTATCCAAAATCTGGAAAAGTTGCATGCATGAACCCGATCGAGCTCGATCAAGCGATCAGGGACTGGTCGAGCTGGCTCGGCAAGAGTGGTCCGGGTGTTCTCCCTTGCTGGTTATCTTAGCATTGTCAGAGAGTGTCGGGATGGATGACATTGTTGCGTTTGCCTTTTAGCCTTTTATTTATTGTTTGTAATCTTTTTGTGTGTATAGTGCTCCATTAGATGGCCGCGTTGAGGTGATTTCTCTACTGTGTTAATCAAATTGTACATGTATCTAGAGCTTGAAAATTGCAACGAAATGCAATGGTCGCAAAATTTAGTGACCGTCGCTTACTTAATTGTTTAAATTAAGCGACTTAATCATGCTCAATACTCTTAAGGAGTTTCATGTATAGGCTTGTGATAAAAAGTATAGAAAAAAACACGGCCCATCCATCAACGTAAACTAGAACGAACAGACCTCGTTTTGCTTATTTACATCATCAGACTAAGCACATGGTAGTAAATAAGGCTTATGCCATTGGCAAACAGCAAAGACCTACATTCGATAATCGGAATAGAGACTTCTATGCTTTCGACAAAATCTATATATTTTGACGTCGTAAGCTAAGAATGTTCTAAGTCTGTGCATCTAGAAGGCTGATCTGACTCTTTCCTATACAAATACGCAATAAGGCACCTTTATCTCCGGTCGGGATTCCAGTGTAGTACAAAAACATTGTAACCTTAGTTGTGTCCTCGTGTCAGAAATGTAATTATTCTGGAATTTGTTTTGATTTATTGATGACAAGAATACAAAGACAGTTAATTTGTAAGCCTAATTCGATACATCATTTAATCTGGTATGTTGTAGCTGAAAATCCATTTTTGTGAATGTTGCCAAATCTTATTATCGTAATGACTCTTACAATATTCGCAGTGTAACGTGTGTGCAGTACGGTATTTATTCGGTTATAAGACGGAAGTTAAGCATTCAAAACTTACTACCACAAATATGTAAATCAGTCCTTAGTAAATCGGCAATAGGTAAAGGTAAAGGTTTCCCGTAGACTAATAGCCGTAGGGGCAGTGGGGGTTAGACACCCACTGTATCTTGGGCACAGCTGATGAAAGGCGGAGCCCATCTCTCTCCTTTCGCTGTCTTATCCTTCCCTAATTCGAGAAAGGTACCCATTTACTGCTGGGTTGACAGAGAGCGTTTTCCAGTCGTCGGATGGCGACGGTAAGCCGCGAACTCACGACCTTCCGACGACTTTATGCACAATAACTAAGCCACTCTAACCACTCGACTACGGCGCCTCTCTCAAAAGGCAATACAAAATGTATTATTGGCCGTTCCAAGATGGTACTTCTGTTATGGTTCCTCAATGTTACATGTTGTGGTGTCCGCTTGCAATATGGTCATCTGAATACCTGCCCGTTCTGCTGTCTGTTTTGTTTTGTAATTTGAAATAGAAAACTAGGTAAAATAGATGTTGCTGCTGTTTTCAATTAGTCTGGTGGCTGAATGACCACCTGATTTGGAAAAAGTTGTTCATTCGGTTTACCGTACGTGTCTTTCATGAGCTTTAGTCAATTTGTGTGTGTGCTTCTTTCCAGTTTGGTTTTGATGGCGGGATTTGATTGAATTAATTTCTGATCATTGCCTATCTCTTTACTTTCTCTTCCAAAACAATCCGAAATATCTATATCCGTCTTGAAAGATGTGCCAAGGTGTTTGGCCTTCAAAACAATCCAAAACATCTAGGTCCGTCTTTACAAGACTGATCTAGCTCTTTACAAGACAGATCTAGATCTTTACAACATGGCTCTAGATCTGTGGGATTGCTTTGGAAAGGGAGAACTCCGTCTTATAACCGAACACATACGGTAGATATTTGTCGCTGGGAAGCTTGGGCAGCTTAAATGATGATATCAGATATGAAAATGGACAAGCTTCTGTCGTGATCGTGTCAAAATTAGCTTAGTTTACGACGGGTTATTTACCGATTGGTGTTCCTATTGTCTGGCATTTCAGAATCTTGTCTTAAGTTGCATAATGTGGAAACCAAGCAGAAACATTTACCCTTTGGCTTGTTTCGCACACCTAGGTATTACTATACAAATAGCACAAAACGCACATACGTGGATTCTAGACGATGTAGCACGTAACAGCATGTCTGAAATAATTAAAACGGCTGGTCCTGTTGTATATTATTAGACGGGCCAGCGTAGCTTCTTCGAACCGACAGACTTCGTGCAAGGAGGTACACCCATGGA
Source organism: Ctena decussata (assembly GCA_963989385.1). NCBI lineage: Eukaryota > Metazoa > Mollusca > Bivalvia > Lucinida > Lucinidae > Ctena > Ctena decussata. The sequence goes on along the minus strand of OZ022498.1, from coordinate 74,833,354 downwards.
TTTGTTCAGCTGAGCATCCTAGATACCATCGTTACTCCTACATTTACGGAAATTTAAACAACAGCATACTAGCTTTTTCGAGAATCGCGGCATCATCACTTGTTGTGTTGTTCTTTACGTTACTACGTATTTCAGGTTTGGTGTTGTGAGCGGGATGTGGAATTAGATTGTACTATACTCGAAAAAAATATTAAAGGGTCAAACTTTTACCCCGCGATTTCTGGAACATTTTAAACATTTGGTAAAATAAATCATTTCCACCTTCCATTTCATTCATTTTACAAGTTTTGCACACATGAAGTTTGAAAATATAGACTATATCTTGACCAAGTCCAGACTTCAATTCACACTACCCTCAAAATCAGAGTTGTTTGAAGTCCATAGGGAACAAATTCACCAAAATTTTCGATTTCGCCAATTCATGAAATTTTTGAAAAATTGCTCGATAGTCATCAAGTTTAATCATTTTTAAGGTCGAAGTTTAAACCTCATAGCAATTTTAGAAGTTCTTCCCGACCACACTATCAATTCTCTATGGGAATTCAAACAACTTTCATTTTAGGGGTAGTTTGACTTAAAGCTTGACCTTGGTCAAGGCAAAGGCTATAGGTTCAAAACTGTGTACAAAACTTGTAAAATGAATAAAATGGAAGGTAGAAATGATTTATTTTACCAAATGTTTGAAATGTTCCAGAAATCGCAGGGTAAAAGTTTGACCCTTTAATATTTTTTTTGAGTATATTTCCACATCGTAGTCGTTATACAATACATGTAGTTTTGAGATGCCGTCAGAACGAGATTATAGAGCCGATTTCCAATAAGATACCTCAATGACGGTTTCTCGATGGAGTCAAAAAGTTGAGTGAAAACATTGAGGAAAAAAAGTAAAATAATGATAAAAGGCCACTTGATAGTCGTCTTCGAAAAGATAGGCGGCACAAGTCGTCTTCGAAAATGAAATTAACTGTAAATTTTTTTCGCGTTTGTTACATTTTACGTTGCAACAAAGAAAAGGTAAAGGTTTCTCATAGCCACGGGAGCAATGGGGGTTAGAGACCCACTGTATCTTGGGCACAGCAGATGAAAAGCGGAGCCCATCCCTCTCCTTTCGCTGCCTTATCCTTCCTTGATTCAAAAAGGTGCCCATTTACTGCTGCATTTGCAACAAATTTAAAAAGTAACTACACTTCAGGAACTGACTGAATCAGATCCCAAACCCTATCCCCAACATCAAAGGGAAAGATTGACAAAGACATTCCAACAAACGACAAATTACAAGTGATAAGCCGAGTCAGCAGCTCTTTCCCAAATAGGTGGCAACTCAGCTATCTTTATTGAATAAAATTATATAGACCAACAGAAGGGTTACAACAGACTAAGCAAATAATACGAAAAACATTTAACAACTATTTTTACCTATTTTCTATTATTATTACAAAAGGGTTAAAATGAGTACACAATAGATTAAACAGCACCGAACATAAAAGAAATGCAACCGCAACGAAAGTACCGCCTTGGGACGGTCAGTAATAACTACTGGGGGGTTTAAACCGGTTTGACTGGGCCCAAACCTTCACCCTCACCCTCCGCCGCGTTGCAAACAATTAGTTGGTAGTTCGGTTCGTATGGAGAATATATTGTAACAAAAGTAATTAATTGGATAGAAAAAAGCCTTACATTATATTTTAAGAAATATTCAGGAGGGAAGGCACAACAAAACAGTTTGCTCTGGTGTCTATTTCACGATAAATTTTCGAACGATTAACTGACAAAATTTCGACTTTCCATGAAATGATACCGAACATAATTCTAAAAGTTTCAATTCTAGTATTAACCAAAACAAAAGCGTCTTATTCTATAACAGTGTAACGTTTAACGCTTCCCTCATCTTCCGTCCCACCCAAACCCCATAAATAAGTATGAACATACATTTTTACCCTGACCGTTCTAAAAAGACAATTTTGGTGTAGTTCGATCTGACATTGTTTGACTTTTACGTTTCCGTTCCCATTGGTGCATAGTGCATATCCATCGTCCGAAATGTTGTATGTCCGACAATATAAAATTAGAAACAGCAAATTAAAGTACAAATTTGGGTACATCTCAATATTTTTCATATTTTTTTTACAACGGGTGGCTTTCTATTTACTTCCCCGGCCGAATAGCCGTCTGTCAAACTAAAGTTAGCGTTTGCTCCTTTTATTACGCCTTAGCATCTGGATTTTCTGTCCACAATATACTAGGCCATTCTCAAATGTATACAAAATTTGAAGACTGTGGCCCTCATAGAAACAGAAATCTGTGACAAAAAATTAATTGGAGAGAAAGAAAAAATGGACTAGCAGAGAGAATGATAAGCAGGAGGAGGCTGAATCAATGTTCTTTTACACAGTACAACTTGTCATACTTAAAGTTTGTAACAAATTCCAAAATCCTAGCTGAAGCTGTTCCTGGAAAAGCTGTGATTAAAATTTAATCGGAGAGAAAGAAAAAAAGGACAAATAAAGGAATGATAGGCACGAATAGGCTGATGCTCTCTGACAGGGTACAACTAGTCAGTAATTAATTGGAGAAAAAAATCGACAAATAAAGGGAACGACAAGCAGAAAGAGGCTGAGGTTCTTGTACACGATACAACTATACTATGCACAATAAATATAGCAATTTTTTGTATGTGTCAGATCCACCATATTAGGATTTTATTGTCACTTTACTGCATAAAGATACAAAGGCCGATCATTCGAGATAGACTGGCAGGTAAAAGAATCAAGATTGCCCAATTGCAGCGTTTGAACTATCGTGACGTCAGTTTTTATGACCATTACATCTGAACGACATTTATGATCATGTACAAAAGCCACAACCATAATGAGGCGACTGGTTTGCTGTTAAAATAAAGGAAAACGCTCTGAAACATTTGTATATGCTAAGAGTATGAGGTTTACAAAGTTCGAAATTTGACGTTTTCCCTTGTTTTTACGTTATCGTCTTTAAAACTTGTTTCTAATCGGTATTTCTTGAATCCGTTTTGAGTGTATATTTGTTTGGCAGCTACCAATATGATAATGTAAACAATTTAGAAACAAAATTCTTCCTGGCTACTGAGAATGAGCCAAAAGTCTCAGACTAACGTCATCATTTTCTCACAGTTACGTTATACTTTAATGAAGAAACTCCACAGTTAAATTAATCATGGTGTGACCTTTAATTTTAGCCTATTGTTTTTCTCGGGTTTTGATTCTGCATTGAACTGAAGCACCCGTGAATCATTGCACATTGGGCCGAATTAACACGTTTTAACGTCAATGGCGCATGCTAAGATTTGTCAGTTGTTAAGCATAACCATATATTTTACACAATCAATAGCTTTGACAAGAAAACTGAGCATGAAAATGTTGAGAAATACCATACAAAAAATCACACGCTTACCATTTTTATGTTGCTTTTCAATGGGTGCGACTTTCGGCTAATGACCCCTTCCGCGCTTATCGCTTTTCCCCAATATCGTTTTTAAAGATGGCTTCTGTAATCACATGGTATCTTAAGCCCCAAATACGGTTCCTTTCAATTCAATTTAATTTCGCTCAATGTTGCACTTCAGTAATGAGAAAAATTGGAAAATACAAAAATTTGCTAAATATATTTTGCATAGTATAATATACCAAATATTCCCAGCTAACAAAATAACGTTGTTGCAACGTTTGTGCAACGTTATAATTTGGTTGTGAAAACGTTTTGATTTTTGGTTTTATGCAGGGTTTTTTGGATGGTTTTATTTGGGATTTCTAAACGTTTTCATAAAACGTTGCAAAAAACGTTGTTGCAACGTTAGCTAAACGTTTTCATAAAACGTTGCAAAAACGTTGTTGCAACGTTAGCTAAACGTGTTTTGATTATAAAAAACATTTTGATTTGAGGTTTTATGTAGACTTATTTGGATGGTTTCTTTTGATAGGTCGCGGCGCCGACTGGTTTCAGCGTGCGCCGTTAGATTGTCGAAGGTTTGCAGTGCCAGCTTTAAAACGAAAAGATGTCTTCGCATCCTGACTTCATTTTATTATCATTTTTCTTACCCGCGATAATAATTATTTCAAAATGAACGGAGAACTATTATTTCATGCGAACGTGTACAACTGTAAGTAGTACAACCGTGCCAGCCACATGGCTCCTGATGTGAACAAACAAGTAATAACTGCTTAACAGCGTTTTCTCTTCCGACTTAATCTTTGACAAATCTGCATTTTGGGAATTTCTAATTGAAATTCATGATAAAGAGCAAAATTTGTATTGTGACGACTACAGCAAGCGCATGTATGACGCTAATTGTGACGTAACGTCAACGTTATTTCAAACGTCAGTTGGTAGGGTCTTCAAAATGACGACACCCTCGACATCGTTTGTGTGAAACATTGCCTATTTCGGATTTTTTGTCGACGTTAAGACATAGAAACAGATAATGATGGAATTATAAAGAATGAATTTCTTTCTTGGGATTTTATTGAGGAAATTCAATGCTTTAAAAAATGTAGAATCGCCGAGCCGGGCTTATCGCATTTCATTGAGCGAGTAGTGATACACGGAATTCAAGCGCGTGTGAGCAGTCCCAGCCCATGGGCAAGATAGAATTTTCCAGCACCGCTAAAAATAGAACAAACTTTGTCTCGTAGGTAAGAAATAGAGATTATTACACGGTTGTTTTGATCCCAGCCCTGATCACAGCCCGAGTTGACGGTATCGGCCGGAGCCCGAAGGGCGAGGGCTGATACCGTCAACTCGGGCTGAGATCAGGGCTGGGATCAAAACAACCGTGTAATGCTCTTTTTATCATATACTTTTTTTATATAGAATTAAACTTTTGTAAGAAAAAGTGCATATTTTGTTCCAATAAAATACGTCTGTTTTCTCTTTTTTATTGGATGATTGATTGTCGGATTGATTGATTGATTGATTCATTGATTGACTGATTGATTGTTTTGGGCTTAACGGCCCTTTGAGACAGTATTTCAGTCTAAATCGGGCCGTCTCCCAGACAGAGGGAGAAAGAAGAGAGAAATGTTAGACGAGAGAAAATATGTCCAAACAACCCCACCCGCACCTACTGCAAGTACAGTAGGTCCTTGCCCTACTATTATCCAAATCAGTAGGACGCCCCGGCGCTGGAAGTTACACGCAGCACCATCGCACCATCCGTCCACCCCTTTTTATTGGATGAAATAACATGGAGATGATCAAGTCGGAAGATCATGGTTGGTTAGCGACATTTTTCTTTCAGCTGGAAAAACAACTGAGTATAAAAGCAAGAAAACACAACACAATCGTTAGGTATTTTAATCGTAAATGGCTCAAATTACAAAATAAAACTTACCGAGAATGATTTTCTGGAAGTAGAACAAGCTACACAGCCTCTGTGTGTCCACTTCCAACCAGTCGATGTGCGGCAATAAAACAGGGCGGCAGAAGTCCTTTGGCCCGCTGAGTTGTTTTGATGACGTCAGCGACAACACTTGAAGTTAGCTCCAAATTTGAGGGCTGATACGACGGCTGAGATTATAAGTATATTTCATGGGTGTGAGGTGTGGCTAGAAAAATCTGTCACGAGGGTCACTGATCGGCATCACGAAGCATGCCGAGTGATGCCGAACAGTAATTCCGAGTGACGGATTTTTCTATCCGCACCTCACACCCATCCATGACAGATACTTTTTCTTGCACATCACGTTTTGTTTTAACTTTAGAACTTGTTAAAATGCCTAATTTTATTGCTTGAGAAGTTTCTATTTGCTTTTCAAAGAAGGCGCCGCTTTCAACAATCGCCATTCGGTTCTTTATGTCAACGTCTGGCGTGCATAAACTGACGTCATTTCTGTCGTCTTCGTTACGTCATCATGTAAAAAGCCAACGTCACTTGACGCATAAACGTGACTTCCATTACAAAACCTGTGCATTGAATGCTTGTGATTTTTATCCGGCCCTGGGTGAGATAATATGGGTGAGATATAGAGAATATTACACGGTTGTTTTGATCCCAGCCCTGATCTCAGCTCGAGTTGACCGTATCGGCCCGAGCCCGAGGGGCTAGGGCTGATACGGTCCGAGGGCTGAGATCAGGGATGGGATCAAAACAACCGTGTGATGATCTTTTTATCATATACTTTCTCATAGAAATTTAACTTTTGTAAGAAATACTGCAATATTTTTGTTCCATTAAAATTTGTCTGTTTTTTTTTTCTTTTTATTGGCTGAAAAACAAAACAAAACAGGAAGATGTTCGAGTCGGAAGATCATGGATGGTGAGCCGTACCGCCATTTTTCTTTCAGCTGGAAGTACAACTGAGCACAAAATGAAGAAAACACATCATAATTGTTTGGTATTTTAATCGTAAATGGTTCAGATTACAAAATAAAACTTACCGAGAATGGTTTTCTGGTTTTAGAACAAACTACGAAGCCTCTGCGTGTCCACTTTCAGCCAGTCGACGTGCGGCAATAAAACATGGCGGCAGACGTCTTTTAGCTCGCTGAATTGTTTTGATGACGTCAGCGGCAATACTTGACGTTAGCGCCAAAATTGAGGGCCGATACAAGGGCTGAGATATTTCTGTCCCGCCCTGCACGTTAGGTGATCTCGGCCCTACACCTGACTAATGGACAACAGGGCTGGAGAGCGCTTTCTGACAGGGCTATAATGAGTGGGCCAAATATCTAGTATCAAGGGCAATACTAGTGAAAGTATATGATAAAAGATTTGTAGGTACAGGGGAAACACGCGGATATCCTTATCCACTGTGCATGAAATTTCTGTCTCGCCATACACGTGATGTGATCTCGGCCCTACACGTGGTCTTTGGACTACAGGGCTGGACAGCGCTTTCGGCTGGACAGCGCTTTCTGACAGGGCTATATTGGTTTAGCCAAATATCTCGTATCAAGGGCAATACTAGTAAAAGTATGTGATAAAAGTTTCTCCATTAGAAATAAGTTTTGCAGTAACGTTGCAGAAAGGTTTAGGAAACGTTTCTTCAGTCTAAATCTTAGTTATTAACTTTAATTAATAATATAGCTGGCAAGTTTAATTTTCAGATCTTTTTTGAAAATGAAGAAAAGAAAATGAGTGGAACTTCCGATGATGAGGATCATCTGTATCCCGTGTTTTTGGATTGCTGGCATGCACGCAACAAAGGGTCGCGGAAATGTGTGACAATATTAAATAACATAAAATGAAAACTTTAAAATCGGCGTTGCAGCTAAAATTACCTTACAAGCAAACAGGTCGATCGGGAAATATGCTTATTCATAAGCTACAATCTATTAGAGTACATGCTACTGGAAAGAATACTCGCATAAAGTAGCTAATTGTGTACCTGATTTGAATTCCAATTTCAAAATTTGAAATTTGGAAAGAAGGAAGTCGGTAGTTTTGTATTATTAATTTCGGCTTCAAAAGTAGATTTTCTTGGTACGCTTGCGTTAAAATAAGCATTATTAAACGCACTTGATTTATCTTAGTAATTAAATTCGATTAATCAAAATTCAATTTGGAATTGAGAAAGTTTTGAAATACGAAACTGTGGTGATTATCTACCACATGCTCTAAAGGATTTAGCCACGTGCTCTAAAAGATTTAGCCAACGTTTAAAAAACGTTACGAAAACGTTGTGTCCAGAGAGATCGTATTCAAATAAAATCATGGATAAGAGCTGTCCTTTCCCCTCTCTGTCTCTTTGAAGACTTTTGTTATCTTAACCAGACACCTTTAGATTACCTATATTTGCATAATTAAGAAGGCTCGTGCAGCTTATTTGGAATAAGTTGGTACCCATCGAAATCAAGGAAATACACATTTCAGAATAAAAAGGGGCATTAATTATGCAATAGTCATCAAAATGGCATGAAATGTGGCCCACACATTACATCACATATTCATGATATCGCCAATGGAATACGATTATTAGGACGGAAAAATATAACGTTGGAGCAACGTTCATAAAACGTTGACTGCAACTATACCATAGAGCGTGGAACATGTTCAAACGTTGAAATAACGTTTACTAAACGTTGGTCTCAAACAAACCTTCATACAACCAAACACAAACGTTGCGAAAACGTTTCTTGTTAGCTGGGTTATACCAAATTTCAAAATCATAACTTTAGAGGTTTCTGAGAAATCTGTGACAGAAAAAAAAGTTTGATTTCATTGGAGACAAAGAAAAAATGGACAAACAAAGGGAATGATAAGCAGGATGAAGCTGATACTCTCTTTCATCATACACTTAGTCATTACAAAGGTTTTTACCAATTTTGATAAGCAGGAAGAGGCTGATACTCTTTTACACCATACAACTAGTCATTACCAAGGTTTGTACCAATTTTCAAATACCCTTACTGTAGTAATTCCTGAGGAATTTTGGACAGAAATTTAATTGGAGAGACTGAAAAAAATGTACAAATAAAGCGAATGATAAAGAGGAGAAAGCTGGTTCTCTCTTACACAGTACAACTTGTCATATTCAACGTTTGTTTCAAATTTCAAGAAGCTAGTTATAGTAGTCTCTGAGAAATCTGTGACAGAAAATAATGTTAACATACACATACACACACACAAACATATAAACGGAAAAACCATATACCCCCTATAAACTTCGTTTACCGGGGGTATAATTAGTATCAAAGAAATTCAAGGTGGTGATTTATGGTAAATGTAAAAATCTGCGTAAAACCATAAAAAGTAAGGTATCTCCCTGAAAGTTAGCAGACTTCTTATTTTCATTGTTCTTTACAGTTTAGAATACAAAATAGACGTACATGCTGCTTAAAAAAGTGTTTTTATAAGGAAAGATCAAAGGGTAGTTTTCTGCGCAATAATAAAAAAAATAACATCGTTATTGAAAATTTACATAGTACTGAAGGTGCGTTATTGCATAATGAAGAGCGAGCTAGCAATTTTTTATTCCAACTCTTTCTCAAATTGTAATGTAGACCAGATGAAACTGGTAGCTTTTTCTCAAATGTTCAACCATGTACGAGGTAATGTACACTGGATGCATTTATTAAATATAGGGTAGGCAAGCATACCTATGTAACACCTACAGTACAAATAGTGCATTACTTATATGATCACTGGTGTGTAGATGAATTGTTCAACCTTGCTAAAATAGTCTCACCTGTCTCACCTGTGTTTTTTGACAAAAGAATTTGGACACAGACCGCATCTTTTTTCACCTGCTCAGCCTGATAATGTGTGAATGAGTTTGAAAAAATAATTGCTAGCTTGCTCTCCATTATGCAACAAGGAACTCTCAGCACTAAGTATATTTTCAATAACAATATTATTTTTTCAGATTATTGCGCACAAAATCACCCTTTGATCTTTCCTTATAAAAACACTTTTTAACATTAACAAATGCTGCATTTTGGGAATCTGAATTGTCAGAAACAACATAAAGAAGGCATATGTTAAGTTTTGGAAAGATCAGTGGTATTTTGAGTGTTTTATGCAGATTTTTGTCTTTGCACCAAATCAATGATTATCACCACCTTAAACAATAATCTATGTATGAAAATTCCCTTCTTCAGATTGATTGGTCATTTGCCCCGCGATGACTCAAATCAGCCTGGGCCTCTGCCAAGTCCGATTGGAATCTTTGCTTTTCGCTGGATGTAAGAAAGCTGTATACGGACAGCATAGACTTTGAATAAACTGGACAGATGTCCAGGTGATATGAGTCTGCACTGGACGCACACGCCACTTTGTTGGTTTTGTATTGTCGCGGCTCAAATGTAATCCCAATACCGACATGACGTACTGCAAAAATATCAGTCCTTTGGGGCATTTAAATGCCTAGCGTTTCACGACTTCTTCGTTCCATCCTACCCTCAAACCCAGCCCGTATTTGAAAAGAAACTTCAAAACAAAATCGTGCAAAACAAGTTCTAAAATGCGTCCCGGAACATCCTTGTAACTCTGAAATGTGGTTTCTTGTAATTTACGTAATCCTTGTTGGGTTTCAGACATAATCTGACAGTTTATATTACTTTCTTAGCGAGCGTATGCGTCTCTACATTTTGCAAAATATATTGATTAACTGTTGAATGACATGAAAATAACACATTCGTTGTCAGTTTTGTTTAATAAATCTCACAATTTAATGACTGCAATACATGATTGTCTGCCGATCGACATCATTTTTCTCTCGTGACTTCCGGTGATTATATCCTTGAAGCTGTTGGTTTGCAATAAAGGTGTGCTTTATCTTGCCTGAGTTTATTGTAAGTCGTTATCTACGAGTTTATGGTGGAAATAAACCGAGGTTGGTACATCTATCTAAACGGTTGACATTTATGCTCTGATCGTATTGTCGTGCCTCACACAATAGAAACAGAACTGAGCCAAGACACGAGAAAACCAACAATGTGGTTGTGCGCCCAGGGCAGACTCAGATCAGCCTGGGTTTCCGCCCAGTTAACTCAGACTCTTCGTTGTGTGCTCAAAGGGTAGATTAGGGTCTAAGCTATCTCCATGCGGACAGCGAAGACTCTGATCAGACTGGGCGGATGCCCAGGCTGATCTGAGTCTGCGCTAGGCGCACAACCACATTGTTGGTGTTGTCGTGTCGCGGCTCAATTGTTCTGGAGTCATAAAGATCTAGAGGCGCCCACGCAATTTGTATCTTGTACGTTCTGTATAACACGCCATTTTTTGGCTTAAGAATGAAGCAATACTCTAGGTATATTGTATCAATAGCAGCAAAAAAGTCAAATTATCTGAGAAAAGTCAATGGTTTGAAAAACTTTAGAATATGTCGATTCTAAACCTTCAGTTTTGGCATTAGACCCCACCTTGCAGGGCTATACAGTGGCATGATCTGCAGGTGTGGGTATTGCAAAAGTTTAATTTCTGTGGCTACCATCGATCGTGGCTTGCCGTTTCACGCTGTATTGTTATAACTCCCTTCTTTCTGTTCGATTTTCATAAAGGGGAACAGGCGCCGTATTTATAAACCGACTTAATGCGTTACTATGCTGTTGCTACGGCTAAATTTCTATGAAGGAGATTCCCTACAACTATGAAATTTGCTCTGGAGGAACAGTCTTTTTCAGACTGTTCCTCCAGAGCAAATTTCGTAGTTGTAGGGAATCTTCTTCGTAGAAATTCAGCCCTAGCAAGAGCATAGCAACCACTTAAGTCGTTTATGAATACGGCCCCTGATCTTGCGAATTCCTTTATGCTTCTCTGGACGACGATACCCTTCCAAATATGAGCCGCGACACGAAAAAATTAACAAAGTTGTTGTGCGCCCAGCGCAGACTCTGATCAGCCTTGGCATCTACCCGGTCTGATCAGAGTATTTGCTGTCCGCATGAAGGTAGCTTAGATACTTAGCTACCCTTTAAGCACTTAGCGAAGAGTCTGATAAGACTTGGCGAATGTCCAGGCAGATCTGAGTCAGCGCTGAGCGCAAAACCATTTTGTTGGTTTTCTCGTATCACAACTCGAATGTGTCTATCCCATAACTTTGCAAGGTCGTTGGGGCATAACCGATGACTCTACAACAACCCCTTTCCACCTGGACCTGTCTCCAGCTGCCCTTTTGGAGCTGCCAAATCCATCCCTGACCACTCCTTCCCAACTTTTGTCACCTCTTCTTCTTTTTCCTTTCACTGTTCCCTGCAGAATTTCTCTGCTAAGCAAGAAGACCTTCAGACGTGGCCAAACCACCAAGTTTCAATTTCTTGACCAAGGGCAGTAGTTCGTCATATTCTCCAAGGGCGGCTTGGATCTTTCTGCAAACATCCTCTTCAGTGGCATGGTCCTTGTACGAGATGTTCATGCAGTAACCTTCGATAGCAAAAAGTGTCTGCTTATAACGAAAATATTTTTTTCCTCGAAAAGCTCCATTTAAAAGGACGGCAAACTGAAAATTGTAGAGCTGCTTCCCCTGAAACTGTAGCATTTACTCTCAAACAACAAGCCAGAGCAGACTTTTTCCAGTAAGGGTAGCTACCGTTGATATACAAGGTGACTACTTTCAGATCTCATTTACAGATTTATCTGAAGACCTTAAAGTAAAAGAGAACCACTTTTTTCTTTTTTTTTTCTATTTTTGTTTTGTTTTGCATGTGTGTGTGTGTGTGGGGGGGGGGGGGTGCTACATGTCTAACTTACTACATGTAGTTTACTATTTCGGATTTGCCAACGTCGCTAGGGTCTGCGAGGTTGGACTTAAGGTTTGAATACCAATGCCACGTCTACTCTCAAGAAAAGCATAGTGAAGGAATTAACTCCATTATGAGCAAATTCTGTCCTTGAGGAGTAGACTCCATATAAGATACGCAACATCTTCCAGATAAGCAAAACAAGAAGTCATGAAAGCTGTTCCCCTTTTTTGAAAATGGCGTAAAACATCCAGTTCGCATGTCCTAACAACACAAGTAGCATGTAACGTACATGGTATTGTAAGAAACTGTGTTCATGAGCTCTACAAGTGCATACCCTTGTGCGTTTTAGTCAGTACCCAGCGGGCACATGACATCGAAGCGACGTCGTACTGACGTCGATGCGACGTCATCACGTCGCATCGACGTCAGTGCGACGTCATTACGATGTAATGGCATGCTGGGTAGTCTGTAAGAAACAAAGCAAAGCATATGATTGGAAGGGGCAATTTTGGATTAGCATAGGGAACTTTATGCTTCAATACGGCGGAAATTACCGATAGCGACTTACGGGTTTATCCGAGAGCTTACCTGTTGAAATCCTGTCGAGTGCTATATACAATTACATTGGAATATAATGTAAAATGTAAAATTAAATACATATATGATATTACGACAATTTTTTATAAGTTATTTTATAAACATAAACTTCAGTCTTTGTCCGTTAATATGGTGTAAGAATATATAAAATAACTTCATGTTTTGATACTTCCATCGGCTTTTGAAGTTTGAAGCTTCAATCACTTGAAATTATATACGAATCATGGCAAAAATGCCCAAGAAGCTATGTTCTGCCTAAAATTTGAAAATGATCGAATTTTCTATAAAACTTTTATAAGTTATCACAATCGATGGATTTTTATAAGGTTTACATTGATGTAATTCATTATAAAATAAGTATACTATAAGTATCTTCCATGGATCTCTAAACATACAGAAAGTCGCGTTTCGATAAAACCTCGCTCATACGAGTAATTATGTCTCAAATAGTCTAAGTCCGAATCCGCCTATATTGCGCAAAGACTTACACCACATCCTTTCGTGGTATTCGTGTTTTGTTTATATATTTCATGTGTGTTTTTTATGATCTAATTAAGCAAGAAACAACATTATTTTTTATAAACTCTGATTAAGAAAGAAAGAAGGAACGAAGAACGCAAGAAAGGAAAAAAAGAGAAAGAAGTCCCTAAACTCTTACATGTGACACTCAAACACAAAAAGACATTAATCGACTAATTGTAGTTTAAAGAAATCTCTTAATAAGCTAAAAAAAAACAACTATGCAAACAAATAATTATATATTTTATGGTGATGTTAATTAAATCTATTAGTTATAATATAATTTCTTGTGTTTGCGCTAACAGTTTTGATTGAAATTTATTTGAGAGTGGGGGCGTATTTATCAAAGAAACCGAAATATGGTTTGTCTATCACAGGGTAAAATATTTTTCATATTTAACTTTATTTGTAATATTTCTGTTCATTATGAAACGTTGTCCCTTTGATAGACTGTTTTAAGTGAAGCTAGAAAGGAATATTTAAAGAAATTTTTTGTTGTTGCTATTTTCGTTTTTTTTCTGCTTAAATGAATACTTAGGATAATAAGCATGTGCATCTGCGCAATGTTATCAGCCTCTGATATGTGCAGACTGATAAGACCGAATAGTGACTACCAGTTTGCGCAAGCTGATCGAAATACATTGATAATACGATAAAGTATATATACAGTATAAGTAACATGTTTAGTACGCGTGCATTAATCGATTAACGATCATAGAATCCGATATTACCTCCTAACCATTATCGTAATTGTCATCTTTTAACTCATCTTGAAATAAACAAAGATAAATGCTAAGAAAAATATAAAGCTGCAACATTCAATTTATGGAATAAGTTATTATCAATTTCGGGCATGAATTACAAAATATATTTTAGTTTACACAATACAGATTTATCAATATGCAAACTGACTCAGACCAGCTTGTGCACTTGCGAAACACTGGTCTGAGTCTATGATCAGTTATTAATTTGTCAATTTTAGTATTACTTTATACAACCTAACCCGTGTTTCTGCTCACACCAAACTGATCCGAATTTCAGATCAAAATATTTAAACATGTGTGATCAAATCAGGCTGTGCCTATGCGCTTACCATTTAAAATTGGCAAGCTGTTCTCATATTGTAATTAAATTTAGTTAGAACTAAAAATAGTTAGAAATACGAAAAGAACAATTAATAGATACAAGGCACTCATCAGTGGTCCGACCAAGGCCATGTCACTTTTTTCTGGTCATTTTCATAATTTTCGTCATACGAGACGCGATTTGATATACCAGCAAAGTGGAATGTGCGCCCGGCGAAGACGCAGATCAGCCAGGGCAGGTACCCAGTCTTTGCTGTGCGATTAAAGGGTAGCTAATACCCTAAGCTACCTCCATGCCGACAGTGAAGCCTCTGATCAGATTAGGCGTATGCCGAGGCTGATCTGAGTCTTCGCTGGGTGCACATGCACCTGTTTTTGTTTTGTCATGTCGCTAAAGTCATCGACTGAGTAACCTACTGAGCCCCGTCATCGACATGCCATCTGTGTCGGAAGGTGTGAAAAATTCGGTCTCATGTCTTGTCAAAACAATTTGCAATTTCAAAATTAAGACCTGCCAACGGCAATGAAATTCAGTATTTCGATATTTAATCCGATATGTGTTAAAGATCGTGCTCTGATGACTTTAACTGTATAAAAAGTTATTTTAGCCGTGTCGCAACAAAACCAACACAGTGCCATAGCGCCCTGCGAAGTCTTATATCGGCACGGGCGGGATAACCAATTTGTTCCTATGTGCGGACAGCGAAGACTCTGATCGGACTGGGCGGATACCCACGCTGATCTGAGTGTTAGGGCGCACATGCCATTTTGTTTGTTTTGTTGTTTCGCGGCTCATTTATTTATTTTTTTTTTGCTCGCAGAAAAACGTATAAATTATCGACAACTTTTAATGTTTAATCTTAAATGTTTTAAATATCGCAGCTTAGCGACATGCCGAAAGACGGCATTTGTATTAAACTTTTGAACACAATTTTGTCAAAAGAAAACTATTGTCGTTGCTGTTGAATTGTGGTTTAACGTCCCAGTAAACAATATTTTAGTCATGTCGAGATAATGCCTCTGAATTTGTAGGACTGCTAGTATTACTCGGTCTGCGATAAATGCTACTCAGGTCTAGCAGCTCTGCCGCAGAAGACGGCCTATATATTTCGCGAGCCTCGATGGGCGGGGTAAAAGAAAAAAAAAAATTTGTGGGTGGATGGGTATCTGTATCAGGCTTAATCTTTCCATAAAGATGAGACCGTCAAAGAGTGATCGAAATATCATAATTTCATTATTATAAGTATTGTTTTTTATGTTTTTGTAACTGAGAAAAGTAAATTGATTTGATCTGAGAAAAAGAAAACCCATTTGTTGAAAATTAAAAATATTTCCCTCTAGCTCCTTCGTAATATTATTATGCTGATAAAATATCAAACAATGATGGCAAACCCGGCTTCAAAGAAGTTCAACACCTGTACAAATCCTGGGATATGGACATCGATATGACACTCCTAATATCGATTAATGCCTATCGCGCCGCGGGTCTAAGGGAAATAACTGCATTCACATAAATACTCGCTCCAGGTAACAGGTAACCGATTACACTGCTTAGCGTGCTTTGAAGACTTAAGCTCCAGTTGCTTCCTAATGGCATTTTGTAAACCCATAGGATTGAAAGAGTGCAAAGAGCAGCAGCTAGATATGTATTAAACAGTTAAACCTTTACCAGTAGTGTGACTGAAATCCTCCAGTGCCTTTTGCAAACTCTAGAACATAGAAGAATTCAAAATTCCCTGATCATCCAGTATAAAAGTTTCAGCGAGTTGCTATTGACCATCATCATCTCACTGAAACCAGAGATTTAAATTTTCTAGTACCCTATTCCAGGACCCAGTCTCATAAAAAAATCATTTTTTCCTAGGACTATCAGATATTGGAATAATCTCCCTTAAAGTGTCTAGGCCAGTTCCAGCTTAAATGAGTTCACTGCTGGACTGGCTACTATCAATACATTTTAAAGTGCAGAATCTTTATACGCTTTCATGATTGTAACCGTAGTGTTTGTAGTTCTTTTAACCAGCACTCGTTTCAGTTTTCACTTTTCTTTGCTGTTTCCCGACTGCGCAGCCCAGTAATAATCAGTATTTGATTGTTTGGAGTTTGAAGCAGAAGTAAAGAAGTAAATAAATCACTTGCTCGTAGCTTCATGCATACTTCATACTCTTGCTTTTAAAGCACAGGATGCAATCTTTCTTCGACAAAAGTCGCCTTATGTCAGCTGAAATCATTGAATAATCTTTCAAATAACAGGAAGTCTGGTTCTAAAAACAGAAATTACCGTATTTTTTTATAATATGGGATACTTGAAAATCACTGAAGTTGTCCTAAAATTGAACAATTTGGTCTTACAATGCAGTAATGCTTGCAAAAGATGAACATGCAATGGTAAACAGTGAGTAGTTTAATCTGGGTCGGCACTGTTTGCTCAGAACTGTCTGTGTCATGACTTTGGAATTACGACGGTTCTGTACAATTGTACTGTTTACATGCATTATGCTTTTTAATATGAAACATGGTTCTGTTTTTATTATAAGCCACTAGAAATTGATACTGAAGCGTAATTTTATGTATATACGAAAAGAATACCTAGGGTAATGCTTCCATTGAATTGTGAGAACCCGCAGACATCGGCAAGTTCGATGAAATAGTGGTCTTCGCCTCTTAAAAAGACTAAGTTTCGCAGGTTAAAAAAGATAATTCGGTCGATATATTTTAGGCTACATGTTTCTTATTGTTTTATTTTGTTTTGTTTGAAAAACAAAACAAACAAACAAACAAAAATGTGCATGGTAACTTTTTTTTTGTTTTAGGCTTCTAAACTTTATTGTACGTATGACGTACAAGCATGGAAATACTAGGGAGTTATCCTCAAAGACATTTCACATTACCATGCCTGTATATATTTGGTGCTGAAATCTCATAGCCACGACAAAACCAACTGAGTGGCATGTGCACCCAGCAAAGACTTAGATCAGCCTTGCCATCCGCTCAGTCGGGTCAGAGTCTTTGCTGTTGGCATAGAGCTAGGACTAGACCCTAAGCTACCCTTAAAGCATACAGCGAAGAATCTGATCAGACTGGGTGGCTGCCAAAGCAAATCTGAGTCTTCGCTGGGCGCATATGCCACTTTGTTGGTTTTGTCGTGTCGCTGCTGAACAAATCTCAAAATGCAAATGCGCAGGTACACATTGATATATTACCTGTTTTACAAATACTTTCTAAATGTTAGATTATTCCATATTAAGTATAAACTGTTCTGATACAATTTCACTTACGTAATTTCTGTTAATTCTTAAGGTGTAGAACGATACTTATCAAATCTTTCAGACACTTATGAACTGACAAATTAATGTTTGCCTACCTAATTAATCACTGTTTTGAGAGAATAAAGCAAACAGTTTCTTCATTTTCTAATTACATAACATTTATTTCTAGATAAGTAGGGAACTTTTTTGAAATTTGTTATTGTCTTTGTTGCCCGAAGTAAACACTACTGATCCAACATCTGCGCAATTCCCACGCTGTAGAAAGTAAGCTACATGAGCCGCGACACAACAAAACCAACAAAGTGACGTGTGCGCCCAGTCTGATGAGAGTCTTCGCTGTGCACTTAAGGGGTAGCTAAAGGCTGATCTCAGTCTTTGCTGGGCGCACATGCCACTTTGTTGATTTTGTCGTGTCGCGGATTAGACCATTAACTGCTGCTTCGAAAACAACTTACAGTATACACGATACTATATCAAAGAGCTTTTGTGCTTCACCAGCCCGTTAATCGTTGCGTCTGTCATATCAGGAAATACAAAAGCACCTCTGCATGAGCTTTGGATACTGTGACACTTTAATCGTGTCCTCACTCAAACACAACCGCAAAACCCTGTGTAAGTCTGCAACGTCTGGTATAACGAGTTGCATTAAAGCTGCACATCTATGGTGTTCCGATAGGGTCAAAAGTCTATTTTTAGTGTGACACTAATATAATTTTATGTCCAACGTAAATTAATTTACGTCCAACGTAAAATATTTTACGTCCAACGTAAATTAATTTACGTCCAACGTAAATTATTTTACGTCCAACGTAAATTAATGTACGTTGGACGTAAAATAATATTAGTGTCACACTAAAAATAGACTTTTGACCCTATTGGTGCGTCTAACTTGTTTTGTGACACCAGAGCTCATTTGCATATAGTCAATCAAATTCGGTTTTACAAAAGTTCAACTTGGGGACTCTCTGAAATAAAAGCCGGTACCAGGACAGTTTTCTTGTCTCAACCGGGCTTAATAGCTAAATCGGTAACGCGTCTGGCTACCGATTCAAGGGTTGTATCCGCCACGCGGGCTCGAATCCTGGCCCGGTCCGGACATATTTTTCGTAGAGATTTGGTCATGAATTCTTTCAGTTGTCAGTTAATGGCAAAAATATGTGCAGGAGTACTGGTTAAGCAGAAGTACTGGTTAAGCAATCAGATGGTCTTGGTCCGCCCAGGAAAATGTGGTTAGGTTAACTGACGGTATCCTTTATGTGCCTCTGGTGCCCGGTTACCTTAAAAATCCATACTCTCTCTCTTTTCTTATCTCATCACAAGCAAATGGAAAAGATGCATACCAAGATAGTTCGTACGATATTTTGGGGTCTCTTTCTTCTTCTTCTTCTTCTTCTTCTTCTTCTTATTATTATTATTATTATTATCTTCAAATCAATATAAAGTACCTACAAATAAAATTATAAAGCTTGAAATGTACATGTATAACTTCAAACTGTTATCAAATTCAAAGGCGTGCGAGGATATCGGCGCTTGAGAAAGGTGCACAACAAGTTCAGGTTAAACCCTCAGCAACTGTACCTCAAAATTTGCTTTCAATATTCTATGCTTTACTGAAACTTATCTCAATCATGCTGTCTCAAATGATGATCTGTTTTAGAAGGATTTCAACCTGGCGCACATGCCACTTTGTTGGTTTTGTCGTGTCATGGCTCATATGTATCTATCTGCAAGTGATTTATTTACAATTTTGCTGCGAAAGAATCTTGGGTCCCCGCTTGAGACTCAGTAGGTTTATAAGTTCAGTTCGTCCTACTATAAAACCAGGATTCCACAGCACTGAATTTTAGCGAGTCTTGGGACTCGCAATAATATAAATTGTGAGGGAAAAAATATGAAAACCGTATTTCTTCGTTTATACGATGGAAATTTTTTTAAGACGGATCTAGATTTTTTGGGATTGTTTTGGAAGGGCAAAACCCACCTTATAGCAGAATTTCTTAAGAATTATTTAGATATTTGGGGGTCATTCTAGAGGTGAGACCCGCCCTCCCCCGTTTTACAGCCGAATAAATACGTTATATGAAGCAGCAGAACTCACAGGTAACAAAATCATTGAACTGCTTATACGTCTAATACTGTTCGAATATCACCAGTGGCAGGTTATAATTGAGTCGCGACCTGACAAAACCAACAAAGTGGCATGAGCGCCAAGAGAAGACTCAGATCAGCTTGGGCATCCGCTCGTCCGGAGTTGCTAGTTAGTGTGTCTGTGACCCTGCGAGTCTTGCACGTTATACAGATACATGTATAGTCCGTAATATCCTGAGCGAATTATTTTATACGTAATTCATGTTCACTTGATCAGTGTACAGTTTAAAAACTAGATTAAAGGGAATCAGCAAAACAGCAGTGCTTTTTATTTTGGAAAATATCCACTACAGAGAGAAGAGTATTGTAACTAAAATTGTTTTATTTCCAATGTACTTGTGCACTTGACTTATTATTACACCGAAAGACACAGTTTAAGTAGTGAAATATTCAGTTACTCATCACAGTCTATTGAGATCACTAATTTACGTCGGACGTAAATTAATTTACGTCGGACGTAAAATAATTTACGTTGGACGTTAAATAATTTACGTCCGACGTAAATTATTTAACGTTGGACGTAAATTATTTTACGTCCGACGTAAATTATGCAAATTGCAATTAGCAAATCATGACTATTTATATGGCTTTGGCGTATGCATCGGTATGCTTTCAATATAGGCTACTTGTTGCTTGAGAGAGAATGTTGTGTTCTGAAAGCAAATTTTGAGGTAAAGTTGCTGAGGGTTTAACCTGAACTTGTTGTATTTACTTGTTGTGCACCTTTCTCAAACGCCGATATCCTCGCACGCCTTTGAATTGATAACAGTTTGAAGTTATACATTTCAAGCTTTATAATTTTATTTGTAGGTACTTTATATTGATTTGAAGATAATAATAAGAATAAGAATAAGAAGAAGAAGAAGAAGAAGAAAGAGAACCCAAACTATCGTACGAACTATCTTGGTATGCATCTTTTCCATTCTTTTCCAACCGGGCACCAGAGGCACATAAGGGATACCGTCAGTTAACCTAACCACATTTTCCTGGGAGGACCCAGACCATCTGATTGCTATATTCTATAAATTGGGTAAAGGTAAAGGTTTCCTATAGCCAAATGGCCGTAGGGGCGGTGGCTTGGGGGAGGAGGGGAATGGGGGTAGGTGGTTAGGGTCAATGTATCTTGGGCGTAGCATATGAAAGGCAAAGCCCATCCCTCTCCTTTCGCTGCTTTGTCCTTCCCTGATTTGAAAAAGGTACTCATTTACTGCTTGGTTGACAAAGATATTCGGTCGGCAGTTGATAGATAAGTAGATACTATTCTAATCCTTCAAAAACACAGCACACATTCGAAGGAAGGAACATGGACCAAACTTCGAGATTTCGGCTATTCAAACCGCATCAGTGACCTGATATGATCTGGTTACAAAAACCAGAGAAAGCATGATGTAATTTCTTAATTTTGATAAGGCAGTAACAGTTGGAACGCAGCTCCAAGGAGTAGGGATATAATCAAACACATAGCAACGAATATTTGTTCGAAATTGTCGCCATCAAAATGGCTATCGACGAACCCCATAGTACTTTAACGCCACCATACAGATTAATCAAATCGCCCCACCGGTTGAAATTTTAAGAGCACTTTCCTGACTTCCATTATTGAATTTTTCTGTTAAAGTAATTCCAGGACATCCTTTTTCGCCTGTGTAATTATTGACGAAACAGTGCCCTTTACGTCAGCGTCAAACATGTAAACAAATAATTACGATTTACAGCTTATTCGACTTTCTCCAAAACGCAGACCTATGCCATGATAAATATTGATATATATTCTACTATTATGTTGTTGATTGGTTGGTTGATTTGATGCTTAACGTCCACGGTAAACAACTAAGGTCATGTCGGGACGGTCAGTTAACCTAACCACACTATTCCTGGGCAGGCTTAGACCTCCTAAGCGGTTAACCAGTACTAAGTGCACATACTTTCGCCAGTAACTGACAACTGCCCTTCTTGAATCAGCGGAAGGAGAAACGAAAGTATGTGGCCAGACCGGGATTCGAACCCAGGACCTCTGACTTACGAGTCAGGTGCCCTACCGATTGCGTTACCCGGCCCGGCTCTACTATTATGTGAAATTTCAGAAAATTTGGTTTTGGAACATTTTAAAATTGCAAAATAACATATGACTACCCGGTTTGAAAACAAACCGAAAAATTAAATGGCGTCGAAATCATGCCAGCCTTACGCGCTAAGTTTTCACTGCCAAATTTACAAACTCACAATTCGGCCTGTCCGTAGAAACGTAACACCTCTCACTGATTAATCTTCAACCGAGACCGAATAAAACAGTCAAGCAAATACATTTTATTCATATTTTATTTTCAGATACAATAATGTCAACTCTCACCTCTATGCTCTAGCAAATCGTAAACACAAGCTTATGACGTGATTTTGAATCGATTAGAAGTTTGTATAATCATGGCTTAAAAGACGGACTTAATCAGCAATTGATGTTCATTTAGGTACAGTTCATGCTATCGTTCGGGATAAGCCTTTCCCTCATAATTGAACGGTAATTTAACGGTTATTTCTTTTTTTAATTAGCAGATCACGCGCTTGATTTCAAAAGTCAAATAAACGGTTGTATGTGTGTAACCTGGGAGGGATGAGGAATGCCCCCCCCCCTTCGTGGGACGGTTATTGGCGGTTAGAAGCAGGAGTGTAGGGGTTATTACACTTTACGCACAATTATGTTTATCCTTTGAGAGCAAGAATAAGAGGTGGGCCCCAAAGATACTTTATATTGCCGCTACTATTGAAATTTTGTTCAATTTACAAATACCAGCATCATCAAATATGGCGATACCTGTTGAAATTTTGTCTATTTGACAAAATTACAATACGCACCTGGCTATTAGCGTAAAGGCAGTTACGCCTTTGAGAAGAGTTAGCAGTGCACTGTATGCATGCGATGTTTTTGCATTGCCTGTATAAGTTTGAGAAACTCGCCAGGCATCTGTGTGTGTGTGTGTGTGTGTGTGTGTGTGTGTGTGTGTGTGTGTGTGTGTTTTGGGGGGCAACATTTACAAATCTGCAGGTACACGGTAAGATCTACATAAAATAATAGAATAGAATAGAACATTTATTTCTCCAATTACGAACCCTTTCCGTTATGCAGTCACATATAAACAAACAACAAAAACATTTACTAATAATTCAGATCGTGTTTTCCTATTTCTCTATTAAAATGACTGATGTTGCCTCACATTACAGTAGTCTTAGCGAGTCGGTTCTATATACAGCCGCAACACGTTTTCATGGATAACTGGCACAAATTATCGTAGACTTATTATCAAGACACAACTTTATCAATTTCCTGTTAGTTTTCCTGAACTGGGAGACTCTTCAAAAATTCTTTGCTCTCAAAGGAGCAAATGCTTTCCTTAAAGAGTTTACTTCCATTGGAAAGGTAGGATAAATCAAAAATATTATTGCCGAGATGCTTCCCCTGAAAGTGTACCCGGTTTCCCTAGGCCCACACATTTACATGTACACTCTCAATTTCTTTTCAGTTCCTTCCAATGCTTAACATGTTCACTATCATTTGTATGCCGACAAATATGTTAATTGTCCGGTTGACTAGCAGGCCCGGGTATCTTGCAGGTTACCAGAAGATTTGATATTTTTGCATTTACGAATCGTCCCGAAGGCACATGTAAAGAGCAATCCAATACACTTTATACTCAACTCTGGGCTTAATCATTATTCATCATACTCTGCGTCCTGAAATTAAATACCGGTAATTGGGCAGTCGATTTCCGAATCGAATAGGACAAAAGTCGAAATACATTCATTAGGCAATGATAGGAATTGAGCTAACGGCCTTCAGATTCTCATCTGAACACTCTAAGCTACCAAATGTGGTGACGTGCGGGAAGGTTTTCACTTTTTCCCTTACTGTAGTATTTTCTGAGGGTCAGTAAGTACACGGGTGACCTGCAACAATCCAAGACTAAGATAGCTTGCACCACAAATGTTATAAAAGTTAAGATGAACAGCTTGCATGTGTGCATTCTATTATGGATCTTTGCTGGTAGCTTTTTGTTCATGCACATTTTGCTAAATGAAGGCAATGATGGGTTGCTTGAATAAGTATACAAAGTTCATGCGTATTTCAACAGTTTCTCACACGCACGCTATTTTCAACTTTCAAGCAGATTGTTTAAGTATACTGTCAATGGTCTTTACGCTTATTCGGGATGTGGAATTTGCCAAAGTGGAGCGATTCGTATACAGTTTAAGTTCATGTAAAAGTACTTTGCTTCCACGGAATAAATGGCTGTTTTTGTGCCACGTGCCAAACGTCGGATGGCACGTAGCAAGGCTCCAAGTTTTCCCCACACCTCCCACATCCGCAAACCCCGACACATTTTCATGCTCATCATCGAACGCACGAAATGCTCTTCGTAACTTAATTCAGAACGGAAAGAGTTTGCTTGCAAGCCAATCAGGGTTTTGCTATTCGCTTATATATACAGTTTTGTATCTTGAAGCAGTCTTGTTAGACTAAGCAGATTTTGCTGTTATCATATCCGACAAGATTCCTCTTTCCCTGTTGCGGCTCAGCTGTTGGTAAGATTCAAATGATTGTAATAAATCTCAGTATGTGTAACAACAATGAAGCCAAATCGGGCAGAGAGAGAGAGAGAGATAATACGCTGTCACAGCAACGACTGTTCAAGTCATGTTTGGGACCTATACATCACTCCAGGCATCAGTCAAGATGAATTCCCCCACTTCCCTGGCCCCCACCTTCGTCACCAACCGCCTCCTTCCATCCCCACCTGGCTTGTTTCTTTCTAAGTAACTTGAGCCGCGACGCGAGAAAACCAACGATGTAGAGATAATCCTGGGCACCCGCCCAGTCTGACCAGAGTCGTTGCTGTCTGCAGGTAGCTTAGACCCTTAGCTACCCTTAAAACGCATAGGAAAGACTCTGTGCAGACTAGGCGGATGCCGAGGCTGATCTGAGTCTGCGCTGGGCGCACAACCACTTTGTTTATTTTCTCGTGTCGCGGCTCATATGTTCTCTGTAATTGTTGAGCAAATTATAAAATCAGATCGTAAATTTTTCGAAAACTAGACAAACAAAACGACAAGAAAGAAACTCTAAAATACTTCGTACTGGTGCATTTCATGTCCGACTTATAATCTGTTTACATGGCATGCGGACTGGCAATCTAGCGCGAGGCAATATACGTCATTTATTTTATTACGTCACAACACTGACCTTATTACTTATTTGACAGAAAACAGATGACTGTTTGAAAGATAAATAATATTAGAAAAGGATATTATTTTCACAAATTTGAGTGGCAGAACGTCAGATTTGTACAATGCCAATCAGGTCAGCAGTCAGGTAAGGTACGTTCTACCAGTTTGTAGTCTTTTTTAGCTAACTAAACTCCGTAATTTTTCTCCTCTTCAAGTATTTAGCAATCTGAGCTAATGTTTGACAAGCTGTCGACCTCAGTTTTCTGTCTAAATTGTGGCTGTCCGGCAAGTATTGCTGGTGCTCATATCACGTGCAAGACCGTTTCCTGAGCGTTAAAACTGCAGATGCCATCTTTTATTTTGCAATTTAAAAATGTTCCAAAACGATATTGCTTGAAATTTCACATGCAAATAGAAGAAATAATAAAGTTTTCGATGGCATGGGTGTGCGCATTGGAGAAAGTCACAGCTTTCTGTTAATTATGTTTTATGTTGATACAAGTTTTCGTTAGAATCAAGATAGAGTATTGTCATATGACGATGAATATTTTAGCATTTCGAGCAATTTTGGCCCTGAATTTTGTTGAGAAAGCCTGCTTAATACTAGTTAGCAAAACATTTTTATGTGTTTAATTAATTTTACATACCCAATACCTCTAAATACATTTGAGAATAATGGGAAATTTCGTCAAGAACCATGTTCGCCATTTTTGGGCCTATTTTTTATGTGGAAGGATCCACCGTTGTAAATACAATCACCGCTTTTCGAGGGTTTGCGTTCCAACTGTAAATTGAAGTCTGATAAGTACCATAAAAGGTCTAAAAGAAGAAGGAAAAACAATAATATAGACTGTAAATTTAAACCAGTCAAAAATTTCTGATTTCTCAGAATATTTTCTTGACCTCAAAGGAAAACGTATACTATAATCTGCACTATAGATGACGTACGGGGAGACGTTTTACGGTCGCCGCACGGCACGACACCAGTTGCACTGAAGTAAAATAGAAATCTAAAAGAGTTCATTCAAGAGCACACAACACATTCGAAAGAAGGAACATGGGTCATCTTCGAATTTCGGCTACTCAAGCCTTATCAGTAGATATTTATCGCTTCTTTTCACCATTAAACTTTGTCCTATATTGGACAACTAATTGGAATTAATAAAAGAATTACTTCGTCCTATATTGGACAACTAATTGGAATTAATAAAAGAATTACTTCGTCCTATATTGGACAACTAATTGGTATTAATAAAAGAATTACTTCGTCCTATATTGGACAACTAATTGGAATTAATAAAAGAATTACTTCGTCCTATATTGGACAACTAATTCGAATTGATAAAAGGCAAATAAGTTTTATGAAATGATGGCCCTGCTTTTGCCATTGGCAAGTTCATGAAAAGATGACCCCACTGTTACAGAAAAGGACAGAACAAATAAGAAACATAACATCGCACCATAACTGCACCATACGTCACTGCCATTGCACCGACCCGGCCTCTCTGTTGTACATGTAGTAGTGCTCCAGATACAGTCTCTGTCTCTTCGCCACACCCCTCCCCCCTCCCCACACCCCTGCTGGTGTTGTTGCCGTACAGCGCCTCTCCAAACCGTCCTGTAGGTATCTGTCAGTATTGGAACGCAAGCTTTTTGTATTGAAACGTTTCCGTAGGAAACATTCCGTTACAATACGCCGAACGAGACCCGTAACTTCCGTAACTAAAGGTTACGATCCACATGAAACCGTATCGGCCCTCAACTTGGAGTGAGACTGCGGAATGATAGGTTCAGTAACGGATAAGATACGGAATAGATACGTATGCGACACGGATTAGATACGGACAGATGCGGATATATGCGTTGTGTAACGCACCATTACGGTTTACTCATCCGCGCCCGAATTTTGAAACTTTTCAAAATTTCGACGCGGATTCTGCGGACCCTGCGGATGTGATATGGACAGTTAATGACTCTGCGGATCCGATACGGATCCATTACGGATAAAACGGATAGATACGGACGGGCCATCCGTAGTATCCGCAGAATCCGTATGTGTGTGTGTGACTGTAGCATACAAGGAGTAGACAGAGATGTGGACGTCGCAGTTAATCTTTTTGTTCTTCTATCCGCTAGGCATGCGCAACAGTCCGCATCTGAAGGTATTTATCCGCATCTAAAGGTTACAGAAGGTAACGGAAGATTAGTAGTTCGTACCTATCCGTATCCATCCGCATCTATTAGTAAATATATCCGTAAATTCATTAAATAAAAATTGGCCACGCCCACAAATTCTGCGGATAAACTGAGGATTTTATCCGCAACTATCCGCCCTATCCGCAATGTGTGTGTGTGACTGGGGCATAAGATAAAAACAAGTTATTAATTCATGATAAATGAAACCTGTATTCTAAATATTAAATATATTTTTCTGATCTAGTATAAACTAGTGGATGAACATTTTTATTTGATTTATTTAGTGTATTATTTTCTTTATTGTCTTGAAGTTTAACATTTTAAAAGTTTTGACATTTTAAAACAGTAAAATGTTTTATGTGAAAAGCAAAAATGAAGACTAATCAGTCATAGCAGATGAGCACTCTTTAATGACACTTTTTTACAATTTGACCAGTTTATTTATTAAAATCAGTTGTTACATCTGTGTAGGTTGATCAAGGTCTTCACCTTTGGTGTTTAGCTATGCAGATTGATTTGAATACAAACAGTAAATATTCAAATCACATATGCATAGACTTATCAGGGTCTTTTTCGCTGTTTAGCTGTGCAGGCTGGTATGAATACTCACTACTGACAAAACTGTTATGAGATATTCAAATCAGTTGTGACAGCTTTGAAGACTGACCAGGGTCTTCATTTCTGTGTTTTGAATTTCCAGGAACGACGGGCTGCTCATGTGAACAGTAAATATTCAAACGAGCCGTCATATCTGTATAGACTGATCCGGATTTTCATTTTCTGAACAGTAGACATTCAAATCTGCCATCACATACCTGTAGACTTATCTGGATTATCAGTTTTACTGTTTTAAATTTCTAGGAATCTCATACTGCTCATGCAAAAAGGGAAGGCACTGATGAGACTGCACAGGCTGACCAAAGTCCTCTGTGTGCACGAATGTTATAATGTACGAGTACCCATTTACATGGCCCTATTTATATCATCTCTTCCTATAAAAAATAAGTCTTTGAGCAAATACATTTGTAATGGTATTTTTTACACAGTTTTCTTCAACAACACAGTCTGATCCAATTATAATTTGTTTATAACCATATTTTCTCTTTTCCTTTGACAGCTTATTTTCCTTTATCTGGCCCCTACCTGTACTTCAGTCACAA
The DNA here is from genome assembly GCA_963989385.1 of Ctena decussata. NCBI lineage: Eukaryota > Metazoa > Mollusca > Bivalvia > Lucinida > Lucinidae > Ctena > Ctena decussata. The sequence continues at coordinate 74,805,007 of OZ022498.1, read as the reverse complement.
GTCTCCCAGAAGGTCTTATCTCTGAGCAGCATGTTTCAATAAACAGTCATTAGGGTATTATGCAATCAAAAATGTGTGTCGGTCAAAGAGTTATACGGTGCACTCATGGGGGAAGCTTGAAAAAGTGGCATGTCGTCCATTTGATATTGAAGATAAATTCTCGAAATTGAATTGTGTTGTTGTTTTACATCCACGGTAAAAAGCTTTGGTCATGTCGGGACGGTCAGTTAACCTAACCACACCATTCCTGGGCAGGCTTAGACCTCCTAAGCGGTTAGCCAGTACTTAGTGCGAAATTTAACGAAAGTGGCTCTGTAGAAAGGTTGTTTAAAATCAATAACACATATTTACAGTACAGGTTAAAGAATATAATTGGACCGAGAACTTCTGAACCGTCCCTCATAGAATGTATCGCTCGTTGGCCTGGTCGCTGAAAATTAAAATGGCTAAAACTACGGCAAAAGTTATCGTGTCTTCCGGTAAAAAAAGGGTTGAGGTGGAATGAAAATCCAGAGGAAGAGTGCTTGTTCACATAGGAAAGAAAATGTAAAATCTGAGCAGAAATACCAGCTTTGAACGAGTTAATTATGCATGTTTAGTCATTCATTTATTTCTTATTTATTGAACTTTCATCACTTTCATATTATATCAAAAGATGCATAGCTACACACGTACATGTATTAGGACAATTGTTTGCATAAGTAGTGATCAAATTAAAATTTAGGTTGATGCCACTGAATCATCTACCAGTAACACTAGAATTTCGCGGAATGCGGTGTCTTGCCCGGCAGCGCATTTTCACAAAACAAAGCTAAACCTAAAAACTCAACAGAAGTTTACACCGCCGACGCCGACAACAGTACCGGAAAAGTAATATGTCACATCTGCTGGTCTCAGGCGAAGCAAAAATGGCTTATTAATTCATTATAATATAGACTCGTACATATACAATGATACAGTTGTAGATTTCAGTTATATAAGTACTAGGCTAAGGGTTTGCTGAATATACGTTAAAGCTCGATGCTACAGTGGACGCGTAATGCAAGTATATTTGCAAAAACTATACAATTACAAAAGTTTGAACACTGTAAAGTGTTAGTCCTGTTTTTTCTCGTATTCTAGATAAACAATAAGGACAAAAGCCAAGTTGACCTGTTCTCTCCGATTGCTGTCCAGTCATCTGTGAGATTAGTCGTTACCGTCTTATAAAATGGTTAATCAATGCCTTGCTGCTAGCTGATCCTCCGGCTGAAAGAAAGCAGAGATATGTCTCGTCCAATCTCGAATAATTTGTGTTATACGGCGTAATTAACTGCGTGGCGTCGCATGTGGAGGAACCTTAAGCCATGTGCGTGTATGTTAGTATGTTTTCAGATCTGTCTGTTTGACCACGGGAAATGGTTAGATCGTTGACATTTTACCTTGTTGGTACCTCAGAATTCATAGATATTTCGAGCGAAAAGAGAAGACTCTTATCAGACTGCGCGGATGCGCAGTCTGCTATGAGTCTTATCTTTTCGACATGTTGTAATGTACATTTCCACACTACGCAAATCATTACTGTTTAATCGATAGGAATGGCAGCACATTGATTTCTTTCAGCTTTTTTGGACATTCCTTTTGTAATTGCTTACAGTTCAATGCATTTTGATTTAATGACAGTGATCTGTTCTGCTGATCTCGTGGAATAAAATCGGCAGCTAATTGCTAAGAAACGTTTGATATGATATCAGGTACCAGCATGGCCTCAAATGCTTAAGCAAACGGTCTTAACTTAGTTCAGATCATTCTCTGTAGGATCTTTCTGGTCAGGGTCTGCCCTTTTTGCTATTCCGTCCCCAAATATGTGAGAAATCGTTCGTGTCAGCTTCAACTTTTATTCATTTGTTGACAGACCCTACTTTTTAGGGTACGTATACGGCAGGAAAATATATTTAAACTTACCATCAACGTATGGTAAGGATGATAATCATAAAAGAATAAATATTATGAACTGGAAAATATTTTTGAAGGTTTATTTTCGTGAAAATTAACGAACACATCAGTAAAAGTGTCTACTTTGAAAAGATATGATACTGGCTTTCAAAACTAGGTAGTTGGTTGGTTGGTTGGTTGTTTTGTGTTTAACGGCCCTTTGAAACAGTATTTCAGTCTGAATCGGGCCGCCTCCAAAAAAAGGGAGAAAGAATGTCCATGCATCCCCTACTGTACTGCAAGCACAGTAGGCACTTGTCCTACTATTATCAAAAAACAGTATTTTTAATACGAGTACTAATATACGAGAAATGTTAACACGAAGGTGCTGCTTATTGTGACCAAAAATATCTTGTTATTTTTTGCTTGTTTGTTTCTGTACAGTCTTCATAAAAATGACCAGGTGTGTTTGTTTTTTATTGCATTACCATATACTTATATGCTAGCAACCCTAAGTTTAATTTAACCGTTTTTGTGGCAACCGAAAACCAAAATAAAAAGTTGATTGGAGAAATACGTCCAAGTTATTAGCATTGCTAGAAAAGAAAACATCTGTGTCATAAGCTGCAGGTCATACATATGTGGCTTCGTGCCATAAGAACGCGACCTACCGTCATGGCCTAAACCACTGGCCAGGGTCAGAAATGGCTGTGCAAATAGTAAAGATCCTGATCAGACTGCTCCTGAAGAGCAGTCTGATTAGGATCTCCACTGTTTGCCTTGTCACTGATCCAGTAGTATTTTGATACATTGTCGAATAGTTCTAAAAATCAGCTTCCTCAAATTTGACAGTTATGACATGTATAATATTTTGTTTGAGGTGTCCCATTATTTCTGATCAATATTGTTAGAAGAATTGTCTCCTACATTCTCGCATAAACATTGTACGACAATGCATTTAACCAAAACAACATTTCTGGCAATGGCCACGATCGAAATCTAATTATAGTTTGAATCATTGACAGTGGACATTATTGACAAGAAAGATAGCTCATTTTGTGTCTTAACATCCCTTGCGAGGCATATACGGGAAGAATCATATTAATTGTGTTAGTTTAGAGTAATTTGATATGTTTCTCTTGAGACACTTCCTGACTTTTTCCATGTGCAGTGCGAGAAAAAGCCTTGGAGGAGCTGATTGATATACGTAAGGTGTATACTTCTTAAAAGGAAATATGTGATTCTTACTAAGGTGGATATAAATAGTGAAAATAAGTTGTATAAATGCTTCAAAAGCGCCAAAACGTATCAATTAGACAAAATGAGGTGTCCTTTGTGTTCTTGCGAAACTGAAACAATTGTATTCTATAAGCTTAAATTAAGAAGTACATGACTGTATGAATTTCTATCTCTATGAATCCGAAACTATATTGTTGAATTGCAGTGATTCACCACGATAACGTGTCACTAAAACAATAATTAAACTGCTATTAAAAAATAGGATATTGTTGGTTCATTTTATGATGCCTTTGCATATGTGCTGTAGTATCATGATTAGCTGTTTTATGCGTCAATAGTATGGCTCGTTCAGTTAGAGATAATCGGTAACTAGGCAGGAACTGATGAAAGTAATGCGTGAACTCTGTACTACTGAAGTCGGCAGTGTCACAATGTCTTTTGATTTTGGAATGGGAAAATCTGCCAGAATATCAGATCACTTTCCTGACTGTGACGCTCGTAATACAATTTTGATATCTTAACTTCTGCTACAAGGTCTTTCAAAATCTGTTTTCATGGTAAAGAAAACTAATGGTAAAATCACCTTCTGATCGGTTTAGTTGTGAAAGAACATGAATGTTATTCGACAAATTGCATGCTTGGTGTTAACTCTGTCGAGGTAAACAATGTGTTGCCATCAATAATAATTATTGTGGATCGGTTGTCAGACCTAAGGTTTATTGAAGACTTCGACTTGAGGTATAATAATTTTACTATATTCTGTGTTTGGTCGCGCTAGTCGGGCTCAGCTGGTAGTGTTCTGTTGCTCCAGAGTCGCATTGTCCGTTTCTGTTAAGTCCTCATCTATGTATCATCATAAGGTTATTGTCATTTATATGTTTACTGTGGTGATTCATCTATGAGCTAGAAACTACAGGACCTCAACGCGGACATTACCAAATGTCACAATGACCACTATCGAAGCCAGAATTAGGGTTCACGAAATCATAGCAGAAAAAATGTATGACCAATGCCATAACGCAATTTCTATGCAATGCAAAATGTAAAAGATGCTTTACAATAATTGCTTAACATTTATTTTATTTTTTTAATTGACACATACTTTCCCAATGACAGATGCAATATTCGGCTCGGTAACAGAAAATATGATTTCTACATATAAATTAAAAAAAGACCTTTGCTATATCAAATGATCACTTCGGTCCAGGATGTGAATCTAATTCACTTAAAAGGTTGGAAATAATGTCAGCAAAGTGATATGTTCCTTATAATGTCCAAAAGGATTTTTAAAAAGTAATAAAGATTCAATACACGACAAACGATTAAAGAAGCCTGTTTCTCAAACCATAACAATACAATTAGAAGCAATATAAATCGTTTATATCAACGTTTCTTTAAAAGGAAATATTTTTTGCAAAATTAATCTTTCTTCTAACTGAAGACAATAAAACAAACTTCCGATTATAATGAATAATTTCAAAATACATAGCTGGAACAGAAATCATCGCTTATTCTCGAGAGACCAATTGCTTAAGAGGACTTGTTTCCATTATCAGATTTGAATATTGCTTACAGATCGTAGATGGTTTCTATTGTTTTAACAAGACTTTCTAAGCCATACCGTTGTTGACTTCAATGCAGTGTATAATTTTGAATTTAAGGTACATGATTGAATTAACCTATTTATGCCTAGTGTCCGATAAAGGGACATTAGCAAACAGTGCAAACCCTTATCAGACGCCGCAGAACGCTGCGTCTGATAAGGGTTTACACTATTTGCATAAGACAAATGGGAATTTCTACAAAAATAAAATTTAGATGATAAAAATAAACTAAACCAGACACCCCTTTATTGACACATGGACTCATCCTTTGCTTCAGAACAGAAGGGTCCACTAGGCATAAATGGATTAAAATCATTTAGATTTGTGAACATCACTTTTAGTAAATATACATTGAAGACGAAAGGACAAAATTCACGTTGTCAATAATTTCCTCACTGGAATACATTACAGCTGAACTGGAGGACAACTAAGTATGTTCAATTGTCACTTGTTGACACTATAGTAATTAAATAATGAGCATACATATGAGATGCAGTGATTCCTATGGATTCTGAGTTCGATTCGTTAGTTATTCAAGAAGGAACTATATATAAAAGGTAAGTGTTTCAAAAATACGCTTTACGTCGTACTTGGAGTTTTGTTTTTAATGCACTAGTTTTACATGTTTTGAAACTAAATGAAATACTAGATACGTCACTCAACTAAATGAAAGATAACAATCTTCATCAATGTAAAAACCTAAATCTAGACTCTGAGCTTAAAGACTTGTACTGTGCATATATTATATGTCTATGTGGCTTGTCAGATGCCTAAAGGAAGATTTGTTCACAAATTGAGTTACCCTCTTCAAATAAAGACCTTACTTATCTATAAGGTCCAGTGCCCAGCTGTTCAAAACTAACGACGCCGTAAGTTAACATTACGTTAAAACTTGAAAGGTATTTTTGCTAAAAAATGTGAGAAGCTTTTGCAGTGCAAAAACACTGCCATATTTTGCCGAAAAATATGTGAGCAGCTTTTGCACTAGCAGCTTTTGCAGTGCACAAGCACATCACAATGTTTTAGCAAAAAACATTACTTCAATTGATTTTGTGGGTACTATAAGATTAAATTAATTCTTGACTAACGACTTCGTTGAGCTAACACTGCTTTGAACAACCGGGCTCTGGGTTTGCGGCTATTAAACTTGAGTAAAATCTCAAACTCAAAATGAAGCACACTGATTGGCTGCTTCCGAGCACATGCTCGGAAGCAGCCAATCTTTGTGCTTTATTTTGAGTTTGAGAATGTACTCAAGTTTTATAACCTCGGGCCTGGTTGCTAATGACAAGAAATTGTCGAGATAAAAAGCAACAGTGAGCAATTAGATACACTGTTACTCACAGGGTAGAAATAGATTAGCTTTGATCAGTTCACTGCAGTTGGGTAACGGAGAGCTATTAATTGATTTTACCCTGTGTCTTAGAGTGTATACGTCTCAGTGTTTTTACTCATTCACTAGGTGCCATTGGAAGGCTTTGGTCTTTGATTGTGGGACAGCCTGGACGCCTTCATAAGTATTGTAAAGAAATTGTCCATGCCTTAAAAATTGAGAAAGATCGAAAGTATGTAGGTTTAATGCCTTTACATGGAAGAACTTCACTTTGAACTATAGCTTTTATTACTTAACTCTGTTACGAGAACTGGCGATTACCCCCTTGTATAAAGAACCGACCAATCAGATTCAGTCCTGGTTGTCGGCTATAACGCTCTTATATGAGTAGCTGGCAACCAGCTAGAGCTACAGTTACCGCACTTCAGGCATGGTAACTTTAGCACGGTCAAATGATATTGCTTTAGGCCGCACTGCTGGTATTCAAATGTACGTACTATAGGACGAACAATTGTTCGAAGTGATGTCGGCCATGTTGTTTATGCTGGCATCATTATAGGCGTTTGTTCATTGCACATGTAAAAATTCTTTTTAAGGGGTAGGCCCGATTTTGGAGATTTTCATTTCCAAGGGAAGCAAAGAGGAAATCATTAACTGAGCCGCGACACGAGAAAACCAACAAAGTGGTTGTGCGCCCAGTGCAAACTCAATTCAGCCTGGGCATCCGCCCAGTCTGATCAGAGTCTTCGCTGTCCGCATGGAGGTAGCTTAGTCCCTTAGCTACCTTTTAAGTGCTTAGCGAAGGCGCTGATTAGACTGGATGAATGCCCAGGCTGATCTGAGTCTGCGCTGAGCGCACAACCACTTTGTTGGTTTTCTCGTGTCGCGGATCAAATTGATTTTCCTTTTTATAAATGGCTGAAAAACATGGAGTTGTGTCCATTCACCTAAACATAATCGAGACACAGACAACCACCGTAGTCCGCTATTGCCAACCGGTATTAAACGATGTCGTCAACGGCCATACCCGATATTTGCCGATAACTGTCGAAGCTCGGTATTTACCGATTTGAATAAGTGTGCCATAAGGGGGGTCGAAGACCAGAAAACAAATGAACTGCGACACGACCTACAAAGTGGCATTTGCGCCCAGCGAAGACTCGATCAGCCTGGGCAGATCAGCCTGGGCAGCCGCCCTGTCTGATCAGAGTCTTTGCTGCGGTTAAAAGGTAGATAAGGGTCTAAGCTAGCTCCATGCGGACAGCGGAGACTCCGATCTGACTGGGCGGATGCCCAGGCTGATCTGAGTCTTCGCTGGGCGCATATGCCACAATGTTGGTTTTGTTGTGTCGCGGCTCAAATGGACACAATTACGCAAACTGAATGCAGTTTGGGCGTAACGTAACATTTTAATAACATATCTACCATTGGGTCTCTGCTCTCGGAGACATGATACATGTATTGTTAGTTTGTAAAAAAACGCATGATGCATATAAAATGTTTATTAACTTCTTACGTAATCATTTGAGTTGTGTCTGTTTTATAGTGTAAGTAACTTTAACGTATAAAAGGTGAAATGTATTCTTCACTGGTAGTCTTTAAGACTTGTGAGATAAAATTAACGCTCAAATCGGATTTGTTTAGATAAATTCGTGCAACGCTGTCATTTCTATCTCGTAACAAAGGTGGGTATGACTACAAAGAATGTACAAAGAATGCATGTTTTAATCTCCATTAAGACTGCAGTTTTAACAGAAAGCTCGATTCTAACGCGCTGCTAAAATTCGTTTATGCATGAATAATGAATGCACTATGTTAAATCACTAAACACAAATAACCAATTTGAAACAGGGACACTGTAATTCAATAGATGGATGGATCATAGGAAATATAGTGTCTAAGTTGAATGGAAGACGAAACGGTGAACTGTTGATGAAGTTGGAGTACTGTACGAAACATCAGATTAGAACGTACTATGATATGGCTTAGCGATCGCTTGGGTTCCTTTTGTCATTGTTAGATACCACTATAAGCTTTTCGCTGACAAGACCCTAATAACTTTCTATTTAAACAAAATAAAGAAGGTTCTTGATTTTCTAATACAGACGGTTGGAAAAATCATTCAAATCAATTTTTTAAGAGTGATTCCTACCAAAAAGAGAGCCCCATTCACCTTAACCCTTGTGAGAACAACAGATACCCATGGGCGCCAAGTAATCAGACTTTTCTTTTTGCTTTATAGTTTCTACAGGATCTGTATACATGTATTACCCATACAAATATGGAAAACTCTGGTCAATTTAGTTTTAAGCAATATGGCTATCAACTTAATTTTTGGAAAAAACACACACAAAGGACAGGATTTCTGCTTATATTTCAATGCGCAAAAGAGGACCAGAAATGAGCCTCTGCCTGTCCCCCCTACTTTTTGCCAGTTACACGACATGTATGTATAGTCAAAGTAAAGAGCATTTTGTCATCAAACATGAAGCTACAGTCGATATTTGCTTATGCTCTTTAAATACTCTGAAGAATACAAAGCTTTACCAAAAACTGGGTTCGAGGTTATAAAACTTGAGAATAATCTCAAACTCAAAATTAACACTGATTGGCTGCTTCCGAGCATGTGCTCGGAAGCAGCCAATCAGTGTGCTTTATTTTGAGTTTGAGAATGTACTCAAGTTCTGTAACCTCGGGGCCTGATTGATGACGAGGCGTTGGAATTAAAATCTAAAACAGATATCCTTCAAGAGCAGAGAACACATTCGAAAGAAGGAACATGGGTCATACTTCGAAATTTTGGCTACTCAAGCGTCATCAGTGCCCCTGACACGCTCTGGTGACAAAAACCAGAGAAAACATACTGTACTTATTTAATTTTAATAAAGCAGTCGATTCAAAGTCTAATAAGTATCAAAAAGGGTTCAAAAGGATTAAAATCGACGAAAAAAGAAGAAGAAATAATACCAGATATTCGTGGGATTTGATGCTTTAGGAAATCTACTAAACTAACAGCCATATCCCTAACTTTAAAGTCGACAAAGAAAGAATCTAGGTAGGTGTCAGTCCAGAGAAACAAGCGCACACGTATGCTACATGAAACAATGTATGGAGTTATAAAAATCTTAAAAAGTCCCTTCAAGAGCAGAGAATACATACAGAAGTAGGAACATGGACCAGACTAGCCTCTTACTTGGTTGTTCACAAGGACAGAAATGGTACATTGTAGTTAGGAAAACGAATGTACTTAAACTTACCAGGAAATACTGTTAAATATCCAAACTGATTTAAATTGGAAGTTCTATTAGAAATTTACTCTATCCTCACTACTGGAATACATTCCATTCACAAAACTTTAAATTTTACAAAACACGCTTTTTTCTTGTTATTCATGAAATGCACGGACTGAACCAGCCCAAACCAGTTAAGGCGTTTCGGCCCACTGCAATTTGTGAATGACAGCAATGAAAGCGTCTAACCGTTTTAGAGTTTAATATAAACATGTAAAGACTACAAGTAAAGTAAAGATGTCTTGATTTCATATGACGCATAATTCAAAATCTCTCTCTCTCTCTCTCTCTCTCTCTGAATAACCAAATCTTACTCTCAGCTCTTTTAACTAATTTCTTATGTTAAATTTACGATGTTGCCCTCAAGTATGTGAGTATGACTTTGTGTGTGAGCAAGCGTGCGCTATAGAGTTGTTTTGAATTGCATCGTATATGTTTGAGCCTTATGTTGTTGCATTTTTATGCAAACTAAGTGTAATAAAGAATTGAAAGAAAGGTCACTTTGTCTCAATCAAGCACTGTTTAACCTCAACTGTATTAAGGTTGTTTTGGAAATAAGTGGCTGAACATCAAGGGCATTTGTTTTCCGATAATTATATATCTCAAAGAAAATTGCGAGGAAACATTTGTTCCGTTTCCAATTTTGATCACTGCAATTGAATGAATGGACAAGACTTGTCTTAGAAAAGCTTTCTTCCGATTATTTTGCAACATTTCTATTGACTAGCTTTGAATCTGTCCTTGTCTTCGTTTGAAATGTATACGCCTGTTCATGTATCTATTTTCCAATGACAAGTCAGTAGCCGTTATTGTCAGCAAAGGATAATAACCGATAATTGATGTATCCTGAAAAGTGTTTGCATGAGCTGCAAATGCGATAATGCGTTTTGGAAGATATGACTTGACGTACATATTACAAGGACCTGCTTTCCTCGAAATAAAAGCTACAGATGCTCTGTGGCGCAATTTATGATAGGTGGCAGCATTTGTTTTAAACTTTTTGTTTGAACACAAATATATATGATTTATGCACCGAACGTGTCACTTTTAATTTTTAATAAACCGCCCTCTGCTCCTGAAACATGTTTAGACGTGTTGATCAGACAGCTAAGTGTTATTTGGATTTTTGGATTTTATTTACGAAATTATCCACCATCCCTCCCCTGTCGCCTTTCCCATTGTTCAAGATATTTTCTGTATGCAAAGCTCTAGATAAGAGGGAGTATTTGGTGATAATTAAGGATAATTTTTGTTATTTCTGCATAAAAACCTATGTTTTGACCCCTAATCAGAACCGTCTCGATGAGACGGTTCAGATGAGGGGTCACAACATATGGTTTCAATGAGAAATAAGAAAAATTATCTCTCAATTATCATCAAATACCCTTCTTATCTAGAGCTCTGGTATGTATTGAATCTGCGGGTAAAAGTAAAAAGTATGCAAAGACCAGGAACTGAAACAATCAAAATCCAAATCCAGCCCTCAAACCATAGTTGGAAACAACTAAGATTACAAATAATCAAGATACAGAGAACATATGGCCAACTGAGTGAGCAGCTTGTTCCCAAAAGGTGGCCACTCAGCAACCCAAACCGAACCAAAAATAATAATAACATACATAAGGTAAAACATCACAGAAACTCTGACACCAAAAACAGGCAACAAAGAACCACAACAGAACTACCGCCTTGGAACGGTCAGTAATGAAATACTGGGGGGCTTAAATCGATTTTACAGGCCCAACCTCACCCTCAGTTTCTGAAGTGGTACAAAGCATTTAGTTGGTAGTTCGGTTCGCATGATAACCCTCTAACTGTATAATATTATTTGAATTTCTGATATATGTTCTCTTACAGCTTTTGTATGATATTTTAGTTCGTTTGTGTTGTGAGGAGTTTCTTTGCTAGATATATCTTTCTTGACTGCGGTGTCTCACGATCCCCACATCATACACTGTAAAAACGTTGTAGTGATAAGATGAAGTACATTTTGAGATATTGTCTATATGTTTTGACATGAGTAAAATGTTATGTAAAACATGAGATGTTTGTTAGATGTTACATTCAGAATTGTCAGATGTTACATTCTATAGACCTTTCGAAAGTGAATTTCTTTAAATGAGGCAATGTAAAAAAGAAACACCGGAGCTGATTGTTTTCACATATATCGCCTCCTTGCTTTTTGCATCGGGGCACTAGTCGTGAATGGGGACCATAAGGTATATGGTACACCATGTTTGTCTATAAAGAGAGACAACTTCTTGGCTGCTTCCCTGGGCAAGAAAACATTTCCAAAAATAATCCACTCTAAAAGCAAAGAATTTAGGAGCGAATTCAGAATTTGCTCCAAAAGGAGGAAATTCTTTTGTTCAAGAGTGAATTCCACGGAAAAAGGGGGCAAACTAAAAATGGCAGACTTGCTTTCGCTCAAGCCTTGTATGTATAGTAGATGCCCAAATGCACCAAGCTGTTAGACTTTCCTTTTTGTTGAGTTAATACCGCATGATTGTAAATTACCCATACAAATATGGAAAACTCTGACCAGATATTGCGAATGTGAAATAAATTATAGTATACAATATTTTTAATTATGTTGTATCAAAGCCATAATCGAGAGAAAAACGGCAAGTTTTTCAGTCAATTTGAAGATTTAATCCGTGGAAGAAGACAACTGTTGAGTTTACTAGTTTAAAGTTACATCTATTTGAGTCTTGTCTAACCTAGGTCCTATGTACATCATATACTACTTTACAGCATTGGCCCTGTTTATGTTGTCTTTAGTCCATCCTTGTCCACTCTGTATATTGAGTACCAGTCTCTTCTTTCATCTGCCGGTTTTTAGCGCACCTTTGTGAAGCAAAGGAGAGCTTATGCTACACCCATGACATCGTAGTCCGAATAAGCGTCAACATTCGCGTTTGTTTCCGCGTCTGTGAGCAGTTTAACCTGTGTTAATCATTTGCGTCCAGGTCTTTTGCCTACAATGTACATTGTATAAGGGCTAGAGTAATGAATTTTGGTACACACTTACATCACAAATGATTTCCTGAATGTATGTACCATTTATAACATTGACATACCTGTCATGGTCTATTGGCTTTAAAAATATAGGTTAAGTATGTTAAGCATTTGTGTTTAAGTCAGTCTTATAGTAGCTATGAGGGTTTGAGTCATAATATTTGGCAAGCACAATTATTTAGGCGACACCCAGCATATGCAACTAACCATTAGGACACTGGCCTTCATTTAACGTTTCACTGACTTTATGATGTTTCTCAGCCCCTATACTGGTAACAGTCATTAAACTTTGCATAGACTTACAAATGGACTAGACCATTTCAGCAACCTCATCCATGTATCGATACAATCTGTTTTTTGCTTTGTTGACTGTAATACGCTTCACTGATTTTATTACATTTCTCTGTCCGTATATAAGCTAAGGTCAAGATACTTGGCACTTAGTTACGTATGAACAAGAGATAATTTCAACATCACCACTCAGGTGTGAATTTGATCTAATTTATTAAATGTTTGCTTTACTGACTTTATGATACGCTTCTCTGACAATATGATAGTATTGTCTTGTAATTGGTGGCTAGAGATTTATGAATGACAGCAACAGTGGACAAATTCGATCAGGCGTTTGTAGGTATGATATACCAAACTATGCTTAAGCCTGTTTACTTTCACCGCCACTAAAGAATAATTCTCCGAATAGTGAAAGTGGAAATCATATTCGAACACATCACAGTTCGTCAACTTTTAACCTTTTTTAGACTAGAAACCCGTTTTGGAAACATGTGCAAACACAGACTGGCTCCAGTTGCAAATCTGTAGGAAAGCTAACTCTACAAGGAATATTTTTACATCAAGTAATTGCAGAGTTACCCTAGAAACACAAGGATAAAAAGGGCAACGTTAAGATTTCTACTGTTTGAATACATATAACTATTTAGCCTGAAAGCCAGGCTAGTGCAAACAGTGCAAACCCAGTTCAGACTCAGCAGAATACGGCGTCTGATCCAGGTCTTCACTGTTTGCTTACAAGAATTTCTAATCCAAAGTACAATAAAGGACGGGTTACACTTTGGCCGTTTTTTATTGCCCACGACCGATCTTGATAAAATTTATGTTTATTAAAGCTTGCTATTTGGCAGTTTATATAAGCACACTTTTAAGTTTGCGGTTTCATAAATAATCACGTGACTTCCGGTTTATTGAATATGGGGTGCTGAACGGGGTACACTAACTACCTGCGGTTTTTCGGTATAATCAGCAATTCCGCTGACATATCAGCCCTCCAAACTGACAGATATAATACTTTTGGTTCTTATCCACACCTAGAAAGGAGAAATTTTATTTGAATTTTTACTAAACCTCAGAAAAGAAGATTTTACAAGTGTTTATTAACACAATAATGAGCATGTAAAGCGTTTGTTTTTGTGAAAAAATGAAACAACTGAACAGGAAGTCGATTATACCCGACCGATATTATTAAGTAAGCGCTTTGCACGCTTGTGCTCTGGCAAATGCGTGAAAAGGTCATCAACATTCTTCTTTTCTTAAGCATTATTCACTACTTATACATATAATGAAAGCTTCATCATATCAAATATTTATAAACACGTATGAAATATTACGTATTTATGAATGCTACACAGGTACAGATGGTTCAAACATTAGACAAAATCAGTGAATCATGAAATTAAGGTCACAGGGACCTACATGTAGTACCAAATGAGACGCAGCGCTGAAGTGACTTATTATTCCAAGTCCGAGGAAGATTCAATTAAATGTTAGTTCGAAACGAACATTTTTCAATGGGTCATGAATTACAAGTCACAATGACCTACACATAGTATGACGTCATTGCAATGTCTGGCTAAACCATTGTCTTTAGTATGATGCATATATAATGTTGAATATATAAGAAAAGACTCGTATGTCACAGTAACCTACAAATAATATGAGGATTTTTTTTTTGCATCGTTTGACTGACCAACTATTTGTAATTATGTTGCGAATTCAAAATTCGTGTTGAGAAATAAGTGAAAATCCTGGTCCATACATAAAATTTAAAGGCTCAGTGAGCATGGATGCTTTGCAGTTCCTACATTTAATGAAATCAATATGATCTGATAAAATATCAGCACTCTTACCCCAATGCAAAGATATCAAAAGACGTAAGAAAAGAGCTCACTCAAGTAACTTTTCATACAAAGTTTGTTGACCAAAGTTCAAGGTCACAGAATTTTACAATGCATCAGCCTCAGGCAGAGGAATACATCATCTGACCACCTCGCAACATTATAAAATCAGAGGTTGTATCACAGCATGATGATGGCGGACATTCAGTCTAACGCCTTACATACTTTCCCCTTACATACGCATATTACGCCATACCGATACGCATGCCCGGTGCTGCGGCCCCTCACCTCTCTCCCCCCCCCCCCACACACACACGGAATCCTTGGTGGGGGCATTAGGAGCACATACTACATAGACGCACACTTTTGAGAACGCTGCGTTGTGTCGAATAATGCCTCTATTTTCTATCGGTTACAAAATATACTGCTGCGAATTTGATATAAATCCTTTAGTCCTAGTATTGGATACATGAAAATTTACCCCAAAAAATTATTTTCCGTTTACTCCTACCCACGTAACCACTGTAATATAACCTGATTATGATGGATATGTATATGAGGAATAATTATATATAAAAATTGTAGTGGTTACGAGGGTAGGATGAAGTGAAATTTGGATGCATAGTGGACGTTGGTAGTTCAAATTCCCATAGGCTCAATGTTAACTGCTGCAGACAGTACATGTATTCAACCGCAAAATTAACCTAAAAGGCATTAAAAAACGGGAAAATAAAATCGTATAGAATAAACTAGAAATATATAGCTAACATTTCTGCATGTTTATATCTGCATGGATATCTGCCTACCTTCGAAAATCGGCCTTTTCAGTGGGCACATTGCAATAGTAAAGTGTAACTCGTCCTTTGTAAACATCCACCAGAAACCCTTAAAACTAGAAATGGACCCATCCAAACGATAAAGATGGACAAGTTGACTGTAACAGTTCGAAAAAGGGTTAATGGTGTGTAAATGTGTGGAAACGTTCGTAGTCTACCACATATTTCAAATGGAAAATATAAAGCCCAGCGGTAACAAGTATCGCTGCTGACGTTATCTTTGGTAAAGTTATTTCTGTTGTATCTTGATAGGGGCTTTGCGTTAAAAATTCCTTGTTATTCTTGGAATGGTAAATTAGAAAAAAAAATATACGAAGAAAGAAGAACGATGACAGGGAGATTGTCTCAGACAGATAGTCTGGAATTCATGCCCGGAGGTTATAAAACTTTTTTCATGCTCAACTCAGCAGAGCATGAAACTTGACCTGCTCATAAATAGCAAATTACTGATAAGTACAGTTGCTTTCTTGCTCAGTTGAGCTGAGTATGAAATTTTCTCTACTTATGAATATGAAAATGCCAACATTAGTTGGCATTTTCATATTTATCAGCAGAGAAAATTTCATGCTCAGCTGAGTTGAGCACGAAAACAGTTTTTATAACCTCGGGGCCTGGCTTTTACTTTGAGGTGTATTGGAAACCTTTAGGGAAAGTACCTCTGTCAATTTGTCATTTTCATTTTTACCTGCCTTCTCCATGGGATCATCTTCTAAAGAAAAATGCTCGCCTATTAACAAATTTGGAGAGAATTTGCCTCTCTAGGAGTAAACCATTTCCTCTAAGAGAAGCCCAAATCTCATATCTCGGAGGACCCAAATTTGGAAGGTCTACGTCATCCAGGGAAGCAAACTGGCAGTCAACTACACTTATGACTACAACACCTGAAAAGTGTGATTGTTTTACAGGCGTTATTAGTCTCAGATATATACTACAAGATTCCAAACACACTGCCAATATTTATTTAACCTTATAGGAAACCATGTAAGAACGATGTTTAAAACGCTGAATATACTACCACGAGCGAAATACCTGTTGATAGCCAGTGTGCAAACTTTTAAAATAGTTCGACCTTAAAGCTTAACACATATGCACTTCGTTTCAGTTAGTATAAGAAAACGCCTAGTTATCACTATCCGCAAGAAACATTTTCTGGTGCAGTGCGGGATCCCCGGTAGCTCAGTAGGCTAAGCGCTGGCCTGCTGATCTAGCGGTCCCGGGTTCGAGCCCCACTGTAGGCTGGAATCTTTTCAATCGTAAACGAGTTTTCCGTTACACACAGACTTTCATTATCACCCAATATCGTCCTGATTTGACTGAAACACTGTTGAAAAGGACGCAAAATCGCAAGTCATCCACACATCTATTCATCCATTGTCCAGTGCATTTATTTTGGCTGCAGGAACAAATTACTAGAAGCAGGCCACAGTTGGAATATTATTACTTTTAGATCAAGCAAGACCAACTGCAAAAAAGGTTAATAGAAAGGTCCAGGGTATGCCAAAATCACAGACAACAGCAAACCAACGACACGAAGAGGAAGAGACATAGTACAATCACACACGCGCAAACAAACAAAAGCACGTTAAGCAGAAAAACCAGCTCCCTCTTCCCCAAACGATGTGATCACAAAGCTAAAACAAACACAGAAACGAGACAAAAGAGTTAAAGAAGACTTTTAAACAAAAAGTTCCTCATGGTATAAACCGCAAAGCAACACAGAGACCAAATCAGTTGACATTTGGTCAAATGTAATAGTCTGAATATATAAAATACCTGAAAAACAGGGAAAGTGTACCCGTTTACTTTAACCCATATATGGCTAGTGCCCTCAAAATGAATTTGGCAAGCAGTGCAGACCAAGATCATACACCGCAAACGCCGCATCTGATCATGGACTTCACTGTTTGCATAAGTCAAATAGCATTGCTTGAGGTAATGATCAAAACATGATACTCTCAGTATCGAGAGATAGATTTCTTCTTGAATAACAATGATAAAACGATAATCATAAACGGAACCGTCTACCCCTTATTGGACAAATGGACTCGTTCAATTTATAAGGACAGAAAAGTCTACTAGGCATAGGTTAAAGAGAAGTTTAAGCATGACATTCGTGTATCATCGTGGATGGATTGTTCTCAAGATCTGATTCATTATCTCCACTACGGTCTATTTCCATTAATTCTCGAAATTCATTACATATTTCGAAGTCCTGCCACGGTATTCACGAGTTCGCAATACAGTTTATAGTAAAACGACTTTCTTCTTTTTACCTTTCAATGAATTATAGAGATTTCTCGGTGAAATCGAAACTGATAATCTCACTATTTCAAACAGTGAAATTATCACTTTAGATTTCACTGTTTCAAAAAATAGGATTTTCGTTAAATGGTCTCATTAATTTGTTGATTGACTGGCTAAACCTTATCCGGCTTAATTTAAATTACATCACACGTGTTTGAACGTCAACACGACGTTAATGACGTCACCAAAAGCGCCAACGTAACATTTTAATGCACGCGACGTCAGGCCGCTTAAAGCCATCAATTGTCTTACCAATGGTAAAAATCGTCAAAATACAAATCATTATGAAACCTGTACAACCTTCAGAATTGATGATAGTAGTTCGGTTGATGTGCTTTTTTGTATCATATAACTGGCATAAAAGAAGGAACAAGGTATTTTGGAAAAATTATAAGTCTCTCCATAAAAATACGGTTTTCGACTCTGGTTCCCCGTTAAGCTATTTAATAATGCAACCGCGGCATAATCAATGGGATCTTTATACATTGTGATTTTATCAACTGTCAAACACCTGTACCTTGTATTTTTATCACCTGTACCTTGTGTTTTCACCATGAAATAAAGCTTGTGAAATCGAAAGTAGGTCATTTTAGTCGGCAACTAAAATGACCTAGTTATTTTTTCAAATCTATTTTATGGTAAACTCAAGGACGTTTTGAGTTTTCAAAGTCGGTCAATCACGATAATAATCAAAGGAGTAGCCGTAGTGAGAAGTTTGCAGCGATACCGCACGATAAAATATTTCATGCCGATAGAGCTATGGGGCCTTTAAGTGTCCTATCGGCA
Source organism: Ctena decussata (assembly GCA_963989385.1). Lineage (NCBI taxonomy): Eukaryota > Metazoa > Mollusca > Bivalvia > Lucinida > Lucinidae > Ctena > Ctena decussata. The sequence goes on along the minus strand of OZ022498.1, from coordinate 74,786,554 downwards.
TTCTTTCTTAGCAAATTTTTTGAGATGTGTTTGTACATGTATAAATGAAATTTCAAGCTATGTTTTAGTGTCATACCCAGTAAACACGCTGGAAGTATCATATTTGACACAAAATGGCTAGTAAAAAAGTTGTGCCTCTGTCTTGATGACTGACACATTGGAATAAAGTGATTTTGTTCAATTTTAAAGCATACATGTAAAAGAAACAGAAAATTTGACTATTTCAGTGTAAGATCTATTTTATTTTACTCATGAACACCAAAAGTGGTATTCGCCACTCGTGAAAATACTGCTTTTGGTGTTCATTCGGTGAAATAAAACTCGATCTTGCACTGAAAAAGTCAAATATCCTCTATGGCATACACGACATAATACACCATTACATCTGACAAGACATTTTAGCTTAGAAGAAGAATGACAACGCTGACAAACTTCAATGTAATTTCAAAATAGATATTCGTTTCTTTCGGGTCTTTAAACTAGTTTGACATACTGAGCAACAAGTATGGCTATATTTCGAACAAGCATTTTGTTCTTTCTTTGCGTTTTCTATCAAATAAAAGAGTTTAATCCACAAAAAGAAGCATTTTATTTTCAAAGGCACGCGATTTGTTACAGAATCGATAATTTCTTCCGCGTGAAACGATCAAACGCCCAGCAGCTTACCATTTTCTCGGATAATCTCTACATGGTGTCCTCTTCAATGATATTGAAATTCCCAGTTTCACATTCAGCCCACTTGTATGAATGTCAAGTTAGCAGCAAGCCGTCAATGCTAATCACTGCCTCTGCCAAGGTTGCTTCAAGGCTTGAAAAGAGTGGAACATTTGTAGGTAGGGACAGACCCGATCACAATTTTCGACTCTTGGCAACCCACTCTTAGTACTCTAAAATACAGTATTATCAATAAGATAAAAAATCAAAGTAAGCCGGATATTTAGTATATATGTGCAAATGTATGTGTGTATAACTTATGTAAAATGCTTATATGTATATGTGATTTGTTGCGTAAGTATGTGTATAAAATTGATGTGTTGATGTATATATATTTGTAAAGGCAAATTTATACTGGTGATTGGTGTTAAGATTGAATATCAATATTCATAATAAAATTAATAATGAGATATCATCATTCTATCATCAAATCATCTTCTTCTACCTTTCATATCATACATCCTTCGGAGAAGCTTGACAAAAAAAAAAAAAAAAAAAAAAGGGTTGCTGCCCCATTGTTAACTGGTTGTTACAAGAGCTTTAAGATTATTTTGAAAGGAACTTTGAACCAAGGTTGTCAGAAGACAACGAAGCGCGCCTCACACGTGCATGTATTACACAGCTACAAGACCTACAAATATATGAGGTCATCTGCCGTGTTATCCTGACCATTATCCCAGGTTTATAATGACTATAATAAATACCTACTAAATAGTGCTCAAAATATGAAGAGAAATCACTGAACCATAAAATGTGTATCAGAGTGCCTCAAATTTTATGAGGTCATTCGATATCTCAGACTTACCCATTTAGCCAAATACGATGTCAATCTGTTCACTAGTGTTGGAGATTTAAGGCAAAACCACTGAACCATGAAATGTAGGTCACAGTGACTCGAAGGTTCGAGCTTCATTATCACGGCTTTCTCCTACGACTACCATCATAAAGAAGCAAATATCATGTTAGATCATTTTTTTTTCTTTTTCTTTTTGTATTTTAATACATTGTCTTATGTGAACATAAATCAGTGATACCGCACAAGTTTCTGCATGCTTTTTGGTAACCTACTAGTAGGTGTTTGGTTACTGGAATGCCATCCCGACTATTTTGAATAACTTTGCAAATGACTTATTAAAAATACCAGTGTCCTTCGTAAACATAAAACTGCTAGTATACTCGCTTCTGAATATTGCGATATGTCTAACGTATCTATAATACTAAATAAACGAAGTAACGCATAAACTGCAAAATTGGTGGCATTTTCAAGCGTAATTTCTATACTGGTTCTTTCGCATATTGCTATCATTGATAATTTCGGTTAGCGTGTGTTTTAGGTTCACGTAGATTTAAAGAATTTGGGAATTAAATTCGTCTTTCATTTTAAATTCTCCCAAGTATTTTTCTAGAAACTTCGACTATTGGTCGATTTTTTTTGTCAACAATGGGTGCGTTCGAGTGAAATTATCGTGTACTCGAATACACGCGGTCCTACTAAAAACAGAAAAGGACTTACCCCACCGAAAAGAACTTTTGGGCACCGAAAAGGACTTTTATTTGCCGTTAAATGTCATATAAAACATATGTTTTAGAAATTATAATATCATCATGATAGTAATCAGCGCTTGAATAATAAGTTTGTGAATTGTAGTATCTTCATCCTAATATTTAGAACAAAACAACAGCACCGAAAAAGACTCCACTTCTGGTCAGTGAAGAGACGCCATGTACCGAAAAGGACATCGCAAATGCCGAATTTCGGGCACCGAAAAGGGCATTTTTCACTTAATGTTCTAGAAAATTATGTTTAGAAATAAAATATTTTACCCTTTATAGATTTCAAACGTTTTTATAGCATAAAATGGCATTTAAAAAGTCCTTTTCGGTGCCCGAAAGTTCTTTTCGGTCCTTTTCGGTGGCAAAAGTCCTTTTCTGTCTTTAGTAGGACCCGAATACACGTTTTAAATTAATCCGGTCGTTTCGGTTCTGCGTCGTTATATCGGCGCGCTGCTTAGCAAGTCCAAATTTAGCAGGTTCTAATGCAAAAATCCGACCCATGAACGTACGTCATTCCCCATAAATAACGATTTGTTTTTGTATTTTTGCTCATATGTCTAAACGGATGAAGAACTAAATGGTCATAGCCCCGACGGCCCTGGCTCGAAACGACCCATTTTCTTCCAGAACGATAGTCAATACGAGTAGCCAATCGAACTCGCCCATTGAAGAATAAAGCTCAACGCACATGGTCTTTCGAAAAGTTGGACGGACACACGGCGCCAAGTGTGTGCGGCTATGGTTACGTACCGCTGAGTCACTTGGGTAACGTCGTTTGGATAATTCAAACTGAACTGAACTTTCGAAAAGACAAAAATTAAAAATGTCTAAGGTTAACACACATGCGCCAGGTAAGAAAGGGCATTTTTTCCAGCGAGGCAGACAAATCAATTTCAATGATTCAGCCTTTAGTCTTCAGAGGGCTTGAATATTTTCCCCAAAAACGTTCCAGGACCCAATTTTTTCAGAAAAAAAATACCCAGGACAGGTCACATAACCAAGATGGCAAACATTTATTATAGTATAAAATTTCAAAAATCTTCTCCCCTTGAACCACGCCGGGCCGCGTAGCGCAATCGGTAGGGCACCTGACATAAGTCAGAGGTCCTGGGTTCGAAACCCGGTCTGGCCACATACTTTCTTTTCTTCTTCCGCTGATTCAAGAAGGGCAGTTGTCAGTTACTGGCGAAAGTATGTGCACTTAGTACTGGTTAACCGCTTAGGAGGTCTAAGCCTGCCCAGGAATAGTGTGGTTAGGTTAACTGACCGTCCCGACATGACCTTAGCTGTTTACCGTGGACGTTAAGCATCAAATCAACCAATTCTCCCCCAGAACCACAAATCCTGTGATCTTGAAACTTAGCATGTCGCATCAAGGACTCAAAAGCTCAACAAAATTTATATAAATGATGACCCTGGGATGACCTTGATCTGTTTGCGGCAAGGTCAACCTTTGAGTCACTTTAGTATAGTTTTTTCTATAGGAAAAAGTGAAAAAAAGTTGATTTTTTTAGAAACAATGCAGTCTGCTACCTGAAAGTTTGTAGCTGCAGACAACTAATTAGGTAAATGAAGCTTTAGTGAGTATTCATGGCCCGTAAAGGTCATATCTTCACCTGGGCCTAAGGCCATTTACATTGAAAAATTAAAACTCACTTTTTTATACAAACTTGACCATCATGAAATATTTCCGCGCTTGCGCGGGCTCTTTTCTAGTTATTATTGAAATTGGCTTATCTGTGTCTCTGAGAAAGAGGTATGTATACCCTTGTTACAAGGCCGGCGCTGGTTAAACCGAGCCTTAAAATGCATAAATAAATCCTCTACACATTTTACAAGACTTTTTTCCCTCGCGTAAGGGCTCCTTTATGTCATACATGTATTAGTACTAGTAGTAATTCATAGGGTACAGAATAGACTGACTTTTCAAGCATAAGTAACCTTTGCAACTACGAGTTCTGTTGCTACTTTGAGTATGTAAAATTCAAAAAAAGCATAATGTTCTTTCTCCGAGTAGCATTGTTTTAGCTCAAAGACTTACAAATTCCATATTATTCCTAAAACTTTCAAAGATTTGCATCACAATTCCATCTGAAGTTATTTAACTATATGTTATTTAGATTTGATTGCTGTAAGCACTTAAAGTAGCGTCACGTGTGCGATTTGCTTTCAAAAATGACTTAAATATTATGGCAAGATATAGATTTAAAAGTAATTTATTCATGGTAATCGCTGCCTTGCAGACGTTATATGTTATTCAAGAAAGTGATGCATAAAAACATCCACCGACTGAATTCGTTTTAAGGCAATGACCTAAAAAGTTCATTTGAGCCGCGACACGAGAAAACCAACAAAGTGGTTGTGCGCCCAGTGCCGACTCATATCAGCCTGGGCATCCGCCTAGTCCGATCAAACTCATCGTTAAGTGCTTAAAGGGTAGCTAAGGGTCTAAGCTACCGCCTTGCTGACAGCAAAGACTCTGATCAGACTGGGCGGATGTCCAGGTTGATCTGAGTCTGCACTGGGCGCACAATCATATTGTTGGTTTTCTCGTGTCGCGGCTCATTTCAGTTTTAGCTGTAGCTGTTATGGCCTTGAATACAATGAAATAAGTAGCACTGACGGGAAACACAAAGCTGCAAAATAACGTTGGTTACTTTATTGCAGCTGAAGAGCTCAACAGTGTTGCAAATGTATCTGCCAAAACTCTAAATAATCACTGGTTTCTGACGTGTTTTCGCTTCCCTGTGTGTTCGTTTACTTTTGCTACTTACCTGACCAGTGCATCACTTTATTAGGATTTTGTATTCCTTAAATATGTCATTACATAATTTAGTAAAGGGATTGGGCGCAAGTTATGAATACATTAGACAGTCTTTTCTGCAAGACATACATTACGTACATTCTTTTCGTAGTAATGAAGCTCTTAAAATTCCCTATTTTCGCCTCCTCACTCCGCTTTTAAATCACCAGGTGCTACAGAATAAAATCTGGATCTAAACCCTCGCCCTCTGCTTTTGCAATGATTCAAACCATTTGGTTTGCTGTTTGGTCCGCATGAAGGTTTCCTAATTCGTCAATGAATCATCACAGGAAACAAACAACTCACGGATAAGACCTATGATGAATCAAAGGTGAGGACTCGCCGGAAACAACGTATTGCGACACCTGGAGACCCATGGAGTGTCCAACAACACCACTGTCATACCGGAGCAAAAGAATATAACCGGTTAAAAACCCCGAACAGCCTTCTCCGAGCCACATTTACTCACGCATTCTGCGGGACACAGTAGCTGCAGACATCAGGTAAGAGACGCCTACGTATAAACTCGCCAGTGTAGGCGCCCCCACCAAGCCACCTCGACCCCTGCGTATCGAGAAACGAGACAGACAAGAGCATAAGGAAGGAGATGACCGATGCAGCAAGAACCTACAAAATGCCGGAATTATCCAAAAGAATGGAAGGCAAACTCCGCTTAGGTCCATGTCATTATGACAGGTCTCTCTCATGTTTAGAATACTTAAGGATTTTGTACCTGATATAAGCTACTAAGGTCACTTCAAATCTATATTTAAGTAGTGACCCCTATGCTAAAAACCAGAATCAGCACTTAAACACAGACTAACTGGGTTGATGGTATCATCGGGACAAATTGTCTTTCAGCAGCCATATCGCCCAGTGGTTTCAATACATGTATAAACGTAACTATATACATGTACCGAATTCAGTACGACAGACGCGCGTTTCTGTATTTAACATCAAACCTCAAAAGTTTGAAAGTAAAAGGTGATGGGCAGGTCTCAGCAGGCAAAGAACAGCCCTTTCCGAGCCACACTTACTGACGCCTTCCGCAAGACACAGTAGCTGCAGACATCAGGTACACTGACTTACTGGGTTGATGATACATGTATCCTCGGCGATAAATTGTCCCCGTTTTATATGAAGCATAGGTAACCAATACATTTTAGGAAGTTTGTATTGCCGTTCCTCAAGTTCCTAAACCTTTAAAACTTCCTAAAACTTTTGGGGTAAGTGGCCTTTAAATACAGAATTCTCTCCTGCAGATGTCTCTTTGTATGCCCTAGTACTACAAAGCTCCTGCTTTATAGTGTCACTGTAGTATAGCTCTCAAACAGCTAAAACTTTGTTTGAGGCCTTGTCTGATTGAACCACAACATATGAGCCGCCACACAAGAAAACCAACAAAGTGGTCGTCCGCCCAGCGCTGACTCAAATCAGCCTGCGAATCCGTCCTATTTGACCAGACTCTTCGAAAAGTGCTCAAAGGGTAGCTGAGGGTCTAAGCTATCTCCATGCGGACAGCGAAGACTCTGATCAGACTGGGCGGATGCCCAGGCTGATCTGAGTCTGTGCTGGGCGCACAACCACATTGTTGGTTTTGTCGTGTCGCGGCTCATATTTTCTATTTTCTACTTACTTCGATACTTTGCTGTAGATGTCGAAGAGTAGATTTAGGTTAAAAGGTTAGTATTTTGTAAATAAGATTTTATTTAATACGTTTAACTACTATATTGAAATGCTTACTGTCCATGCCTTTGAGACATGATGCTCAACAAACTCGTCATAAAAAAGTCGTTTACGCCATCGATCACCGAAATGGGGGAGATGCTATTAGAACCTACAATCGTGTGTAGTAAGTAGGTAATGTGAAATGAGCTCCAACACGACAAAACCAACATAGTGGCATGTGCGCCCAGCGAAGACTCAGATCAGCCTGTCCATCAGCCCAGTCTGACCAGAGTCTTTGCTGTCCGCATGTAACTAGCTTGGACACGAAGTTACCCTTTGAGTGAAAAGAGAAGACTCTGATCCGCTTTGGCTGATCTCATGCTGATCTGAGTCTTCGCTGGGCGCACATGCCAGTTTCTTGGTTTTGTCATGTCGGGACTCAAATGTTGCAACGAACAGTAATCTAGTTGTAGCAACAGAGGAGCACTTATACCAAAGTGATAAATTGTAAAAAATGAAATTTACAGACTTCTGCAGAAAAGACATTCATTATTAATGACCACCAGAGGCGTTGCCAGGGGCAATTTTATGATACGCACGATCATGTTTTACACGGAATTAAATTACTTGAGAATAATTATTTGTTTGAGAAAATATGAAGTTTCTATTGAAAGAATTTCAGTTTGTTATGTCACTGAAAAATTGGCGGAGCATGTCATACAATTTTAGTCATGCTCCGGAACCAATGGCGTCATATATGTTGCCATAGAAACTAAGAGTTCATATTGATATCTAAGTTACCTCATCGAGACGTCATTCCGTCAAAGTAATAAGCACAACAGTTGTTAATTCCATAGTTGCTATGGTAACAGATCTATGGCGTCATCTCACTTCTAATTCGGGAGGAGCATGGCATGCCATGCTCCTCTTGAATTATCAGTGAGATGCTACCTGAAATTCTTAAATAGAAAAAGTGTTATTTTTCCCGAACCTTAAATTTATTTACAGGTAATTTTATTCTCCGTTGTTTACACTCTCTGAGTGGAAGAATAAGGGTCTAGTCCCTTAACATTTCAGTTGTTACATGTTTTGGAAGTTGGTATTGAAATTGTGCCAATTAAGGAACTGTCAGCATACCAATTTGCAGATGCGTATTGATTTGTTTTCAGGTTGATAAAATTTCAATACGCACCAGTGAGTATTTACTTATAGGCAGCTACAATATACGTCCTTGGCCACTGTCGTCGCTACCTAGTTCAATGTAAGTATTAGAAAGAACTAGGTTGTGTCTTCGTTACCCTAATATTTCACAAAAGAACTGAAAAGATTCGTTTATATTGAAAACACTTTCAATCATCGACTTTTTGTCTTTTTGTTATTAAAAACCTTACTGTGCTAAAGTTTATGAACGGTCTGGAAAAATCTCTTTTGGTCATTGAAAATCTCTGGTGACGTTTTGAGGACTCCAGTTCCCCGTCAAATGATTTTTCGACGTTTATATTACGTTGCTACGCATATAATTTAAAGAGCTTGATTTAATTGATAGAATATTCAACTTGCAAATCTTTCTTTCCCTTGCTTGCAATTAAATTCTTATGTTTTCTTTTCAAATTCGAAAACATCATCGTATTTATCTTGTAATAAAATCATGGTGTTTATCTGTCTTTAGAATGGTCTCAACAATCTATATCTGTGATATGAAATTCTGCTCTGTGATGGGGGTTTTCCACTTCGAAACACAATCCCAGAAAGTCTAGATCCGTCCTATATTTGGGATTGTTTAAGAAAGAAAAAACATCCGTCTTATGTCCGAAGAAATACGGTAAACAACATATGCTGAGCAGACGCAGCGCAATTAATTTTCTCGCACACTGACAAATACACGAAGTCAATGGGATTTTACAAAAGTTGACTCACTTTTGGCACGGTGCTGTATGTTATGGACTTCTCAAAACTTTGATATAAAACCCATTTTAGTAAGAACTCTTCACTTGTAAAGCGTTTTTGGCTGATCTGACTCTTTGCTGGGAACACATTCCACTTTGTTGGGTTTGTCATGTCGCGGCTCATATTTTGTGGTGTCCAGGCCCCAACACTGTGCAGCAGATTGAGGAGGTTTCCGCAGAACAGGGTAGCAAAGCGGTAAACCTTGACTGGGCATGCGGTTTGCCTAATAACATTATTGTATTATATAATAATTTTTATTTTTGTTCCAAAAACGTTTTACAAGTGAAGAGTTCTTACTAAAATGTGTTTTATATCAAATTTTTGAAAAGTCCATAACATACAGCACCGTGCCAAAAGTGAGTCAGCTTTCTAACTACCTCCAATGCGTATGCCCAGGCTGATCGGAGTTTTCGTAGAGCGCAAATGCCACTTTGCTGGTTCTGTCGTGTCGCGGCTCAATTATCGAACACTGATGCCTGCACATCATAATCTTCACCCCAGAAACGCCCATTTCACGCTTTCTAGAGACCAGGTGAGGACGTCTCATAACTGATGTGCCATGAGATTTATCAACACTATTTAAGTTCCATTTCTAATAAGCGGCTCTTTTCCAATAAAGATTCCTAGACTAAAAAAGGTAAAGGTTTCCCATAGCCTAATAGCCGCAGGGGAAGTGGGGGTTAGAGACCCACTGTATCATTGGGCACAGCTGATGAAAGGCGGAACCCAATCCTCTCCTTTCGCTGCCTTATCCTTCCCTAATTCGAAAAAGGTACCCATTTCCTGCTGGGTTGACAGAGTTTTCCAGTCGTCGGATGGCGACGGTGAGCCGCGAACTCACGACCTTCCGGTGACTTTCTGCACAATAGCCGAGCCACTCTAACCACTCGACTACCGCGCTTCCTAGACTACGTTTCTTCAAGTATATGTCATTGAAATCAGAAGATTTCTTGTAACAGTTTACTTTGATTTGATTAATACCAAACGGAGACTGATACACTGTCAATCTTTTGAAGCCATACGGAAGAAGAAGTCTGCGATAGTGGCTGCCATGAACTACAGACGACCCTCATGCATCAATCTCTCTGACAGATCTAAATGCAAGATGACCGAGAAATGGTCCATAATGGAGCTAAACATAGCAAAACTGTTGCTTGCATGTAGTACAGAAAATTTCGCAGATGTTATCTCGATTAACAGTGTCGAATTTTGAAATTAGTCCATTCAGATGGTTACGAATTTACAGATTGTTAGTGATCACAGACTGTCATAAGTAGTGCCCATGTAAATATACCCGGTACAAAACAACCAGAGCTCAAGATAAGAGGGGTATTTGATAATAATTGAGGGATAATTTTCTTTATTTCTCCTTGAAACCATATGTTGTGACCCCTCATTTGAACCGTCTCGTCGAGACGGACCAGATGAAGGGTCACAACATATGGTTTTATGCAGAATTACCAAAAATTATCCCAAATACTCCCTCTTATCTAGGGCTCTGACAACTGTTACAGTATTAATAATTTTGCTTTTAAAAATCGGGAATCAACTGTAGGAGAACAGTTTCCGCTTCCCTGACAGATAACTCATTTCTCCAAGGGGGTTACTGGAAAAAGAAAATTAGCATCCTAGAGATCAATTTATTTCTTTTAAGAGAAGACCCTATGATAAAAGAGGCGAATATTTCCATACCAGAGTGATTTTTCTTGACTATGTGTATATCAACAGATTTATGTTGTTATATTTCGTTTACTTCGTTCAGTTTCGTCAACTGTTCTATGAGTTACACATTCGGACTTAAAAGTTTGGTATATTGACCACTTCTACTTTGTTACATATATAAACCTCATTCCCTTTTCTATCCACAGAATGTACGGCTAGAAATAACGAAATAAAATATTTTGTGGTGTATATCCAGACCGATAAAAAAGTTATAAAGTACTTCTAAATATTGGGATAGATTTGCCTGAGCCAAGAGTATTGACTAAGTTTAACGCCAACAACGCATTATCCAATGTAATATTCTGATAAATCACCTTTAAGAATCAATTTGCTCACAGCTGATGAAATGGTTACACCTCCAAGTTTTTTTCCTGAAATTTCCCACGAGAAACAAATTTTGTGACTCCTGTTTATTTCCTAGAAAAAAGACACGGGAGTTCTTGGGAAAGAAATGGATTTTATTTCCGAGGGCGAAAATTAGTTCATTATAGAAAAGCTCCCAATATATTGGACCACAAATAGATTCGACTTAACCACTTCCCCCATGGAGGTGTCTCAGTTCACCTTAAATATTCTATGCCCAACTATTTAGGGTTACGGCGATGAAGCCAACACATTATCAATCAGGCCTCGGCATGCAATGACAGAGTGAGCAGTCACAGTAGCCTGAACACCCACGCAGTTAGGCTAGAGACTTCGTAAAATGTTCTGACCAGGATCATCTCACTTGTTGCTGTTGGCGAGCCGCGACACGAGAAAACCAACAAAGTGGTTGTGCGCCCAGCGCAGACTCAGATCAGCCTGGGTATCCGCCCAGTCTGATCAGTCTCTTAGCTAAGCGCTTAAAGGGTAGCAAAGGGTCTGAGCTACCTCCATGCGGACAGCGAAGGCTCTGATCAGACTGGGCGGATGCTCAGGCTGATCTGAGTCTGCGCTAGGCGCATAACCACTTTGTTGGTTTTCTCGTGTCGCGGCTTAATTATCCATTCAGCATCTTTTTTTTTTAAATTCATGGCTCAATTAAAGACGATAACATTTCGTGTTTCCTCTTTTATCCTTCTGAAATGCAACAAATATTCAATTTGTTCAACACAACACTGTTCGCTGAAGAAAATTCAATCAAAGCCACAGGGCTGATTAAATTGAGAGAAGTAATTTTATGTAAATCAGTATTTATCACGACAATACACAGCAAATTAATTCTCACAGCAATTTGACTGTATTGAAGATTCTTCTGCCATTTCGATGTTTTATTGCCCTGCTTCTAGCTACAAGCCACACATCGACTAGAATTCAGCCTTTAGCGTCAGAAAAACCTGACAGCAAACGGTAAGTGTATTCACTACATCGTGGAAACACTGTTTGTAGAGCCAAGTGTTGGCACAGGTCACTCAACTTTTTAGACTGTTTTATACATATAATGCAAACCACAGTTTGAAGCTTGAAACAAGAAAAATATTGATGCAAAGCCGTTGGGCCGCTGCACATTACAATTGCGTCGTTTATTTTTTATATTGTATGGAAATAATAAGAGCTGCGACACGAGAAAACCAACAATGTGGTTGTGCGCCCAGTGCAGACTCAGATCAGCCTGGGCATCCGCCCAGTCTGATCAGACTCTTCGCTAAGGTACATCCATGCGGACAGCGAAGACGCTGATCAGACTTGGCGGATGCCCAGGCTGTTCTGAGTCTGCACTGAGCGCACAACCACTTTGTTGGTTTTCTCGTGTCGCGGCTCAAGTGTGTGAGGGGGGGGGGGGGGGAGGGGCCGTGGGTAGTGTTGAGTACAATAACTGCACATGAACAAACTCAGCTAAATCCAGTTTCCCACATGTGTATTCGTTCTTCTGATGTATGTTTCTTCAGAATTTGAATTAGTCTCTATACTTTCCCCGGAAGTAAAGCCATTCACTCAGATGTCGATGTTATGTTGTTCTGCTTTGTTGTTTGTGTCTCTCATTTTTCTTCTTCGGGTACTTTGATTGGGTTGTGCTCTGTTGATATGCCATATCATGAGGTTTTAGATAGTAAGACGCCAGCATCACTTACAACAATTAACAGGGTAACCATAAAATGTCCATATGAACTGCGACACAATAAAACTAACAAAGTGGCATGTGCGCAACGCGAAGACTCAGATCAACCTGGAAGTAGCTTAGACCCTTCGCTACTCTTAAAGCAAACAGCGAAGACTGATCAGACTGGGTGGCTGCCCAAGCTGGTCTGTGTCTTCACTGGGCGCACATGTCACTTTGTTGGTTTTGTTGTGTCGCGGCTCATACGTGTACAGTAACTATTGTGAAAGCCTTTGTTATGATGAAGCTGTTGAGTAAATGGTGGCTCTATGTTCCATCATCTTCAACCTAAAATGAGCCGCGACACGACAAAACCAACAATGTCGTTGTGCGCCCAGCGCAGACTCAGATCAGCCTAGGCATCCGCCAAGTTTGACTCTTCGTTAAGTGCTCAGTGGTAGCTAAGAGTCTTAGCTACCTCCTTGCATACAGCGAAGACTCTGATCAGACTGGGCGGATGCCCAGGCTGATCTGAGTCTGTGCTGGACGCACGACCACATTGTTGGTTTTCTCGTGTCGCGGCTCAAATCCTGAATACCAGTGAACTCATAGTTTTCTCATCAACAACGCAAAACCATCAATATTCCAAACCTTCATTGTCTTGCTTTTTATCAACAATAAGAAAGAAAGTGCCTCATCAATATTCATGAAATAATCAAAACCATTGATTTAGAAAAAAATGAATTCATTTCCATGGTTTGCTGATGTACATTCCTCAACAAACGCTTGTGCTATTGCGGTATCATAAAAAAGAAAGACAAACAACAATAATAATAATAATACTAACATTTGACAAAATACAGATCCGACGAAAGCAAAACATGCTATGATCAATGCCAGTCCATTTATCAAACAGTTATAATGTATACAGTTCATGCTAGTCCGGATATTTGACTGGCCCGGCGGGTGTGAGAGAGTTTTCGTAAACTTTTAGAATTTACCTGTCGCCACATTTCAGTCAAGATATGCATTGACCGGTCAAATCAGGTGAAACCCTCAGGCAAACAATTGCACGTGTGGTTTTGTGACAATAGTTTCTTTTGTAAAATATACACGGACGAATTTTAAAGGCGGAGCGATAAGTGTTTTGGCGTTATGTCAACTGACTGTTTTTGTATGACTAGGGAGGATCTTACCTGTTTACGTTTGAATGTACGTGTATTAGGTGAATATAACTAGTTTTGTTCGCGTATATACGAGAAGTTGTGTTCGTATAACGACTTCTATGATTAAGGCGAGGATTTTCCCCATTAGATCGGCACGACAGGTCCGAATTTTCAAAAGCATAAAGTGTGCAAATTTTTCTTAGCAGAGCTTCCACAAATATGTAAACCGTATGGAATCAGATCATTTGTGATTCAGACCCAAAGACATCGGGTGATAATCCAGGCTGACCCTACCTACCCTAAATTCAAGGTTTTTGCATACCTCGTTTTTTGAGGTAACAAAAATATTGAAATCAGTCATTCATTCCATAATTCTTTGTCATAAATGCATGCTAAATACACGCATATCACAATATAAAGCAATGGTTTTCTTCTTGTTACGCCTGATTGGCATTTAAACATGCAAAACCGTAGTTACACTTCCGGTCAAACGGGCCAAAAGAGAACGCTTCACTATACCTTGAATACAAGTACTTTGCCCTCCCCGTGACCCAGCTTTTCCTTCATGCAGCAGACTTATGCGAAGTTAGTACGCAATATATATGAGTGGGAAGCTGGGTCACGGAGGAAACGATACTCAGTAAGCCAAAGAAGAAGAACGGACAACAGTAGCACTGTGATCTTCAGGGATTATATTGTGTACTATGACCTTTAAATGAGGTCAAGGTCACATACATATAGTCAAAACTATCCAGTGCTGTCTGTTATGTAAGTAACGTAAGTCAAAAGAGGGTGAAATGTATACAATTAATCATTATTTCAACGATCAGTTTGAGGATAATTCACAATTAATCTCAACAATGACGTCAACGTCAAGATATGTTTAACGTACTTAACAAAGACACAAACCCTTGAAAATTCATTTGTCATGCAACTTACATGTCATAGTCATAAATGCAAAGCAAAAGCAAGTGATCCGTATAACTTTTTATCATGGGGAAAATTCACGCCTTAAGCATAGAAGTCCTTCGTTCTTATTGTCCTTATTAATGATTTCGTTGGTCTGTTGTGTGGATGTAGATGATAATTGTCTTGGTTGGGTTGTACCATTGCGGAACTTAAAGGCGAGGTTTGGACCCAGTAACACTAGTTCAAGCCCCCCACCCCGCCCCCAGTATTCTATTATCGACCATTTCAAGACGCTGTTTCTGTTATGGTTCCTCAGTGTTACATGTTGTTATGTCCGCGTGTCTGTGGTCTCGAGCAATATAGACACCTGGGGCCGTATTCATAAAGCCACTTAAGTCGTTGCCATGCTGTTGCTAAGGCTAAATATCCATAAAGGAGATTCCCTACAACTATGAAATTTGGTCTGGAGGAACAGTCTTTGTAAGACTGTTCCTCAAGAGCAAATTTCATAGTTGTAGGGAATCTCCTTCAAAGAAATTTAGCCTTAGCAACAGCCTAGCAACGACTTAAGTAGCTTTATGAATACGGCCCCTGAATAACTTCCCATCCTGCTTTCTGTTTTGTCTTGTTTTGTAATTCAAAATATAAAATAGGAAAACATAGATGTCGCTGCTATTGCCAGTCAGGATAGCTGAATGACCAACTGTTTTGGAAAGAGCTGTTCGTTGGGTTTATTGTGCGTGTCTTTCGTGAATTTTTGTCAGTTTGCGTGTGTGTGTGTGTGCTTCTTTTGCCTTTGGTTTTGAGGGCAGGGTGTGTGATTTGATCATGGCGATTCTATTAATTCCTGAACATTGCCTATCTTTTAACTACGCCGAGATATTTATAGCAGCAAGTCTTCCTTTAAGTTAGTTTTTAGAAATATCCATCATTCTGAATGTCATCGATATCTAAGTTTATCATACAGGTACAGAATTTTAGAGTGCAAAAGAAAACATTTGCATATTTGAAAAAGCTGAGTTAAAAGCTTAGTTGATATATGAACATCGCCTGTGATACAAGGGTAACGTAACGCAGAAACGTATAGAAACAGCACTTATTGAAAGCTTAACACATGTAGGTGGTCACAAAGCTAAAATCATTAACATACGTTGTTATTCTTATAGAACAGAACAGAACAGAACAAAACTTTATTCTTGTAAAAAATTCTCAGGCCACACGCAGGTGGCATATGAGAAAAAATCCCATTATAAAAATGATGAGCCCAAACCTAAATCCCGGGTTGCGACGGTCAGAAACAAATTTACTGGCCAGGCTTTGAGGTCAACGGATACACCTCCATCTTTTTCCGCCATTTTTACAACGAGGCGCAACTTTTAGGACTTCCGTTTGCTTCCCTGGATGATAAAATTCTTCTTAAATAGATCTACTCTTGAAAGAAAGAACTTGCTTCTAGAGGAAAAAAAAATTTTTTTTTAAGTTTTGACCTAATTGAGAAGAGGGCAAAGAATGACAGAGTTTATCCATTTATCTCAAAATAGAGGATTTTAGTGTCATATGATAAATAGAATCTTTCATTCCTGCTCCTGTATTACTGAATTTATTAACGAGTTGGGGAAAATGATAAGATGCGAGGCTGTGCCGAGCATCTTATCGTTTTCACCAACGAGTTTTATAAATTCAATAATACAGGAGCACGAATGCAAGATTCTATTTATCATATGACACTAACATCGCATTTTATTAGCAAATTTGCACTAAAACGTCACGATTTCGCCATTAGAAAACGCGACGTTTTATGGACGTCAACCATACTGTAACGTTACGACGTAATTTGCATATTTAATCCACTAGTGGATTATCGTTTTTTAATGCATGGCTTTATTATACTCTCAGATGCGACGTTATATGATAAACTAAATTTCACAACCATTCATTTAAAGTCCTAAGTCTGCGGCTCCCGGCCTTCAAAGGTGTTTTTTTATGTTGTAGACTTTCAAAGCAAGGTTATATTTAAATCTTGGTATGAAAGTTAAAGCGGCAGTTTAGGACAGACTTTTCTCGAAATATATTTTGAATAACGAAAAACTAGGACTGAAATTTGAATCCTATGACTTAAACACCCGTTTCCGTGCTAGCCAGTCATATACAACTTCGTGATATTACTTCCTTACACGGCTACACTTCAATTTTGAAAACACTCAGAGCGTGCGTTAGCGGAATTGTCTGGGTTTCCATTTATAATTGTCTGATGGCTACAAACATTGGTGACAATCAGTACCTCTATCAAGAATTGTAGCCAATTTGAGAAGACGTGATGTATATTCGGATTCCTCGGCCACCAAACGCTAGTACTTGAGTTCTCCAAAATGATTGACTTAAACGAAATTATGTAGTGCTTTATGAATCTGATTGTATCCCTGTTCAGATCTGAAAGCCTAATTTACTTTGACCAGCTCTAAAAGATCCTCTGTTTAGCTTTTGTCTGCTCTGAAGGCATCCAGTTTTTCTTCAGTTTCGACCAGCTTTGAACACATCCAGTTGTCCATTTCGACCAGCTCTTTCGAAAGCATCCGGTTTTTCTCTTCGACTAGCTCTGAAGGCACCCACTGTTTCAAACACCCAGCTTTTCATTTCTACTTGCTCTGAAAGCACCTACTTGTTTTTAGTTCAATAAGCTCTGTTTTTACTCACGGGGTGACACATGTATACCAGCGTCATAAACAAGTATCCCCATGGAGTGTTAACGATCTAACTTTCTGTCTAGAGACTCTATCCCCATATGTGTAGGGAGGCAATTCTTTTTGTCAAATTGTTCCCCCTTGGACGCCTAAAGACTTTTATACAAAAAAAGATAAATAAATAAATACGTTCAAACTGACTTAAGCACGGTTGTACCGCCATGTGCTGTTTCGTTCTCTTCAATAGTTTTGAGTGGACTGCTCCTTTAACGTTAATTGACGGAACCTTATTTCAAGAAATCCCATTTGATAGGAAAGGACTAAAGTTCTATGAATAATTTTACAATCGAGCGCATATCTTGCAATCGTTTAAAATGACATAACGCATGGTAAATTGTCGACTTTAAATTAGCAATTTGTTTTACAAATAGGATGGATTAATCTGAAATCAAGCGAATGCTTTATTTCGTAGATGTCATGTTTCATTATACCGCGTGACAGTTGTATGCTATCTACAAAACTCATGTAGGGAATGTTATGGAGGGATGAATATTGGCTCTAAAGGAGCAGTTAGTTTCAGTCGAAACGGTTTAAAGCGCACAAACACATTCAGTAAAACTACAAATGAGCCGCAAAACGGCAAAACAAACAAAGTGGCATGTGCGCCCAACGAAGACTCAGATCAGCCTTGGCAGCCGCCAAGTCAGATCAGAGAATTCTATGCTGTCTGCGTGGAGGTAGTTTTGGCCTTTAGCTAGCCTTTAAGCGCACAGCGAAGACTCTGATCAGACTGGGTGGATACGCCACAGCGAAGCATGTAAAATCATACAAACCGATGATAAAATAAAGTTGAGGATTCAATGCAACCCAAAGCCAGAGTGAAAGGAGGCCGTCCTTTAGACTACAAATGGCTCTGCCAAAGTCAATGGCGGTCGTACATCAGCCTTTATTAGCTGACTTAGGATTGTAGGAGGCGGGGTCTGTTTCCGGTTTGACTGTGGATCTATTAATAGGATAAGAAAGTTGTCAACCCTGAAGTGAATGCATTTTGCCGCATTACATCAAAACAACAGTCAAAACTTACTGCTTCTTCTAGGCTATTTTTCAAAGAGAGACAGGAAAATATGCAGGAACAGCCATACAGCACTCACACTTCGTTTATGATTACAAACATGCTAACTCAGAGGAACTGCATGAGGAACCCATCGGAATACGCAGTAGAAAACAAAATAGTTCCATAACTTTATAATTACAAATAACTCTGCAATACTTTCTTTCCACATGATCTTGTTTTTTTTTTTTTCAGCGCTTTTTTTTGCTTGCAAAGTCCATCCCTGTCCACGCTCAAATATTGTCTTCCCGTTTTTGTCTCGCTGATCTTCTTTTGCCATTTACTAAACGCTGGAAAACTGTAAATTTAAAGAGTAACTACACTTCAGAAACTGACTGAATCAGATCCCAAACCCTATCCCCAACATCAAAGGGAAAGATTGACAAAGACATCCCAACAAACAATAAATTACAAGTGATAAGCCGAGTCAGCAGCTCTTTCCCAAATAGATGGCAACTTAGCTATCTTTATTGAACTAAATAATTTAAACCAACAGACGGGTTACAACGGACTAAGCAAATTATATGAAAAACATTTAACAATTATTTTTACCTATTTTCTATTTTTATGATAGAAGGATTAAACTGAGAACACAATAAAACAAACAGCACCGAACATAAAACAAATGCAACCGCAACAAAAGTACCGCCTTGGGACGGTCAGTAATAACTACTGGGGGGTTTAAACCGGTTTTACTGGGCCAAAACCTTCACCCTCACCCTCCGCTGCGGTTGGGAGTTAAATTAATTCTAAGCCTGTTAGTGATACTCATAGTTGTTTGATTGGTGGTGATACCGTCAAGAGAGGAGCAACACTCATACCGGTTATCAGACAAGGCTAATGAAAATATGCTTATAACAATTGCCTTTTGAACAAGGAATGATATAACAAGTAAAACTACCTGAACATTAACTAGCTTTACGTAGGCTGAGCCAGAGTAAAAGAAACCATTCTGCCCTTTTTATCAAATTGTCAGTTATTTAGATTTCATGTATCTGCTGTGCCGGTTTTATTGAACGACTTCAGTGGTGTTGCTGACGCCCCAGGGATCTCCAGGTGTCTTAACACGTTTTGGCTGTCGTGTCCTCATCCTTGTTTCATCACGGTCTTTTCTTGATTTTAATTGTTGACCGTGATGACTCTCTGATGAGTTAGGGAACCTCCATACGAACCGAACTACCAACTAATTGTGTGCACCGCGGCAGAGGGTGAGGGTGAAGGTTTGGGCCCTGTTAAACCGGTTTAACCCTCCCCCCTCCCCCCAGGCAGTTATTACTGATCGTCCCATGGCGGTACTTTCGTTGCGGTTGCATTTGTTTTATGTTCGGTGCTGCTTAATTTATTGTATTCTCATTTTAACCCTTCTATAATAAAAATAGGTAAAATAGTTGTTAAATGTTTTTCGTATAATTTGCTTAGTCTGTGTGTAACCCTTCTGTTGGTCTAGCTGGGCCGGGTAGCGCAATCGGTAGGGCACCTGACTCGTAAGTCAGAGGTCCTGGGTTCGAATCCCGGTCTGGCCACATACTTTCGTTTCTCCTTCCGCTGATTCAAGAAGGGCAGTTGTCAGTTACTGGCGAAAGTATGTGCACTTAGTACTAGTTAACCGCTTAGGAGGTCTAAGCCTGCCCAGGAATAGTGTGGTTAGGTTAACTGACCGTCCCGACATGACCTTAGTTGTTTACCGTGGACGTTAAGCATCAAATCAACCAACCAACCAAATCTGTTGGTCTAAATTATTTAGTTCTATAAAGATAGCTGAGTTGCCACCTATTTGGGAAAGGGCTGCTGACTCGGCTTATCACTTGTAATTTATTATTTGTTTGGGTGTCTTTGTCAATCTTTCCCTGTGATGTTGGGGATAGGGTTTGGGATCTGATTCAGTCAGTTCCTGAAGTGTAGTTACTCTTTAAATTTGTTTGTTATCATATAAGGCTGATGTGTTATAATGACTAGTTTATACAATTATAAGCCTTAGGCCGATGTGTTATAATGACTAGTTTTATAATTTAAGGCTGGTGTATTAAAATGACTAATTTACATAATTATAAGCTTGAGGTATTATAATGAAAAGTTCATGTAATTTTAAGATTGATATGTTATAATGATTTGTTCATATAAGGCTGATGTGATTATGGCTAATTTATATAACTATCAGACAGATGTGATATAATTACCATTTTATGTAATTATGAAGCTGATGTATTATAATTACTATTTAATAATATTCTAAGGCTTAGGTGTTATAATATCTTGATTTTTTCAACGCATGAACTATGTATTAAAAGAGTCTAGGCTTTGTGCATGTATACATGTACCCATGCAATCTGTCTTATTACCCGTCAATGATTCTGATTCATCTCCTTTTATTTCCTTCCTCATCGCACGGTAAATTAAAACTGCATTATCAAACAGCCGGTATTGTCAAAGTGTATTTTTCTTTCAAGAAAATAAATTAATTTGCTCTTATGCATATATTATAATATGAGCCGCGACACGACAAAACCAACAATATGGCTGTGCGCCCACCGCAGACTCAGGTCAGACTGGGCATCCGCCCAGTCTGATCAGAGTCTTCGCCGTCCGCATGGAGGTGACTTAGACCCTTAGCTACCTTTTGAGCTCTTAACGAAGAGTCTGATCAAACTGGGTGGATGCCCAGGCTGATCTGAGTCTGCGCTGGGCGCACAACCACATTGTTGTTTTTCTCGTGTCGCGGCTCATATATATATAAAAAGCAAGTCGACATTCCTTAAACTATTTCAAACCAGCGTAATGAGATCAATGGCACTTCCTTCCTAGTGGTCTTTTCTATCTTTTTCATCATATTTCAAATCTCATATCGACGTTACCCCCGCACCTCAGCGGAACGAATCCATAGTTGCAGTAACGGGGCGCCGAGCGTCCGTCCATTCTATCTTTTTTAAATCATCAGGCCCCGAGGTTATAAAAAATTTTTCATGCTCAACTCAGCTGAGCATGAAATTTTACCTGCTTATAAATAGCAAATTACTAATAAGTCCAGTTGTTTTCATGCTCAGTTTAGCTGAGTATGAAATTTTCTCTGCTTATGAATATGAAAATGCCAACATTAGTTGGTATTTTCAGATTTATCAGCAGAGAAAATTTCATGCTCAGCTGAGTTGAGCACGAAAAAAGTTTTATAACCTCAGGACCTGGTTTATTTGTTTTTGATGTAGATATTATGCAAACAGTGCAGATTCTGATCAAACGCTAAGTTGTGCGGCGTCTAGTTTTGAGTGTGCGCTGTTTGCTATTGTCATTTGTTTGGACGTGAATGCCTTATTTGGTCAAAATTATACTGTAACTTGTTGGTCTTTGCATCTCAAACTAAGGTTCTTGATCTCAGACAGAGTACAATACGTGTCATTTCCATTGTCATTCACAGAGTAACGTAACAGGATTGATCACAAAATTTTCTTTCATACATTTCTATGGTCGCCAAACAAAACAAACATGACGCATTGAAAAGGTAGCTCGGGGCACACGCGATATGCAAAGACTCAGCTAGGCTGCACTATCTGCTTGGTCTGGGCGGGGCTGTCGCTTTGGCATAGACAGTTTCTGAATTTTGGGGAATTAATCAAATAAAGATTAAAACCTTAGAACATTTTACATTGGTACACAGAGTAATTAGATCATTTGCTGTTTGCATAAGTCATTTGGTTTCTTTTTCGTGACGCCGTTCATATCTTGCATCAAAATCGATTCGTCCAAAACGCGATGAAATAGGATCTGTCTCGCAGACAAGCGAGGACTAATGATTGATAGGTTTTCTACGCTTCCAATTTCAATAA
The DNA here is from genome assembly GCA_963989385.1 of Ctena decussata. Classification (NCBI taxonomy): domain Eukaryota; kingdom Metazoa; phylum Mollusca; class Bivalvia; order Lucinida; family Lucinidae; genus Ctena; species Ctena decussata. Next base: position 74,764,444 of record OZ022498.1, on the reverse strand, counting down.
AGGACAGCAGCCAACGAATACCAATTTTCAGCTGTCGAACACTATACTCATAATACTACTCTACCATTTCAGGGCAAATATATTGCCAACTGAATTATATAAGATTTTGGTATATATAACGCCAGACAACAGGATCAACACTGAAGATTTTGAAATCTGGTTCAACGGTCTATTTCTATCACTAACATTCTGACAATGCGACGGATTATGCTAAGACTATTGGTAAACAGGGCGGTTACGTTACGATCTAGCATTAGCATGGCGTATGAATTATGGTATAAGTTTAATAGTTATTATAAGATACACTAGCATTAAAATTGTAGCAATTATAACATTAGAAACAAACGTGATAATATGCGTTTAGCGATAAACAGTCTGTAAACTTGATTCATTCGCAACTGCTTCTTATATGGAAACATACAGCAAACGCACTGTCTCCAAACAGACTAGTTATCTTTACAGTCATGTAGAAAGGTCCATGCCATTGATGCCATACTTTTTTGAGCATTTAAAAAGATGGAAACAAGGGACCATTAAAAGTTGAACATGCCTGTTTATACATACAAAACTCATGTCATATTGTTGTATTTGTGTATCCATGATATTAACTGAAAACGCGAAATATTTTTGTTCTTGGTATTTATATTCAGCTCAGAATACCATGTTACATGTACTTGTTTTCTTTCTCTTTTTTGCAAACTTCCTCCTTAGGGTAAAGTCGGGTAAATTCGGACAGCGGGTAAATTCGAACAGTGTCATTGTCATTGTAAAACAAAATTAACCGGGCAAACGGTGAAAATCCTGATGAGACGATTCAACATTAGGAGCCGTCTCATCTGGATTTTCACTGTTTGCAATGGTACATGTATGTCCGAATTTACCCGCTGTCCGAAGTTACCCGACTCTACCCTTATTATTATCCCCTCACACCACGAAGTGGTGAGGGGATATAGGGTTTGTCCCGTACGTAAGTACGTACGTACGTACGTATGTTCACCTTTTGTCATCGCTCTAGCACTTACGTTTCTCAATGGATTTTGAAATAACTTCACACAAGTGTAGGGCATGACAATATCTCGAGCAAGTTCGACTTTCAGGATGCTGCGCCCAAGGTCAAGGTCACTGTGGCTATTTTAAGAAAAACTTTGTCAGCACTCTAGCGCCTACATTTCTCAATGGATTTTAAAATAACTTCACACAAATGTAGGGCATGACAATATCTCGAGCAAGTTCGACTTTCAGGGTGCTGCGCCCAAGGTCAAGGTGGCTATTTTTAGAAAAACTTTGTCATCGCTCTAGCGCCTACATTTCTCAATGAATTTTGAAATAACTTCACACAAACGTAGGGCATGACAATATCTCGAGCAAGTTCGACTTTCAGGGTGCTGTGCCCAAGGTCAAGGTCACTGTGGCTATTTTTAGAAAAATCTTGTCATCGCTCTAGCGCCTACATTTCTCAACGGATTTTAAAATAACTTCATTCAAATGTAGGGCATAACAATATCTTGAGCAAGTTTGACTTTCAGGGTGCTGCGCCTAAGGTCAAGGTCACTGTGGCTATTTTTAGAAAAACTTTGTCATCGCTCTAGCGCCTTCATTTCTCAACGGATTTGGAAATAACTTAATACAAATGTAGGGCATGACAATATCTGGAGCAAGTTTGACTTTCAGGGTGCTGCGCCCAAGGTCAAGGTCACTGTGGCTATTTTTAGAAAAACTTTGTCATCACTCTAGCGCCTACATTTCTCAACGGATTTTGAAGTAACTTTACACAAATGTAGGGCATGACAATATCTGGAGCAAGTTTGACTTTCAGGGTGCTGTGCCCAAGGTCAAGGTCACTGTGGCTATTTTTAGAAAAACTTTGTCATCACTTCTCAACGGATTTTGAAGTAACTTCACACAAATGTAGGGCATGACAATATCTCGGGCAAGTTCGACTTTCAGGGTGCTGCGCCCAAGGTCAAGGTCACTGTGGCTATTTTTAGAAAAACTTTGTCATCGCTCTAGCGCCTACATTTCTCAACGGATTTTAAAATAACTTCACACAAATGTAGGGCAAGACAATATCTCCTGCAAGTTTGACTTTCATAGTTCTGCGCCTAAGGTCAAGGTCACTGTTGCTATTTTTAGAAAAAAACTTTGTCAGCGCTCTAGTGCTTATATTTCTCAATGGATTTTGAAATAACTTCACACAAATGTAGGGCATGACAATATCTCGAGCAAGTTCGACTTTCAGGGCGCTGCGCTTAAAAGGTCAAGGTCACTGTAGCTATTTTTAGAAAATTTGTCATCGCTCTAGCGCCTACATTTCTCCATGGATTTTAAAATAACTTCACACAAATGTAGGGTATGACAATATCTCGAGCAAGTAGTCTTGTGTGAGGGGATTTGTATCGCCTGCGATGCCTTGTTTGATTAAAAAACTTCTGAACAACTCTTACATTATAGAAGATACGCCATCACTATATCAACATGGACCTTTTTGGCCCTATGTGATTTTTTAACCCGAAGCGTTAAATTCAAGTAGATTTCAGGATCTAATGCCTACTTAAAACTGCGGAACATACATGACACACAGCGTATATTTAGCAGTTATCATCAAAACTGTGGGCTCCTTTGAAATAAAGGTGCAGCTGAGTTAGATAGAACAGCTGACAAAAACAAGCCAATCATTTCAGACTCTATGATTTCTACATTCCCACGTGATGCAAAGCATACCTGCATAGAACCAGTTGAGGTAAACCAAATACAGTGTAATTTGCAAGTGTTCCATCAAGTGTTCCATCAAAACATGTACATGTTTACGAAATCGTAGATACAAGAAGATATATATGAAGGATGCAATATTTTCTAAATTCACAGCTGCAGCTACATGTTAAGTCTGGCAATACAAACTATCATTGACCCTTAGTTATGATTTTTATACATACATGTATAATCAATGTTAGGGTCTTGTTAAGTTATTTGATAATGTAGTTTGTTCATCAAGGTATATTATGAGTTTAGTGTTCGACATCAGTTGTTTCAGAGATTTTTCTTCAAATGACCATGAATTTAAGATTCAGTTTCTGGGCTTAGGAACAGGTGTATGATCACACGAAATGCCGGAAATCCAGATCTCGACAGACCAACTTGACCTTTTTTTTCATTTATTTTATTCCTCTAATTCTGCTTTTCATTATTGTATTTATTTCTTTTTCAGACAACTTTTTCACTTTCGAATGCAGTCTAAAGAATATAGTTCAGAGAATGCGTACTTTTAAGTACTTTAAACTGGTTTTCTTGTTTTCACTGTGACATTTTAAGTTTTCACGTTTAATTCTTCCCTCTTTTCGAAGCAAAAACAACATTCTGTAAGATCATTAAAGACATTTTGAAGAACTTCCGAGATTTTCATTTTAAAAATGACGTAAGAAAATGGCACAAGAAAACACGTGATTACCCGCCCTGAGACAAGTGTTTAGTTGTTATGGACGGCAACGCAACATTACGCATTGCAACTACCGTTACAGTAAAACTCAGAAGAATCGGGACACCTAAAATAATTATTGTAATTGTTCTGAAAATTGAAACACTAATTGGTTTAACAATACAGTGGTATGTCCAAAATATGCAAATGGAATGGCAAACAGTGTAGACCCTGATTTGATTGCCTGACCGCGAGCAGTTTGATCTGGTTCAACTTTTTTGCTCAGATCTCTCTGTCTTAATTCTTAAATACTTGAATTATTACGGTAGGATATATATAATGTGGGGTCATATAAAAATAAACATGAAATGGTGTTAAGAAACTGCATATGAACAGTACTGTCACAATGCTATAGAATCTAAATTTAATAGTTCGAAAGTAGGTCGAAGTAAAGAAGAAAACGAAAAATCAGACTTTTTCTTATGAAAACATTAGACATGGGACTGGTTATTTATATATGCGTCTATGTGATTGTTTGGCAAAACATCTTACATATTCCTAATGTCGTTTCTTGTTGGAACCTTATCACACTTTCAAAAGTCGATAATGTATAAGTATTCTGGCAAGCTGGGCGATAATGCTTCAGCAGAAATACAACGGAATGGCACTTTAATGGCTTTTTGTCTACCCATCCTTTAGATGGAAAAATCATCTTGAGTACAAGTACGCACAGTTGAATAGCTATATTTATAGCCGAGGAACATTGGTTTGGTATCTCTTGCACAGGCAGCAATCCAAAGCAGATAAACTCTTAAGTATGGAAACCAAACACATATGACAATGTGGTTCGGGAAGCAAGAAGCACCGAAAAATAGCAACTTTCTACCAATACACAGTAAGGCAGCCAAAGTCGAAATGCCTAACAGTCTGCATTAGATCTGACACTTCCTGCGATATAGTTTGAATACTATAGAAATATAGAAACTAATTTGTGACACAACTTCATTTTTTGTGGAACACGTTATCATTGCTGATCATATCAAAAAAGTAAGGACGAAAGGAAGAGAAGGAAGGGGTGTAGGTGCTGCAGAGGCCAGGTCCCCAAAAATGTGTTTGCTAGCTAGAATATATTTGTTTGATAACAGATTATGTAATTTACGTTTGAATGGATTTCATCGCACAGTTTTGGATGTTAGACTGACAGATAAAGCTAGGTGGGGGACAATATTCTTCGAATGGATACGGACAGAGTCCCGAAGCCAGAAGGAGCTCGTTACAGACTCGTTCCCTTGAGCCTCCTGGGGAATGTCGCTTTTAGAACTGGGCGGAAGAATAATGAAAAAGTATAGGTCTCCTGTAGATTAGCCATCGTAGGGGCAGTGGGAATTAGTAGTCACTGTATCTTCGGCAAGCATACCTGTAGAGCGAGATCCTGTCATCTCATGCATGCCTTTTGTAAAGGTGAGCTTTCTTCCAGGCGAATGAGCATAAAATCATCAACGCTTTATACCTTATTAGAAACTGTACTAATAAGAATGATAATAAAAAAGGAAATTAGAGAACATATTTTATGCCTTATCATAGTTTTGGTACCCTACTGAACACACGGAGTTATTTCGGCAGTTAATCAGCGTTGATTCAACGCTATGACGTTGAATCGACGTTGAATTAATGTTGTATCAGCATTGTTTAAATGCTGGGATTATGTGTCTGTTATTGTGGTTTTTAGATTAGTTTACGCCGTTCTGATGTAATAAATAGCATTGCTCTTAAAACCAAAATGTGTACTGCACATATTGTGGCCTCTCGTTAGAGTCACCATAAATTTGGGATTATTGCATCTGTCCTTGTCGAGGAACGTTGTTTTCATTTGGAGATTTAAATTTGTTCAGTACTAAAGATATTGCTGGTTGATGAGACGTTAAATTTTCAAACATGCCGCACGTGAAAACGTTTTTTCTTCTCTCTCTCTGTCTCTCTCTCCCGAAGGAGTGTGAGGAGGTTGTGCAGTGCGCAAGCTCTTTTCGTCTTTTTGGCGAGAGGAGGAAAAAAAAAAGAGTATCAAATTAATTTTGAAAGTGTCACAGCACTTTAGCACTTCACTTAATCTGATAATGATTTGAACATTTGTTGTTTATATATATATTCTACCATTTGTATTATAACCGAAAATGAGATACGTCATGTCAAAATCTGTCTTTCGGTAGGACTCCAACCAGCATGTGCAACGGTTGCGCGGGCTGGTTGGAGTCTTTGTTGTTTACATGTCCGTTCACAAAAAATGGTATATGCTATATGCATGACTGAAGTTATTTGTTATTAATGTAATAGAAAAGTGTCCCTCGGCACACGTGAGCATTGTAGCCTCGGATCAGTATGTGCATCGGTTGCACAGTCTGGTCAGAGTCTTTGTGGTTGCGTGAGCCGTGAGACACGTTTTCTCGAGGGATAAAGTTTATATGCTATGGAAGCTTTTTTTTTTGTAATTTGTTATTTATCATACGGTAGTAGGAAACTACCTCTTGGCATGTCTATATGAGCAGCGAAGCCTCTGACCAACATGTGCAACGGTTGCACAGGCTGGTCAGAGCCATTGCTGTTTCTATTGAACCGTGAAGTACTCGTGGAATCAATATTTAGATTGGCCAGTGATCGTCAGATCGTTGTGTATTAATTGATACATGTCACGTTGGACAGTGCCTTTCGGTATGTGTGAACAGCGTGTTCTCATACCAATCGTTGCGGTTGAGCAGCGGCTGGTCGGGCTCGCAGCTTTTCGCGTAAGCAGTCTCTGGATACACCAGAGCCCGTTTGGCGAAAACTGAGCGCGTGACCAGTCGGCGCTGTTGCGCAGTCTGCTCCATGGCTGTTTACACAGGCTGAGAAGTACTGTTTATCACGTGATATACCAAGTTAAATGTCTCCGTGAAGTCCTGTTGGAATAATGTTGTCATGAGAAATGAAGATGCTAAAAAAAATGTGCGAATCAGCGTTTCAGCATGCATGCGCACCCTCATTCGCGCGTGGGTTAGTTCCAACAGGGCTTCATGAACCAATTATGTAATTACCTTTCAAATATTATCCAGTACACAACAGAATTTTTACACCAATTTCACATTTTAAAATAAACAACATTGATATGAATGAACTGCCACACATTTCTCTGCACGATATTTTCATGACATAATGGAAGCCTCAATAATATATCGGGGACGGCTGGTTGTGATCGTTGGGATATAGACAGGTGCAATTCTGCAAGCTGCTAGCTGCCTGCCCTTCTGTATTGTTGAGTCGCTTAATCCTATGGCGTTAAGTCGTTCAAATACAGTGTATGCTTATAGGTAAGAAGAAGAAGAAGAAGAAAAAAATAGTAATGATAATTGAAATAATACATAGTAAACCTAATCACATACACAATATATTTTTAAAGTCTTTTTTTCTTTGATTATAACATTTTTTGTGCTTTGTTTTTCGATAAGAATATGAGAACTTATTTTCCGCTGATTGCATCTGTTGTGTTCCTGGATGAAATGTGAAGGGAACCCTTGATTTCCACATCATATTATGTTATAAAAACTGCCTCTCTTGTTGTTAACTTCTGTTAACCTAGAGTAATAAAGAATTGAATTGAATTGAAGATAAGGCCAGAAATAGGCACCGCCCTGCCAAGGAAAGAAATCAAGGAATAACTAGTGTTAAAATTTTTCATACTGACGGATTATTAATGTGATAATTCAAACTTCAGAACCCCTAGGCGATTATGCATTGGCAAAACTGCAAATAAAAATGCACATTTTAACCCATTAATGCCTAGCGTCCCATAAATGGGACACTGGCAAACAGTACAGACCCAGATCAGACGCCTCGAAACGCGGCGTCTTATCAAACTCTACAATATTTGCATAAATTAAATGGGTATTTCTCCTTAAATGCTAACTCACGATATAAAACAAATCTTGGATAATTATCGGTAGACCCAGAAATGCCAATTGATATGGTTTGACCCCTATGTATATCATCTGTACCCTGTAACAGAAATGAAGAGTGTCAGTTCGAACTAAAAGTGCTCATGACATAACATGGAGAATATCATTGAATGTATACATCACTCCTGTCTGTCATTCGCGCCTCTGGGGAATATGAAACTTATACATGTTTCCTCAACACAGATAAAGATCCTTTGTTAAGTTAGATAACAAATTGTCTGCATAGAACAGCATTTTATCTGCGACACGACAAAACCAACAAAGTGACAGGAGCGCCCCTCAAAGATTCGGATGAGCCTGGGCTTTTGCCCAGTCTGATCAGAGTCTTTGCAGTCTGCATAGAGCATGCTTAGACCCTTAGCTATCCTTTAAGCGCATAGCGCTTAGACCCTTAGCTATCCTTTAAGCGCATAGCGAAGACTCTGATTTGACTGGGCGGATGCCCAGGCTGATCTGAGTCTTCGCTGGGCGCACGTGCCATTTTGTTGGATTTGTCCTGACGCGGCTTATTTATCCCATCCAGCAATGTAAGGGATTCCCTACAGTGATACGCTAATAGAAGTAATTTAATTTTCGCCTTTATATGCAAGAATCTGATACGGCTTGTGCTCACAAGTTTGTATCAACGCCTGTCAGTTATGATGAATGGATGGATATTTTCTCTATAATTTCTTTGCGAGACACAACAAGAATGGTAAGCCTAGAATTTATCTGAATGAAATGGGAAATCAGTGGCTATACTTGTATTTGACCTTAAACGGCAAGAAGAGCAAAACATGGACCAGACATACATGTACCATATACGGATGGCAGACATCGCCTTTGAATAAGTTTAAACACCAGTACACAGACAGATCCCTGCTTTTAAACCGCGGGGTAATAAGACGGAAGCCAATCATAAAAAACGTAATTGTGATGGTTTGATAGGTACTAGGTCACAATAATTTAATGATCTGGACATCTTCAAAATGTATAATACCCAGTATTCTGGTATTCTGTCACGCGTATACGTACAGACTAGCACACAAGACCAGATTTCAACTGATTTCAGTGTTCTTGCTTGATCTAAAATTAATATTATTTAACTATAACCTGCTCGAAGTAGTTTGCTCCTGCAGTCAAAGTAAATGCACTGGACAAAAAACTGTCTCTGGTGTCTGATGATTACTAGAATTTTTCTAACACTATTTAAACGAAGTACATATATGTTTAAATAGATGATCGAAATGGTAATAATTATATTTGAAAAGTATGCACACTGCCTTCAACAGGCATTTCACTTGTGGCAGTATATATATATACAGCATTTTAATCATCATTCAAAATATTGTGAGAAAGGAATATTTAGACATGGTGTCTTAAGGTTAAATAGATAATGGCCTTGTGATTGGAATTTTGTGTCAATCGTCTGAGACTGAAAATGCTGTGCAAATTTTTTTTATACTTTTCTGGTCCTGACTGTGTAGTAAGTCTCTGAAAATATTGCAGGATGTGCAAACAGATACATTTAAAAACTTCTCATCTACAAATTTACTAACGTTAAGGCAGAGGCAAATTTAGTTATTAGCATGAAGCTTGACAAAATATTATTGCCGTTGCTTTGGAATGTACCGCTGGTATAACTTTTGTATAATTGCTTAAATTTTGTGTTCAAAGTTTTCAGCTGACGCCTTGCATGTTCTTCGGCTTATACATGCTAAATCAACATTTTTAAATCAAACTGTTATCTCTTCAAATTTTTCAGAACAATCAATCGAGTTAAATTTCTAAACAAATCTCTATAAAATTCAAGTTCCGATAGACCATGAGGAAAAGTCTTCAAACCAACATTAATGAAAGCGTCACTTCAGAACTTTGATGATAATTTTATCTAGTTTTATTGGTAGAATAAGCTGATTGTCGGAAAACTATGTAATGACATACACAGCGTATGGGCTTGGCACATCCGTAAAAGGGTTCAAGATCTCTGAATCCCAAATTACATAATGTTGGTTCTTGTTTAGTCACGTTTATTGAACAAAGCAACAACATCGTGGAGTGTCCCATAAATATTTCATTTGTTGCCTAATTTGGTTCGTCTGCTCGAGAGATGTCGGAAAAGCCGTTATTGACCTAGAAATCGGCACATATCAACCAGTTGCTGTAAATCTTCTAAAACATATATATGTTGTTACAATCCTGTCCGGCAAAGTGATAAAAAAAAAGCTGGTACACTGGCAAACCGTGTAACACCTGGTCAGACTGCTCCAGGAGCAGTCTGATCTGGGTTTACACGGCTTGATCAGGCATTTTGTCCAAATATTTAGGAAATTATGGTAGATTTGTGTTCAATAAAAGCGGCTACACTATTTATTCCATCAAATTACCAAACAAATTGTCTGTAATTTAGTTCTCATCGTCGGCGCATATGCAAGTTGTTGTTTTTTTCGTCCGGTTCAGCCTCTACATGTGCACAATGTTTTTATATTTTAAGGACTGCAGAAGTTGCCAATTCATAATGGCAATATTCAAAAACTGATTAAGACAAACTGCACATGCTAGTTTTCTCCGCTTGCATTCTTGGAATACGTCTTTAGAATTTTTATTCATCAAAATGATGTTACACTCTAGGGGTAAGAATCGGCTGAATATTGTCGAAGTTAAATGTAAAGTTTAACGTACCTTTACCAAATTTAGTGCGACAGACGCGCTCATTTCTGTATTTAACTTCTTCAGTGTCGGTAAACCCCAAACGTTTGAAAGAAAAATGTGATGGGATGATCTCGGGGGGGGGGGGGGGGGGGGCGGGGGGGGGAACAAGCAACCCTCTCCGAGACACACTTTCTGGCGCATTCCGCGTTATATAGTACATGTAGCTGCCGATATCAGGTACATGTAGGAGGTGCCTACTTAAAACTGTCGGTTCAAAGACTGATAAGTATCAAAAGAGGGCCAAATGATTATAAAGCGATGATCTAGAATCAAAGTCAAAACTAATCAAACATTTTTGAATCGGTGAATCTCTATGTTTTCGGTCAACAGTTGTTGTGACCTTCTGTTTCGTTTCCTCGTTGAAGAATAACTGTATAAATAGGGTCTACTCAAAAAGGGAAGAATTCTTTCTTTTCTGAGTTGACAGTCACTGAGAAGGAAGGCGAGAAAAAATGGTAGAGTTGCTGCCCCTGAAAGAATACCCATGCTTTTTTATTCCTTGGTCAACACAACTGGGTCCGAGGTTATAAAACTTGAGTATAATCTCATACTCAAAATAAAGCACACTGACTGGCTGCTTCCAAGCATGTGCTCGGAAGCAGCCAATCAGTGTGCTTTACTGTGCGTTTGAAAATGTACTCAAGTTTTATAACCTCCGGGCCTGGCGTGTAACACTGCAGCCGTGCTCAATAAGCATTTTCTTTGAATCAAATGGTTTGGAAGCTCAATATAAAAAATCAAGACGATTTATAGCCAATGTAGGCGTTTTAAAACCCAGTATTTTATGATGTAGCGTCGCCATGTGGTTAAAATCAGAATAAAGTACCGGAATGTCCCAATATATAAGGACCTCTAACCGTGCACCAACATGCAGGCAGCGTGCAAACAGTTCTAAAGAAGCCTTTGCATGTGAGAAAGATTTATGCCGGGCGGGTACATGTACCTAAAAAAAGCAGTGCCTAAATGTGCCTGAGAACTTCTGAAAGATACACAAATTGTAAGAGCCAGGTCGTTTCTAATTTGTTAACAGGTGATGAAAGCTGGGTAAACATGTGCAATTTATAGTTAATTCTTTACCATGAAAATGGTCCATAATTTGCTAATAAATATCTTATTTTATCTTATCTGTTTGAGCCACAGAGAAAGGCTGACAACAAGTAATGGAAACGAAACGACGAAGCGCGGCCATGTGTTACCAAAAGAAGATTCCCAAAAGAAAATTAGATTACTTGAGAATGAATTACAGATTTGAGAAAATCACACTTTGCCATTATCTGAATTTCAGGTAGCATCTCACCTATGACTCGAGAAGAGCATGACATACATTGTTTGCCACGCTCCTCTCGAATTATAAGTGAGATTATGCCATAGATCCACTACCATAGAATACCAACTATTGTGCTGAGTACCTTTGCAGAATGACATATCGATGACGTCATATTGATATCAATATGATCTCGTAGTTGCTATGGTAACTGATCTATGCCGCCATTTGTATTGGAGCGTGGAAAACAATGTTTGTCATGCTCCGACAAGTTTGCAATGTCATAACAACCTGAAATTCTTTCAACAGAAACTTCAGATTTTCTCAAACAAGTAATTATTCTCAAGTCGTGTAAAATATTAGTCAAAAATTGAGAAAAGTCTGGTTGCTAATATAAGATAGAAGTTTCTTATTTGAGCTGAGCGCTTATATGTGCAAAGGTGGGAGAAATACAATTCCAGAAGGTTCAAGTGTTTCAAACACATACCAAAAGACTATTTACATGTAACTGTATTCCACGACTGGTAAAAATGTTACAAACTGTGTTTCGGAATAGAAACATTTTGATAAAACGCTTCAGCTAAGACATGCTTTCATAATGACAGAACGTTTTGCAATGCCCTCGTAATCTGCATCCATGTTTAATTACGATGCATCAAAATAGAAAGGCTCCGTGACCGACCGTCTAGGACAATGAACACAATGGTTTGAGGATCGTTGGTGTGAATACCACTCAGTCTGGTACATGTAACACGACTTAAAAAAAAACTGTCGATGCAACGGACTTGCAGGACTCATTTCACGACCGTCAGTAATATGTTTACCGTAAAACTTCTAAAATTTCGGACATCGAAAATAATTACCGTACTTGTCCTAATATGACAAAATTTAGTTTTACAATGCAGTAGTGCGTACCAAAGATGCAAATGGAATGACAAACAGTGTAGACCCTGATCATGCCGCTCATTTAGGAACAGTCTAATCTGGCTTCGCACTGTTTGCTCAGAATTATATGTCCCATTACTTTAAGATATTTGCATTCATAGGAAGTTTATCTAGCAAACACTATATTGATCTTTGCCCATAGATCTCAAGCAGTAATGGACGTTAATGTTGAAGAAGCCTCTACGTAATAGAATATCTCGCTGATTCCCCTTTATAAGGCTTCCAGTGCTTGCCGTGAAAACTGAATTATTTGGATTGATTTGAAGTTGATAAAGACTGATTTTACTGTTTTTTTTTGTTTTTTGTTTTGTATTTATATAGTCAACTCCCATATCTCAAATTTATATATCAAACTAGTGGTATCTCAAAGCAAATTTTCTTGTCCAAGCAAGTTTACTTTGAGATAACACTAAATTGATATAACAGGAATTGAAATGCTAAGAAGAAAAGGAAATGCATTCAAACTATATTCCCAGATATAAGACGATATTAATTTTGAGATATCAATGTTTGAGGTAACGAAAGTCCACTGTACATTTTAAGTCTGATCATATAGGTTGCATCGTTTTATGAAATGAAACTCTAGACAACATTTGTGAATAATGACGACTCAGAATCCAGCGTAACATGACATCGAAATGACGTCGTACTGACGTCTATGCGACGTAATGACGCATAAATGTCACTACAACGTTATTACGACGTCATGTGTCTGCCACATATGGTCAATATGCCGTCGTTTTACGTCGAATCGACGTAAGGACGTCACATTGTCGTCTGTTTGACGTCACCATGACGTCATGTGCCTGCTGGTAAGAGATTGGGTAGCATGATCAGATGTCCCTGTTTGCCTCTCCTTACTTTGGAATAAGCCCAAGCGACGACTGTAATACCAGCCTATGTATTTGCACAAGTAACTGTCCAGACTTACCTTTTTATTTCAATCTTAAGAAGCTTAAGATACACTTTTCGTGTCGTTGTTTATTTTGATATTCGGATGCTGTGGAAGCTTTGGAAGTTATTTAAGCTTAAGAATAAACTGTTATTATAAATCAGTTAATCTTTTAGCCATTGTTGTAATTTATATTTTATGAAGTTCTGCTTTAAGGTACGAGGGATGTTCAGAAAGTTCTGATCGTGACGTCATATTTTGATAAGCATCATCAAGACAGAACTTCTGATAGCGAAACTATATAGAGCTGTGATATGTCAAGACAACTCTGCAAACGCAGTGTATATTTTCTAAAGGACATATTTTTGAACGTCTTTGAAAGAGGTATACCCTACAGCCACTGCAAATTTTTACTTTAGAAGGTCGTAGTTCATATATAAGCAGTCTTTATTTTTTTTTCGTCATTGCTACTTAAACACAATCCCTAGGCAACTGTTTCCTGTAAATATCGCGGAAATAATATTTAATCTAGGTTCCATACTGTCCCGTAAATTTGGATTATCTGCATTTCATGTAGTAGCAAATTCCCCCTGTCTACTAAAGTTATCATGATTTTGTAACAAAAATTAGTGTCTTAGCGTTCAAAATCTTGTCAGGAAAAGCTTTTGCATACTCTCATTCGAAATTGTCGAAAAATTAAAATTAATATAAAAAACTAAGTTGTCACAGCCTTAGAAAACGACGTTGACGTCGATTTCAATAACGTCATTAGAACTGCGCATTGCTTTGCAAGGAATGAATCGGAAACGTTCTCTACCCTTTTAAACTTTCAATTGGATATTGACGGCAACGATTGACAAACAGCTGACAAAAATTAATTTTGTATTTACGATGATTTTTGACTTGAATGACACACTAAAAATAAATTCACATACAAGTTTAAGCCAGTGGTATGACTGGGGCTTAATGAAATGCGTTGTACATCAATAAGAAAATGTATCTTTGTATAGTGTTTGGTATCACTGTAAAGGCAAAATATAGTGCTTTCAATACATGCAAAGCATTTGCCCCCAGCATGCCGCTAAATAAAGTTATGCGGTGAGAATCAGAACTTTCTGAACAACCCTCGTACACAAAGATTCAACCTTGTGTGCCAACTGGGTTGGTTAAGTCTTTACCATTTTGTCATCTTCTTCAGTGAAATGCCTTGATATGTTTAGGTTCATTTGAACTTCATTCCATTTATCTTTTTATGTCACTGAAAATATTTTTTTTCATCGCAGATCCTTACTTCATCAGTTCGTGGTCATTGTATGTCATACAAACCATTGTTTGGTAAGATATTACCGAAAATCTTTCTTGATGAAATGAATTCCCAGTGATAAACATGGTCATATTTTCTTAAACATCATTATAGAATATATTTGTATAGTCACAGGATATTCTTTCATCTTTCATTGTCCCTTGGCGAAATCTGATCTTGATTAAAATTAAACCATTTCTTTTCATATGCGCAGGAAATATTTCTCAAGACCTATTGTCAGACGCACGGTTAATATTTCTCAAGACCTTTTGTCAGACAACAGGTCTTGAGAAATATTACCTCCGCGTCCTCAGACCAGTCTGCAAGTTTGCACAGTTATCCTACTGAACTTACTCCAACCAAATACTCTCATAAAATTTCCATGTGCAGGCTCGTCTGAGGCTGCCTGTTGCCTTGTTCAGGCATATTGGCTGTGCATATGCCTTAAGAAGACAGGCTCATGTCAGAACACTATTTTCATTAATTTGCGAATTGATCATACGGACGGAACATTGGAACTTAAAAGTACACTTTATCTCTATTTATTTATTATTAATCGGTATTTCTGAGAGTGGTGTTTTGCCTACAAAAGATATATACGAGCAATCACGATAATGATTTATAGCATATTGTTGAAACTTTGCTGTCTATTAATAATAAAGACTTCTCTAGCGCGAGCAAACACACACATTCTAAGTCTAACATTGTTTTGACTGATTGACATTGGAGGTTTACGACCTTTTCAATGAAATTAAAAAAATCAGAAGTGAAATTGATATAAGAGTGACTTACTTAATGCAAAGGCTAGACAAGAATCAGGCCGTTGGCAAAGCTCAAAATTTTGATTCCGATATTATAACACACCTGGTAAGCGCGCAATATTACATTCCCTCTATTGGACTGAAAATCAAGCTTCTTGGAATGTAATGAACAGACATGAAATGAACGATTACGTCTTCGTTGGTTCAAGCCGGTACATTTCCTTTTTAGGAAATCAAGCCTTGTACGAACCAGAATAATTAGAAGACCACTAACATATCTGAAAAAAGAAGCCAAACTAATGTTGTTGACTGATTGGCATATAACATTAAGATATTCTGGTTATTGTCTCGAGAAAGTATTTATATAATACTTTACTGAAAGATAATATTACTAATGTTTATTTTAGATACTTTGTATAAAAACGGATTTTGAAAAAATAATACAATAACATAATGGATTATAGTTGCCTAATGTGTTACAGATCACCGTATTATATTTTCACGGTGTACAGTACCATGAAAGAAGAAGACTTAGTTTCTCCAGCATCCAAGTTGGCCAGCTGGCAGTAAGCTCAACTATAATTCATTTTCAATATAAGTTTCTGAAACCAACACCAGTGTCTCAATTTTCAAACAGCTTCTGAAAAATACTCTATAGGGCAAAATTTGGGAAAATGGGTACATTATTTGTATCATTGAGCCATATCAGATGATTTCCAACAATGTGGCTTGGTGACAAGCAAAGGCTCTGATCAGACTGAACATACGTTCAGTCTGATCAGCGCCTTCGCTTGTCACATCTATGGAATTGGTCCAAACCATACAGCCAACAGCGAGATCTCTTGTTACTCTGTATGATTGAGAAGGATGATCTGAATATCGCATGACACAATTGCCATATTGTTGGAAATCACACGATGTAGCTCATATGTTCAAATTCTTAGGGCCAATCAATGTAAAACTAGAAATCACTTGGGTGATGTGAACTACACTACGTGCAAAAGTTTGCTATATTCGTGGTGAACATGACAAGAAGGGTAATAAACACTTTTGGGATCTTGGCTAGAATGTCCATGCATGACAATTCCCTTGATCGAAACTTCCTGGCCGAATTGTCCTAGGCTGAACTGTCCGTGGCCGAAACGTCCGTGGCCGAAATGTCCGAGAACCGGCTCAAACAGCTTACCTTCACGGTTTATGAACCTATGCAACTGCCAGTGGTTGTTTAATGATACTGTATGTTTCTTGGTTTAAGAGCCCGCATACGCAACTTGTGTCTCATTAAAAGTACTCGCTATCTATTACCTACACACTTGTTGCTTCATTAGATTTTCTCATACTGAAAAATGTTGATATACATAGCAGTGGTGTATGGAATTCCATATACGACTTCTGTATACTCTTCATGTTCTATATTTTTCAGCAACTACTCAAGCCAGGTTCCCCAAATTTGGTGGATGTCCTAGCATGTGTTAAGTCCTATTGTCTACCTGTATTTACCCTTGTTTACTTTTTCCCAATCCTTATATTGTAGAAATTTTCTTAACAGATTTGATTCAAAGCAAGTTTTCAAAGGAACGAAGTGCCAAACGATATGGACCCTGATCAGACTGCTGTAGAGGAAAAGTCTGATCCGAGCCGGCCCTGTTTGCTCAGACCTATCTGTCATAATAGTTAGAAATGTTTACAGAGATCGCATACAATGGCGGGAGCAGAAGCGTCCAAAAGTTCTGATATCTGTTAGTTTAGAACCACGGCGTCTATGCACGTATATGGCTGGGCAAGGCTTACGTGATTTAAACTATACGAACAAAGGATCCTGTATTGTTCTGTATGATACATATAAACATTAAACTTCAAATAATGTTTAGAATATTACTAAAAGGTGGCCTTGACTGTGGTTTATTTTAATAAAACCGCGTCACGACAAACCCAACAAAGTGGTTATGTGCCACACAAAGACTCAGATCAGCCTGGGCATCCATCAGTCTGATCAGAGTCTTCGCTGTTGGCATGGAAGTAGCTTAGACTCAAAGCTACCCTTCAAGCGCCACAGCAAAAAGTCGGTTAGACTAGCAGATGCCCAGGCTTATCTGAGTCTTCGCGTTGCGCACATGCCATTTTGTTGGTTTTGTCATGTTATGGCTCATATCTCAAATCATTAATATATTAAAATGCTTGTTTTCTATGTGATCAGTAAAAACATGTTTCCTTGGCGCAATATTTTTATATCGCTCATTACTTTAATTTCTGTCTGGATTTTTTCCGCATCACCAGAATCTGCGATGGTTCTTCGGAATAGAAGGAAGAAATACGTTCTTAAAGCCTCAATTATTCAGCATTATCCGATAAACCCCTGCAGATTTCTAATAATGGAGGATTGAAATTGCGCTGTTGGCACAGATTTGATGAAGCTTATTGACCACGATGAAAGCCCGCAAACACGATAACAGTCTCCATGCTTTCTGACCGACACAGCTGGATTTATAAAACGTTCATGGCTTGTGCGTGCAACATGACTGGTAGAAAAGTCTGCGTAATAATAAAAAAGCACGTAACAGAGTTAAATGAAGTCATGTGTCACTCAGAAGTACGCAAATTTGATGGAAATGGACTTTTACTGTTCTGTTCTGTTTTAATTCACGTAACGACGTTCCCTAAGTGGCTCAGCGGCAAGATGGCCTTTTCAGTGTCACGGGCCAATAAATGAGAGGGCCTGTTCAATGGCATGGTTAAGCGGAATAAGCACACTTTTAGGGAAAATACGTGTATCTATGCCATTGTTCTGCATCCTCTTCAGCTGGGTTCAGCTCTTAGCAGGAAGAATTTGCTCCCATATGAGCAAATTCTTTCTTTTAAGAGATGACCCCGTTTTAGATGGGTATCTTTGTACATGGAAGCAAACAGAATGACATGCCAGTTGTTTCCTTTTAAATAAATTGCAGAAAAATAGGAAGGTGTTCCCATGTTATAAAATTTGCAATTGTTTGACTTATTTTCGCGTGTCAGATCTTTGTCAGTTGAAAAGACTTAGAAACATAAAGAAAAAGAAGACCAAAGGTGATTTTACAATTGACCAAAAAAGCATTTCCCCTATGTCACAAAATTTACAATTGACGAAGATTGCCACGCTGAAAATGTCTAACGGCGAAACTTATGGACAAACTTATATACATTTATTTATGAAAAGCTAAATTAATATTTTTGTTCAGCTGAAACATAATGCAAAATCAGCACAACAACGTCCAACTGCTTATCTTGCGTTTCCAGCCGGCATCGACTACCAGTTACCGAAAGGTAGCATTATTATTTGTGAAAACTTTATTACTTTAATCCTTCTGATTTAGAGCTTTTTTGGTTCATGTACGTTAAAGCAACAGTAAAAATAAGAAATTCCTTTGATGCAACCAAACATTAACTGCTACTGTACATGCATGCTTGCGTGTATGTGTGTGTACATGTGCGAAGATTAAAATTCTTTTGGTGTTGAAAAAGAAAATTCATATTATAACAGTCTTTACTGCTTCTGAGAATATTTCTTATTATTCGATGGCGCATGTATTATATTCCAAATTGACTGCAGACTTTCATTCTTGTCCTAATAACATCAATGCCTTTCTGAAACATCCAGTACGCAATATATAAAACCAATAAGAACACTAAATTTCATTCCTCACCAAGTTAATCTTTTCTGCAGAATCGGTCTGTATCAGTTGTAATTGCTAAGTGCTTAGTCAATCCAATCTCATTAGAACGAGCCCACGCTATATAATGTCACAAATCTTAATAAAACCAGAAGACACATCCGTACATACCATTTAGATGTCAATAGAAACTTGAAGTAAGCTAATGAAGGCATACGTCTTACAGTGAAACAAAGCACTTCTGAGGAGAAAATTTATTGATCTATTGTACCGGTAAAAATCTAAAGAGTATGACACTTAAAATGAGCCGCGACACGAGAAAACCAACAAAGTGGTTGTGCGCCAAGAGCAGACTCAGATCAGCCTGGGCATCTTCCCAGTCTGATCAGACTCTTCCCTTAGCGCTTAAAGGGTACATGTAGCTAAGGGTCTAAGCTACCTGCATGCGGACAGCGAAGACTCTGATCAGACTGGGCGGATGTCCAGGCTGAACTGAGTCTGCGCTGGGCGCACAACCACATTGTTGGTTTTCTCGCGTCGTGGCTCAAATGTTTATTGAAATTGTCCTTAAAACTAACAGTTTAGATTTTTAATGTAGTAATGGCTAATGGATGCAGTTGAAATGCATATCACCAGCTGCATTGAAGATAAAATAAATTCTGAAAGAAAATGCTCAGGAAGTACATGAAGTAAGGAACACATCCCAGAAACGTTTTCTGCTGTCAAGAAATGGCTTTGTGTTCAAATGTACATGCCATGTATAATACTAAATATTTTAGTACAGCCTACCAGTTCAATTCTGATTATCTTTTCAGTATGGAATTGATTATTTATATAAATGATGATCAGTAGCTGTAACCGATTTATGTGTTTACTGCTTCGATAAAGTGGTCAAACTGTTTGAAGTAAATGAATTTACAAGCTATATAAGAGCTTTCTGATTTCTTATGCTATTACAGCTAGTTAACAAATAACATTTTTATCGGATACTTGAGTCAATGCACTTTGGTGAGGTTGTGCCAAATAATTTAAAAGTAAGGATACCTTAACTGTTTATAGCTGTCATCTTTAATAACTTAACAAGTCATTACAGGGTCAGCTACTAAAAGACTTGCGGAACGGATATTACTGTTGGCAGTGTCCTAGAGGTATTCAAACACTCCCATGTAGTCCATCCCAAAATTATTATCCTAATGTCTTAATTATCCTAAAGACATGAACATCTTAACAATTCACTGTACTAAATTATCCTGAAGTTGGAAGAAATTGACTCGGCTGTCTGGCGATGTGGCAAAAAGGGCTAGCGGCATAACACATATTGTAGAGCCAAATCACAAAAATGTCTGGCGGAGCTGTCTGAAATGGGTCTACAGTTTCCTGGGGAGCTTCTGTCCCTATCTTGCATTTGCCATTACAATAGTTCATATTGTCTTGTCCAATCTACCGCAAAATTAAAGAAAATTGGACACAAAAATTCATTACCCTAATTTTCCTAGAAATGGAAAAGTTTGGCTTTACAATGCAGTTGTGCGTCCAAAAGCTGCAGCTGGAAGGGCAAACAGTGTAGATCCTGATCTGACTGCACTAGGAGCAGTCTGATCTGAGTCTGCTCTGTTTGCTCAGAATTGTCTGTCCCAAAATTATGGCAAGACCTATCTGTTCTGTTACGTAGGAATTTTACGGAAGTATACCACTCAGATACTTATTCTTCGTGCTGTAAATGATTTGCAATGTGATAGATGGATCGTTACTCACACGTCAGCGTAACAGGTTATTTTCCCAGACAATACAAATATGCCCGATATGGAGATGATAGCATAATGCGTAGATAAAGAGTAAAGTGACAGTTCCTGGGAGATTTGGCTAAAATAATACTTTTCTTATAAACACGCTTCTGATGAATTGTAACGGTAATTTGGGTGTCACAATGCTTTTAACACCATTATGATATGTGTTTTGTAAGTAATAGTAAATATAGTGAGAAGATATATTTGGTGCTATATCATGACGTCCTAATTGCGACTAGACTATCATATTTCAGGCTCAGTTTCTACGGAATTATGACATTTCTTTCAGCGACTCCATTGCTGCGAAAAAATGTTATAACTCCATGGAAAACAGAGCTAAATAACAAAGAGTACATGTAAACAGAAACCCCTTACATACGGAGTGTTAGTTTCAGCATAATATGGTGCTACAGTAAGCTTTTTGATCCAGTAAAACCTATTTGAGTCCAGAGTAATCTATCACTGACCGTTCAAAGGCGTTCTGGAGTGGTTCCTGTATATTACATGTTGTTATGTCCGCGTGTATATGAGCCGCGACGTGGGAAAACCAACAATGTGGTTGTGCGCCCAGCGCAGACTCAGATCAGCCTGGGCATCCGCCCAGTCTGATCAGAGTCTTCGCTGTCCGCATGTTGGTAGCTTAAACTCTTAGCTACCCTTTAAGCGCTTAGCAAAGAGTCTGAGGAGACTGGGCTGATGCCCAGGCTGATCTGAGTCTGCCCTAGGCGCACAACCACATTGTTGGTTTTCTCACGTCGCGGCTCATATGGCCTCGAGCAATATGGTCACCTGAATAGCCTCCAATTATGTTTTCTGTTTTGTCTTGTTTGTAATTTTTAAAATAGAAAAGTTGTAAAAATAGAAGTTGCTGCTGTTTTCAATTGGGGTAACTGAATGACCACCTGTTTGGGAAACGCTGTTTATTCAGTTTACCGTGCGTGTCTTTCCTGAACTTTTGTCAAATCTTGCGTGTGCTTCTTTCCCTTTTTTAAGACTCTCAATTTTAATATTGATTTGTGATATGTACACAAAAGCATAATATACCAATTTATGTAATTTATTTAGATATCTTTTTCATTTGCAAAATGTAGTCTGTAAACAGTTTTGTTGTTAATCAGTATTAAATTTTCGTTTTTTTTTGCTATACAAACCACAACATTCGCGTTTGCATGATGGCAAGACTTTCAGTGTCAGACATCATTGGTTCCATTCAATCGGAACACCGCTCGGCCAATTCCGTGGAATTGGCCCCGAGCGTGCTTTGATTGTGGTTCCATTGAGATGTTACAGGCTGGCCACACCAAGCGGGTTGTGGTTGACTAATGCAATGCACTAGAGACACAACTGACTCCTTTGAGTATATCATAAAAAAAGGCTTAAAAAGAAACAGTTTTAAAATTGAAACTATGCGTATATTTGGCTATAGTAAATGCGTGTATGTTGAACAAGTGTACTTTTATTATTTCCACACTGATCCTTTCCAAACTGGGTCCAAATCCAGCGCGTTATGCAATTCAATATTTAGCTCAGCGAGTGCATCATAATAACGATTCTGTATTATTTCCTTGGACACAATCATTAATTCTACCTTTTTTATCCTTTTTGGCAGATGAGTAAATTTGTATTTCGATTCTGTTTGCTTTTGCCATTATAGCATGGCTTATAATAAACTGTAGAGTGAATATGAATACTGAAGCTTATAAACGCCTTTAATATCATAGATTCCACCATTCTCATATTACCGACGCCATCTTCCATAATCCTTCCTGTTATTGGCCCCACGGGAGGCGTAAACGATCCGAGAGCATAATGCTGTAATTTAATTACTTGGGCAAAACGATTCCTATTTATTACACAACGGGCCTTTTTAAGTGAAAATTGTTGTATCGGAAGTGAAAATCCATTTAGTTTTATATGAAGGTGAAGACCAAACATGGAAAATTAAAAGATTCCTGTTTTACAGCCACAATGAAACAAATGAGCCGCGACACGACAAAACCAACAATGTGGTAATGCGCCCAGCGAAGACTCAGATCAGCCTGGGCAGTCACCCAGTTTGATCAGACTCTTCGTTAGGTGCTCAAAGAGTAGCTAAGGGTCTAAGCTACCTCCATGCGGACAGCGAAGACTCTGATCAGACTGGGCGGATGCCCAGGCTGATCTGAGTCTGCGCTGGGCGCATAACCACATTGTTTGTTTTCACGCGTCGCGGCTCAAATGCTAAACGTGGAACAAGTGTGGCCATTAATTCGGGGAATTGTTTCACACTTCAAAGAGTAAAACACAGAGTTTCCACACCTACACGACGCTTTAGATTATTGACAGAGTGTCTGAGATAAGTGTCTTGAGCCATTAATGCATAGTGAACCATCAAAAGAACACAAAAAGTGTTGACCAAGATCAGCGGCGTCTGATCAAAGTCTACACTGTTTCTCAAAACACACACCGCTAAATGATATTCGAAGGATAGAAGAGTCCACGAGGGAATCGATACAAATTCAAGATAGATCACTTTGATGTGGAAATATATGCTTCCATTAATGCACGGGGGGGGGGGGGGGTCACTTGGCCGCTGAAAGGGTATAGATGTGCCGCTGAAACTTTGAAAACCCACCCTATTCATGTATAACACAAATGACAAAATATATACCTATTCATGTATTCACTATCAAAATTAAATCCTATTTTTATATTTAAGAAGGAATTAATCGGTGGCTTCATGGAAGCCAAATTTCTATGAAAAAAAAGTCTTAATCTTCATTATGTCTTCATATAATTATATTGTTTTTGCTTGTTGTATTAGAACAAATATTTTATCGTTAGGACAAATATTTTATCTTAGTCCTAGTCCTTTGGCTCTTTCTCATGCCATCCTCGGCTGCCTGAGGTGGCACAGTTTATTTTCATAACATACTCGCTGTATTTAGCTGTAAAATGAATTGCAAATAAAGCAGCGACTGACACAGAATAAAAACATACAACAGGAATCAAAATGATCATAAATGATTGTATTTATTTTCTGAACTCTTGATTTTGCAATGGACCGGTCCTGCTGTCAAAACATCTTGTGTAAACATTCTTGGCGATTTGTTTATAATAACAGATCATTAGGTTAGAATTATGTGAGTTATTGAGCCATTAAGGTAATTCAGAGCCCATGCATGCTGAGACAGTGTGCTGATAGTATTCCAGCTGGTGCACCTGTTGATTTGGTAATAGATTATATGTTTCTCTCTGGTAATAAAAATCAGATATGCTAACTATTTATGTATAGAGCCTGGAGAAATAAGACCTATTTCTGTATATTGGCCAATTAAACCATGCCTATTGGTGTATCTGGGAGATCAAAAAGGAGGGCTATTCCAGCGGCACATATGTACCCTGCTTTATAATGGAAGTGACCCCCGTGCATTAATGTAGGGGCTACTCTTGAAGGAAACACTTTGCTATAAGTGTGTAATTCTTTCCATTAATGGTGGCTCCTTTGAAGAAGGTTTTAACCTACCAGGGCTGATGTTTCGCTACTTATCATTCATTTTTTTTATTGTTTCTACCTATATAGTACATGTAGCACTTTAGTTCATACGAGCTAAAAAAAGGCTTAACCCTTAACGTTGGAACTAGGAGGCTTCTTTTTCCCACATGGTGCCTTAGGGGGTGGGGCGGGGATCCGGCACTGAAAAGTGTCAGTTCCTGAGCATTTTCCTAATTACCCCTCATACAATCAGAAGATATACAGAGCATTCAAACTTTGCGAAAGTCGTTTAGATGTCATATCGTTACCTAGACTCAGAGACTGGGATCATCAGAAAGTTACCCCAGGGCTACTACATGTGGGAAGACCTACAGCTAGGTTTGATTGATTGTTTTGGGTTTAACGGCCCTTTGAGACAATATTTCAGTCTATATCGGGTCGTCTCCCAGAGAGTGGGAGAAAGAAGAGAAATGATAGACGAGAGAAAAAATGTCCAAACAACCCCCACCCGCACCTACTGCAAGCACAGTACACCCTTGCCCTACGATGTTCCAAATCACTTGGACGCCCCGGCACTGGAAGTTACACACAGCACCATCGCACCACCCTACTACCCCACCTGCAGCTAGGACTACCTTAACAATTCTAAGTATTGGAAGATAGGCCTGATCAGTGTCTACACAGTTTGCCATTCCATCAGCATCTTCTGGACGTATCACTGAATTGTAAATAACATTTTAAGGACAGTTACGGTAATTGATTTAGATGTCCCAATTTAAAGAATTATATAGGGTAAAGTCGGATAAATTCGTACAGCGGGTAAATTCGGACAGTAACATTGTTTCCTTTATATGTCAGTTGTTTGGAATTAAAACAAAATTAACTGAGCAAACATTAAAACTCCTGATGAGACGGCTCATAATGAGCCGTCTCATCTGGATGTTCACTGTTTGCAATGGTATGGCCAGATTTACCCGATGTCCGAAGTTACCCGACTTGACCCTAGTAAAAGTATTTTGAATCACTGCTCATTGCTTCTCCGATGCCCGTGCTTTGAATATGCTTTCTTGCTAGTATATACGTACAACCAACAATAGCATAAGCATATTGTATACCTTAAACCATGAGGATGGCTGACTTGGTGTTTTTACGTCCTTTTCAACAATGTTCCAGTCATATCATGACCATGAGACAATGATTATGAAGCGCTTTTTCCATGAATCGCCGTTTAGGTTTGGACAGAATTCCGCCTCAGGCGGGACTCGAACCCGAGAGAGTCGGGAGTACTAGCCACTTGGTCAAACGGACGCTTCTCTATCTGAAACGAAAATGGAATAATTTCTTGCTAAGTTAGAAAAGTATTTGTATTTTTCAGATAGTTCGCTTTAAAGGTATACTCCCTCGTATTTCATTACGAAATAATCACAAAATTATGAAACTGGTCAGTTGTATGCAACATAATTAAGACTTGTTCGAAAGATCTTCAGCGAAAATATCTTTGTTACGGAGGCAGAGACGATATATCAATGCGCACTCCTCTTGAATATTCACGAATACTTTGTCGTCATAAATTGATTGACTCCCACAGGCGTTTCTGCGAGCATGTTTTGAATTTTATGATTGGTGGAGTAAATTACTTTACAATAGCATTAACCTCTAATCTGTGCACGTGAGTTCTTTTCAACCAATAATTGTCTGAAGTGATTAAAGAAAGGGCTTAAAATTATTCATGATATAACTTTAACCTGATTAACTATGATTGCTGGGCGTATCCAGTCTTCATTTTTGGCGGGAATGGTGACCCGCTATTGCCGCTCTTTTTGTGTATTTTCTTAATTTCTCCTATTTTCAGTGACCATCACAATTCATAAATTTGGCAGATAAATGTACTTTTGATAGCAATCATTATCATGCCTAGGATATAATGTTGTGTGAGAAATTTAAAAGTTAATAGAAATATTGAGGGTGTAAATCTTTAAGGTCTGTCCAGTATTTGTCTCAATAATGTCACTGATACAACGAGGTTTGTATAGATACAAATCTGTCGGCTATAAAACAAATTAAGTGAGATTGAATTAAATTCCTAGAACTTCTTCTGCAGGACAGAAATGTCTTGGAATAATAATGAAAGATAACTTGAGATCTAGTTGTGCTTGAAAATCTAATCAATCTTTTAGAAGATGTTGACAATTGGTGAGAGTAATCAGTCCTAAATGAAAGTCATTTCCGAGTTAAGTGTCTTTTTAGAAATTTGCTTTGAAGTTATTAGTCTCGTGAGAGGCAGTATTGTCTTAAAGTCTAAGAGATGAGATTTGAGCCGCGACACGAGAAAACCAACAATGTGGTTGTGCGCCCAGCGCAGACTCAGATCAGCCTGGGCATCCTACCAGTCTGATCAGAGTCTTGTCTAAGCGCTTAAAGGGTAGCTAAGGGTCTAAGCTACCTTCAGGCGGACAGCGAAGACTCTGATCAGACTGGGCGGATGCCCAGGCTGATCTGAGTCTGCGCTGGGCGCACAACCACATTGTTGGTTTTGTCGTGTCGCGGCTCATTTCTTATTTCTACATTTCTGCAATCGATGTGACATTTAAGATACAACCCTTGGAAAAGTCTTATTTCGTTATCGGCCTGTATTTAATTGTACTCGCTTCCCTCGATTTGGTTCTTTGAAAATAAGAACGCAGGAACTTCGATGGATGGTCAAGAAATACGTGGACTTTGCTGTGGCGATTGAGGTACATGTAATGCAGTTATAGAAATTTATCTCATACTGCTGAAAAGTTCAATATTTTAGCTGCGTCATGTGAAATTTTAAATTTCACATAAAACGTAGATTTAAGATTCAACTTTTTAGCAGGATGACAATACTGCCTCTCACGAGACTAACAGGAAAAAAAAAATTCCAACAGCGAAAGTCCACGTATTTCTATCATCCCTTATATTTTACTAGGATCGCATGCAAAATGGCTGTAAGTTATTGGCGTTACCTTAACGACGTAATGGAGCCCACTACCCTCGTTTACTCGCAGTCTAGCTAGTTAATTCGCTGTTGAATGTAGAATATGCTCATTATAAATGTAAGCATCTTTAATGAGGTCGTCTTAATGGCAGCCTACGCTGACGTAGCATTGTCAGACAGTGCAAGATCCCATCCGTTGCATGGTTAGTCCTTAGCTGCAAATCAAGATCCCATCCGTTACATGAAAAGTCCTTAACTGCAAATGGGTACAATGTACTATCCGTGACTCATTAAATGTGTATGGGTACGCCGCCATGTTTCCTGCCATGTGACGTCTTGTTTGCGTCTCTGGAAAACAAAATCTTTCAAAAATATGGTCGACTCTTAAATGGAAGCATTTGCTCCTAAAGGAGATATCCTTTACAAAAGAGCTGAACCTCACTGAGAAAGGGGCAACTCCGAGTCTGATAGTTTCGTTAATTGTTAAAATTAGCCGCGACATGACATATAAACAAAGCGGCATGCTCACCCAGCGAAGATTCAGATCAGCCTAGGCAACCGCCCAGTCTGACTAGAGTCTTCTCCGTGCTTTTACAGGGTGACCAAGGACCTAAGCTAGCCTCATACGAACAGCGGAGACTTTGATCAGACTGGGCGGATGCCCAGGCTGATCTGAGTCTTCGCGGGACGCACATGCCACTTTGTTGCTTTTTTCATGTATTAGCTCATATGATCCATGCTTCCTGAGTATCCAACTTTCAGAACTTATTTGTATGCTTCATATATTTGCTTCATTCAATGTCATGGAAAGGTCGTGGTATGTAATTGTGGCTTTCCATGAGATGAAACCTTCATTTTGGAGCGGTCAGTAGCAAAGTTCTTACGCATGCTGTTTTTCCTTCAACCGTGTAGCCGCATTTTTTTTTCAAAATTAATAATACGTTCCTTTTCTTTACAGTTGAACGTTATATACAGAATTTCAAGATTTGCAGTACGACAAGAATGTGTCAATATATAGCCAAGAAAGGTCTAAATTATAGTTAGTCTGATAGAAAGTTTGTCGCTACGTTGATCTCAAACTCTTCAGTTTTCTCTTAGGAGAGAAATAATGCGACATACTTTTCTTTAAAAAAAAGAAATACAGCATGTTTTAACTCGGAACAGAAGCGCCGGAGCAAACGGTGTTGACCCAGATCACAATTCTTCAAGTTTCAGGAAAATTGGAAGGATTAGTGCCAAAAAAAAACAACAAAAAAAAACCAACAACAAACAAACAAAAACAAAACAATGCGTTAATGATAATTTCAGAATCCTTGTATAGTTGCTTATCATTTAATTTACAATTAGGCCCAGAACGGTGTTCCATAGACACCAGAGATGACATTAACGTTTTTGAGCAAATACTAAACCCTAGCTGAGTGGGGGTAAGTTCGCATGGAAAGTTCTTGTTGACTCTGGATCTGTTAAATCTTTTAAAAAGACTTGTTTCCCCAAACAATGCGACGTCGCTGATTCTGATAATCATATGAGCAAATACTCATTTCAGGAAATACAGTGTATCTGTTATGCCTCTGAGGCTCATATTTTTTTATTAGTTTCTTTTTTATTCTTTTTTTTTTTTTTTTTTTTTTTTCGTTTGGTGCAAGAAAGTGGCTAAACTACAAAATAGTGGACTTGTACATCCTCTTGCATTAATACGTTTTGAAAATATTTAATATTTTGCAGTGAATATGGCAAATAATTATCAAAATTATCCATTATTTTATTATATTTCATATTGAGAGGCCAACGCGAAATGATGGTACCTGTATTTATAAAAAGTTACCCTATTCTATGAGACAGTAAATTAGTATTTTCTACAGTTTTCCCAATATAGCTTAAACATGACTTAACCACTTCCTTGCACTAAATTTTTCAATTACAGTGCGTCGCTTGAGTATGTGGTTTGGAGAATTACGGTACATAATTAACTTACTTGAACCTAGGGAAACTGAATTGTCTTAGTTTCCATGATTAAATGTCTTCCCCAAAAGACTTTAAGACTTCCTTTTGATCCCGATCTTGAAGTCTAAATCAGCAAATATGGAAGTGTATTTAACGTTTCATCAAAATCGAATAATTAAAAAGAAAATCTCTTACAGGAAATTAATTCTTTGGGTGTAAATGCTAAATAAAACTGTTATTCTTTAAGAAATTAAAAGACATGAAACAGGACCTAACCCCATCTACCCCATTCCCACACACGGACGCACGCACACTCAATACGATATGATTCATTTTTAAATGACGCATTTCGTATACATGCATGCCAATTGAATGATACACGCAATCAGCATCTGCGTCTGAGAGATCCATTGCTAATAAAACATGTGACAATAAAACATCTTGATTGTTTATAGGAAAACGCATATCAAAAGTAAATTGTATGACGCAATACCAAACATTTATGGCAAAGATTAACCATTTATCAATCAGAAAACCATCATTTCACTACCAAAATGCAAATACTTAATTGCTGTTGGAAGTCTTGACATTGTCAGACTATTTACATTCATAGCTCAAACGATTATCAGAATCAATACGTCTCTTATCTATAAATGAGCCGCGACATGAGAAAACCAACAAAGTGGTTGTGCGCTCAGCGAAGTCTTAGATCAGCCTCGGCATCCGCCCAGTCTGAGATGAGTATTTGCTGTCCGCATGTAGGTAGCTTAGAAACTTAGCTACCCTTTAAGCGCTTAGCGAAGAATCTGATAAGACTGGGCGGATGCCCAGGCTGATCTAAGTCTGCGCTGGGCGCACAACCACTTTGTTGGTTTTGTCGTGTCGCGGCTCAAATGAGGAAAGAAAAGTCCTGGTGTCAGGACAGACATATTGAAAACACATTATCTTGAGCGACCCGGTTAAAGCACGATATTGCATCGGCATATTGGAACTTGGATGGCCTTGGTCTATATCAGTTTACCATTAGCGAGAACCTGATCATACTTCTTCTTTGGGGGTCAATGTCTGTGTCTCTAAATATTTCGGATTTGTCGATGATTATAAGATGTACATCGCCATCTTTTTAGCCATTGAGATAACTTTCTTTAATTTCTGTTGCTTCCATGTATGACTATAGACAGAACAGATTCTAGTATTTAGAATTCGCTTCTACAGAAGCAAAATGAGCCGCGACACGACAAAGCCAACAATGTGGTTGTGCGCCCAGCGCAGACTCAGATCAGCCTGGGCATCCGCCCAGTCTAATCAGAGTCTTCGCTGTCCACATGGAGGTAGCTTAGACCCTTAGCTACCCTTTGAGTACTTAACAAAGAGTCTGATCGAATTGGGAGGATGCCCAGGATGCCCAGTCTGGTCAGAGTCTTCGCTGTCCACATGGAGGTAGCTTAGACCCTTAGCTACATGTACCCTTTGAGCACTTAACAAAGAGTCTGGTCGAACTGGGAGGATGCCCAGGACGGTCTGAGTCTTCGCTGGGCGCACGACCACATTGTTGTTTTTTTCGTGTCGCGGCTCAAATATTTCCTTTCAGAATTGAATCCTGTTAAAAAGGGTGACAGAAATAAAGACGACCTGAAAATGTATCCATTACCCTTAAATATATTTTGTTACGATTCTTATACGTTTTTCAATGATGGCCTACTGATCTGGTGCCTGCACTAAAGACACATTTGAGCCACATCCTGTGAATTTTAACAATGTCACATCAGCCATCTGTGGAAGTTACTGAAGCCATAAGACCACTTTTGAGGTCTCTGAATACCCTACATTTATATAAATGAGAAGGGTGATCTGAATATCACATGACAAAATGGCCACCTTGTTCGATGTCACATGCTGTGGCTCAAAATTCAATCATCTTGAGCGACTTTGTTAAAGCACCATATTGCACTTTGATGGCATTAATCTGGATATATTTTTCACTAGTTTTAAAGCTCTGGTTGCAGACTATCCTTGGGTCACAAAGTATGTGTAAGATGAAGACTGCTATGTTTTTCAGCCACTATTGAAAGTATGTTTTGACATCCTGTTTACTTCCTTGGATGCCTAAAGACTAAACCCTTCCAAAAAGGAGCCTACAATTTAGAATTCTATCTTTTAAAGTAAAATCTTATGTCTGCAGAGTTCCTTTTAGAGACACTGTCAATTTTCATTAATTTTGGTACTTTGATTTCAATATATTCTACCATATCTGTAGAACCAATGGATGACTTCTTACCAAACTAAGACGGGTTCACCCTTGGGAAAGTGCAAACTGTTGATTAAATTTTGGTGACCTTGACCTTTGTTTGAAGGTCACAGTAAGACTTATAATGTCAATTTTAAGTCAAGTTTTGGCCATTGTCTACACAGTAGCTCCTGAATAAATATGGAATTGTTCCCAAAGTGGCCTAAAATAAACATTATGAGGAGTTAGAGTACTAGTTATGATTAAATGGCCATGACATCATGATTAAATGGCCATGACATCATCTTCAAGGTCAAGGTCATGGCTAGACTAAACAGAGTTAATCATAGATTTCATCAATCAGGCGGCAGAAATGTACTAAATCTGAGTGTTTTCATTCGAAATTCAATGTTTAATGTGCACAGAATGACCTTGACCTTGGTCTGAAGGTCAGTATTAGCCAAACATGATGAAACAGAATTGGGTTAAACTTAAAGGTTATAGAAAAGTCTATTGTAAAATAATGAACTTCTGAATGTATTGGTGACCTTCAGATCAAGGTCAAGGTCATTATATG
Organism: Ctena decussata; assembly: GCA_963989385.1. Taxonomy (NCBI): domain Eukaryota; kingdom Metazoa; phylum Mollusca; class Bivalvia; order Lucinida; family Lucinidae; genus Ctena; species Ctena decussata. Next base: position 74,732,577 of record OZ022498.1, on the reverse strand, counting down.
CATATTAAGCATTGAATTACAAATAGAAAGATACATATTTGTTAAATTTCTGCTTACTAGCTGTGTGAGATCTTTGGTTAAACTCTGTCTAGTCTAACCTTGACCTTGACCTTGAAGATGATGTCAAGGCCATTTGATCATAACTAGGGCTCTAACTCCTCATAATGTTTAATTAAGGCCACTTTGGTCATGATTTCATATCAGTTTAGGAGCTACTGTGTAGACAATGGCCAAAACTTGACTTAAGTTGACATTATAAGTCTTACTGTGACCTTCAAACAAAGGTCAAGGTCACCAAAATTTAATCAACAGTTTGCACTTTCCCAAGGGTGAACCCGTCTTAGTTTGGTAAGAAGTCATCCATTGGTTCTACAGATATGGTAGAATATATTGAAATCAAAGTACCAAAATTAATGAAAATTGACAGTGTCTCTAAAAGGAACTCTGCAGACATAAGATTTTACTTTAAAAGATAGAATTTGAGAAAAGATGTCACCAAAGACATTACTTCAACTTATAAAGGAATGTATTTATGAATGCCATAAAATTTGAAGGAGAAATATAGCTTATATGACACCCCTGGTTCATGTTGATTTACCCCACCCACTTAAATAACCCCATTATTCCAAAAGTAGGGTTTACGGAGCTTAACCACTATTGATTCAGTATAGCGGACACTATAGTCTAATCATCAGCAAAAAATAAAACATTTTGCTCTTGGGCAGAAAAAGGGTCTTATAGGCCCCCCCGCCCCCCCCCCCCCCCCCCCTCTTTGGCCTTTCTGAGTGCATAGGGTTAAGAATAGAATTCCATTGAAAAGGGTGGCAGAAATAAATGTGGCCTGAAAATGTATCAATGACCTTAATCATATTTTCTTGGGAATTCGTATATGTCTATTGATGTGACCACTGCACAGAAGGCACATTTGAGCCACCTCATTTGATTTCTAACAGTACGGCACTGGTGAGCACCTACGGCTCTGGTCAGACTAATACATGTCAATGCAGACTGCTCAGCGCCTTCGCTTGTCACATCAGCCATCTATGGAAGTGATCCATGCCATATAGCCAACCATGAGGTCGCTGATTATTCAGTATTTATGAGACGGGTGATCTGAATATCACATAGTATTAAAAATTTGAGCCACGACACGACAAAACCAACAATGTGGTTGTGCGCCCAGCGCAGACTCAGATCAGCCTGGGCATCCGCCCAGTCTGATCAGAGTCTTCGCTGCCCGCATGGAGGTAGCTTAGATCCTTAGCTACCCATTGAGCCCTTAACAAAGAGTCTGATCAAACTGGGCAGATGCCAAGGCTGATCGGAGTCTGCACAGGGCGCACAACCACATTGTTGGTTTTCTCGTGTCGCGGCTCAATTGTCACATTGTTAAAAATCATATGATGTGGCTCATTTGGTATATGGCGCAGCATTAGAATCAGGCGAACGGTTTAACGTCTTCAGGAAGCCACTCTACCATTTTTAATTCTGAACACTGTTGTTTAAATTCACTTTACTATGCCTTAAAAGTTGCAGAGCCCAAACTTTATGAGATTTTTACATTAAAACGCTTAGCCCAAATTTCAGTTGCTTAAAATCTTAATAACCAACAACAAGACTTGAATTTTTATAACTCGTAACAAAACTTACCACCATGCTATTGGTTTAAAACTTTATGATGTTTAACATAATCAAGGATGGGTTTGCTTGAACTGCAGTTGTCTTCTGTAAGGCTTATACTTTTGAAATGGCCATAAAAAATTCATCATGCTTTGCATTATTTGACCCCTTTGTCGAACAAATTGACACAAATTCCTAAAACTGCTTGAATAAGAAAATATTTTATCTAGAAATTATTTTTACATTCTTTTCTTAATATGTATATGAGAAAAATGTGTCCTCATGTAAACTGTATAAATGAATCAGATTGGATTTGCCCATAACGCGTTCTCTTGGAGCAATAACTTAGTTAAAGGAATTTTTCTAATATGCAGTGGTCATTATCGATTTTCTGTGATGGTAAATTCTCGTATTTCAAGGCTAATTCTCCAAGTGACAACGAGTCACAAACCTGAATGACATATCGCAACCTTTGATCTTTAATTAGTTCGCCGATGAGAAATGATTTGCTTGCTTTGCTGACCGGGCAAACAAAAGACCAAAGATAATGAAATGTTTGGCTTATCGGAAAATGGCGTTTACTTGGAAGACAGAACATAAACGCATCTTACAGTTCTAAGATTTTTTACAGGAATAAAACTACTGACTGAAGTGCCCAAGCAAACAACTGTGAATCCAGATCGGAGGAGCATTTTTGATTGACTGTTTTGAGTTTAACGGTCCTTTAAGACAGTATTTCAGTTTATATCGGGCCGTCTCCCAGAGATAGGGAGAAAGAAGAGAAATGATAGACGAGAGGAAAAATGTCCAAACAACCTCACAGTCATCTACTGCAAGCACAGTACAATGTTCCAAATCAGTAGGACGCCCCGGCTCTGCAGGTTCTACACTGCACCATCGCACCACCCGACCACCTCCAGACTGCTCTAGAAGTGCACTATTTATAAATTTAAAGAGTAACTACACTTCAGGAACTGACTGAATCAGATCCCAAACCCTATCCCCAAAATTAAAGGGAGAGATTGACAAGGACATCCCAACAAACAATAAATTACAAGTGATAAGCCGAGTCAGCAGCTCTTTCCCAAATAGGTGGCAACTCAGCTATCTTTACTGAACTAAATAATTTAGACCAACAGAACGGTTACAACAGACTAAGCAAATTATACCAAAAACATTTAACAACTATTTTTACCTATTTTTTTTATTTTGATTATAAAAGGGTTAAAATGAGAACACAATAAATTAAACAGCACCGAACATAAAACAAATGCAACCGCAACGAAAAGTACCGCCTTGAGACGGTCAGTTTTAACTACTGGGGGGGGGGGGGGGGGGGGGGGGGTGGTTAAACCAGTTTTACTGGGCCCAAACCTTCACCCTGTCAGAAATATTTGTGACATATCGACAGATAGTAAAGCGTGATGTGGTTCAATATTTATGAAAAATTAAAGGGTGCCTTTGCTTATAGTAGTTATCTTATCTCATTGTCTTTATAGTAGTTATACAGAAAAAAGAGGACAATGAACGTCTATGCTGATCATTAAATAAATTATAGCGTAACTCCTTAGATCAACAATCATGCCTTAAATTGAAATTTTATTTCGTTTTCGCCGAGCCTCAACACCACTGAATTTCTTTAGTTTCAACTGACCACATAAATCAATCATCAACGGCACATTGTATTCAAACTTTATTTTGTGTGTGTGGAAGAGAGGGAGGGAATGGTTGGGTCGGCCGATGGTGCTTGATAACTTTCAGTGCGGGGCGTCCTACTGATTTAAGTATAGAAGGCCAAGGGCCGATTGTACTTGCAGCTGGTGCGGGATGGGGGTTGTTTGCTCTTGTCTACACTATCTTCCTTATCTTTCTCCTATCTTTTTAAGAGACAGCTCGACACAGAATGAAATACCGTATCAATGGGCCAGTACAACCCAAAACAACCAACCAACCAAATCAAACCTTTTAATCCAAAAAGAACGAAGAAATACTAATTTGTCCTATAAAATAAGCATCAAATTATAAACCACTTTTGACGTGTTCATCATTAAATAAGTAAGGACAATTCATTTGACGAAATTTTATTTCTTAAACAAAAAAAAAAAAAACAAAAAAAAACAAAAAAAAAAAAAAAAAACTTAAATTGGACCTACGAACACTTTCATTCTTTTAACCATGCGTCAGAATGTTTTCTTTTCTATGGAATATAGAGTTCATGGTCTAATTTTGAAGATATTAACATTAAAAAAATTATTCTGTTTAACCTTGTTCCGCATAAATCTATGTATATATAACTACATGTACAGAGTTTTTACACATTCTGACTTCAGTATAAAACAACTAAGTTAACAGCGACTTTTATCCAAGTTTATTTTTGTTATGCTGGTTGTCGCATATAAGCTTTTAACTATGTGAACGGGACAATTAATACGTTTTAATTGATAACTTGAAAATTAAAACTGTTTATCAAAGCAGTTAAGGGTCGTGCTGCCTCTACGAGTTTTCTCTCTTCTTTTCTATCAAGCGGAGCAGGTCGTCGGGTTTGGAAAATTTTGAGCTAAATAATATTTTTGTTTGTTAATTAAATCAACCATTTTTGAATTAATATTTCGTGAGACTTTATGTCGAATTGTGTTACTGACAGGTTGTTGTTTTATTTATGTTTACTATATGCTCCTATCTGTCGATGTTAACCGATTTTAAATTGGATTCATTTATTCTTTGTTCAGCATCACAATTTTTTACCAATCGCAATCTGGGTCGCGCTTTTTCTTTAATGTTTTAGCTTTCTGTTTTTTTCTATTAATGCAAACTAGTTTTGTTCTCCGTTTGGATAAATATTGCTTCTATTGTTTTGTTGTATATTTTTTATCGCTATATATTTATTTTATTTCTTCATATTGTTGGCTGGGGCACATGAAAGGGTTGTGCGTTATTGACTGCCGCTTATCTGCCTAAGCGTTGCGCTGACAGCATGGTTTTTACTCTCTTGTACTCCTGTGTGAGGCCTCAGTTGCACTCTTTTACATTTTATGTTCTTTGTTTCAGTTTATTTTTAGATTTCATGCCAATATTCTAATCTACAACAGATTTACACACTCAGTAAGTATTTCTATGATGAGTCAGAATTCTGTACTGCAGGGGAACATTTTTAATGTAATTTATTGCCCTGGTTAAATACAATCGACAGGTGCCAGCTTTTCTAATGGCCGCCTTATTTATCTATTTATTTTAATTATTTATTTATTATTTATTTATTTTCATTATTTATCTTTAATACATATTTGTAAAATATACATGTTTTTTTTTCTGTTTTATTCAGTTAGTAAATTAGTTAACCTTATTTTCTTTGTTTTTATATTTATATTTTGCTGTTGTTTATCAAGTTATATATTATTGTTATTATTATTATTTTTTTTTTGTTGCATTTTAGTTTATTTGTTTGTTTATTAATTGTATTCACTTATTTTATTTATTTATTTATTTCATTAATTTATTGAATTAATTTAGCCAGCCCATTTTTATGTGTCCATGTTCTTTTGCTGTGGGTAAAATGAGATTTAATTTGAGATTTATTTTGCAGGCTGCCCAACATCTCAACAATTTAGTTGTGATTGGTGCCTGTTTTCTTACGTTTGTTCGGTGCAATTTGTGCACTATATTGATATTTGTATTGTGTGTTACTTCATGGCAAATTATGCCATTTTTGTGTACATATATTTTCAGTTATTTCATTGCAAATTATGCAATATATTATAGAGATATCGAAATATTTTCTGATATAAAGAAATATTTTTTTTTTTTGAATATATACCCGGTGCCAATTTAGCACTGTATCTCAATATGCACATATCTTCAAACATTCATGCTAGTGGAGAAAATGTCACATTAGCTTCAGTCTGTAATCTTCAGTTTGCTGTTTGCATTTTATACAAAGGCTGCGCATTTTTTCGTTTCATGAAATTGTATTTTTCTTTTTATTTTATTTATTTATTTATTTATTTTCACAAGGTTGTCTTTACTCATGTAGTTTTTGAAAGGAATATGTTTGTTCATGACTGCTTGTTTAGCAATTTATTATTATTTATCGTTTTTTCTTTTATTTATTTTTTATACATTTTTATTTACTCATTTATTTATTTCTTAAGTGTTTGTTTCCATGTGTATTATTTGCAGGCTATATCGATATTTTAGTCAGGAGGTGCATTGTATTTTTGCTTTCTTTGTTGAATTTAATAGTTTTTGCCTCACTTATTCGTTTAAGTATTATTGTATTGTTATCAATTCATTCACTTTCTTTTTTATTTTTGTTTCATAATTATTTCAATTTCGCTTTCTGTTATTGTTTCTGGAGTCGTACAGAATGCCGAAGGCTCAGAAAAAATCAAGAGTATCTAGTGGAAATGACCGGCCGTCAGCACAGAAACAGAAGAAAGATGACATTCTTTTATCAGATGATCAATTACAGCGGGTCGCTTCTCAAGTGGCTGAGAAATTGAGGCCACAGATAGTGCAGGCTGTGAACACCTCTTCCGAAGCTGCTGTGTCTACTCTGGCATCGCCTGAGACTACAGTGGCAAGTGCGAGTTCGCCTTCGTCTAGTTCAGGTAATGTTTTAGGGAATGACTCTTCCGATCTAATCGCGGCGGAGAGCATTACTGACGCTTTAGATTACAATGTTTCTGAAGCCTTAAAGCAAAAGATAATCGGGGGTGAATATGTTGACCTAGGCCAGCTTATCAAACGCAGACCCGGGCCAGACACGTCCAAATGTTTAACTCTGGAGGATGGTCAACTTGTTGTGCAACAAAAGCCGTCGACCGTCAAAATTACGGACATTAATCAATGGACCGACGCGTTTTTGATTTTTTCTAGCATTTTTGCTGCGGCACACCCAGAAAGTACTTCAGGTTTATTCAAGTATTTGCATACTGTGCGCCTAGGGGCAAAGCGTTCAACAGGCCTGGGCTGGAAATTTTATGATGAGCAATATCGGCTCAAGAAGGCGTCGAATCCTGCAACTTCCTGGGGTGTCGTCGATCAGGAGCTGTGGCTCCTGTATATGTATTATGGCAACCAATCCTATAATTCTCCGTCCGCTTCGGGAAGCAGGTCTCTAAAATGCTATACCTATAATTTCACTGGCAATTGCTCCAAGCCTCAGTGCTTTTATCTGCATAAGTGCTTGAATTGTTCCGCTGCTCATCCGTCTATCAGGTGTGTATTTAAGCCTCTGCAAAGTCAGAATTCTGATTTTAGGTCGGCTGGCGCAGTCCAACGGTACCCCATCCTTAGGCCTCGGGGATTCACACCAGCCGCATTTAGACCGTCAACCAGTTTGGCCACATATAGACCTACCAGAGGGACATTTAGATTTAACAACATGCGGGCAGTCTCCAATTAATGTGCAGCGGCTACAGTCCTACTTAGCAGATTATGACGACCCGGTGGCTGCTTATGAATTATTACAGGGATTTTCGAATGGTTTTTATTTACATTATGATGGTCCTCGTATTGACACCGATTGTAAGAATTTATTGTCTGTGCGTAACAACGAATATGAAGCGCTGCGACTGGTTTTGGACGAGGTTCAGAAGGGAAGGATTGCAGGCCCCTTTGATGAACGTCCACTCCCCTTTTTGCGCCTGAACCCTATTGGGCTAGTTCCGAAACGTGATGGAACGTTTCGTTTGATTCAGCATTTATCGTTTCCTAAGGGAGAGAGCGTGAATGATTTTATTGACCAGCGTTTGTGTTCAGTAAATTATTCTTCCTTTGATCACGCTGTTGAAATGATCAGTTCCTTTGGACATGGAGCTTTGTTGGGGAAAATGGACATTAAATCTGCGTTTAGGTTGCTAAAACTTAATCCCAGTGAGTTCCAGCTTTTGGGCTTCCGTTTATTAGACAAATTTTATATTGATAAGGTGTTAAGCTTAGGCTGTGCTATTTCTTGTAAATTGTTTGAGTTGTTTTCAACTTTCCTTGAATGGATTGTCAAAGCGAAGGCGAAGCGGGATTCTGTTGATCATTACCTTGATGATTTTTTGTTTGCTGGTGCTCGGAATACTCCTGATTGTAGTATGTTAATGCGAGTATTTTCCGAAGTCTGTGCAGATTTGGGGGTTCCGCTGGCTGCCGATAAGACTGTGGGTCCGACTCACGTTTTGGTATATCTCGGTCTCGAAATTGATACTTTGGACATGTGTGTGCGAATCCCTTCTGAAAAGCTCCAGTCGCTTAAGGATTTGCTACTTTCTGTCCTTCAAAGGAAGAAAATTACTTTGAAAGAGCTTCAGTCTCTTGTTGGTTCTTTGAATTTTTGCTCGAGGGCTATCCCATGTGCGAGTGCCTTCAACAGACGTTTCTACGATGCGTCGGTTGGTCTTACGAACCCTCGGCACCACTTACGTATATCGGCAGCCATGAAAGAGGACATGCGTATGTGGCTGATATTCCTTGAATGCTTTAATGGCGCAGTGTACTTTCCTGAATCAGACTGGCTTGAAAGCGATCAATTGCAGCTTTTCACTGATAGTGCGGGTGGCTCCAATTTAGGTTGTGCAGCTATTCTTGGTTCACGTTGGTCATTTTTGGCTTGGCCCTCTGTTTGGGCTGACACTGACATTCTTAGAGATATCACTTTTCTGGAACTTGTCCCAATAGCCTTGGCCTTTCATTTGTGGGCCGAGTTACTTCAAAAGAAGAAGATTCTGCTACGCACAGATAATCAAGCTCTGGTCTTTATTTTGAACAAAAAATCTTCTAAATCTCAACGAGTTATGCAACTTCTACGACCTTCCGTGTTGCAGGCTATGTTACATAACATTCATTTCAAGGCCAAACACGTCGATGGTGCTGTTAATTCTATTGCTGATTGTATTTCCCGCCAGAAATGGTCGCAGTTTCGCCATCTTGCTCCATGGGCAGACGAAAATCCAGTTCAGGTCCCAGATTCGTTCCTACGGCTGATCTCTTCTGTGAAGCTAACCGCTTGCTAGAAGCTGCTATATCTGAAAACACCAAACTGGCATATTTGTCAGGTATCAGGGCATTTGACAAGTTTCGTGTTGTTCACAAGCGGCCGTTGATATGGCCGCCGACTTTCCAAGACATAGTTGATTTTATTGCTCATTTGTCTGTCAGCAGCCATGCTCCTAGCACCGCCAGAACGTATATCGCAGGCTTGAGTTACAAGTGTAAAGTCCTTGGTGTTTTTGATCCGACACAAGGGTTTATAATAAGTAAATTGTTGAAAGGTATGTTTCGGTTAGATAAACGTTTAGATAGCCGTTTGCCGATCACACTTTCATTGTTAAATGACATCATTCGAATTCTTCCTGCAGTTTGTAGCTCCCAGTTTGAGTCGGCATTATTCGCTGCTGCATTTTCTGTGGCCTTTTTTGGATTTTTTCGCGTTGGCGAATTAGTGTCCAGCTCTGGTGCTGCATTGCAGCATGTAATTTCAATTGCTGATGTAAATTTTTTGCACAATTACTCCTTGGTTGAGTTAGGTTTACGATCATCTAAAACAGACGCTAGTGCAAAGGGTGTTACTGTGGCAATACCTGCTGTTCATGGTAGCATTTGTCCTGTTAAACTCTTAAAGCGCTATGTTGCAATGAGACCGTCGTTAGCCGGTCCTTTATTTTGTCATTTTAATGGACGGCCTGTTTCTCGCTCTCAGTTCAATGCTGTATTATATAAGGCTTGTCATAGTTTGGGGACGGACGCTTCCAAATACAGGTCTCATTCATTTAGGATCGGAGCCGCCACCTTGGCTTCCTCCAGGGGTTTGTCCGATGATGATATTAGGATGTGTGGCCGTTGGGCTTCGGACTCTAAAGTCTTTAAGCACTATATTCGCATACCAGTGAGTCGGTTGGTTGTATAGACTCGAAGTTCGTTATACTCTTTTAAAAAACTGTCTTTGTTTAATATTGCATAGTATTGCTTTAGTGTTTTAAAGTTTTTTAGGTAGCCAAACACGCATATGGATTGTTGGGTCATCAATTGTGAAGCACGCATTCGTCCATGCTCGAAATTCATACGATGGTCCACATCTAGATCTACAGAGACAGGCTGCTTCTGTGTGGTGGCAAGGAAGGGGTGGTCTCCGTTGGTGCCATGTGAGGAGATTTATTCGGACCTTACTTCAGTTTGAAGACGCACCTGACCTGCTGGTGTTACACTTAGGAGGCAACGATCTAGGCCAAGTTAAACTAGGTGATCTTCGTTTTAATATTGCTAATATTTTAGGTCAGCTTAGTTTTCTGCTACCATGCACCAGATTTATCTATTCTCAGATTCTTCCTAGGCTCATTTGGCGCAACGAAACAAGCCATTTGGCTCTTGATATTGCTCGAAAAAGGGTTAATTCGTTTGTGGCGTCTTGCGTTTTGCGGGCTGGTGGTGGATATATAAGATATCCAGACATCTGCGAAGATGTTTCATTCTTCAGAGAAGATGGAACCCATCTTTCTAACCTGGGAAATGATATATTTCTTTATCGTTTACAGCAAGGTCTTCAGACAATTTTATGCTCTAATATTTCTGTATCGCCTGTAGCTGGTGAAGTTGGGCCATGGCTGGTAATTTAGTCGTGCTACTGGTGGCGGTGTCGCAATCTGCCTTACTAAGATTAGGCAGATCGCGACTGGTGGCGGACTTTTCAAGTGGTTACACCAGTAGTGCACGACATTGGACACTTTGATAGATGCATAAGATTTGAATTTCATCTCATCGTCGGACATCTGTTCCCAGTGTTCGTGCGATTTGATGTTTATCATGTATGACTTTAAATCATATCTAAAAAGTTAACGCTTTATGCGAATTTTACTGCTTTCTCTTTTCATCATTTATTGCATCTATCTACTGAGAAAAATGTAAAGCCGTGGCCCATATTTTTGCCATTAAATGTATCGAAACTATGCCTGTCTTTGGTGTTCATTTATTTTACCGAGAGTGTCTTTGATAATACGTTTTAATTGATAACTTGAAAATTAAAACTGTTTATCAAAGCAGTTAAGGGTCGTGCTGCCTCTTCGAGTTTTCTCCCTTCTTTTCTATCAAGCGGAGCAGGTCGTCGGGTTTGGAAAATTTTGAGCTAAATAATATTTTTGTTTGTTAATTAAATCAACCATTTTTGAACCCACCCGCCCACAACCTTTTAATACAGGCCTTTCTTCTTTTTCTGCTTGTGTTTTCTTTGTGTTTCAGTTCAGTAACTGGAGATGATCTTGCTTGCTCGTCTAGTCCCTGGGCGGTTCTGACAGTGTTGGTCGCGGCTTTCAAGAGATGTTTACACTGAATGTGTTTGTGCGCAGGCGGACTTGGCGGACTTTTCAAGTGGTTACACCAGTAGTGCACGACATTGGACACTTTGATAGATGCATAAGATTTGAATTTCATCTCATCGTCGGACATCTGTTCCCAGTGTTCGTGCGATTTGATGTTTATCATGTATGACTTTAAATCATATCTAAAAAGTTAACGCTTTATGCGAATTTTACTGCTTTCTCTTTTCATCATTTATTGCATCTATCTACTGAGAAAAATGTAAAGCCGTGGCCCATATTTTTGCCATTAAATGTATCGAAACTATGCCTGTCTTTGGTGTTCATTTATTTTACCGAGAGTGTCTTTGATAAGTAAGTAAACAATGTTTTCAAATTGAAGAGAAAGTAAAGTATTAATACATGGTGAAAAAAGTTAAAATTGATATCAGGCTTTGGCAATAACCTAGTAAGTTTAAACTCGACCCATACCCGTCCACTGATTTTTTAAACTAGTTTATGTTTATGATGGACGATAAAGTGTCGTTGTATGTGGACCGTTTCTTAATATATATTTCCGTTGGAAATTCAGACTACTGCAGACATTATTCGAAGTTGATTTCTATCACACAGTTTGTATTGGTGGAGTAGCTTTCAGAGTTGTGAAAACAATATTTGTTCTGACACCCATTTAATAGCAAAGATCGATCATACATGCGCTCCTAGTCTGAAAATCATTACCAGAGCACAAACTAATAAGTTCTTGTAGTACAGCGTAGTCGATCAAATGTAACAATATAGAATTACCGACACTTGGACTGTAATATTACCATGTCCAATGAGAATGCTTGTCTGAAGTAATGAGCGTATTTTCAGAAGTAGAAGTGGGAGTTAATATGTTTGGTATGAGTAAGAGTAAAGCAAATAAGTACGAATGGGCACTAACATTGAGACCGCACTGAAATAGGTCATTCAGTTCACAACCGATATGATTTGACCAGTATGCGGATAAATCATTTGATCAGGCTGACCTGCTATGAAGTGACATAATTCTACATGTATCATCAGCGCACATTACATAACACGTAGATTCCTTCAATATGCGAGACGGTATTTTTGCCCATAAATCCTGAAAATTTGATCGAATGATCATCAGAAATATAAACTTCTTGTTATTTGATATATTTATGTAACGAGCCTCCCTATCAAATAGTCATTCAGTTACGATATTTTGTGTCTGCACAAACTGTATGTGACATTTTCTGGTGCCTTGAACCATATATAAGTCGCGGCACGAGAAAAATCAACAAATTGATGTAGTTGAGCGTCCAGCATTCGCCAAGTCTGATCAGAGTCTTCGCTGTCCGCATGCAGGTAGCTAAGACCCTTAGCTACCCTTTAAGCGCTTAGGAAAGAGTCTGATCAGGTTGGGCGGGTGGCCAGGCTGATCTTAGTCTGCGCTTGGCGTACAACCACTTTGTTGGTTTTGTCGTGTCGCGGCTCAATTATATTTACACAGGGTATATATCGGAATAAGAAGTCGATGTGCATGTACCATAACCATTGCTTGCTCAGGACGACGTGATGCTGCCCACTGGGCACACAACCTTGATTCAACGTCATGGCATTTAATCAAGTTTGATTCAAGGTTGTGTGCCTGCTGGGTCGTTGTTTCTGTAACATTTTTTTTGTATGAAAACATCCTCCCGGTTCTCCATCGTAATGTAAACTACTAATGAAGACTCTCCGCTGTTGCCCACAGATGTCTTGTAGAAGCTTCATCTGAACTGTAATGTATAAATTAATGAATTCTTGCGTTCTAAATTGTGCATCTGAGCTTCCGCTACATTTGTGTTTATCCGACCCTCGGTGGTTCTTTATTCTAAACTGCAGATACCGGTATATGGAAGCTTCAGCTGATACCACAGCCTTTCAGATTTATTTTAATAACTAATCGTACCACTTGCTCAATATTCACAGAAATTTTAGAGTCAGCTAATCGGCACCTTAGTGCTTAAAGAAGCTTTGTAGTAACCCGATTTGATGAAACAGTCCCGATAGAGGTCATGTAGTAGCCTTAGGTTGTACCATTTGACCACTGATGCCGCCAAAGCCTGATTTGGTGCCTTAGTATTTACAGATGGCGTCTTGTAGACTGAGCTGTTAGTCTGCTAGTGTAGCTGCGACGGCTTCACGGTTCTCCATCGTAATGTAAACTACTAATGAAGACTCTCCGCTGTTGCCCACAGATGTCTTGTAGAAGCTTCATCTGAACTGTAATGTATAAATTAATGAATTCTTGCGTTCTAAATTGTGCATCTGAGCTTCCGCTACATTTGTGTTTATCCGACCCTCGGTGGTTCTTTATTCTAAACTGCAGATACCGGTATATGGAAGCTTCAGCTGATACCACAGCCTTTCAGATTTATTTTAATAACTAATCGTACCACTTGCTCAATATTCACAGAAATTTTAGAGTCAGCTAATCGGCACCTTAGTGCTTAAAGAAGCTTTGTAGTAACCCGATTTGATGAAACAGTCCCGATAGAGGTCATGTAGTAGCCTTAGGTTGTACCATTTGACCACTGATGCCGCCAAAGCCTGATTTGGTGCCTTAGTATTTACAGATGGCGTCTTGTAGACTGAGCTGTTAGTCTGCTAGTGTAGCTGCGACGGCTTCACGGTTAAGAACGTAACAGTGTATGCATTTCTTAAATAATAATTAAGGCATGATTAGTTACGTTCTGAGCTGATACTACAGTGGTACTATAGCATCCTGTTGTTGTATCATATTCTAAATTCTAAAATTCAGTAGCATGAGCTGATACCACAGCCTGCAAGAAATCTTGTAGTTACCTAAAGGGGAACTATTGTCTCAACAGAGGTATTGTAATATCCCTAGCTTGCATTGATAAGCGTCCATTGGCAAAACTATTTAGTTTGATCTGTAATATAAACGGAAGCTGCTGTTGTATACCTAAGAAATGGGTTCATTCCTCTCAGTGGTCATTTCAGAAAAAGAAATCAGACTCCGAGGTATAAAACATTTTTCATGCTAAACTCAGCTGAGCATGAAATTTTCTCTGCTGATAAATATGAAAATGCCAACTAATGTTGGCGTTTTCATATTCGTAAGCAGAGAAAATTTCATACTCAGCTAAATTGAGCTAGAAAACAACTGTACTTATCAGTAGTTTGCTATTTATTAGCAGGAAAAAGTTCGTGCTCAACTGAGTTGAGCAGGAAAAACGTTTTATAACCTTGGGGCATGGTTATACTCTGATTCTAGACTTCTTTAAGGTAATAAGGATAATTTTAGAATCAGAGAGAGAGCAGCTGTGTGGTTTTTATTTTTGCTTCCCTTCTAAATTTTGGTAAACTCTTAAAGGAGAGACTTTGCTCCTCTAGGAGCAAAATTCTGTCCTTTAACGGTAGACCCCAGTTTGAAAGGGATTCCTTGTTCAGGGAGAATACAGGAAGTCACACAAGTTGCCACCTTTGTAAAGGCGGAGGAAAAACATAGAGCTGTACCGATAAGCCTTAAACTTTTCTGTTTCCTTTTGCCGTAATGTACATTTTCTCTGACTCATATCGTGATTATTGAGATGTAAGTAAAATTCGTTCTTATCTATCCCTATTTCTAGCAATTGAGAGGGATAATGATGCTAAAGAAATGGACCTATCTGAAGAAACGCAATTTAATGTCATTAAGTTTCAAAATTAACTTGAAAAAGTATATTGACTAGGGTCGTTAGCAGTCTGATGGCTGGAATAATCGGATCTACAGCTATCACCCAGCCCTTCCTTCTAAAAAGAGACACTAAAATAATAATTGAGCCGCGACGTGACAAAACCAACAATGTGGTTGTGCGCCCAGCGCAGACTCAGATCAGCCTGGGCATCCGCCCAGTCTGATCAGAGTCTTCGCTGTCCGCACGGAGGTAGCTTAGACCCTTAGCTACCCTTTAAGCGCTTAGCGAAGAGTCTTAGCGGACTAGGCAGATGCCCAGGCTGATCTGAGTCTGCGCTGGGCGCACAACCACATTGTTGGTTTTCTCGTGTCGCGGCTCATATATTTTTAAAGTTGAACTGCAGTATGTGTCAGTTCTTAACTAAATGAAATACTCAGACATTTTAGTTCGAGAAGTTAAATTAAAGATACCCAGGGAAGGCCACAATCACTTGCACAACCACGCAAGACACCGAAAGAAGGAGGAGGCAGAAGCGCAAATAACAAAGCGGAACAGTACATAAGAGATACAGCCAGTCTAACACAGAGAGCCGCGACACGACAAAACCAACAAAGTAGCATGTGCGCCCAGCGAAGACTCAGCTCAGCCTGGGCATCCGCTCAGTCTTTTCAAAGTCTTTGCTGTCCGCATAGAGTTAGCTTAGATTTTAGCTACCCTTTCATTGCACAGCGAAGACGCTGATTGGACTCGGTGGCTGCAGAGGCTGATCTGAGTCTTCGCTGGGCGCACATGCCACTTTTTTTTTTTTTTTTCGTGTCGCGGCTCAGTCATCAATACAACAAATAGTTAGAATGTAAGAGTTGAAACTTACATTTGAATATAAAAGCTAGGATTGGAGATTTTATACCTTTATGAATTTGGCTTATCATAGCCTGGTTTATCATAGTCATCGCCTGTAGAAGTATCTGATTTGTAGTATGGAAAGCCGTGCTGAAGCTAACCTAAGCAAATAAGAATTTTGCCCAGACACTACGCCCTTTTTTTTAGCCTTTTAACAGCAAACTCAACACGCAAACAGATAAGTATGGATACGCATAGTTTGTGTCTCCACTAGAATTGCCTTCTGCATGTCTTTCCTTTGTTGTCGATGTTTAGAATTAAAACTTTCATGTACATGTATTTTATTATTGTCAGCACCGACAACATTCAAAACTGTGTCATTGGACATTTGTATTTATTCTGTATGCAGATTTGTAACAGGAAAAGGTGGCAAGGGTTGTTATCACGGTCATGTTTGGTCACAACGTCCTAAAAAAAGTGAAAGAAACTTATTAGATCTATCCAGACCTAAGCCAATGTCTGACATTTGCCCTTTAGAATACGTCTATTACTTATGCATAATTAAATGGGACAAAGACCGCTTGAAGGAAGCAATATGTTCTCCAAAAAGCAATTCATTGTGGTCAATATAATTCTGGCGCGACGACATACTGTCAATATGAAACCAATCTTGGCAGTAATGAGTGTTAATTTATCGGTACAAACTTTGGCAGAATTGAATGAGTTTCAGACAAAGTCTAATAAGAAATCAGCGATATGTATGAGGAATATAATTCCACCATTGGATTTTTGCACCATTAAGAAATAACTTGAGACGGCCCAGAATTTTGCGTTGACATAAAAAGAAATCCACTATATTCGTGTGAAAATAGCTTACTACATTAAAAGTTAGGAATGATCAGGTTTGTAAAAAGGAAACTTTTGTGACTTCCTGTTTGCTTCACTAGCTTACAAAACTCTTCCAAAAAGGGGCCTACTCTAGACTTGCTCCAAGGGGAAAGGGGTTCTTTCCTGCAAGGGTTGAGTTCACTTGGTAAGGGAGTAAAAGTAAGATGGCAGGGTTGCTTTCCCTAACAGTGTATTCATACACCTTTAAGATATCAAAATCTTAGAGCCGAGTTAATACACTAAGGGGCGGGGCTAGGGGGAGTTACACGATAAGCACACTCATGTTTTATCCTCCTTTAGGGCAAGGGGGGGGGGGGGGTTTACACGATAAGCACACTCACGTTTTATTCTCCTTTAGGGCAAGGGGGAGTTACACGATAAGCACACTCATGTTTTATTCTCCTTTAGGGCAAGGGGGAGTTACACGATAAGCACACTCATGTTTTATTCTCCTTTAGGGCAAGGGGGAGTTACACGATAAGCACACTCATGTTTTATTCTACTTTAGGGCAAGTCTTTATGTTTAGCCCCGAATACATTTCCTATTTCATACCTGTTACAAGTAGTAGTTGGTATTGAATTTTCCAATTTACAAAAGTTCAGCATGCAAATAACCGGGTGCGTGTTGAAATTTTGTCAATTTGACAAAATTTCAACATGCAACCTCTGTATTTACCTAAAGGCAGCAACACCCATGACATCAAGAGTGAGTGTATGTATAAATGATGGTCGTTGCGTGAAAAAAGAACCCTTTTTGACCTTAGGAAACAGCTGTTTACATTGCTATCTACTCGTACAGTCTGAAAACCAGTAAACGGGGGGGGGGGGGGGGTGTCTCCATAAGGGCCATTTTCTGGTTACAAATGGATTTTCACCAAACCTTACCAATCTCTACTAGTAAGTGTTGGCTTTCATGTACTGAAATACTGATCTCATCGAAAGCGTATTTTGAGTGGAGCGCAGTGTCATTATTACTTATTGAGATAATTGAATAAAATGATACATGGTAAGGTATGGGGTGGAATTACCCCACCCACTTTGACACTGCCCTCCACTCAAAATGCGCTTTCGATGAGATCAGTATTTCAGTATATGAAAGCCAACACTTACAAGTAGAGATTGGTGAGGTTTGGTGCAAATCCATTTGTAACCAGAAAATGGCCCTTATGGAGACCCCACCCCCCTTTACTTAGTTACTTTTTTCCCGTATGGTGCCGTCGGTGGGTTGGGAGTGTTTGGGCATTGCCTTCTCACTACAGTGTATTCTTTACGCATGCCTGAGGATTTAAACATGCCTGAATCTCGGGCAATGCTTTCGTTGTTCGGTAAAATACACCACATTTACACCAATGATGCTAGAAATTTTCTGCTATTTTTCAAGGAAAGTATGCTGTTCCTTGCGTCATAAAATAATCCTCCAAGAAAGATATAGCATGGCTACTATTCTTTTGACGATGTGATGACATGTAAACGCACTTTCACTGTCACAACTTAGTTGTTCTACAGTTTTGCTGTTTCTAGACATTTTGAACGATATATCGCGCTGTTCTTTCGTATGTACATTCTGTATGTGATGTGGTTAGTTTACTTTCCACTGGTCAGCTAAGTTCTATGATGGCGACACTTCCTGAGTACCTCATTTGAGCAGCGACACGTGAAAACAAACGAAATGGCTGTGCGCAAAGCACAGACTCAGATCAGCCTCGGCATCCGCCCAGTCTGATCAGACTCTTGGCTAAGCGCTTAAACGGTAGCTAAAGGTCTAAGCTGCTTCCATGCGGACATCGAAGACTCTGATCAGACTGGGCGGATGCCAAGGCTGATCTTAGTCTGAGCTGGTGCTCAACCACTTTGTTGGTTTTCTCGTGTCGCGGCTCATTTATACAATGTACTTGCTCTGAAAGGAAAGATTTTCATCTCGAGGGAGAAAATGCTTGCATTTCAGAGAAGTCTCAAATAAAATAAGAGATAGATTCCTTTGATCAGAATTAACTTCTTTACGAGTGTTCAAGTCCAGCTCTATACGATTGTAACACGTACTTTAGATGTACTATACCCTTTAATAATGATGAGCCCTCTATATTGTGCTCAGCATTGCTCTGGATAAAAGAATACTTTAGGATAGTTCTGAATTTTTTTCATATTTCTCAACGAAAACATACGCTGTGATCCCTTATTAGAACCGTCTCGGCGAGACGGTTCTAATGAGGGGTCACTACATATGTTTTTACGTAGAAAAATGTAAAATTATCTCAATAACCCCTCCTTATCTGGAGCACTGGAACTTCTGTCTGTCATGCTGCACAATCCTTAACCGTTTGTCACCATTTACAGCGCTTCATGCTGCAGCTGTCTTAATGTCTGATAATTTTCTCTCTTCCTAAATCTCATGAGAGCCTTAAATAACTAGACAATATCATGCTGTAATTTAATTACTTGCACGTAGCAATTTTGATGTAATGCTTTTCTTCGCCTTTTGCTAGGGAAGCTGCTAGTTCTGTCACATATTTGTGTAACTTACGCTGAAATGACATAGGGATGACATATGAAAGCGATTGTTGAGCAATTAAATCAGTGGTAAAGCAAATGCAATTAGTGTCACGAATTCTATAACTTTAATTAATAAAACTATGGCTTAAATCACTGTCATAATCTAACAGAGTAACAAAACGTAACACGGCGGTTAATATTAGAAATATTGGAAAATTTAGAAAATGTGACTATTGTCCTTTTTGTTGCTTCTCAACATTTAAGTCACAACAAAAGGGAGCCAGAAAGCATTTTGAGGGCTAATTCGGGCTCCCTCTGGGATCAGTAAATATGTATTAGAGAACATGTCCTTTGTCTGACATCGGCCGTTTTTCGGTTTTGGTACGCTTACATTTATCGGTATTAATGACCAGATAAAACTGTGGGATTAGTAACAAATTATATTGTTTACGTTTTCACCGTTGATTTAGTAGATCTACAGTTTCTGGTATATAAATTGACCCAAAGGATGTTGTTAAGTGCTGCAGTACTGATTTGTGTACATTTGTCTTATGGTCGGTAATTAATGAATGATTTAAAGATTTACTCCCTTTATAATAATAGCAAAAATGATTTGATAAAATATTTTATGCAATACCTCCGACATGGTCTAACTATACATTTGAATTAGAGTTTAGATAATAATATTTGATAGAAGTGACTTTAAATAAAAAAATAGATATTTTTTTATACAATCACGGAACGCGGTTGAAATCGCATTATTGGACAAAAATAATTTATTCATATGTCACAATCACGTGCACGAATAAGAAAAATACCTCTATACGATCACATGACGCACGTGGTCAAAATCGATATTCTTACAGGCCGTGAGGAAATAGGTAATTTGCATTTTAATTTGAAGATTAGTTTTCATTCCACATTTATCGAATAAACATGCATTTTTTACAAAACTTTTACGGCTAATTATGAGACTATTACATATTGTCAAACGAAATTTTGTTAAAATATTTGTTTCTGAAAGCATGAAATAAACGAGGGAGACAATCTTTAAAATAATATTTTGAACGTATGTATTTAAAATTTTACTAAATTATTAAAAAATCACGGCAGATATATCATTGTGATTCAAATTTTAGCAGAGTTTGGTTTCCATTCTTTTGGATTAGTTGGCTTGTTGCAAGTTCTCCCTGCATCAGAAACCGAATCTCTTCGGTTATAAGACGAGGGGCCGTTTTCATAAAGCCCCTTAAGTCGTTGCTATGCGGTTGCTAAGGCTAAATATCTATAAAGGAGATTCCCTACAGCTATGAAATTTGGTCTGGAGGAACAGTCTTTGTAAGACTGTTCCTCCAGAGCAAATTGCATAGTTGTAGGGAATTTCCTTCAAAGAAATTTAGCCTTAGCAACAGCATAGCAACGACTTAAGTCGTTTTATGAATACGGCCCCAGGTTTTCTCTTCAAGAACCTATAAAAAAAAATCTAGATCCATATCATCAGACGGATCCAGATTTTCGGGATTGTTTGGAAATGGACACCCCAATATTTATGTATATCTGAATGTCAGAAGGCTGACTTACATATTTGTGGTGAGGTTGACGGGTAAGCTCCCGTCGTTCAACCCAAAAATACGGTATTTCCGTCTTATGACCGACTGGGTACGATATATCATGTACCTTCTTTGTCCCCATGACTAGCACCTTTATCGATTCATAGCCATTGTAGCTCGGAAAGTAATCGGGGACGCCAATACGTAGGCGTCGCTTGCTTGATAACTGTGGGTGCCCTCTAGATTGCACCGGCTTGGTGCTGTCTGCTTCATGTTAAATAATGCATTTCATCTTGTTTTTCAAACTTCGGGGTTTAGCGGCACTTAAGTAGCAAAATACAGAAAAGCGCAAATGTCAGACCAAATTAGCTCTATATATGGAATTTATTATTAATCAAACCAAAAATATTTGTTAGTGTTCTTCTTCATTTTTTAGGTATCGTCTTTGTTTGTCGAGGGATAATTCGAACACGCCTCGTTAACCTAGCGCAAATTACTGCACCTGGAAATCAAAACTTACGGTGAATGGGTACACCTGCAAGGAAAACACTTTATAAATGTCCTCTCGCCTCCCTTCCTAATTGGGCTCCCAAAAGGCAGCAGTTCGAGCAAATTATAAGACCCCTATTTTGGAAGGGCAGCGACGCCCAGGGAGAGCAAACAAAAAGTCATAAAGAATATTCCTCTTCATTAAAATGGCAAAACAATATGGAGATGTGCCCATTCACTTTAATATTAATGTTGTTATTTCATTTTTGTTACTTCGCCCCATCCAGCCCCCACCCAAGCGCGAGCTATAACAGGCACTGTAATAATCAGAGAAACGTTTCATCGCACCCGAAGTATCGGCAAGAAGCGTCAGCGTTGAAGAGTGAATAGCGATAGCAGGTTGCATGTTCAGTGGCCATCTGGGAAACAGCCGACCTCTTAGCTTTTCATCTATTTTGTTTGATTGTGTGCTGTCTTATTTTCTTTCCCATTTGGTGTTAAGGGCAGGACATGGTAAACGATTGTTTTTTGTTTAGTACATTTAAAAGTCACAGCTGGAAAATTGCTTATACACAAGACAGTGTTTAAGTTGTTCAGTATCATAAGCCCGCCTGGAAGAATTACCACGCTCAAGAAACTGAACAGCCTGTTGTGGATACCGCACGGACTGACCAAGGCAGCAAGACACTACTATAGTAAATCACGAAATCAACTAATTTCCCATTAAAGTACGTAAAACATTGTTAAAAACATTCTGAATAAATCAGAGTACAGTATCACGTGGTGAAAGTACATTAATTTGAAAGTTTCGTGTGGTGAAGCTTCTATTTTCTAGACGATGAACACTAAATCGAAGAGATTTACATGTAATAAACAAATCGTATATTTTCGCTATTTGTCGATTGATAGTCTAGTTTATAAACATGTACTGACTCCTATGATAATATACTAAGTACATTTAAAATCGCAACACTTAGTTTTTCTGGGATAACTGATTGACTTTTTAACATAGACATTTGAAACTCAGGATATATTTAGACTGGTATCTTTGCGGTCATAATACTAAATTTCATGGAATTTAATGGATCTACCGTCAAGTTTGCGATTATCAAAGACTGTTACCCTAGAATCAAAATTCACAATATCAAATCGCTGTGTTTGGCCCTTGCTCCCTAGCATTTACTAATATCCTTTAGTCACCAATTGTGCCATTTCTCGGTAAGTTCGTTACTGAAGCCTTTTCAATATTAGAAAAAAAGGCCGGCAGCAAAATGCTGTTTGTTTTTATTACTTTGAGACGAGTTGCTTTGATGACCATCCGGATGGCAAACATTACCATCCTGGCATAATGATACCATTTGGTGTCAGAAAGACTGAGTGCCTTTAGTTATGTAAGACATGGTTAAACTCTCCTTATTCAAAACCTTTAATGCCGATATTCCCCGTTGTATACAGCCCGTAAAAAGAAACGCATCACAAAATCTGGCAAAGAGCGAAAATTTTAAACGTTTTGAAAATTTGCATTTCTCCGAATTTCTTTCCACTTTCTAAAAAGAAACATTCTCATGGGTCCCAATTGTCAACGGAACAGCACCATCGTGTCGTAAGCATGTGCATTTTAATTGGTGACGAAGATTTGTCTGACTTGTCTGTAGACAGATTCTCTTGTCAAAGTCGGTTTTTAACAATCCTTTTGGTGTCAGTCAGTCGAAAGGGTACATAGTGTCTAAGATTCGTCGCCATATGGCATTTTAGACGGCTCATTAGCCCTAGCTTTGAGACTTTGTGGCCTGGCATTCTGGGGGCAAAATTTCTTCAAGCTTAAGCGAGTGAGAAAGTTTTGTTTGTTGCAATTACTTTTAAATTACTACTTTTGTGTTTTTCTTTCCTGCTGCTTTACTGACTATCGAACAGCGTTGGTCGCAAATTTATAAGTGTTCACACAATAAGTGCACGTGCAAAACTTTATTTTCATACTTAAGTAATCAATCAGTGCAATACGAGAATATGTTAGGCTAATGTATGCCGAAACATAAAGCTGCAATTGCCTGACACAATTGTACATGTTTCTTGTGCAAAATATTTATCCATTTTGCAAATATCAAATACCACAAATGTTGCTTTTTTAAATGTACTGAGTATATATAAATTTTAAGGAGTAACTACACTTCAGGAACTGACTGAATCAGATCCCAAACCCTATCCCTTTTTCTTGAGTTACCAAATTTTCTAAGTGATTTTAGCCACAACAATGTCTAAATGAAACGGCAGAACCAACCAAGCCTTGTTAAAATTCTAATTATGATGGCTGCTCTAGTGTTCGGGATATAAACATTTGCTTGTCATCTAAAATCCGTATTATAAATAATGAGTAAATCTGATGGTCTTTGTGTGCATAAGAATGGCGAAAAAATGGTGTATAAATAGACTTTAAAATAAGATTGATTTTCACTGTTTAATAGCAGAACGGTATACTCACCTTTACATGATTAAATCAGATTGATGTATATGACTCGACATCAACACCGTATAATCGTTCTTGTCCCTCAACTTGGAAACTATAGCCATCTTGTTTTCGTCAAAGAAGTGAAATTAGAGCGAAAACTTTAATTTCCTGCTGTTAGCGGAAACAGCTGAATGGTTAATAATTTCACACGAATCTTTCATCTAGCTTCATAACCGCAATACTTCGATTTGCAAGCAGTTAGAAGACCTCAATTAGTGTCAATACATGGAATATTGAGTTTTCACAACTGTAAATTAAATCAGCTTAAAATTTATTGCCGGATTTTCTTATTATGCCATGGCTCAGTTTTTGATGCTGTTATTGAACGGTAATACACAAATCTCGCTTGCGTTTAATTTTATTATTGTTGGTATCTACTGACTATACTTTTAATAGTTTCAAGGAAAGCTGCGGCAAATGCTAAACATACACGAGAAAAGAATTACCGTACGCAATAATACATGTATCTGCTCGTCTCATTTTCTACATTACATGTAGCTGGCGTATTTTCGGACAGAGTGGGGTAACTTCGGACAGCGTGTAAATTCGGACATACCCTTGCAAATCGTGAAAATCCAGATGAGACGGCTCATAATGAGCCGTAGTCATCAGGATTTTCACTGTTTGCCCACTTCATTTTGTTTTAATCCAAACAATTGACATATAAAGGAAACAATGTCTCTGTCCGAATTTACCTGTTGTCCGAATTTACCCGACTTTGCCCTAATGAAAACGTAACGTTCATTGATTAAAATGGAGCAGCACTGCCCCTGAATTATTATATAAAGCGTACATGTACGTGTTTTATCACTACTCACAAACCTGTGAAATGGTAACCCAACCCCTCCCCTACACCTCCGCCTGTTCCATCATTATATATAAGAGAGCTGGAGTAGGCGTGGTATAGAACGTATTATCGCTCGTAATGGTACTCAATTATTTGGTTAATTTATAGCAAAGGTAACTACTAGAGGAAAATGAACAGTGTAGTTGTAGATATCAAGGAAGGCCACGGTTCTATCGGAAAAAGGCTTCACACTAAGAATCGTAAAGCCCGAAACGCCCAGTCGAATTACGCCCATTTAAATGCTAAAAATTCTTATCAACAATATTTTCTTGGAGTTTAGCGGACAGGTGTGTCTACAGACGGTCAGCATTCGTATGGGCACTAATTGCGCCCTCTTACTGGCCGACTTATTTCCTTACGGGTATGAGGTGAAGTTTATACTAGGGCTCCCAAAAGCGGGTAAGAAACACCTTGTACAGAGCTTCAACTCCACCTACAGTTTTGTCTCTGAACAATAAAAACTGGAATATATTGACCACCTCTATCCATGTGATCTTGAAATTAAAGATACCACAGAGTCCAGTTCATCCGCCTCATACTTAGATTGTTTTCCCTATATTGACAATGGAAAGCTTTTTACTGGGCATTATGACAAGAGAGACAACTTCATTTTCCCATAGTTAACTTTTCATTTCTGAGTAGCAATATATATGCACATGCATACGGAGTTTATGTCTCTTAGCTAGTCCTCTCTTCTAGAGCCTGTTTAGCATATCAAGACTGTTGATAAAGGGAAGTTGCTTACCAGTAAAATGTTCTATTGAAAACTCCATGACCTCGTTGATCCCTACAATGTGGTCGTTTTAAACTTATTTCCGATTGATGGCCACAGCTGTAGCATAGTAAGACTTTCAGTAACTGGACTTTCATTTAAACTGACATTTTTATGCCCCGCTCCCCGCCTTCACATTATTGTCTGTATGTCCCTCCGCCGGATGTCTACCAGTCACAAATTGTGTCCGCTTTATAACTCTTATAAGCTTGACGGTATTTTCACGAAACTTGGTATAAAATTGGCCGAGATAATGTGCAGAGATCAATCATATAACTACATCTTTATTTTAATGGAATAATGCCCCTCTGAATGTTTTAGTTATGAAATCGTGATCGTTCTATATTTTCGAAACTGAAGCAGATATTTTCACGAAACCTCGTACAGCTATATAGCACTAGTAAATAATTTTCTTGGAATAGACACTTAATTTCACCTACATTTTTGAAGGAATCGTGTCCCTTTACAATTTTAGCATTATATAATCCTCTTCTCTCTATAACTTAAAATTATGAAGATTATTTCACGAAACATTCAACAAACATAAAGCATTATCAAACAAAGTGCAGGTAATAAAAACTATAATTTTATATCTTTTTGATGAAAAAATGCCCCTTTGAAAAATTTACAGTATCGAAATGATATCCGCCGTGTATATTTACAACCTATGAAGATATTTTTAGGAACGTAGTACAATTATAAACTTCAGCATCATTAGACGATGAGCAGAGATGAAAAACGTAATTTCATCAATATTTTTCATAGGATTATGCCGATTGAAATTCTGAGTCTCGAAAACATCTGCACTTTAAAAAAAGATATGCTCGCGAAACTTGGTGTAAATATACTGGACAAAAAAAGTTAAGGATCAAACATTAGACTGAAATTTTTATATTGAAAAAAGTAATTTTCAAAAAATCATTTTCTTCTGTTGAATACATTTAACATTGCTGCACGAGATTGCATGACACATATTGGAATCTGATCACGTGACACACCAGCAGAAATGAATAAACAGGCATACCCCTAAAATCAAAGTGAAAACTGGCATTTACACAAAACTGAATGTCCATTATTTTGGCTTTATCCATGCAAAATCATTTTCAATTCTCAGTGTGACCTCCAAGGGCTTGAATAACTGCATGACAGCCAATCGGTGTGCTTCTGATAAATTCCGAGAGGCCCATTTAGGGACTCGTTTGCCATTTTTCACGAAAGGCCTGAATGAGCTCTCCTTGAGTTTCAGGAAGCCTCTCGTGATAAGGATTGGCGGTGTAACATGTACAAAGCTCAATCGGATTTAAAACTTGTGATCAAATTGAAATGTCAATGCGGACGATTGTTTCTGTCGCTAGGTACTGGTCCACCACATTTGCCCTGTGATTCGATGATGTCATCGCCAAAAACTTTAGCAAACGGTCTCGTAATTGGATAAAACGTGTCAGTGCTAACTCGAACACCAATCAGAGCGCCTCTTTCTGGCATGTGCAAGTCCACACAGCTACCAATCCAGATGCCGCACCATACCATCACCCACCCTCCTCGAGACATGTCATATTCCGCAACACGATTTAATCCATAATGTACGTGACGTGTACCTGGCAGGCGTCACACCCTTCTCCCATCATCGTGGATATCTACATACAAATCTGGACTCATCTGTGAATAGAATACGGGTCCAATGACCCAGCTGCCAATTTGGGTCATTTTTTGCCGACTGTCACCTCGCATTTCTATGGAATCGCATCAATCCTGGCCTCATTACCAGCATGCAAGTGCGCAAATTAGCTGTATAAAGTATGTTTCTAACCGTTTGTGCTGAAATTGGCCGATTAAATCATTCAATGGACAAACAATGCGCATCCTCAGAGTGTAGTAGCTTGGGTCAGAGACTATCGTCCTTATGGACGAGTCTAGTTAAACGCAAGTTTTAAATCTGATTGAACATGCTTGACAGATGTTACTAACCACCAGAAGCTTCAGGAAACTCCTGGACAGCTAATTCAGGCCTTTCATGAAAAATGGCAAACGAGTCCCCAAATGAGCCTCAAGCGCTTTACCAAAATAATAC
Organism: Ctena decussata; assembly: GCA_963989385.1. Lineage (NCBI taxonomy): Eukaryota > Metazoa > Mollusca > Bivalvia > Lucinida > Lucinidae > Ctena > Ctena decussata. Next base: position 74,705,537 of record OZ022498.1, on the reverse strand, counting down.
TGAGTAGCTGCTATGCAGTTAGTTAGACCCCCAGAGATATCGATGAGCACTGGCAATGGATTTGCATGGATAAAGCCAAGAATCACGGATATTCAATTTTGTGATGATGCCAATTTTCACTTCGGTTTTAGGGGTATATCTGTTTATTCGTTTCTTCTGGTGTGTCACGTGATCCGATTTCAATATTTGTATGCAGTTCTGTGGCGCTTTGAAATCTAAATGTAACAGAAGAAAAATATTTTGGAATAATTCATTTCTCATGATCTAAGCTTCAGTCAAATATTTGATCCCTAACTTTTTTGTCCAGTATATAAAGCGTGGTGAGACAATAAGCAGAGATTAAAGTCACAGTCTCACTGTCACGCATTGAGGGCTAGGTTTTACGACGTTTTTAAAACGTGGCAAAACGGCAGTATATGTTGTAAAACGTAGTGAATACGTATATAGGTATAGCTCAATACGTGGCCTAGTGACGTTTGATTTAGAATGTTTAATACAAACATAATATGATCAAATTATCAATTTGATATATTCAGCGTATACGAAGTAAAACGTAGCAACACGAAGTAAAACGTTGTCAAAACGTACTAAAGCGTAGCCGAAACACATTCAATACGTACATAAACGTAACAAGAATAATCTAGAGGTCTTCTTAGTCTCAGTCTTACTGTCACGTATTGAGGACTAGGTTTTCTAAGTATGTAAAATGTACCAAAATGGGAATATGCGTATTAAACGTGGTGAATACGTATTATATACGTTAAACAGCTACACACGTGGCCTAGCTACGTTTGATTTGAAAAATCAGCTTAAACGTAGTGCTTCGAAATACTTACTGTATGCGTAGTAAAAGCGTATTGAAGCGTAGTCTTAACGTACTAGAACGTAGATGAAACGTTTTAAATACGTAGCCATACGTGATGGTCTTCTACGTACTACTACGCATTATATACGCTTTAGCACGTCTTAGTACGTTTTGTGACGTTTTATTCTGCGTTTCATTACGATTTGGTATGTTTTGCGTTATCCCGTTCACTACCTAGTAGTCCCTAGAAAACCGTACGGAATCGTAGTAGGTAAGTAGATTGTTCTCATTCTTTCTGAAAGCGTGGCACTAAGCCGCCTGGTATCTGGATAATACGAAGTAAATCGTAGTCTAACGTACTGGAAACGTAATAAGAACGTAGTAACATCTAGATACCTACAAAACGGAGTATATTTCCTTGCCAAACGTATGGCGGGAAACGCAGTACAACCTAGCCCTCAAAACGTGACAGTGAGACTGGGCCCTAAGAGTGGTAATACATGTATATAGCTTTTTGTATGAAAGTTGTGTCCGCTCTATAACATTGAAACCATGGAACATGTTTCCCTGAAACTGGTACAAAAATAGAACATTATCAGACAATATGCAAAGAAAAAAACCAGAGGACCTTAACCTGAGTCCATTCATCCTAAACACTCAATGATGAGTAACTCTAGGGCAAATTGTACAATCTGGTCGAATTTCGATTTATGCTTGTCCTAGTCATCAGCATGTTTGATGAACTTTCTGTAAAAAAATTAAAGTCGCTATGCACGGGACAAGGTCAGATATGGGCTATTTAAGCACTCTAGGGCAAGTAACTCCATGTCAACATTTCAATATAGCCAAATTTCGAACTCATCCCATAGTTTATGCCAGTCCTGTTTATCAGCTAGTTTGATCAAGTAATTGCCATTAGTCAACCCAGGCGACCTTTGACCAAGGTCACGAATTGACATTGACCTCTTGAAGTCATTGGGTCGAAGCTGACTGCATTTCCATATCACAGAGCACAATAGCAACTGAAAAATGCACTTTTTCAGGTGTTCCCATTCAAAAGCCTAAGGGACCAAATTTGATCTTGCCATAAAATAGGTCAAAGACAACCCAGTGTCACCAATTATATGAACTTTGTAGTAATCAAGACCCGAATATTTCAAGTTTCAAAGCAAATGACCCAATGGTTCTTGGGAAGAATATTCTTTAAGGTTTTTACCAAGTATTGGCATGGCAGCCATCTTGTTCATGTGACCTAGACCAAGTATAATAACTATCCTTCCCCCATCCTATCAAGGTTCCATATGAAATCTGGCTTCAATCGGTTTAGTAATTTCAGAGGAAAATATGTTTAAAGAGTGTGGACGACGACAGACAACAGTCGACGGACGATGGGCAACGGAGGCCTGCCTATTATACATGTATAAGCTCATCTTTGAGCCTTCGGCTCAGGTGAGCTAAAAACGTAAATTCTCTTTCATTTTTGATGGAACTATGCCCCTTTGTATTTTTAGTATTTCAGTCGTGTCCACTCCATGATTTTACATAGGTTGAGGATATTTTCTCAAAAGTAAGTACAAGTATAAAACATCATATTCACAGAACAAGAACCGTACATGTAACTCCTATTTGAGCTTTGGTTTAATTATACCTCTTCGTGAATTTTAATATGAAATTCTAACACGACGTTAACGTTTTCCCCATTGACAGCATAGGAAGCGGCGTCGTGTAAAAATTTGTGATAATTCACGTTGCTAACGTCGAGACGTTTCAATTTTGTGCCTTGATTACGTCGAATGTAGACATTTGCTTCTGCCGACGTCCGCCTCAAAACTATCGTTCTTTAGAAACGGTTGTAATATACTTGTATTTTTGTTTTATATAACGTTAGAATCGAAATATATTTTCCTTATCCGTGAATTATGGCTGATTAACACATGTTGTTGAAGAGCAGATCACGAAATACTAGTTCACGATGGCGAAGCCGAAGTGAATTAATATTCGTGTCTGCCCGACAACACATGTTAATCAGCGATAATTCACTTCAAGTTCTTAAATATTATCCGGGTAAAAATAAAGAAACCATCGAACGATGAGCAAAGAAAAGAAGCTGTTACTCCAGTTTAATTTTTGACGGAACTAGGCACCTTTCTTAATATTATATGTGAAATCATGAATGAGTTTTTCCGACATTTTACAAAGGGGAACAACTTCCTTGATTTCCTGTTGTTTTCTCTGGATGAAGAAGCCCTTCCAAAATGGGGTCTACGCTTACACTGAGCAGTTTTTTATTCTTAAAGATTTGACGTTGACCCCTTTTGAGAGGGAACATATCCACACCTGGTTAACTATATGTTCGAGAATGTTTCGAAACGAAAAAGAGCTGTTACGAAACGAAAAAGAGTCATAGCTACGAAACCACCTGTCATCAGGTCCTCTGGTCACTATGACTCATTTTCGTTTCGTAACAGCTCTTTTTCGTTTCGTAACAGCTTTTGTATATACATAATTAATCAAGGGTGATATCGTGGACCTGTTACCTACTTCGCGTTTTATAAGTTTAACTGCTTTGATATGTTTGTTTGCTATGTTCGTTTATCACATAGATACAGAATTCTGGACTGCCTAAGACGCAAACTGCATGTTTGATAAAGCTTGGCTTTCAGAGTCTTTATCCTGCCCACCGGTCGGATAAAGGTTTTCCCAGTCTGATACGTTTATCAGCCCGTCGTTAACGTCAACGACGTCGCGTGAGATACTTCCACGTTAAAATGGCGATTGCGATGTGGCTGAACAGAAAATTTCTAAACCTTCCAGAACTTCTATCTTTCTTATTATCCATCGTAGACATAAAGTGTGACCACTCATTTACTTAGTTAGATCGAAAGGAACACGTTGGTGTCAAAATAAATATGGAATGGCTGATTTTTTTTGTTTCGCTACAAAACGGCAAGCGCTAGCGTGGAGTGACCAGTTTCGGTGGGTATAAGAAACTATCGGCTAACTGGCTGATTCACATTCAGATGATCAAAAGCTAAAACCCATTATCAAATAGAAGTATAACATCTTACCTGTCAAACCATATCTTCATTGTTTTAACTGTAATGTTTACTAAAATTTGGCCACCATCTTTTCTTATGGGGGTATTCTGGCTATATATATATATATATCTTGTGTACTACGTCACCAGTTTCGGAGGGTACTGTCTTACTACAGTATATGCCCAGAAATTGTTCACAAATTAACTTGTAATCACTAAATAACTTCAATTAAAACTTCTAACTTCTAAACACAAAGAATTAATTTGATTCCAGTCACTGATTTATTAAAAATTGGAAAAAAGAAAACACAACTACTGTTTAATTATCCAACTATGAAAAAAAACCCGTTAAGCTTGGCTAAGCTGTTAAAATTGCTTTAAAAAGTATTCGAATAGGTCACTAGGGTGTTTGAAACCAATTATACAGAAACAGGTGTACTTTTAAAAAAGAAAGAGTGAATAAAGATTTAACTTATCTTCAGTTCTTCTGATTTAAAATAATTCCCTTTTTATTAATAACTTATGAATATTGTGAAAATGGAGCCAAAATATATATAAGGACTAGGTACTTTTGGGCATGTACTGTAGCCACCATTTTGCAATCTGATTACATGACAGTCACGTGACTTTAAAGAATAGACGATGAGCATTCTGTGGACCATGTCTGATTTTGGATTTTTTTCTTATTACAGAAATGGACCTCTTTAATTTTTATTATAAAAATAGCCATCAGAGGAGATGGCAAATCCCCCGACCGAAGACCCCCATGGACCATGGTAAAAAGGGTGCACTTCAAAACACATATTAGTAATATATTGTCGTTCTTTTATGCTTCTGATTGACATTAACTGTTAATAGATGCATGATTATCTAACACTCAGACTAAAACAGTATGCTTGACTGCTAAAAAGAGGTAATATCTCAAACAGCCACCATATACACAAATGTATGGCATACGATACATTCAACTTTCAAAATGTGTGAATAACTTCTAAAGTACAAGCCCTACAAACCTAATTTTGAGCTCTCTAGTAAGTGAATTTGGACAAAGAATCCAAATCTGGAAAAAAAAATATATATATCTTTTTTTTTTTTTTTTTTTTTGGGGGGGGGGGGGGGAGGGGGGGGGGTGCGGAAGGGAACACGGGAATGTGGAGGGGTAAGAGAGAGTTAGGAACACTGATAAGATATCACAACATGATCATCAATATTCTAAAAGGTTCACGGTTATTCAAATTCTGGAGCTGGCCAGGGTTATACAGCTATGGAGCAGAGACTCAAACAGCAGCTCAAACTACCAAAGGGAAATAATTCACTAGGTCTAAAAGCAAGAGTTATCATTCATGTATAAGACAAATTGTCATGACCTGTTCTGCATATCTGTGAAGTATCATGAAAATATTTCAAAAGGTATTTAAGCTATGGAGCGGACACTCAAAATCATCAAAGGGAAATAACTCCAAAAGTAAGAAAGCAAGAGTTGTCATTCTTGTTTGCGACACATCATCATGACCTGTTCTACATATCTGTGAAGTATCATGAAAATACTCCAAAAGGTATTCAAGTTATAGAGCGGACACGAAATCACACCTAAAACCATCAAGGGGTAATAACTCAAAAAGTAAGAAAGCAGGAGTTGTCCTTCTTGTTCGCGACACATTATCATGACCTGTTCTACATATCTGTGAAGTATCATGAAAATATTTTAAAAGGTATTCAAGTTATAGAGCGGGCACGAAATTATACCTAAAATGATCAAGGGGAAATAACTCAAAAAGTAAGAAAGCAAGAGTTGTCATTTTTGTTCGCGACACACCGTCATGACCTGTTCTACATATATGTGAAGTATCATGAGAATATTCCAAAGGGTATTTTAGTTATAGAGCGGACACGAATCTGCCAAAAAATCACACCTAAAACTATCAAGGGGAAATAACTCAAAAATAAGAAAGCAAGAGTTGCCATTCTTGTTCGCGACACATCGTCATGACCTGTTCTACATATCTGTGAAGTATCATGAAAATATTCCAAAGGGTATTCAAGTTACAGAGCGGACACGAATCTGCCAAAAATCACCAAAGGGGAGATAATTCAAAAAGTACAATAGCAAGAGTTACCATTCTTGTACGCGACACATCGTCATGACCTGTTCTACATAACTGTGAAGTATCATGAAAATATTCCAAAGGGTATTCAATATATAGAGCGGACAAGAAAGTGTTTACGGACGGACGGACGGACAGACGGACGGACGGACGGACGCCAGGCTCATCGCTATATCCCCCGAACCTTTCGGTCGGGGGATAAAAAGGTATTAAGGAAATAGCTGAATTTTACAGTTAGGTAAGAAAATCATGATTACTCACTTGTTTTGTCCTCATTTTTTCGGAATAGCTTCACTACGGTATTACAATGTGACAGATGTAAATACACAAAAAAATTAATGATGTCGTACGACGCTAAACGAGACAGCGCGTGCGCTTTAAAATTTACCCTCCGAAACAGATCACCCACCGAAACAGGGCACTCGACGATACAATACTGGACGGGCGGAAACATTTCAGATGGCGCAGTGATGCAGTGTGTTAGTAAGACTTATCGTAACATCCCTCGTTTCATTAGACACTTGTTGGCAGTTGCCTGCCTCGTTTCATTAAACAATAGATTATTACAATCACATTCGGATGTCCCCGCCGTTGTGTTTGCTGGGTGCCCTTTTAGACCTTGGCCTTCAGCAGTAGTAGCAACTTTCCACAACTTAAAAAATGTTGATTTCTAGCAACTATTTCGGTACATTTTTTCTTAACTAGTATCTATATGATAAACAGATCATAACAGGGGTTTTTTGTTATCACCCGATTTATCAGCCCTCCACCAATATCGGAGTCTCGGGCTAATAAATCGGATGATAACGAAAAACCCATGTAATAATCTCTATTTATAACCCCCCCCCCCCCAAAAAAAAAAAAAAAAAAAACATGATTTTTAAACATTGTTCGAACATTTTTCTCTGCATATAAAAGAGAAAGACGATGCATATTTTATAGACATATGTACGAGAGCAAAGGCGCCATACATGAGCTACATGTACTTTTTTCCAGTATGTTGGTCAAACTGATGATGTCATGTGTTAGAAAGATCTATAAATGCAAGAGCCCGTTATTATTTAACCTTTATCTGTCTTGTAGTTTGATAAATTCTTGATTGTATATTTTCAATCATGGATAAATAATTGGAGATTCTCTTCGACAGAAAGCTTTTATCACTTCAGCAGTTAACCATTAATCTATAAAAATAATGATTGGTTCTGTAATAGAGGAAATTGTCCCTCCGCTGAAGTTGCAAACACATAGAAAAAGTATTTTACCTGACATGATAAAGTATAATGGAATAGGCTACAGCATTTTCTACCGCCGGAATTTGATAAGACAGATTCAACTGTTCATTTGCACAAAATATGCTGCCCTAAAATGAATTGACAGTACCTGGGTTTCTCTTATTAAGCCCAACACGACAAAACGAACTAAGTGGCATGTGCGCCCATCGTCGACTCAAATCAGCCTGAGCACCCGCCCAGTCTGATCAGAGTCTTCGTGGTCTGCTTGAAGCTGCTACCCTCAAAGCGCACGGCGAAGACTCTGATCAGACTTGGCGACCGACAAGTCTGGTCTGAGTCCTTGCTAGGAGCATATGCCACTTATTTCGTTTTGTCGTGTCGCGGCTCAATTATGCAAATTATATGTATGGTGTCTAACACGAACAGCCAGTTTGACCCATTTATTCCCAGTGGTCTATTCTATCCTTATAAATTAGATGAGTCTATTTGTCATTTAAGGGGTGTCTGGTTTAGTTTATTTTGATTATTTCATTTTATTTTAAAAAGAAATACTCCTTTGCCAAAAACAAAAAGTGTAGGCCCTTATTTGTTACGCCTGTTATCGGTCTACACAGTTTGCCTATGTCCCTTTTATGTGACGCCAAGTATAAATGAGTTAACAACTTTATTTAAAACAAATACATTTCATAGATACTGTATCTTAAACAAAAAAAGTAAAAACTCGTAAGAGGTGAAATGGATAGGACAATATGAAACGGACTTTTGAAGGACAGAAAAAACTATAATATAAACAGTAAGAACATTTTTATTAATTACTCATTTATTTATTTATCTATCTATTTATTTATTTAGTTGTTTGTTTCTATGAAATGCATTTTGCAAATTATTGTACATGTCGATATTTCTCACGACATTTCAGTTATATAAGCATCAATTTTCTTCATTATACCTTCATTAATAACGGTTAAAAAACTTACATTTACTTTCCTTTATTTTATAAGTGTGTTTGGGGTTGGTTGGGTGGGGTTGCAAAATGTTATTTTAGGGGGTCAAAATTACACTTTTTTAAAGTACTTTTAAACTTACCACTGAAAATAGTTCTTTTAAATAAATTTAGAATTACCACACGAACCTTACATTTGCTTTTGGCAGAGTTGGTTTCTTTTCTAGTAGCAATCATGTGTCATATATTACACACGGTAAAAGAGGAGGAAGATACATGTACCCATGTCGGCTACGTATATGATAAAAACAAGCCGCAACACAATAAAACCGACAAAGTGGCATTGGAATGAGTGCCTGATAAGCGTCTCAGAAATTACTTGTTCACATGAGATGACAACTTGAGGGAACTACGACTCTTCAAAAAGTATCTCAAACTTGAATTTTCAACTTCTATATCCTCATTAAATATTAATCATACTAATCTGAGGACATAAATCTCACATGTTTTGGTGTGATATTCACTTCCTGAACTTGGAATACTTTTTGTCAGTTAGACATACAATAAAATTGGCAAAATCATAATTCAGCTCAAATAAAACGTGCATTGAAAGTACATGTAACATTTCATTTCTTGTTAAATATACTTATAATAAAGGGAATTCAGCTCAATGCTCATCCGCATACGTTTTGACGCAGCGTCCTTCCCGTCAAGGTTATTATAATAAAATTATTTTGTTTGTCGGCACGCTACGTCGAAAAATAACTTCGTTCGCAAAGCGAAAAAAGTCGTAGAAATATCCGAGTGTAACCCTAATGTAGCATGCACATTTACAGACCACGAAGAAGCCTGTAAAGTTTCGGAAAGGTTCTCAAAAGCCGTAAGAGGCGTTCCACACACAAAATACAAAAGGTCAAGGGGGGTGGGGGATAGGGGTGCGAACCACTGAATGCCGAAATCTATGTCCCCTCGCTTTTCTTCGAAAAGGCGGCGGACAATATAGAATCGAAATTGCAGAAACAAAGCATAAGCTCAGACATAAGAAAGGATTTATGCAAGAAAGCTTAATAATTATGATATTTTTGATAAGTTACATTCTAAGATTTAGCGCAAGTGAAACTCATCTGCATTGTTTTCTGTACAATTTCTTAATTCTTAAAGAAATTTTACAACGGCGGCGAAATACTTATCTCTAACTAATCGATCCAAACTTTCAACAAGATTCATAGATTGTTCATGCGAACAGGGAATACTGATCGGCCTGAACATCCACGGAATTGGTTTAATCCATCTTTGTTTGCACATGAACGACGCATAGTATTAATTGAAATCATGCAACACGGACCAAGCTTTGCAGACCTTTCTGTGAAAACAGATGTCAAACAGTGGCTGAGTCCAATATACAACGTAGCATATGAGATGGTTGATCAGGGGCCGTATTCATAAAACGACTTAAGTCGTTGCTATGCTGTTGCTAAGGCTAAATTTCTTTGAACGAGATTCCCTACAACTATGAAATTTGCTCTGGAGGAACAGTCTTTGTAACACTGTTCCTCCACAGCAAATTTCATAGTTATAGGGAATCTCCTGTATAGATATTTAGCCTAAGCAACAGCATAGCAACGACTTAAGTGGCTTTATGAATACGGCCCCAGGATATAAATTGTATCTGCTGTAGACCCAGAAAGGACAGTTTGAATATGCTTTGAGGAATACCAGTGAACATGCGGCCTAGTTTTCCGTCCTTCGAATGTCTCTCATTAATGTGTTTTCTGCAAACGAGAACATTTTGGAGGTTAGCAATAAGATATGAGATAGTTCAATATAGACTATAATTGAGCCACGACACGAGAAAACCAACAATGTGGTTGTGCGCCCAGCGCAGACTCAGTTCAGCCTGGGCATCTACCCAGTTTGACTAGACTCTTCGTTAAGTGCTCAAAGGGTAGCTGAAGGTCTAAGCTACCTCCATGCGGACTGCGAAGACTCTGATCAGACTGGGCGGATGCCCGGCTGATCTGAGTCTGCGCTGGGCGCACAACCACATTGTTGGTTTGTCATGTCGCGGCTCAATTATGCCTTAAAGAGAAAGGTCACGGCTGAAAAAACAGACAAACAGGAATTCATGTTTCTATAAACAAGCACCGAAAGGTAAGACCGTTATCCATATGGCAGTTGATTGCGCGCGCAAAAGGAAGCTAGCTATTTTCTCGTATAAAGTCTTTGTAATAGACGTAGCCATGATTCACACAGGCACATAGATGGCGTTATATTATCTCAAACAGTAGTCTATATTTTATTTCATTTTTTTTCACTCATCCTAATACATTCTACCACTGTGTGAAGTTTCAACAAAATCAATGCAGTCTTTACAAATGCCTGAGCCAGTTCCAACAGCGAAATATAACTAGATGAGGAATAAACCAGATTTTTGTTGTCGACTCGGTTGCGATTGAACATCGGGAATGTGTTTTTGTGCGTTTAACCTGATGTATAGTTTAAGCTTTGAGAGCTTTCCGATACAAAAGGGACTACGGAAAAGCATACTAGAAATCTGAAAGGCTTTAATTTAGAGGACAATTGCTCTCAACGACTGTCATCTTCGCTGTTGAGAGATTGATTAGATTTTCTGGCACTATAGGAGTTAGATTTATCTCAGATTATTTGATGAGCGTCTTCTGCGTTTTATTAGAAAGCACTGAGAGCGTGATTAAATGAAGATGTATGACTGGTTCAGTCGATACAGTGATTATGGAGCCTTGTCTTATTTCATAAGCAAAGTTGACATTGTCAAATTGCCAGCTGAGATAGAAAACTTCTCACTGAGAGGACGAAAATAATATTTCTAGACACTCTTTTGACGGCGCTACAATCTTCCTCCTGTAATATAACTTCCGTATTTCTATCATATAGTTTTATTTTTATTTATCATTTTTATAACTTTGATTATTAATATTACTATTATTAAGTATTATTATTATCATTATCATTATTATTATTATGAGTTGTAGTAGTTGTTGTTGTTTATTGAAAATTGTTTGAAAATCCAAATATTTAAAAAAGATATGCTACACTTGCCTATTAGGCAGAAGGTCGCGGATACGAATTTGCCAATATAGGAAGAAAGCCTTTCTGTCAAGTCAGCAGTAGATTAGTAACTTTTTTTTAAATATGTTTCGAAAGACAGCGAGAGAAGAGAAATGGCCCCTGTCTTTAATATGTTATACCCATGATACGAAGGGCCTCAGACACACACTGCCCCAATGGTCGCTAGGCTATGAGAAATTCTATACATGTATGCCAGGCATCAAAATTTCAGCAAAGCTAGCACATTCAGTCTAGGTAGTTTATTGGCAAACAGTAATGATAAAAGTCAGTTTGTACTAATGAATCGACTATTTCTGTTTTGGCTGAATATTTTTTGTACCATGATTGTACTTCTTAACGAATACGCATTGTTTTACCTGACACAATAGCCTAGCCTTCAAAATGTTTTATTCATTGCTTAGCAATCCAAGAGGGCCTGAAACCAAACTTTGAAACTTATACTGGTTTCCGCCGTTTCATGCTTTTCACAAAAAAGGTCATAGCTGGGAACCAAATTTTAACAGGCCAGAGGTTCTAAAGTTAGGCGGCCAATTTTGAATATGTGAAAATACCACGATAAGATCGCGAACAGAATTTTATATTTGTTTGAGAATGAATGCAGCCTATGTGCTGGTTATATAGCTTTTGAACGCATTTATGTTGCGCAGTTAAATGCACTGAGACCAAGCTTTTGCAGGCCCAAGCTAACTATCATGTTCGTTGATATTTTTAGGCAAATTGATACACTTTAAGGGAAGTAACCTTTTTTTTTTTTTTTTTTTTTTTTTCATTTTTGCCTTCCTTCTCAATGCGAGTCAACTCGTAAAAGAGCAAAATTTGATCCTGTAGAAGCAAATTCTTTCTTTCAAGAGAAGACCCCATTTTGAAGAGCTTTTGCTACTGAGTGAAGCAATCAAGATATCCAGTATGTTGTAATTCTTTTAAAACCTGTTGAGAAACTTGATAGCGTAGCCAAAAACCTTAAAACGTCTTTAGAAGAGTAAAAGGTTAATACAAACCTGAACAGAAGTGCTCTACAGTGCAATGCATAATCGAATAAGTATAGAACTGTACAAGACACGCATTAAGACTAAAATGTTCTAATGACCCCAATTGTTTGTAAAGGACTGTTATTAAATATGGCAAAGTGCCCTGCAAGCAAAAGAAGAAAGAGAAAGTCCCAGCCATATTAGCGTGAAAATTGCAGAGTCTAGCTGTAGACCTTCATCATCGTATTTCTGTCTTTTTCTTCTTTTATTCTTGCCTTATTTTATTTTATTTTTATAATTTATTTCGGCTTTAGCCGTATAACCTTGCTTCTGACCTACATTTTAAGTATTTCATTGGCCAATATACACATGTAAATACACCTGGGATTTTGACGTATGTAGCTTACTTTAACCGTGTCGTGATGAATCTAGATATGTCGGTCCAAATCGATTTTCGCCAAAGAACATTTCGCCTGTTATGTCGCTCATATAAAATACAAAACAAACAAAATAACCTGACACAGAAATCGTTGACGAAATTAAGTAATTGTTGCTGGCTTAATTATTGATGTTGTGTTGAAACTGCGACGATTTTAAGGTTATATGTGGGGCGGTCAGCCAACCAATACCCATTGTTATGCGCAACACAGACATACCCTAATTAAAATTCAACAACATTTCCGAAATCGAAACCCCAACACCAACAACAAATATGCATATCAACATGCGCATCCGTACAATCTGACCAGCACATTCGATATATTACATGTACCTAACTCATACATTTAAAAATACACACTTCTATTTAATCTAAGCCCATTATCTTTTTTCAAATATATTTCTTGTTAGTCTTGAAAGATCTAGTGAAACACTTAAGCGTACTGCATTTGCTTGAGGTGCCTCTAATGTCTTGAGAAACATAACTTCTTGATGTCATTTGATACCTTTATGAACTGGAGTATGGCATGGAGAGTTTTGTTCATTCTCATTGTTTTCTGTCTCGTCAACATTACAATGAACCAATCCATTTTCTCCATATTATAATTTTATTTATTATCATGATACAAGTAGCCAATTATGTAAATAGTCTAGTCTCGTTTACCAAGAATACATTTTCAATATTTGTTCTAAAGGCACATAAACGTATATGCGACCAAAAGCACCAACAACAAATTCTTAGTTTATGCGTCCCTAAGCAGTTTAAAATATTAAAATGCTCGCTGATGACAATTTTAGATTTCTGCACAATTGAAAAAAAAATATTTTCTTTACTGTTTGTGACAGTCATTTTTTCAGAGCGCATGGTTGGACGAGAAGTCGAGGCCTGCCGGATCTCCCAACAAAAGGTCTTTGGCCTCAATTTTTCTCCACGTCAGTCAGTTTAAGTTTGATATAGGACAAAATTTTTAATTGGCAAAATTACAACGGTTTTATAATTGAAACACACTCAGCCTGTTATACTCTGTCGAATTTAGCTTTTACTTCAATTACACACGATTTTCTTTTGGTTGGTAACAGCTTTCGATGCAAATTCTGCTGTTCCGTAGCCGTTTTGACGACGTTATAAGTAACGTCACAGCCAAAAATGATGTTCTGCTTACGTCCCGCAACGACCGGTTCCGTTTTCTAGATCGTATAGACATCACATCTAGACACTTAAAAAATGACAAAATAGCCGTAGAAAATGCTTTGGAGCTTAAAGATTGTCTCCCTAATTTATTTCATGTTATTTTAACGAAATTTCGTTAGACAATATGATATAGTCTCAAAATTAACCGTACAATATTTGAGAAAATGCATGTTTTTTCGATAAATGTGGAATGAAAAATGATCTTCAAATTAAAATGCAAATTACCTTTTTCCTCACGGCCTGTAAGAATATCGATTTTGACCACGTGTGTCATGTGGCCATGTACAGGTATTTTTCTTATTCATGTTCGTGATTGTGACGTATGAATAAATTATTTTTGTCCTATAATGCGATTTCGAGCGCGGTCCGCGATTGTTTAAAAATTTATCTTATTTTCTTGTTAAAAGTCACTTTTATCAAATATTATTATCTAAAATCTATTTCAAATGTATAGTTAGACCATGTCGAAGGTATTGCATGAAATATTCATCAACTCATTTTTTTGTTTTTATTATCAAGGGAGTAAATCTTTAACAAATACGTTATTTGAATCCTTGACGGCTGTAGTGATCATAAGTTTCATGCAGTGAATCCTATAAAAAGTCCAATACATGTATTAACTAACTCATCAATATTGAAATCGTCATCTTTCACTTTGTTGCCTTAAATCAAAGTCTGATATCTGCAACTGTAGAGCTCACATTGTTTAGAGAATATTCCTTATCCACATCTGATAATATATCAAAGAAGATTACTGATCTTTACCATGTGGCTGATTTGAGCTATTTACCACGGAGACCGGAACATATAAGTGTCAGAATTACCAGCTGGACATTAAAGTATATGTTTATCATTATTATTATTAGTTTTGTTTTTAGCTTTTGGTTGGTTGGTTGATTTGAAGCTTAACGTCCACGGTAAACAACTAAGGTCATGTCGGGACGGTCAGTTAACCTAACCACACTATTCCTGGGCAGGCTTAGACCTTCTAAGCGGTTAACCAGTACTAAGTGCACATACTTTCGCCAGTAACTGACAACTGCCCTTCTTGAATCAGCGGAAGGAGAAACGAAAGTATGTGGCCAGACCGGGATTCGAACCCAGGACCTCTGACTTACGAGTCAGGTGCCCTACCGATTGCCTTACCCGGCCCGGCTTGTTTTTAGCAACTCGTCTTTCTAGATATGATATTATTTTAACTTATCCGTAGCATAAAGACCACAAATGACCATATAACCAATGAGGAGGTTCGCAGGAAGATCCAAGCAGCCATTGGAGAATATGATGAACTCCTGAGGCTGGTCAAGAAACGGAAACTAAGGTGGTTTGGCTACGTTTCAAGGTCTTCTGGTTTAGCAAAGACAATTCACCAGGCACAGTGAAAGGAAAAAGAAGAAGAGGTAGACAGAAGAAGAGGTGGGAAGACAATATCAAGGAGTGGACAGGAATGGATTTTGCCAGCTCAACTAGGGCAGCTGAAGACAGGACAAGGTGGAAAGGGATTGTTTTGAAGTCATCTGTGGTGCCCCAACGACCTAGTAAGGTTATGGGATAGAATAGAATAGAATAGCATAAAGATGTGTTCAGTTAAATGTATTTGACCTTAGATTTTTGAGAAAATGTACGAGAAATGCGCCTTATATTATGAACAAGCGGCATATACTCAGCATGTATGCAGTTTCATAGTATTCCGTAATTGACGTCAAACTCTGTAGATTCTTAGAAAACTGCACTGCAAAGAAGCAAAGCTAGCACTGTGAGAATAGTCAACACCCGATATCTCGAACACTGATATCTGAAAGTATCTTCTAATATCAAAGAATACATTTCCTATTTCGAATTACATTTCAACTCCTTTTATCTCAAACTACTCATATCTCAAAGTAAATTTTCTGGTACCAGAAAATTTACTTTGAGATATCAGTGGTTTGGGCTTAAGTTCGACTTCGAGATATTGAGAGTTGACTGTATTTGCTGTTTGCTGTGTTTTAGGGTACATGGGTATAGTTTCATAGATGACAATGATTGTCACTCTAGTAAACGGAGCAAATTACTTTATCATATGACGTCGCATCCGAGGGTGTAATAAAGCCATGCATTAAAAACGATAATCCACTAGTGGATTAAATATGCAAATCAGTCGTAACGTTATATGTTGACGTCCATTAAAACGTCGCTTTTTCTAATGGCGAAATCCTGACGTTTTAGTGCAAATTGTGCTAATAAAATGCGATTTTAGTGTCATATGATAAATAGAATCTTGCATTCGTGCTCATGTATCATTGAATTTATTAAACTCGTTGGTGAAAACGATAAGATGCTCGGCAAAGCCTCGCATCATATCTTTTTCCCCAACTTGTTTAATAAATTCAATAATACATGAGCACTCATGTAAGATCCTCTATTTATTTATGAGTTGAACCCAAAAGGTTTCGTGGTCCAGGGAAGCAAACAGGAAGTCACAAGTATTGTTACCGTTTGTGAAAAAAATGCTGAAAAGATGGCGGTGTCCTTATACATATATTTAAAATCTTGTTGCTCAGGACAATTAGTATTGCAATCTGATTTTCTTCTATTCAGAAAAATCTAAAGCACGTGCTAAAAATATTTAATTCTGTAAACATAGACTCGCATTATTCTGTCTATTTTGGCTTATAAATCTGATTGTTTTTATTGATTTAGACTGTTGTTCTAGATCATCGCATTTTAATCATTTGGACTTCTTTCGACACTTACCAGTCTTTAAACCGACTGCTTTATTAAGATTTAGAAATTAAAGTATGCTTTTCTCTGGCTTTCGTCGCCATATATTGTCAGAGTCACTGGTGAGACTTGAATAGCCGAAACTTCGAAGTATGGACCATGTTCTCTCTTTCGAATGTGTTCTCTGCTCTGTTCTCGAAGGAACGCTTTAAGATTTTGATTTTAAATTGCAGACACACATTCAAATAGAAGTTTCCAACTTACATACGCCTAATCCTGAAATTGTTATGATTTCAGCTAAAAGAGTGATCACAGCTGCTGTAATGGACGTTTGGAAGACACTGTCATATTATTGACTTTTCTATTACTACTGTACGTGTGGAGATGGAATCAGTTTTATTTTACCGCTGATGATCTATTGGACTATCCTATTTTGTGTCCTGGAATATTGCACGAGTTTCTGAACAAAACAAGGTAAGCTTTCTTATTTAGATATTGGTGTTCTTCGACGAAATCAACTTAAATTTACTTTTAACATACTGTCTGTTAATTAACAAACTTTTGATGGCAAATACATGCAAAAGCTAGTGCACTGTAATTCATATAGCTTAATTAAGAGCCTTCTGACACCACTGAAGTATTATCGTACAGCTCGAAATTTTTAACAACCAGAGCAGAGTAAGACCAAAGCCCAGGAGACGAAAATAGCAGAAGCTGCAAACAGTGTAGATCCTGATGAGGCGGCTCATAATGGGCGCAACCGCCTCATCTAAATCTACACTGTTTGTCCACTAGTATTCAAATTCTCAATATTATATAGCTCTGACGAAACATATCTTGAAATTTTGCAGACGTAAAATTCTCGTCTGCTTTCTGACGTTTTAAAGACTTTTACAAAATTAAGGTGTATGGCTCCATCCGTCTTGATCTTCATTTTTTTTCTGGGAAAATAACTATTTTAACCGAATAGTTTTTGCTTTCCCTGGTTAAATGATTCCCATGTTGTACTAAAAAATAAATTTCTTTGAAGAAAGAGCAAATTGCTTCCAATAAGAACATTTTCCTATGAGAAGGGAAGCTTACATTTGATGCACGAGTTACCTAAGTTATTTCTTTCATCTCTTTCATAATTTATAAAAATGTCAGGTATTCTTATTACTATGAGACTTGTGTACATACATTTGTAAAAGTGAGACATTTTTTACTTGCTGTTTATTTTTGAAAACTAGTTTCAAAGTGAATGGGTGCAATTTCAGGGGCAATTTTATTTTAAGCCCCATTCTAGAAAGAGGTAAACTCTTGGAAGAGATGCAAAATATTAATACTTTCTATAAGAGCCGACCATATTTTTAAGAGTTGACTTCGGTTTGGAAGGGCTTTGGTGTTATGGGAAGCAAGCCGGAACTTTCCTACGTGAAACTTCATACATGTAAAAAAAGCAAAACAATAAGAGCCGCGACATGACAAAACCAACAAAGTGGCATGTGCGCCCAGCCAAGACCCAGGGCCAATTTTCGACATATACGTGAAATACCAAATAGATGCTTAGTTCCACACCGGGTAGGCGGCAATCAAAAAACGCTCTTAAAAACGATTAACGCGGATCAAAAACAGCGTTTTCGATTGCAAATTGTCGCCAATTTGCAATCGAAAACGCTGTTTCTAACTGTTTTTGATCCGCGTTCGTCGACTGCACAAGCGTTTTCGATTGCCGCCTACCCGGTGTGGAACTAAGCATCTATTTTGTATTTCACGTATATGTCGAAAATTGGCAGATACCCCTAAACTGTATTTCAATTTTGAAAAAGTTTTACATTTGGAAAGTTTGGGAAAATAAGACTATCATTAGCCATTTTAAGAATTGTCAATTATTTTAGGGTGTAATGGTACGTCTCCTGAAATGAGCCGCGACACGTCAAAACCGATAAAGTGGCATGTGCGCCCAGCTAAGATTCAAATCAACTCGCACTATCACGTTGTCTCACATCGTGTATCTTAGGGATATTCAGACTAATTATAAATGAAACTCTGAAATAGAAGCAAGAAGAAATGAAAGAAAAATATTACCTTCGATTTTTATTAAATATGTACAAGAACAGCAACGTAAGAGGCAGCACAAATCAAAACCCCTTTATCTGATCTTCCTTCCAAATTACAAAAAAAAAAGTGGTCAGAAAGGCACACAGTAGTACACTTTATAGCGTCGTACGGAAATATAACTGGGTATATTACCAAGAAAAGCTACAGTGACAATGCACACTTCTTCCAAAACACGGTAACAAAAGGTGAGAAACCCGACCGAACAAACGGAACTGCCTTAAAATGGGCAGTAGGTGAAACTGGCGGGTCTGTATGAGTACACCCAATGTGTTGCGACATTGTCACTAAAGGGGCGGGGGTACGTTATTTTTACTTTCTGTGTGCTTCCCTGGATGACGAGGCCCTTCAAAAATCGTTTAACCCTTGAAAAGAGTTTTCATTTTTAAGAGCTGACTTCCATCGAGAAGGGACGCAAAAAAACGAAAATGGTTGGGATGCTTTTCCGGAACGTACAGTCATCTCAAGTAGTTTTAAAAATGCATCCTCACTGAGATCCGATGCAGCTCAAAACTAAAAAGGTAGGGCATTACTAGTCATAGGTGAGATAAAAGTAATAACAAATGGACGTGACGCTATCCCTAATAATGTGCAAAAAGCCAAAAGACTGATAGAAAGCCAGTAAACAATGACAGTATTAAATTCAAGGGACGATTGAAAAGTTCAGAGCCTTTAGATACTTGCGAATTTGCGCAAGCGTGCTTGACATGAATGTAATTAGTTGTCATTCATAAGCTTTCGGAGGAAGTTTCAAAACATTTTGGCGAAAGCTTTCATTTATACAGCGCATTAAACACAAGAGGGGTGGCATACTTTTCAAAGTAGAATTTTAAATCTATTCGCCTTACATTACTTTGAAAAATCATTCTTCACATTTTACAAGATTTAAGCGGTTCTTATAGTAGTATATGCAAATGTGATAATTTGCCAATGGTTTGCTGAAAACGTAAAATAGTTTGACATCTGGCGGCTTTACCGGAAACCCTTAAATTTTGCAACCCTGAAATTTAGAGACCCATATCCTATTTTCGTGTTTGTTAGGAACATTGTGAGCAAAACAAACATTGTTAACACGCAAGTCAATAATGACAGCTCACATTATTTTCGTCAAAAAGATTTAAAAGATATCCACTCCTGTCAACGCAGAGCATGCGACTCAAATTGCGCGCTATCTGGAAAAACTCTCAAAATAGACACTTCCTCAAAATCAAAATTTTGCTTTTTATTTCGAAATGGAATAAATTAATGTTTGCATATTTCATCACTTACAGGGATGCTGTAGAACATATATTTGCATACACCAAATGCAAAATGTTTGATTAATTAAAATCTGAAAAAGTTCCTTCAAGAGCAGAGAATACATACAGAAGTAGGAACATGGGCCAGACTACATAGTTTCGGCTAATAAAGCCTCGTCAGTGACCCTGACAATATCTGGTGACGAAACCAGAAAAAAAAACCTGTAATTTCTTAATTTTAATTGGGCAGTCGATTCAAAGACTGAATAGTTTCAAAAAGATCCAAATGATATAAAAGACGATGATCTAGAATAATAGTCTAAATCGATCTCAGATTTTTGATTTCTCAGAATCTATCCTCTGATCTCAAAGGATATAAATAAAATATAATCTGCACTATGGATGATGTACGGGGAGACGTTTTACGGCCGCCACACGGCACAACACCAGCTACAGTGAGGTAAAATTAAAATCTGAAAAAGTTCCTTCAAGAGCAGAGAATACATACAGAAGTAGGAACATGGGCCAGACTACATAGTTTCGGCTAATAAAGCCTCGTCAGTGACCCTGACAATATCTGGTGACGAAACCAGAAAAAAAACTCTGTAATTTCTTAATTTTAATTGGGCAGTCGATTCAAAGACTGATTAGTTTCAAAAAGATCCAAATGATATAAAAGACGATGATCTAGAATAATAGTCTAAATCGATCTCAGATTTTCGATTTCTTAGAATCTATCCTCTGATCTCAAAGGATATAAATAAAATATAATCTGCACTATGGATGATGTACGGGTTATGGTCGGTCAAAAAGTAACACAGTGCACTCATGAGGGTAACTGAAAAAGGTGATGTGTCATCCAATTAATACTGAAGATAAATTCGCAACATTCGGTGATTGTTGTTCTGTGGAATGGCCGTTTAAAATCAATATCTCAAATCCATTCTAAAGATTTCAAAACATGGTGAGGGTCAGGACTTTTCAATCGCCCCTCGAAGTAAATCACAACTTGGAACTTGTAAACCATTTTTCCTCACGCAATTATGTGGCCAGCAACATCATATCACTGGCAAATCAAATGCATTAAAATTATATGGTTTAGTAACGTCTGATTTTTGTTTTAAATGATTTACATTGCTGCCTTTTCTGCTTCGGCTCTACCTTGTCGCCATGCTTTTAGCGAACTAAAAATCTTAACACAGAAAAAATAGAACGTATAATTAAAAATTTAGAGAACGCCTTGAGCATTTTCTACAAGGTTAATTTATAGCAGTTGCCTGTAGTAAAGTGTTAGCTTCAGAGGACATTTAGAAATTTTATAAATCAAACCACTAGCTGAGCCTTGAAATGACAGGTTCTGTCAGAAACGAGGGAGACAAGAGCATTTACTCATCGGCCAGTATGACTAAACAGTCTTACATGTAGAAGAGTCTTTTTTGTTCGTATCTACGGGCTTTATATCCTTAAGACTTCACTCTTAGGCAGTTTCTGCTGTACATATACCAGTATTCTCTGCATCTTAAAACCTTTTTTTATTTTTACTTTTGTTTTGTTTTTGTTGTTGTTTTCTTAAGGAATTATGGAACCAGTAAATACTCAGAGAAGCATGGGCACCAAGCGACAGTCTGATCAGGGGTCTTAATTTTCAAAGGTACAAACAGTCCCATCTATTGAAGTGAACAGACAATATTTTAAGAAATACCCAGATCTGACATTCCGCCTAATGACTGTTCTGTTTGCTAGTAAGCCAACGTCTTCAAAACAGTACAGGAAGTATACTGAACGCAAAAAGAAACGCATACAAGTCTAGGTTCAGTTTTCTTCTGTCAAGTGACTTATGGCTTTAAATCATATATAGCAGAAAATACTACTGACGTCTGCCAACAATATAAACTTATCTTCGTGCAAAATTAAAATTGAATTAAAGAGTTATCTCAATTTATCGTGAAACATTCAAAGTTGTTGTAAAGTTGCCTTTCCTTTGGCTGTATAACAAATTGTTTCCAAAACACGACCCTAATGTGTGGTTATGAAAAAAAAACGTCTGTTTTATTACCATGTTATTCTTCTTAGGAACATGACAGCAGTTTGAATTTGAACACTTGTCAAATTATCTCCCTTGCAATTAAACAAATAGCAAAATGGGAAGTCCAATAACATCAAAAGTTCTGCAGTGCTACGAAAAATTTCTTTTCAAAGTTTTTTTATTTTACTCTTGTTAATTCATTTAACCTCTTCGTATGAATGGTTTCTGTTCTTTTCAAGAAATACAGGGTGTTAAAAGGTCTATGGAAATCCAATGGTAAGCCAGTGTTACTGTTTCTACTGCCAACTTTCACCTGATTGTTTCTCTAAAGAGCAAGGCTCGACTGCTTTGATTTTTTTTTTGCTGTTTCTTACCCTTGTCGCGGACATTATGTCTGGAGAAAATAATTAGCTGAGCATCATATGGAATTTAAAATTCAGCTTCTGAAAGTATGGTGACTTTAAGTTTAACCCCATCACAAAAGCAAGCGTTCTGGTCTCTAAAGTCTATTGAATATCGATGCGTTAAGGTGCTAATTCTGTCGGAATATCATAAACAAAGTAATTTAAAATGTCGAAATAAGAGCATATACCTATACCTTTAAATAAATTGGGCGTATACATTGTATGCGTTTCTTTTGACGTTCAGTATATTTTTAGAGATACTGGTTATTGAAAGTATTAGAGTAATGATACCAACACTTTCCACTGTTGAGTACAGAGTTTAATAATGAAGACACAACCATGCATACACAGTATTCAGAATTAACGGTAAATGGTTAAGTGATAAAAGTACTCCATTTATAAATTCATGCACGTTTAAATATGAATGCACCGTTACCGTCATTGCGACATATGCGAGTTTCTTTATTTAATTACTCCATGGTCCTAAACATTTGAGACAGAAAAGGTTATAGGCAGGCCTCGATAAGCAAAGAACATATTTGAGCAACGACGCGAGAAAACCAACAAAGTGGTTGTGGGCCCAGCGCAGACTCAGATCAGCCTGGGCACCCGCCCCGTCTGACCAGAGTCTTTGCTCTCCGCTGAAAGAGAAGCTAAGCATCTAAGTTAGCTTCATGCGGACAGAGAAGACGCTGAAAAGACTGGGCGGATGCCCAGGCTGATCTGATTCTTGACTGGTCGCACATGCCACTTTGTTGAATTTGTCGTGCTGTGGCTCATTTCTTGTTGCATACACTGTACAGCTACATTGATGCTCTTGGTAGGGTAAACTCTGTGTGAAAGACACTTCCTGGACACCTAAATCTGTATTATACTCCTCGCCCAATGTTTAGCATATTTTGACAAATTAATAAAAAAAATAGAAAGATGATACATATAAATCATTCATTATGCTTGACATATATTGTCTCATGTGTAGGCATTCTAACAATATCATGCTTACTTGCTGATTGTAAATGTATTGCACGTGGCATAACACCCTCATATAGCAAATTCTCAAGTATTCGTCCATACTACTATTGAGAAGGTAACATGGCACATCGTTCTTTACAAATTCAAGAAAGATGGCGCAGTGTCGGTATGTGGGAAGCTGGCGAATTGCAGGCTGTTAATGTCAGGTGTTTTGGGATAAACCAGAGCCAAGCAAGCAGACTTATTGCCAAGTATCGTAAAACGAACGACGTCACTGATGGGCCACGTTCTGGGCGACCCCGCATTTCTATTGCCGCTGATGACAGGGTGCTCGTTCGTACTGCCGTAAGAGAACCCAAATGTCAATGCTCTCGACTTCGCCAGCAGTGGTTAAACCTTAACGTTCCAGCAAGTACAAGAACTGTAAATAGGCGGTTAAATAATGTGGGACTCAAAGCTCGTCGTCCGCTACGTCGAACGGTTCTTACGCTTGAACACAGTAGGAATCGATTGCAATGGGCTGCCAACAAACTTCGGTGGAACCTGAGAACATTGCGGCGCATTTACTGGTTAGACGAAAGTCGCTTTCTCTTACGATTGACGGACGGGCAAACTCGTGTTTGGCGTCGACGTAGACAAGACCCATTAGATGATAAGGTTGTAATGGAGACTGAAATGTTTGGTGGCGGTTCCATTATGGTATGGGGTTGCTTCAGTCATGATCATAAACTTGATCTTGTCGTGCTAAGAGAAACTTTAACGGGGCAACGGTACATTGACAACATTCTTGAGCCCCTGGTCTACCCCCATTTTCGTGCAAATCGTGGATTACGTCCCATTTTTTCAAGATGATAATGCCCGTCCGCACAGGGCACGTATTGTGACAGCTTTTATTCACCAGGAAGGAATCGAGATACTTCAGTGGCCCAGCAGAAGTCCAGACATGAATCCTATAGAACATGTCTGAGACCGCCTTGGACGTCGCGTCAACAAACGGAATGACGTTGCTACTCTTGATGATTTTGGACGTGCATTGGTTGACGAGTGGAACAATTTGGAACCACACTTTCTGCGGAAACTTGTCCAGGGCATGCCAAGACGTGTGCGAGACTTGCGCCAGCGACGTGGAGGGAACACCATCTACTGACTTCGTTCATTTAGTGAACGCAGAATAGGAAAACTTGGATGAAGTGCGTTTGACATTCCTGTAACATTAATTCAGTATTTCATAAACGCTAAAAGTGTTTAGTGAATAAACAAATGACATTTTCGAGGCATTGAATTGAAACTTTTTTGGGGGTTTACAAAGTTGCAATTTCCTTTGCCTGAACTTCAATGCACGGTTTCTGAAGTTTTTTTACACATAATCAATTTTAATTTTGGCATCGTGACTTTCTATTTGTGTTTATGATAGAATCCATTAAAGCATAAAGAAAACCTAAGCAATAATTTTTATGGTAACTCCAAAAGTCTTGTAACTCTTACTTTAGCAATATGCCAAACTTTGGCGAGGAGTATATATCAGTCAATGACACTACGGTAACCATGATATGGTGTATTCTCTGTATAACCGTGTCAGTCAGTTTTGTAGCATGCTGTCTCGCTGAAAACTTATCAGGCGAACTAGTATTATTACGGAAGTCCATAGTATACTTACTATCTAGGCAAGCACCAATGACAAAATAAATGCCCGCGGAATAGTTCATGGGCCCACCACCGATTTTACGGCTGATTTTGTAGTTTATAGTTTCTATCCATTCAGATCATTTGGCCCACTTCTACTTTATCTGTTGAAGAATGGAGTTGTTATAGGCTAGTCTGACCGTGCAAACATCATGTAATTACAGTTCGAAGGGGCGTGGAAGTGTTGAATATTACATTTCTGCTCCATGATTTTCGTATACTTGTTGTTGTTTTCTCCTGCCAAAGGATCTATCTTTTTGGAAATTAGATATGACAGATCAGAGGTATAAGTATACCAGCATTAAAGTAAACTCATGACTGAAATTATTTTCCAAGGAAGCACTAAGGCTATAGTCAGCATGCATACTACCGCTATATATAATTTATCAGGCACTGTTTTACTACTCTCAATTATGCAGAAATGCAAATTTCTGCAATAACGTCTCTAAAGTCTGGAAAGTGTGTTACAATCATAAATGCTTTATAGTCTTGCTTCAGATAAGCGGAGTTTGTTGTCTCTAAAACTACGAAAACAATACGATTGCCCTCATAATGGAGCAAATGTAATCATTTATTGCCTTGGACTTTGTTTATTACCAAGCCATACGGGCCTAATTGTTCACTTTCGTATAGACCTCCCATACAAAGATACTAAAGAAATTGATTAGAAGCTTATAAAATCCGCCCGTTTTATTATCCTTTGTTTTATTGGCACACATCAATGGGGCTACAAAATAGCTAGCATAGCCTTTTATTAATTGAAACAACATATTGGATAGTCAATATAAAGTCTACGCGCATTGCTGTTTACCATTGAACTCATATTAATTTTTTCTGCTCCATTTGATTGTACGTGCCACTAGTATATGAACAACTTGTTTACGTCTATATACATGTATTCAGAGTCATTATTTCTAAAAGTTGAAATTACATAGCCATAAATTATATACCAAAGCTATTATTTAACATAGCAGATGATCTGAAGGAAAATGACCATTTAGAAGTGATGGGAGTTTCTACCGTAGCAGAATAGGTTTCACAGTATCTGTTTAAAAGGGTACTGGAAAGAGTACATGTAACAACCCTCACGGGTAGCGCTACAGCTTTGTGCGTAACTAAATTTCTATTTCCATATTCGGTTTGATTGAGACTTTGCAGAACTGCAATGCTGTTAGCAATGCTGCATACCTCCCCTAGTGCGGGCTTAAGCCGTACTCGATTTTCAAAGTTACCAGCAATAACACAAAAGGAAATAACAAGAATTCCGCGGAACGCTTAGTCGCAACTGCTTTGCACCTTCACAGTTAGAACTCAAAGCAACAACAATCTGGCACATATTTGGTCAAAATCCATTCAGTAATCCATGAGAAATTGTCTTTTTTATATGTTTTGCTTTTTAGTTACGGTGGATGGCGGCCATCTTAGCCGGTCACTTTGGACAAAGAATAACTTAATGCAAGGATCAGCCCGACTCAAAACTGGTCCAAATTCGTTGAGAATATCTTGAGATATTGTCATTTTCATAATTTTGTAATTTTAGTAACGACAGTCGACTGCCATCTTGGATTGTTCAAATGCATAAATTTGAAATACCTCTATTTTCGGATCATTCTGATTACATTTGACAAAAATCTAATCGGCGTTTCTTGAGATATTTGCATTTCAGCAAAGTTATACTCGTAAACAGAAAGAAGGTCACTATGGCCCAATTCCGCACAGGTCTTTTTATTTTAGTGATTTTAGAAACCTTATTCCCACTAATGCTCCATACAAAATTTCATCCAAATATGCCGAGAATGTCTGGAACAAAAATTTAATCTTATTGCTTGTTTTTACTAATTTTAGTCACGATGGACATCTTGAATTCCGGACAAGGCTGAATTACACAATTCTTAAGCCCTGCAGTCTGGTCATGCTGGTTTTGATATTTAAAAAACCTGGGTGGAGTGGTTTCAAAGAATATGTCATTTGAATGGACTTGAATGCTAGGGTCGACGCAGATTGTTTACAGATGGATGGATGAACAGACTGACACATGAAGGGAAAACCGGAAGCCTATATCGCACCTTGCAGGTGCGACAAAAATTCAATCTGCATTATGCTGATACTTACGGGGAGTCTTTATTACAGTCGCCACACGGCACTTAACACTAGCTGCAGTAAAGTCCAATAAAAATCTATACACTTTGGCTAGGATTGTCTGTATCAAGTGCAAATAGTATGATTTAGACCTTTATGTACCACGATTTCTTTCTTGTTTCCTTTCTGGCAATGCTGGAGAAACAAGCACATCAATATCTTCCAAGTACTCATCGGCGCGTCGAAATCACACCTAGTTAACTAATATGTTTTAAGGATGTTACGAAACGAGAAAAAGTCATAGTTAAC
Source organism: Ctena decussata (assembly GCA_963989385.1). Classification (NCBI taxonomy): domain Eukaryota; kingdom Metazoa; phylum Mollusca; class Bivalvia; order Lucinida; family Lucinidae; genus Ctena; species Ctena decussata. The sequence continues at coordinate 74,678,198 of OZ022498.1, read as the reverse complement.
AAAATGTCCTGGTCATCAGGTTGTTTGGTAACTATGACTTTTTTCGTTTCGTAACAGCTCTTTTTCGGTTCGAAACAGCCCTTGTATATACATAGTTACATGTAACAGGGGTGGTAATGTGCATAGGTATAAATTCATGTGTTCCTTCCGTTTGTAAAAAGGAGAAAGTTTGTGCTTGCTTGTTAGCTTTTAAAACGGCAATCCCTTTCAAAATGGGGTATTCACCTAACAGAAAGAATTTGCTCTTCAGTTAGCAAATTCTTTTCTTTAAAAATTGACTCCCATTACAAAGTAATGCAAAAAGTAAATGGTAGAGGTATTTTCCTTGAAAGGGCATCGTTCACCTCAAAGTTATTTGAAACACAAACGTTCATATTTGCTCACAACTGGTATTTCAAATAAAAATTGTTATTGTATGAGGCAGAAAATATTCCCATTGCGCTCAATAACAATTCAGTAACACTATTAACTACCCAATAAAGTAATATTTAGAACATAAAATGACACTAACTAGTCTGTATGTAAATTAGCAGACATACACACTGGTTTACAACAAACACTGTTTTCACCAGTACAATACGTTTTGTCTATTTATGACATCACAAACTACTTTTATTGATCACAGGGTATAATCGATTCCGCCAATTTTCGCTTCCTGCAGAGACTGTACATCATATCTGGCTTCCGCCGAGACTGTCCGCGAACTCTTGCTTCCTTCAGAGACTTCTGTACCTGATAAATGGCTTCCTGCAGAGACTGTCCGCGTGATTCTGCTTCCTGCCGAGGCTCTCGGCAGGAAGCAGAGTCACGCGGACAGTCTCGGCAGGAAGCCATTCCTCGAGGACAGTAGTCTTGGCAGGAAGCAAGAGTTCGCTGACAGTCTCGGCGGAAGCCAAATATGATGTACAGTCTCTGCAGGAAGCGAAAATTGGCGGAATCGATTATACCCTGTGTTAATCAGTTTCGTGGTTTGCCTTTCCCGAAGGCTCAGAGTTGCCAAATGGGATATACACCTTTGTATACTATCATAATGCAGAGCTCTAGATAAGAGGGCGTATTTGATGATAATTAAGGATAATTGTTTTTATTTCTCATCGAAACCATATGTTGTGACCCCTCATCTGAACCGTCTAGTCGAGACGGTTCAGATGAGGGGTCACAACATATGTTTTTATGCAGAAATAACAAAAATTATCCCTAATTATCACCAAGTACTCCCTCTTATCTAGAGCTCTGATAATGATTAAAATACATTTGAAAAGAATGCAAATTTACCCAAATCTACAAACTTACATGTAAATGTCAGTAAGGGATAACTGTAACGGCGGCTTCGCCACCATGTTAAAATGGGTTTATACGGTGACACATGAAGGGAATTATCCCTTTCAGAAAAGCCTTGAATTTCATAAACTTTGATTTTGGTAATCAGTTCACATAATAAACAGGTGGTGTAAGGCGCCGTTTTCAGGAAGTGAGGTAGTTCATGTAACTTCCAAATGATGCGGATAGTGTGATTGGACCGACAACCGTTTAAGATTTTGAAGAAACACAAACTATTAGTGCTAAGTGTATGATTTGTAGGGAAAACAGTGATTGTTTACCTGATCATGATCAGTTATTATAAGACATGGTTTAGATGGATTGGGTCTTGATTCCAAGAAATAGAAATTAACAATGTACATGTAAGGATGCTCCTTGAAAAACTGTTATCGAAACAAAATAATTATTTTGAAACATTTTGAGGCTTTTAACCTACTCATCGATGTTCTCTGGTTAGGAAGAAGTTTCCTTTCGGCGCATGGAAAGACATCTTCTAGTAGGTTTGTTTTTGATGTCTAAGGATCTTGGTATGCTCTCAGAGTGTTTAGCCTTCTAAACCCGGGGGTTGCCGCAAGCAGCTAGATTTGAGTTAACTTTTGACGTTCTGATTAGTTTTCTAATAAATCAGAAAAGAACATCACGAAAACTGAATAAGTCAGACAGGAACTGAAGCTCAAATAAAGAATAAATCTCCTGAAAAACACTGTTACTAAACAGAAAGATAGATATCAAACTTATAAGTGTTAATCTGTTTTCCGCTCTATGTTTGAGTAGTCTATGTTGCCCAATGACCTAGTAAGGTTAGGGGATAGAATAGAATAGAATCAAGTCTTTTAGTTCTTGTATAAAATATGTGCTATGACACACAGTTATAACTGCCTCAATGAGGCATTTATAATTCGGGTCAAAACATTTGGTTCTTATGATAAAATTAAAAAGAATATTACAGAATTTAGAGGAGCCGTGACTGAGGAGTTACATGTAGTGCTATTGACCTTTTGTTTAAATGACACTAGTAGCATGTATATCAGACTCTGTTGATATTTACTAAATATTCTGAATTTCCTGAAAGAAAATCAAAAGTCCACTTTTTTCCAAAATCTTTTGACCACAGCACTAGTAAAACTTCCTTTTTGTATGGATTCTGGTATATGTAAATAACGATTCTTAACAAATTGTGTTTGAAGTAGACAGCTATTTGGAGATAAATATTCAGAATGTAGACAGAAATTAATATGTCTAAGTGGGATTTGATACTCACTTGATATGCTTAAATAAATGCGTCTGGTCGACAGCAAACAAAGTATTATATAACAGTCAACAAATAAGGTTTGTCTTTGGCCAGGCCTGTTATGGTCCAACTTGTGCTTTCCTATAGATCTGGCTTTGGGTTGCAAGGAGTCCTCAACTTTGCTTTATCATAGTTTTACGTAATCGTAGTTTTCAGATGATTTTCTGTATTTTACATGATGTTAGGGGCCATGTGATCCCGTGATTAACTTGCATTACCTAGATAGGGTCTTGTATTTTAAGTATTAGTGGTGAGAATTTTATATTCTTCTTCCTGATTTCAAAATAATCTGTCAAGAAAGTTTGTAGGTACCCTTCTACCAGGAACATTCCGGTCGTGTGATTGTCGCCAGAGGCATTGTGATTACCACGTTGGGGAAGATGGGACCTATTACTTCGCTGTTTTCATTATTTTATTTTGTACGTATGATGTATGTCTGTAAATTTGGTCTTTCCAGTTCCAGTGGAAAAATATGGTCTATGTCATTGAGACTTCCTGCATAGTTTAAATAGTATTTTGTTTTCTTTCTTTGCCTTTCACAAAATATTTAGAAATGTTCCTCTCAGAAACTGTTTGCTTGATTTTAAAATAGTTTATGTTTGTGTGTGTTGTTTCATAGTAGTTAAATATTAAATTTATCTTAAATGATGCTGAATCGACAATACTGAGTCCTCGATATTAGATAAAACATGAATTGAAAAAATATCCGCAAACTAAACAAAAATGTCTCTCTATTACAGTGGCAACTAATTTCTCTCACGTTAGAGACATTATTACATTCTGAATTCATAAGCTCCTGTAGCTATTACAAATCGGATAAAATATTTCCAACTGCAAGTTCACGTCGGGTAGGCAGCAACCAAAAACGCACTTAATCGATTTACGCGGATCAAAAGCCGTTAAATACAGCGCTTCGCAAATTTGCAATCGAAAAGTTAACGCTGTTTCTAACGGTTTTTGATTTGTCGATCGAAGGAGCGTTTTCGATTGCCGCCGACCCGGTGTGAATTTTGAAAGACGCTAATACATGAGACTTTTTTGTGCAGTTAAACACATCCCATCTGTTGGACTCACGGCAGCCAAATAAAAAGTTGACATGTAGGGTCGAGTCTGGTTACTCGGACAGCGGGTTAATTCGGACATACCATTGCAAACAGTCAAAATCCAGATGAGACGGTTTATCAAAATTTTCACTGTTTGCCCGGTCAATTTTATTTTAATTCCAAACAACTGACACAACAAGGAAACAATGTTACTGTCCGACTTTACCTGCTGTTCGAACTGACATGACTTGACCCCATCTTAACAGTGCGCCGCAAAATTGTTTAGAACGTTAGATGAGTTATTCCTTTAGCAGAAAATTAGCAATAGGAGTCTTTTATAGGAGTTTAGCGTAAGGTGGATTTTACCTAATAAAATTCAATATCTTGTTTGTAAATAATTATTAGTTTGCTGTCGAGTAGACACATTTATTTAAGCATATCAGACCACGTATCAAATCCCTCTTAGACATATTAATTCCTGTCTGCCTACCGATACTTTATCTTAGCAATATCGGTTATTTTGACATGAAATGTGTCAAAAATAAATCTAAAAAATTACGATAAACAAGCTTATATTATGTTCCATTACAATGAAATATGTGTCGACAATGTATTTCCGCTGATGTTTGTCCCGTCCATGTTTTCAGGGTGGGAGATCACGTGGTTTTTATTTTGATACACTGCACAGACATACGCTACTGAAGCGTCATGATTAGTTGCTCAATAGAGTCAAGTCGGGTAACTTCGGGCAGCGGGTAAATTCAGACATACCATTGCAAACAGTGAAAATGAAGATGAGACGGCTCATAAATGAGACGTCTCATCAGGATTTTCACTGTTTGCGCAGTCATTTTTGTTTTGATTCCAAACAACTGACATACAAAGGAACCAATGTCACTGTCCTAATTTACCCGCTATTCGAATTTACCCGACTATACCCTATTTCTCTTTTAATATTTTTCACTGATTGATTAAGGCGTCACTTTCCAGTCCACATATTCCCGATCTCACAACACTTTGATGGAATTGCAAAGATTCACACTTTCGGCAGGGAAGAACTCTATAACACAATTTCAACTAAGAAATAATTGACTCCAACGTGGCTGCGTCACTTGCACGGGTGTCAGTTGAAATTTTGTAACACAGTCCTTGCCCAAAATACGAATCTCTGTGGTTCAATCAAAGTGTCGTCAGAACCGGAAATACAGCATGTGAAATGGAAATTGACGCAAAGCTCAACGAGTGAAAAAAATATTCGAAAGAGAAATAACAAGCTGACATAAATGTAATTCAGATTCACTCCCAACATCGCCTATTTCCACTGCAGCGTATCAAATAAAAACTACATGATCTTTTCACTGTCGTTTTCATGCACGGTCTGGTTGCTCAGACATATGTATGAAATACCACGGACAAAGAATAATAATAATCATAATAATAAGAACAAAATGTCACTGTATGAACGTGGAAGAAAGTCGGGGATTTCAAAATTTATATGAGCCCGTTGCAACCATTCCCTTATCTGTAGTTTTAGTTATTTTTTATCCGTAACTCTGTGACTGTTAAATATAGTTTAGGAATAATGCAGATCTGCAGATCACGAAACCGTACTATGTCATCATGTATTCACTGAAGAGGTGGTTAACTGCGATTGGGCCGTGTCGGTCACGATGTTTACAAAATCGTTTTGGAGGGATTGGATCTGCATGTACTGTCTGATTGGAAAAGAAGAAAGGCAAATTAGATGTTTCGTGTAAGTAAATCACGACCATGGATTGGACAAGTGTTGAACTGTAAAGATTCCATTGCTCTCATAACTCATAAATCACTGATTTTCACTGGTTCATTTGCTGAATGACATTCATTAATCGTAATCTTTATTTGATTTTTCCGCTTCATTTATGTTTCTTTTCATATCAAAAGCATTTACCATCATATATAGTTTTCTTCATTATTTCACACAGTAACATGCCGTGAAATTAATTGAAATCTCATTGTGCTATGGACGGAATTATTCATCGATCTGCCTTGTTTTCTCACAGGCTTGCTGTGGCTAGTTGCTGCAGTGGGAAAATGAGCTGCGTTGTTTAAAACCTAGCTTCAGACCCAAAGGTTATAAAACTTTTTCCATGCTTAACTCAAATAACCATGAACTTGTACCTGGTAATAATGAGTAAATTACTGATAAGTACATTTTTTCTTGCTCAGTTTAGCCGAATATGAAATTTTCTCTGCTTATGAATATAAAAATGCCAAAAAAAGTTGGCATTTTAGTATTTATCAGCATTTCTCTGCTTACATGTATGATTAAAAAATCCCAACATTAGTTAGCATTTTAGTATTTATCAGCAGAGAAAATGTCATGCTCAGATGAGTTGAATACGAAAAATGTTTTATAACCTCGGGTCTTGCTTCAGGATTTTGTTCAGGATTGCCCATAGCCAAACTACTTTGCGTTCATGTGAATTCTATTGAAAATTCGCAATCTGCGAATACAATGCTTGGAAATCGAACTTTCTATCATATCATGTCCGTTCAGAACTTGTTTAAAATCCCTTTTCGATAGTTCTTTAAAACAGGATTTATAAATGTGGTGCCTATCGCACTGGCAAATGGTCACATATATGATTTTCCGAGTTGTGCTGTACAAATTAAGTTGGGCATCTCTGCAAATGCACTATTTGACTTTCATAAGGACTCCAGGAAATTATTGTTTCCAAGAAAGCTTGTATGAAATCATTTCATTTTCTCGTATAAAGTCGCGAAGATATACACGGATAGGAAACAAACTAATCGGAGCGATTATCGCTGTTACATGCACGTTCATCGGAAAAAAAGATGTTTGTCTCTTGTTGCTCATGTTTTTCCGTTCGCATTTGACCTAAAACCGAAAACTGTGGTAATTTTAAGAGTAACTACACTTCAGGAACTGACTGAATCAGATCCCAAACCCTATCCCCAACATCAAAGGGAAAGATTGACAAAGACATCCCAACAAACAATAAATTACAAGTGATAAGCCGAGTCAGCAGCTCTTTCCCAAATAGGTGGCAACTCAGCAATCTTTATTGAACTAAATAATTTAGATCAACAGATGGGTTACAACAGACTAAGCAAATAATACGAAAAATATTTAACAATTATTTTTACCTATTTTCTATTTTTATTATAGAAGGGTTAAAATGAGAACACACTTAATTAAACAGCACCGAATATAAAACAAATGCCACCGCAACGAAAGTACCGACATAAGCTTTTTTGGACATTAACCCTGTTGTATATTCAGGTCAATTATCAGATATGAAGAGCTTCCTTCAATCATTTTTGTCGCTGGTAAAGTTCACATTGTGTCTATCCTGAAACGTATGTTGCGGTATTCACGTTCCTTTTACGGTATTTTCGGCATTATCTTTTGTGAGAGGCTTTGCCCCCGTACTAACTGGCCTTGCTTTAGTTGGCTAGTTGGTTGTTTTGGGTTTAACGGCTTTTGAGACAATAATTCAGTCTATATCGCGCCGTCTCCCAAGAGAAGTTAGAGAGGGAGAAGGTAGAGGAATAGAGACCGAATAGATACGACAGAAGAGACCGAAAAATCGAAACAACCCCTCTGGCACCTGCTGCAAGCACAGTCGACCCTTGCTGTAACATTTGTAGGACGCCACGGTACTGAAAGCTGCACAGCTCAATCAGCTGACCCGACCACCTCTGTCAGTTACTTAAGAAATCATGTTGCAGGTACGAGTCACAGATAAACAAAAATTGTAATGGTATTTAACATTTTTCCAGAACCGCTGCTGTTTTCACAATTCTCCGAAAGAACGGCCGTATTGACCCGGCTTCAAACTGTCTCGTCGATTTGAATTTGTTTGTTTTCCTTATATACACCCACAATGTCTATGTATCTTAGCGAGTAGTCAGCGAAGTTGGAAGTCTGACGACTGAGAGATTGACTACATTGCGACCATGGTCGTAAAAAATAAACGTAGAAACGACCACATAGTAAAGATCAACGTGGTTATGATGTCTCTCAATGTTGTAAGTTTTGCTCTGCAATAACCCTGGTACATGTACATCAATTAATTGGCGGGTAGCTTCCCTTTTATCAAAAAAGTTTTGATATTTGAAATAGGCTCTAGCATTGCGGAGTAACTGAGAGATATAAACTGTATGCAGATTCAAAATGAATATTGCTGCTCAAGAATGGAATTTACGCCACTGCCAGCGTATGGCAAATGTTCAAGAACACCGTTAGCTGTCGTCGGTATTCTTATATTATCCAAGAGAGCCACTTGGTGGAGCACTTAGATGAACCCGGAAACCACCGTTGCTGATATGGATCTTAGTGTAATCAGTACCAAATAGACAAAACCAAGATCATAGAAATTCGAGCTGTAAGCATGTAAGGTAAAAGGAAGTTTCATGATTTCACTTAATATTGAGAGTTTCAAATCAGTTACTAGTGAGTAACCATTTTAAACTCAGAACATTTTCATTTTGTATTAGCCAGCAATGAATCTTACATGTTGGCGCATTGGCAAAAGTGCAAATTCAAATCAGATGTTCCTTGAAGTCTGATTTTAATATGCACTGTTTGCTGCAGTAAATATGTCTCAAACCTTAGAGTCATAGCGGTATGTATGATTTTTGATATATTTATGAATTTGGCGTCTAGACAAAGGATAAAACGTGGCAAGAATATCGCGAAAATATAGCATCATCAGAGCACAAAATGTAAGTTTCTAGTTTGATTTATGTTCCATATCATGCAACTACGGTTTCCATAGAAGAAACAGGATCTGCCTTTTTCCTGGAGAAACCATAAATGTTTGAGATCAGAGATGGTAATTATGACACAATGACGTGAAATAATCCTTATATTATACGCCTGAGGATATAACATGGTGATGTATTAAGACATACTTCCTGTAAATGTTAATTTTATCTTTAATTACAATGATATAAAGAATATGATCACGACATCACATCAGTTAATGAGATAATTTTTCAACGCGAAATGAAATCTGGCTATATTGGCTAGACATGAAATACATAGGCCTACAGGTGCCTAGAGATGTCTGTGCGCTTATATTCTCAGTCTGAGTCGAGCGCCTACATATAAATGTCCTCGGCTTGCTGTTTGCTAGTTTGTTTCCCAATTCAGTCAGTGCTTTGTTTCCAGCCAATAGTATATACACATTGAATGAGACAAACATTGCTAATACTGCAACGGCCAAGTTATTTCTAAACCCACCGAAACTGAGCAGCAAATCTATAACTATTACAAGTGAAGTTTTCACAAAAAGCTTGGTCTACGCTTAGCAACTATTTACAAAACAATGTATAGTTGATGCTTATCAAATAAACCATTACATATCTCAAAAGCCGACACTAAAATCTCCATTGGCGGATTTCAAGCACGGGTGCGAGTGGTGATTTCATACCATTTCATGGTTGAAATACAGTAAAAAGGCTATACCGTGCAATGCGTTCTGCTACCTTGTGATACCATATGCGATTCTGCAGTACTTCATATGACCGCTCACGACATCTATGCGAAAAGCGTTCACTACATATACTCGAACAGCTTATGACCGCTCACGACATCTATGCGAATAGCGCTCTGGGCAACTATGCGAACAGCTTATGACCTCTCACTACATGTATGCGAAAAGCGCTCACGCCATATGTAGCATAAAGGTCAAGCTGCACTGTGGGTAATTAATAGCTGTACTTCAATGCCAAATTCAAATACTTGGTAATCTACGGCCATGGCCGTAGACAATAACGGAATCGGTTCGACAGTAAACAGTTAAGTCTAGAATTCTGTAATTTCTAAGTATTAGATTCTAATTAAACATGTAAGCATGCTTGAAACATTAATTGTGTCTCCAAATAATGAATTAAAATATGGGAATAAAAGAGCTTAATCTTGAATATTTACATTATCAGTGCAAAGCTTTCTGTAAACCCATTTAAGTGATTCGGGAGTCAATGTTGTTTACAAGTCAATTATTACATTGTGCCACGTAGTTTTTAGCGTTAGCTCACCTCACAACAAATGTAACTAGCACGTGGAATCTACAACATGCCATTTACTTGAATGGCTAGCAAACATTGAGTGACAGCTCGGTAAGCCTACTTGCACGTGAAATCTACAGCAGGAGGTTGAATTTACTGGTAGGCAGTGACAATGCGGCTGTTCCAAACTATTGCAAAATTCGACCGGTAAGGTTTCTAAAATGAATATGTATTTTTATTGTTTATCTTTTTAATGATCAAAATCATCGTTTAATAATATAAATATGAGGAATAAACGTTATTTTCTTAAACGTTTACTTCGGGGTTCACTTACTTTGCTCGTGACCCGATGTAGTTTATACTACAGCAAACATTAAAAAATAACATTCATTCCTTTAAAGGGTGTTATATAAACTTTCGGTTTGAACGATGCTGTGAAAACATGGCGTATACGCTAGTTTAAAGGGTACTTCGAGTTCCAAGAAAGTCAGGCCGCCATGCGCTTTGAAAGATCCGCTAAGCGCTCTGGTAGATCTCAACAGGTTGCCGCCGGAAACAGTCGGATGGACAAAGTGACAGTCAAATTTCTTTTGAAGAAACAAAGCGTTCTTTTTCTGTTTGAATGGGTTGTACATATGTCAAAATACACCTTTTAACCATTTATAACAACTATAGCGGTCTCATCTTAATACTTTTGCAGAGATGATTATAACCTACACCACTTTTAGGCCAACAACTTTTTTTTTTAATTGGCAAAATCATCCTGGCATTACTTCAGTATAGATCAATGCATGAGAGTGCCAGCCGTTCAGGTTTTTTGTTATTTTCCTAGAAAATAGGTACTTAAATTGAACAGTTGAATTTCGAGCTTTTCAATGCTGGTACTGTCTTAAATCCAGACCGCTCAGCCATTTGATGAATTAAAGTTTGAAAAAAAAAATATTTTTTCTCTTTTCTGACACATGTTCATTCAAAATGGGAAACGGTTCCTGTATATCAGGGGACAAGAAGAATTGATAGCCCAACATACAATCCCCTTTATATCAGCATTTTGCTTGCTAAAAGGCCAAATGTACGAAGCTGTGAATGTTCTTTTTTTCTTTCTTTTTTCTAATAATATTAGCTCAACTTTAGAAACAAACACATTAAAATATGACTGGATGCGTGACTTCTAAACTCAATATCAGCAAGATTGAAAACTACAAACGATGCTAGATGCAATTACCGTTTAAACAATATTTTATGTGAAAAGTTCACATATAATACCCATGATTGATTATTATATGATACAGGATCCGAAAGAAGGTTTCATGTATAAAATAATCCCCTGTTAATTATTATTTTAATATTACTCATGAATAATTTCACTTTGCTTTGAATAGACATTAATATATTCTTTGTTATCGCAAGCTATTACTGCATTCTTTGCTGTAAACGGGTTGCATTAATACATACCGACTCAGCTGCAACATGTATGATGGTACATCTTGTTGAGACTTAACGTACTTTAGCAGGCTCTTCGGATATTTCCAAACGGATTCACCAGATAGTTTTTATAGAAGCTCTGAATATTTAACTCTCATACATGTATCACTGTTCATTGTATTAAGGAGCCATTGGAGCTTATGCCGATGTTGCTAGAGCTCGAAATAATGGTAGTGCATCATGCCAGGCATTCATAAAATCAAAAAATAAAGTTGAAATCCCAGCATTTATTTATGTATATGTTCTGCGCAAAATAAGAATCGGTACAATTCCGGAATTGTCCTGTGCAAAGTAGGAATTCTCACTTTGTGTTACAATTCCGGAATTGTACTGGTACAATTCTAGAATTGCCCAAGGGATTTGGTGGTTTATATCGAACAGGTAAATATTTCTGGGCAAACTTGGAAGTAACAAGGTAATGTTTTCTGAATTTTTGACAAAATTACGGCCTTATTAAACTTAGCAGTTTTTCGGGAAAGATATATGATTTCAAATTCTGATAACTTTTTCCAGTGTTTGAGCAGTTGATTTGAAACTTGTACATATGTTGCAGAAATATGTAGATGTGCCTTTTGAAGAGGAAAATATTACTTTGTCAAAATTACGATTTTTCTCAAACTCAGAAATTTACAGGTATTGTTAAATGGCCGTATCAAACAAATAAATGCAAACATATATTTGTTAAACGCACTAACATCTAATTATTCTCACTTTGTCCCGATTCTCACTTTGCGCAGAGACAATTCCGGAATTGTCTTGCGCAAGGTAAGAATTCCCACTTTGTGCAACAAAGTGAGAATTCCTACTTTGCGCAGGACAATTCTGGAATTGTACCAATTCCTACTTTGCGCAGAACATATACATTATAAGGTACTCTAACTACATGTATTTCGTTCTTATGGAAATGTCTTTCATGCACCTCTAGGCTAATTACATTTCTATCTATGGTTTAGCATATAGAGTGTTAAAATAGATTTTCTCAATCCCCGTGGAGGTGTGTGTGAAATAAAACTTGTTTTGTTTCAAAAAGAAATAGTGCATTATAGCAAAACTAAACGACTTTTTCCATGGTCATCAAATCAACCTTGCATATTCTGTAGTTTCAAATCACTTGCTATCACAACCGTGAGCTGTCGTGAAAAAGATTTGTTTGAAAAGAACAGTCACATGACTTTCTTCTGAATCCAAGTTGTAAAAAACGTCATATTAGGTAATTTGTCTATATGTACGTATGAACTATTTTGTATGCTGCTTGTACAAATGAAATAAAGTGTAAAAGTAAGTTGAAAAATATTGTATTGTGTTTGAAGGTTTTTTGTGCCTCTGAAGGTACTACACTTTTATGTATATCTTGTAACATGCATGTTATTTTCTTGAATATATATTGTTTAAACCAAACTTTTTAGGGCCGTGCCGTGAGAAACTGCAAACTACATGCACCCGGAAGACAATCAAATGACCGTATTTTGCAAATATCTAATACAGTTTGAAAAAAAGCAGTTTGTTCATACATAATTAATCAAGTATTACTAGAAAAAATAACGGCGTCATCTGCTCAATTAAATTAAGACTGCTCAATTAAATTAAGAAATTACAGTAAGCTTTTTTTCTGGTTTCGTCACCAGATATTGTCAGGGTCACTGACGAGGCTTTATTAGCTGAAACTACGTAGTCTGGCCCATGTTTCTACTTCTGTATGTATTCTCTGCTCTTGAAGGAACTTTTTAAGAATTTTAATAACATCTTAAATATCATTTTGCCTTAGCATTCTGTTTGGTTGAGGTCGTACAAAAAGCATGCTTCTTTTATTGTGTTCTCTGTATCGGCTATTAACTGAAGACAAACTTTCAGAATGTTGACGTTGAATCGAGTAAATTCTACGCATCCAGAAATGTACTCCATAAAATCGCATTCTATGGATATATTATGACAGTCATTCCATAAAATCGCTGTAAATCAAGTTTTCTCAGACAATGTTCTTAAGTCTCAATTACTTTTTGAAGTATGAACTCTGTGTAACATACCGCTGAATCAGCTTTTCCCTGACCGGTCCGCACAACATATCAGTCAGAACGTCAGACTCGAAATGTCATACATATAAACAAAAAATGCGAGACCCGACATACTTATGTATTGAGCCTGCCACCGAGAGCCTTGCCTTAAAGTAGAACGTAATAGAAAAACGAGTTGAGAATTCAAGTTATTGTCCAATATGGTGAAGGTGGAAAACGTGCAAAATCGACATGTTATCAAAAGTTTCATTCCGTAATTCAACTATATCACATTATTGTACATGGAGTGAAAATACATCATGCAGAATTTCAGACCTATGTAATGAAACTAACAGAAATAAGGGCATTCAAAATGTGTAACTTCATATACTTAATTCATGTATTTATAACAGTGTTTTGCATTAGTCTAAATGCACTAATACAGTTGTGGTGAGCTTTGATCAACACCACAAATGAAATCAAAAAGAGCTTACAGTTAGCATTTGCATGTTAAGCTTAAGGCATTAACATTTAAATGTTGTAATTTTTTGCAATGTATAGACTGGAAAAAATTCAATGAAAGAATTTAGTTTCATTGAACATATAAACAACAAATGGAATGGAAGACACTTTTTTGGTGGTTGGGGAGAGAGGGGGGGGATAACCAGTTTGCAAGATTTTCCTTTCACCTTAAACATGTTACAAAAATTGTTATGCGCAGTCTTGGCAATATTTACCACCGGACAGTTTCAATAATCAGTAAATGATGAAATGCAGCAATAACGTGGTAATGGACAATAATTCCACTACATATGGCAGTTACTTTCTTTCTTAATTATTTGCCTGTGATAAAATGTTTTGCCTGTCCTTTATATGCCGAAGTCTGTGATGGTAGACGCGAACATATGGTGATCAAGAGAGACTAAAAAGTAACGGTTTTCAGTATAGTCTAGTGGTCATAGGAACAGTGGGTGTAGGAGGGCGTCCTTATCATGGGCACAGCATATGAAAGACGGAAACCATCCCTCTCCTTTGGCTGCCCTTAACTGTCTCTAATTTGAAAAAACAGTACCCATTTTCTGCCGGACTGACAGAGAGAGTTTTTCAGTCTCTGGCTGTACCAGTGGCTTTTGAATTTGCAACCAAGTGCCTCTTACCGCTCAATTACGGTGCCTGTCCTGATAAGTGGCTATGAAATCGAGCGACCTGACCCAGAAAATATATCATCGAGACCTACTTTTACCAGATTTGAATAGTGCGTCCAGTCAGCATTTTCAGAACTCAGTTATTCGTTGGTAAATTAACTAAATATGTCAGAGCAAACTTTAAACCACTAATGTCAATATCTAGGCTTTGCCAAGCGAATACGTGCTCTTTCGGCACGTGATTTGCTTGTACCGCAATTATATCCGTGACGCAAACTCTGTCGATATTGCAAACTAAAGCACAAATTGATCCGAGACGTCTCTATCTGAAATGCATTAGAGCCACTTTCCTCATTGTTCATTGAGCCACATCATGTGACTTCTAACAATACTGCAGTTTTGTCATGTGATATTCAGAGCATCCTTATCTTCTACACAACGTCTGAGGAGGCCTAAGTTTTGGCTGAATGGCTTGGGCCAATTCCATAGATGGCTGATGTGACAAGTGAAGGGTCTGATCAGACTGCACTTATGCCTTTGTCTGCCACCAATGCCATACTGTTTGAAAAGACGTGATCTATTGAGTTCTGTTGAAACACATCCATGCTTTCCAACCATTTTAGCAAAAGGTAACAATAGTTTGATTTCTTGTTTGCTTTTCTGGGCGATGAAGCCTTTCCAAAATGGATTTTACTCTGAGTAAAAAGAGTTTTCTCCAAGGAGAACAGCTATTTTCCTTTAAGTGGTTGATCCCATTTCGGAGTTAAGCAAACCTGCAATTGCCAGAGTCACATCCCATGGGAGTATAATCATTCACCTTCAATACGTTTGCTTTTATCCTAATTTATATATTATATAGCAATATCTTATGACGTTAACAGGATATCAGTTTCTATATAGGAAGACACATAAAGTAGGGATCAAAGTCACTAATTAAGACAAAGTAATGCAAGCAAATGCTGTAATGTTTGTTATGGTGGGCCATGGTTATTACCTATCAAACTCTAATGGTAAAATATCCGGCAGTTTCTAAATTCGAAAACAACGACAAAACAACAATGCTTTGTCACGGCATTGACTCACGCAAACATAACATATTTTAAAAATATTTCAAAAACGTTCATTTAGTGGCAAAGTCATGTACGTGGCGTTTCATCTAGAATCTACTTCATGCAGATAATTTATAACTAGATGTTTGTTTTTGAAACAAAAACAGATGTCTACCCCTCCCCCCTCCTCTCCCCACCCCTCACCAGGAATGGAAATGGAGTTATAGTTCTTATTCTCTGAACATAAAGAACCATTCTCTTATATTTGTCCCAACTTTCGTGGTTTTAATGTTATAGAGGAGACAAGATCTCCATGCTGAAAAGTTACAAGGGTGGATATAGTCGTCAACTTAAAATTAAAAGGTGCATAATTCTTTGAAAAATGTAGATGGATATAGGGTTCTTTTCGCTGCAAATCTTCTGATGATAGTTTATATTTGAACCAAGTTTTGTAAAAATATCTTCAACGGATTTAAAGTTACAGATGGAACACCATTTCTATACGGTAAAATTTCAAAGGGGCATATATTTAATTAAAACTGTAGGCGGAGCTACCGATCTTGTTTTTCTGCACATCATTTGATGATGATTTAAAGTTGTACAACATTAAATTTTCATGATAATATCTTTAATTAAAGCAAAATGGACTATTTTCGACGTTCAAAAGGGGGAGGGAGGGGGGGGGGGGGGCTCCAAAAACTCTAGAATAACTGTCTTGTTTCCTTCACATCTGTGTAAAGTTTCATGAAAATATCTATAAAGGTTTTTAAAGTCTCAGTAGTCCTATCAGCGGTTAAAACGCTTAAACTCAAGTCATTGTAAAAAGCGGTTCAACCTTAACGTTTGGTAATAAAATGTGGGTTGGTGTGTATATATTGAGTCATATAAGTGGCAAAAAGTAGAGAAAACAAGCGTTGGAAAATAACAAATCGCTCCACAAAATACAATTCCTGTTCTGGTTTCCCGTCTAGCAATGCTATATAAAGATAGGCGGAAAAGTAATTGGGACTCCACGCCTGTACATTGTATTTTTACCATTTTATGAAATCGAAAGTAGGTCAATTTAGTTGCCAACTAAAATGACTCAAATAAGTTTTCAAACCCTTTTTATGTGAAATTCAATGATGTTTTATGTTTTAAAACTGGCTAATCAGGGTTATTTACAATTACGAAACTATAGTGAGAAGCTTGCAGCGATACCTCATGATAAATTTTTTCATGCTGATAGAGCATTGGGGCCTTTAAGATACAGAGCTTATGGATCTTGTTCTCTGCACATCGTCTGATGATGCTTTATATTTGTATAGAATTTGATGAAAACATCTTTTACAGTTTTAAAGTTATAGAACAAACATGATTTCTATACTGAAATATACAAAGGGGCATGATTCCATAAAAAAAACATAGATGGAGATACAGTTCTTGTTCACTGCACATTGTCTGATGTTTTATGTTTGTAACCAGTCTCACGAAAAGAACTCATACAGTTTCAGAGTTATGGAGATAATACGATTTCCATACTAAAAACTTTAAAGGGACGTAATTCTGTAGAAAATGTAAGCAGAATCTCGGTTTCTTTTCTCTACCCATCAAGTCATGATACTTTATAGTTGTACCAAGTTTTGCAAAAATATCTCATATACTTTCAGAGTTATAGAACGGTACAATTTCCATACTTAAAAAAAGGAATATAATTCCGTAAAAATGTAGGTGAAGTTACGGTTCTTGTCCTCTGCACATCCTCTGATAATGCTCTATATTTGTACTAAATTTCATGAAGATATCTCGTATAGTTTTAGAGTTATGAAGCGGACATGATTTCCATACTACAATTTACAAAGGGGCATAATTCCATCAAAATGTAGTTGAGTTACGGGTTTTGCTCTCTGCATGTTGTCTGATAATGCTTTATATTTGTGCCAAGTTTCGTGAAATTATCTCAATCGGTTACCGAGTTATTGAGCGGACACGATTTCCATACTAAAATTTTCAAAAGGGCATAATTTTGTAAAAAATGAATGTGGAGTACCAGATCTTGTTCTCTGCAAATTCTCTGATGATGCTCTATATTTGTTTTAAGTTTCATGAAAATATCTCATATAGTTTTAGAGTTATGGAGTGGACACGATTTTCATACTAAAATTTACAAAGGGCATAATTCCATTAAATATGTAGAAGGAGTTATGGATCTTGCTCTCTGCACGTTGTCTGATGTTGCTTTATATTTGTACCAAGTTTTGTGACATTATCTCAATCGGTTACAGATTTAATGAGCGTACACGATTTCCATTCTAAAATTTTCAAAGGGGCACGATTCCGTAAAAAATGTAGGTGGAGTTACGAATATTGCTTTCTGCACGTCGTCTGATGATGCTTTATATTTGTACCAAGTTTCGTGAAATTATCTCAATTGGTGACAGAGTTATTGAGCAAACTAGATTTCCAGACTAAATTTTCAAATGGGCATAATTCCGTAAAATGTAGGTGGAGTTACGGGTCTTACTCTCTGCACGTCCTATGATGCTTCTTAATTTTTGTACCAAGTTTTGTGAAATTATCTCAATCGGTTGCAGAGTTATTGAGCGGACACGATTTCCATTCTAAAATTTTCAAAGGGGCATGATTCCGTAAAAAAATGTAGGTGGAGTTACTGGTCTTGCTCTCTGCACGTTGTCTGATGATGCTTTATCTTTGTAGCAAGTTTTGTGAAATAATTTCAATCGGATACAGAGTTATTGAGGGGACACAATTTCTATGCTAAAATTTTCAAAGTGGCATAATTCCGTAAAAAATGTAGGTGGAGGTACGGATCTTGCTCTCTGCACGTCGTCTGATGATGCTTAATATTTGTGCCAAGTTTCGAGAAATGATCTCAGTCGGTTACAGAGTTATTGAGCGGACACGGTTTGTGACGGACGGACAGACAGACGGACAGACAGACAGACGACCAGGGCAAAACCAATATGTCTCCGACCCTTCGAGGGGAGACAGAGGTCAAAACTATACACTTCGTACGGACCATGCTTATTATCTTTCAAAGCTGTCCCAGTGGGCACATGACGTCAAAATGACGTTGTGCATCGACGTCATATCGATGTCATGTGCCTGCTGGGATATACTCCCGCGTACTCTTGTATCCGTCTTTCAGATAATCATACAACTTGACAGTTATAAATGTCAGCCACGTAATGAAACACCTTAATCCATGTAGAATATTTCGTATGACATCAATATTGGGCAATCACCTTGCTCCTTTCACCATGTTAACACGATTTGAACCGCTGCCTGGGAAAACAGTCATCAAAATTTAATGCGAATCACGAAAGCTCGAACTAATCCCAGCACTCGCTGGTTGCCTTCAAAACACTTTGGCCAACATAAACGACAGAGAAAAGCTTGAGTATGTCTATTCGGATCCGCAGGCTGGCGTCAGCTTTCTCGTTTGCAACTACCAGTTTCAAAGGCTTAACAGTCCCAGCCTTATTTCTTGCCCCAATATTATTTTCAAGAATTACCAGAATTGCCATAAATAGTTGGTCACTAGCCCAAATACCGTATTTACATGCCTCTTAAATTGTAAAAAAATAATATATATCGGCTGGGGATATGTCAACATATACATGTAGCGGGCGGAATGTTACACAGCACAGACCCTCATGATACATCCTAAAAGAGCAGACTGATCGAGATCTACACCGTGTGCTCCAATTGGTATATCATTGCGGTATTATTTAGAAATATTGTGATAAGAAAAGCTGTGAGGTGTCAATAATGTAATGAAAAAATGTGTATGCTGAAGATAATAGATTTTCTGGCTGAAATATAGAATAAATATTGTCTAGGCATTTCCTATTTGAGCAATTTGGAAAGGAATTTATGTTTACTTGGGCAGTTCTAGGCAAAATAAAAAATAACGTGTGTGCACTCCTTACGTACAGTTGCCCCTCTCTAATTTTGGCGATGAATTGTTGGAAAAAAGCGATCAGCTGGCACCCTATACATTCTGGTACAGACTACAAATGCGCCTCGACACGAGAAAACCAACAATGTGGTTGTGCGCCAAGCACAGACTCAGGTCAGCCTGGGCATCCGCCCTGTTTAATCAGACTCTTTGCTAAGCACTTAAAGGGTAGCTAAGGGTCTAAGCTACCTCCATGCGGACAGCGAAGACTCTGATCAGATTGGGCGGATGCCCAGGCTGATCCGAGTCTGAGCTAGGCGCACAACCACTTTGTTGGTTGTCTCGTGTCGCGGCTCAAATTCAGGATCTGTTGAACTTTTCAGCAATTCATCGTTTGTTTGCATAGGTAGTTGACAAGCAATTGTAAAAAATGCAATCTGATGTCAGTGTACCCGAATCTTCAGTCAAGTAATAAACTGTCACAGTGTGACTTACGTAGCGTACCCCTGTAATGCAGCGGTCAATCTTTTATTTTCTTCTGTTATTAGAAGCTAGAGTCCAACCTATATCTGCTTGCTTAAGACAGGTGCTTGCTTAATACAGGTACATTTCGATGTATTTGCCTGTTTTGGGAACTGGATACATGCTTGCTTAATACAGGTTGCTTGCTTAGTAGAGGTGGCCACTAAGACATGTATTACTGTAGTTAGCAAACAGAAATCACAAATTTATCAGATCCTTTAGCAAAGGGAATTTGGCGGATCTGTACCATATATTACATTTTCCAATATCGTAATGCAATATCTTCAAATTAAAAATTCAGATTCTAATAAGTTTTACAACATGAAATGAGCCGCGACACGAAAAAACAACAAAGTGGCATGTGCGTCCAGTGCAGACTCAGATCAGCATGGGCATCCGCCCAGACTGATGAGAGTCTTCGCTGTTCGCATGGACGTAACTTCGACCCTTAGCTACCCTTTGAGCACTAAACAAAGAGTCTGAACAATCTGGGCGGCTGCCCAGGCTGACCTGGGTCTTTGCTAGGCACACAACCACATTGTTGGCTTTGTCGTGCCGCGGCTCAGTATTGGCAGAGATACTTGATAAACGGTCGTAAACGCTGTCGGGTGGAATTAAAGGAGTCAAACTGTTTGAAAAACATTTTACAAGCCTTGCTTGAGCTTTTTACTATCGTATATACTTGCTGGTGCCTGTAGAATTATGTCATTAAAAACATAATTCTTGTTTATTGGATGTCATAATCCTATTATGCAACAGTCCAGTGACACTAATAACACTCCATCTCACATAGGTAATGACATAACAGGATCATAAAACCATTAAAGAGTGGTACCACTTTTTGGCTTACTTTACGTATCCCTTTAAGCCAAAAAGTGGTACCACTCTATTACATGTATGATTTTATGACTCTTTTGATTTCATTATCTAATTTGAGATGGGGTATTTCCTTTGAAGAAATAACAGTGTCACTGTACTGTTGCATAATAGGATTATGATGCCCAATATACAAGACTAATGACTTTAATAAATATCCACATGAATTTGATTTTTCTCTCGGGATTTTACGTCCCTTTCAAGAAGAATTGTTCACATATATCAAAGGTGCCCGAAAAAACGGAGTTTTCGTTTATGTAAAGCTTAGATTACTAACATTAAAAACCCAGATTTTTGCGAAAATGTACAAAGAAGTATTTGGTATATTAAGTTGCCTTATACTAGCGTCCTGCTTAACCCATGCTAAGAGTCTAATAAAAGGGACATTGGCAAATAGAGAGGATCCTGATACGACGCCGCAAACATCTGGCAGAAAACTCGTTACGGTGTCAAATCGATAACTCTATACTACCTGTAAATTTTAGCCCTTGGCCACAAATGAGATTGCTTCCCTTTTTAGTGTCAAAATGGTCAATAGAGAGAACTTATAAAATTTTCCAACAAGCTTCGAATCAATAGTTAGCAAAATTAGGCGTTCAGGGAAGTAATTTCCCATTTAGCTATG
This sequence comes from Ctena decussata, assembly GCA_963989385.1. Lineage (NCBI taxonomy): Eukaryota > Metazoa > Mollusca > Bivalvia > Lucinida > Lucinidae > Ctena > Ctena decussata. Next base: position 74,656,932 of record OZ022498.1, on the reverse strand, counting down.
TAGTTAGCTATGTATTTAAAAAAACATCATTGTAATCAGTGGAATAATAGCTTTCAGTTCATACGTTATAATAGATTCGCAAATGTTAATTTATATATGTTATTTAGGTCCAAAAACGAAGATTCGCGTAATAACAGCTTTCAGCTCATACGTTATAATAGATTCGCGAATGTTAATTTATATATGTTATTTAGGTCCAAAAACGAAGATTCGCGTAATTTTAATAAATTGTGTGAAGAAACTTATGGTTTATAGAAAGAAAACTATTGGCTCTGATGGAAGAAACTTCTCATTGACGCATTTCTATAATTTTTATACCAGATTAAAGAGTTTGAAATGAGTTTGAAATGCTCTTTCGCGCTAGGCGTATAATTTAATGTCGGAAATCATATTAAATAAGAAAATGTAAATTTATTTATGAATTTCTATACATTCCCTATTAAACTAAGAACTGTATACAGGTCACCGCTTATCTCCGGCCCTATTGAAGATTTTCGGAAAATCCCCGTAGCTACAACGAGAATTCTTCCCTATGACGCGGCGTCTAATCAGGGTCTTCTGACTATTTGCATAAGACAAATGGGTGTTTGTCCTTAAAATAAAATATGAACACAATAGAGTTTAACTAAACCAGTCACCGCTTAATTGACAATGGACGCATCAAATGTATATGGAAAGTAGAATCCACCAGGCTTAAAATGGGTATATTTATAAATGGCATATCTTACCTTTCAGAATATTTTTCAATTTGAAACAAGCTTCAGACATTGATTGCTCGAAGTAGCATATTAAGGTTTCAAAAAGGTGTACAGCATATTAGGCATGCAGGCTATGAGATGGATTATCAGTCTATATTGTAAGCGACATGCTTTAATTCTCCAACTTCTAACAGTTAAGATATACAGTATAATTTTAGGCTTGTTGCACTGGATTTGGCCTAGCTGCACCACGCGACTGCATCGTCTTTTGAACTGAAATCACTTGGTCAATTAATAACTAAACGCCAATCTTATGTTTTTACTCTACTCTAACGCCAATCTTATGTTTTTACTCTACTCTGAAGGAATCGGCCATATGGTTGATCAATTAATAATGTTTATTTTGCTAACAGACTTGATGGTTTGGATGGATAAGCTATGGTTCAACAGGTGAGATGCCAAACATATCTGAAATCCCAGTGATAGACATCGGATATAATAATTCAAAACAGTTTTGTTGGTCGAAATACTTGCAATAAAACGTACGCTTTAATTGTCCTTTCTGACCCTTCTGTGCACGTTTTCATTATTTTACAATGTCTTTGAGCCAGTATTTTAGCCATTCTTGCTCTGGAGTACAGTCATCCAGCCAGCAGAGGAATATAAACTTTAAAATACAAAAGTACATACAAAAGTCATACCAACTCCCCATTTTAATGCGCATTTAGGGCTATTCGATTCACTGCGAGCGCATGAAAACTGTTTTGACGCATCGATAAATCCCCTGAGTACGAACTCCCCATTTTAATGCGCATTTAGGGCTATTCGATTCGCTGCGAGCGCATGAAAACTGAGCGCATGAAAACTGTTTTGACGCATCGATAAATCCCCTGAGTATGATATCTGACACTCAGGCAATAAACATTTTTGTGGTGCTATCTAAGACGATAATATAGCCGACAATTTTAATATATATTAATTGCCGAGTTGGTGGTCGGGCGATGATGCTGGTTTTAACTTCCAGTTCCGGGGCGTCCTACTTATTTGGATAAAATTCGGGCGAGGTCCTACTATGGTTGCAGTTGGTGTGGGCGGGGGTTGTTTGGATTTTTTTCTCTCGTCTACCATTTCTTTTTTCATTCTCCCTCTCTCTGGGAGACGGAACGATTTAGACTGAAATACTGTCTCAAAGAGCCTTTAAACCCCAAACAACCAACTAGCCAAATGGAAAAAAATGAAATTATTGTTTTAGATTTTATGGATGGGTAAACGCCAAGAAATCACTCACGAACTCTTTAATGTATTAATTGTGAGGGACCCGCCGGCATTAACGTAAGCCCAAGGTTGTTCTGCTTGTTATCTGAATTTTATCAAATACATGATTGTACGGTATCAAGAGTCAGTATCCAAGAATATTAAATACCGTACTGGCGTTATTTTGTTTTTCCTGAATGCTAACGTAACAGATGTATATTTCTAAAAAAAAAAAAAAAAAACTTTCAATTGATAGCAATGTAAATCTGCGAATAACCATGTATTTTTGCAGACAAGAGTGTCCCAAAATAATCGCCCGAAACAATCTGCGGACAAGGTTGAGATTTCGTTTTCCATTTTTCATGTTTGCGTCGGGTCTCAGCCAAATTGATGGCCTAATCTTAAACCTGCGTCAGAGGGTCAAGCTCAATCTGATCGTAACCTGTATAATTCAGCTTGTTGTTGAATGCTTCGCTTTATCATAAGGTTTTTAATGATTTACTTTACTGGGCAACAAAAAACACATGAATGGTGTTACGTTACTTTATTTTCTTGAGTTTTGAGAAATACCACACATGGTATATGTAAGTATATTGTAGTTGAATATGTGCAGCAGATGCATAATTATTTCACTTGACTGAACAGGTACATTGTAACATTTGATATATGCGAAACTTACATGTTTTTGCATGCTTTTGCATGTGCACAGTTATGCATCAGTAACTTTGCTGATAAAATTGATTTATACACATTATTCCTTGCTAGTCAAAATGATAATAATAATAATGAAAAAAACAACAACAAGAAAAACCAATCATGCGTTTATTTTGCATTTCTGCTTCGATGTCACAATGTTACGCTTCTCTGAAAATGCGAGGAATCTTTGATCGAACTTTAACGATACTCAGTAAACTGAACGTTCGATTTTAGTCGCTGGATAACTTTTAGTCTCAGGAATCGTTCTGGCAGCGAGAGATAGTGACTCTATGCATGAACATACTCATAACAGAACTTTTATTGTCATAAACTTATATTAAGAGACGTCATAATCAGACGTCTAAACCATGCTTGAAATTAATGTTGTATTTATCGTTTGCAAGATGGTTTATTTACTGTTACATTGTAAAATGTGCTATTTGTTATTCAGTCCATTTTATCTGTAGATATATTATCACAAAATGTAACTGTAAATCTGAAATTCCCAGAAAATGACAAGATCATTTCCCATCTTTTTACTTTACTTATCAACCTTCAACGTTCCTTTTTATTTTGTATATTTTGATAAATATGAGGTCCGTACGCAGACTGAACTCTTATTTGCTATAGGAATTGGTTTTAAGATTACATGCTGACGTAGTTTAGACCCCACAAAACTCAAATGCGTGACTACTCTTGCAGTTCATCTTTGAAAGAATATGTTACTGCGAATATGCTGTTGGGCTTTGTTGATAAACTCATATGTACCACACCTCCACTTGTTTTGGTGTCCTAGTAGGGGTGTGCTATGTGGTTCTGTTTTGGTGTCATGGTAGGGCTGTGCTGTGTGTTTCTGACATTTTCAGTGCAATACTATCAGGCTGTGTAAATTAAAGTTGCCGGTTGAATAAGAAACAGTGCCGACCGTATTTGCTTGGGTGACACGGCTATCTTAATTTTCGGTTTTTACATTATTTTGTTGAAGTATGCCTAAACGCGTAAGAACAAAAAAAATCAAAAACAACAAAGAAATTACACTTATTAAACACGGATAACTAACCTTTATGTACCGTTTTATCGGCAGCTGTATATGAGTTTGGTTTTCATGGTCAAACAAGATATGATGTAGTCGCTTAATATTTTCTTGACTGAAATGGGAAATATCAAGATCAAATTGGCCATGAATTTAAAACGGTTAGGTTGAAGAGTTGTAGGCAACACATCATGGTGAAATTTCTAGAAAACCATGTTATACAACGTAACTAGCACGTATAGGACAGCTACAGTTAGTGTATATTATAAAGCGATGGCTACAATGTCGCTGTCTTACATTATACAGAACATGTAGTCACCGTGTTTTGGGTGGTCGGGTCGGGCGATGGTGCTAAGTAACTTTCAGTGCCCGGGCGTCCTACTAATTTATATAATAGTATAGTAAGGGCCTACTGTGTTTGAAGTAGGTGCGGATGGGGTTGTTCGGTAATTTTTTTCCCACGCCTTATAATCTCCCCCCCCCCCCCCCCCCCACCCTCTCTCTCTCTCTGGAAGACGGGCCGATATAGAATTGCAATACTGTCTCAATGGCCGTTAAACCCAAAACAAACAACAAACAAAATCGTATATACTAAATATAGAGGAAAATGTAAGATTGCTGGCATATGTTTTTTTTAAATAAAGAGTTTATTTTGCAATATCATACATTAGTCCTACCATATATGGATCTTTAATAACCACTGAGGGAGGAGTAAAAGTCAATTAATTTGCTCTTTCTGTCTGACTAATAACCCCTGATAGTTCAAAAGCTTGTCTGTTTGTTTGCACTTTGCTTTGTTTACAATTCACTCGAATCCTCGCTATTATTGCAGGCATTCATTTGTTCTCTGATTAACTTGTTAACGGGCTCGAATCGATTCTTGAATACTACCCCTTTGTTAAAAGTTGCGCGATCGAAGACAGTATTTGGCAATGAAAAGTATTTTACTTGTCCTTGTTAAAACTTAATACGCTTCTTGTGTACAAACTGAAATCAATTTATCTGGCATTATTGTTTCACATCATTTTAGTTCTTCCAAACATTAGTAATTTTAAACCAACCCATCTCGATCGCGAGTAAACAGGATGTTTCATAGGAAAACAACCAGTTGAATATCTCTAGTCCGATGGTTTAGAAAATCAATATCTGTCAAATACCCCATAAATATCTAAGAAGAAGTAACGTTTCCTATTGAAAGTATTTATACAGCAAGAACAACAGCAGGAACAGCACTGAAACGCGCGAGCAAAATAAGTCCAACAACTTGACCATGACCCGATAACATTAACAGACATACATGTATGTCTCATCCAAGTCTAATAGTGGAGCAAACTTGATGGGCTATCTTGCAAGGGGGTGGTCTACGGAGTGTAACATTTGTTTTTATATATCAGAATGACTGTATGGGTCTCTAGTTTTCAAATTCAGCGTTTGCCACCTTGGCAAACCTTGCATAACTCTGTAGTGGCCAGTTATTTACGTTACCACTTTAAATTTTGAATATCAAAAATATTTATTGAAGTCAATAAGAAATGTGTTTAAACTATAGAAATGTATCAAATCTAAGTATTTTCTGTAAGAACAGTTAATATGCTATAAATTAGGCTGCTCAGAAAACAGTTCAGAACTTTGGTGTTGTTACTTTCGTTACAATATATCATGTACCCCTCGGAATTTTAAAATTGGAGCTTAAGTTGTTGCATTTTACAAAGACTCTAATACAAAAAGGCCCAAAATGATCATTTTTACTTACTATTCGATTGGCCCTTTTCAGTGCGTTTCTAGCAAAACAAATATGAGACCTGTAGTTTTAATACTTTGTCAACCACGTCCTGTTGAACAGTTACACCTATTCCCTGTTTTTGGCTGAAAAGTCATTTTTCGTATAATTGTTCGTACAAAAAATGGCTAATAACCAATTTAAACTTGAGAAATTGGGGCCTTTTGCAAAAAGATCATGCTAACCATGATATAATACAATTGCTTAAAAATTATTTTTGACCTTGTAACACATTTTAGCCAGAGTAACGTACTTAACAGATTAAAATGTTTGCGTAAAGCGTCTGTCATTCACATCAGGAGAACACTCTTTTCAAATTCTGACTTTGAAACAACGCAGTTGTGATGAATATGTTTATTGTTTATCGTAAAATGAAATTTATGCATAGTAGTCGCCTACAGAGACGGAAAACAGTGTAATTTACATGGCATGCAATGCTCAGATTGCCCTGATTTTCAAACGAAGCCTTCATGAGTTAATCTGTAAATCATTTTTTTTTCATTTATATCCAAATAACTTTAAAAGTTTAAATAAAACCACAAAATATCAAATAACTTCTAGTAACTTACAGTTTTGTTTTCAGAAAGATAACGTTTGTAACATTTGAAAAAAAAACTCCCCGAGATTAAATATTGCTACTGCCATATATGCGTAACCTTTATTATTTTGAGTAAAAATATTTTTAGAATGACAGGTTTAAATCCACTCATGTAACTCATTATTGACAGCCCCAAGGTGGAGCATTAGTTCTGGTGTATCTATGTCATAGTTTGTGTTGTCCACTTATCTGTCGTCTTCGAAAACTCGATTTGTTTCATATTTATATTTGCCATCATTCTGGTGTATAACTGGCATATATGGAAAAAGAAAGAAAATAGACGAAAATTCTGTATGCCTAATTTTGTTTGTTTAAGGCTAACTTTGTACCCATGAACTTGTAAGGGGCTGCATGTTTATTTAGCTAGCTGCTAGTATCGTCTCACAACTTGTCTTATATCTTTATGCAGTTATTTCCAGTTTGGTATCGTGGTAGGGCTGTTGCAAAGATAACATTAATTCCTGCTCATTGCCCCTTTACTCTAATTTATTTTTTCTATAAAAACAATATATAAACCCAAAGTTGCCTTGTAGCATATATTTTCACCAAAGTAACGTACATAACAGGTTAAAAAGTGTGTGTAGTTTTTTTCCTACTGCTGCTACAGTAAAGTACCGTTGGGCTACTGTGGAAAGCTTCCCCGTACTTCGTCATACTGAAAATTATGTTTGGAATCTTCTGGGCTCAATTTGAGCCAGTTTAGCTGAAGCAGGTGCTAGGGACACCTTATTGCATTATATCAAACAGAAAATATCATTAAAAATAAAAAAAAAAATATCATTAAAAATCATAAATCTAATCTGATAAATCGTTTACATTTGAATGTTGTATACGTTACCCTTTTAAATACCAAACCAAGAAGTCAAAGTAAGTGAATTATCATTGACTCAGTTAAAAAGAAAATAAAAAAATATCATTAAAAATCATAAATCTAATCTGATAAATCGTTTACATTTGAATGTTGTATACGTTACCCTTTTAAATACCAAACCAAGAAGTCAAAGTAAGTGAATTATCATTGACTCAGTTAAAAAGGCATTTTGATAATGATTTTAAAGTAATAACAATATGTCATGATCATCTTATACGTGCCTCTAGGCAATATCATCCGATTTTAAAAAGAAATCAGTTAAACTGAGTCTTCTATGTTCTTTCGCGTGTGTGTTCCTCGCTTCAACATGATCTTGTGGCAAGTCTTTGTAACAATACTGTATTAATGTGAAAGGACACACCTCAGTGTTTTACTGCAATTTGTTAGAAAGAAACAATATTCATTTCCGTAGATGTTTCCTATTCGCTTCTGAGAAAGCTATAACCTTTCCAAACATGGTCTGCTCTTAAAGGAAACATTTTTTACAGCAGCAAATTCTTTTTAAAAGTTTTTTCCCCTTAAGAAAGGAGGCCAAAGTAAAATTGGCAGAATAACTTAAGTGAAATTGTATCCCATCACCATAAATTCTAAGACTGATAAAAACTGATAAAAAAGTTAAATTCTGAAGGATGAGTCTCTGGAAGCAAGGGGTGAATCACAAAAAATAACAGCAGCCTCTGTTGAACTAAGAATGTAATGTTGCGACACTGCCAATGCCACCTAGCACCAGCTATTTCCTTTTTCAAACTAACTCAGAAAGAGCCCAGATGATTCCAAATGACCAGAACATGAAGTACAAGGAAGCATTCACCTTAGCCACATGCCACTTGACACTACCAGCAGTGGGGTAAAATAACTTTTTCTTTTTAAGTTGTTATATTCGTTACTTCGTTTTAAATATATTCTATACGGCTAAAAGTAATTAAACTACGGTGTCATATATTGCTTTTATAGGAAAAGGTCATTACAGGTAAACAAGTGTAAAAGGGCAACGATCAGAAACTGATTCAACTAGTGCTACAACCCTCCCACAACACCAAATAAAATAGTAACATAAAGCATACAACAAGTACTCAAACGATACTAGTGGGTAGCAGAATTTATGTGCGCCCATTCCATGCAGATGTCAACAAGTTAGCTTTCATCAAGCATACCCAGGCACACAAAATGCATATTTTCACCTTCTTTCTTTCTGTGTTTATATAGATCAGAATAATGGCGAATAAACAGACAAATCAAATCAATTTTTCGAACACTACAGATAAGTGGCCAACACAAACTATTACATCGTTACACAACAACGGATGCATCACCGTGGAAATTTCACTGATAAATTACATAGGATGGGTTTTAACCAGTCTAAAGTGCCGTTTTAAAAATATTTTTTACAAAACTATTGAGTTTTAGGCATATTTTTCAGCAACAACACATAATCTCGGTGATTGTTTTCAAATAATGGTTACAAACGTTACCTTTCTGAGTACAAAACAAAAAGTTCTGATTAGTAAATTCTTATGGTGTGATATTTTTAATGTCATTTGGATATTAATGGAAAAAAATAAAAGTGCTCTGTTGATAGATTAATTCACGGAGGTTTTCTTTTCTAGTTTTAGGACAATCTCATCTTTACATGTCAAGTAAATAACACTGTTTGCTGTCAGATTAGTTTATCATGATGCAAAGATTTCATTTTACAATAGATAATATGCATACATATCACAACTTCATTGTTTAAAAGTCAGAATTTTAAAAGAGTTTTTTTTTTTGGCGGGAATGATAGACGCTTTACGCAAACATTTTAATCTGTTAAGTACGTTACTGTGGCTAAAATGTGTTGTAAGGTCAAAAATAAGTTTAGGCTATTGTGTTATACAATGTTTAAAATGATCATTTTGCAAAAGGCCCCAATTTCTCAAGTTTGAATTGGTTATTAGCCATTTTTTGTACGAACAATTATACGAAAAATGACTTTTCAGCCAAAAACAGGGAATAGGTGTAACTGTTCAACAGGACGTGGTTGACAAAGTATAAAAGCTAGAGGTCTCATATTTGTTTTGCTAGAAACGCACTGAAAAGGGCCAATCGAATAGTAAGTAAAAATGATCATTTTGGGCCTTTTTGTATTAGAGTCTTTGTAAAATGCAACAACTTAAGTTCCAATTTTAAATTTCCAAGGGGTACAAATTTCCAAGGGGTACATGATATATTGTAACGAAAGTAACAACAGCAAAGTTCTGAACTGTTTTCTGAGCAGCCTAATTTATAGCATATTAACTGTTCTTACAGAAAATATTTAGATTTGATACATTTATATAGTTTATACACATTTATTATTGACTTCAATAAATATTTTTGATATTCAAAATTTAAAGAGGTAACGTAAATAACTGGCCACAACAGAGTTATGCAAGGTAACGCTGAATTTGAAAACTAGAGACCCAGACGGTCATTTTGATATATAAAAACAAATGTTACGCTCCGTAGACCACTATGTCCCTTTTCTAGGCTACTTATGCAATCAAATTTGCTCCACTATAATGAGTATTTTAAGGTCGGAGCTGTCTTTAAATCTGACACCTTACCCGCCCGATTCATTGTAAGGAGTTAAAGTTTTGTGACGGTGTTACAAGAAAAGGAGTGATTTTAGGCATAGATTCGTAACTGACTCTGCTGTAGAAAATGCTTTTTGAGGCTAAAAATTGTCAATGAGTACGTTTATATCAAGCTTCCAACTTACTGAGCGGCAATAACGTCGGTGCACCAATCCCAGTTTCACGATCCAGAGGCGTGTAATGTAGATATTGAAAGTTATTGTGTGAAATTTCTTTGGCTATCAATGTAAAGTACCCATAAATCAATTTGCCTGCGAAGTTGCCAATGTACATCTGCGACCAAAACAAAATTGCAAAACCTGACATTGAAGCATACTTAAAATTTTACATGTAGAGTGGAAAATTAGTGCATGTGGTGCACAAACACCACGGAAAGGATTTGAGCCGCGACACGACAAAACTAACAATGTGGTAATGCGCCCAGCGAAGACTCACATCAGCCTGGGCAGCCACCTAGTTTGATCAGACTCTTTATAAAGTGCTCAAAGGGTAGCTATGGGTCTAAGCTACCTCTATGCGGACAGCGAAGACTCTGATCAGTCTGGGCGGATGGCCAGGCTGATCTGAGTCTGCGCTGGGCGCACAACCACTTTGTTGGTTTTGTCATGTCGCGGCCCATTTCTGAAAACTGAAGAATTTGCAGAAAAATAAATAAATAAAAAAAAAACGCCACGTTTCTTTTCTTGTGCTAAGAATATAAGACTATTTTCTTAAATGACGGATCAAGAACTATATTGCAGATACATGAATTCGACCACTTGTATTGGCGTTTATCATAGTCATTTTTGTTGTTGTTGGTTTTGGACCACAAAACGCAGACACACAATGCTTTTATGAGTATAAAACTCTTGTTTCGTTGTTCTGAAATACTTTACTATAGAAAAGAGTGCGAGTGAGGAATAGAAACAAATGAAATTCTGGCTCTCGAGCACTTTTTCCTGATTTTGTGTGTGCGTTCTCCTGCTTTCCAAAGAATTCTCATCTCTCAAATTTTCAACTTCAAGGGATATAGGTACACTCTCGTTTTGCCGTTTTACAATATCACACCTGGCTAACTATGTTTTCATGGATGTTACGAAACGGAAAAGAGCTGTTACCAAACGAAAAAGAGTCATAGTTACCGAACAGCATGATGACTATGACTCTTTTTCGTTTCGTAATAACTATGTTTTCAAGGATGTTACGAAACGGAAAAAGGCTGTTACGAAACGAAACCGAGTCATAGTTACCGAACGGCCTGATGACTATGACTCTTTTTCGTTTCGTAACAGCTCTTGTTTCGTAACTGCCCTTGTATGTACATAGTTAACCAGAAGTGAGTATGTTACTTCTTGTGACGAAGCTCTTCTAAACCCGGATCTAGTCTTAACGGACTTTGCTCCTAAGAAGCACTTTTTCTTAACAAGTTGAACCCCGTCTATTTAAAGTGGAGGAGGGAGAAAGGGGCATCAACGAATGGGTATTTGTGGTCCCTGTGAATGAGTACCCGTTCTTAATAAAATATATCATCCAAAATCCACTTTGTCCAAATTTGTAGCAAGCAGTAAACAGACAAACGAAAATTTAAATGTTTATTTTTGACTAGCATCTTCAGACACCGCCAGCATTCCGTTATACTCATACCATCGTACAAATACGGGACTGTTTTTATTGTCCTGTCTGTAAAATTATTTTATCTTGCAAGACTTCTGAAGAATCTTATCGGAGCGTTTGCGCAACTAAAAAGTGGTGTATTGTCGATTTATTATCATTTCGGGTGGTTCAATAAATTTTTGAAAGGCAAATACGATCCCACAAATATAAATGCCTTTCAAACCAAGTGTGCGTATAATTACGTACCTTAGCTTCATTATATTGCTTTTGGGTTGCGTACGTTGTTATTATTACTGTTGCCATCTTTTAAAGAAAATAATTGAACGCTTATTTGATTTAAATAAGATTTTCTTCGGGTTTAGCCTGCAATCAGATCTTGTTCTTACAAAAAGACGGACGCAGTCAGAATTATAAGTATCTTTCATGGGTGTGTGGTGCGGATACAAAACTCCGTCACGAGGGTCACTGATCGGCATCACGAGGCTTGCCAAACGGTGATCCCGAGTGACGAATTTTTCTACCCGCACCTCACACCCATGATAGATACTTTTTTCTTGCACACCACGTTTTGTTTTAACTTTAGAAATGGTTAAAATACGTAATTTTAGGATTTGAGTGGCTTCTATTTGATTTTGAAAGAAGGCGCCGCTTTCAATGACCGCCATTCGGTTATTTACGTCAACGTCTGGCATGCATAAACTATCGTCATTTTAGCGTCTTCGTGACGTCGTCATCTTAAAAGCCAACGTCACTTGACGAAGCAGATACGTGAACTCCAACACTACCAATGCATTTTTATCCGGTCCTTGGTGAGATAACATGGGTGAGATAAGATTTGTAGGTACCGGGGAAACAAGCGGGTATCCTTATCTGGTGTGCAAGAAATAAGTATAGGTATTAAATACCTCTTTTGTCATATTTTATGTATGGAGTGTAAATGAAGAATATGACATAATATTTGACTAACATATTTTGTCTGAACTATCCTCAAATTGCATAAACACAATATTTATTCAATCGTGAGTCTGACTTATTCCATGCCCTCACCGATAACATGGTTTAAATTTCATTGGCCAGCGGAAAATTTGAGCTAATCATCAATACTTTTTTTCGGTATCAGGCTGCTAACTGGCTTAGTATAATCAGTTGCAATTGATCTTTCAGGCGAGTTGGATATTAATCCTACCAACAAGACTCAAAATATTGGGACAGACATGCATGGACAAGCATTGCAAAGCCTGATCAGATTGCTCTAAGGAGCGATCTGATCTGGTCTGCAACGCTTGCCGTTTATCCAGGAATTTTACAACAAATCGCTGCTTTGTTCAAGTTAAATTGACTTGTTCGTATTTTAGAATAAATGCGGTAATTGGTAAAGGTGTCCCAATATTTAGAGCACCTACGGTAATTGCCTGAAAGCTGTTACAGCTATCCTCCGTAATCAAACCATATTACGCTAGTGTGCTTAAACGTTAAGTGATTTAAAGACCTCAGGAGCAACTTAAAGATTTCTTCACAGACTTCTTGTTTATTGAGTGTCTTGTGTCTTCTTGCAGGCTTTAAAGACGTCGAAAAGGCAAATCAGTCGGTAAGTTTAATAAAATAAATATAAATTTGGATGGCGTTCTTGAATATTTACATGTATCAAATTGCTGTCTAACGCAATTTTGCCAACTGACTTGTCTGTCGCAAGATAATATTTGGAACACGCTTCTTATAAATATTTTATTGAACCATGAAATTTATTTTATTTTTTTCGCCGTTTGTTGACTGAATTCAACATGACTTTATTAAATGTAATGCATCTTCATTTTCTTAGAAATTGTAGATTTTGCTGTCCTACTGCTAACTATCAGTTTAAAAATCATGCATCCATATCATGTTATGCGATTTTTTTGCTGTCAGCGACTTAGATCAGCCATCAGTTCGGTTCCGCCGATCCTGATTGGAGTATGGAGACTTGGCCTTCGTTGTGCAAATGTAACGTTTAAGGCAAATATACTTATCCTAAAAGTAATAGATAAAAATTATCATTTTATTTACTTTCTAAAATTGGTCAAATACATCACTCGAAATGGACATATAACGCAGTTTTTAAGCTTTATTGATGCTTAATAGGAATACCTTGGAAAGTTCCAGGATACATTTTTCTCCGACTTCTTCCGAAATTCGTTGTTTATCTGCCGCTTTAAATATTTTTGTAAGCGCTTAAATTCAAAGAAGGAACAGACTCTGTATGAGCCGCGACAGGACAAAAACAACAGAGTTATTGTGCGCCAAGCGCAGATTCAGATCAGCCTGGGCATCCGCCCAGTCTGATCGGAGCCTTTGCTGTCCGCATGGAGGTATGAGCTTAGATTATTTGCTTCTCTTTGAACACTTTGCAAAGGAGCTGGTCAAACTGGGCGGATGTCCAGGATGATCTGTGTCTGCGCTGGGCGCACAGCCACATTGTTGGTTTTCTCGTGTCGCGGCTCATATACGGAACGAAATGGCAGAGAAAACAAGCTGTGGCATCTGAAAAATAGATAAAACATAAAATTTCTAATAAGTGTGTTTCTTGACTTGCTTTCCTTTAAAATGGTTATGATAAGCCCTTTAAGGGTTTGTCATAGACTCAGATTTAAGCAGTTTTCACTGGCGAAAATTGGAGTCTGCTTTAAAAACAAGACTGAAAATCCGTAATGTTTAATGGACTTGAAATTTTTACGGCGAATTTTAATTTCTGTCAGCCACGTTGGCATTTTTTTTCATTTCTTTTTGTTCTGTAAAAGCTTAGTTGAAACAAATGCCAATGTGTACATGTAACAAAGTCCTGTTGAAAGCTTAAAAAATAGATATATGATCTAAACATATCATTGACTTTAGTCGTATCAATTTTTGTTCCTTTGATTTCTCGTGAAGCTTAAAAATTCCTGATCATTGCCTATTTTGTTTACCTTTCAATAACGGGTGTATTTTAGGTCTTGTTAAACATGCTAGGCTTAGACGGATCTTCGTTATAAAACAAACTCATTATATGTGACAGGGTCTGTCATTCTGAGCCTTATGGAGCCGACAATCAGAAAGTTTGTTTTAAACATTTCATATTTATTGGTGCTTCCAGAATAGATTTCGAGAAGCACCAAGAAATAACGCTAAGGATTACTGCAAAAAGCAAACACAATTTACATCCACTCGAGTTTTTGCTTTCATTTCACTGATTGGATACAATGTACACACCAGCTTTATAAACTTTTGGAACTCTGGTTCGTGGCATGGTTTTCCAAAGAAATAAAATGCTAACATTCTCAAACGAGTGGCAGATGAAGAAAATCAAACACGCTGTTAGTCAGTGCTTTACGTGCAAATTTTATGACGTCACTTTCATGTCACGTTTCATGACGTCAACGCCGCACCCCCACAAGGCTCAAAATGTCAGAGACTGTCACATATTATGGACAAAAAACTGAAATTCCTATCTGTAGTCAGTTAATATTTTCTGACGTATATAGAAGGATATTAAGCATATTCAAAATGCTGTCTGTTTCAATATTAAATGCTTGTTTTTATCCATAAGCTGTTGCAATGAGTTGAACCGGTTGACGTGGGGCTCAGCCTTGTTAAGCAGCCTAATTACACTGCAATGACTTGGTCCAATATTTACCATGGATAGAGATTTAACAGAATTCTGCCAGATGAATCCCTTCTTTGTGGTTTTTTTTCTTAAAGGGGGGCATTTGCACTCTCAAAGCAAACTCTTTTCAGCAACAACAGTCGCCACCTTTGACCCTTGAAAAGGGAAATAAATACTTCCTTGTCTAAGTGATTTCCCTTGAGGTGTATACATGTATATATAAGTTAATATACGAAATTGCCATTTTAAAAACATAATTTTTGTTCATTAGATGGCATAATCCTATGAAGCAATAGTCCAGTGACATTGCTATTTCATCAGAGGAAATACCCCATCTCACATAGGTAATGACATAACAGGGTCTTAAGACCATTATAGAGTGGTACCACTTTTTGGCTTACTTTACGTATCCATTTAACCGTTCAGGATGTTTGCTCGCTACTATTGCAATATTGAATGAGGATAGAGACTGGCAAGAGCTACGAAGTTTGGGATAGAACCTAAAGCACTGCATCTATAATTTTGCGATACTTGCAGAGAAAAGTGCAATAATATCAGTTTTAATCGTTTTTAATAATGCCCACCCACGCCTAATTTACGAAGCAAACCACTTTACAGCGATAAAGCGAAGAGTCAAAATTCTGTAAATAAATGTCAACAATATGAGTAATCTGCATTATATCAAAATGTTCTTAACGCGGCTGGTGTCACGCTTTTCTAATACTAGGCAAAGATTTGTTATTATCTTTATATGAAACATCGCTGCCGAATGTTTTACTGTTTTTCGGTGCAATCCAGAAAAAAAAAAGAAAACAAACAAACATATGACCTGCAACTAATATATAGCCATTTGTCAAAAATACATATGAGCTACATGAAACAAAAATGATCTTTACAAGGCTAGATCGATACAATTTTTATAACAACCTTAAGTGTTCGACTGTCGATTTCTCACATTTAAGGTCAATAGGGCGTCAGTGGGCGTCAACTCCTAAAGAAAAGAATTTATAACTAGAAGAGCAAATCATTTTCTTTAAGACTATGAAGATCACAAAATCAAAAATGAATATATCAGTAAATGAACGTTTCTCTTTTTAATAAAAAATGTAGTAAAGCTGATGGTGGTATCCCATAAATCTGAACTCACTGTTACAAGCAAAACACACAGATAAGTATCAGTCACTGCAGTCTTAGCATTTGCAGTTTGCATACGTTCATAATATTGAAACCACCGAAGATATATACCAACGTTCGCATGGTACTGGCCATCCTTCGCATCGGTGTGCTCGGAAATCACCAAAACAATTACTCTGAGTTTTCCTAACCATTTCTAATAAAACAAACAAACGTCGTTTCCGGTGGTATTTCAAGCACGGAACTCTACATTTACATAGATGGGCGACTTCAGTAGAAACTGACGGGACTTAGTCTTCAGACTGTTTGAAGTGAAATGATTTCTAGCTTTGTTGTGCTATTATATGCTAATACTTAGCAAGTTATCAGAGCCTTGAGTGAATTGATTTGGACCAGTTCGTATATTAGCCTTGAGTGAATTGATTTAAACCAGTTCGTATATTAGCCTTGAGTGAATTGATTTAGACCAGTTCGTATATTTAGTGTACCAGTACAAAGCATGTTCGTAAACGTCAGCAGCGGTCTAAAGACAAAACACATTGGTTAAGTCTGATATTCTCTCTTACAGCTAACTTCTGTATTTCCACCGATTCAAATATTACAAGACGCAATCAATTGTCATACACAACTCTGCATGGGAGTATTTGAGCAATGTAGGAATAAATGATGGCTGCTAACTTTTCTAACCCATAATCGATTCATCAAAATCTGAGGAAAAAAAGAAATGCCTTTATCAATAAAAGGCAGGATTCTTCCTGTCAAAACCACGGAGATAAAGTCATCCACTTTTGCTGTGATTTATTTGTCTAAATCTCCGACAAAGTGGAAAGCATTGACGTCTTCTGGCACTTGCTAATGGAAATAGCACACCATAAGCTCGCTCGCTGTGGTTTCGAAGCGTTGTTAATTACTACAGATCAATCTTGATTTTACAAACTGTTATTTATTGAAACATTCTAGCACCGTTCTGAGTCCATATATGGACATCTTCTCTCTTAATCTACTGCTTTCTGTAATGGATCTTTCCTCATCTTGGAATATGATGAACTCCTCTTATAATATTTAGAGGTTAGAAAAAGCGACTGCCTGATTGACAACAGTGCAGATCCTGTTCAGACTAATCATTTATGTGCAAACTGAGCTTGTTTCATTGTCTGTCCCAAAACTTAGGATTACATCGATATGTCATATAAGTCGTAATTCCTCAGTTTGGTCTCATAAATATCAGCAGATATATTCTGAAATTCGAGATTAGTTTAGACTCTTATTCTAGATTATCGTCTTTTTTTATTATTTGGACCCTTTTTGATATTAATCAGTCTTTGAATCGACTACCCAATTAATATTAAGAAATTACAGTATACTTTCATCTGCTTCGTCACTAGCTATTGCCAGGCTTTATTAGCCGAAACTACGTTGTTTGACCCATGTTCCTTCTTATAAATGTATTCTCTGTTCTTGAAGGAAGTCTTTAAGATTTTAATTTCTATTTTCCTTCTTCTCAGTACACAAAAAAACGACCAAATCTAATTTAGGTAGCCGACGGCGTCGTTAAAAGCCTGTCATGACACGGGTCTGCGTAGACTCGCTTTAGTTAACTCAACTGGAGTATCTGCATTTGGTATATTTTGCAGAATTTGAAGCCTGGTCTCTAGGTTGAGTCGGGTAATTTCGGACAGCGGGTAAATTCGGACATACATGTAACCATTGCAAACAGCAAAAATCCAGATGAGACGGCTCATAATGAGCCGTCTCATCAAGATTTTCACTGCCCTCTTAATTTTGTTTTAATTCCTAACAACTGACATATAAAGGAAGCAATGTCACTGTCCGAATTTTGCTGCTGTCCGAAGTTACCCGACTCGACCTTGTATGCACATTTGGCATATTCTCGAAAACAGGGTTTCTCCTTATCGCCTGGCACTATAGTAGAGAGCTATAAAGATATTGAAAATACTTGTCAAAACTAGAAACGCCACATATCAGGGTGCATTGGTATTCCGCCATGTTTTCCGGACAATCAACAAAAGGGCGACAACTTGCGTGGCTGTCGGTTTACTTGCCTTGGTGATAAAACACATCCTAAAAAATCCACTATGAAGGAAAGAATTTGCTTCTAGAGTAGCAAACTCTTTCCTTAATGAGTTGACTAAAGGTGGGGTGCCTATAAGGCCCTTTTTCTGCCCAAGAGCAAAATGTTTTATTTTCAGCTGATGATTAGATTATAGTGTCCGCTATACTGAATCAATCGTGGTTAAGCTCCGTAAGCGCTACTTTTGGAATAATGGGGTTATTAAAGTGGGTGGGGTAAATCAGCATGAACCAGGGGTGTCATATTATAAGCTATATTTCTCCTTCAAATTTAATGACATTCATAAATACCTTCCTTTATAAGTTGAAGTAATGTCTTAGGTGACATCTTTTCTCAAATTCTAACTTTTAAAGTAAAATCTTATGTCTGCAGAATTTCTTTTGGAGACACTGTCAATTTTCATTAATTTTGGTACTTTGAATTCAATATATTCTATCATATCTCTAGAACCAATGGATGACTTCCTACCAAACTAACATGGGTTCACCGTTGGGAGAGTGCAAACTCTTGATTAAATTTTGGTGACCTTGACCTTTGTTTCAAGGTCACAGTAAGACTTATAGTATCAATTTTAAGTCAAGTTTTGAGCATTGTCTACACATAAGCTCCTGAACTGATATGAAATCATGATCAAATTGGCCTAAATCAAACATTATGAGGAGTTAGAGCACTAGTTAAGATCAAATGGCCATGACATCATCTTCAAGGTCAAGGTCAAGGTTAGACTAGACAGAGTTTAATCAAAGATTTCACACAGCTAGTAAGCAGAAATTTGACAAATATATATGTTTCTATTTGTAAATCAATGCTTAATATGCATATAATGACCCTGACTTTGATCTGAAGGTCACCAATACATTCAGAAGTTCATTATTTCACAATAGCCTTTTCTATAACCTTTAAGTTTAACCCAATTCTGTTTCATCATGTTTGGCTCATACTGACCTTCAGACCAAGGTCAAGGTCATTCTATGCACAATAAACATTGCTTTTCAAATGAAAACACTCAGATTTGGTACATTTCTGCTGACTGATTGATGAAATCTGTAATTAAACTCTGTTTAGTCTAGCCATGACCTTGACCTTGAAGATGATGTCATGGCCATTTAATCATGATGTCATGGCCATTCAATCATCACTAGTGCTCTAACTCTTCATAATGTTTAATTTAGCCCACTTTGGGAAGAATTCCATAACAATTCAGGAGCTACTGTGTAGACAATGGCCAAAACTTGACCTAAAATTGACATTATAAGTCTTACTGTGACCTTGAAACAAAGGTCAAGGTCACCAAAATTTTATCAAGAGTTTGCACTCTCTTAACGGTGAACCCATGTTAGTTTGGTAGGAAGGCATCTATTGGTTCTAGAGATATGGTAGAATATATTGAATTCAAAGTACCAAAATTAATGAAAATTGACAGTGTCTCTAAAAGAAATTCTGCAGACATAAGATTTTACTTTAAAAGATAGAATTTGAGAAAAGATGTCACCTAAGACATTACTTCAACTTATAAAGGAAGGTATTAATGAATGCCATTAAATTTGAAGGAGAAATATAGCTTATAATATGACACTCCTGGTTCATGCTGATTTACCCCACCCACTTTAATAACCAAATTATTCCAAAAGTAGCGCTTACGGAGCTTAACCAATATTGATTCAGTATAGCGGACACTATAATCTAATCATCAGCTGAAAATAAAACATTTTGCTCTTGGGCAGAAAAGGGGCCTTATGGGCACCCCTCCTTTAGGAGGGAGGCAAAATAAACATGGCAGAGTTGCTTCTCCTGAAAGTGCATCTATTTTATTTTAAATTTGCTGTCATATTTCCAGTAGCACATTACTTTGAGATAATGTGATGCTGTATTGGCAACGATACAGCTTTGTTGCGCAATACAAAATTTTAACTTACTGTACCCATTATCTCCGACAGATTAAGTTAGAAAATATCTTTTGTTAAATTTCGGTATTTAGGTAAGATGAGGAACACATTAAAGTTGTAGAACCTCTTGCAGTAGTACTGTAGGATGAAAATTTGCGGAAGCTTAAGATAATTTGAATTTTAATTGTTTTCAGTGTACGGTTAAAATTTATGCGTCCTCTGACATGTCAAAGGCAGCAGAATCTTGAAATAGACTAAAATAAACATTTTGAACGGAGACTAATTTGTGTAGGTTTTTGAAAATGTAATGCGCATATCCTGACGAACCGCACATGTGCTCTGCTTATATAGATTTCTAAAGATTTGCTCAATCAACCTGGCCAAGCTCTTTCGCAAGAGACGTACAAATAGATTTATATCATTGACCAAAATGAAGTTTAACCGCAGCCCAGCATCCAACCCCTCATTGTCTTACTAGTGTCATTTAAACAATAAATAATGTATTGTCATACAATCAGAAGTTTGTAATTGCTTATTCTCAGTTACAAGCCTCTGCATGATATAATGCTTCGGGGTTCAACTGGTGGTTTTCTTTTGCTCCGGTACTTCATGTTGTAGTCCCTCAATGTTACATGTTCTTATATCCGCTTATCTATGGTTATCTAGTAATATGGTCACCTGTATACCTGCCCACTGTTCTGTTATGGTCACCTGTATACCTGCCCACTTTGCTTTGTTTTTTTCTGTAATTTAAAATAGAAAATAGGTAAGAATAGATGCTACTGCTGTTTTTAATCAGGGCAGCTGAATAACCACCTGTTTGGGGAAGAGCTGTCCATTCGGTATACTGTGCGTGTCTTGCGTAAACGTTTGCCATTGTATGTTTATACTTCTGTCCCTTTTGGTTTTGAGGGCGAAATATCGGATCTGATTTTATTAATTCCTGATCATTGCCTAATCTTTTTACATTATATCAAAGCTGAATGAAACATTAAGAGTATGAGAGTTTGTTCAATGTATTTTCCTAGTCAGGTAAACATACTCTGAAATAATGGTTTGTAACCCCGAAAACTAGGTACATGTAATCCCTACCGGATGAAAAATATTTAACGCCTTCGGGATGAAAATATACATGTACCACTGAAACAATTAATACCATGGATAAACTGTCAGGTGATTTAAAATCTGCTTCGATCTCTTTAAACTGTTAAGATGATGTTACACAATTTCTGTATCCATGTTATATGGCAACTCAACAGCAAAATGGTCTGGTGACTTGATATTTGGCAAGTGTACGCGTTATAACTTACAGATGCTCAGACAATTTAGGTCATTACGAAGATCAGATGCTTGAACGGCTAATAAACTGTGAGCCCCAGGTTTGGATAATTTAATATAATTCTCAGATAATTTGTCTTTATACATATTATTTAAGTCCTTGCCTACATGTACATTATGACAGCCTCATATAACTATTGCCATTCATTAGAAACCGCCTCTTGGCGGTTATTATGAGTATGAAGAATTCAAACAAAATGCTATATCTGATATGAAACACACTCCCTGGCTTGAGCTCTATAAACGGGATGCCATTCTCTTTAATCTCACTGAGAAACTGATTGTCCAACATATGGTAGCTAATAATGTTTCTGATGTATAAATTGTATATTATTTATACAAGCTAATTAATCATTATTCGATCTATCAGAATAAATAAACTTGAAAAGTTATTGCCATATGTAAACAACTGCATATGTTATGAAGGTTATATACAATTTGGAGAGCCAGAAGTTATTACTTCGAAATTATAACTATTATACATAATTTAGCAAGAACCCGTATAGTTTATTTGACAGATAAACAATTATGAAAACGAACCGTTTTGGCCACACACTGTATACAAATGAAATGTCACCGTATGCAATTTCCGAATAAGGTATAAACAATCGAAGTATCGGGATAGACCGGTTTGAGCAAATAGTGGCTACTCAGAAACTGAGCAGTCTGATCAGGTTCGATATTCTTTACCGTCTTATCTGCAATTTTCGGACTCATGTTTGTATAATTGTAACTAGAAATTTGTCTCTGTAAGACACAGATGTTGCCCCCGTGCTGCTCCTGTCCCCCATTTCCACTCTTCTTCCCCTGCCCCTCTCCCACTTTTGCACTTCGAAAAGACATGTGCATATCTTTAATATGTTGGTAACAATGTGAAAGTTTCAATGATTGTTTAAAAACTGTTGAAAATATTGAACATACAAACTTGTCATCCTGTAAATCACTGTGGAAGGAGTTGATTATACAATCTTGTCATCCTGCATTAGCCAAATCCCGAAAAATACTAAGTTTGAAACGGCCGTAAGTTCGTCAAAATATTTTTTCTCCTAAAAAAAACAAATGCAGATCTTATATATTATGTCTGGAACATCTGTACCAATTTCAAACTGTTAGCTTTTAAGCCCTGGGAGGATTTGATTATGCAAACTTGCCATCCTGTATTAGCCAGAACCCGTAAAATTTCTAAGTTGAAAAAAAGATCGTAATTTTTCAAAAATTAATTATTTTTCTTCAACAAGGCGTATGCACATCTTCAATATGTCTCTAACATCTATGCCAAGTTTCAAATTGATTTTTAAACTTTTATCGAGTTTTCTGGTTGCCTTTGTTTTTGACATTGCTCTGACTGGCGAGACACGTGTTGTTACAAAAAGGTGACAAGTTTTCATAGCCTCCAGTTTGCTTCCCATGCGACTGAAGCCTTTCCTAAACTGGGTCTACTTTAATGGAAAAATTGTTGACATGGGGAACAAATTCTTTATTTTATGAGTAAACTCAAATTGAGAAGGAACGCAAAAATGAAAATGGCATACACATGTAGTTGCTTCCCCCCCAAAAAAGGTAGAGGAGAGTCGGGTAACTTCGGACAGGGGGTAAATTCGGACGGTGCCATTGTTTCCTTAATATGTCAGTTGTTTTGGAATTTAAACAAAATTAAGTGGGCAAACAGTGGAAACCCTGATGAGACGGCTTATTATGAGCCGTCTCATCTGGATTTTCACTGTTTGCAATGGTATGTCCGAATTTACCCGCTGTCCGAAATTACCCGACTCCACTCTACACATTATCTTAAAATGTTCCAATTTTATTGGTTTACTAATAAAAGAAGCTTCCAGAATAATATAACTGGGTTTTAGCATTGTTTATTATTCCGATTTCTGCGAATATTCGATCTCAAAAGTAATTATATGAAACTAAGTTATTTCCGGGTTTTAGTATTAATAAAGCTGTTAAAGAACGAAAGGCATTGCGAAAGCGATCAAACTTTTAAGACATTCATTAAAATAACCCATTAAAACATTTCATGCCTGTAACATTTTACATGATTTTACAGTAAAACCAATATTTTTAGGTTGCCGTTAATTCAGATACCTCAATTTTAATCCTGCAATATCCTAAGTACAATGTAATATTTAAAAACCGCAAATTGCACCATTTGTAAGAAAATTCAGTTACATTGTAACTGATTACTTTCGACTTATAAAGGTCATTTGCGATTGCAGTTTTTATAAATATTTCATAGTAGATCTGTAAAACTGTATGGAGGCGGAGATGATACATTTTCGGCCCATAAATATCTGAAACTTTCAGAAAATCAGTTACATGTCGGTACTTTGTTTTCTGTCCATTTGGCGCTTTGTCCACAGAAAGCATCATCAATGCAAGAAAATTCCTATCTTTTAAAAGTTTTCTATACTTTTGTTTGCAAAAGAAAAGAGATAACGTCTTTATTCTGTAATAGACTATGGCGACAAGGCGAACATGCCCCTGTAAACTTATTTCATAACTACGGAGCTATATGAGTAAGCGTCTGATGAGCAGGAGCCATCTATTTATCAGATAATTATTTAGTATCAAGTTCAGATTCCTGTTATTCGTGTTTGACTTTCTTCATAATACTTGTTAGCACGTTAGTTTTTGCAGTTCATGGATATTCCGTTCAAAACAAGCGTCATACATTTGAACCGCTACACGACAAAACCAACAAAGTGGCATGTGCGCCCAGTGAAGACTCAGATCAGCCTCGGCATCCGCCCAGTCTGATCAGACTCTTTGCTGTCCGCATGGAGCTAGCTTATATTCTTAGCCACCCATTAAGTGTACAGCAAAGACTCCAATCAGACTGGGCGGCTGCCCTGGCTGAGATGAGTCTTTGCTGGGTGCGCATGCCACATTTTTGGTTCTGTCGTTTTTGGCTCATTTATACAAGCAGGCTCTACACTGACTAGGCATTGCAAAGTATAACCCGCTTTTCCTTTTAATTGGAGCTGTTAAAAGCAAAAATGCAAGGGAAAGATTACTATGTGCCGCAATTGTTTAGAATTATGATAATGTGTACTCAAAACAAATCAGCAACGGTCGAGTGCAGAAAGAGACCATTCTTGTAAGGAGTTCGGAGCTCTTGTCTATTTTCAATTAAACCAGTATTGTAACTGTGTCTATATATCCAGCTTATTTTTATTTCTTTTAAACGAAAATTTTAACTGTCGATAAATAGTTGTAGCGTAATTATGTTTTTCTAAAACTCTTTCAAAATATTAGAACATCTTTTTTATGAAATACTAAAATACAGGCCGTGCAACATATCCACCATGCTTAGTCTTGATAGAATTATTTTCTAATAACGTTGAAACAACCTTGTATCAAAGTTGACTGAACCTTTAAGGTTGAATAAATGTCGGTACGCCGTTCCGTAAAAGTTGATTCAACCCTAGATGTCTGAATCAGCGTCAGTGTCATGTCAACGTTGTGTACCAGCTGAGAGTGTTTATATAAACCAGTTTCGAATCAATTTCTCGGGACAATGAGTGATTTATGGAACGTTTCAGTTACATTTAAAATTGCAAAACAGAAGTATGTTATTTCATGTTCCTGAAACATATGTGACAGTTAGTGTAAGCCGCACCAAGACAAAACCAACAAAGTGGCATGTGCTCCCAGCAAAGAATCAGATCAGACTGGGAATCCACCTGGTCTGATTAGAGTTTTCGCAGTGTGCATGGGGCTAGCGTAAACCCTTAGCTACATGTACCTTTCAAACGCACACCAAAGACTCTTCTCAGACTGGGTAGATACCGAGGCTTATCTGAGTCTGCGCTGAGTGCACATCCCACTTGTTGGTTTTGTCGAGTCGGGATTCAGTTGTTACTGTATTCCACCGTGAAACGGTTTGGACTCGATTATAATAACAAGTAATTCATTTTTAATTTTATTAAGCATCAGGAGCCCCGGTAGCTCAGTGTCTAAAGCACTGCAAAGCTATGAGGCAGGGTTTCGATCCTGCTGAAGGCGGAATTGTTCCCAACTGCAAACAGGGTACATGTACCATTGTGTACAGTCTGTCGGTGTCACCCCTTCACTGTCTTGATATGACTTAAATGTTGTTAAAAGGGATGTAAAACACGAGCATCCATCGATTTTTAATTAGCATCTTTGTACAGCGAAATTTCCTTCCTGTTTTCTGTAGACAAAGCAAGCGATGATGATAGTAATCTGACTTTCTGATCTAATAACCCTGAATGGTGGGCAATCTCCATAATATACAGGGTATAAACCAGTTCGCCAATTTTCGCTTCCTGCAGAGACTGCCCATCATATTTGGCTTCCGCCGAAACTATCCGCGAACTCTTGCTTCCTGCAGGGACTACCGTTCTCGAAAAATGGCTTCCTGCCGAGGCTGTCCGCGAGACTCTGCTTCACGCGGGCTTCTGAATCACGCGGGAAAAATCTGAAGTTCAGCAACATTATTTTAAAGAAAACACTGAAAGTTCTTCTTGATTGTAATTACCAGAAAAAAACAGTCGAAACTTGATGATATGGAATTAAAATCTATAAGAGTTTTCAAACTGTAAACTGTTTTCAAACTAATCCGCTATTCATCTGTTCATAGTTATCGTTCAGCTGCTTCAAACTGTTAAAACTCAGATCGACTTAAATGCAACTGCAATCAACATGTAAGCACTGAAAACCTGAGATCCAGGTATTAATTTTCTGTTTCTGATGGTCAATTCTGTTTTAAAGCATGGTTATGTTTGCATTGCCACAAAAATAGTTTTTCACTTCGGCCCATAAGGTAACATACATATAGGGTCGAGTCGGGAAAATTCGGACAGCTCGTAAATTCGGAGAGTGACTTTGTTTGTATTATATATATGTTGGTTGTTTGGAATTAAAACAAAAATAACTTGGCAAACAGTGAAAAACCTGATGAGACCGTTCATCATGAGCCGTCTCATCTGGAGTTTCACTGTTTGCAAAGATATGTCCAAATTTACCCGCTGTCCGAAGTTACCGACTCGACCCTATCTATTACATGTAGCCAATTAGTAGTATTTACTCATCTAAATCGCTACTTTATCTAACGCATAATCTAATATTATCAATCATTGATGATTTCTAATTACAATGTTTTAGATAAAAAAAAATGGACAAAGCTTCTAAATTAGTTCACGATTCTTAAAGGACTTCTATGATTAAGGCGAGGATTTTCCCCATTAGACCGGTGCGACAGATCCGAATTTTCAAAAGTATAAAAGTAAAAAGTATGCAAAGACCAGGAATTGAAACAATCAAAATCCAAATCCAGCCCTCAAACCATAGTTGGAAACAACTAAGATTACAAATAATCAAGATACAGAGAACATATGGCCAACCGAGTGAGCAGCTTGTTCCCAAAAGGTGGCCACTCAGCAACCCAAACCGAACCAAAAATAATAAGAACATACATAAGGTAAAACATCACAGAAACTCTGACACCAAAAACAGGCAACAGAGAACCACAACAGAACTACCGCCTTGGAACGGTCAGTAATGAATTACTGGGGGGCTTAAATCGATTTTACAGGCCCAACCTCACCCTCAGTTTCTGAAGTGGTACAAAACATTTAGTTGGTTGTTCGGTTCGCATGATAACTTTAAAAGTACTTTCAAAAGTATAAAGTTCTCAAAATTTTCTTGGCATAGCTTCCACAAATATGTAAACCGTATGAAATCAGATCATTTGTGATTCAGACTCAAAGACATGGGGAGATAATCCAGTCTGACCCTACCTACCCTAAATTCAAGGTTTTCGCATACCTCATTTTTTGAGGTAATAAAAATATTGAAATCAGTCATTCATTTCATAAATTTTTGTCATACATGCATGCTAAATACACGCATCTCACAATACAAAGCAATGATTTTCTTCTTGTTACGCCTGATTGGCATTTAAACATGCAAAACCACAGTTATACTTCCGGTCAAAACGGTCAAAAGAGAACGCTTCACTACAATTAAAATACAAGTACTTCCCCCCCCCCCCCCCCCCGTGACCCAGCATTTCCTTCATGCAGGAGACTTATGCGATGCAAGTACGCAATATATATGAGTGGGAAGCTGGGTCACGGGGGGGGGGACGATACTCAGTAAGCCAAAGAATAAGAATGGTCAACAGTAGCACTGTGATCTTCAAGGATTATATTGTGTACTATGACCTTGAAATGAGGTCGAGGTCATATACATATAGTCAAAACTATCCAGTATTGTCCGTTATGTAATTAATGTAAATCAAAAAAGGGTGAAATATATACAATAAATCATTATTTCAACGATCAATTTGAGGATAATTTACAATTTATCTCAACAATGACGTCAACTTCAACGTATGTTTAACGTACTTTACATAGACACAAACACTTAAAAATTCATTTGTTATGCAAGTTACATGTCATAGTCATAAATGCAAAGCAGAAGTCAGTGTTCCGTATAACTTTTTAATCATGGGGAAAATTCACGCCTTAATCAAAGAAGTCCTTTAACTTCTGGATTACTGTTAAAAGTTTATTTCCCTTATCAATTTGAGTGTCGTTATCGTTGGAACTGCACAAGATTAACATAGTTTTGACAAGGATGCGAGCAGAGCCTTGATTGCTGTCATTGAGTTTTACACATGCTGATTCAAGATTGCTTCTGCATACTGTTGCCGCAAAATCAATTATATATTATATGCAATTAAAGTAAGGCCACATTCACAAAACTCAGATCACCGAAGCCAGTGAAAATTAGTGTAAAAAAGCAATGATGCAGGGAACTGAACAGATAAATCAAATTCAACATCTCATCCACGACACCAACTGAAAATATTTACATGAAGCAATAGCACAAAAAGCATGGCAACACAAGTGGATGTTAAAAATTTATCTGCGACACGAGAAAACCAACAAAGTGGCATGTGCGCCCAGTGCAGACTCAGATCAGCATGGGCATCCGCCCAGTCTGATCAGAGTCTTCGCTGTACGCGTGGAGCTAGCTTAGGCCCTTAGCTATTCTTTCAGAGTACAGCAAAGACTCTCACCAGACGGGGCGGATGTCAAGGCTTATCTGCGTCTTCGCTGGGTGCACATGCTTTTTTGTTGGTTTTGTCGTGTCGCCGCTCAAATTATGAAGCTACATGTAATTAGATGAGAGCCGGACCGCGTAGCGCAATCGGTAGGGCACCTGGCTCATAAGTCAGAGGTCCTGGGTTCGATAACCGGTCTGGCCACATCCTTTCGTTTCTCCTTCCGCTGATTCAAGAAGGGCAGTTGTCAGTTACTGGTGAAAGTATGTGCACCTAGTACTGGTTAACGCTTAGGAGGTCTAAGCCTGCCCAGGAATAGTGTGGTTAGGTTAACTGACCGTCCCAACATGACCATAGCTGATTACCGTGGACGTAAAGCAATAAATCAATCAATCAATCAATCAATTAGATGAGAAGGCAATGATAAGGAACTGCCACAATCCCTTGGATGCCCAGTCTGTTCAGAGTCTTCGCTGTCCGCATGTAGGTAGCTTAGAATCTTAGCCACGCTTTAGGCACTTAACGAAGAGTCTTGTCAAACTGAGCGGATGTCCAGGCTGATCTGAGTCTGCGCTGTGCGCACAACCACATTGTTGGTTTTCTCGTGTCGC
Organism: Ctena decussata; assembly: GCA_963989385.1. NCBI lineage: Eukaryota > Metazoa > Mollusca > Bivalvia > Lucinida > Lucinidae > Ctena > Ctena decussata. The sequence continues at coordinate 74,628,081 of OZ022498.1, read as the reverse complement.
GGCTCATATGTAGGCGGCATACAAAGCAAAAGAACACGAGTGAAAAGCCGAGATACTAGCTCTTTGCCTGCAGAAGGCCGCGAGGCTATTCAAAAAATGTACAAAAAGTTGGAGACTGATAACAGAAAGCCTAAAGTAACATTAAATAAAATTTATCCTGCAAAAAAACAGTGTTCTGGAGATAAGGAACATTCCAGAGAAAAGATTTCAAAGAGTCTGATAAAATACAATGATGTTATGTGTGATATTGGCTTTATGTCCCATTTTGAAATGGACTCATAGATCATCAAAACAACCAGAAATATAAGCTTCACTAGTTTTGTTAGGTTCGCGGAAACTTTTAACTTTTTACATAATGCTATATGGTGCTGGCCCGCATAAAGTTCCTCCGCTCAAGATCTTTCAATCATGTACAAATCATTAACATCAGAGGCTTACAATTCTTACTCTGACAAAACATTCTAAGCCTTTGCTAGCATCTAATAGCTTAAGCAAACAGAACCGTCTTATACAGCCTGAAAGATCTTTAACTTCAATGTTTTGCCCACTAATATCACAATGACTCTACTAAGTTATAGTTACACTTGTTCATGTGTGATCAATGCAAATAAAACACTTTAACACTGACAGAGGAGATTGCCAGAATGAAGTCACAGTTGTTATAAGTTGCAGTTCATTCTCAGAGCTCTAGATAAGAGGGAGTATTTGCTGATAATTAAGGATATTTTTTCTTATTTCTCACCGACACCATACGTTGTGACCCCTCATCTGAATCGTCTCGTCGAGACGGTTCAGATGAGGGGTCACAACGTATGTTTCCATGCAGAATTAACAAAAAATATCCCTAATTATCACCAAATACTCCCTCTTATCTAGAGCTCTGATTCTGGGCAGTAAGTAATAAAATTAGTCTCAAGTAACGTATAATATGTCTGTCTAGGACATCGCACTAGATTGCAGGTGCTTGGAAAGATTTTTGTATCGAAACGATCAGCTAAATTTATCGCCTTTTCACAGTTAGGAAGACTTTTCTGTCGTTTACCATATCTGGTTTTAGTTGTTCAAATGTTTGATTGCCAATAACAGAGAGATATTGCTTTACATCTATTGAATAACATTTTGAAATTGCTTCCTAAAAAAGATATGAACATTGTTATTCAGTGCTCCAGCTGTCCGGCCACTGGGATGTTGAACATTACCTATTCAATGAAACATTTCAGACGACGGAACTATCCCACATGTGTCACATAGCTTGTAATATAACACTCATGTGCATTGCGTTGTAAAATTACTCTGCGACATATGTGTGTGTCATTCTTTTATTTTAAGGAATGGCAACATTTTTCTTTTTGGCAGCGAATGATGACTCTAATTTATTTTCTCCATATTTATATTTCGTGTTATTAAATGTGCAAAGTAGTTTTAAGTTAATTCATTAAATTAATAACCCCCTGTCTTTCTCTCTTAAACAGAAGTAGGTACAACTTATCCCCGACCAATTGTTCTACCGACTATATAAATCAAAGAAGTGTATTAAAGGACCTCTGACAGTGTCCATGCGAATTTGCCTATATTTCAACACATTTTTGCAGCCTCCTCGGGGGGCAAAAGTTGAAATATCTGGCATTAATATGTAGACATATGCATTATAAAGGAGTTTTGATAGTGATTTTGAAAAATTATCATGCCTCCAGACTTACTTAAACCAATTTTATTCAAGAAGGGTAGGTTGAATTTTCGATCTCTGAAAATAAGTCCAATTTTTTGGTTTTTGCATTAAGTTGAAATTTTGTTTGATAAATATGCGTAAATTGATTAACACAATACAGTTGCTAATTATATAAAGTATTTTGAAATAATAACGATTTTAGCCTGTTTCTAAGACACAAAGGGTGTAATTACCCCACCCACTTTTCAGTTTTTCAGCTTTGGAGTAGCTTCCCTCTCCCCGTGCATCAGGTTGCCACTCATATATAATGTGCATTATGATAGTACACGCATACAAGCAAGGTGGCTAGCTGAGGCACGGGGGGAAATGTATCTTTAAATTACTTTAATTTCCTATTTCTATTTAATTTACTTGATTATAAAATCTGGCGTTTTCCAATCAAAATTGAAGTCTTTGTACTAAACAATCAGAAAGTAAATTCAAAGCCAGTTATGGGAAGTTGAGTGAAATAAATTTCAAGAAAATTCTTGGGTATATCAAAATTTTATTTTTGACCGATATTTTAGGCAAATTTACATTACAAATGTCACAGGTCCTTAATGTCACCTATATAGGGAAAGCTTACCAAAATGCTCGAGACCAAAAAAGAACACACGGTAAAGACTAGCCAGCCGTTAAACTAAGTGTGAGCCGTGTCGTCAGTAATATGTGTCTTCGGCCGAGTGTGCATGCTCAGACCCGTCTGCGAGCATGTAATGTCGTTTATGAGCTTGTGCTGCTTGGCCGGAAAGTAAATTTTGACCGCGAATATATCCGAATCCTAATGCATCCTCAACACGACAAAACCAACAAAGTGGCATGTGCGCCCAGCGAAAACTCAGAACAGCCTGAGCATTCGCCCATTCGGATCGGAGTCTTCGTTGTACTCTTAAAGGGTAGCTAAGGGTCTCAGCTACATGTACCTCTATGCCGACAACATAGATTCTGATCAGACTCGACGGATGCCCAGGCTGATCTGAGTCTTCGCTGGACGCACATGAAACTTTTTTGGTATTGTCGTATCGCGGCTCCTTTATCGTGGTTTGCTGCGAATCATTTACCGCAAGTTACAGACCTTTATACCATAAGCTGCCGATTATTTGCATAGTCCCGGTTGTCAAGATATGGTGCTATCCCCAGTCAGATCGGTTGGCTACCATATTTTATCATATGACGTCGCATCTGAGAGTGTAATAAAGCCAGGCATTAAAAACGATAATCCATTAAATTAAATATGTAAAATACGTCGTAACGTTATACGTTGACGTCCATAAAAACGTCGCGTTTTCTTATGGCGAAATCGTGACGTTTTAGTGCAAATTTTGCTAATAAAATGCGATTTTAGTATCATATGATAAATAGAATCTTGCATTCGTGCTCCTGTTTTATTGAATTTATTAAATTCGTTGGTGAAAATGATAAGATGCTCGGGAGAACCTCGCATCTTATCTTTTTTCCCCAACTCCTTTAATAAATTCATAATACATGAGCACTCGTGTAAGATCCTCTATGAACAATGCACGCATTGCAGTTACCTGTCTTATCAAAAAGCCATTTGCTAGAATCGCTAGATTACTGTAAAGAAAAGTCGTTCCGTCATCACCTGTAGAATAAATGTTTTACAATGTACATATATGTAATAAAAATAAACAACGCCAAAGAATTTATACGTTTATGAGCTAAATTTTATCCAAGAAATTCTAATACAATGAAAAAAGAATATTAATATGTAAAATCATTATAATCATTACAACACTAAATTAATACTCATAAAAAATTGAAAGTAAACGACAAAAAATAATGGCTAGAATTTGTTTTGGTTAAGACATCAATGCATAGGCCTATGTGATATTGTCGAGAAAGTATTTGCCAGGTTTGTAATTTTGATTTGCACGGTTTTCTGCCTGGGCGGTGAAATTCCTAATATGGGAAAATAAATTATTTAAATTGATTAGCGAAGAGTGTTACCAGCGTTAATATCCCGATTCAACTTTCCTCTGCGATGCGGAACGTGGGAATATTGAAGATCTGCAGCAGGTATGTAAGACAATCAGGCTGCTGTGAGAAATTACATTCTCAATATGTTGAAAGTACATAAGCCGTTATATACCGTTTTTGATTTCCTTTGGTTTAATGTTAGCAATCGATCCAGCATAGAAGAAAACGGTAATACTTCTCTTGGGCTGTGCAATTGATATTTCCATCTCTCAGTGTATTTATTGTTATAAATTTGTATTGCTGTGATGCTAAGTATCCGAATACGAGCTCACTTCTGAAATAATTATGAATAGACCATGAACGAAGTGTATGAAAGAGTAATTTAAACTTGATAAATATTAGTCAAAACAAGGAAACCCCGTTTAAGTGACACATGGATTACAGTCAAGAAGTGATGTGAGTGTTTTTGTTATCATTCTAAGGTTTGTAATCATTTATTAATATGTTTGGAAACGATAACACTAAATTTGTAATCACAGGACAACATCTGCATCCTTTGATTTGTACTGGGCAAAACAGGTAGGGATAAAAAAATCATAATGTGCGACTTCTGAAAAACTGGTAAATGGTATGGTAATTAAACTTTTTATTATCTTCAAGGATGTTCATTTTCCTTTCTTTCGTGTTTAGATGCTGAACTAATCGCACTCAATTGGCTAGAAGTCAGACTACCCTCAAAATTAACTCTTTCGGCGCCAAAGTCGCAAAAATGCGACTTTGCAAACAGCGTATATCCAGATCAGCCGGCTCTTAAAAGAGCCGTCTGATCAGGATCTACACTGTTTGCCATTCAAATATGAACTTAAAAAGCCTGATTTTATGAAAAATGTCTTTAGATTGTTAAAATTTCCAATTACAAATCTGTCGTCTGATGATTTGAGCAGACGAAAATTTGTCGTCTGAAAAATTTGGCACCGAAAGAGTTAAAGCGGTGTGAAATCCAAATAGGAAGCTGTGACCTTTGCCAGGACAGAGAATTTTTATTTTTCATTTTTTTTTATTTATTTTTTTTTTCTGCCAGATAATTTCCAAAATGATTACATTTAATGAAAATTATTCATAAGTTTTAGATCCGAAGAAATCGGAAATTTTGCTGAAGCGACTTTGGAAATTTTACCACTTTGATTTTAGGGGTAGTGTTATTTGAAAGAGAAGTGTGACTCAATCATCAAAGTCACAATATTAACTTTGGTGATAATGAAAAGCAGAATAAAATTACCAAATGACCATTTTAATGTAATAGAGGATCATACATGTACATGAGTGCTCATGTATTATTTTTATTAAACGATTTGGGGGAAAAGAGAAGATGCGAGGCTATGCCGAGCATCTTATCGGTTTCCCCCAACGAGTTTAATAAATTCAATAATACAGGCACACGAATGTAAGATAGATTCTTTTTATCATTTGCCACTAAAATCGCATTTTATTAGTAAATTTTGCACTAAAACGCCACGATTTTGTCATTAGAAAACGTGACATTTTTATGGACGGCAAAGCATAACTTTACGACGTAATTTGCATATTAAATTCACTAGTTGATTATCGTTTTTAATGCATGGTTTTATTACACACTCAGATGCAACGTCATATGATAAAATTCTTTATCATATAGTTACTAGAAAATACGTTCCTTTTTATATAAGTGATAAAGGCAAGACTTTCATGCACGTATCAGGACTGCATAATTCGAAGGCCGTATCACTCCAAAAATAGCCAAAACTCATATTACTCCCTAGAGAGAAAAACCCATATCATTCGTATCACACCCCACGTGGCCAAAACCCACATCACTCCCTTGGGAGAAAACCCCGTATCATCCGTATCACACCCCACGTGGCCCATATCATCCCTAGGGCGAAAAAGCCATATCACCACATTCGGAGTGTTCGGCATTTATTCTGTTCTATTCTTTAAAACATGGTTTGCATTTATCAAACAGGAAAAATTTGGTCACAATAAAATATACGATAAATAGATTATGATATAGCAATTTGCAAATCATTCCCCGTATCAACCCTCCGCTCCCATATCAGCCCTTGACTCTCATATCAGCCCTCTGATATGGGAGTCTCGGGTTAATACGGGGTATGATATGAAAACTGTCATATGATAATTTCTATTTACAATGCTACAGAGACCCGGAAATATCATATCATAATTCCGATCCCTAACCTTTTTTGGCTCGGCTTATAATGATGCATAATGGCTATGATCCTTTCGTATCTGATGCATTATAGGCTGCGTTAAATGGCGGCAATATTATCTTGAAAAAAATGGGGCATTTTGAGTTTATTAATCTCTGTGGAAACCCTTTGTATTTTTATAATGTGATAAGAGACAAGTTTAGTGAGAGAGGACTAGCCAATGTTAAAAGTTGAGTCCAGTATCGTTATTTGACCAATCATCTGACCAATACATAAAATATATCTAATCATGTCTTTATCCGAAATAAAATACATTTGTTCCGCCATTTTATTTGCTGGAATTGTTTTTAATTTCATATAAAATTAGCATTGGTCCGAAAATGAGTTTTGAAGATGGAAATCATATCTGTTTTCAAATTGTGAGAACTATACAGTCACATAAAACGATATACATGAGATGTAGTCGGCTAAGCCTTTGTTTTTTAGTAACACAATGTTCGCAGATATTTTAGTAACAATCGATGTGTCGAAGCTATGTGGCGTACCATGACGAAAAAGAACAAAATGCTACAGGTTTCTCGTAGCCACCCCTTTCCTTTTTTCCTAATTCGAAAGCGGTATCCGTTTACTGCTGGTTTGAAAGAGAAACATAATACAAAATGTTAAAATAATTGGCATTTAAAGGAAATTCTATGAAAAGGCTAAAATGTACTTTGATAAATATTTAAGTATTCAGTAAACATCACGTAACCCTGAAAGGCATAAGCAGTTGGTACAAAAGTTTGAAAAATTGAAATAAACGTGCGGTGAGTGGACAAATCTGTAAGGCTGTGCCGTCATAAACTCATTATTAAAGTTTGAAATATTGTCTATTTACAGTCAGTTTCAGTAGATTTTAAGACTTATTCATTACAACACAAATATAGAGGATCTTACATGAGTGCTCATGTATTATTGAATCTATTAAACGAGTTGGGGAAAACAATAAGATGCGAGGCTATGCCGAGCATCTTATCGCTTTCCCCAACGAGTTTAATAAATTCAATAATACAGGAGCACGAATGCAGGATTCTATTTATCATATGACAGTAAAATCGCATTTTATGAGCAAAGTTTGCTCTAAATGGTCACGATTTCGCCACTAGAAAATGCGATGTTTGCATGGACGTCAACGCATAACGTTACAACGTGATTTGCATATTTAATCCACTAGTGGATTATCGTTTTCAATGCATGGCTTTATCATTCTGTCAGATGCGACGTCATATGATAAAAAGACATGCTAATTCTTGCAATGTTTGATCACAGAATAGCATTTCAAGAGATATTCTTTCCTGTTCATAGACATAAGGTAATCTATATCTCCTTATGCAGCCATGTTGCTGAAGCCGTTCACTAATAAAACCAAGGTATTTAACATTAGAGTTACAGGTAAGAGTGGGTATTGAGGATAATTCGAAGATAATTTTTCTTATTTCTCAGAGAAAACGTATGTTGTGACCCCTCATTAGAACCATCTCGAGGAGACAGTTCTAATGATGGTCACAAAATATGTTTTATTGAGAAATACGGATAATTATCCCTAAATTATTCCTGTACCCCTTCTTATCTGGAGCACTGTAAATGATCAGCTCGTACATTTTCTTCTGTCGAGTGGTTGTATAACGAAGAATTAAGATCTGTCAAATCTTTATAAAGTAGTGCGCATGCTAAAATATGCTTTATGATAGTTTTGATCGTATATAGAAGTTGAAGATTTTGTTTCGTTGAAACTTAATTCTGATTTACTTTCATTGAATAATGTTAATTATTCTGTAGCCGTAAATGATCTTTCATTCATTAGAGGGTTGGTAGGGCTTCAGAAATGTGGACTTATTATTTGTTCAGGTTTTTTAATGGTCAACGTACATGAACTCATGATCACGTGAATTTTACGGTAAGTCTCTTCTCAAATAAAAACTCAAAATGGGTAAGAAAAATTATCTTAGATCTTACGAGGCCGATTTTAATATAGTAAATTGCAATGACCCCGTATTAATGTAATGTCTTTTTTTCTGAAGCAACTGCCGGCGTCTTAAAGCCAGTTACTAGGACACTTCGAAAAACGCTAGCTCAAAGACGGCGAAAGATTGCTTTTCTGATCTGTTTTGGTTACTATTCGTAGTTAATAAACTGATGGCATTTTGCTATAAAGGACATTGGTAGGAGGTAACTGCACTTTATAACATTTAAACTGGCATCACAAAACCTGAGATATAACTGATGTTTTTATACGGATTAGGATTATTTTCCTTCTAAATATGTTTTACAGTTAAAATTACGTAATTGTAACATACAGTTGCCACCTTAATTTTACGGCTATGCTTTAAAGCCCCTATTATCATGGATTCAAAACCAATTAAAGTATTTCCGTAGGTCGCTATAAGTCATTATCAAAACTGGTAAATAGGTTAGGCATCAATGTCTACAAGTACTTTCATCAAAACTAATAAAAAGGTTAGGCATCAATGTACACAAGTACTTTCATCAAAATTAAAGAATACTCATATACTGAATAGGTTAGTCATCAATGTCTACAAGTACTTTCATTTATACAAATAAATAAGTTAGGCATCAATGTCTACAAGTACTTTCTTCAAAACTAATACATAGGTTAGACACCAATGTCTAAAAGTACTTTCATCAAAACCAAAGAAAACTCATATACCGAGTAGGTTAGTCATCAATGTCTACAAGTACTTTCATATATACACAAATAAATAATTTAGGCATCAATGTCTACAAGTTCTTTTATCAAAACTAATAAATAGGTTAGGCATCAATGTACACAAGTACTTTCATCAAAACTAAAGAATACTCATATACTGAATAGGTTAGTCATCAACGTCTACAAGTACTTTCATTTATACAAATAAATAAGTTAGGCATCAATGTCTACAATACTTTCATCAAAACTAATAAATAGGTTAGGCACCAATGCCTACACGTACCTCATCATCAAAACTAATAAATAGGATAGGCTTCAATGTCTACAAGTTCTTGTAGACATTGATGCCTAACCTATTTATTAGTCTTGATGATGAAGAATTTCGTATGGAGACTTATGGCAATGATATGCATTACTCCTTTCAATAAGTTGAGCAGAGTATTTCTCGGAGTAGTTTGAAAAATACATATAATCACAAAATTGGCTTATCTCGAGCCCTGTAAGTGTTAATTAAGTTTGTATTTCACAGATAATGAGTTTTCTACACATCTGTTGAAACCGCTGACATACGACTTCATAATTAATATTTTTCCATGTTTCAAATACATTGTTTCGATTTTTCGTATAGTAATGCCTGCGAGTGTATATGCCGCTGGGTCCAATTTGAACTGCACTGGCAGGGCGACTCGAAAGAGATCTAACTCTTATGGGTTACAAAAAAGAAGAAAAAAAACTAAACTAGAAAACATATGAAGTAATAAATATATTAAATGCTGGAACTCTGTCTTAACAGCGATATTCATTTTTTACTCATGGCTTGTTAAGTGAAACCTGATACCTTTAAATATTTTATAAGCTTGTCTTTGGCGAACAAGTTTTAATTATTATTTTAGATCGTCAACATAGAAAAAGGATACAGAATATTAAGTAGAATCATTAAACTATAAATACTAGTACTACCACGAACATAAAAGGTTTAAGGAACATATCTTCAAGGTAGCGTGCGGAATGATTGCCGTGGTCGATATAAGCCAGGTGATGGCGCCTACGTAAGTCTTGAAATGTATCTCCTATCATATAAATATCTAATCTACATCTCCCGAATTACACCTTATTATGATATAAAATGTATTATTACAAGAATATTTTAGACCAACACGTTATATTACGATACTAGGGAATGTTGTTTACGCTGTCAGTTGCTGTCTTGGATTACATCAGGTAATTATTTTGCGCCCGAAGTTCAACACCATGAAATGACTTCTAAAGCATTGCTTCTGTCATCTATGTTTTGGAGACAACTTTGCATTGTAACTGATTTATTGATTGTTTCTTTTGCTTTTCGGTTCGAACCGCGCTTTGGGACTGCAGTTCAGCTCTTACCCGTCTCTCAGGATGGAGGAGAGGAAAAAAAACTGTAAAAACACATAAACACACGTCCCGCACCTACTGCAAGCAGAACAGGTCCTTGTTTTACTAAAGCCAATATAAACAGGACACCTCGTCATAGAAAGTTTCAGTGCAAGTTAGCGCCATCCTATTAGTCCCTCCTCCTTCTTTCATCTTTTTTTTGTATTGATGTCAATGCCTCTGTTTGAAAGATAAAGTCGAAATTGCGCTGGTGAAACTAATTTATGTCCCTCAGTAAAATTATGTATTTTATGCTTTATGTATTTTGTATGGCTGTTGGTGTTTGTTGTATTGATATGTGCCGCGACACGATAAAACCAACAAGGCGACATGTGTGCCAAGCGAAGGCTAAGATCAGCCTGGGCAGCCGCCCAGTCTGATCCGAGACTTCGCTGTGCAAGCTAGCTCCATGCCGACAGCGAGGACTCTGATTAGACTGACCGGAACCCCAGGCTGATCTTAGTCTTCACTGGGCGCACATGAAACTTTGTTGGTTTTGTCGTGTCGCGGCTCATATGCAGTTTCTCTACGTTGTACATTGTACTGGGTGTGTTAGTTATCGAAGATGTACTGACCGGAACCCCAGGCTGATATTAGTCTTCACTGGGCGCACATGTCACTTTGTTGGTTTTGTCGTGTCGCGGCTCATATGCAGTTTCTCTATTTTGTACATTGTACTGGGTGTGTTAGTTATCGAAGATGTACTGTTTCGTATGATCAGGCGTATTCGGCAGGGCGATTTTCATGCTTCACGATTCTTAGCGTAAAGCATTTTTTCTATTGCTTCATGATTCTTAACGTAAAGCATTTTTTCTATTGCTTCATGATTCTTAGCGTAAAGCATTTTTTCTATTGCTACATGATTCTTAGCGTAAAGCATTTTTTCTATTGCTTCACGAGTCTTAGCGTAAAGCATTTTTTCTATTGCTTCATGATTCTTAGCGTAAAGCATTTTTTCTATTGCTTCACGATTCTTAGCGTAAAGCATTTTTTCTATTGCTTCATGATTCTTAGAGAAAGCATTTTTTCTATTGCTTCACGATTCTTAGCGTTAAGCATTTTTTCTATTGCTTCACGATTCTTAGCGTGAAGCATTTTTTCTATTGCTTCATGATTCTTAGCGTTAAGCATTTTTTCTATTGCTTCATGATTCTTAGCGTAAAGCATTTTTTCTATTGCTTCACGATTCTTAGCGTAAAGCATTTTTTCTATTGCTTCACGATGCTTAGCGTGAAGCATCTTTTCTATTGCTTCACGATTCTTAGCGTAAAGCAATTTTTCTATTGCTTCACGATTCTTAGCGTAAAGCATTTTTTTCTATTGCTTCACGATTCTTAGCGTAAAGAATTTTTTTCTATTGCTTCACGATTCTTAGCGTGAAGCTTTTTTTCTATTGCTTCACGATTCTTAGCGTGAAGCATTTTTTCTATTGCTTCACGATTCTTAGCGTGAAGCATTTTTTCTATTGCTTCACGATTCTTAGCGTAAAGCATTTTTTCTATTGCTTCACGATTCTTAGCATAAAGCATTTTTTCTATTGCTTCATGAACTTCAGCGTGAAGCATTTTTCACGATTCTTAGCGTGAAGCATTTTTTCATGATTCTTAGCGTGAAGCACTTTTTCTATAGAAAAAGTGCGTCACGCTAAGAATCGTGAAAAATGAAATGTCCAGTCGAATACGCTTTTTGTTTGTGGTTCTCCCTTCTTCTTCTTTCGACGTCTTAGATGGTTTGTGCTTTGTGATTGTGGCTTTACCTAGGATCTGAAAATTTAAGCAGTTAAATGTTTGCCAGCCGAGAAAAAAGTTGAAACACAACTTAACCTGGTAGCAACGGCGCTTCAAACCGTATGTAACCATGTCGACACAAAGCCATTACTTTTTAAATAGTATGGATGTACCGCCATATTTTCTCCGTCATTTTTACAAAATTTCAAAGAAAAAACTTGATTTCCTGGTTACTTCCTCACATGTCGTAACTCTTTCAAAATGGTCTCTACTCTTTCAAGACCCCATTGCTCTATCAGTGGTAGGCTATAAAGTCGTGCATAAATATCATGAGGTACATGTATCGCTTCATGTTTTTCACTGCAGCTTCGTCATTGTAAATGTCCGTGATTGGCCAACTTTAAACCAAGCTGGCAACTAAATGACATACTTTCGCTATCATAAACTTGAGTGAGATGGTAAACCACAACGAAGAGGCGTGGGTCCCATTTATTATCCCGCTTTTGTTTAGTTTAAACAATATTTTATTCAATGAATCAATACAAATATAGTAACACAATAAACATACAGCGGGATTAGATAACAAGCTTTGCAACTTATAGACATCTTCTCCCGAACCGCTTTTGTTTAAATGGCATCGCCTGTCAGGGAACCAGAATAGGATTTTTTTATGGAGCAATTTGTTATACTTGAAAAACATGCTTCTCATTTTTTTATTTTTTTCCTTTTGCCAGTTATATGACTCAATATATATATGCACATCAACCAACATTTTATCACCAAACGTGTAGGCTAAACCGCTTTCATAATGATCTGTGTTTAGATGTTTTCACCGTTTGTAGGACTTTGTACGCTGTAAGGCAAGATTTTCCTCTTGAAGCTGCAATTGCTTTATTGTAAGAGTTTATACCTGCATTCAGAAAAGAGGCAAAGTTGAAAGCCTCGAAATTGCTTCCCCTGATAATGTGAGTATTTCTTAAAGACATACGTAGATACGTCAACGTTCTGTTCCAGCAGAGACTCTATCGCCAGTAAATTAAAAGTAAACATTAACCAAACGCTAAAGAATATGTTTCAGGCTTACGACATTTGGGATTTTGTTGGAAGCAAAAAAGTAAATAACAAATATGAACTTTAGAGTTTAAACTTGGGCGAACTAATTGGATTTGTTGACAATACGTGCTTTCTCCGACTTTTCTAGAGACCGACACGAGATCAACCCACGCTGTCATTAAGTTTAGGCAAAATCGCTTTCTTGACGTGTATGGTTCAAACGTCCAGTGCGGTAAACAAGTCTAAGCACCGGCCATGCATGTCCTTTACAATCAAAGTGCAAGTCACTATAGATAAAGCTTCAGCTGGAGAAGCAGTCTGATGGAGGTCCGTACTATAAGCCGTGTCGCTTGGACGTTTTCAACGAAGCGCCAGTAAGCAAATTAATTCGACTGTACAAATTTAGGATTAATGTAACTGAATCAGATGTCCGAATAAAGGGATTATTCATGAAACACGGGAAATGCACTATTTGGCAAGTTGTAAACAGTTCATTTCTGTTATGCTATTCACTTCATTTGCTAAGCTACTCTGAATTGGGAACTTTATATTAAAGTATGTACAGCTTGTTTACAGAAACTGTTTTGATTTCTATTTATGCCTCACTGAGTATATCATGTATGCGTTGGAGCAACCTTTGATCCAATGTCTCCATATGTGAGCTTAAATTGATAACCATATAACTTTGGTTATTAGGCGATGGTTTTCCTTTTCAGAACAATCCAAGAAATCTAGATTCGTCCCATCGTGAAGAGGAAATTAGACTTTCGGTATTGTTTTTGGAAGCGAGACCCCATCTTATAGAATAATGTCTTACGACTGTGAAAGGGGGGTGCCTATAAGGCCCTTTTTCTGCCCAAAAGCAAAATGTTTTATTTTCAGCTGATGATTAGACTATAGTGTCCGCTATACTAAATCAATAGTGGTTAAGCTCCGTAAGCCCTACTTTTGGAAAAATGGGGTTATTAAAGTGGGTGCGGTAAATCAACATGAACCAGGGGTGTCAAATCATAAGCCATATTTCTCCTTCAAATTTAATGGCATTCATAAATACCTTCCTTTATAAGTTGAAGTAATGTCTTTGGTGACATCTTTTCTCAAATTCTATCTTTTAAAGTAAAATCTTATGTCTGCAGAATTTATTTTAGAGACACTGTCAATTTTCATTAATTTTGGTACTTTGAATTCAATATATTCTACCATATCTCTAGAACCAATGAATGACTTCGTACCAAACTAAAAGTGGTTCACCCTCGGGAGATTGCAAACTGTTGATTAAATTTTGGTGACCTTGACCTTTGTTTCAAGGTCACAGTAAGACTTATAATGTCAATTTTAAGTCAAGTTTTGGCCATTGTCTACACAGTAGCTCCTGAATCGATATTGAATTGTTCCCAAAGTGGCCTAAATTAAACATTATGAGGAGTTAGAGCAATAGTTATGATTAAATGGCCATGACATCATGATTAAATGGCCAAGACATCATCTTCAAGGTCAATGTCATTGCTAGACTAAACAGAGTTTAATCATAGATTTCATCAATCAGGCGACAGAAATGTACCAAATCTGAGTGTTTTCATTTGAAAATCAATGTTTAATGTGCACAGAATGACCTTGACCTTGGTATGAAAGTCAGTATTAGCCAAACAGGATGAAACAGAATCGGGTTAAACTTAAAGGTTGTAGAAAAGTCTGTTGTAAAATAATTAACTTCTGAATGTATTGGTGACCTTCAGATCAAGGTCAAGGTCATTATATGCATATTAAGCATTGTTTTACAAATTGAAAAATACATATTTGTTAAATTTCTGCTTACTAGCTGTGTGAGATCTTTGGTTAAACTCTGTCTAGTCTAACTTGACCTTGACCTTGAAGATGATGTCATGGCCATTTGAACATAACCAGTGCTCCTATTCCTCAATCTAGGCCACTTTGATCATGATTTCATATCAGTTTAGGAGATACTGTGTAGACAATGGCCAAAACTTGACTTAAAGTTAACATTATAAGTCTTACTGTGACCTTGAAACAAAGGTCAAGGTCCCCAAAATTTAATCAACAGTTTGCACTCTCCCAAGGGTGAACCCATGTTAGTTTGGTAAAAAGTCATCCATTGATTCTAGAGATATGGTAGAATATATTGAATTCAAAGTACCAAAGTTAATGAAAATTGACAGTGTCTCTATAAGAAGTTCTGCAGACATAAGATTTTACTTTAGAAGATAGAATTTGAGAAAAGATGTCACCCAAGACAATTCTTCAACTTATAAAGGAAGGTAATTATGAATGCCATTAAATTTGAAGGAGAAATATAGCTTATAATATGACACCCCTGGTTCATGCTGATTTACCCCACCCACTTTAATAACCCCATTTTTCCAAAAGTAGGGCTTACGGAGCTTAACCACTATTGATTCAGTATAGTGGACACTATAGTCTATTCATCAGCTGAAAATAAAACATTTTGCTCTTGGGCAGAAAAAGGGCCTTATAGGCAACCCCCCCTTTGGGATCATTTTAGAAAGGGCAAAGACCTGTTTATAGCCGAATAAACATGGTCAACTATTTTTGTGTATGTAGGGCTCGGACTCATACCCGTCTTCATGAATCTGTTTCTAGTCTGTGACTGTGACACGTCCTGTGTATCTCAGTGGATATATTGCCGTTCGAAACTGCTTGATTCCTATAAACAAAATCAACTTGATAATTCATATTCGTGCGTTGACAGTATATACCTTAAGAATACTCATACGTTTTTGTTTTAGTTCTAAACCGCTTCTTTGGAATTGCAGGGATTTATATCATCAGCTGATTTCAATCTTCTACCCCACGTAAAGTCTTTATTCAGACTGTAAATTTTCGTAAACCCAAACGAAACTTCATGGTTTACCTGCGCTATGTCTATTTTCGTTAGCTTTCGAAATTCCCGAAAGAGCAGGCTGTCAGTATAAACTAAATGACCGAGAAAATATGCTGATTCCTCTTGAAAATACATGTAAGTAAAAAATCAAATGCCTTTAAAGAGCTGTTTTTTGACTTGCTGCATTCCTGCAAGAATTTTTGTGAAATCCCAATAAGAGAAATGTTTAGGGTTTTTCATGGAACTTCTATTTGAGCATTTTTTCAGGGAACGTTTGGAATTTGTATCTTTGTATATGAGAACCATCTTATGTTATCACCTTGTAAATCTAATATTTTCTTGATATATTTGTGTGCTTACAGTCCGCATCTAAATGATGATACGGCAATTATAGGTAATTATCTGTAATGCAGGTTTTAAAATGTCAGTTGGATCCGTCTGCGGGGTTTGTAAAACTACATGTAACAAAAAGTACTTTATATATGTGTACATGTACACTTGTTAATCGTGACGGTAACTTCAAATTTTGTTGGATAATGCACTGAAGAGAAACTAATACACTACAATTGACATTTTCAACTTATTATTGAAACCAATATCGAGACTTTTATATACGATGCTGTGCCTAACTCACTGCCCTATTTTGCGTCATCATCCTTTTCTGGTGGCCTTGTCGCATATCGAGCCATTTGATAGATTGGTATTCCCCTCGTTAAAAGTTTCCGCCAGGTGGCTACTACAACTATACGATCGTTATGTGGTAGCATTTACAGGGAGAGACCAATCTAGCCATTTTATAGAGTAATACATGGAGTAAGCTTAGACTGATATTCAGTCTATGCCTCTCTGATCCGATTTTAAGGGCAGCTGAATTCGAGCCAATCTATAGCTGGAGCTTGAGAAAGATTGCAAATATTCAGAAAAGTAAAATATGCTTTAAGTAGGAAACTTGCATGAGTCTATAATAAGCTTTGTGTTGGTAGATTTTGATTAAGAATTGAAATTTGATTTTTCAGCGTTCATCGTGTGATGAAGCCAGTGGGTGGAGCTAAAATTCCATGAAGCGCGAAGCGCTTCTTGTAGAATTTTAGCGACGACCACTGGCTTTTTCACACGATGAACGCTGAAAAATTAAATTTTTATTCTAATATTTACACTTTATTTTTAGACCCTTCCTATGCTGTTTTCATGGTAATTTAATGTAGAATATGCAAATATGCGCCGAAGAAAAGACAGAAACTTCGTATTCGGCCATTACGTTAAACAGCCGTCGCCATAACGTGGCGTCAATCGAACGTTACGTGGACCAATCAAGACGTTTGTTTACCTTAGACGTCGCTTGACGACATCGTCACATGATCACCTGTCGTTCATCGGTGTATGAAGCCAGTTGCTCTATACGGTTTACCTATGGGAAGTCAGTGTCAAGTGTATTGTTTCGTTACAACATGTACAATGTAAGTGTCATTTATCATTCTTCTGCAGCAAAAGTCCATCAACAAGGATATGATAACGCAATGCCCAAATGATATCAAGCAGTGCCTTTAGAGGCGATCTCTGAAGACGATTGGCTACACACTGAGGTTAGAGGTGGTAACAGCGTTTAATTGGTTTTATGACCCAATATAGGATGAGTTTAGAAGTAAGTTTCGGGCTAGCAGAAAGTTTAAATATAAAGGCAAACCATTATTTACCTGACAGCTGTAGCTTTAGGGCTTATAATATATTGAGATTGATAAAGAGGGCAAACATCAAAAGTCAGTTTTAGGATCTATTTATCACATACAAAAAATCTTCTTTTATGTGTTCAAAATCAGCTAGCTTTACGAAGAATGCTAAATGACACCGAAAAAAGCGCATTGCGTTGTAGAAAAGACCGACAGGCGTTATCTTTTGCGTAGCACTGACGACACGCCGAAGGTCACCAACGTCCTCTCTTCGTTCAAAAGACATGGTTTCCGGTTATCAGACTGCGCGGGATGTATCTGCGGTGATAGGCTTGAAAGAGATATATTTCCAGACAAAAGAAATTCTGTTACTAAGATCCAACCGTAAACTTCTACATTGGTTCCATAGTAAGCAAATTATTTTCCCAGAAATGGTTTTTAATCAATTTATCTAGATAAACAGGTAAGATGCGAGTGATAACCATGCTACTTGAACTCTTAAAGCACAACATTATCTCTGTGAATCGATACATCTTGATCAATTAGCATATCGGATAGTAGGTAAACGTTCAGATTGTGCGGCGTCGAGTTTAAGGAACTGTAGGCCATCTTCGACCAGCTTGTACTTTAATCAGCCTTCGCTAGACTCAAGCTGATCAGAGTCTTCAATTTTCGCTTTTTAGGGTCCAGCAAGTTAAAGATTGTGCATGCGACAGGGACGACTCTAATTAGATTGCTCGGATCTAAATCGCCCATGTTCATTATTCTAAACGGTACCTTTTAACATGACGTCGCAGTGATTTAATTGCTCTTCAGCCACTTTGCAAATGGAATTTATATGTAAGACCGCTGTGATGCTTTGAATGATAAAGATGTTCACCACGCCTGTTTTCACGGAAACACCATTAGCCGCTTACAGGTAGCAAATAAACAGGGGCTAGGAAGCTAGGAGATAGATTCTACCAGAACAAGGGTTCTGATTGGTTAAGATTTTCTGTCAAGATAACTGATCCTCTGTAGTAAGAAAAACAGCTTTGGGGAGTAACCTAAGGTTAAATTGCCTCTTGCAGAAAATTTAATTGATACCAGGCGCATTTAGATAAAGAATTTACTTCCACAGTGACTGTCTGAATGTTTCAGTTTTAATAGTGAATATGGAAGGATACTCAGTATTGTAATATTAAAACGTGTTTTAATAGATCCTATAGAAATGTTAGCACACTAGTGTGGACTTCACTATGGAAAAGACTTAGTGATGTCTACATTGTTTTACTATGAATGTTTTTAAATGCACCAATTAAAAATGAGCCATGACATCACAAAACTAACAAAGTGGCATGTGCGTCCAGTGTAGACTCAGATCAGCCTGGGCATCTGCCAGGCCTGATCCGTCTTTGCTGTCGGCATGGAGGTAGCTTAGACCATTGGCTTCATGTTTTCAATATACTCTTGATGAAACAGTAGTGAATGAAATAATATATTTCTCCATCACAATTTTTCAGACTGTAATTCTATGTTTGGCTGTAATCCGCACTGTAACTTTTCACATTTGACACTGTACTGTAGCTAAGAGAATAGAAACTGACGAACTGGGAAAGGGAAAAGGTGCAAACATGCGTAAGTGTGCAAATGCTGTTAGAAGTTTGCTGATCTTATTCCACAGCATCTAAAGCCAATCCTTTAAACCCTAAAACATTTCCTAAGGTTGATAGACATATGTAAATATATAATGCGAGATTGATCCAGCCTTATCTTCCGTAAATGCAATGCTACACTTCCTTTTCTCTAGACTGCCTTTTCTCGGGACAGGTTCTAAATTGTTTAGTTTAGGGAAAGTGTAAACTCATTAAGCTGCCAGCTTAGCATTCTGATATAAATAATGGTTTCAACATTGAAACTTCACAGATAATAATCACCAATGATCTGGCAGATATTTGCCTCTTCTGGTAGAAGCATGTCTCTATAGGCCAAAATGCAACTTGCTAGCCCCTGTTTATTTGCCACCTGCCGCTTATTAATTAATATTTGGAAAAAAAAAATATTTAAGGCTGTTTCTTTTATATGTTTGTAGCAGGCGAAGAATCTTTAAGGTGGAATAGGACATAACCAACATTTTCAGTTTTCTGGTCAAACAATATATCATTAAAAACTTTTTGATATTTTTGTTACGGTTATTTATGAGCTAGACTCTAATATCTTGAGAAAATAGAAAGCTGTAGAACAGCTTGTAAATTTTATACTCAAATAGTTTGATCACTATATCACACTAGTGCGACGAGAAAGATAAATATATACCCCTACCACTGACTTCCCTTAGATGAACCTTTAGAGCAACTGGCTTTATACACCGATGTACGACAATTGATCCTGTGACGTTGCCGGCAAGCGACGTCTAAAGTAAACGAACGTCTAGACTAGTCTAAGTAACGTGTGATTGACGCACCGGCATGGTAAGGGCTATTGTCATTACTTACTTTTTTCGACCCATATTTTGCATATTCTACACTTTACCATTAGACGGCACAAAAAGGGTCTAAAAATAAAGTGTAAATATAAGAATTAAAAATTGATTTTTCAGCGTTCGTCGTGTGAAGAAGCCAGTGGTCGTCGCTAAAATTCTACGGCACATTGGTTTTATCACACGATGAACGCTGAAAAATCATAATTTTGTTTAATTCTTAAATGAACAATTTATCGACATTAACGTCCAGTTATGGCGACTGCTGTTTAATGGTGTGGCGGAACACGTCATTTCAGAACTTTTCTCTGACATGCTTCTGGTAAATTTTCCACCTTTACAATGCATATAACCATAATTATACTGGAAAAGCCTTAAAATTATGTTAGGATTGAAATTAACCCATCTGTACCTTGTTGACGCTTTTATCCTTATAAATGTGATGAGTCCATTCATTAGTCCATTCATTAGTTCGGGTGTTCTGTTTTATTTGGAAATTGCAGTATATTATATCCAACAATCGTAGATCCTGGTTTGATGTTGCGTTCTGGGTTTCTTCTGTTTGCTTATATCCCTTTTATGAGACACTATGTAAAAAATGGGTTAAAATTAAATGAGCCTCGACACGACAAAACTAACAATGTGGTTGTGCGCCCAGCGCAGACTCAGATCAGCCTGGGCAGCCACCTAGTTTGATTAGTCTCTTCGTTAAGTGCTCAAAGGGTAGCTTAGGGTCTAAGCTACCTGCATGTGGACAGCGACAGACTCTGATCAGACTGGGCGGATGCCCAGGCTGATCTGAGAGTGCGCTGGGCGCACAACCACTCTGCTGGTTATATCGTGTCGCGGCTCAACTATGCTTTATGGATAGTCACCACTGCTGGGTTACATGTTGCATTAGTACGTTCGAAGCAAAAATTGCGATCAACAAATTATTATGCAATGGGACACTTTCCAAGCAGGAAACATTTCAAAACAGGATATAAACATGCCAATTATATCAGCTACAAAATTAAGGCACATATCCTTGTCAATCAATTTTATGCAATCAGTTTCCGTAACGTGTAAATTTATATGAAACATTTTTTTTCCTTTCAGATTCCTCTGATAAAGTTAGTTTCTTTCAGGTATTTTATTTTTATGCCTTTAAGGTGTATGGGTACTCTTTAAAGGGCAGAAACTGTGCCATTTTTATTTCTCCTGGCCTCTCAGTAGGGGTCACCCTTCAAGTGATGATTTTGCTCCAAGGGGAGCAAAATCTTTCCGTGAAGAGTTGACTTCCTAAGCTAAGTCTTTCCGATGAGAGTTAGCTGACTATTAGAAGGCCTTTGCCCAACAGAAAAACTAATAGGAAGTCACAAAAGCTGTTCCCCTTTGTAAAAATTGCGAAAAAAACTCGAAAGTGTGCCCGTATACCTTATCTCTTTAAATGAGTACAGATATGAAAATTTCTTGCCATTTTAAGCATTACAGGAAATATAAAGAGTTTCACCTGTCTCTTGCAAGAGCCATATATTTTGTAAAATGTGATTCAGAGCACTTCTTCTACTGCGATAGTGCATGGAAAGCCAAATGAACACTAACTGAGAAAAAACTTGGATTATCAGAGAATAACCTGCTTTATCAAACCGCAAAACCTGGGTTTTCTCTGAAAAAACACGGCAGGTTTTTCTAATTGGTATGCATTTGGCTTGCCATAATAGTGCACACTTCCCTCTATTTTGATTGGGCGTTTTGTTTTAACACAACAAAACGCACTATAAAAATAGACGGAAGTGCGTTGAAAACTGAAACAGGTTATTATGTTTTCACGTTTGCCGTCCGTGGGTCCGTCCGTCCATCCGACGTCTATCTGTCCGTCTGTCCGTCCAAACTTTGTTTCCGTTGGATAACTTTAGTAAGGCTTTCGTTCAAATTTTGCATATATGTTCGTATCAAGAATGTCTCACTTGGGATTGTCATTGGGCAAATTTTGATAATTTCTGACAGAGTTATGGCACTTGATTACATACAAAAATCGGTTTTTGGCCTCCAGTTCCTTTACTATTTGGAATATCATGGTGAAACTTCTTAAAAATGATTGAAACAACGACAGCTTATTTAGATGCATAAAATGAAGAATAAAAAATCTCTATAAAATAATGTTTTTTAAAAATAGGGTTTTCTAAAAACTTGCAGCTTCTGATAGAATTGTGATGATCAATATGTGGGGCCAAACTTGCCCCTGTCCCATACCCGCATACATATATAGAAAGAATAACCAGCAACAATTGGTTTGCAGTGGCGGGGTAGTCGTTTGCGATGCATTTACACTGAGCCACTTTAGTTCCGCACCACTCATGAAACCCTGAATTGTAAACAAACGATAGATATATTTTTAAATTCAAGAGTACAAGCTAGGAAAGCATAATTTTGTAAATAAATCCTGTAAAAATGGTGCCTGTCGGAATCCAAACAAAAGCGTGCTCAAACGCAAAAGAGCGCTACCAACCAAATTAGACTTCGCAACACTACCAACTTAACCTTAACTCGCACCGCGAGGGAATATTTTCAACACTTATTTTTCGCACAATGTTTTGTTGGAACGTTGTTACTTTCTATGATATGAAAGACCACCATATTGGTGTCAATATTAAATACTTTTCTTTATCAGTATCTGCTGCTTACTTTGCGGTTACACGTTAAAAACGCCAGTTTATTTTTCTTTCGTCCAAAAGCTACTGGGACAGTTGATGTTGTTTTGCAAATAAGCGATCTAAATATTTCCACATTAACTTTTTTGTAAACAAGGACATGTTTTGTTTTTAATTTTCATGCAACTATTGTTGGAATTCTACGTTATGACTTTGACGTTAGTCTTGACGTCGGTACCCTAACCGTACAACAACGAATCAATCTCCAATTGAGTTTTGGTTTTATTGACTTTGATCTTGTCAACGGTATTACGGCCATGCCAATTCGTCATAAATGATTTCAATAGTGATCGAAACTGACGTTGAAATGACGTCAGAAGTAAAATTATTTTAAAAGGTGAACGTGTGTTGTAAATCTGCCTTAATAAAATTAATCCGCCACTTGAAATCATTAAACCTTAGGTGTTTTTCTAAAGTGACTGTCACCAAAGATGATGTTCAGTGCTAATTCAAGACGAAAAGAACGGCCGCTTGTGCTGCACGTGCATTATTGCTTAAATAAGCTCTCGGCAAAGTGTGCGAATACACTCCAGCGATTTTGCCAAATTTTGACTGTCATCAGTTAGACAAGTCATCAATGATTGTATGCTGCTAGAAATTTTATTCTGGGCAGTTACGGGCAAACATATATGGGCATTTAAAAAGTGGTGCGTAACTAAAGTGGTTCAGTGTATTAACAAATTTCAAAATCGCTGGCTCTTTCCTGTTACAATGTACATGGACAATATTGTGGGAAAATGAAAATCAAATTTCAAATTGGATACAAACATCGCATGCGCAGAACAATCTATGCATCTTGCAAAGAATGTGTTTGTCTCTCTCTCTTTTGCTATTATATGTGTTTTGCCTTGTTTACGACTTCAGTGTTTTCATTTCGTTTTTATAAAAATGAGCCGCGATAAGACAAAAGCAACAAAGTAGCTTGTGCGCCCAGCGAAGACTCAGATATGCCTGGGCTTACGCCAAGTCTAATAAGAGCCTTCGGTGTCCACACGGAGCTAGCGTAGACCCCAAGCCAGCCTTAAAGCACACAGCGAAGACAAGACTCTGATCAGACTGGGCGGCTGCCCAGGCTGATTTGAATCTTCGCTTGGCGCACATGTCGCTTTTGTAGTTTTATCTACAAGTGCAATACCAAGTACATATAGGCGAAATCTGCTGGATCATTAAGTTAGCATGCGGTCCATATAATTAGGAAAATGCATCTCATTTGAAATATTTACATATGTATGGATTCCAGTTTGCTTTCATTTCCACGACTAATGCATTATTTACTCATTCGTGACATGGATTAAAACAGCGTGCACTATTGCATTGTATAGTTGTCATACTATAAGATGCTTGTTATACATACTTTTTTTCATTCAAAGGGCAAGGATGTACTATACAGTACAAATTCTAACCATAGTAAGAAGTATTAAACTCTGTAAAGGAGCCATTGTACCAAAATCTTTACACAAACTGCCTTTGCCACTACATGCAACTCGATCAGCTGTTATGTGTCATATTCTTCTCGCTTGAGAAAGAAATATGGTAAGAAAGTGACCAGAAGAGAAAGTTTATACGTAGAATGTACCTACTATGTAAAATATAAACCTGAATCAAAGAAACCATTTTTTGTGAACCAATTAGTTAGTAATGAGTGCGATACTTGAGATACAGCAAGAGCAGCGAAATTCTCTGCTCAAGTAAAGAAATGAGTTATTCAGTAGTTATGTTTTGATCATGCAATGAAATGTGGGGTTATTACTTTAACCATCATAAGAAACGCGAAAGAATCACGCCGACAGACATGCATACCTTTAAATTACCCTTTAAATTGGGACAAAAAGCCTGTGCACACAGTGCACACCCTTCTCAAACTGCTCCAAGAAGCACTGTGAGCAGAGTCCGCACTGTTTCTTATTCTGTTAGCTATTGTGACACTTACATCTACGGATGATGAAAATAGTTGGTACAATTGTGAGGATATTTACAATCATTGGTTAACTTCTCCTAATATCTAGTGTAATTATGGTAATTGTTCCAACGTATTTATAGTATGTTATATAACAAACATGTATTTAATTACAACGAAAGCTACAAAATACAGAACCAACCTTATATGCATCTACATGTATAGATATGTAAATTCGTATAAAGTTTAAATTTTAAAATTCAAGTCGCAAACAATTTTTTTTGTACCTCAACACGTGACGATTTCACAATGTTGAAGTACAAATATTTCACTGAAAGAATGTGCAAACATGACAAAAGAAAGAAGTAAAGAAAGAAAGAAGGAAAGAGAGATTGACGCTATGCTTGCCGAAAGGTGTATGAAACTTCTTCCGTGAATTAGACGCTACTTTTAAAATAGGAGACAACTGTGACGGAGTACCATTAGCTTCCCTGGCTGGTGAAATCCTGTATCAGTGGATGCTACCCTTAAAGGGGGACTTTGTCCTCTCTCTCTCTCTCTCTCTCTCTCTAAGAGATTTTTCTTTCCAAAAGTAGTCCCAATCGAGAAGGAAGATTTAAATATCAGAGTGATCCCTTTTGCAGCTGTTTCAATACCACTTTAATATGCGGACACTTTAACTACACCATACATGCGTATATCACGAAAATTGGAAATGTTTGTACTCTGGAGGAGATATTGTGAACAGTTCGGAAATATGTTATGTTTCTTTTACATTTCTTTACTGCTGATTTATAAGCTTACAGCAAACAGTCCGATAGCAGTGTAATTATCTGGATCTGCATGTTCTTTTTTTTTTCTTTTTTTTTTCTCAGGTCATTTCATTCTGCATATTTTGGACAAAATTTTGAGCCGCGACACGACAAAACCAACAAAATGAGGTGTGCGACACGCACAGGCTCCAATCAGCCTGGGCAGCCGCCCAGACTGATCAAAGTCTTCGATTACGCTTAAAAGGTAGCTAAGGGTCTAAGCTAGCTTCACGCGGACGGCGATGTCTCTGATCAGACTGTACGAATGCCCAGTATGAGCTGAGTTTTTGCTGGGCTATAATGCCATTTTGTTAGTTTTTGTCGTGTCGCGGCTAAAATGTGGGTTTTACCTTTTGCGTGCTATCGATAATCAAAATCAGAATAATTTGAATTGTCTGCGTGTTGAACTGGTTTTTATTTTCTTGTACTTTGAAGATGTAAGACCTTTAAGCAAATAATATGAATTAATTACTAGCTTTTCACTCATCTGACAATTATTGTTCGTTTTTCATCTTCTAAAAAACATGAAACACAAATACTCGTGCCATCATAAACAACGATCTTTGATGTCCTACGACAAAGATTAACCAAACAAAAGCACGGCTGATGACTTAGCTTCCTTCGTGAGTCAGGCCTTAGACAAAATTACGGTTCAGTTCCAGATGTGTTTCAGATTTCAAAATAACCTCTGAAAAGATGAATCTTTGAACCCACACAAAAAAAGTCTTACAGTACAGGTTAAACCAAGTCTGCCATTGCTTCTCCTGGATAACGTGTCACTATTTAGTTTATAATAAAATGTTCGTTAAGGCTTACGTCACCTTTAATTTTGAAAAACCTTGCCCAGATCGGTTTGACTGAGCCTGTCAAAAAGTTGTCGCCATTACATTAATGCTTTTGGTCTTTCATATTTTCAGATAGTCAGTTGTTCTCAACTTTATCAAGCACTGTATTTATAATATTTTTGTAGTTCGCGTTTTGTGTATCTCGCGACTGACTTAGAAGCTCATGAGCATTTCACTTACTTGTTGTCGTTATTGTTGTTGTATTGTTGTTTTACGTCATCGGTAAACAGCTATGTTCATGTCGGGACGGTCAGTTAAATTAACTACACTATTCCTGGGCAGGCTTAGACCTCCTAAGCGGTTAACCAGTACTAAGTGCACATATTTTCGCCATTTCTGGGGCGTCCTACTGAGTTTGAACATTGAAGGGCAGGGGACGACTGTGCTTGCAGTAGGTGCGGGTGGGTTGTTTGGACATTTTTATCCCCCGACCGAAAGGTTCGGGGGATATAGCGATGAGCCTGGCGTCCGTCCGTCCGTCTGTCCGTCCGTCCGTCCGTAAACATTTTCTTGTCCGCTCTCTATCTTGAATATCCTTTGGAATATTTTCATGATACTTCACAGTTATGTAGAACACGTCATGACGGTGTGTCGCGTACAAGAATGGTAACTCTTGCTATTGTACTTTTTGAATTATCTCCCCTTTGGTGATTTATTGGCAGATTCGTGTCCGTTCTGTAACTTGAATACCCTTTGGAACATTTTCATGATACCTCACAGAAATGTAGAACAGGTCATGACGATGTGTTGCGAACAAGAATGACAACTCTTGCTTTCTTACTTTTTGAGTTATTTTCTCTTGATCATTTTAGGTATGACTTCGTGCCCGCTCTATAACTTGAATACCTTTTGGAATATTTTCATGATACTTCACAGATATGTAGAACAGGTCATGACGATGTGTCGCGAACAAGAATGACAACTCCTGCATTCTTACTTTTTGAATTATTTCCCCCTTGATGGTTTTAGGTGTAATTTTTTGGCAGATTCGTGTCCGCTCTATAACTAGAATACCCTTTGGAATATTCTCATGATACGTCACAGATATGTAGAAGTTGTAGAACAGGTCATGACGGTGTGTCGCGAACAAGAATGACAACTCTTGCTTTCTTACTTTTTGAGTTATTTTCCCTTGATCATTTTAGGTATGACTTCGTACCCGCTCTATAACTTGAATACCTTTTAGAATATTTTCATGATACTTCACAGATATGTAGAACAGGTCATGACAATGTGTCGCGAACAAGAATGACAACTCCTGCTTTCTTACTTTTTGAATTATTTCCCCTTGATGGTTTTAGGTGTGATTTCGTGTCCGCTCTATAACTTGAATACCTTTTGGAATATTTTCATGATACTTCACAGATATGTAGAACAGGTCATGATGATGTGTCGCGAACAAGAATGACAAATCTTGCTTTCTTACTTTTGGAGTTATTTCCCTTTGATGATTTTAGGTGTCCGCTCCATAGCTTGAATACCTTTTGAAATATTTTCATGATACTTCACAGATATGCAGAACAGGTCATGACAATTTGTCTCATACATGAATGATAACTCTTGCTTTTAGACTCAGTAAATAATTTCCCTTTGGTAGTTTGAGCTGCTGTTTGAGTCTCTGCTCCATAACTGTATAACCCTGGCCAGCTCCAGAATTTAAATAACCGTGTATCTTTTAGAATATTGATTATCATGCTGTGATATCTTATCAGTGTTCCTAACTCTCTCTGACCCCTCCATCCCCCCCCACCCACTTCACCAAACAAGTAGCCCAAAGGGCAACAATTGCTCACCTGAGAGACATTGTAAACCTATAGGGATATTTAAGATGCTCAAGGGCAGCTAACTCCACAGTCAGTGGTCCAATCAGGCTGAAAATTAAACTCATCCAAAACTTTAAAATCCATTGAGAAATGTAGGTGCTAGAGCCATGACAAAGTTTTTCTAAAAATAGCCACAGTGACCTTGACCTTGGGCACAGCATCCTGAAAGTCTAATTTGCTTGAGATATTGTCATACCCTACATTTGTGTCAAGTTATTTCTAAATCCATGGAGAAATGAAGGTGCTAGGGCAATGACAAAGTTTTTCTGAAAATAGCCACAGTGACCTTGACCTTGGGCGCAGCACCCTGAAAGTCAAACTTGCTCGAGATATTGTCATGTCCAACATTTGTGTGAAGTTATTTTAAGATCTGCTGAGAAATGTAGGTGCTAGAGCGATGACAAAGTTTTTCTAAAAATAGCCACTGTGACCTTGACCTTGGACGCAGCATCCTGAAAGTCAAACTTGCTCGAGATATTGTCATGCCCTATACTTGTGTGAAGTTATTTTAAAATCTGCTGAGAAATGTAGGTGCTAGAGTGCTGACAAAGTTTTTCTAAAAATAGTCACATTGACCTTGACCTTGGGCGCAGCATCCTGAAAGTCGAACTTGCTTGAGATATTGTCATGCCCTACATTAGTGTGAAGTTATTTCAAAATCCGTTGAGAAATGTAGGCAATAGAGCGATGACAAAGTTTTTCTCAAAATATGTGATGACGTTGTTTTCTCCATTATAACACGCTTTTTTTCAAAAGCTCAAGGGTAGCTAACTCCGTAGTCTGTGCTTGAATCCGGCCAAATTTCGAACTCATCCAAGCTCTTATGTATGTCATCATTACCTGCAAGTATGATAAGGATCTTAGCAAAACCAGTTGAGAAAACGTGATGACGCCATTTTCACCATTATAACCCTATGGGATTTTTTTCAAACGCTCAAGGGCAGCTAACTCCGTAGTCTGTGCTCGAATCCGGCCAAATTTCGAACTCATCCAAGCTCTTGTGTATGTCATTATTACCTGCAAGTATGATAAGGATCTAATCAAAAACAGTTGAGAAAACGTGATGACGCCATTTTCCCCATTATAACCTTATGGGGGCTATCTGTTGCCATGGAAACCAGAGTTCTGAGCTGATCGGCACCAAAACCTAATGCAGCCTTTTCCCCACCCAAATGATGCTTCAGATAAAATTTGATTGCGATCGGCCCACTGGTCTCTGAGATATTTATGTTTGAAAGTGTTGACGCACGGACCCACGGACGGACGACGGCTCGACTCCCATCCTATAAGCTCACCTCTGAGCCTTCGGCTCAGGTGAGCTAAAAATAGCCACAGTGACCTTGACCTTGGGCGCAGCACCTGAAAGTCGAACTTGCTCGAGTTATTGTCATGCCCTACATTTGTGTGAAGTTATTTCAAAATCCATTGAGAAATGTAGGCGCTAGAGCGATGACAAAGATTTTCTAAAAATAGCCACAGTGACCTTGACCTTGGGCACAGCACCCTGAAAGTCAACCTTGCTCGAGATATTGTCATGCCCTACATTTGTGTGAAGTTATTTTAAAATCCATTGAGAAATGTAGGTGCTAGAGCCCTGACAAAGTTTTTCTAAAATTAGCCACAGTGACCTTGACCTTGGGCGCAGCATCCTGAAAGTCGAACTTGCTCGAGATATTGTCATGCCCTACATTTGTGTGAAGTTATTTTAAAATCCGTTGAGAAATGTAGGCAATAGAGCGATGACAAAGTTTTTCTAAAAATATGTGATGACGTTGTTTTCTCCATTATAACACTATGGGATTTTTTTCAAACGCTCAAGGGCAGCTAACTCCGTAGTCTGTGCTCGAATCCGGCCAAATTTCGAACTCATCCAAGCTCTTATGTATGTCATCATTACCTGCAAGTATGATAAGAATCTAAGCAAAAACAGTTGAGAAAACGTGATGACGCCATTTTCCCAATTATAACCCTATGGGATTTTTTTCAAACGCTCAAGGGCAGCTAACTCCGTAGTCTGTGCTCGAATCCGACCAAATTTCGAACTCATCCAAGCTCTTGTATATGTCATCATAACCTGCAAGTATGATAAGGATCTAATCAAAAAAAGTCGAGAAAACGTGATGACACCGTTTTCCCCATTATAACCCTATGGGGGCTATCTGTTGCCATGGAAACCAGAGTTCTGAGCTGATCGGCACCAAAACCTAATGCAGCCTTTCCCCCACCCAAATGATGCTTCAGATAAAATTTGATTGCGATCGGCCCACTTGTCTCTGAGATATTTATGTTTGAAAGTGTTGACGCACCCACGCACCCACGGACGGACGGACGACGGCTCGACTCCCATCCTATAAGCTCACCTCTGAGCCTTCGGCTCAGGTGAGCTAAAAAAGAAAAGAAAAATTCTCCAGATTTGGATTCTTTGTCCAAATTCACTTACTAGAGAGCTCAAAATTAGGTTTGGAGGGCTTGTAGTTTAGAAGTTATTCACACATTTTGAAAGTTTAATGTATCATATGCTATATGTTTATGTATATGGCAGCTCTTTGAGATATTACTTCTTTTTAGCAGTCAAGCATACTATTTTAGTCTGAGTGTTAGATAATCATGCATCTGTTAAACAGATAATGTCAATCAGAAGCATAAAAGAATGACAATATTTTACTTATATGTGTTTTGAAGTGCACCCTTTTTACCAGGGCCCATGGGGGTCTTCGGTCGGGGGATTTGCCATCTCCTCTGATGGCTATTTTTTCTCTCGTCTATCATGTCTCTTCTTTCTCCCTCTCTGGGAGAATGAAATACCGTTTCAAAGATCCGTTAAACCAAAATCAATCAATCAGTCAATCATACTTTCGCCTGTAACCGACAATTGCCCTTCTTGAATCAGCGGAAGGAGAAACGAAAGTATGTGGCCGGACCGGGTATCGAACCCGGGACCTCTTGCTCTTGAGTCAGACGCGCTACCCACTGCGCTACGCGGCCCGGCTTTTACTTTTTATTTCGAGTTGAATGTCGATTGAGATTCCATGGATAAAGCTAGACTAAGTTTCAAATCCGCAGTAGTCCTGTAACTGGCGTTTGTCTTTGATAGACTATAGGAAAGTCGGGTAAATTCGGACAACGGGTGAATTCGGACAGTGACATTGTTTCCTTTATATGTCAGTTGTTTGGAATTTAAAGAAAATCAACTGGGCAAAAAGTGAAAATCCTGATGAGACGGCTCATTATGAGCCGCCTCATCTGGATTTTCACTGTTTGCAATTGTATGTCCGAATTTACCCGCTGTCCGATATTACCCGACTCCACTCTATGCCAATTTCTGTCTGGTTGTGTCATTTCATGTTTTAGTGTCGGTGGTGGTCTTTCCTTTATGTGTGTGGCATTTCAATGGTTTGCCGTTTTAAAATGTGTGGTAGCAAATCAAAATCACAATCTTGAATCAACACGTGTAAATCTTGCTGACAGCAATCATGGAGCTGCTCTTATCCCTGTCAAAATGAAGTTTATCTTGAAATTCCAATGATAACACTGCAACTGATCAGGAAAGACAACTTTTAACAGTAGTCCTTAAATTAAATTTTAGAGTCATGAACTAATTAGAATCTTTGCAAATTAACTTCATGAAAAAATAGAAATCATAAAATGATTGACAATATTGAATTATGTGTGAGATAAACTGGAGCATAAGATGATTAAATGCTACTAAATAGTTCATGGGCACGTTACCCTAATATGAACTAAGGCCAAAACCCTGTCTGAAGAAAGTGAGAGCAACGCATGAGTGTATAAGTCCAAAGTGCTTGAATAGCTTTGAAATGGCACTTGCAGCTCGTCCTTTAAATTGTACTGGGTCCAATCATTGACAAGAGGAACTGTGCATGTTTGAACAATGCAAAATGAATGGACTACAATAGTATAAAATTGGCCATCTTGTTTCTAATGTGAACTCACCACATTTGAATGCATCCTGGCGCATGTTGGCCGAATGTAAAATAGTGCGAGCTCTCATCAATCTGATTCAGATTCGCATTTTATGCGCTCTTTTAGCCTGGCTCCAGTCGAATTTGTATATTACTTTGCTGGTCAGATTTGCCTCTATGTTCCTTTGCAGAGGATATATAATTGAACATGGGATCTGTAGCCAGAGTAACTCTGGTAATGTGCTCTGGATCTTGGTTTACACTTTATGCGCTGGCATGTCCGCCATTACTGAGTGCAGGGAAGTCATAAGGGGAAGTTTTGTTGGCTTATCTACTTAATACAAGCACTTATCTTGATAAAAAATATATAAACCAGTTTGAATTCGACAGTCAAGAGAAATCGTTTTGGTATATTTATAAGTGTTTGAGGTGAGAAGGTTGCCAACCGAACGGTAACACAGAATGGTTCCAAATGGACAAATAGTTCGGCTTTTTCCTCTTTGTAGCACGTTTGTTCAATCTTTGGCCAACATAGATGAGAGTATACCGAATATAAAATTCATGGCGTTTTGTCTCTGTATGTTCAGGCACAACAATTTATCAAATCAAGTGCCAGTCGTATAATAATAAAGTGATCAACCACTTTTGGTATTTATTCGGTAAGCTTTAGTAAACCACTTGCGATATAAGGAGAGAGCTCATCGACAACTAGCTAAAGTAGGCATTTGCGTTTACTTTTATAAATGTTCACAATGCAATTTAAATAAATACTGAAAATACATTGGCCCTGATGCAAATGTTTAATGGAGGATTTTTATACTTGTACACTAACCTAATTGCATAGCTAGATATTCCGCTTTCAAATTTTGTTTTACTTGTACCTGAACATATTTCTTACTGATATTTATCGAACTTACACCAAGAAAGATTTTTTTCACGTTTGCTATTGTGAAGAAAACTCATCCCGTTCTCATTAATAATGTCTGCTATCAAAGAAATACTGACATGCTGACATGCTTCATTCCTGCTTTTTCAGGATTATCAATTCGAAACATCTTTATGGGAAGACCTATCTTAAGTCATTAAAGCGAAATGCACATACATGTACCCAATGTCCGAGACATTCATCATTTGTCCAAAATTAGATATGGCTATAAAGGAAACAACAATCTGCGCATGCGCTAAGCAGACTGCGCATGCGCAGTCTGGTCAGCGCATGCACAGATCAAAAGTACCTTAAAGCAACACAATCAAAGAAGGCAGTTTGATTTTCCTTGAGTTGACATGTTTGTAATTCCATTAGCTCTATCGTTTAGTGGTCGATAGCAGCTTTCCGCTGAGTTTTATCAGGCGTGACTTTACAGTGAAACGCACTTTGAATGAGATTTTCAAGATAAGCTTAATGGCTTCAAAATGGTCATTAATTAAGCAATCACTAGAAAGATTGCATGATAAAACCGCGAAGTTTATTTGCGAAGATAATAAGTGTTGCACACTTGCGTTTTAATGTCGATAAATATGAAATGCGCTAAATTGGTGCTGTGGCGCGAGATAAGATCGATGCTTTATGCAGTATGTGTAAACAGGAAGAATCTGATCAGTGTGTAGGCTTCCTACGCATTCTGACCAGGTTTTCTTAATCCCCCCCCCCCCCCCGAATCTCTTTTAATCCCGGAGAAACTAACTTATACATTGGCTCATTGGTTTAAAGCTTTCTTCCCAGTGGTCGATTTTTTTTCGGCTTCAGCCGTACATGTACATATAACCTTACTGTTGAAGCCTTATGCTTTTGGGTAATTGTTCGTTTGAACTGCGAAAGAGAAGATGAACTTCGAATCCTAAGGTCTCATTTATTCAAAAGTCTTAGGAAAGAAGGTAAAATGACGTTTCAAAAAAACATAATCTAGTAAAGGGAATATTAAAGTTTTATTTCATAAGTTATAGTCGGAAATGTCGTTTACTCTTTCGGCATAAGATCAGTAAAATAAGCTTGGGCATCAGAATTTACGATTGGGCCTCCTGTGCTTGCAGTAGGTGCGGGTGGGGTTGTTCGGACATTTTTTCTCTCGTCTATCGTTTTCGTTTCTCTCTTCTTTCTCCCTCTCTTTGGGAGACGGTCCGATATAGACTGAAATACTGTCTCAAAGGGCCGTTAAACCCATAACACCCAATCAACCAAAATCATTCTAAAGAGAATTTTATGACGAAAACATAGATAAACCGGTTACAATTCTGGCAGCGTTCAAACGGACTCTTTCAATTCGAACTAATTTTGCCAGACTGCACAACCGTCTCAAACCTCACTTGCATATTCTAACAGCTGTCGTACATATGTTCATTAGCCTACTGACAGTTGTTTTGGAAAATTGATATTTTTTTTTATGATTTAAAATGTATTTACTTTGATGCAGATTTTATAATTGCGTCAGTGTGGTTGGTCTACCTATTATTAGATGATAAAATTACACCAAACTGTTAATCTACGATTTCCAAAACGGTGTTATCCATAATGAGTTCAAAAGTCTGATCTATAAGGGTATTTGATACCAGCATGACTTCTGTTGTGTGTGAAAGTAATGTTGTATCAGTGAAATAAAAACACGTTTTATGAAAATGGGTCTAAAAATTGGAAAAATAGTTATCAAAACGGGACTTGTTAAGGTGAATATTAATTTTAGAAAAACGTCCATTTAGCGAAACTTTTTGTTGCGCACTCTACCGAAAACGTAGTTTTGTTACCTTCCCCGGCCTTGCGACATCTCCGTTTTCAAAGTTAATAAGTTCCGTCATTTTCCTTTTCTTTTAATTGTTGTTTCATAACACAATTACTTCACGTGAACATAAACCCGTACTTTGACAAAACGCCTCGACAAGAACGGTCCACAACTGATCAAAGTCTGAAAATTTTCCAAATAATGCTGCAAAAGACTTAAAGGCTTTGGAAAACTCGGGAGAAGAAGATTCTATTAGATGAAACTGGTTAGGTCCTAGATTAAAGAGGGGACAGGGACGACCTTTGCCAGCACAACTAGGGCAGCTGAAAACAGGACAAGGTGGAGAAGGATTGTAGCGAATATGTTCTATAAAAGGGTTATCCTTTGGAAGCAAGGATCACACCAAAGAACTGAAAACTGTCGAGGGTACAAGTTTTCTGGGCCAGACTAGCTAGTTTCGGCCAATTAGGCCTCATCAGTGACCCTCAAATATTTTTAAAGTTCTACAATGGAATCAATGATCCCAAAGGACTAGAAAATAAAATCTACACTATGATGAAGGGCAGGGAGACTTTTTACAGTGACCACACAGTCCCAATCACCAGCTGTAGTGAAGTTCAATATGTTCTATAAAAGGGTTATCCTTTGGAAGCAAGGATCACACCAAAGAACTGAAAACTGTCGAGTGTACAAGTTTTCTGGGCCAGACTAGCTAGTTTCGGCCAACTAGCTAGTCAACTGTAGTGCCCAAACGATCTTGCAAGGTTACGGGATATAAAATTATAGAAAAAATGTAGCATATGTTAAGATTCCTTTAAATGGAACTGGTTGACGTGTCTGAACTACTTCGAGAAGCGTATTGCAAAGCATCATGACGGGAGTTGTAATATCAAAAGGCCATCCTTGATTTAAAGCATTAGAGACATAACATCATTGACATTTTGCACACGATTGATAAGTCTCCCTGCATTTGAAAGTCTTAAATAATCGAATTTTATCACTTTTGTCCATTAAGCCTGCTCGATTTTTCCATGATGATGTTTGCTTGAGTGCTCACAACCAGAGCAGCGATACTACAAAACCAATAAAGTGGATGTGCGCCAGTAAAGACTCAAATCAGTCTGGGCATCCGCCAAGTCTGATCAGAGTCTTAACTATGTGCTTAAAGGGTAGCTAAGGGGTTCTATGTGGACCATGAAAACTGAGATCAGACTGGGCGGATGCCCAGGCTAATATGAGTCTTCACTGGATGCACGTAACACTTTGTTGGATTTGTCGTTTCGCGGTTCATCTTATAATCTCTTAATATTGGCAATTCTTTAAGCGATTGCTGCTTGTATACTCTACAAAATTTCGAACAAGTTGGTTCGACTAATAGACGGTATGTCCAAAAAGCTCCCGAAGATATGGCAAACAAAGCAGACCGTTATCGGACTGCTCTTCGGTCTAATTACAAGCTACAATGTTTGCTTCGGCATCCTGGCCCAATACTTTTTGGACCGAAGTTGTACTATGCTGTATAAGCTGCAATGGCAATAAAGCCTTTTACGCACAAACCAGACAAGAGCCTTATAGCGCGTGCAACTCGACCATGAATGTCTTTGGTCGAGCTAGGGATAGACTTTCTTTTTTGCTCTAGTTTTGACTTTCTATTTTGCTCTAGTTTTTACCTCTACTTGCTGCATCATAGTTTTCTGATAAATTTAAGTGTTTTAACTTAATGTTTTACTGATGCGTAAGGAAGCCGGTTCGCAGACCAACAATTATTTGTTTTGTTTTGTTAGCTGCATTGGAAAGGAGTGCAAAGTTGCGCGCGTAGTTTAAGCTATTGTCCGTTATTAGGCGGAATCTTACAATGTGATTTTTTCCCTTGTACACGTGTTTCTAGGATTGTGGTCATCTGTATGGCTTTTACTTTCATTCCTGTATTGTTTTGTGGTTAAAAAAAGAAAATAGTCGATTGATTGATTTTGCTCGTATTGGTGGACAGTTCCTCCGTGTTGGTCTGGGTGTACATGTATCTGGTAACAAAAATGTACTGTTCCGCATTGTTTGTCTTTCTGCTCCCTCCTTCAATCGGTATCTTGGTTTGGTTATGCCTCTACGCTTGTGGCTTTTCTTGGTATCTTAAATTGTACAGTCAACTTCCGATATCTCAAAGTAGACGTGCATCCTGATTATTGATATCTCAAAGTAAATTTTCCGGTCCCGGAAAATTTACTATGAGATATCAATAGTTTGAGATGACAGATGTCGAAATGTATATAAAAGTAGATGTGTCCAAATTATATTATTTGATATAAGAGAGTAGTTTGAGATATCAATTTTCGAGATATCGAGAGTTGACTGTACTCAAACTCTTGTAATTTCCTTTTTACCATGTTACGTCTGATGCTTTTTTTCTTCTTTTTTTTTTTGGTTATTAATTTCAAATTACAGATACCATAAAAATGAAACAAAATTAAGATGTGAAAGCAAATTCTTTCATCAAGTTAGTAAATTCCAGAATAATGGATTCGTGAAAGCCCATTTTCATGACCACGAAGAAATAAAGAGCAGATAATTAGACATTTTAGTCGGAGGGGTCCAAACGAACAAACAACATACTCTGCGTGATACTTTGAATTTCAACGTAAACGCTATAGTTTTAACCAAGCCAAGTCAAGGAAAACGTATCAAAGGAAAAGACATGTGAACATGCTATCTGCTTAAGACACGCCAGCATGCAAACGTTGCATGTACATGAAAAGGCAGCCTACTAAACAAATCAGTATCGCTCGACTGCTGATATAGCGGTCCCGGGTTCGAGACCCGCCGGAGGCGGAACTACGATTCTCGTATGTCCAACCATAAACGGATTTCATTGCACACAACCTTTCATTGTCATCCTCCCATCGTCCTGATGTGAATACGGTAAAAGGACGTAAAATCGCAAGTCATTTATCCAGCTAATCAACTACTAATGGCCACACCGTGAAAGGTTCGCACGCACGATTCGCATACCACAATGCTTTCACTTTAGGCTTTCTCGTTTTGTCATATGATGTTTATGTTGCTTTGATGGTAAATTAGGACTAAGCTGCAACACGACAAAACCAACAAAGTGGCATGTGCGCCCGGCGAAGTCTCAGATCAGCCTGGGCATCCACCCTGTCTGATCAGATCTTCGCTTGTGCTCTCAAAGGATAGGAAAGGGTCTAAACAAGCTCCAAGGGGACAGCAAAGATTCTGATGCTTAGGCTGATCTGAGGCCTCGCTGGGCACACATGCCACTTAGTTGATTTTGTCGAGTCGTCGCTCGGTTTTTTTTTTTTTTTTTTTTTTTTTTTTTTTCGTTTTTTTTCTTACTTGAAAGATTGATTAAATTCTTTGACAAATCGTATCGTAATTCTAATTTTCGTGTCATCTGGTGTAATTGGTTTGGGTCTTTACTAAGTCTGCAGACAATGATAAGAAGGAATCTGTCATCCTATTTGGTCAGCAGCATGAATCAGTCAAGAAACTCTATCAAGTTGTATTATCCTTCTATTTAGGATAGTCAGGTTGGCCAGACAAGCGTTAACATCTCGCGGGGCTCTTGATGAATTCAAATATTATTAATTGATATAAACTGAAAGAATTTAAAAACTTCACTTTTTATTCCTGGCTGCTGATGCTTTCATTTGTAATAGTGTTAAGTATTTTACGATAAAGTGTTTGAAACTTCTCAAATTTCAAGATTAAGCAGTTTACATGTATTCTTATCATTTACTTTAATGGCGTCAGAAAAGAGCGTTACCTATCTGAAACGCATGAGGCAATGACGGCGTTATCTTATGCAACACTCTTTTTGACGATTTTTACTGTCTTACTATTGTTACGTCATCCACGTTGGTTTGCAATTATCATTGCAGTTGATGCTGTCACGTAAAACCTATTACGGAAGCGGTGTCGACGTGAGTTAACGTCATGACCTCTAGTTGTTCATATCGGGTAGCTGCTTTACTGGCGGTCTTTTAACCTTCCTTTGAACCGTGGACGTTGTATGAGATTGTAAATTGCCGTAATTAACGCATAGAATTATCTCGCGACGTCATCTTTTGAAATTTCAGCACTTAACTGGCCCCAAACGCTGCACCAGTTTGCGATATTTAGGCGCGGTAGGCCAAATAAAGCCACTGACGGAGTTCAAACTTTTAAAATTCAATTTGATATTTTAAGAGAAATGTGTCATCAGAATACTGTATACATAAAGTGATCCATTAGTACACTGCACTAAAAACCCGATGAGCACGTACTTATTCCTAACAGATTCAGTTGAACGATTTCAAGTTCAAGAAACGGATACATGTATAATCAGGAATAAAAGAAAATATTTGTTGTAAAATTCCGATGGAAAAAGCTACATTTGTCTCTGAGATATTCAAAATTAATGGTTGGAAGTTTTTAATCCTTTCAGCATATTTCCATTTACTTGTAAAGCTCTTAGAAAAAATGTGACTACAAGTAGAATTTAGGCAAAATTCGGATTTACGCCAAGACATGTAAGGCGTCTTCAATGACCTTGAGTTGATTCTGTCAAGAAAAAGAAATACTTTCTGAATTTTGTCTGGTTTACATAAAATTTACGGGGGTGGTTGGGTGTTGCGATGGTGCTGTGTCGTCCGACTGATTTGGAACATTGTTGGGCAAGGGCCTATTGTGCTTGCAGTAGGTGCGGGCGGGGGTTGTTTGGACATTTCTCCCTCGTCTATCATTTATCTTCTTTTTCCCTCTCTCCGGGAGACGGCCCGATACTGCCTCAAAGGGCCGTTAAATCCAAAACAATCACTCAATCCATAAACTTAACAATAGTGGTTAAAATGCTGAATAATTCTTTTTTGATCTTTTTTGACTCGCCGAGAGAAACTATATCTCGCGGTATTTTCGAACATTATTTGCATCTTTATTAAGCAAAGTTTATATTTATTGTATAAGCATTTCATTCCTCGCCTTCATTGTATGGTTCAATTACAGTATCTAATGCTGGAACGACAGTTATTTTTCTGTAAATAAGTAAATTAAGTATAGAGTAAAACGTTATATACATTTGTACTCCTCAAAAGAAATTTTGCACCACCTTACTTTTTCCATGATAGAGTTAATGCAAAACAGTCATATTTCACCTGTGTAAAAAGTCATATGAGTAGCAATGAAACACATGGTTATTTGTAATATTAACAGGCTTATGTTTCAGTATTATAAATCTGAAAAGTTGGTCTTCGGCTCCGTCCGTCTTAGTAGATATAGGTTTTTAAAGAGTAAAAGATGATGATTTTCCATATGGTTTGTTAAGAGCCAATGTCACTAGTCGGTCAGAAACTTGTTGCTGCCCCGACGGGGCTCAGTATGGTCTACAATTTTGTCAGGTGTTTACAGAGGCATAAATGTGTGAGTTACGGAAACCATTTCTTCTATACCTCATGAAAATTCGTTGATTTAGCATTATGTCTATGGAAAATAAATGGTGATGCAAAACTTCTTTTGAGTAGTATATGAGCCGCGACACGACAAAACCAACAATGTGGTTGTGCGCCCAGTGCAGACTCAAATCAGCCTGGGAACCTACCCAGTCCGATCAGACTCTTCGCTAAGCGCTTAAAGGGTAGCTAAGGGTCTAAGCTACCTCCATGCGGACAGCGAAGACTCTGATCAGACTGGGTGGATGCCCAGGCTGATCTGAGTCTGCGCTGGGCGCACAACCACATTGTTGGTTTTGTCGTGTCGCGGCTCATATAAAGAAGCCATGAGACCCTCGGATCTATAAATGCTCGACTTCCAAAAATTCCAACGCATGTGCACAAAATAAAACACAAGTTGTATGTATGTCGATGCAATGTTTTACACAACGTTGAAACGACGTGGTATCAGTGTCGATGCAATGTATCTCACTACATTGAGACGACGGGGTATCAATGTCGATGCAACGTCTTACGCAACGTTAAACGACGTGATATCAAGGAACATATAAGGTCTTACACAACGTTGAAACGATGTTGTAAAATGTCGATGCAACGTCTTACAAAACGTTAAACAGATATGGCATCGGTGTAGATACAACCTCTTAAACAAGGACGAGGTTGAGAAGACTTAGTGTCAATGTATATTCTCAGTCATACACAATGTTAAAACGACGTAGCATCAATGTTGATGCAAAGTCCTACACGACGTTAAATCGGCGAGGTATCAATGTTAATGCAACGTACAACGAAACGACGTGATATCAATATTAATGCAACGTTGTACGTTGCATCAACATTGATATCACATCGTTTCAGCGCTGTTTACCCGCTGAGTAAATTTCTATTACTACAGTCTTATTTCTTCTTCTTTTTCAGACATGCTGAGAAAGGAATGCTATCGAAGGCCTAGATAACGATTCCATAATTTAACGATATTCATGGTATTATGATTGACTGGAACTGCGAAACTACAACTGATTAATCTGTTCCTTCCATACTAGACAAGTGAATTCAGTCTGACAGATAATTTTTGCTTCACACTGAGAAAGAACATATTACTAA
Organism: Ctena decussata; assembly: GCA_963989385.1. NCBI lineage: Eukaryota > Metazoa > Mollusca > Bivalvia > Lucinida > Lucinidae > Ctena > Ctena decussata. Next base: position 74,587,097 of record OZ022498.1, on the reverse strand, counting down.
CGTCGACTCTTGGATCTAATATTCTCTTTCAAAGAAATTGTCAATACTATCCAGACATTTTTTACAATAGTTTGAATGTCCTGGTATGCAAAAATGTCTTACTCCGCCGTGCTACACAAAAAAGCAAAGCAAAAATAAGTCAGTGATTTGTCAGTGAGTTTTGTTTAAAAAAGCAAACAGTATTACAGCTGAAAACTGAAAAAAGTGCTACAGGGAGGCTGATAGAAGTGCTACAGGGAAAAGCAAAGCAAAGATCCGTCAGTGATTTGATAGTGAGATTTCTTTAAAAAATCAAATAGTATAACAGCTGAAAATCGGGACGAACAATCATGGAAAATATAACAGAGGTCTCAACCGCTCCTTTCAATGAAAGCGTAGTCGATCAGAACGTTACACTTACTAAATTATGGGAATTTTACTATCATTATTTTAAGATCCATGGATACATAAGTATTTGTGTTTGCTTGTTTGGCTTTTTGGCCAATATAGCGAATATAGTGGTACTCACAAGAAAGAATATGATAACTTCCACGAATGTGATATTAACGTGGCTGGCTGTGGCAGATCTCATGACGATGTTGGATTATTTCCCCTTTGCCATGCATTTTTACATCTTAAAAGATCCTGATCTGGTGTTTCCACAAACACGTGGTTATGGGTGGATATGTTATCTTGTTTTTCATGCAAATTTCAGCGTCATGTGTCACTCCACTGCCATCTGGTTGACAATATGTCTCGCCACTTTTCGCTTCGTATGTATATGGTTTCCGACGAAAGGATCGTCTTACTGTACAGTGATACGCGCAAAGCAGTTCATTGCAATCATAATTGGATCAGTTGTAGTCTTATGTATACCAAATATTGTTATAAACTACATGACGAGTGATCATAAAAATCAGACAGTGAACAATGTCACAAAACTTGACACCGTTTACAGTATGTACTATCGGAATGGAGGAGCGTACGAACATATAGACAAACTGAATAAAATGATACAAGCCATTATCTTTAAGATCGTGCCATGTGTGTTGTTGACAATCCTTACCATTCTGTTGATCACAGCCATGCACAGAGCTTACAAAAGAAGAAGAGCCCTTAAAAACCAGGGCAAACGGGAGGAGTCGGATCGCCATGGAGAACACAATCGGACAACTAGAATGCTTCTAGCTGTCGTCGTATTGTTTCTTCTGACCGAACTTCCTCAGGGAATCCTCACAATCCTAGGCCTTATATTAGAAAATTTTCAGTATGATGTCTACTATCCGTTGGGAGACCTTATGGATATTATGGCGCTTTGTAACAATGCTATTAATTTTGTTCTTTACTGTACGATGAGTCGCCAGTTTAGAGACACTTTTGTGAATACGTTCTGCACGTTCTGTCCGAAATCAAGGCCTGGTTGGATGAAACTGAAACTTGTGAAAACAACACAAAACGGTAATACTGTGATAACTGAACATACTAATGTATAATATGGTTTGTTTTGTCTCGCTGACCAAATGGACTTTCATTAAGACTATACAGATGCTAAAAAGTTTCATCCAGTTGACACATAACATTAAAATAGACCAATTTCAGGCCCAGAGGTTAATATTTGAGTACATTCTCAAACTCAAAATAAAGCACACCGATTGGCTGCTTCCGAGCATATGCTCGGAAGCAGCCAATCAGTGAGCTTTATTTTGAGTTTGACATTCTTCTCAAGTCTTATAACCTCGAACCCTGGGCGATGCATCGAAGCTGATACAGGATTTTATCAAAGGCATCTTAGCCGTTAGTGTGATTGCAAATAAGTAAAAAAAAGTCTTAATCAGTATCATCAACAGCCATCAGAGACCAAGCCGCCCTTATGATTAAAATCGCTTTGAAAGCACCTGGCGCGGTCATACATTTGTTCTTTAACTTGAATACCGTAAAACATTGAATATCTGCTGTATCAGAAGTTCACGGTTTAATGAATATGACATATTGGTGCATATAAATTTTGGCGGTCATGAGCTACATGTACATTGGCTCCACATACTAATGAAAATTTGATGTGAATTTGTGACACAGAATTGTTCTTACTTTTCGATCTAACTATAACATTGTGGCATCTATTAGAATCGCCTCATCGAGGCGATTTTAATGAGATGCCACGATGCATATTTTAATGGAAAGGTATAAGAAAAATCTTAAAAAAAAAAAACAACCTCATCAAATACTCCGTTTTATCTGAACCTCAGCTATGCTGTGCTGTTATGCTATGTATGTAATAATGGCAAAATTATACTTAAGCGCTCTTTGCCTTACATGTAACCGCGAATATCGCCAAAATTCAGTAACTGCCAAAAGTAAACAATTTACAGTAGTTTGAATATCAACTTTAAATTAAGCACTGTGTCTTGTACACATATCAATACAGCGCAGAACCCTGACCTGATAAGCAATTCAAATATGCACCATGTTGATAAGTGCGTGCCACTGAAACATGTGTATTTCTCAAAAACGGCAGAAAGTTGATTCAAAATATATTGAAGTCAATAAAGCCACAACAAGGTCATAAGAAACAAAAATGATCATTGTAGTTGATGCAATAAATATGCTTGTACAAAAGCTCATTCGTTTATTTTAGTTGCCATGACTCTCCTCTGTAAGCGTAAGTAGCAGGCATAGAAAAGTTTATTCGTAAATACAACGTTGCGTTTGAAATTTTTGTTCAGGTAGGGCCTACAGCTTTTTTCCTTGAAAATTGATTTGTTTTCTAAATTGGCGAAGGCATAATCGTAGTCTGTATAGTTCTTCCGAAAGGTTGTAAGAGGTAAAAAGCCATTACGATAATATTTCAGGAATGAATTTATCACATAGATACAGAATTTTGAGCTGCCTAAGGAGCAACCTGCACGTTTGATAAAGCTGAGCGTTCAGAGTCTTCATCCTGCCCACCAGTCCGATAAAATTTTCCCGGTCTGATAATGTTTATCAGCCCGTTACTAGCGTCAACGACGTCGCGTGAGATACTGCGACATTGAAATGGCGAGTGCGATATGGCAAAACAAAAAATTCCCCATGTTTTCAGAGCTTATATCTCTCGATCTTATATCTCTCTTATAATCCATCATAGACATAAATGTGACCACTCATTTTTTAATCTGATCACAAGGAAAACATTGGTGTAAAAATAAATATGAAACGACTGAATTTTTGTTTCGCTACAAAACGGACAGTGCTACTAAACTTGGTGACCGGTAAACATTTCTGCAGGAACAGTGATGCTGTGTGTTTTACTAACCTATCGCAAGATGCCTGCCTCGTTTCATTTAACAAGAAAATATTACAGCCACAGGCGGGAGTCGCAGTTGTTGTTTGCTAGATTCCCTATTAGGCCTAGACCTTCAGCAGTAGATCTAGTAGCAAGGTTCCACCACTTCAAAAATGTTGATTTCTAGCAACTATATTTCAGTACATTTTTTCTTAACTAGAAGTCATATGATAAATAGAGATTATTACATGGATTTGTCAGCCCGAGACTCCAATATCGGACCGAGAGCAAGCCTCGGTCCGCTATTGGAGTCTCGAGCTGATAAATCGGATGATAACCCATGTAAACAATCTCTTTTTATCAGATAACGTAGCTGTTATTCTGTAGATAATGTCGTGTCATAAAAATCGTGTCCCTACATGTGTAATAACACTTTCTTCGGCGCGTACATGTAATGTCGCTGACAACGACCGTGTCAGCAAACTCAGGCACGTTACTATGAATTTCGTATGAAATTACCACTCATGTGAGATCCTCCATTACTTCAAAGAGAGCTCCTGGAGTTTCTCAGTATGTGCGTACATGTATTATAAGATATTAAGGTACCGTATACAATGGGCCATAAAACGGAATGATGTTTTTCAGTTCTACTAGACCCCAAATATCCAAATCAGTCATATGAAATTCTGCTAAGAGATGGGTTTTTTCCTTCGTAAGCAATCCCTAAAATCTAGGTCCGTCTTGGATGGATCTAGAGTTTTGGAATTACTTTGAAAGGGTTAAGAAACCATCTGATAAGCAAAGAAATTATAGATACTCACCCTCTGGAACGGGCATAGCCCAGGGGTTTTAAGGAACTGTAGAATTATTGATCTCCTTTAGGCAAGCATTTAAGTCCCCGGCAGTGAACCCGTCGGGGAAAGAACATACCCCCCCCCCCCCCAAAAAAAAGAAAAAAAAAAAAAAAGATTTTGCTGGAGCTGCGAAAGTATCTCACCTTGATTAAAGCAATTTAACAGCCCGGCGACAGCTCGCTTGTCTTCCTGACTGAGAATGGCAGAGGCTTTTAACGCCCTAGTGGTATTAACCACTGTCTAAAAGCCTCGTATTGGAAGTCAGGGGTACAGGCGAGGTAACCTCGAAAATTCTCAGCCACTGCCACGCGGCGGGTGATTACTACTGAGTACCGCAAGGTAGATCCAGCTAACGCACCTCTCATTGCGGCCCAGTTATGCCACAGCGTGGCAACGGCTGACAAAGCATAAGCCATGAGACGGAGAGCAGGGTTGTCATCGGAGGCCGTCCATGTAGCGAAAAAGTATATCAGGGCTAGGGGCAAGGTCGGCGAGGAGTTCGAGTCTGCGGTAAGTTACCAAGAAGCGTCAACGAGTAAGGAGGGAGATGGGGAGTGACCAGAAAGTATTGCGAAATAGGGGGAAGGGAGTTTAGCGAAAGAGGGGGAGGGTAGGGCTAGGACTGAGACAGAGGGAGATTTTGAGAATAGGGCGCGGGATGGGGGTCGGGGTGTTGGGTTTATAGATTTACCGGGGGAGGGGGAGTTTAGAAGGATGCTGAGAAATCTTCTCGCCGACCTTGACTGGGCGCAAATTCATGACGATGCCCGATTTGGGTGACTGAAAGATCCAACTTTGAAATAACGGAGTCTACTTCAGTGTTACGCATTGCCGACTCCCTGCACGAGGTGGTCTCCCGACGGTTTGGGCTAGATGTCTTTGACATCCCTCAAACCGAGAGGGCGATCCCGAATACAGGGAGCGTGGACATAGCTTTCACCATGGCTGCCCTAGCCGCCTGTCGGTTTGGGGTGTTGTTCAGGTCAACCGTGGACCCATACGACACCCCAAGCCAGGCATTGGCACCTTGCGGCTTCCAGATTACAGACCTGGAAGCTAGGGCGGAAGTTAGAGAGAAAGAAGAAAGAATAGCCATGGTGCCAGGGGACAGGGAAAGAATAGATGAAGAGGCTTGTCTCGATAGTATTCTCCGGGATGAGATAATGGCCCAAACTGCAGAGGCGGCGGCTACTAGTAAGGAGCGGGGAATGGTTGGTTTGTTTCAGCTGAGTGGGGAGGGGGAGGGTTCAGTAGAGGCGTTTTGGGAAGGAGAAGGGGGTGACCGGAGTAGGAAGGGGGAGGGGAGTGTTCGGTAGAGGCGATTTGGAAGGAGAAGGGGGTGTACGGAAGGGGGAGAAGGAGAAGGGAGCTCAGGGTCAGGGGGCGGAGGGCCGCAAATTCGGTGAGAATCGAAATTTAAGTCGGAATTGAAAGAGTCAGTACAACTTGTGATCAAGGTCCCCATGAAGGCCGTACGGTGGGAGATAGCCTGCGTACACAGTCTTTTCCCGAAGCTGTCTGAACAAAAGAGCTCGTTCGGGACAAGCTGGAGACGATGGCATCACAGGAGCGGAGAAGGATAATAGGAGAAGGCAAGGGGAAGGGTAAAGGTAAGAAGTAATTCGTTGAAGTGGTAAGTAAGTAAATAAGTAAGTACATGTAAGTAAGTAAGGTTGTTCCAATTAAGTAAGATCATTGCCATTATCTCCTCTCGGACCTTAGAAAAATTAGGGCTGAACGAGTAAGTAGGTAAGTAAGTTATGTTGTTTAACGTCCCATTAAACAGCTATGGTCATGTCGAGACGGTCGCCTCAGTGATTTTTTTTTATTTTCAAGGGCCTTTCATGTAAATACATGTATGTCTGTTATCTCTATGACCATTAAATGGATTTTCACCAAACTCGCTAGAATATATCAATGAGCTAGTTTTAGTTTAAACATATTTTATTGCCAAAAACAACTGACAAATGGGTCGGACCACAAGTTCTAACAACATTAATTACGGTCCTCCCCATGAGAATGCTATACAGAACAGATATAGGCAATGACATACATATATCATTATTTTGAAATTACTAAATACTGCTTACCAAAAGACACTTAGAATGTGAAAACAAAACGAGTTGGAAAGCAATTATAACACTCAGAACACATCTTTAACATCATAAAGAGATGTTTTAAGTTTTTCTCTTAAAAGAACTGATGGTAAATAATTAATAAATGAGAAGGAGAAACAAGTAATATAGATCAATAAACCTGAAATAATAACAGTAAATAAATGTAATAACTAAATCAGCGTGGTAAAATAATAGAAACAAACTAATATTTATAAATGATAATAAAAAAACCAGATAATAAAGATTGATAAGAGATAAAAGAAATAACAGAAATTATAAAAATAAGTAATTAAAAATAAATAAATAAATAACAGATGAGCTGCAGATAATTTGTGACCTTGATATAAATTTTGATGTCATGGGATCCAAAAGTTTTATCCTTATTAAATTACTTGTGTGTATCATATAACTATAAACAGATTAGCTTGGGCACATGAATTATTGGGAGATGCAAAACTAAAATCTTAAAAGGTTCCTTCAAGAGCAGAGAATACATACAGAAGTAGGAACATAGGCCAGACTACGTAGTTTCGGCTAATTAAGCCTCCATTCCAAGGCCACCATTCCAAGGCGGTGCTTCTGTTATGGTTTTCTGTTCTTGTAATTGTCTGTCGGTTTTCCATCAGACTTTGGCTTTTTTACATTATCCAAAAAGTAGCCTCGTAGCCATCTACTTGGAAAGAGCTTACCCTTGGTGTTTCCCGTCGTCTTATTTTGCTCTGTATGACGTCTTTATCTTTTGAATGTTTCCTTTTCCATTTGGTGTTAAGTACATGATGTGATAAATAACTGAGCCGCGACTCGTCAAAGGCAACAAAATGGTTGTGCGCCCAGCGCAGACTCAGATCAGCCTGGGCATCCGCCCAGTCTGATCAGAGTCATCGCTGTCCGCAAGTAGGTAGCTTATACCCTTTGCTACCCTTTAAGCGCTTAGCAAAGAGTCTGATCAGAATGAGCGGATGTCCAGGCTGATCTGAGTCTGCGCGGGGCGCACAACCACATTGTTGGTTTTCTCGTGTCGCGGCTCAATTTATTGTTTATCATGCAAGTTCCTGATCATTGCCATCGTATCTAGTTTGATTAGGTTTTGTGAATTTTGGCCCTATTTCCAAGGTCAGAGTTGTCTGAACTTTTTACCCTGTTAATATACTTGGAACAACTTTTATAGGTTATATGATTAACAGCACCTGACTCGTAAGTCAGAGGTCCTGGGTTCGAATCCCGGTCTGGCCACATACTTTCGTTTCTCCTTCCGCTGATTCAAGAAGGGCAGTTGTCAGTTACTGGCGAAAGTATGTGCACTTAGTACTGGTTAACCGCTTAGGAGGTCTAAGCCTGCCCAGGAATAGTGTGGTTAGGTTAACTGACCGTCCCGGCATGACCTTAGTTGTTTACCTTGGACGTTAAGCATCAAATCAACCAACCAACCAAAATGATTAACAGATCCCGGCTCCTAGTTAGATATTGGTGAACATGACCTTACTTTTAAGGCTGACAAATGTTTTGAAGAAAAATAATACTGTCGTATATTTGCTGGCGACGGACTTTTATTTTTCGCAAAACCTATTTAAGTTTCATTTAAAAAAAGCAAAAGGCCGCCAGTATGTATCATCTAAACGCTACCGTTTTGAAATGCTTTGTACAGTCAAAAATACAAAGAAGAATAGAAATTTGTACGCGTAAAGTACTAGGATTCATGACGTCATACTTAGATAACACGCACAAGTTTTACGAAAATACATACTATCCGAATGCCTTCTGTGGATGAAACACTTATTTTCCCAATTTACGGTAATGTAGCTTTACGGAACTGCACTTGTTATATTTTTGTTCTTGTTTTGGTTGTGACTTTGGATAATCTGATTTACGTATATGTGTGTTTCATTTCGCACTGAAGCACGGGTTGTATTTATTTCTAAATAATCATATGTCAGATCAGAAAGAGTTTATTTCGATTTTTTTGTCTGATACCGCGTTTTCTAGATATTTATTTGTGAAGTATACCAACACAAATATACAATTTTTACACATGCAAAGTGATTATTTTTATCCTTTGGTACCACAGGACATATTCTGAGAAATCAGATTTTTTATTGGCTTAGACTCTTATTCTAGCTCATCGCTGTTTAATCATTTCAACCCTTTTTGATACTAATCAGTCTTTGAATCGACTGCCTCATTAAAAATTAAGAAATTACAATATGCTTTTCTCTGGCTTTCGTAACCAGATATTGTCAGGATCACTGATGGGCCTTGAGTAGCCGAAACTGCGAAGTATGGCCCACGTTCCTTCTTTGACTTTTGATGGAACCCTTTAAGATTTTGATTAGATATTTTGTATAAGTTGACTACTTAGAAATACTAAAACGGTTGAACGGCTTGTTGAGTAAGAAGTACTCCAGTATTAACTACAAGGACGGATCTGGAATTTGTCATTTCCGATATAAATATGGCGATTTTCAGTTTTAATATGCAAACAATATCAAATATGGGCAATAAATGAATATGTAGTTATGGGTATCTATTTAGAATTGTATAAACGTTTGCTGGACATAAATCATTTTAGAACGTATTTTATGTGTCAGTCTAAATTGTTCTGAAAATAAAAATGGTAAACAAAAACATACGTCTGGGTGGTGTCTGTGTCCTCATCCCATACAATTTATCATGAATCTGTTGCAAAAATCCATCTGATAACAGGGATGTTATAACAGAATGCGATATGATGTCACATTAGAACTGTACTTGTAAGAAAAATATCAGGCAGAGCCTTTAGAAGTGATATTTAAGACAATTGGCTATATACTGCCGCATTCCATGATGTAACGCTCGATTAGTTAAATGACGTTACCTCCTTAGGTCATACGCAATCGCGACGTAAGCCAGTAAGAAACATGCTATTCTCCTTGTTAAATTCTGCAAACTGTACACACGTCCCTGCATTTACTGATTTACATCTTGCTTTATTCATAAATGTCCAAAATGAAAGTATTTACTTAGAATCGAGTACGACAGTTAGGGAAACTATATGCCTAAAACATAATCGTCCTTTGTACCGGCTTTGAAATATGGTTATGACGCAGTCATGCTAGAGCTGAGACATTACTGGTAGCGAGGATCATTTTATGATTTCACTGAAATTTGAGCCGCGGGACGAGAAAACCAACAAAGTAGTTGTGCGCCAAGCGAAGACTCAGATCAGCCTTGGCATCGGCCCAGGCCGATCAGATTCTTTACTTGGCGCTCAAAAAGTAGCTAAGGGTTTAAGCTACCTCCATGCGGACAGCGAAGAATCTGATCAGACTGGGTGGATGCCCAGGCCGATCTGAATCTGCGCTTGGCGCATAACCACTGTGTTGTTTTTCTCGTGTCGCGGCTCATTTATTGGTGCATGAAAATCTTTCAAATTGTTTGGCCATGTCCTCAACAAAAGGGAACCCTTAACTCACACATCATGACAACTACAATGCAATTAAGGACTCATATCATCTTTTTTAGAGTCTCTGTGGTCATGAAAGCTGTTGCATTGTTTAATGTTTATGATACTCGAAGGAATTTTCGTAGCTATTAAACTGATCAAATGTTATCATGACTACATGAAAAGCGAAATTTGATATTTAAAAACGTAAAATATATAATTTTATTTGTTTATTTATTCTTTTACTTTTTCATCGTTTTTTTTTCTTTCTTTTTTTCAGTTTGGGTAGGTGACGGACCACATATTTGAAAAAGGAGCTGTTCATTTGGTTTACCATGTCTATATTTTGTGAACATTTCTTTCTAATTTTGTGTATATACCACTTATCCATTTGCTTTTAGTGTGAGATATGAGATCTGATTGTATTAATTCCTGATCATTTGTACCTTCTTAATTTTCTCATCTATTAAACACCGGTCTTTTTTCTAAACTTAGTAGTTTTCCAAAGCGTCGGGTAAAATGTTGCTTATGGCAAGGTTCAGTATTGCCAGCAAGGCAGAACATATCACTTAGCCTTACAAATTCGCGCTAATGTTAACAAATAAGGAATGGTATCTCCATACGTTCAGAACTACTATCGTTTGATATCATTTCCTCACCATTCTTTTAAATGAGAAAGTAAATCTGGATGTTTTTTCGCCATTTCTACAAATGGAAGCATCATATGTGACTTCCAATTTACTTTACTGGCTAAAGAAACTGTTTGAAAATGGGTCTGCTCTTAAAAGGAAAAAACTTGCTCCTTTTAAGACTTGGCTCCTATGATGAAGAGAAGCACAAATTAAAATGGAGAATTTGCATTCCTTAATAGAGTTTCCATTCAGCTTAACGTGCAATAAGTAGTAATGCTGCATCGAAGCATTTAAACTAAATATTTTTAGCAATGGAAGTTTTTTACAGTTTGTTTAAACAATATTTTATTCAAAGATTTTATACATACATATGAATAATAGAGTGAAGCAATACAGGATCTGACAGTAAGCGTAACGCTTATATGTAAGTCATCTCCTGAGTGAAGCAATACAGGATCAATTTTTACAGTTATTAAATTAATTAATATGAAACCCTATATCTACAGAAGTTCAGTTCGTAAAGCGTTTCAGTTTCAATCTGGAAAGGTTCAAGTTGATTATCATAAAAATAGCAAAGCAACAAAAGTAAGACACTTGCGCATGATAGTATAGCATATCTGGTTGTACAACTCGTACATAGTAGCGCTGCTATATTTATTGAAGAATGAAGCGCACTGTGTTCTATAGTTCATATACGGAATATGCTCCATTTGGTTCTAAAGGTTCATGCTCCATTTGGTTCTAAAGGTTCATAGACGAATTATTCACAGACCGCTTACTGTCTCCACGATGAAGTTGCATATATTGTTGAAAAACAGTCATAAAAAATTAAATCATATAAATGTTGTCGTAACGGTCATAAAAAATTAATCATATAAATGTTGTCTTAAGTCCTACCTATTGCCAGACTGAGTACAATTGTACAAACATTTTAAGTAGCCAAATGCACTTTCGACTGTAACGCGACTGGATAATATCAAAACTTTGCAACAGTACATCCTGTGATATACTGTCGAAACCCCGACGTCATTTTGAAACGTCGCTTCTGATTAGCTGAATTATGGTTTTACGATGCTGAAAGCGCTTGCAGTGGGTACAAAATACATGTAGTACCCTTCGAAAGGTGAAAAATCCTCGCCCTCGTCTTCTGCATTTAGTTAGCCGTTTGGTCCGCTTGAAGGTTTCCTTACCCATCTATGATCCATCACAGGAAACGTACAAATCAAACAAAAAGACAGATGCTGTCGTAGACACTGTTCCGCTGTAAGTAGAAAAACTACGTATAAATGTTTTTGTGCTTTTGTAGCCCCTAACGCAAATTTTGGTCAATTAATAGATAGAAAAGAATTTAAATATAAGCAATGGACTTAATTTCGGGGTCCAATTACTTTTCACGCGACCAAGTCTTGTTTATACTTCGATAAACGCCTGAAAAATGAAATTCATCCCTTAGTAGTATGTAGGACGTTTCATCTAAGTTCTAGTACGCTTAGACTACGTTTCAACAAGTTGTTACTACGCATACAGTAAGAATTTCGAAATGTTAACTTTAAGTTGAAATTTTCACTCAAACGTAGCCAGGCCACGAATGTAGCTGTATTAAGTCGTATTCAATATGTATTCACTACGTTTTAACACGCATATTGCCGTTTTGGTACGTTTTAAATACGTAGAAAAACCTAGTCCTCAATATGTGACTGTGAGACTGAGGCTTATAGGACCTTTAGGTTATTCTTGTCAGGTTTTTGTACGTATTTAATGCGTTCCGTCTACGTTTTAGTACGTGTTCACTGTTCGCCACGTTTTACTACGTGTAACTACGTTTTACAAGGTATACGCTACCAATAACAAATGTCATGTTTGAGTTAAACATTCCAAATCAAACGTAACTTGGCCACGTATTAAGCTGTATCTATAAACGTATTCACTTCGTTTTACAACGTATACTGCCGTTTTGCCACGTTTAAAAAAAATAAGTAAAACCTAGCCCTCAATGCGTGACAGTGAGACTATGGCTTTATGAAAATGCGATTCGTTCTGTTCTAATTATTGTACTAGTACGACTAGTAGAAGCAAGACATAGGTTTAATTTTCCAGTGTCGTCGTAGTCGTCGGCGGCGTTAACTTTACATCGGGTTTTCTTGTTTAGCTCTGTGTTGTGACAACGTGCGTTCCGCAGAGTTCTTGTTTTAATCATCATTCCCACTTTCTTATATGAACGTAACATATTCAAATGAAGACAGCATATCGCGGCGCTATAAAATTTTGCCACACTTTAAAGTAGCATATTTCTTAGTGCCCCTGTTGGTCTGCACTTATTTTTATTTATTTTTTTTCCAGCAAATTTCTGATATTGACTTTCTTTATAATCTAAAGACCTTTCCGATTTGTATATATTTCCATCGACAAATTATGTGGATTATAGCACGGATTATAGCTTTTTGCCACGTAAAGGACGAAAACATATGCTGCCACATGCTGAAAACGATATTCATTACTAACTATATTGGCAATAATACTGTTTATTATTTATCTGAAATCTAACGTTAAGTTTTAATAATCACCACTTTATTCTGGGACATATGCAACACGTTGTCATTATTTGAACAATCGATGTCAACATATGTTCTAAATTTGTCTAAATTGACCGGTAGAATAAGTCAAACTGATAAAAACCCCTTTTATAAGTAAAAACAAACAACAGACAAAGCATATCGTGTTGCTTAGATTAAAAGGCCACTGACAAGACATAATATGAAACAATAAAAAAATTGTATCATTGCTTGATTAAAGTAGAGCGATCAAAGTACCGAATCATAAGTCCGAACTCAAATAATCCATATAAACATCGCCAAATCCGAAATATGTAGATATACAGACGTGGATCTCTAAAAGAGAGTGTGATCAGGTGCTCGTGAGTAGCATCACCTGCCTATTACAATAAGTATGCCATGTCTGTATAGCTGATGGAAAAATCAGTGAAAATGAAAGTCCGATAACTAAAAACGATACTGTGTTTTGGCCGTGGCCATCAGGTTGGAAATAAGTTTAGAAACGGCCATATCGTAGGGATCAACGAGGTCATGGTGTCTCTTAACTAACGTTTTAAGAGTTGACACTAGTTTCGCTCTGCGATAATCCCGTTACAACAATTTGCTGGTGAGTAGCTTCCCTCTATCATATAAAGTATTGATAGTTGAAACAGGCTTTAGCATAATGGGCTAACTGAGAGACATAAACTACGTATGCAGGTGCCGAAGGAACATTGCTACTCAGAAATGGAAAGTTAACTTTGGGAAAATTGAAGTCATCCCTCTTGTTATAAAGCCTAGTTACAAGCTTTCCGTTGTCAATCTAGTATGAGGCAGATGAACTGGACTCTGTAGGATCCTTCATTTTAATTTCACATGGGCAGATGACATAAACTCCATTTTTTTGTAATTATTCAGAGATAGAACATTTATGAACCTGTATATGAAGTTGAATTGCTGTGCAAGGCGTTTTTCACCTGCTTTTAAGAGACCCTGTATGAACTCCGCCTAATACCCGTACAGGAATATGTGGGAAAGTAAGGGGGCATAGTAAGTGCCCATTGGAATCCCAACTGTCTGTTGAAATACTTGCACGCTGAACTACACGTAAATATTGTCGATAATGTATTCCATCATTTCTGTGACATCAACTTCAGAATATATTGTAGAAACAGCAGAGTGGTCCTTAGCGAAGTATGTGTCCTGATACCGAGAACAATGTATTTATACTAACGATTTCCGTTTTTGTGGAAGAAACAATTGTTTATGATTATTTAATTTTAATTTGTCATTTGGTAGTGTAGTATAAAGCGTAGAGAAATCGAAGGTTTTATTCTGTCTACTTCAAAAAGCGCTTGGGCTTTTAAACTTTCCAAAAGGTCTTTAGAATGTTTTAAGATCCACATCTGATTTACGCCACCTCTGGTGTATGATAAATCACGGTATTTTTTTTTAAAAATCTGAGAGAGAGACTTGTTTGAACACTAAGCCGCGCTCGCAATATATCGTCGCATGCATAGATTTTAATTTAACTTTAGGATCCAATACAGTTCGGGAAGGTCAAGATCTTCCTCTGCTGTGCCAATTCCAAAGGAAAGCAGAGCCGTCTTATGGTTTTTCTAAGAATTCCCTCCTTTGTCAACGAAGTGTAGGGTTTCCGTCCGAAAAAACATTTAAACATAAGCTATAAGCACCTTAGTCTTCCATAGGAAACCTTGACTTGTTTACAATTGAAAGTTAAGATGTAAGGACACACCACTTTTGTCATCAGTTTTACAAAATGCGAACAACTATCCTGGGGCCTGTTTCACAAAAATTTACCGTACGATGAATCGTGCGATAATCGTACGTTTGGTCGTACGAGAATCGCACGATTCTCGCACGATCGTTTCATAAAAACATCGTACGACAGATAGTACGATTCTCGTAGGATTTTAGTTATACGATGGATCGCAGACGTGATGTGTATTAGCTTTGACAGATGTGTATTGGGTTTTATAAACACAAAAAGTAGCGATTTGTAATACAACGCAATCATGTCAAAGAAAAGGGTCAACAGGACCTACAATGAGGTTAAAGCCCTTCTCACTGAAGTAAGAAAGATGGATGGATGGATGCCTTGCGATTTTACGTCCGTTTCAACAGCATTTCAGTCGTATCAGGACGGTGGAAGGGTGATAATGAAAGGTTATGTGCAATGGAACCCTGTTTACGATTGAAACGATTTCCGCCTCCGGAAACGACCTCAGGACCGCTTGATCAGCAGGCCAGCGCTTAAACCACTGAGCTACCGGTGGCTTCTAAGTAAACATGGACGACTCCTAACCAAAGACACGAAGGATCGCACCTGGGAAATTTCAGTCCAAGGTTTAAAGTTTTTTATCCTTAGTTGCAGATCTTCAAAACCAAGATAAGTAGTAAAGGGTGTCACTACATAGTGACACCCTTTACTTCTAAGATATGAAAACAAAATTCCTATATAAATTCATTTTACAAAAGTGGGGATTGGAGATCCATAACCTAGGACTGAACCTCTAAAAACAAGGCTGAAACTCAGGGTTTTGAAATTCATTTTGCATTGGCTTGCCATGCCCTTCCTCGATTTTCGAAATACAGTTTTGAGAAAGAAGTTCCGAGGAATTAAACTCGGGTCTTTTTATTTTGCCAAATGCTGTCTGTGATTGTATCAGCTCTTTCAGACTTGCACTGCAGAACCTTGTGGTCAGCGCAATAATTCGCTTGTATAGTATAGCAAGCCAAATTTCGCATTCTCAATTTTAGGTGTTAAGTTTTCAATCCTTTGTTTTAACTTCAAAACTAATTTTTGAAAATTGAAATTTTCTATAATCGTTTTTACAAATCTGGGTATTGAAATCAGATTTGAAACCTATGACTGAACTGAAACCAAGGTTTGAAGCTCAACTTAGGGTAAAATTTCTTAAACCTAGTTTAAAGATTTATTGTGCATTTGGCGTGCCATACCGTTGAACACAAACATGCAGTCTCCTCAGATCAGAGATCACCTAATTAGGGGTTCAAACAGTCCTAAAACCTCCCATTTTCTTGTAAGATAATTTCTCTCTATAAGAACAAATGCTGCCGTAATGATTTTGAAAATAGTCTCTAATACATTGCAGGTAAATTATCCCGCAAGAATCGCACGACAATCGTACGATAATCGTACAGGAAAAACTTCACTCAAAATCACCCTTAGGTGATTTATCATAAATTTGGAATTTTGTTAATTGGCTGATTTGCTCAAAACTTGGTATATGCTTTTCAGAAAGACAGTAGATAAATGTAATCTATCCAAAAGTTGAGTATGAGTACGTTGTGCGATGAAAGAGGAGAAAAAGTGAAATTTACGACTGCCCTTTAGGTATCGTAGATTTGATCGTAAATTGAGTTCTACGAGGACAATAGTGAAACCGAGATTTTTTTCATGAAAGCGATTTTTGGTCGTAAGATTCTCGTACGATCATCTTACGACGAATTTCAATCGTACGATTGGTTGTGAACCAGGCCCCAGGTTTCCTGTCTGTTTCTCTGGTCAACTTATTCCTTCCGAAATGGTTCTAAGAAGCAATTTCTTTTCTCTAAGGTGGTGATAATTACTGATTTGGGGCGAAGTAAACAATCGGCATAAAATGCTGAAAATATATCAGATCTTCCCCAAAATTGGCATATGCATTCTTTATGTTGTTTCTCACGATTCAGAATAAAAAAATGCAGGACTTGTTGAAGTTAAAAAGGGTTTATATAAGAAAATTTCAAAGGGTAATTTTGTGCGCAAAAATCTGAACAATAACCATCGTTATGAAAAATGTAGTAGGGTCTGAAGGTTCTTTAATACATTATGGAGAGCGTCCTAGCAATTATTTTTAATTTTTTTCACATATTTTCAGGCCGGACAGACAAAAAAGGTCTCCTCTGTATCAAAACAAATTGGTCAAAATACACAGTAGAGTCCATTTTCAAGGTTGAACAATTTCATATACACACCTGTGTCATGGTGTTGAAAATTCTAAATATTGGGGCACTAAAAATAAATACCATAACTGTCCTAAAATTGGAACAGTTTGGTTTTACAGTGCAGTAATGTGCCCAAAAATGCAAATGGGATGGCAAATAGTGTAGACCCTGATCAGACTGCTCCTGTCTGATCTAGTTTTGCGCTATTTGCTCAGACCTTACTGTCCCAATATATAGAATTTTTATGGTATACTGTGAGTATGATAAAGGTATAACTGCTCTACCTGTATTTAGTTAATGCATGCAGTGTACATGCACCATAGATGGTCAGACATTTGAGAAAAAGTGACTGTTTTCATCTGGTTTACCTTACAGATTTGAGAAAGAGTTAGGACAAATACCGGTAATTGCCAGGACGCTCTTTTTAATGCATTAAAGAAATTTCAGAGCTAAGTATATTTTCAAGAATGAAGTTAATTTTCTAGATTTCTGCGCACAAAATTACCCTTTGATTTTTCCATATAAAACACTTTTTTTTAAAAAATAGGATGTCCCTCTATTCTGTATTCTAAACTGTAGAGAACACCAATAAGAAGTCAGCAAACTCTTATGGAGGTACGTTAATGTTTTATGGTTTTATGCAGATTTTTGTATTTGCCACAAATCACCACATTAAGAACGCAAAAAAATGAAAATGGCATAGTTGCTTCCCATGAAAGTGTACCTATTCACCATACTAGTTTAATATGGAAACTCTACAGAATGTATACTACTTGTAATTGACTGCGTTATAGTGTAAAAGTAGACAAATTACTAGAATCAAATAACCGAACTCGTAAAGCGTAGATTCATAGACAAATCCGATTTTATTATATACACACTACGTGGATCCATATAAACAGATTTGAACAGGTAGCATCACTTGCCTACTATTTTTGTATTTTATTATTTGTCTATGTAGATGGCAATATGGCTATATCTGCCGAGATTTTTTTTCGTTTGCGTAACACATCTTTTACTGAGATCCAATGTTTATTATTATTATTATTATTATTATTATCGCCCAACCCGAAGACAGAATATGGTTACGCCTACATCGCGTCGAGCAGAGAAACACAGTGTGATGAAAATGGCTACATGATATCGTTTTACTGACTTTTTCCTTTGTTAAAACAAAAGATCCTAAGTTTTCGGGCTGATAGGTCTGTACAAACAGTGGAAACCGAGATCAGACTGTTCCTTGGGAACCAGAATGATCAAGGTCTTAACAGTTTCCGTTCCATCTGCGCATTTTTCTAGGCATTACTCTATGGTAGAACCGGAATAACAGGAAAATAAATAATAGGTCAAGGACCGGCTGTGCTTGCAGCAGGTGCAGAATTTGGGCGGTCTGTTTTGGGCATATTTTTGAACAATATTTTTTTCTAGGAAACGAAACGGTGGAATGTTTGTTTTTTATGTAAGTTTTACTGAAATGATATGCATACGCATGCCCCATCGATTGAATATATTTTTCGTGACATTTTTCATGAAATTCAATTGTATTGTATTTTTTTTTTCAAGAATGAAAAAAATATACTTATTATCAAGATAACTGCATTTTTACCAGTTTGTTTCAATTATCCTATATTATGGATTATATGATTTGCAGAAATGAAAGTGCATCCATTACATGTGCTAGAGACATGAATTTAAATGAAAAATGCGTAAAAATGTTTGTAGAAATACAAAACTTTGTTTTTTCAGGAAAACAAAACGATGATTTTTTTTCTTATCCAAATGTTTATAGCCCTTTGGGTTATTCAGCTGGTATAATGAAATGAATGTCCTACCAATATTTTTATTCAGTATCTATCTACCTTAAGAATCAGTTTCAATATAAATATGAAATATGAATATCCGACGGATGGGATAGACGAAAAAAGAAATTAAAAAAACCCTGAAAACTAATCAAAATAACATTTTTCTCGGTAAATTTAAACTTGGTAAGTTTGTATATACTGCTCCAATTGTATACAAAATTATCAAAGAAAAACAACAACATAAACATGCACATTTATTCCCGCAAACATGACAAAACAACAGTGGTTCGCGATTTTATCCATAAATATAAATGCAGATATCTTAATTTCTGGAAAAACAGTCAGTAAAATATACAGAACATACTTATTCATTCAAATGAATTTACGCAGCCAATACGACATGTTTGGCCATAGCACTGAGGAAAATGCGCGTCACGTTGTTGTTCTACATTTACTAATTTGTTGATATCTTTCGACGCGCAAGACTTTTGTCGAAATTTTATGCAATATTTCCCCTCTATGCATAACTAGTTATCAAAATAGCTCTGGGTTATTTTCATATATGATGAAGATGCGAGCAGTAGGCAAATCGTGATAAACTGCCACGATAGCAGTATTTGTAATCATACTGAATGGTCGTTTGTTTCATTTCTTGAAAGGACATCCTCCGGCACCTCTTACAGCTACAAGAACTGGAGCAAGTGAGCAGGGGCTCACGTATACCCCCCGACCAGTGCCGCTGCCTAATGAAAGCATACTTTAACACACAACTTCAAAGCAAATGTAATACATGTACAAAATTCAAAGTTTAATTCTGTGACCTTGACCTTAGGTCAGCGGTAGCATCTGTATGATGTAAACTAGTATGAAATAAGCCTAGTCATGTATCATTAGGCTGCATTGAAGTATATTAGAACTATAAGTAAAAAAATACTACAGCATATGGCTAAGTCCTAGTTGTAGACCCCTGGCACCACCCATTAGCCTGACCCAGCAACTTAGGTAGTTGATATAAAAAACAATGATATAGAGATATCATGAACCAAAAATGGAAGAAATCTTCAATGCTGTTGCAAAGATATGAGCAATCAGAAAGGTTTAACACAAAATTTTCACATAATAAAATGACTAAGTCCTAATTATTAAACCCTAGCCCCACCCTGGGGCCTGACCCTGGAGCTTCGCTAGTTTGCATCAGAGGTAATGCTGAAGAGATATCATGAACCAAATCTGAAACGAATCTGATGTGTGGTCACAGAGATATGAGCAATCAAAAACGGTTTAACGCAAAACTTTGACGTAAAGTTGACAAACGACGGGACGAACGAACGGACGGAATGACAAAAACTATATACCCCCTGACATACCTCGTATGTCGGGGGTATAATGAAAATGGGTGGGCATTAGTATTCACAGTATCCGAACGCACTGTACCATCTCTTCCGGTTTTCATAGCGTTGAATCGAGAGTACAAACATTCGCTTATAATCAGTAGTCGGAAATAATTATGTTTTGAGATTTTATCCGGAATTTGCTACGTCATTTATAGTTATTCAGCTTTGAAAATGTAAAGAGGTAAGTTTAATATAATTTGCTTTTCGGTCTTATACTTTATTGCCCGGTACAATGTCGTGTATGGGTGGTTAGTAATTGGTACAGTATTCAAATCGCCCTTGACATGATTCTAAAACCATTTTGAGCCTTTTCTTACATGTTTTATAAAAAAAATCTTTAAAATAAACAGAAGGCGTTATCAATCTACAGTTTGTTAGTTTTGATAGTAGGATGATAGCTAGGTTTTGCACGACACAAACTCGTGTTGAATAAGCTGTTCGGAATAAAACTTCTGTGACGGCCATGAGGTTTTCATTGTACAGGGCAATAAAGTAAAAGACCGAAGAGCAAATTATATTAAACTTACCTCCTTACATTCTCAAAGCTGAATAAGTACATGTATAAATGACGCAGCAGATTCCGGATAAAATCTCAAAACATAACGATTTCCGACAACTGGTTACATGTATAAGCAAATTTTGTTCTCTCGATTCAACGCTATGAAAACCGGAAGAGATGGTACATTGCGTTCAGATACTGTGGTATTCGGTTGCTTTAGTTCCTGATAGTGTCTTTATAGGCTACTTCAAATGGCCCCGTTAGTAATCCAACGATGCTTAACGGGCAATCTACTGTCAGAAATATCCCCAAGCCTAGTATTTACTAAATTAAATACATTTAGTAGAATGACATTGGCATTTGAGTATTGTCTGTATGTTTTATTACACACCACATGCATTTTCTTCAACAAACGTCTAATTTAAAACAAACACAGTCTTTTTATAGTGTAATCAAAGAGCACTTTAAAATGCAGTTTAATACATGACATATTGTTACATACTATTCTGTAACAGTTTAATTCGGGCAACTAAAGTTTCAGACAACAACCGCTATAACAATCTTGCTGTATACTACTTGTTTGCATCTATTTTATAATAATCGAAGATGGTCGATGCCATATTGCAATGAATTAAAATGGACGATGTTTATAATCCTGTATAGACATCAGGCTCGTCGAAATATTCTCTCAGACTGTTGGTCATAATGGAAGGGTACATTGCATCAAGTGATTCGAACAATTACCATAACAAAGGTCAAGGTAAGCTTGGGGTTTGAGTATAATTTGGGGATTTTTTTTTTTAATTTCTCAATAAAATTATATGTTCTGGGCACTCATTAGAACCGCCATGCAAGAAGATTTTCAACGGGGTCACAATAAATATTTTTTTTGCGTTAGAAAAGAAATAATAGCTTAAAAATCCGACAAACTTAAACTTTATTGGAATTCTGAATAGGTTCAAAATCAGTGTGTAATACTGATGCAATCAAAGAATTAATAGATCGGTTTTCAAAAGCTAATGCATAGGCATATGCGATCAGCAAAGTCTCATAGCAGCCTGCACATCTGCGCAGTCTGAACAGTCTGAGTATATGTTGTGCTTACATACCATATATCAACTCTGAGGAATATAAAGGGTCCAGGGGTCGTATTTATAAAACCACTTAAGTCTTTCTATGCTGTCGCTCAGGCTAAATTTCTAAGCCTACAACTATGAAATTTGCTCTAGAGAAACAGTCTTTAGTTGTAGGGAATCTCCTTACAGAAATTAAGTCTTAGCAACAGCATAGCAACCACTTCAGTCGTTTGATAAATACGGGATTGATTGACTGGTTTGAGTCTTCGCTGTTTGCTTACGCACACTTTTGCGGGGCGGGACTCGATAATTGTACTGTCAATCGGCAAGTATTCGCAAACATTTTATTTTCGTGACTCTTCGCCAAAACGAAGTTTCAAGAATAAAACAAAGGTGCGAAACTAGTCCAAGGCATTGATCAATACAATGGCCAAATGTAAAAACCTCGAGTTTAGAATATAGCAAATATCTAGTTCACTCAAGTTTGCTGAAATAAGTATTTTCTTTAAAAGAAACCTTTGCCAGTAATAATGCCTACTTCCATCAACGCAGTTTCTGGAAGACATCAATCTCCTATCTGGTCTAGCGGCACTCCATACACCACATTACGTATACTCCTTGGTTAGGCAGGACTGACTGTCTGGAAAATAGACTAACGAATATACGGTGGAAAGACTCGGTGCAGGGCAGTGCAGCCATGAATTTGTTCCGCTGGTCCTCTTGGAGATCACCTTTTTGAGAACTGAAACAACATAAATGACATAAATGTGATTAGTCTTCATAACTTTTAGCCCGGTGTTCGGAAATATCGCGGTGATAAACGGAAAATAATAAATAAACAAACTTGCAATACTTACATTGTAGATATCTTCTATCAGTTGTGAAGAACATTTATTCATCTACAAATGATTATTAAATTAGTCGTCTGTCAATCTGTATGCACTGAGTAAATCTGGGTCAATCGTCAACCATGTTGAAGAGTATCTGTCAAGGGAGAGAACTTTAACATCGCGGTAAATGCTTGGGGCTCCATAAGGGGAATATAACTGTAGCTTATTTGATAGTGGATGTAGCCAGAGTTTGCCAATAAATAGTAGTCTGAGACTAACATTCAAAGAGTAAAATTCCAACAGTTTAAACAGAAAATATTAACTCCTAAAGTGTAACTTAACATATTTACAGGATTTCCACTCAGTGTGTCTTCATAGTTATGGTTTAGAGAGACAATGGGGGCACCTGAATATGTCCCCACGCCTAACAACCCTTACTTCTGAACAATATACAAGATGTGTCCAGTGGGAACAGAAGTCACATTAAGCCCATCTAGCTATAAGGATGCTAGTACACTCTTTGAACGCCTTAGGCTCCCACAGTCCACATTTACAACACAACTCTTCATCCTCAGCTGACACATCACTATCACCACTATCCTCAGATGTTAAATCCAGTGGAGCCCCTTTGTTTCTATTCAAGCCAGAGGTACCTGGCACAGGTTCAAATGAAGGTTTACAGACAGATGCTTTTGAAAGAACTTTAGTGCACTTTCTTTCTTGATTTTTGGCTGACACATGCTTTTTGATGGGGGTGGTCTTAACAGCTGTCTTCAATGGAGTCTTGACTGTCTTTGCAGCTGTGCTTAAGATCTCCATGTTAGTTTTCTTTAACAAACTACCAGCTAGAAAAGGAGGTACAAATTTGGGCCTGGGCTTCTTCACAACAGATGTGATTGTCCTCTTCTTGAAGAAATCCTCTCCATTAATAGATGTGACCTTGATGGGTGTAGCAGACTTCTGTACTTCTGGAACCTGCTCTGGGATTTTAGAAACAGCAGGAGACACACTAGAGTAATTTATTGTAGAGTCAGAATCAGCATCAGATTCAGGAGTATCAGCAGCCTGGTTAGATTCCTCATTCTCATTATATATGACAGATGGTGCAACTTGCTGTTGGGTAATCACTGACCTGTTAAATGGGTAGATACCAGCCTTTTTGAATGATGAAATCAAATTTTCAGGACTCATTGCCTTCACATATGGCTTGGCAGTCAATTCAGCTATTGCGTACTTAGTGATGGAGATACCTGGATGGCTACGCATGTAGGCCTGACATTCATGATTGTACATACATTTAAGAGGACCAAACACGCCAAGATCTAGGGGCTGTGTAAGGTGACTGGAGTGTGGGGGGAGCACAAACAGAATCACATTATGGTCCTTTGCCCAGTTTGTGAGTGTTAATGAAACATGTGATTTATGTCCATCATACAATACAAGGGTCTTCAAGTCACTGTTTTTGTCTGTAATACCTGCATATTTGACAAAATGTTTGGTTAAGTAGTTGATAAAGACTGATGAATTTGACCACCCAGTTGAAGACATCTCACCATCAGCCCCTGCAGGTGCACCCTTCAGAAAGTCACTGTTCCATCTTTTACCAGGGAACACATAATATGGTGGTACATAGTTACCCAGAGCATTCCACCAGCAATAACTGTCACATTAAAGGATTTAGGAGATGTCACTGACTGAGCTACTGATTCCTTGCTGCATACGATTTTAGGGGGTGAATGCTCTGTACTTATCCCAGTTTCATCGACATTAAAGATTTTTTCAGGATGTTCACTCAAATTATTTGTGGTCAGTATGGTGGCAAGTTCTCTAAAATAGTTATCTAGAGTTTCTTTTGAGGCACACTTGGCTCTTGACATAGCAAGTTTTTGAGGTTTTACTATTTTTAGATCTGGCCATCTCTTCAGGAAGTCATAAAACCATGAATTACTTAAGGAGTCACTGGATTTCACTAGCTTATTCAGTGCAACAGCATAGTCTCTGGCCATGAATTGGATCCCTGCCTTGTTATAACCATAACCAATGCTTCCCATATATTTGATGTGATCCACTAGCTGTTTTTCCTCACTCTCAGTGAATAAAGTATCAACACCTACTTTAGTGTCAAGTGTCACATTGCCTCTTGTTCTGTCACGAAGGGTTGATTCAGGTACACTGAATTCCCTGGCAGCACGATACACTGACATACCCCTTGCTGTAGCATCAAAGGCGCGCTGGAGGTTCGCCCTGTCATACTGAAGGCGCAGCCTTTTAGGTTTTGGATCCTGAAAAAAAAATACTCACCTTTACTATCTGTTCTATTTATGTTTTATTAACATATTTATACTATGTATTACTTTATTCAATTATATATTATTTATTCATAATTTATTTATATATTATTTATTTATAATTATTATTTATATATTAAAACTAATTTGACATAATCATTCAATCATTCACATAAATAATCCTTGATATAATCTCTGTTAAATTGGCCCAAAGTGTCCAAATATTGCAGTTCATTAATTGCCAATTATGAATTTTCCCCTATGGCGCCTTAATTTTATAGTTAGATTTGACAGCTGCGCGCGCGCTTCATAGCGTCATCACGTGACAGCAACAGGCTGCCATTTTGGGCGGAGCAAGCAGACGATCACACAGCAAAATCTGGCTGACTGGGAATATGTTTTTAGGTTTCTAGAGATGGATTCATGAGCAGAGGGGTGTGAGGACAATCACGGGAGACAGGTTTTTATAATAAAAATATTTTTTTTAAGTTAACTTACCAGGAAACGATTCATTATCCCATTTTCGTTTTGTAAACAAAGGGTTGACTTCCGGGTTGCGGATCTTTCGACTGGAACGGGCGCTATATGGTGCTATACGGTGACGTCACTGGAAATTCCGACTACCGCGATACTCGCGAACCCGCGATACTTCCGGATAAAACGTATTTGTTAGACTATGTCCCTCTATCAATTTAGGAAGGAAAAAAGAATTTTGAAGTAAATATTTTGCACAGAAGAAAGATACTAACGTAACTCACAAATATTTACTTTCATTTTGTATTTATCGTTTTGCTCTTTTTTTATTTTGGTGTTTAGGGCAGGATGGGGAACTCGAATGTGTTGGTTTCTGAATGTTTCCTCCTCATTTTCTTTCCAGCAACGCGGCTAAGAGAGGGCTGCCTGACCGTAAAATAACCATTTTTCTAATTGGCAAACGGTATTAATGCTACATATTATATGTTCAAGTAAAGATATTTTGTGTATTTTGAAGGACACTCCTTCAGGGAGGAATACATTTTGTTTTATTTGCAAGAGCGTAGACCGTCCGAACTAGGTCAACACGCAGCCACATATCCATTGCTATATATCAAGAAATGCCTAGTTACTAGAGACAGGAACTGACCTGTCAGTATAATTTATCGTTTTGCACTATAAACCTTGAATATAGAAAGGAACGGGGACAATGTAAGAATGATGGCGTAAATTCAGGCGATCAATTCAATATATTAACAGATAGCTTGGACTATAAATCGTTATGCAAACGACGTCATTTTTGGCTATTAATCACGACTTTCATAAGAAAACACACAGATGAATAACTGAAAGAAGTGTACTAAAGCAATGACGAGGAACTAATGCATTCAAATTCCCTATCACACACAATACTCCGAACGGGAAAAGTTATACATGTACCAAGTAACAAATAAAAAAATTTATAAGACAGTAAATTACATTCAAGTATTGATATCTCAAACGCTGATATCTCAAAGTATTATATCAAGTAATATAGTTTCGATACCTTTCCTTTTTGATTTACATTTCACCTCCTGTTATCTCAAAATGCTGATACCTCATAGTAAATTTTCTGGGACCAGAAAATTTACTTTGAAATATCAGTAGTTTGGGATGAACGTCGACTTTGAGATATTGAGAGTTAACGGAAAACAATACGAGCAGGTACCAAACTGAAGGGCTCCTTCTCATGCAGGAAGTCACAAAGCTCGTCTTATCTGAACATAAATTACGCACAAAGTTTTCCAAAATAACTCACCCTCAATTTGTACATTTACTGAAAATATCAATGGAGATATCTAATCAGAGAAAATGAAAGAATATTCAAAATAGTGAAAGGAACATGCTCCAATACACCTCTATCAAGTAAATGTGTGTATTTGGAGAACCAGACCAGGTACATTGGAATGCGAGAGATGAGAATTTAGCTACTGGTGGCGGAGCATATCTATAAATTGCTATTTTATAGATATGACAGTGGTTATGTCTAGAGAGAATTTATTTCAAAAGCTTTTCGAAGCAATATAAAGCGTAGTTGCACAGTGAATTTAGCAGACTCCGCATTTATACCAAGAAAGTATGTAAATGGGAATTTTATTTATAGCCCTTGGAAAGACTTAGAAAACAGTCTATATATGCAAAAGTCTTAGTGCACTATAAATCATTTAAAGTAACAAAGTTAGGATTCAAATAGTAATTCATCTATATGCTTAAACAATAACCTTTTTGATGAATGACTTTTTGAATGACAAGTTCACATCATATTGCTCTTCAGTGCAACTGGAATAATTTCGTGACGCCTTTTATAGAAGTCGGAGGTTTCTCCCACGATTTGTATCTCATCAATAAAGATTTGCATGTCTATTTTCCCCTCTTGTTCAAAACGAAGTTAATAAATTCACTAGCCATATTATTATTTTGATGGTAAATTATAGTCAAAGATCTAGCAGAACTATTACAATTTGCATAAGATGATCGATGTTTCAAAAGCTGGAAAGAATAAGAAAACGTGGAAACGATAATTCAGATACCCTAAAATACCTTATACAGATACGTTTATAAATGTTTCGACAGAACGTAATACTACAAAAAATACCGGCAGATATCTAAGTAATGTCAGTTTCAGGACGTCATAGAAGATAAAATTTGGGTTTAAATATGACAGCTTTGATCCAACGATTTTTTACATGACTTAACTGTTCCTATGTTTTACAATAGCATGATTTAATTGTCAGATCCGCTTGGTATTGATATTTTTTATCTAAGGTGAATGGAAATACTAACACGTCTATTCCGCCTTTTTATTCGAAGAGGAACAACATTTTTAACTTACTGTTTGCTTTCCTTGACAAGGTTGCCCTGCAAAATGAGGTTTATTTAGAAAAGAAAAAAAAATGTTTCTCTCCTGGTTCTCCGGGAGAAAAGTCCTTCACAAGGTTTTTAACCGCTCAGCAACTCGAAAATAATTGCAATTTTTCCTGTTCACTGGTCCTCTGTGGCCAAGTGGTTAAGAGCGTTGACTCCGAAACATAGTGTTTGTCGTCGCTCTGGGCTCGAACCTTTGCCGGTGCAACAGAGAAAAAACAAAATGCTGCGATCAGGTGATTTTTAGCCTCGCCAACTTTTACTTAAGGTCAAGAATACGTAAATGACTGGCGCAATTAATTACGTGCGTCGCGAAGGACGTTACGTCACGAAATACTTCCTGGTCAATGTTATCCTATTTGTATGTGT
Organism: Ctena decussata; assembly: GCA_963989385.1. NCBI lineage: Eukaryota > Metazoa > Mollusca > Bivalvia > Lucinida > Lucinidae > Ctena > Ctena decussata. The sequence goes on along the minus strand of OZ022498.1, from coordinate 74,559,197 downwards.
GAGTGGATATGTGTATGTGTGCAATTCATATTGTATTGTTCATTGTATTTGTTCAATGTATGTTATATGCCCTTAACCCAAACCTTTGGATATAGCTGTGCAGTTTATTAAATTCTAATTCCGTTATTTTCAATTTGGCGGACCCTATCGGACATACAATAATAATGTCAACCATGAGGGGAAAAACGGGGTTGTTGTCATTGTTTATTCAAGCCCTCTGCTGACATTGCAATGCTCTTTTTTCTTGTAGTTAGAAAGTTAATTCACCCACAAAAATGCATTCACACAAAATTGATTAGAGAGAGAGAGACCTACAAAGTTTCGTGTGTGTAACAATTTAAGGCTGGCTGCAATACATGTTCCCTCCCTACTTTCAAAGCTCACTGGACTTTTCAGACACACATATGAAAGGCGGAGCCCATCCCTCTCCTTTCGCTGCGTTATCCTTCCCTGATCCGAAAAAGTTACCCATTTTAATAGTGCTGGGTTGACAATGAGACTTTTCCAGTCGCTGGCAGACCGAACCCGGATTCGAACTGGCAACCGTCTGCATCATACCCGAACGTCTCTAATCATTCTTCTGCCGCTGGTGCGATTGCGCATCCGAAAAAGTTAATAAAATAATTAATAAACCAAGTAGGCCCCCTAAATGTGTGCCAGCTGATTTTTAGAGCTTTATGGGATCGGATTGTTAATATTTATTGGAATCCTGCTTTGTGCGACTTTAATTTATATTTGCTTTTTAGACATCAAAACTGTCATTTTGATCACAAATACGAATGATACAATATTTTTTCTACTTGTTGTATGGCTTTGCCAAAGATACACCCTATTACCCACACCGCCCCTACGGCCACTAGGCTACAAGAAGCATTTACCTTTACCTATCCCGCCGACGGTGGAATTTGGCCTTGTAATTTTTCAATATTATTCGACCATCATCTCGATATGACTGAAATACTGTCCAAAAGGGTGTAAAAGTCAATTTTATCTGACTACCGTGAGCCACACCGTAAGAACACGAGTCGTTAGTATATGCATGCAAACGCGCAGCCTGATATATCTCTTTGCTGTTCCCCACGTTATCATTGTACCAGAGGACAACAAAGGCTCTGGTCTGTTTGAGCGGGTGCGCTGACTGATCTGAGCTGCCGCTTACCGTACATGCCCCAAAGACCCATTTTATCATGGCACGGCGCATTGTGTGATCTGGTATTACATGTATCATGTAAGGGTAATGCAGGTTTTAAGAGGAATATGGGTTTACTCATGGGGCTTTTCCTTTTCCGTTTTGCAGCTTATTCCGTGTCGGCTGCAGTAACCATATTACTGTTAGAAGTTTGTTTTCAATTTTACTAATTTTTGTTTTCTTTCACTAAAGCATTCATCATGGGAACCCTGTTAGTCGTCATCGTCCCGTATTCTCATAACGGTGTTTGCATGTCTTTTGTAACATCGGAAGTAAACGACCCGTTACGTCGCTTATAAATGACGTCAACGAATGCCATTAATTTATACATACCTATGCTTGCTTATCAAGCACTACATGATAAACGAACCCGGTTGTCAAGGACTTTAATCGTCAGATCCTGTGACATTAAATATCAGTTTTTGAAAAAAATCTATGTAGTGGTAAACAAGCTGCGTACGTTAAAGTTTTAAAATCTGAGTATTTTCATCGCATTCCCATTGCCGTCAATGGAAACGGCCTCGAAATTTCACGTTTTTCAATCTGGTCTAGCGACTAAACGAACTCGGTTACTTATCTTTTATATTGCATAATTCGATGTAACACATGAAAATGCGATCCTGTGCAAAGTTTTTAAAAATCCTATGTTTGTGCTATTTTGTCTTCTTGACCTTTTTTTTTTTTTTTTTTTTTTGTCGGCTCCTCCTCCCCTTCCGACACCATATTTTTTCACATATCGTGTAAATTTTTATTTACAACTGTACAATTTTACTTTTATTTAATAATTTATACAATCGACTGCAGTATTTGTATATATGTATGTATGTATGTATATATGTATGTATGCACACTTCTACGTACGCATGTGCACTCGTACTACGTACGTACGTATGTTTGTATATATGTATGTATGTATGTATGTATGTATGTATGTATGTATGTATGCACGCAGTGCTCAGATCGAAGTTTGTGTAAAGACATACATATTGACGTGATGCTGTCTATATTATTTCTTATGTGTATGATTTCCATAGATGTATACATGTGTGTATCTGCTTGTACGATGTATGTATGCGTGTATATACGTATAGGAAAACCTGTAACATATATATGTATAAAAAACAAGTCTTAGTGCGCGCAAATACAGTGTATATACAAGCTATTGGTGAATACTAGATTAAAATGCGTGTAAACTCAACGAATATGCAAGCACTTAGTGACTGCACAGGTGTGTAAGCAAACCTAAAGAATGCACAGTATAATTACTTCCCACATGTATTTAACTAAGAAGCCTACTCTAAAAAGTACAGTTAACGTGCCAGATAGGTATAACAACTATATGAAAGCCTGCAGCATGTTCAATATGATCAAAAGTATGCGATCAAAAATGATATTAAGAGTATATAAGGAGACCGGTGTACATATGCGTGTGTGCGCGAGTGTGTCTGTACGTGTGTAAGAGGTCTACTCCACAAAGCCGAGTATGAGAAACATACCAAACAAGTATGATAAAAGAGGTCTACTCCAGTCTTCTTGACCTCATTTCTTCATCTCATTTCTTTTCTCTCTCTCTCTCTTTTTTTGATATGGGTTTTATGGCCTTTTAAAGAAAGTCTCGCTTACGTCGAGCCGATCGTTAAAAGGTCAAAGGTCTTCTTGACCTTTTAACGATCGGCTCGACGTAAGCGAGACTTTCTTCTTGACCTTTTAACGATCGGCTCGACGTAAGCGAGACTTTCTTTAAAAGGCCATAAAACCCATATCAAAGAGAGAGAGAGAAAAAATAAATGAGATTGAGTGTACTGATTCCGTTTCTTTAAAATGCTCCTTGCTTCAACGGGTTCTTCCTTCATTATATTCTTAATTCACGGTAGCTGGTGTTGTGTCCTATGGCGGACGTATAATGTCTTCTCGTACATCATCATAGCGCAGATTATATGTTTGCTGGTCCTTTGGGAACGTTGGGCTTATTCTGAGTCAGTTTGAAAGTAGAGTTCCGCTGAAGTTGGCACTAGGGGAGTTGAGTCTAAGACTAATAATAGCTACCTCCTAAATATTTTGCAGAGGGTTCTGTTACCACCAGTGTCAGGCTGATTGTTCTTAAACTAGTGTTTTTCTCATGCCCTGACTTGGAATTGCACACAGTCCTTATCTTTGCTTCAGCACAGTTTTCTGACGATTTTATAATGAGCCGCGACACGAGAAAACCAACAAAGTGGCTGTGCGCCCAGCGCATACTCAAATCAGCCTAGGCCAGTCTGATCAGATCAGACTCTTCGCTAAGCGCTCAAAGGGTGGTTTAGGGTCTACACTACCTCCATGCGGACAGCGAAGACTCTGATCAGACTCGGCGGATGCCCAGGCTGATCTGAGTCTGCGCTGGGCGCGCAACCACATTGTTGGATTTGTCGTGTCGCGGCTCAAATACTGAGAGGATTTATTACTTGCTGGCTTATGACCCTTTCACGAGTAACAGCGTTTAACAGTTTACGACAAATTGCTTGAAACTTATCAAATTTAAAGTATTTTCGAGTGTTTCACCTAAATGACGTCAGTAAAAGAACGTTACATCTCTTAAACTCATAAAGAGATGGTGTTGTTAGCTTATGCAACATTTTAGACGATTTCTAACTGTTTGTATATTGTTACGTCATCCATGTTGGTTTGAAATTATGATTGCAGCCGGTGCTGTCTCGCAAAACCAATTACGGAGACGGCATCGACGTAAGTTAACGTCATGGCCTCTGATTTTTATTTTTCGGTTAGCTGCTTTTCTGGTGGTCTTTTGAGCTTCTTGTAAACTGTTTACGTCGTCTGAGATTGTAAATTGCCGTAATTAAGTAATAAAATTGTCTCGCTACGTCACTTTTTGAAATTTCAGCATTTAACTGGCCGAAAAAATCTGCACTTGTTTGCGATATTTAGGCGTGTTATTCGAAATAAAGCAACAGACCGACTTCAAACTTTTAAAAATTGATTTGATATTGTAAGAGAAATGTTTCCTCAGAAAATTGTATTCATGAAGTGATTCATCTGTATGTATACTGTAATAAGAACATTAGGAACACGTGATTATTTCTAACCCATTCGGTTAAACGAATTTACAATCATGATACTGACGTAATCAAGTATAAAATAATATACCTGTTGAGAAATTTTGGTGGAAGTAGCTGCATTCATATTAAAGATATTCAAAAATAAAGGGTGGAAGTTTTAAATCCTTTCAGTATATATTATATTCTGATGCCTAACTAATTTTTCGCAAATCAAACATCAACTTGTTCTTGGAGCTTCGTCATCAGGGGAGTGTTAGGTTGTGCACATAATTCCTCACTACTTTAAGCTACTGTCCATGGATGGGTAGAAATTTCTGATGTGATCAATTGTATGGTTGTCCAATTTTCCTCTCTTACTGACGTACCCGCAGGAGCCGAGTGGCTAGTGCTTCCGACTTCGGATTACCATGATTACGGGTCGCAGGGTCTAGTCCTGCTGAAGGCGAAATTCTGTCCGAACCTATACGGCGCTTCATTGCCCAGATTTTGTAATCACTTTCCCCTTGTCCAGATATGTCTGAAGACATAAACCGCCAAGTCATCCACCTATCCTCTCTTGTTAGAAATGTATTGTGGGTAGCTTTTATTGATCGTAGACATAATGTGCACAGATCGAATATATCTGTTTTAGAAGGTGTCTCGTTCATTTTCTGTTTTTTTGCGTTTCTTCCTCATTCTTCTTTTGGTAACTTGGGTGCGTGTGCTTTGTAGTTTGGGCCTTTACTAAATATGTCCTTTACATTTGAGCCACGACACGAGAAAACTAACAAAGTGGTTGTGCGCCCATCGAAGACTCATATCAGCCTGGGCATCCGCCCAGTCTGATTAGAGTCTTCGCTGCTTAGCGAGGTGTCTGATCGGACTGAGCGGATGCCCAGGCTGATCTGAGTCTGCGCTGGGCGCACAACCACTTTGTTGTTTATTTTTTTTTGTGTGTCGCGGCTCATTTTATAACAAATAGAACTGATGACTATGAAAAACGATATACAAGCAAGAAGAAAAAAAACTTTCGAAAACGTCTTTATCTGTTCTAGATTAGTGTGTGATAAAACGTTCGATTTTCTTTTCTATGGTACAATATCTGGCTAAATTTGATTTGTATCCTGTAATGACTTCGTTTGCATAACGTTATTTTCAGCCTATCCTCTGATGTAACAAATAGTTGGCCTGAATTCGTGCCATCGTTTTCTCATTTCGTCTCCTATTGTCCTCTCCTTGTATTTAGCGCACAAAGATGAATCACCACAGTAGATGAGTTCCTGTCTGAAATAGCCTTTTATTTCTTGATGGATATTTTGTCACGTTTATGGCAATATCCAAGTGTATATGAGCCGCGACTCGACAAAACCAACAATGTGGTTGTGCGCCAAGCGCAGACTCAGATCAGCCTGGGCGTCCGCCCAGTCTGATCAGAGACTTCGCTGTCCGCATGGAGGTAACTAAGACCCTTAGCTGCCCTTTAAGCGCTTAAAGAAGAGTCTGGTCAGACTGGGCGGATGCCCAGGCTGATCTGAGTCTTCGCTGGGCGCACAACCACATACTTTGTTTTATCGAGTCGCGGCTCATATAGTTCAGTTTTACTTATATTTACTGGTCCCGTTCAGGCCATTGAACGTATTCACTTCACTTCACACAATTTTGCTAAATGTAGGCCACTTCCTAAAGGAAACAATTTGTTTCGTTAGAAACAGATCTTTCCTTTAAAAGTAGACCCGTTCTGTAAGGAGACATTTTTGCAGAAAACAAAAATCAAACCCCGAAAGTTGTCTCTCTTTGACATAATGGCGGAGCCCTAAAGATCTATCAGGTTACCTTATGGTAATGCTAGGTGTCATGGATGTTGACATTCTCAAAAATGCCTGATGAACACAGAATGCAGTTTTCATGCATAAATGCTATTGTTATTATCCACCGCCGAAGGCGGAGGGATATAGTTTTCTCCATGTCCGTTCGTCCATCTGTCTGTCCGTCCGTCCCTCTGTCTTTCACCCGTCCATCCTTCCGTCCGTCCGTCCAGAGTCATAACTAAGTAACCACTGGACGGAATTTCATGAAACTTAAAATAAGTATATAATCACTATAACGCGCTGATATATGTGCAGTTTTGCAGACAGGCTTCAGCAGTGCATGAGTTATTGCCCTTTAATGTACTTAATATCAATAAAATGAGCTATAACTAAGTGACCAATTATCAAAACCTCATGAAACTTAAACTAAATATGTAATACCATAACGAGGTTATGCACATAAATATTCATAAGGAAGGCATAAGTAGTGCATGAGTTATTGCCCTTGAATCAATTTTAGATTGACACATTCCGCCATAACTAGGTAGTCAATGAACAGAATTCTTTGAAACTTGTACTAAATATGTATCACCGTAACACATTGATGAATTATATCAGTAGTGCATGAGTTATTGCCCTTGAATCAATTTTAGATTGACACATTCCGCCATAACTAGGTAGTCAATGAACAGAATTCTTTGAAACTTGTACTAAATATGTATCACCGTAACACATTGATGAATCTTACGTTTTGTTGGAATTGCTTCAGTAAGCAATGAGTTACATGTAGTGTCCTTGAATTGGTTTAAAATCAACAAATTGAGTCATAACAAAGTAACCAATGAATGGAATTTCATGAAACTGAAAATAATTATGTATTGTCATGACACAGCAGTGCACATTAAGTTTTGTTATAATCGCTTCAGTAGGGCATGATTTAATGCCCTTGACTTGATTTAAAAGCCTTAAATTAGCCATACGTAAGGTACAAAATTTCTTGAAACTGAGCTAAAAATGTATCATCATAGTGCAGTGATGCTAAAGCAAGTGTTTAAGAAGAACAGCTTCAGCACAAACACAAAGCACATCAGACCCAAAAGACCGAAATAATAAGACGGACCGCACATCAATAAATCAAACACCAAGATCTGCTCAAAATACTTAAAACATATAAAACTAGAAAATGGCGTCTGTGATAGGCCGTATTTCTTTGATAATTAATTTTATCTCCATCATATACCCATAAGCATATCTTCATCTTGTTCGCATCTAGTGTACAAACTTAAAACAACTTACATTGAAAACTATGGTACATGTAGGAGTTAATTATACAACCTCTATACCCTGAAGTGCAAAACGTTGTCAAAAATGACTTAGTTCAAAAGGCTGTCATTCTGTAAAAATTAATTTCATCTCCATTAAAGAGTCACATCCATATTTTCAATTTTCATCATGTCTAAAATGTGTGTACAAAGTTTGAAAACAATCCATTGACAACTATGATTACAAGAACTCTATACCCTAAAAATAAACATGAGACCCAAGAGGCCCTGAATCGCTCACCTGACCAAAAAGGTTAAAGGTCAAACAAGGGTCGTCATTTGAACAAACCTGATAGTTTGCAACCATTTACAAATGGTTTTGGAGAAGAAGGTTTTTGAATATTTTTCTATGTATTGCTAAGGTTCAAACCCTGGACCCCCCCCCCCCCCCCCCCCCGGGCCGGGCTATTTCGGACCCTGTGGCCATCATTTGAATAATCTTGGTAAAGGACCACTAGGCAACGCTACATACTAAATTTCAAGCATCTGAGTCAAGTGGTTCTGAAGAAGATTTTTTATGCCCCCGTGACGATAGTCAGGGGGCATTAAGATTTGCTCCTGTCTGTCCGTCCGTCCATCCGTCCGTCAGTCTGTCCGTCCGTTCGTCACACTTTACGGTATAGAGTTTGTGTAATCAACTCCTCCCACAGTTTTCAGTGGATCTTTTTCAAACTTCACATACATGTTGTGGACATAATGAAGATGTGCATGTGGGTTTTTGTTGGAGCTAGAATTAATTTTGACAGAATTACGGCCTTTTGAACTTAGTCATTTTAGGCAAATTTTTGCATTGTAGTGTATGCAGTTTGTGTAATCAACTCCTCCCACAGTTTTCAGTGGATCTTTTTCAAACCTTGCATACATGTTGTGGACATATTGAAGATGTGCATGTGGGTTTTTGTTGAAGCTAGAATTAATTTTGACGGAATTACAGCCTTTTGAACTTAGTCATTTTAGGCAAATTTTTGCATTGTACATGTAGGGTATGTAGTTTGTGTAATCAACTCCTCCCACAGTTTTCAATCGATCTTTTTCAAACGTTGCATACATGTTGTGGACATATTGAAGATGTGCATGTGGGGTTTGTTGGAACTAGAATTGACTTTGACAGAATTACCGCTTTTTGTACTTAGTCATTTTAGGCAAATTCTTACATTTGTAGGGTGAGGAGTTTGTGTAATCAACTTCTCCCTCAGTTTTCAATCGATCTTTTCCAAACTTTGCATACATGTTATGAACATATTGGAGATGTGCATGTGGGTTTTTGTTGGAGCTAGAATTGATTTTGACAGAATTATAGCCTTTTGAACTTAGTCATTTTAGGCATATGTTTGCTTTGTAGGGTAAGTACTTTGTGTAATCAACTCCTCCCACAATTTTCATTGGCTGTTTTTCAGACATTGGATACTTGTTGTGGACACAGTGCATTTTGCACTATAGGGTATAAAGTTTGTGAAATGTTTTCAGTGGATTCTTTGTAAATAGCATTTGTGCTTTAAAGGTGCTTTAGGGATGTACACATGTCCTGTGACAGGCGCTGCACGGGGGCATCATTAGTGTCTTACAGACACAATTTTCTAGTTAATATTTTTCTATGTACTTCCATGGTTCAAACCCAGGACCCCCTGGGGCGGAGCCATTTTTGACCCTGGCGCCATCATTTCAACAAACTTGGTAAAGGACTACCAGGCAATGCATCATACAAATTTCAAGCATCTGCACTAACAGGTGCTGGAGAAAAAGATTTTTAAGTACATTTTAATTTCGAACCCAAGAATACCCGCCCCAGGGCCATTTTGGACCCTGGGGCCACCATTTACACAAACTTTGTAGGAGTCCACCAGGCAATGCACCATGCCAGATTTCATGCATCTGAGCCAAGTGGTTCTGAAGAAGAAGATTTTTGAATATTTTTCTATGTATCTCTATGGCGCAAACTCAGAACTCCTTGCTGCGGGGCCATTTTGGACCCTGGGGCCATCGTTTGAACAAACTTGTTGAAGGACTACAAGGCAATGCTACATATCAAATTTCAAGCAGCGGAGCCAAAAGGTTCAGAAGAAGAAGATTTTTTTAATATTTTTCTATTTATATCTGTGGTTCGAACCTAGGACTCTTTGCTGCGGGACCATTTTGGACCCTGTGGCCTATTTGAATAAACTTGGTAAAGGACTACTAAGGAATGCATCATACAAAATTTCAAGCATCTAAGCTATACTGTTCTGAAGAGGAACATTTGAATATTTTTCTTTGCATTTCTATGGTTCAAACCTTAGACTCCATGCCAAAGGGCCATTTTGGACCCGGGGGCCACCATTTGAACAAACTTGGTAAAGGACTATTAGGCAATGCCACATTCTAAATTTCAAGCATCCGAGCCTTGCAGTTCTGAAGTAGAAAATTTTTGAATATTTTTCTGTGTATTTCTATGGTTCAAACCCAGGACCCCCTGGGGTGGGGCCATTTTGGACCCTTGGGTCATCATTTGAACAAACTTGGTAAAAGACTACTAGGCAATGCTACATACTAAATTTCAAGCATCTGAGCAAAGCAGTTCTGGAGAAGAAAATTTTTGAATATTTTTCTATATTTTTTTTTTTGGTTCAAATCTGGGACTCCCTCCTACATACCAAATTTCAAGCATCTGAGCTTGTGGTTCTGAAGAAGAAAATTTTTGAATTTTTTTTATGTGTTTCGATGGTTCAAACCCCCATGGGTTGGCCATTTTGGGCCCAAGGGCAACCATTTGTACAGACTTGGTAGAGGACCACTAGGCAATGCTACATACCAAATTTCAAGCATCTGAGCCAAGCTGTTCTGGAGAAGAAGATTTTTAATATTTTTTTAGTTTCAAACCAAAGACTCCCTGCCCCGTAGCCATTTTGAACCCTGGGGCCACCATTTGAACAAACTTGGTAGAAGACTATTTGGCAATACTACATACCAAATTTCAAGCATCTGAGCCAAGCAGTTCTGGAGAAGAAGGTTTTTGAATATTTTCGTATGTATTTTAATGGTTCAAACCTGGGACTCCCTCCCCCGGGGCCATTTTGGACCCTGGGACCACCATTAAACAAACTTGGTAGAGGACTATTAGGCAGTGCTTCATACCAAATTTCAAGCATCTGAGCCTTGTGGTTCTGAAGAAGAAGATTTTGAATATTTTTCTATGTATTTCTATGGTTCAAACACATGACCCCCTGGGGTTGGGCCATTTTGGGCCCAAGGGCCACCATTTGTACAAACTTGTTAGAGGACCACTAGGCAGTGCTACATACCAGATTTCAAGCATATGAGCCTTGTGGTTCTGGAGAAGAAGATTTTTAAGAATTTTTTACTTTCAAACCCAAGACCCCCTGCCCCGTAGCCATTTTGGACCCTGGGGCCCCCATTTGAACAAACTTGGTAGAGGACCACTAGGCAATGCTACATACTAAATTTCAAGCATCTGAGCCTTGTGGTTCTGGAGAAGAAGATTTTTAAGAATTTTTTAGTTTCGAACACAAGACCTCCTGCCCCAGGGCCTTTTTTGACCCTGGGGCCACCATTTGAACAAACTTGGTAGAGGTCTACTAGACAATGCTTCATACCAAATATCAAAGCCCTAAGCCTAGCGGTTTCAGAGAAGATGTCATTTATAGCAAATTGTTGACGGCGGACGACGCACGACGGACACTTGGTGATCTCAATAGCCCACCCTGAGCCTGCTCACCACCTACTAAATATTTTTCCTCGCACTCATTAATAATAATTATTCAGCAAGATCAGGAAGTCTTCAAAACATGAAAATATTACAAGGTGGATGATCACGTGTTTTCTTGCGTTATTTTCTTATGTCATTTCGAACGAGGAAACCCCGGCGATTCTTCAAATTTTATTCAATAAATTCGTTGTTTCTGTATGCATTATTTTAAAATGAAGCGCAGAGAATGTGTTATCTTGAATACTTTCAGGCGATATTAACGATTTTGTTGTGGGTTTTATAGTTTTTGTATTTAATCGTCCCCCAATATCCAAAACGGTAAGTCAGTTCTGGTGTCCTAGATCTGTTGCTACGAAACGGGAGGCGGGGATGGGAGAGGGGGGAGGAAAGTTTAAACAGGAAAACTTGTTAACATTAAGTAAAGAAAAGAAAGCCATTTCAAATTACACGTTCTCATTCTCTGTGCTATATTCCAAAAATAAGAAGTTGTCGTGAGAAAGTAGTAGATCGTTGTAACTGGAACTCTTGGAACTCTCGGTATTTCCTCTGACGTGGAACAAAACGTGATCATCCATCCTGTAGTAAATCAATAAAAATTTCAGGGGACCATAAATTAAAACCAATTCCTCAATGAATATGAGCCGCAACAACTGAACACCAACAAAGTGGTTGTGAGCCCACCGCAGACTCCGATCAGTCTGGGCATCCACCCAGTTTGATCACAGTCTTTGCTGTCCGCATGGAGGTAGGTCAGACCATTAGCTACCCTTTAAGCACTTAAGAAAGAGTTTGATCAGACTGGGCGCCAGGCTATAATTGTGCACAGTGGCGATATGCGAGAACACTGACAGATTCTTCTGTTTGAGTGAGTGAGTGAACTCGGGTTTAACGTCCCACCAACAACTAGGTCATACGGAGACGGGACCTCGGTTTAAAGTCTCATCCGAAAGACCAGAGAAGCGGGGGATTGATCTTGCGACCCCTGGGTTGGTAGTCTAGGGCGTTATTCACTACTGTAATACTAACGCCGCTCCTCCTTCTGTTTAAACGGTGTCTTGAAATTAATACTTGGTGAATCTATAACTATAAAGTAGTCACAACTGTATAATGGAATCACAGTTTAGCGAGCACTGTGTACTATAAGATTCTAAAGATATAAACTAGGTCAGTATTTGAAAACAACTGATGTCACATGGTAGAGATTTTAGGCAGAACGTTTCAAAAACCAAGATTTACAAACCGTTCGTCCATTTATAATTGTCTGATGACAATCGTATCATCATTGATATCTCTTAAAACATTTTTAGAACCAGTTTATTCCATTTCAGTGACATTATCGGGATCAAACAATCAAGCAACATGCCTTCATACAACCTGGAGCCGCTTCCCCAGCAAATTAACCTAGTATAATATAAATTAAGTATATTGTCCGATCTTTATCCAAATTGGCCTCGGTCTTATTATACTAGGGTGATAAGCACACATATACATGTACGGTAGGGTCTAGTCAGGTCTTACTGATGCACGTGATAAACGCGACAGTCGCATTCTCTAAAAGCACTAAGGAATTTTAGCCAATGAAGAGGTTTAATTATCTTAAGGACTGCCAATTTACATGTATCAAATGATCTTGAAAAAGTCTGTTTGGTAACAAAAACATTATGGAATATAAGATAAGACAATCATGCTGCTTAGAAGACTGAAAAGTCAAACTGCTTTAAACAAAACTGTCATTCTTCACTAGGAGATTCAAACATGTAACAAGATGTATGCAGACAGCAAAGAAACATATTGGTCAATTTCACATTTTAATCCGTGTCTGCAAATAGACTAGAATCAGTATGGCAGAATAGGGTTTGTTAACGTAAACATATTTTCCACGAAGAGTATCATCCGTAAATTAATTTCTATCATTGTATGGCATCTACCTGATAAGACCTTATGTTATTAGCTTTATTAAAATGTAAATAACAATAGTCGAGTCAGCCATTTGATAAAATATCTGAGATCTTAAAGATTTACTAGCCTTGTTTTAATTCCCGTGAGACCGAGGATCGTCATGACTTCAAAGAAAATTATTTGGCTTATATTTGTTTAGTATGACCATTATGATTAGAATGATTGTTGTGATATCTTAATAAGTCTAAGAAATCCTCTGATGTTGCTTGAACAATAGCGGTTTCCCCAAAAATAATCATTGTTATATAGAGAATACCATAATATGGTCTTTTGATATCAAAAGTAAGGAGGAAAATTCCAGGAACTGACACAATTCAATCCCAGATCCAACCCTAGACATCATGTGGGAAAGAGACAAACAAAACCAGCCACCACCAAAGACATAAACAGCGGCGGCCCTGCGAACAGCCACTCCCCCGCCCCTAACGCAGGCGGCCAACCGGCCAGCCCGAACATCACAGACACACACTAACAACAGACACAGTAACTAACAATACCTAAAACAACCAAAACAGAACCACCGCCCTGGGACGTCCAGTAATGAAACCACCGGAGAGGGGCTCAACCGGCCCGTACCCGACCAACCCTCGCCCCTTTTTCATGCCCTGGTTAATCAGATACTAAGTTGTTCAAACGAACAAAAGCAACCGCCGCTCACACAACAGCCTTACATAAAGCACCACCCCTGACAATAAGAACAAATTATACGTAAAACACTAAACATCTAGTTTTACCTATTAACTTTAATTTTCAATTTTATAATGCCAGGGCTAGCCTTAAGATAACAAACCATATATCAAAACAGTCAAAGCGACAAACAACACGTGAAATAACTAAGAAAAACCCAAAACAGAAGTGTCTCCATGCGACGGCCAGCAATGAAATTTCTAGTGGGCGCTAAACAGGTTTGCGGTCGAGCCCTTGGTCCTGCTTTGGTTCATCAGACACTTAGTTGTTCGGTTTGCATGGAAGATTCCTAATCCTAACTCATAAGTGTAATATCTAAGGAACATAGAAATTAAAACTAAGATAAAACAAACATGAGGACTCATATAAATAGCAACGCTGAAATTCTGGAGCAGAAGAAACCTACCAGTTAAACCACGGTGGGCCCGACCCAAGACGTCCGGGAAGTTTACAGTCCGACGTGTTTCTGGTCGAGCCTTAAAAACGTGATATCAAAAGACACTTATATGGTTTTCTATTTGTAATGCATCGGTTGAAGACTTTAAGGCGTAAAGAGGGTCAAACAAAATGTAAAGCAAACACAGTTTTATAAGAACTTGCTGACGTTGCGAATGCTTTATGACATACAGAGGGTGGACAAAAGTGTTCGTTAAATCGTGACGTTGCCATTAACTTCAGTGCATTTCCACTTTTGCTGAAAAATAAATTATATGAGAAGCATAGAATATATCATCATGAAAATTATACTATATGTAGCTAAATGATTTATGCAATATATAAACTATTTTTGTACGTTTGCGAACTTTAGTTGCAAAGTTGTGATTCTTTAAAGATCGGGTAAACTTTTAGAAAACCCTGTTTCCATTGACGTCAATGGTGACGTTAGCAAAATTTGCCGCAATGAAATACCTAATTGAGGTTAAAGGCGTGCCAACAAAAAACTATAGATACCAGGAAAGCAAGAAATTTAATAATATTGCACAAATAATGTAGCTAGACATTGGTGCAATTTTCATGTAAATATCTATTATACTTTTCTCACAATATTTTTTGCGCTAAAACAAAAAATGCATTAAAGTCAATGGTAACGTCACGATTAACGAACACTTCTGTCCACCCTCTGTAGGTCGGTGACGCCATTTAACCTATCGTACATTGTTATCACGGCCAACATCAGTTTAAAGTAGCCAATCGTCTTCAGGGACCACTTCAAAAGGCATCGCCTGATAACATTCTCGCAACCGCAGTTCTAAAGTGACACGATAACACATTATGTTATCATACCCCTGCTATCAGGTAGACTTTACAGTAGATGCATGATCAAACTTTATAGCGCAATTCCTAGTTAACAAAATCTTTAACATATGTGATATACCGTAACAAGCGAGATCTACACTTATTATTTAGGTTCGTGCTATAAGTAAAACAGAGCGCGGTTTATATCTCGTGGAATATCATTTGGTGCAGGCGTAAGAACTATTTAACATGTCTGCCTATACAATCACTGTATACACTGTTTATAGAAATTCAGCAATTTTCGATTATACCTGTTTGGCCATATTAGTTAAACTCAAATTTCACCTGTTTGGCCATATTAGTCAATCGAAGTCCTTCAGACAAAACTAAACTCGAAGGGAACAACCCACGCAAGTTTTAAGACATTCCAAGACGATCAGATAGCAATTGAGCCGCGACACACAAAAACACCTTACATAATGGCATGTGCGCCCACCGAAGACTCAGCCTGGACATCCATCTAGTCTGATAAGGGTCCTCGCTGTCCGCATTGAACTAGCGTAGACCCTTATCTACCCTTAAAAACCACAACAAAGACTCTTTATAGACTGGGCGGCCGTTCATGCTGATCTGAGTCTTCGCTGGGCGGACATGCCACTTTGTTGGATTTGTCGTGTCGTGGCTCATGTATTCGTTTCCGATTTATGTCTTCTTTTGTTCTTCTAGCACTGTTTGGCAATGCACTTTTTTCTATTTTCAGACTGGCTATCTAAGCCGTTTCGAATGGATGACCAGACCCCGAGGTTACAAAACTTTTTTCATGCTCAACTCAGCTGAGCATAAAATTTTACCTGCTTATAGATAGCACATTACTGATAAGGTCAGTTGTTGTCTTGCTCAAATGAGCGGAGTATGAAATTTTCTCTGCTTATGAATATGAAAATGCCAGCATTAGTTGGCATTTTCATATTTATCAGCAGAGAAAATTTCATGCTCAGCTGAGTTGAGCACGAAAAAAGTTTTATAACCTCGGGACCAGAACGACCTTCGTTGAGACATAACATGAATGCTCATAGTTTGAACCTTTTTTATCCTGATAAATTCTGAAGGAGATACAAGAACGAGTAAACTCAAAGACGGATGCTGGCTGCCAAAACTACATTCACTGAGTCACAACTAGAAGAGCATGTGGGGCAGAGTAGAAATTCCGCCCAGTGGTCTCTATTCAGCTGCCATGACGAAAACGAGTCTGCCGACGTGTGGACAGACTCCATGCGAATAGATAGGTGAAAAGTGGCTATTTCCATGGACAGAATCAATGTATTTGATTGGGATTAATTCCTTTAGACACCGAAAATTTGTGAATTTGTAGGCTAAATTATTTTCCTTGACCAAACTTTGATCACATATTATAAAGAATACGTATTATCGGAGTGTTACCTCTACAGAATAAGCTCTATCTATAAGTAAGTGACTGTATTTTTTTTTTATGGCTTTTCTTAGTGCTTTTATAGCCCAAAATTGGGATCATACTGGATTTGGTCTGTACGTTATTCCGTAAGTCAGAAATTCCGTCAGATTTTTGTGTTACAGTTTTCTCAAGGCCTAGTAAAATCCAGAAATAAGACAAAACACAGGTTTTAACGTTTCGACTTTCGTCTTATTCAAAAACTAGACCGTATAAAGAACTTTTAAAACTAGAGTCTTCAAACCTATTTTACTTATGGACATAGAGTTCTTGTTTCATAGGACTGAGAATCTGGCACACTGCTCTTAGTTTTTTTTTCCTTTTATTTGTCCATTTTTATTTTCTTTATTTATTTATTTCGGCCTTTTCAAAATAATTTGTGTCACAGGTTTCTCAGAATCTTCAAAAATTATATACGTATGTAGAATGAATGATTGTATCATTGGTTTGAGACTCAGGCTCATAGCTCTCAGTGTTCTATTTTTATTGATTATTCTTTCTTTATAAACGGAAAGTTTGTGTCAGACCTTTCTCAGGAACTATTAAAGCTAGAATCTTGATATACATATGGAAAATGCGCCGTTGTATTGTGTGATTGAAAATCGGGCTCATCGCTTTAATTCTTCTCTTTATTTGTCTATTTTCAGTCTTTTCAATGTACATTTGTGTCACAGGTTTCTCAGGAAATTTGCAAGCTAGAGTCCTCCAACTGTATACACATATGAACAAGTAATGAGTGTATTGTGGGACTGAGGCTCAGGCTCATTGCTTTTATTCTTCTATTTTTATTCATTGTTTTCTTTCTTTCCCTATTTTGCATGTTAAAAATGAACATTCTATCAGAATTTTCTGAGAATTTTTGTAGAAACTTTGTATACTTATTGACAATAGGTTGTTGTACAATCAGTTAGAGATTCTGGTTCGTCGCTTCTTTTCTGTCTTTATCCATTTTTCTGTCTTTTCCAGGTAAATCTGTGTCTCAGTTTCTCAGGAGCAGTGCAAGCTAGTATCTTCAAACATGATCTTCATATGGCGTATGAGTTGTTGTACCATGGAATACAGGTTAAGGCAAACTCGTCTTATGTTATTAATTTTCTATCCATTTTTTCTTCTTCTTTTTTCCTTTTTGGTATGTTAACATTCGAAATTTTAAGAGGTGTTTTTTTTTTGTTTTTTGTTTTCAGAAATTATTGAAGCTAGAATCTTGAAACTTGGTATACATATGAACAATAAGTTGTCGTTTTGTTGGATTGAGAATTTGGCTCTTTGAGTATATTTCTACTTCGATTTTTCTGTTCTTTTCTAGTAAGTTGTGTCATAGTGTTCGCAGGAACTATTTTAAGCCAGGCACTTCGTATTTAGTCTGCAGATACACGATGAGTTGTTGTATTGTGAGATTGAAAAGTATATTGATTGATTGATTGATGGATTGATTTGATGCTTAACGTCCATGGTAAACAACTATGGCCATGTCGGGACGGTCAGTTAACCTAACCACACTATTCCTGGGCAGGCTTAGACCTCCTACGCGGTTAACCGGTACTAAGTGCACATACTTTCGCCAGTAACTGACAACTACCCTTCTTGAATCAGCGGAAGGAGAAACAAAAGTATGTGGCCAGACCGGGTTTCGAACCCAGGACCTCTATTGCGTTCATTCGTTCTGTATTTATACAGTTTTCATATATAAAATGTTGCAAATTTATGTAACAGTTTTCTTTGCAACTTATCTATTGCTCTTTTTACATAGCTGCATTTTAAAGCAGTGCAGCGGGGCTATAGTCAGAGCCTCTGACAGTTCTAGTTACATGTAATTATATTAGAAATATCGAAAAATAACAATTTTTATTCCACAAATACTATAAATGAGCCGCGTCACGAGAAAACCAACAAAGCGGTTGTGCGCCCAGCGCAGACTCAGATCAGCCTGGACATCCGCCCAGTCTGATCAGAGTCTTCGCTGTCCGCATAGATGTAGCTTAGATCATTAGCTACCCTTTAAGCGCTTAGGAAAGAGTCTGATCAGACTGAGCAGATGCCCAGGCTGATCTGAGTCTGCGCTAGGCGCACAACCACATTGTTGGTTTTCTCACGTCGCGGCTCAAATGTTAATACATTATTATTTTACATACCCTCTATTTGGTAAAAGAATAGATTCGGGTTACTCATTGCGGCTGATAGTCAGTCAAAAGCAGATAAATACAACGTTCTGGAGAATATGATTTCACAATAGATTTTGTAAAACAGTTGTTAAGAATAAAAACAACAATGTATTTTTTCTTTATTTTTTTCCTTTTAGGAGGAGGGGAGGGCATTGAAAATGGCTCTATCCAGTTATTGATGCCTAAACATACAAAAAATAAAAATGAAAAATAACGTTTATTAGTTATTTAAAAAAAGCCATATGAGCCGCGACACGACAAAATAAACAAATTGGCATGTGGACCCATCGAGGACTTAGATCAGCCTGAGCTGTGCGCTTAAAGGGTAGCTAAGGGTTTAAGCTACCTCCATGCCGACAGTGAAGACTCGGATCAGACTGGCTGGATGCCCAGGCTGATCTGAGTCCTCGCTGGGCACACATGCCTCCTTGTTTTATTGCATCGCAGCTCATATATTAGACTTGCTCACGTCGGATATAATAAATTGTTTATCTCATCTTTATTTACTTTTTATCATACTTGATATTTCCATTTTTTTTTCACTTTTGTGTGTTCGGTGTTAGGCTAGTCTAGAAATGAATTTTCTCTTGTGGGTTTGTCTGAGATATAAATCAGCCCCATGTCTATAGACTAGCACAAAGAAGAAAAATATGCATATTCAAGAAAATTTATGAAAAATCCAAATATATATATTTCTAAGCCTTGGGCAAGGCTACTCTTATATGTAACTACTGATATTGCAAAAACTGTGTTCCATACAAGTAATGTCATCTTGTATCGTAGTTAATCTGGTTTTTCTATATAAAAAGCATTTTGCAGCATATTCACAAACAATATTGGCGCGATGAATCATGAAATAAGATTAAAGGTTTATCGTCCATGCGCAGCCTGCACTTATGTCATTTCATACCATAGCTTGTGCTTTGATATTGCACATATAAAGAGATGGCCTTCATATATACCATTGGTTTTGTCTGGTGTTTTTATCGTCCAACTTTTGTTGCCACGAATTTGTATTACAAAAATATAAAACACACTGACAGGTCAGTTCCTGTCTAAAGTAGCTTGGTCTTTGTTTTATGGCTATGATTAACGTCTTTTGCCATGATCGAAGTGTGGAAAGCCTTCATGGATTTCTTGCAAGTGCTGTAACTTCAGCAAGCTGGTTTGATAAGTTGATTCTGAATATTTACAATAAGAAAGCAAACCTAGTTCAATTAAAATGGCAAGAGGTAAGGAAGTCAGCATTTCAAACAACAAGTTGTTAATACCATAAATTTCAACTTTGAGGTGTGTGTGTGTGTGTGTGGAGGGGGGGGGGCTGCATGGAGGGTAGCTTAATCACAGTCGGGACATAAGAAATAGGTAATTATAATGGGGAACATTTCTTTTTGGCCTGCTATGAAGTAAGTTTAAGAACGCTTGCGGAGGATTCTGACTGCAAGAATGTCTTCGTTGTTTGTAGAACATAAATTTTCTACAAATGGAGAAGGGATCTTTTTTTCTTTTTCTTGCAGCGACAAGTTTACGGCTATATAGAAATGTCTAAGCACAGCTGCTGAATTTTATTGATCTTAAAAGTGTCCAATGAAGTTTTAACCTGAAGAAGGCATAATCTTTACATTGGTATTTGTAAAGTTTAAAAAGTTTTCTCTTAAGCCATTAAGAATGTAACTGCATCTAAAACTGGACAATAGCTCTCAAACAATTAAAATATTTTCCAATTTACTTCAAAGCCCTGTCTATAATTGAATTTTAGATGCAAACTCTTGTTAAGGTTCTGTATTCTTTCAAAACTTTGTTTCCTTAAAATCCAAAGAACTCGTATTACTTTTATAATATAGCTAGAGTGAAGGTTAAACAAAACGAGAAACATATGACACGGCCGCTTATCTCCGTCAGCACAACACCGTGTTGTGTATAGGAAAATGTGCAGGAGATTTCCGGTGGTTCTGCAGGCGATTCGAAAATAAAGGTTACGAAAGGTAGGTGTCTCGGTTTAAAAGAGATATATTCTTTTCCAGCGTAAAACAAAAGAAAAGGAAAATGTCATGCAACCTTCCAATCGTTTTTCTATGAATACGGGTCTTGATTGAAGCCAGATTCTCAGTTATACAACAGATTTCCATTTTTTCCCGGAGCGAGGTGGCCGTTTTGTTGACATGCAAACATTTCAAATTTGCATTCCTGAAGTCGCCGAGTATTTATGTTTTCATCTATCACCTGTATATTAAAGGTCTCTCATATAAGTACCAGTTACGAGCCTAAACAGAATTTGCTACCTTCCTTCAGCCCAGATAATGAAAGTTGTTGTGGAATTCGTGATCCAGGAGATCGGTGGTGCTGAAAGCGATAGGTGGCGGTGCAGGAGATTGTTTTATGTTGTGCCACCAATGACCGTTTTTAACTGTTTTATAACGTAAATAATGTAGTAGCATGGCATGGTACAGATTCGCACAGCTTTCAGATTCGTACACTTGGCTATACAATGCCTCTGCTGCATTAAGCATGCTAATTAAAATGAAAATAACGACTCCAGCAATCAGGGGATTGAATTATCAGTCAATCGTTTGCACTGCAAAGCTTCTGTTAGAACTAAATGGTACGAAAGTAATGCTAGTTTGTCAATTGGGTACTTACATTCGTCCCACTTTCTTTGTTCAATTACATTGTGCACACGGCCAACAATCCAGCTCATTCATCGTATATACCAATGGGGGCAAACCTTTCTATTCCTTCTTTCTAAGACTAAAATCAGATATAGGCAATGCTATGCGATGAGAAATCCATTGGACTTTTGGATACTGGTGTTGTTTTATAAACGATGTTATACTTGGCGGTTTGAAATGTTTTAAAGTGTGGAAAATGGCACTTTCGTCAACTTCATTAGTTTTAAGGTAAGTTGTAGGTCGTAATCGAGGTAATCACATCGCACTATCGGATTTCAAAAATTATTCACTAACAAGAAAATTTAAAGCTTTTATAGAATTTAAGGTCTATCTCACTCATTGTTTGCAGTATGAATGAGATGGACCTTGAATTCAATAAAATTGTTTTTTTTTCTCTTGTTAGTAGCCACTTTTTTGAACCCGACAATGCTATGCGATAACCTTGATTTCGACCTACAACATACCTTAAAAGTAATGCTCTGGATCACAGACTGAAAGGAGAATCTGCGTTGAAGTTGGGGAAAGTGCCCTTTTCTCCGCTACAAAGCATTTCAAACGATCAAGCATAAAATTCTTTATAAACCAATACCTGTGTCCAAAAATTCCAATGAATGTCCCATCGCATAGCATTGCATGTTTTATCGAATTTTGGTCTCAAAAATAAGGAACAGAAAGTTTTGCCCCATTGGTATATGCGATGAATGAGCTGGATTGGTGGCCGTGTGCACAATGTAATTAAACAAAGAAAGTGGGACGAATGTAAGTACCCAGTTGACAAACTAGCAAGTTACTTTCGTACCATTTAGTTCTAACAGAAGCTTTGCAGTGCAAACGATTGACTGATAATTCAATCCCCTGATTGCTGGAGTCGTTATTTTCATTTTAATTAGCATGTTTAATGCAGCAGAGGCATTGTACGGCCAAGTGTACGAATCTGAAAGCTGTGCGAATCTGTACCATGCCATGCTACTACATTATTTACGTTATAAAACAGTTAAAAACGGTCATTGGTGGCACAGCATAAAACAATCTCCTGCACCGCCACCTATCGCTTTCAGCACCACCGATCTCCTGGATCACGAATTCCACAACAACTTTCATTATCTGGGCTGAAGGAAGGTAGCAAATTCTGTTTAGGCTCGTAACTGGTACTTATATGAGAGACCTTTAATGTACAGGTGATAGATGAAAACATAAATACTCGGCGACTTCAGGAATGCAAATTTGAAATGTTTGCATGTCAACAAAACGGCCACCTCGCTCCGGGAAAAAATGGAAATCTGTTGTATAACTGAGAATCTGGCTTCAATCAAGACTCGTATTCATAGAAAAACGATTGAAGGGTTGCATGACATTTTCCTTTTCTTTTGTTTTACGCTGGAAAAGAATTTATCCCTTTTAAACCGAGACACCTACCTTTCGTGACCCTTATTTTCGAATCGCCTGCAGAACCACCGGAAATCTCCTGCACATTTTCCTATACACAACACGGTGTTGTGCTGACGGAGATAAGCGGCCGTGAATTTAAAGAGTAACAACACTTCAGGAACTGACTTAATCAGATCCAAAACCCTATCCCCAACATCAAAGGGACACCAATTGTTCAAGTTCTTATCTGGGCAAAGTGAACATTTCTCAAAGAGATTTTATGTGCGGAGGCAGTTAGCATGCACATTAAGGTTGACTTTCGGACGACAAAACTTATATGAGTCATGATGGTAAATGAAATGAAATGGAATTATTTTAAAACTATTATCGTCGCTGCTGACAAGCCACAATTCAATCCAAGGCAATATTAAGAATATTACTTCAACATGCATAAAGGGCACTTGTATCTATGCAGAGAACAAAGGTTACACTTGCTTCAAGCATGGAACATGGAGAATGAACATACGAAGTTTGATCTAAGCCCTTCCTTCCCTGTGGTGTTTGACTCTACTTTACGATATTTTAGACTAATAGTTCGCATAGCACTATGAAATCATTTTCACCTTTAAGGCCTCTGACGGGGTGAAGTTTCCTAAAGCGCATAACACCTTTTCAATTATTGATTTATTGATTAAGTATTTGATTTATTTATGTATTTATATGTATTTTTATTTGTGTATGTGTAGTCTGTGTGTGTGTTAGTGGGTGTAAAGATGCCAAACTGTATAACCGAATTAAAGCCAACAATACAGCGTTCTGTTTGAATCGATACTGAAATGAAAGTCAGGGGAGACATTGTGAATTTTGGAAGGAACCAGCTTGTCAACTTCATTAGCTAATTCTCACAGCAGATTCATATCAGAGTTGAATAATGCGACATCATGCCTAAATGAATGACACGCTAAATATCAGCTAGGAAATCTGTATCTGAAAGAACCAGTGACTTGTTAATAACACCAACAAATCTGATTGTATTTCATAATCAACTTAATGAAATATTACTGTTGTCAGGTCTATAAACAAATTAGCCTTCTGCGTTTTCTGTAGGACTCATAGTATTGAGTTGTATTGCTGGCGTATTGCATCATGTACATGTATTATGAAATAATTAAGATGAACAGGTTCCTGTATGTGACTTCATGTCTGCTTACCTGGACATTGAAAACATCCAATGGGAGCAAACTTTTTCTCGTATCAGTGGAAATCTTTTTAGAGGGGGGAAGTGGGGGTCGGAGGGCAGAAAAAAATTGGAAGAGGTGTTTCCTATACCTTGAGTGCTAAGAATCTATACAGTCTGGGTCGTGATGACTTTACAGCAATCCCTATCCACCAGTCCTGTTTTCAGCTGCCCTAGTTGTGCTTGTCCACTCTTTTATCTTGTTTGCCCACCTCTTTTTTTTCTATCTGTTTTTCTTTCTTTTCTCACTGTGCCTTGTTTAACCTTCTTTGCTAAGCCAGACGTCTTATAAATGTGATTAAACCACAGGCATTTGACGTTTTGGGGGTCTCAGGAATACACAGTAACCTCGAATATGGCCAGAAATCGCATCTTCTATAATGAGATACGAAGTATCGAAACTTTTCGATACTTCGTATCTCATTATAGAAGATACGATTTCTGGCCATATTCGAGATTACTGTGTATTCCTGAGACCCCAAAAAACGTCAAATGCCTGTGATTAAACCACCTTATTTTCCGTTTCTTGACCTTGTTCAGGAGTTCGTCATATTCTGCAATGACTACTTGGATCTCATCTCATCTCAAAAGCCCTTTCTCTAACTCTGCTACTACTCACAGGCATAAAGATATTAGCCACGACACGAGAAAACCAACAATGCGGTTGTGCGCCCAGCGCAGACTCAAATCAGCCTGGACATCCGCACAGTCTTACCAGACTCTTCGCTAAGAGCTTAAAGGTTAGCCAAGGGTCTAAGCTACCTCCATGCGGACAGCAAAGACTCTGATCAGACTGGGCGGATGCCCAGGGTGATCGGAGTCTGCGCTGGGCGCACAACCACATTGTTGGTTTTGTCACGTCGCGGCTCATATAAATGTGAGAGAGAAAACATCAGTTTTCCCTTTGATTCAAGAGCTATGTTGTTTTCCCTCTAAATCAGTTTCAGTTTTTATTAGATCTGCAGTGGTTTGTGCAATCCATGAGAAACCTCTGGTTTTAAGCCTTTGCCAAAAACTATTTAAAGCCTTTAACTGTTCCGACTTCTGTCTTTAATCTCTTCTTTAATCTCCCTGTGGATGCCATTGGCGCCGTTTGCAATGAGTTTGGTCATCTTGCATGTACATGTAGCCCTTATCTCCATTTTATACCTTGTGCAGGTTTTGTCGAGGTTTTCAGCTACATGTAGGGCTTCTTGTTCCTGCTCTTTCTCCGCAATAACGCTCATGTCATTGGCAAACCACATATTGGTATTATCGTAACTGTCCTAAAAGTTTAACATTTCGGTGTAACAATGTAGAATGCGTCCAGTATATGTCGATGGAATGGCAAATAGTGTATACCTTGATAAAGAGCATTCTGATGTGGGTTAACACCGCTCGATCGGATCAGTCTGTCTCAATAATGTTTTGAATTGTTAGGGTTACGCCACTGTTAAAGCACGATAGTAGCGGCAGCATACGGTGTTTTGACGATATTTGAAGATATGATGTTCGTAACTAATACGATTGAGCTGCAACACGACAACACCATTCGCCCAGTCTAAACAGAGTTTTTGATGTGCGCTTAAAGGGCAGCTAAGGGTCCATTCGGACAGGAAAGACTCAGATTAGACTGCGCGGATGCCCAGGCTGAGCTTAGTCTTCGCTGGGCGCACATGCCACTTTGTTGGTTTTGTTGTGTCGCGACTCTTATATGTCTACGACATTAAATAGCGAATTGCATACTTGCGCTTTCTCGTTCAATGAATGAATCAAGCTGCTTTGTTAAAACTGGCCTTCATATTGCCAGTCAAGACGGCTAAATACTGCAACAACCACTAATCTTATCTGTGTTATTTCAGTCTGGCATGTTTATCTATCTTTCATTTCCAAATAATTATTTTGATCGGCGCCTGTAAACACAAGTTAATCGCTACAACATATTGATATTCAGTATGTTTTGTATCTTTAGATCGGAATTCTAGTCTTTTTGAAAAGATATTTAGCGAGGTCAAAAGTTTAAAGAGGGGAACTGTTTTCAACTTTATGGTAAATATGAACTTATACATAGTGCTATTAAATATTGAGCCGCGACACGACAAAACCAACAATATGGTTGTGCGCCCAGCGCAGACTCAGATCAGCCTGGGCATCCGCCCAGTCTAATCAGAGTCTTCGCTGTCCGCATGGAGATAACTTAGACCCTTAGCCACCCTTTAAGCGCGTAGAAAAGAGTGTAATCAGACTGGATGAATGACCAGGCTTATCTAAGTCTTCGCTGGGCGCACAACCACATTGTTGGTTTTCTCGTGTCGCGGCTCATTTCTTTTTCATCCTTCGTAGCAAATTTAAAGACCAATATTGTTGTTCTCAGCAACAATATCTTTGTCTTGTCATATCATGTATGCCTGTAACTTATGGACCTTGACAACAGACTTAAAGCAAAGCACGCAAGCCACTGAGCCGAGATGCTACCGAAGGTCTCTTAATATCTCGTACAAAAACCATGTGATGATGATGATCACAGAAAGACCGAAGCAGCCTTTAGAGAATATGATGAATTCCTAACAATGGTCAAAAAATATAAACCCGATCTAACAAAGGGTTTAGATAATATAAGATCTCATAAAACTTGAACGCAAAACTTAAACGCAAATGTTAACTCGCGATCAGGACGACGGACGAACGGACATCGGATGAACGCTACACTGTAAAAATCGCGCTTAGCTATAAAACACAAGTAGTTACATGTTTAGGTGTAAACATGTTTAGGAATATGTCATATAGCTCAACATGTACGCCTTTTCTATTATTTTCCCGGACAAAGTCTGCTAAACACGTTTTATTCTGTTACGCGTTTCGGATGAATCCATTCTCTCTTTTCCCCGTTGAAGAACGAAAAAAAAGATACGAAAATTTTGACAGAGGAAATTTTCAAAATAAAAGGTAAATATAACCAGTTTTGTACATGTTTAATTTCTAAACATAAACCTAAACATGTTGCAAATTGAACATGTTACGATTTAAACACATAAAAAGTCGGACTGTTTTTTTTGCATTGATTCTAAACACATTTTTTACAGTGTATATAACCCTCAGGATACTTCGTATGCCGAGAGTATAATAGGCTGGCAGTCACACGACTTGTATCCCTTCGCTACAATGGCGAAGAACTCTCATTTGCTTCACACTTAGACATTTTGGAAACGAAGCAATTTAAATGGAAATGAAATATTAAAAGATTTAAGGTTGTTTAAGACGTAGGAAATCAACAGAAACGATCTAAATGAGCCGCGACAAAAGAAATTCAACAAAGCGGTTGTGCGCTCAGCGCAGAGTCAGATCAGGCTGGGCATCTGCCAAGTCTTAGCAAAGTCTTTTCTAAGCGCTTAAAGGGTAGCTGGGGATCGAAGCTACCTTCATGTGGACAGCAAAGACTCTGATCAGACTGGGCGCGTGCCCAGGCTGATCTGACTCTGTGCTTGGCGCACAACCACTTTGTTGGGTTCCTAGTGTTGCGGCTCAAATTTTTACAAAATATCCAAGTAATTGATCGTGCTGTGTTGATTAAAATCGGATGTTGAGAAAAGATGACTTTCAATGGCGGGATTTTATTTGTTAATAGTAAATACTGAGGGAAATAGCTTTCATGCATCTTGATTACAAGACTTGAGTACTAAGAAATCTGCAAACTGTTTGCAAAAGAATAGGTCTTATAGCAAACCGTGTATTCTGTGCAGGCATATACAGATTGTACAATTATTTAGACAACGGACTCTATTTTTCAATATATTTGCCCTCGCAATTTCGTCATTTCAAAATCAAATACGGTTACTAAAGTTTGTCAGAAATTATATTATTCTATCAAAACCCTTCACAAAAATTCATAAAAAACAACTTGGAATAAGGACAGATATGTATTGAGATAATAATGTTAGGACTGATTTGCAAATTAGCCAAAGTGGAAGTCATTAAGAAAATAGCCATTGCCTCTTACGGGCATGTGATCATGAAAATGTAATATCGTCTTTCGCGCACGTGATCAGCACGTCAACTGATTTTATTCTGGTATCATGCGATAGCGGTCCGAGATTCGTCCAATTTTGCTATGTTCTTTTATTCATTCATATAGATTGTATTGTAACCACTTGTAATTTTTACTATTTGAATGCTACTATGTATAGTTTGTTAGAAAATATTTTGTTTAAAATTAAGCAAGGGAGTAATTCTTCAATGAGTTTATGGAACGTATCCTTTTATAAGAACCTGCGCAGTATCCCATAACATGAACCTTTGCAAGCATACGAGATCCAGAACGCGATGACTCAGCACAAGACTTATTCTGTGCCTGCGCGCTAAATCCATATGCCCGCTTATGTCAGAGTTGACCAAAAACTGTTCTTACGAGTGGCACAGCGAGTAATCGTTTGAATAAATAAATTGAAGGGGTCAGTGCAACAAGGTACCTATCTAAGTTTTTCATAATTTCGAGAAAAACGCAAAAAACATCATTTTTTCTTGAAATTCGAAATAATTGATTTTGTGTTGCACAATTAGTCAACGTATGTTGAAAAACATTGATTTCAAGTAGTGTTGCGAGTAGTCCACTAGTTTTAACAGTCAGGTACATAACCTTTAAAAGTTAAATAAAATATAACTTGAAGCAGTTAAAAATTATCCTATTTACCACTAATTTAAAGTGAGATTGTAGAAAATAACTTATTTAGGTTATATCTGAAATTATTTAGGCCAAGGTCAGATTTGCAATATCCAAAAAAATAACTGTTTTAAGTTAAAAAGTAGTTAATTTCCTGATCTTCAAGGGCCTTGCGTACCAATTTCTAGACGATGCGTACAGAATTTTATTGCTTAATCATAAAGTTATGTAAGAGATCTTTCAGGGAAAATTACCCACGTGTCCATAAAAATTGCTGTAACTCCAGAATATGAAGGTGAAAAAAGACACTTTAACTTAAACAGGTTACTTTTGCTATAGTCGCAAAAAAATATAACTGCTTCAAGTTATATTTTTTTTAACTTTTAAAGGTTATGTACCTGACTGTTTAAAGAAATAAATTGAGAAAAACAGAATTTTAGCGATTTTGTTCGTGCAAGAAATGGCCTAACTCCATATTTCATAAATCTGAATATCGCATTTTTAAAGTTAATGTGGCCTTATCAGTAACCAAAAGGTACATAACATGGTGAGGATAACTTATTTCTAGCTATAGCATTTGTCAAAATACGAATACGTCCCATATTAAGCAAGATTATCGCTAAAGAGTTAAGATGGTTATGCAACAAAGGTCCTAACTCCGTTATGTAATTTGGAGATCAATTTTTAACAGTTTAAAAAAAGATAAAATTTAGCAGAAAATGACTTTTGTCACCAAAAAGTCTTAATATAAAATACTTAGATACTTATCATGCTTATATTCACTCTAAACAGATATCTTGATGAAATATAATGAAGAAACAAATTTGATGGAGTTAGGTCTTTTGTTGCATATTAAGTCCAAAATGGAGATAGGACCTTTGTAAAAATTTTGCAACCTCATTAAAACTAATTTTTCGGCGGATTCTATGGTCAGAGGGGAGATAAATTGGTGAGGAAACATGTTTTCTGCGTGATAGAGTGGTTAACTCATTTTTGGCCAAATATGGAGATAGGTCCCTTGTTGCACTGACCCCTTCAATTGTTTACAGACAGGGGTGATACTTTATAAGAAGGATTAACTTCCACAGTTTTAAATTTTTGTCCGTACAAGGAGTGTGCAACTACATTAAATTAGCCGCGACACGACAAAACCAACAAAGTGGCATGCGCCCAGTCTGATCAGAGTCTTCGCTGTCCGCATGGAGGTAGCTTAGACCCTTAGCTACCCTTTAAGCACTTAATAAAGACTCTGATCAAACTGGGCGGATGCTTAAGCTGATCTGAGTCTGCACTGGGCGCACAACCACATTGTTTGTTTTCTCGTGTCGCGGTTCATATATGGATACGTTCTGTTGAGCCTCCTGGGAAACATCGCTATGAGAATGGGAACAATAACAACAGTGTCATTCTGACTGGCTGAATTAATTTTCACACCTTTACAGGTTATATATGCTACTAACTGGGAACCAGACATCCCCCACCCAACCCCAACCTCCCTCACTTCCCCCGGCAGGCAGAGGCCTGTCTTTAAGATTAAATAGAACGCGAAAATACCCAGACATACATCGAAATGCCCCATTTCATTGATGCAATTTTCTTTTAATCAAAGCATAACCAAATTTCAAGACATACAGAAAATCTCTGTAGGCAGTTTAAGAGTATATTCAAGTTTAGTTTCAAATTCAATTTCTAATATTAAGACATTTTGCCGGCTGCTACCAAAGATTTGCGAAAGTTAATTGAATCGCTAACAATTTGTCATCATCTCGCTTGACACTCTGCCCAAGTTTCAATCCAATTACTCCTTTCTAGTTCCGATTGTATTACTGCGCGCCAATAAATATTGCAAGTTCTTTCATTAACAGTAACGCATTCTTAAATTTGGCGTTGTTTGTGCTGCTAAACAGTCAATCAGATTTTGCGGCTGTTATGCAGTATTGAAGGCTGGTACCTTATAGTTTGCGGACACGTTATTCCTTGTTCTACTAATTTCTAAATTGAACTACACGTACTCAATCTTCGTAAGATCATACGGGGACTATTTATAAACATCAAGGTCAAATGACTAATCCAGGCCTGTAGTAACAGTCTAACCTGGGTCTATTGTGCATGCTCTGGTATTTCTATCATTTTACGGTAATTTACTAACTGAGCTGCGATTATTTGATTTGTACATATACATAATAAATGACGTTTTCTTGTTGTTGCCGCTGCGCAGTAATACCATTTGACCACAGAGCCAGGCTGTGTGAAAGACCTCTGTTAGCCCTTGTAATTATGTCAATCACTTTTTGTATGCATAAGCAGAGTATCGTTAGCATCTTGTATTGCTCTAGACTTTCTCAAGACCCTATATTTATCAAAATTTTACTTTCAAAACAGGAATGTCCCTTTAAATGAACCAATATGTGAAAGTCCTCAAATAGAGACAACTGGTAAAGTGTGTAGATAAACCCCTAGCAAGCACATGTCGTCGAAATGACGTCGATGCGACATAACGTCGCATCGACGTCAGTGCAACGTCATTTCTACATTGTCATGTCGCATCGACGTCAGTGCGACGTCATTTCGACATTGTCCTGTCACATCGACGTCAGTACGTCGTCATTTCGACAGTATGTGCCCGGTGGAAGATCTACAGGGAGTAAACTAAGTGAAGCGATGACCAGGAACCGACATTATCGATTTCCATATTCTGTCCTAAACACCAACAGGGAAAAGAATACAGTAAAGAGGGCACAAAAGGTAACACAAGACAAGCAAAAAAGCTACAAAAGCTAAGCTCTTTTCCAGCAGGTTAACGTGCAGCTATTCTTAATAATATTCAAAAGGTCAAAGACTAGAGAAATCATCAAAAATAAAAATAAATATAATCCACAACAGTAACACCGCCAATTGGTAATAAAGTACTGGTGGGAGGAAGGGGTGGGGTTGGGGGCTTATACTAGTTTTACAGGATCCCGATTCTCGCTCTAAGCTTCTGCATTTAATTAGCTGCTCAGTCCGCGTGAAGGTTTCCTAGCCCATCAGTGACCTAGCCCATCAGTGACTCATCATAGGTCACAAAAATCCCGGATACAAAATATGATGAATCGAAGATACATGTAACGCAACAGAAACAACATAGAAGCCTTGGCGGGGAGGGGGTAGGGAGGGCATGGACAGTGTTGCAAAATTACATTACTTCATAAAACAAGACTCATTTAGACCGAGTCTGACAACTTCGTTTCTCTGATGTTTTCATTGCTTCCAGACGATCTTCTTTCAGAATTTATTTGAGCCGCGACACGATAAAACCAACAAAGTGGTTGTGTGCCTAGCGCAGACTTAGATCAACCTGGGCCACCGCCCAGTCTGATCAGACTCTACCCTAAGCACTTAAAGGGTAGCTAAGGGTCTAAGCTACCTCCATGCGGACAGCGAAGACTCTGATCAGACTGGGCGGATGCCCAGGCTGATCTGAGTTTACGCTGGACGCACAACCACATTGTTGGTTTTCACGTGTCGCGGCTCATTTTCTCTTCACTGCAGCCGGTGTAAAATGCAGTGTGGTGGCCGTATAATTTCTACTCGTACTTTATCATAAGGCAGATTGTATTATTTTCAGGGCTTTGGGCTCACTGGACTCATTCTAAGTCAATTTCAAATTAAAGCGTTCACCTCCGAATCAGAATCAGAGCTGTATTCTGGTGACACGTCCAAGGACAATCATTTACCAGGACCTGTGATCAGGGTCCCTATTAGCCAGTCCTAGACCTTAGAAGAGAAGTAATCTTGGTAACTGAATTCCCAACACAGCAGAAATAAGGGAATATGCTAGGGAAGTATGGGGAAAGAAACTGGACTTGTAAATGTCAGTCCCAGCCAAAGTGGTTTGAAATGCCAGGGAATGACGATTCCGATTATGCCTGCTTGGGGGAACCAGATCATATATGGGCATGCTGGCTGCATCCTTCAGACTTTTGTACAGCTTTATGAGTCTACTATCTTTCCTCCTATTTTTCGGAGATTTTCACTTTTATCAATCAAGAATGGCAGTCATACATGTACTCCCACTCTTTGAGTGCACTGAAGCAGAAGCTTGGGCTTGGGCAGTAAACAGATTCAATTAAACCGAGTCTGCTATTTCGTTTATCTAATGTGTTCCCTGCTTTCAGAAGATCTTCTTTCAGAACTTGTTTGCTTCCATTGCAAAGTATTTGCTAGAGAAATAGATCGGTAGGTAAAAATTCACCTAGTTCGTTAATTAAATTCGACAACATTCGAAACGCGTCTCCGCCTATGAATTGTTTCAACAGGACATGTATCTAATTGTATCTCCGGCATAAATTTGATTTGGAATAAAAAGAAGATTCAGTACACTGAGTGCAAATAGGGCCGGTCTCAAAATTACAATGTAGGGAACAATGGTCTTTTTATAACCCGTATATTAGAATCAAAACATTTCAATACAAGAACATGCATAAAGTGTAGCAAAACCGACAAATCCGTTGATCTTCGTCACTTAAAAAAGGTTTGGTCTTCATCATGCAAAACAGTAAAAACTGCTTTAAGAGGTCACCCAACCAAGTTGACACTCAAAAATCGGTTATCTCAGACAGATTACCCTTAATACAGGTTCATTCGCACCTTGGGTTAGTACAAATGACCCTGATGAGGAAGATTGTTATTGCAAGTTCCCCAATAACTCTATTTAGACTGAAAACCCGTTTTGAGGACATATGCAAACAGCACAAACCCAGTTCAGACGCCGCATTCTGCGGCTTCTGATCATGGTCTTCACTGTTTGCTTACAGAAATTTCTATGCAAAACAAGTACAATAAAGGTGTAAACATCAACAATAAATCCCTAAAAATAGAAATGGACTCTTTCAAGTTATAAGCATGGACAAGTCCACTGGTTAAAAAAGAGTTAATAGGCTGACCCCTTAAGATAGGTCTATTGGTAGAAACGTATGCTGTTTCTGATTTCAAATTAGAAGCGTTTGACGTCACAAACAGGTTTGTCGACGACCTGCCGCAGAAGTCATATTGGTAGTTGCTTATATACTCGTAGTATAAACACCAACTGCTGAATTAAAATCTTAAAGAGTTCCTTCAAGAGCAGAGCAGACATTCAAAAGAAGGAAGGTCAACATGGGCTATACTTCAAAGTTTCGGCTATTCAAGACTCATCAGTGACCGTGACAATATCTGTTTACGAAAGCCAGAGAAAAGAATACTGTATATTCCTAATTTCAATAAGGCAATCAATTCACCGACTCCTATCTATGTATTCTTGATCTTATTCAGAGCGTTACTTAATATGAAACGTTTGTTTTGTATGACTATTTCTATGTCTTCCGTTGTTAAGTCGGGGGTTGAATGTTTGAAGTTTGAATGTCTGACGGGGTTGGTTGTGTGGTGCGATCGTGCTGTGTGTAACTTCCAGTACCGGGGCGTCCTACTGATTTGGAACATTGTAGGGCAAGGGCCTTCTGTACTTGCAGTATGTGCGGGTGGGGGTGTTTGGACACTTTTTCTCTCGACTATCATTTCTCCTCTTTCTCCCTCTCTTGGAGACGGTCTGATATAGACTGATATACTGTCTCAAAGGGCCGTTAAACCCATAACAACCAACCAACCAATTGAATGTCTGACGCGGCAATAGCGTCAATTTATAGTTGGGGTTGAAAGAGATGTTCTGTTACAAGCATTATTAATCTTTCGCGCTGTTTCTGTTAAGAATCCATCGCCAGACGAAAAGGCAATGATCAGGAACCCACACAATTGTTCAGCACATCCTGCCTTAAACACCAAATGGGGAAGGAAATAAATAAAGACGGCACACAAAGCAAGGCAGGAAGAACGGAAAGCAAAAAAGGTCAGCTCTTGAAAAGCTTATTATAATATTTTCGATATATAATAGTACATTAAATATGAAGGCTACCTGTTAAAGTTGTAACCGTAAGCAAACATTTTATGAGTAAACTCTGAAGCATAGTACATGTACTTTTAAAATTCATTATTTCGAGTGTAATTTATGCTTAGCGTACCATAAAAGCGACATAGGCTAAAAGGCGGCGTCTGATCAGTGTTCGAGGTTATAAACTTTGAGAATAATCTCAAACTCAAAATAAAGCACACTGATTGGCGGCTTCCGAGCACCACAAAATAAAACACACTGATTGGCTGCTTCCGAGTTTGAGAATGTACTTAAGTTTTATAACCTCGGGGCCAGGCTACTCTATTTCCGAAAAAAACGATAGGGTATTTATGTTAGAAACAAAACAGAAATGATAAAAGGTAAACAAAACCAGATATCCATTGATGCCAGTGAACTCACCTAATTTACAAAGATACATGTAAAAGAGGTGGGAAGACAATATTAAAGAGTGGACAGGGATGGATTTTGCCAGCTCAGCTAGGGCAGCTGAAGACAGGGCAAGGTGGAAAGGGATTGTTTCGAAGTCATCTGAGATGCCCCAACGACCTAGTAAGGTTATGTGATAGAACAGAATAGAATAGAAGGGTTCACTGGGTATTTAGGGTTAATTTGCATTTATTATTCTTCAACGTTTCTGAATAAACAGGAAACACACAATCCATTCTGCAACGAATACGTATCCATCAAAAGCGCATTACGCGTCATCATAACTGTATGTATGTTTGAGGTGTGTCTCTAATTTAATTCCTCGACACATGCAAATTCTAGAAAACAGTATACCTGTGGAACAAAATGGGTTCCGATATATACTTAACGCCATTAAGTCTGCAAGTTGACTGCTATACTGTATTTCCAAAAAGACCAGGATATCAACCTGACCAATAAAATATGTTATGCTAGAACAAATGTGCCACCCAAGGCTCTTTGATACAATTAGACACTTGTCACTTATTCACTCCAAGTACTGAAAACTGTAAATACTCAATTTTTAAAACTTGCATTTCTAATTATGTTAGTTATAGTTTCCCATGCCTGCAAAGCTCTTGTATCTAACGGGACACTATTCTTTCAAGACCTTACTGTTATTTTCCACCAGTGTTGTTTGCCTTCTATACAAGCTTTGGGCAATTTATCGTAAAAAATCAAAGTATTGGAGTTCTGGGTCTAAGAAAAACAAAATAGACAAGATCAGACTGTCTGATCAGGGCATATACTGTTTGCCATTTAATCTGCATCCTTTGTTCGCATCACTGCGATATTAAATCAGACTGTTCAACTTAAGCAAAATTACGGTTATTATTTGAGCCGCGTCATGGCAAAACAAACAAATCGGCATGACTGATCAGCCTGG
Source organism: Ctena decussata (assembly GCA_963989385.1). Taxonomy (NCBI): domain Eukaryota; kingdom Metazoa; phylum Mollusca; class Bivalvia; order Lucinida; family Lucinidae; genus Ctena; species Ctena decussata. The sequence goes on along the minus strand of OZ022498.1, from coordinate 74,523,441 downwards.
GCATCCCCCGAGTCTGAGCAGAGTCTTCGCTGTCGGTATGGAGGTGGCTTAGACTTAGCTACCTTTTAAGCGCACAGCGAAGACTGATCAGGCTGGGCAGATGCCTATGCTGATCCTAGTCTTCGCTGGGCGCACATGCTACTTGGTTGGTTTTGAAGTGTCTCGGCTCATTTTTTATGTATCTAAATATTTAAGATTTTTATGGTATATTCTCTCTATCGCATTCAACAGTAATGCTTTATATTCTCTACTATTCCCCAACGATAATGTGTTATTGACAAACATGAGCTATAAAAACGAAACATAAACATAGGGATGACAGGTAACAACTGTATTGACCCTGTATTGCATAGCCGTAGTTCAGTAGCAATAAGCATATCATTTATAACAAACAAAATTAGCTCAGACGGTTAGGTACTTGTATGTTGATCTTTTGTTACAAGAAACCTAGGGTTGGAGGTTCAAATTCGATTGCTGACATTCTTTTTTTTATTTTTATTCATTTTTTATGACAAAATCAACTTTCAGCAATTGTCAAATTCGAGTCTGCCTCGAGTTTGACATACATTTGCTTGTTTAATGTGGTACAGGTACAACATTGGTGTTCTTCCTTGAGCATCGGGATTAATCTTCCGCGGTTTGCGTCTGCTTTTATATCCAGTCCCCTAAATGGGACGAAAAGAGCTCGCTGCATTTGCTCTCACAAAACATGCTATACTTATTGGCATAACAGTAAGCTCGGGGAAAACAAACAGGAGAAGTTTTCGCACTCTTTGATAAGTCATCCAGAGACGCATTTGTGTACGACAAATTGGAAATAAACAAAACAAAATAACAATAAAAAACCGCAAGAAATGAAATAATACTGTGGGACTCGAACCTATAAAATAAGTATGAAAGCGTCTTGTTATTCAGAGTAGTAAGTCTTGACCACTACGCTACAGGGACATGTATCGTAGTCGACTCAGACAACAAATATAATGCTGGTGTTTAGTCAATGATAATCCATAAATCTCTACCTGTCCGCTTTACCTATTAGCTTTAAATGGGCGTGCTCTATAATAATGGCGGGAAACAAATTATCTCTGAGTATTAGGTGAAGTGAAGTAACTCACAATACAGAAAATGTGTCTATCATTTCTTTGGGAGCTACTCGTGCAGTAGAGAATTTGCTACAATAAGGAGCAAATTAGCCTTTTTATGAAAGCCTTCCTCATCCATAAAAGCAAACAGAGAGTCACATACGTTGTTTCCCTTTGTTACAACAGCAAGAAATGTGGTATTGTATCCTATTACCATAATATCTTTTTTTCAGAATCAAGGGTTGCACTTCAAACTTAACAATCATATTTTCGTATCCGATGCCTTTTAAAGGGTATCATTTGTCGGATAGATCCATGACGGGGTTAAGGCCGAGACTAATAAAATCTACGTATGGTGGCATTGTAGCTGAGACAAAATAAATCTCAGGCTAGTGTTCAGGTTATAAATTTTATGGACTTAGCGAGCATAGGACTTCAATAACCTTAAATCGAGCCTGAGATTTCCTTGTCGCAGCCTCAACCCAATCAATGATTATTTTTCACACCCATTATATTTTATAGAAAGAATATTCAGTGGTTTCTCATTTTCTTGTTGAGGTTCTTCCTATAAAAAAACTAAATAATAATAGATTCTCTCCTGTTAATTTCACCTTGATCATGCATTTTTCATTACTTGCAGCTAAGCAGACATCTACAGTGACATTTAATGCACATAATTGGCTGACAAATTCATGCACAGCTATGTATGTTTAATTCATATTACATGTATGCATGCAATTTACATTACTGGTATTTAGTGGAGATGTTGAAATAACCCAACCACAGCCTCGACTGAGACAGCAGGTCGAGATAGAAAAATCTCAGACGGAAAAGATTATTCCTGTCAAGTGGGTGAGAAAATCTGTTATTTTGCTAGCATTCCTACATAGTTCACGTCACAGAAATACTATAGACGGCTTTGTTATTATGGTAGCACGTTTGCAATTTGGTCAGTATGATTTTCAACTGCAATTTAATGGTATTACATTTAATAAAAGGAGTAAAGCTTTTTCGTGGCATTGTGGCTATAAGGCCTGTGGGTGTAAGATCCATATAGGATCTTTGGCAATGCATATGATAGACGGAGCCCATCTATTTCATTTCGGGGCAGTTACCATTCCTGACTCGAAACAGTCAGTGCTAGTGGACAGAGAATGTTGAGTTAATGGCCGTTCATGGATTCGAACTTTCTACACCACAGCCAAGCACCTGTAACCACTCAACCAATGCGCCTTTCTATGTATTAATGTAAGCAGCTTTAATTTAGCCATGAAAATGAATTAAATACGAGTACAGATCCAAAACAAGTTCATTTCATACAGGAAATGCATGAAAACTTTGAGGTGCTTTGCTTACAATTTCTGTGTGGCATATAAGGAATTCATTATCATGGGATACTATATAGGAAATACCTGAGATTGAAAACTTTAAAACAAAATAGTAATAAGTGTTCTAAGAACATTGGAGGTGCAGTCATGTATCCGTTCCGCTGAGCTTGATGGGGACCATCGTTATGAGAATTGAATCAACAATAGCAACGGCTAAAATTATGGAACAGTATATGAACTAACTTTTTATGTACCATAAAAGCCATAAACAGACACAAGCAGCAGAGCTACTTTATAACGGTACTCATTATAACGCTAATTTGAATACAATGTTATCGTATATGAGCCGCGACACGAGAAAACCAACAATGTGGTAATGCGCCCTGCGAAGACTCAGATCAGCCTGGGCTGCCACCCAGTCTGATCAGACTCTTCGTAAAGCGCTTAAAGGGTAGCTAAGGGACTAAACTACCTTCATGCGGACAGCGAAGACTCTGATCAGACTGGGCGGATGCCCAGGCTGATCTGAGTCTGCGCTTGGCGCACAACCACATTGTTGGTTTTGTCGTGTCGCGGCTCATATGTTTCAGGAATATCAAGTAGAGCATTATAGTTTAGTTTCTTTGGAAGGCTATTCGCATATAATATGCTCTTGGATGGACGAGTAAAAAAAGGACATTTAATATACGTCATGATACTCTTGCATGTCTCTTACTTGCTTTGCGCACTTTGTCGTAATCACATTATATATGCAGTGTTACTAACGAAATTTTTTTATTGATCTTATTCAATCTATAGTATTTGCTTTTAAACAAGTATTGGGGTTGGGCTCATACTTTTCATCCCGTTAGTGACGCCGTGTCTCCCATAACTTATTTATTACACAACTGTAAAACACTTAATATATGCGTATTAAAATTTCACGATTAAATGAAAATGGCAAATTGGCGCAGATTAATTTTAGTGTTTATGATATATACTAGCCAAAAGTTCTAACCGGCCACTTACATTTTACCGATTTTCTTCAAAGCCCCAGACAATCTTACAGTTCCCTTTACATCCCCTAATAGGCAGATGTGTCAGTCAACTTACCAATCAAAAGGTTTGACAAAAATTTTAAATTGCATCCAGGGTGCGCCGATGGACTCAAGTACCCCCATTTCTAAAATTCACAAAATTCAGGATTTCGTCACAATTTGTGAAAAATCGCTTTTTGAAATATCCAGTTTACGAGAGCAAAACCACTTCATTACTAAAACAAGTGACTGAAGAAATAGATTTATGCAGAAATGAACACTCTTCCTGCCTGACAGTGCCGGTCACTTTGGGTCAAAATGTTGAAACTTACCCCACCACTCAATGCAAATTCATGTTAATTTTGAAAATGGGGGTACCCGTAATCATCTGTGCCTCCTGGATACAATATACCGAATAATGCTTAACCTTTTAGTGGTACGGTTTACCGACATATTCGCCTATCTGTGACTGTAAACTCAACTGTGAGATTTCTAATAGCATTGAGGTAAAATGATAAAACCTAAGTGGCCGGTTAGAACTTTTGACTAGTATACTATGATCCAAATAATGCAGAAAATTTGATGTAAATTTGTAACAATTTTTCTATACTCTTTAAAACATTGTGGGATCCAATAGAACCATTTCGTCGGTGTGATTCTAATGGGATGCCGCAATGTATAGTTTATGGAAACAGTAGAGAACATACACATGTATCTCAAATGCGCGCCGGGTACATTTTTTTATCTGAGCCTCTGTTGTTTTACATTGGCTTCAACGTGTACAGACAATCATAATAACTTGGTAATCATACATAATGTACATTCACTTTTAGCAATACAGAAGGAGTATAACATAGACAATCGACATAATTCCACTGCTTTATACATGTATTTGAGGTTTATTGATGTACCACTATTTACATTCCTTGTGTATTTACTGGAAAAGTCCTATAGTAAACCATTGGAACGTAATATAATTTACATTTCAATAACTACTTTGAGCCACGCGACGTTATATGACTTTAAATGACGTGAAAATAAACCATGTCTCCCTACAACCTGATTGGACGTCGAACGCAACATGACATCATTGACGCTGTTCCGCTGTTAGGACAAAAACAAAGCGTAAATGTTTTACTGCTTCAATTTTAGCGCCCATCAAAGTTTGAATTGCAACGACTGTAAAATTAAGCAATAAACTTAATTTATCTGATGTTTATCGAAGTGTGAATCCTTCGGGGTTCATCCACTTTAACTAGCACGCGACCCAATGCAGTTTACACTTCGAAAAACAGAAATATGATTGCTTTTCTGGACGATATACTCCTTCTAAAATGGAATATAAGGAAATCATTTGCTTACAGAGGAGCAAAAAATGAGCCGCCACACGACAAAACCAACAAAGTAGTTGTGTGCCCAGCGCAGACTCAGATCAGCCTGGACATCCGCCTAGTCTGAGCAGAGTCTTCGCTGTCCGCATAGAGGTAGCCTAAACCCTTAGCTACCATTTAAGCGCTCAGCGAAGTGATTGATCAGACTGGGAAGATTCCCAGGTTAATTTGAATCTTCGCTGGGCACACAACCACTTTGTTGGTTTTCTCATGTCGCGGCTAATTATCTTTTAGAGTTGATTCTCATTCAGAAGGGATGCAGAGGAAGAAAATCGGTTCTTAAAGAGGTAAAACGTTCTTATCAGTACAGAAACTGCTTTTGATATGCATAAATGCTACAATAACCAGTTGGTCTACGTCTAGATGTCAGAAGAATGTGATATAAATATTAAGCTGACATGGAGACGTGTATATCCTTTTTGTGTTTCGACCATTACCCTTTTTCGTTGTTCCTACATAATGCAAGTTAATCGGTATACGTTAGTCTGCGAGCTTTTTATTTGTCAAGCAGGTCAGGTTTTTGATGATTGATACATATTATTAAATGCACTTAAATTTTGCCAATCTCTGCATTGCAATGGAATCTTACTCCACAAGTCATTAAATGTCAAGTCACAAATGAGCCGCGACACGAGAAAACCAACAATGTGGTTGTGCGCCCAGCGCAGACTCAGATCAGCCTGGGCATCCGCCCAGTCTGATCAGAGTCTTCGCAGTCCGCATGGAGGTAGCTTAGGCCCTTAGCTACACTTCAAGCGCAAAGCGAAGGGTCTGATCAGACTGGGTGAATGCCACGGCTGATCTGAGTCTGCACTGGGCGCACAACCACATTGTTGGTTTTGTCGTGTCGCGGCTCAAATGTTTCTAAATAAAGTTTGAGCTCTTGCAACGAAATAGTTTATTCTACACACCATTGCCGAGTTCTAATTTGTTGATAATAATACGGTCACTTGAGAGATGAATGATGTAAAATCCTGTGCAATATGCATTACATTATTAATATGAAACACATTGTAACGTAAATTTTCACGACCGCCTTAGTTTCTCTGATTTGTTTTATTCTTTTTATAACAGTATTACAAGGTACAATCGACATGCATGTAATGTATAAATTTTATGAATTTATCATTAGTTTTAACAGTAGTTCCAACTTGAAGCATATCTATCCTCCAACAGTACTTTTAAGATTTTACGCCGCCATATACAATGCAGCTTTAAGTAATTCGGCAACTTGAGCGGACATTCATGCAAAACAAAGCACTGTATGTGATCTTCGTTGATAGATGTCGTCGACGGCGTTCTCTACTGCACCAATGTCCGCCGGCAAACTTGACACCTAAAGCACTGCGGTTTGTTCACTCGACATTTGTCTCTGGGGCAGCGGTTTGGGTAGACCCCTGTAAATAGAATTTACGCAACCCAATAATGGCTAATGGATTAATCTTATGAACCGCAACACGGGAAAAACAAACAAAGTGACGTGCGCCCTGCTAAGACTCAGATCAGCCTGGGCATCCGCCCAGTCTGATCAGAGTCTTCGCTGTCGGCCGGAGGTAATTTGGACCCTTAGCAATCTATACAGTGCTGAGCGAAGAGTCTGATCAGACTGGGCAGATGCCCCAGCGGATCTCAGTCTTTACTGGGCGCGCATGGCACTTTGTTTGTTTTGTCATGTCGCGGCTCGTATAATAATCTATTCCACATATAATATAGATCAATTTTGTAAATTCTAAAGGGTGGGGGGTATACCTGTTTTTGTGTAAATACGCTGCACGGAAAATGACGATGCAGTGAGTGAATTTTGGTTTAGGCCAAATTGAAGGTGACTTTCAAATACTTTGCATTCGTTGAGTTATGCGCCACTTTAATGACTCTTTGAAGGAACCACAAAGATTCTTACTTTGGACAAGGACTCTGTCACAAAATTTTATTTGATGTCCGCGCAGACTTAGCCACACGTTTAGTTTCGACATTTCCGGATTGCAATTTTATGACAGTGCTCTTGACCACAGTATGAATCTTTGCGGTTCAACAGAAGAGCCGTAAGAATCGGGGATAGTTCATTGAGTATAAAATACTTACAGACGGATATAATAAGCTGCATATTTTTATCTTTACACAAACAAAGATTCCTCACATGTTTTCCGTGCGGTGTATCGAAAAAAAAAAAGAAAAAAAAATAAGGGGGAAAAATAGAAAGAAAAAAATGCGCGATTCCTCATCCAGTTTAAGGGATATTGATTTTCAATTTTATTTAGTTATATTTCTTTTCAGAAATGTCTGCAAGAATTTAAATGTGACAGTCCCTGGGTCCACACATTTTCAAAGGACTATTGTAAGGGATGCTAAGTAGGCCTATTAAACAGGCTTAATCTGTTGCAATGTATATTCCCCTCCGTTCTGGAACCCCTACATTTATGTTAGGCGTTTGCCTTACATCTGACTTGTCCTATAGTTGCCTTGTGAAGGATGTGTTTTCTGCGGACTACTTCATGTGACTCGCACCGTTTTGAAAAGGATCCTTCGCCATGAGTGCACTGTTAATACTAACATCCCTCTGTGCTTCGATTCTCTTTTCACTTTTAAATCGGTCAGGGTTCATAGATAACCATTGTGAGAATAAAAGACGTTATAGTCTATTATATTCGTCGAGTCCTCGTCTTTGTTTCATTATAGGTTATATGTGAGTTGTTTGTTTCATTGATGGGTTAGGAAACCTTAAAGCGGATCAAACAGCTAACTAAATGTTTCGAACCACTGCAGAAGCAGCGGGCAACCAACTAAATGTTTTGTACCACTTCAGAAAGTGAGGGTGAGGTTGGGCCTGTAAAATCGATTTAAGCCCCCCAGTAATTCATTACTGACCGTTCCAAGGCGGTAGTTCTGTTGTGGTTCTCTGTTGCCTGTTTTTGGTGTCAGAGTTTCTGTGATGTTTTACCTTATGTATGTTCTTATTATTTTTGGTTCGGTTTGGGTTGCTGAGTGGCCACCTTTTGGGAACAAGCTGCTCACTCGGTTGGCCATATGTTCTCTGTATCTTGATTATTTGTAATCTTAGTTGTTTCCAACTATGGTTTGAGGGCTGGATTTGGATTTTGATTGTTTCAGTTCCTGGTCTTTGCATACTTTTTACTTTCAATAAAACATGTTTAAGCCCCGCAACCACCCACCCCCAGTAATGTTTTGCTGACCGTTCCAAGGCGGTACTTGTGTTGTGGTTCCTTGATGTTACATTGTGCTATTTCTGTTTGTCTTTGTTCTTTGGCGGTTTGGTTACTGGTTTTGCTACCCAATCTGCCTTTCTGTGTTTTTATTGCTTTTTGGTTAAAAATAAAATAGAAAAAATAGATGTTGATGCTGTTTTTGATTGTGGTACTTGAATGACCACCAGTTTGGAAAAGAGCTGCTCATTCGGTTTACCGTGCGTGTCTTTCGTGAACTTGTGTCAATTTTTCCGTGTGTGTGTGCATCTTCCCTAATAGTATTTGTTTTGAGAGCGGAATGTGGGATTTGATTGTATTCCTAATCAGTGCCTATCTTTTTACTTTACATGTTAGATCCGACAGTGAAGCATGATTGGTAAGCCTGATTCAAAGCCCCATCTGAGCCTTTCATTGTAGCACACTAGGAAATGTCTATATTCTCGCGACGCTGGTAATTTTTGTCTTAGATATTGACAGCATGAGAAAGTTTCATGTCTACAGACATCTGGTGCTGATAGTCAGCGAGTAAATTATTAGTCACAATATGTATCAGTTTTGCGATGTTGCCTGTTAGAGTGTATATCATAAATTCAGTATATGATCATGCTGAAAAAATACACGCAACTACAATAGTCTATTTTGTATCTGTATAATGCCGCGACACGAGAAAACCAACAATGTGGTCGCCCGCCCAGCGCAGACTCAGATCAGCCTGTGCATTCACCCGGTCTGATCAGACTCTTTGCTAAGCGCTTAAAGGGTAGCTGAGGGACTAAGCTACCTTCAGGCGGAAAGCGAAGACTCTGATCAGACTGGGCGGATGCCCAGGCTGATCTGAGTCTGCGCTGGACGCACGACCACTTTGTTGGTTTTGTCACGTCGCGGCTCAATATATTTTTGTATGTATCGCACAGATGATACTTTCACAGAACGCTTCGATTTGAAAGCAAACGTATCAAAACCAGGTACTGAGAAATAATTTTTAATCTGTTATTCCTCGATTTCCTTTCGTTGACTGGGCGGTGCTGTTAGAGGCTTGCCATTCAATGTCAAAATCGAGCAGTCCACGTGAAAAATCGGTAAAGTAGCATGCTCATGAGTTGTTACGCATAATTGGCAGATTAAAAATGCCCGGTGAACGCTATCGGTCATCGCAAATGGTAAACAGTTTCCACACAAACAAACTACGTCGAAACGACGTCGGAGGAACGTCGATGCAGTTCGTTATGATACTTTGTTGGCGTGTATACATACAAGGTTGTTCCAATGTCATAACGTTGCATCGACGTCGTCACAATGGTGTTTAGACGCTGTCTGTATGCTGGGTTGAAAGAAAAAAAAAGAATATTGTTGTGCGATCTCCGATCATTCCGTGCCTTTTGTAAAGGTGAGCTTTGATCTGCGCGAGTGAGCATAAAAATCATTACCGCATTATACCTTTTTAGAAAATATACTCGTCGAAGGTAAGGTCAGAAATAAGCACCGCCCAGTCAACGAAAGGAAATCGAGGAATATTTATTTTAAATATTGGTCACCGCTAAAATAAACGCTTTTAAGTCGATCACTTATTGCTACTATTTGTACCAGTAAGGTCACAAAAAAGATAAAACTGTTCATGTACAACAACTACTCACTTGCGTGTGATTCAACGATGCAATTGCTATTATACATCTTGCGAAAATTGGCCTGCACTCTGAAAATGCAAATAGTGAATGCACTTAATGCTAAATATTAACTAGAACCGAAATAGTCAACATACAATCTAATAATAATATAGCTTAATGGACATGAAACTTTCAAGTGAAAATACCACAGGCCTACAAAGCATTAGCGAAGAAGACTCTTGACCGCATAAGCAACGTCCAAAATAACGCTGACGTGAAAATCAAAACACAAAGTGCTATAAAACCTTGTCGAAGATTAAACATGCAGCATTTCAAGAAACAACGCACATATTTCGAAATTATAGCCTTATATAGTTATATTAACCTTAAAGCATAAGAAACGAAGAAAGTTGAGTTTAATACGAGCGTAGATCTAGATAAGACCATCAGTGTTTACACTCTATTGATTCTCAATACGATACACATAGGAAGATTTTTTTTAAGTTTTGCATACGTACGCTGAGTTGTCTTTCTTTTGGCGGTTTAAAAACACGTGCTAACGGCTATTTTGTACCACAGGTGCTTGAAGTTCTATGCTAACCCCCACCCCCTCAAAACCCTTTTAACTTTACGCAGTCTATAGGCTATTTCGTAAGAAATGACATTTCTTCAAAATGGCTCATAGCCTGGATGTTTAGCGGCATCATTAGCATAAAACGTCAAGCGCCTGTGGTTGTACTACGATTTTAAAACGAAAAGGAAGTGAATACGTATTTCATACGACTACATGTAGCAGCCCAGCTACCTTTGGTTTAAACAGTATTTTACTGAGATAAACTGCATAAGTTACAAATTTACAAATCAGTTCAACGCATGATCTAATGGTAAGCGTAATGCTTGTATGATAGTCATCTGCTAGCATGTGCCTACGTTTGAGTTAGAATGTTCAACTCAAATGAGGCATTTCGATTTACCTAGAATATACTTAGTCAAACGTAGTAGGACGTAGTCGAAACGTACTTAAACGTGGAAGAAACGTATAAACTACGTACAAAACCATAACAGTCCTATCCGTATTAAGAGTTAGGTTTCTCCACGTTTCTAATACGTACCAAAACAGCAATGTTCGTAGTAAAACGTAGTGAATGTATAACAAACGCTATATACAACTACATACGTGGCCAAGTTAACTTTGCGTTGGAATTTCAACTCATCCACTTAACCTATACGTAGTAAAAACCTTGTCTAAGCGTACTGAAACATAAACGAAACGTTTTAAATACTTGGCCGTACCTGAATGTCCTGTACGTACTGCCACGCATTACCTGTGCTTTCCTAAGTTTTGCGACATTTTATCACGTTTCGGTAGGTTTTGCAATACCAATAAAAACGTCACTTCGACCACGTAATTATCCCGGACACTACCTAGTGATCCCTAATAAAATGTACTGGATCGTAGCATGATTTGTTAAAAATGATGTTCTCATTCCTTCTGTAAGCGTGGCACTAACTTAAAGGCGTTTGATAACCAGGTATTACGAAGTAAATCGTAGTTCAACGTAGTTAAACGTAGTAGAAATTGCTACGAATGTAGTTAAACCTAAATCCAAATAAAACGGGGTAAATTATGGCCAAACGTAGGTGTGGAAAGCGTAGTACAACGAAGCCCTAAATACGTGACAGTAAGACTGTGGCTTATGGCTCAAAGAGCGTGCTACACTGCAATAATGGCAATCATGTCTTAACTTTGACGTTCTATCTACGCTATACAAATGGTAACTTACGTAATTTAATCGCAGATAACCATTACATCTAGTGTCATCTCCTGAGATTAACTGTTGTGTGTCATCGGCTGAGTTAAGTCCCGGTAGAGTCACAACTGAGCTAGCTTCGGTTACAACCTATACAAAGAGGATACCAGTTTTATTTTTATCGTAAAAGAAAAAGAAAACCTAAAAATCTGGAGCATCTGAAATAATTACGATAATTGCTCTCCGGCTGTTTGGTCTTTAATGTAGTTACGCATCTAAAACCTACACAATTTAGACCCTGCTCATACTGCTCCTTTTGTTATCCCCCGCCGAAGGCGGAGGGATATAGGTTTCTCCATGTCCGTCCGTCCGTCTGTCCGTCCATCCTTCCGTCCAGCTTTCCGTCCGTCTGTCCGTCCGGAGCCATAACTATGTAACCACTTGATGGAATTTCATGAAACTTAGAAGGAATATGTATCACCATAAACTGCTGATGCACGTGAAGTTTCATCAGACTGGCTTCAGTAATGCATGAGTTATTGCCCCTGAATTGACTCAAAATCAATAAAATGAGCCGTAACTATGTAACCAATGATCAGAACTTCATGAAACTTAAACTTAATATATATCACCATAACATGGTTATGCACGTGGAGTTTTATCAAACTGGCGTCAGTAATGCATGGGTTATTGCCCTTGAATTGACTTATAATCAATAAAATGAGCCGTAACTATGTAACCAATTATCGAACCTTCATGAAACTTAAACTAAATATATATCGACATAACATGGTCATGCACGTGAAGTTTCATTAGACTGGCTTTAGTAATGCATGGGTTATTGCCCTTCAATTGACTTAAAATCAATAGAATCAGTCATAACTTAATTACTACGTAACCAATTATCGAAACTTCATGAAACTTAAACTGAATATATATCACCATAACATGGCCATGCACATAAAGTTCCATCCATATGGCGTTTGTAGTACAGAGTTATTGCCCTTGAATAGACTTAAAATCAATAAAATTAGCCATAACTAAGTAACCAATTAGTACCGAAACTTCATGAAACTTAAACCAAGTATGTATGACCATAATGCTGTTATGCACAAAGTTTCATCTGAATGGTATCAGTTGAGTTAAGAGTTATTGCCCTTGAATCAATTTATAATTGACAAATTCAGCCATAACTAAGTCGTCAATGAATAGAATTCTATGAAACTTATACATAAACAACAAATCAGGGCCTCTTCGGCGGGGGATATAAATTCACTGAATTTACTTGTTTTATCTGTGTTTGCACTATTTGTTCTGACTATAAGTATCTTCCATTGTTGTGAGGTGTGGATAGAAAAATCCGTCACGAGGGTCACTGTTCGGCATCACGAGGGATGCCGAATAGTGCTCCCGAGTGACGGATTTTTCTATCCGCATCTCACACCCATGATAGATACTTTTTCTTGCACACCACGTTTTGTGTGTAATTTTTTAACGTCCACGGTAAACAGCTATGGTCCTGTCGGGACGGTCAGTTAACCTAACCACACTATTTCTCGGCAAGCTTAGACTTCCTAAGCGGTTAACCAGTCCTAAGTGTACTGGCTTTCACCCTTTCACCAGTACACACCACGTTTTGTTTTCACTTTAGAACTTGTTAATATGCGTAATTCTAGTGTTTGAGAGGTGAAAGAAGGCGCCGCTTTCAACGACTGCCATTCTGCCCTTTACGTCAACGCCTGGTGTGCATATACTGATGTCATTTTTGACGTCTTCGTGACGTCATAATCAAAACGCCTACGTCACTTGACGACGCAGGTCATGAGCTCCAATACAACCAATGCAGTGACTGCTCGTGATTTTATCCGGTCCTGGGTGAGATAACATGGGTGAGATAAGATTTGTAGGTACAGGTGAAGCACGCGGATATCCTTATCGAATGTGCAAGAAATGTTTATCTTAATAATTTGATTTTTTATAGTTTTGTTCTGTGTTTTAAGAACTTAAGAATATTCTATTGCCTGTTTCTGTTTCTTTTTTTTAATATTTCATTGGATAAAATATGTTTGGCAATATAAAAAGAAATAATTTAATATTGACGTGATTGTGAACACTTTCAGGAGAAGCAACTCTGCCATTCTTTTTTGTCTCCTTCTCAGTGAGGACCACTACTTAAAGGAATTAATTTAGATGAGATGGTTATGAAAGGGCTTCGTCATCCAGAAAGTTATTGCTGGAAACAGTTCCAGGATCTATCCATTTTTTAATCTAATACCAGGCACCCGAAACGCTTGCAATGGCATGATTTTTTTTTATTGATTTGTACAGTTTCAAGGAAAACCATTCTATTTTGCCTCCTTCTCAGTGAGGACCAATCCTTAAAGGAACTAATTAACGCCAGGCCGCTTAGTGCAGTCGGTAGGGCACCTTACTCATAAGTCAGAGGTGGTCTTGGGTTCGATATCCGGTCTGGCCAGATACTTTCATTTCTCCTTCTGCTGATTCAAGAAGGCCAGTTGTCAGTTACTGGCGAAAATGTCTGCACTTAGTACTGGTTAACCGCTTAGGAGATCCAAGCCTGCCCAGGAATAGTGTGGTTAGGTTAACTGGCCTTCCCGACATGACCATAGCTGTTTACCGTGGACATAAAGAAACAAATCAATCAATCAATCAATCAATCTTCTAAAATATTCTCTCGAATAAGATGAGCTGATAAGGGCATCGTCATTCAGAAAGTTAACGCTGGGAACACGCTCAATTTGTACTCTAATACCATGCTCTTGCAATGTTTGCTACAACATGCAAGACTTTATTTATTATTTTTTTTTCTCTTTTAACAACAGTAAATACAGCGGAGTTCGAAAAGGAAGTAAAAAATAACATAATTTGGTAGTTTAATCAACCTATCCGGTCCAATATCAAAGAAATAAGCTTTTGCAAATGTTGCTATTGCAGGTGACCTGACTCGAAAATAACTGAGTTTGAGCGCACATTATTCTACATAAGTATGTATTCACATCTTGCGTACTTATATGTAATACATGTATTAAAGACATGAGTTGATCATGGCTATTGAGCCACTTCATCTGATTTCCCACTATGTTGCATTGGTGACAAGCAGAGGTTCTGATCAGTCTGCACATAAGTGCAATCTGATCAGAGCCTCTGCTTGTTACAACGGCCATCTATGAAAGTGTCCCAAGCCTAAGACCTCACAGTGAGGTCTCTGACTACCCTGTATAAATGAGAATGGTGATCTGAATATCGCATAACAAAATAGCCACATTGTTGGAATTCACATGATAAGAATCAAGGGCGTAGCTACCTATACGGCAAATACGCAAGTGCGTATTTAAATTTTGTCAAAATTGACAAAATTTCAAAACGCACCTGCATATTTGCATGCTGAAAATTTATAAATTAGACAAAATTTCAATACCAATTACCAAAGTGGCTGAAATACTAGCTTTCCCTTCAAGTAGTAGAGAATAAAACATGGTTGTGCGTATTATGAAATTTCCCCTAGTTACGCCCCTGAGAATAATGAGAGAAAAATGAAAGTGTACCCATTCACCTAAAAACGACATCCTCCAATGTATGCTTCAATAACTGACAAAATCAACAAAGTTGGATGTGCGTCATGTGGAGTCAGATCAGCCAGATCAGTCTGTTCAGCTGCCTATTCTGATCAAATCTTTGCTCTGGGCTTTAAGGGTAGTTGAGGGTCTAAGCTACTTCCATGCTAACAGCGAAGACTCTGATCAGATTGGGCGGACGGCCAGGCTGATCTTAGTCTTCGCTGGGCCTGGGCGCTCATGCCATATTGTTTGTTGTGTCATGTCGTGGCTCATATAACAAGCCATATCTGGAGAATTCGGAAATCCGGTAAAGACAGTAACCCGAGTAAAGTGTAAATGGCTGCATATCATGAAATCGAATAAAGTCGCGGAGATACATGTAAATATTGTAAACTAAACCACTTGAAATAGTTAGTATACAGACAATTTAACATTAAAGGAAATAACCACACACAAAATAAATGGTACTGTCACATTTATAGTTTGATTTTTTTTCATGAAACTATGTATTTTTTCTGCATGTGGCTTACATATTGTGTTTGGTGACGGCTACATCTGTCAATCGGAGATCGCGGAAAACAAACTTCCATAAACGTTCCTGTTACATTTATTTGCAAATCAGGCAAGCACTTAATACTTTAGTTTGAGTTAATTTGAAGTATTTCAGTCATTTCAAAAGTAAACTACCGGAAATGATCAAGTAGCATGGTTTTGGTTTTATTCATTCCATAAGTAAGTAGGAAAATTCTCAGGACTGAGGCAATTCAATCCCAGATTCCACCCAACACACCATATGGGAAAAGGATAACATAAAATTAGTCATCACCAAAGACATCACCAGCGGCAGCCATGTGAACAGCCATTTCCTATATAGGTGGTCACCGGGCTAGCCTTAACATTACAAACTATATATCAATACCAAAAATAGCAACCAATAACAAATAAACAACCAAGAAGAAGCAAAACGGAAGTGCAGCCTTGGAATGGCCTGTAATGAAAAACCATAACAGTTTCTAAAACGTAGAGTATAAATGGAGTACAAGCAGTGTGCAACTACATACTTGAGCCGCGACACGAGAACACCAACAAAGTGGTTGTGCGCTCAGCGCAGCCTTAGATCAGCCTGGGCATCCTCTCAGTCTGATCAGTGTCTTTGCTGCCCGTATTGAGGTATCTTAGATCCTTAGCTAACCCTTAAGCGCTTAGCGAAGAGTCTGATCAGACGGATGCTTAGGATGAGCTGAGTATGCGCTGGATGCACGACCACTTTGTTGGTTTCCTCGTGTCGCGGCTCATTAATGTTAAATCATGAAAGCTTGTACCTGGGGTGACGGCCCCGTCTCAAACTTGGCATGCTGCACAGCATCATGCAGGGATACAAATACATCGGTTCGATCAACAACTGTATAGAACTTTGCCTTCTCAAATGTTTCACGAATACCATCTGAAATGATGCCAATTTGTCCATCAGATATATATATGATATGTCTGCTTCAGAAAGCTATGCTTAAAAAATCTAAAATTTAGCAATACGCGAATTTTTCTGTAGTCGGGCACTCGCCTCATGATATAAGACCTACAAATGATAAGGGTGGCGGATTTTGTCTATTTTAAATTACTGATGACTTTGCCTTGTATATTTCCCATGTGAGCCGCGACACGAGCAACCAACAAAGTGGTTGTGCGCCCAGCGCAGACTTAGATCAGCCTTGGCATCCGCCCAGTCTGATCAGAGTTTTCTCTGTCCGCCTAGAGGTAGCTTAGACCCCTAGCTATCTTTTAAGCGTTTATCGAACAGTCTGATCAGACTGGGTGGCTGCCCAGGCGCTGATCTGGTTCTGCGCTGGGCGCACAAACACTTTTTTGGTTTTCTCGTGTCTCGGCTCATTTAGGCCTTGTGGACTCTTCTGTACTTATAAATGGAATGAGTCCATTTTTCAGAAAGGTGTGTATTGCGTATTGCTCATTTATATTTATCATTTTTATTTTATTTTATGAAGAAATAGTGCCAATTATTAAAAAGAGAGCCATGAGGCCATGAATCGCTCACCTGAGTAGAAAGATCAAAGGTCAAAATAGGGTGATCATTTGAACAAACCTGGCAATTTGAAACTGGCAAACTATGAGAGACATTGATTGAAGGCAAAAGAATGACCTTGACCTTTATTACTTAAAATGTTCATGCACTCAATTATTTGACTATATTTATCAACTTCAACACCAAAATTTTCAACAAGTTCCATGAACTCTTATATTCAAGCATTTTCCAATATGAAAATCAGCACTGCTTTTAGGCAAGCACATCGTTTCTTACAATGTATGGGTGGTATGATAAAGCCTCTTTAGCTACTGCCATGTTAAAAATGCATAGTCGAAGTGTAGATCCTGATCTGACTACTCACTGTACGATTTCAGATTCAACCTCACAGGTTGTCGTTTGAAATTCGTAATAAAATCATTGCAACTCAACAACTGCGAACTCCGTCTGACCAACGGATGATTAACTGACCGAGAACAACTTTCCCCACCTAATCTTTCCCCTAGGAAAACTGGCTATTTTTTTTTTCAGTTTCTTCTCTGCGGAGCTTTCTATTTCCTTCAAACTTCAACCACTGCTCAGCCTCCTTGCAATTTGTGAATCACCATGTAGTGATCTACGCACAAAAGCGGCAAACATTGACGCGATCTTGATTTTTTGGAACGGAACGTTTGACGGCATTACGTAACGCGACAGAAATGCGTCACTTCCGTTTAGTGTCGCTACGAAAGAAAGTAAAGCAAAAATATGCTTTACCAATCCTCTACCATAGAGCTCCCCCCGCTCTTTCAAAGCTTCTTTGAAGCTTTGAATTGCAGGCGCGTAGCGCCTGCAAGCGAGTGCTCGCTATATAAAAGCATCCGAAACAAATTTGACCTTGCCATAAAAATGTCAAAGTCAACATATTCTCATATTTGACCTGGTGGTTAAAACGGTCGAGGTCAAAAACCCACGGTCATCGTTTGAACAATCTTGATCTGGACCAGTTGAACAAATTTTCGTTCCTCTGTCCCTGAAGACGCTATACAAAATCTGATTATAATTGTCTGTGTGTTTGTGGAGATGTTAGAAACTGTCAAAATATGAGAGTCAAAGGTCGAAAGATGACCTTGACCCCTGGTACGCATTAATCTTTACGTACTTTTTAAGATGACTATAAATACCAATTTGTAGGCTTAATCTTCATACGTGTCCATGAACTCTTATGTTTTAGCATTTTTCCATATTTGACCTTGCTGCACAAGTAGATCAAGATCAACCCTAGGTCATCATCTGAACAGTCTTGGTAGCACTCAAGTACCCAACGCTACATACCAAGTTTCAAGGCCATCAGTCAAGTGGTTCTGGAGATGAAGATTTTTTAAAGCTTTTCATCATATATGGGCATGTTTGCCATGTTGGTCATGTAGCCAAGACCGTTTGAATATATTTTCATTCCCTCTATATGAAATTTGGTTACAATTTGCACAGTGGCTTTTGAGCAGATGTCATGAAATTGTCAAAATATGCGAGTCCTGGGTCTAAGGTCAAAGAATGCATTTGACCTCTTGTACCCCTGGACAAATAGGTTTTTGAAGCTTTTTACCATATATGGGCGTGGTGGCCATGTTGGTTGTGCGACCTTGATCGTATGAACAAAATTTCATTCCATCAACCCCTGAAGGCTCAAGATGAAATTTCGTTATAATTGGCCCAGAGGCTTTTGATGAGATCTTTGAAATTGTACAAATATGAGAGTCCTGGGTCTAAGGTCAAATAATGACGTTGACCTTTTGTGCTCATAGATCTTCATGTACTCATTAAGATGAATGTATATACCAATTTTTAGCCCAAAACCTTCAACAGTTTTGAAGATATCTTATGTTCTAGCATTTTTCCATATAAAAGCACCAGAAAGCATATCGACCTTATCTTAAAAAAAGGTCAGAGTCAACCTAAGTTCATGATTTAAATAATCTTGGTAGTACTCGGATACTAAATGTTACATACCAAGCTTCAAGGCCATAGGCCTATTGGTTCTGGAGGAGAAGATTTTTTAAGGTATTTACTATATATGGGCATGGCGGCCATGTCGGTCATGTGACCCATATAACTTGAACACTATTTCGTTCCTAAAAGCCTTAGAGCCTAAATGAAATTTGTTTATAACCGGCCCTGTGGTTTCAGAGGAGAAGTCGTTTGAAATTGTTGACGGACGACGGACGTACGACGGACAACGGAGCCTGCCTATACTATAAGCTCCCCTGGAGCTGCTGGCTCAGGAGAGCTTAAAAGTAAAGAACCTGATCAGACGCCGCGTATTGTGGCGTCTGATTTGGGTGTGCACTGTTTGCTTGTTTCCATTTTATGGGACATTAGGCATAATTGGGAGACGTTGTCCTAATTTACCCAATGTATATGTCCTCGTATTTCAATGAAGGTATGGGTTTTGTGGAGACATTGGATAATTATAATCAGTTGAATGATACGAGTTGCAGAAATTAAACGAAATACATGTATTCCGAAATCTGCCTTTTGGATGTATGAAATATAGATTCTGTTTAATTATACCCGTAAATATGTTAAATGCATATTAGAAAGCATTATCATTAAACCTAAAGCCCAAATCCGGTCACTTAAAAGTATACGAATGCGAGACACATGCTGATAAAATTCATCCGACTTTTATACAAAAGAGTGACTTATCACTGTCAATCATTTAAGATTCATTATTTAATAGCAATTTCTTGAACCGGAAGAATTATGGATTATGTGTTTCTTTCCCTTCTCCGGGTTAAAATAAAGCTATGTGTGGAGTATGCGAGAAGAAGATGCATAAATTTAGGGAGCACCTGGCCCAGAGGTTATAAAACTTGGGTACATTCTCAAACTTAAAATAAAGCACACTGATTAGCTGCTTCCGAGCACATGCTTTATTTTGAGTTTGAGATTATTCTCAAGTTTTAATACCTCGAACCCTGGTTTTAGCTGACATTACAGAGTCCTGATTTAGTCTGAACAATGTTTTACATATCCTAAAGTTACCTTTGCAGTTGGCAAGTAAAAACCGCAAACCTGATTTCTTGTACTCGATTATGACCTAAATTAAATAGAAATATGTAGTTGTAAACATGCTGTGATAAACAATTACAAATCAGAATTCGGTTGCAACTATGGGATTGGTCGGGTGGTGCGATGGTGCTGCTTGTAACTTCCAGTGCCGGGGCGTCCTACTGATTTGGGCGTGGTAGGGCAAGGGCCTACTGTGCTTGCAGAAGGTGCCGGTGGGGGGTTGTTTGGACTTTTTTCTCTCGTCTGTCATTTCTCTTCTTTCTCCCTCTCTCTGGGAGACGGCCCGATATAGACTGAAATACTGTCTCAAAGGGCCGTTAAACCCAAAACAATCAATCAATCGGTTGCAACTAGGCAGAGGCGAGTTTGCTTGTCAGACTTGTTACAGTTGGTGTGTGTGTGTTTGATTGTTTTTTTTCTTCTGTTTTTTGTTTTGTTTTGTGTGTGTGTGTGTGTGTGTGTGTGTGTGTGTGTGTGTGTGTTTGTGTGTTGTTGTTGTTTTTTGTTTTTTTTTAAATTTGTCGACTTCTTAATCCTACACACAGTATATCTGCTACTTTGCTAGAGAATCTCTTGGTAGTAACAGGACTATAAAATCGCCTATACATGATATAATCTTTGTTGCTGTAGAGCATTGTAGCTCATACAAACAGAAATTGCTGATTGCTTTGCTTTCTTAATATAGGATGAGCGATCGAAAAGTTAAAAGTTCTAAGCCTTACCATGTTTTGAAACCTTTAGAGCAAATTTGAGTTATTGATCTACAGAGCAACAATCACCAAATTTCTGAAATTTATCTTAAATATCAATTGGATAACACTTCACCTTTTACAACTACCCCCGTGAGTGCACTGTATAACTCTTTAACAGACCATAACGTTAGCAGAGTCGTACTTGTGCAATTGTTGTTTGCAAATATATGTCCTACAGCGACCCGGTAATTGATGATATATGCAAACATTAATTTATTCCATTTCAGAATAAAAAAAATAATAATTTTCAGAAAGTGTCTATTTTGAGAGTTTCTGCAGACAGTGCACAATCGGAGTCGCGTGCTCTGCGTGCACAGAAGCGGATACCTTTTAACTCTTTTTGACAAAAATCATGTAAGGTGTCAATGTTTATATGTGTGTAAACATTGTTTAATTTTGCTCGCCTGGTTCCTAAAAAACACAGAGATGTATACGGATCTCTAAATTTCAGGGTTGTCATATTTAAGGTTTTACGGTAAAACCACTAGATGCCAAAATATTTACAAACTGTTGGCAAATTATCATATTTTCATGTACTGCAACAAGAACCCTTTAAATTTTGTAGAATGTGAAAAATGATTTTTCAAAGTAAGGCAAGACAAATAGTTTTTTTTAAATGCCACCCCTCTTGTGTTTAAGATGCTGTAAAAAGGGAAACTGTCGCAAATATTTTTGAAATTTCCCTCTAAAGCTTGTAAATGACAACTTATTATATTCGTGTTAAGCATAAATGCGCAGATTTACTTGAAATATCTTAGGCTTAGAACTCTTCGATCGCTTTTCGTAGGATGTTGTGAAAGATTTGAGACCATCAGTGTATCAGCATTCGTAGAAAAAAATCGAACCATACGTGTATCACCATTCTTAGATAAACAACAAACACGAATTCGACATGATTTACAGTCTTCTAAACGTATTCTTTTCAGGTTTACTAAACATTTTATAGTAAAGTCTAACAATTAAGGAAATACAGAAAATATGAGCCGGACACGAGAAAACCAACAATGTGGTTGTGCGCCCAGCGCAGACTCAGATCAGTCTGGGCATCCGCCCAGTCTGATCAGAGTCTTCGCTGTCCGCATGAAGGTAGCTTGGACCCTTAGCTACCCTTTAAGCGCTTAACGAAGAGTCTGATCAAACTGGGCAGATGCCCAGGCTGATCTGTGTCTGCCCTGGGCGCACAACCACATTGTTGGTTTTCTCGTACCGCGGCTCATATACTCACCGACATTAGTGCTTCAATACCGACAGTGTCAACAAAGCTCCAAGATGAACAATCCAAAATAATGGTATGCAAATCACAGTCTGGCAGCAGTTCAGCTGGACCAATAATGCTAACCATTGATTCTGTGGGCGAGTCCGAGGCTTCACTTGGGTTCGGAATTTCTAGCTCAAAACCACCATTTGGAAGACCCTAGACAGATATGAAAGATGAAACAAAATATGAATTTTCATTACTTTAACTTACAGATATGCAAAATGTATTTCATCTGGCATTTACCCATTACAAGATACTATCCTACGAAAGTTAATCTCAGTTCAATAAGTTTACATTTTCCACTTTCATTTTTATACACAGCCAATCCGCCTTATATACAGCAGGGGCGTAACTTGGGGCAATTTCATAATACGCACAACCATGTTTTATTCTCTACTTCTTGAAGGGAAAGCTAGTATTTCAGCCACTTTGGTAACTGGTATTGAAATCTTGTCTAATTTATAAATTTTCAGCATGCAAATATGCAGGTGCGTTTTGAAATTTTGTCAATTTTGACAAAATTTCAATACGCACTTGCGTATTTGCCGTATAGGTACCTACGCCCTTGTACAGCCAGTCTGCCATGTAACCGCTTTCTGTGTGAGTTTATAATTACTAATTACTATCATCATATTATTAATTAACGAAGACGCATTTTAGTATTTGACGTTCGAGGACTCAGCAGCTAAACCATAGTGCTTTTTTGTTGTTGTTGCTGTTGTTTTTGTTTGAATTAAACCTTACTTTTTAATTAAAGTAAACACGTTTTTGTACAAACAAATATATACTCAATGAATGCTGTGAAACTAATCTGCTTTACTTAAAAAATATGATAAAACAACTAAATATACACGTATCCACACCAATTTTAGTGTAACAGACGCGCGTTTCTATATTAAACTTCTTCAATGTCGCCAAAATCCAAAAGTTTGAAAGAAAAGAGATGATGGACATGTTATCGGCAGGCACAAACCACACTTACTTTCGCATTCCGTGGGACACACTAGCTGCAAACATCAGGTAAGAGACACCTGCGTATTAACCCACGAGCGCAGGCTGCCCCAATCGAACCACCTCAACCCTTGTATCTCGAGAAAAGACACAGACAAGAGCATCAGGAAAGAGATGTCCGATGCAGCAAGAACCCGCATATAGCCAAAACAACTTAAAAGAATGGAAGCGTAACTCTGCTAAGATTATTGTTGCTATGACAAGTTTGTCTTAGTTGTCTAAAATAATACTTACCTTATACATTTGTGTTGAATAGTTGATTCCTAAACGTCGTTCACGTTCTTCCTGAGCAATCCGTATTTTTCTCGGGTTCACCGTCATTTTATACAGGCGAGTTTGGAAATATTCGGCATTTGCAAACAACAGGGAATACTCACATCGTATAATTTTTATTCCTGGAATCTCTTTAGCCTGCAGTTAATTGAAAACAGCATTTTGGTGCTCGAACATATATCAAATTCAAATTTTCATTTTCACTTAATACAGCAATGACGCTAAGTATGGGTAATGGGTGAGGACATTGTAAGCCTGCTTAGTCCACTGCTAATGAAGGAGTCAAATTTACCATTTCGTTCAAAATAGCCCTGCAACTCAAATTAACCAATTGATTTTTTATTAATTTATGTAATTTTAAAGATGTCTTTTGTTCTAAATATCAATCAAGTGGATACTAATTCAGGCCCGTATTAAACCTATAGTTGTTTTTGCTGTCAAATTTGACATTTTGTTTTTACAATTATGATAATTTTACTGCTTCTAGAATTTATTTTCTTTCTTTACGCTTTGTCGCACATTCGGTCACCAATGCAGCCCTGTTCCATAATGACATCTGTTGGGTTTTATTTTGATACATCGGTGGTATATTTTTGCTTTGTTATTCTTTTATATAGGCCTACGTCCTTCCATGTTCTTACTTGCATCAACTCTTTTACAATGTTTTTTTTTTTTTTTTTGCAAATATCGTACCTTTTCGTATACATGCGTATCTAGATAAATATCTGTTCCGGGTATTCTGCCCATTCGACACATGTATGGTCTGAAAATGAATAAAAATCTTAATCTGAAATAACTGCATAAAATGCTGAGGTTAAGGGTAAAGTTTGTATCTTTTGTTTTGGATTACTTTTGAAATAGGTTCACCAGCAAATCATGATT
The DNA here is from genome assembly GCA_963989385.1 of Ctena decussata. Classification (NCBI taxonomy): domain Eukaryota; kingdom Metazoa; phylum Mollusca; class Bivalvia; order Lucinida; family Lucinidae; genus Ctena; species Ctena decussata. The sequence goes on along the minus strand of OZ022498.1, from coordinate 74,499,223 downwards.
TTGTTTCCATCCAAACATTTCGTTTGCATTTTAGAATAAATTCTATGAAAGCGGGAATAGTCTCATGACTGTAAGCTAAAATAGTTATTTGAGCCGTGACGTGAGAAAACCAACAAAGTGGTTGTGCGCCCGGCGCAGACTCATATCAGCCTGGTCATCCGCCCAGTTTGACCAGACCGTTCGTTAAGTGTTCAAAGGGTAGCTAAGGGTCTAAGCTACCTCCATGCGGACAGCGAAGACTCTGATCAGACTGGGCGGCACAACCACATTGTTGGTTTTGTCGTGTCGCGGCTCATTTGAAGTCTTGAAACTTCGAAATCACTTTAACTGCCAATGAAAGGATTATCACTTATCACATCACTTAAACGTTTTAAATTATGCCTTAATAATGTTTAGAAACTTGATATGTAGATGCTCCTATTGCTTACCAGATAAATAAGTTTAAGAAGTCAGACTCGAAAAATATGTGCTATATAAACTATTGCCGTATACCTAATCAAGAATAAATCAGTTTATTTGGGAGAAATATTTTACCTCTGACTGCGCCATACTGTTGTGAGTATAGCAAAGCCAACGGCTACACCAAGACCAGAATCAACATCCAACAGTACAGTTGCAACAAAGGACACAATCCAAACAAACTAAAACATGCATATAAACTGTGAAGCAAAAACAACACACATTTGACTCGCCGCGTGAGAAAATATATTTTCGCTAGATTTTAAGGCGTAAGTAAACGGAGTCTTTTCAATTCGCTTTATACATTCCAAAAGTAACTGTCATTGACGGGAACGTAGAAATCGTTGATCACAGTTTGATCTTTTCTTGTTTGTTCACACACACACACACACACACACACACACACACACACACACATTACTTTGTGAGGCACATTAAAAGATAAAATAACTGGAATTTCGTTTAGTCAGTATCTCGGATGGAATTTATTCAGTAGGTTTACCAGTCGGTAGCTTTAGTTCCTGATCATTGCCTATCATTTAGAATAAAAATTATATAATTTTCAGTAATGTGTATATGCGAATGGTTTCATGTAATTTTCAATACTACGTCTTAGAGATGGTTAGCACAGAAAAACACGAATTATACATATGTTTAGATGGCCATACAATGGCTGTTCTGTTTAAGAAATATCGACATTGGATGTTATCTTTTTTATGGGTCATGGGTGTGATCTATCAAGAAAGTGAGATGATGCTCCCAGAAAAATGCGTCTCTACGAACCTCTGTTCGTAATTACTCGGCATGCCTTCTGACGCCAAACAGTGACCCTCGGAACGAATTTTTAACAAATCATACCCTATGAAAGATCAGTATATTTTGAAAACCTGACATTGACGTTTCAGAGAGAACCTATCTGGCAGTCATAAATAACAGTCCTCAAGTAACATCATGTTACAACAATGAATGGGATGTGGCTTAGAAACGCATTTTATAAGTATATACATCATTTTTATAATACTTACAAAATCAGTGAGTGAAATATTCCAAAGAATCTTTAAATCCCTGACTTGTAGAAGCATCCCTCGCATCTTTTCCATTATAATCGCTGCCAATACACACTGTAGATAAACAATACTTAGAAAAAAATCTATAATAATCTATTGATAAGTGTATGAAAACAGCTTTTGTTCTGCAATAAAGCAACAATAAACAGTTACCGTTTTATTGCCAAAAGAAAACTTTGAAACTAAGTTAAATGGTTAATTTATCTACAGTAGTAATAATTAAAACCTTAAAGATTTCCTTCTGGAGCAGAGAACACATTCAAAAGAGGAAACATGGGCCATACATCGAAATTTCGGCTACTAAAAGACCGTGCTTCAAAGAAAAAGTATTATCTAAAGAAAACAGACAGTACGGTAATGTATCAAGACGTTAAAATTCTAAACCGCTGAAGCAAACTTGAATGGGCATAAAACATTCTAAAAGATATCGCCAGTGGTTCTTGATCATACTAGTAGCTAAGCTAAAGGTGGAGTAGAAAGCATTAATGAAGAGACTTAATTGTTGAACAGTTAATAAAGGGAATTACTAATATCTCAAGGCTGTGAGACTGTTTCTGCTTTTTACGAAAACTTCATTAACTACTAATTTGAATCACGAATAATCAAAGTAAATTTCACATTTTGATGATTTAGACGACGGAACCTTTACAATTCATAGCAAACAAAATGACCTATGTTATTTTGGAAAACAGATAACATTGTACATAGTTTTATCTAGTTTAGTAGAAGAAAATAAGATAGAACTGTCGAAAGTCGACGATATCCCCGCCAAACAATTTAGCTGAGTATGTACAGTATTGTATTGAAAAAGAAAATAATAAGCTTGACACTAGTAAGGTCTGAGTAAAAATTAACAAACGATTTCGAGCATCAAAATGCCAGATATAGGTTACCGCAAAATATCTGGACAAAATAGCCAGAAATATAATAAAAGGACTGGTTTTAAATCAAAAGGGACCATTTAACATGTTAATGTTGAAATATGAAACTGTGTTTTGTATAGTTGCTGAGGAAAGTGTGACTCAAAATAACGTGATTGAACATGTGGAAAGAAAGGAAAATGAACAAACTAGAATGTGTCCATAGGACACGGATGCCCCCTCCTAGTGCCCTAAGTAAGATGGCGCCTTGTTTAAGGTACTGGCACTTGTAGGATAACTAGGTTCACAAAGGCAGACTTGTGTGGTACATGTTTTATTGTTTTCCTTAGGCAGATGTATTGTGGTTCTCGGATCAAGAGAAGTGTGTGTGTTGGGGAGAGTTGGTGTCATGACTGTGATATATGATAACATTCTGTATCTTATCACAGAAATGGATGCCATGCAACTTTCCAAACGAAATAGCCCGGAAATAAGTAACTTTTCAAAACAAACGGAAACCATTTTTGTATGAAATGAAGTTAAAAATGGGTCATAACTCCAAAAGTAATTGGTTGATTTTACCCTAAATTGAAGCTGACCTGTATTTAATAATTACGTATTTGTGTATATAATATGAAGCCAATACATTAATCTTTTCAAAAGATAATGAATGGAAACGATTCTTTTTGTACAAAATAAAGTCGAAAAAGGGCCATAACTCAAATAATAATTGATGGATTTTACCCAACATCGAACTGGACCTGTATTTTATGACTATATACATGTACCTGTGTATAAAATAGGAATCCAATAGACTAATCTTTTCAAAAGATAATGAACGGAAACCATTTTTTCATACAAAATGAAGTCGAAAAAGGGCCATAACTCCCTTAATAATTCACGGATTTTATCAAACAGCGAACTCGACCAGTATTTTATGATTATATACCTGTTTATCAAACAATTATGCATTCAATACACCAATGTTTTCAAGAGATAATGAACGGAAACCTAATTTCCATACAAAATGAAGTCAAACTAGGGCCATAACTCCCACAATAACTGACGGATTTTACCCAACATCGAACTTGACCTGTATTTTATGATTATATATATGTGTATGAAATATGAATTCAATGCACCTATGTTTACAAAAGATAATGAACGGAAACCATTTTGTATACAAAATAAAGTCGAAAAAGGGCCATAACTCCCACAATAACAGACGGAATTTACCTAACATCGAAATTGACCTATATTTGATAATTATATACCTTTGAATAAAATATGAATCAATACACCAATGTCCTACGTACAGGACAGGACGTACGTATACGACAGGTCAGGACGTATGTACGGACAGCGGTGATACTATATGCCCCCCTCCCATTTTTTTATGGCGGGGGCATAACAAAACAAGGCTAAGAGCTTGGTTATATCTACTAATACAACTAAAGATGTGCTTGCGACATCAGCAAATGTAGTTAAAGTGATATTTCAATAATGGAAATATAATGGAAACGATATATCAACCAATAAAATGTAATACGATTCGGATCTGATTCTCAATTTCACAATACAAAAACTAAAGGCTAGCTTGTATAATAAGTTTGAAGATTCCAGCACGTGTAGTTACTCAGAAAAGTATACCACAAACTTTCTACATTGGAAATAAGCAAGGAAACAAAAACAACTGAACAGGAAACGTAAAAGATTTGTGCCAGCTTTTCGATCCTATAATACAACAACTAATACCTTATTTGCAAGCAAATATAAAGAGTAACTACACTTCAGGAACTGACTGAATCAAATCCCAAACCTATCCCCAACATCAAAGGGAAAGACTGACAAAGACATCCCAACAAACAATAAATTACAAGTGATAAGCCGAATCAGCAGCTCTTTCCCAAATAGGTGGCAACTCAGCTATCTTTACCAAACTAAATAATTAAGACCAACAGAAGGGTTACAACAGACTAAGTAAATTATACAAAAAACATTTAAAAACTATTTTACCTATGTTCAATTTTTATCACAGAAGAGTTAAAATGATAACACAATAAACCAAACAGCACCGAACATAAAACAAATGCAACCGCAACGAAAGGACCACCTTGGGACGGTCAGGAATAACTACTGGGGGGGGGGGGTTAAACCGGTTTTACTGGGCCGAAACCTTCACCCTCACCCTCCGCCGCGGTGCACACAATTAGTTAGTAGTTCTATGAAACTATGATAATTTAAGCACATGTAGGTTATATTTTAAGAAAAACGTTACAAAGTTCAATGTCGGAAATGCGGACAGAATAACAAAACATGAACAACTTCAAAATATAGGCAATAGTTTTGGATCTCAGTTTTACAATACAAAAACTCAATATTAACTTGAGTACAGTGTTTGCAGGCGCTAGTATGTGTAGATACAAAACAAAATGTAACACAAACTTTCATCATTGAAACTAAGGAGAAAAAGTGAAGTGAACAATCAAAAAGACAAGAACAAGCTATAAAACTAAACAGGTTGCCTTTGAAAACAAAGATCAGACACAAGGAAGAAAACAGGAATGTCGATTCTATCTACAGCCTTCTTATAACAGCAATGTTGTTGCAAACCAACTAATTAAAATCATAAATAATTTCTTCAAGGGCAGAGAGACCATTCAAAAGATGGAAAAATAGGAGATACTTCGGAGTTTCCGACTACTCAAGCCTCATCTGTGACTCTGGCATGTTCTGGTGACGAAACCAGAGAGAATCATACTATTATTTCGTAATTTAATTTTGATAAGACAGTCGATTCAAAAATTGTCAAGTTAGATGAGCTGGATTTTTAACCCCAAAATACAAGCAACTCAAGATCTTAGACTACATGTACATTGAATTTAACGATTATAGCATGTTCATGAAATATAAGAATGACAGACAGAGTACATCCAGTAAGAACAAAGGTGAAAAAGTTATAGGTTGCCCATAGCCTAATAGCCGTAGGGGCAATGGGGGTTAGAGACCCACTGTATCTTGGGCACTGCAAATGAAAACGGAGCCCATCTCTCTCCTTTCGCTGCCTTATCCTTCACTTAGTCGAAAAGGGTACCTATTTATCGCTGGGTTGACAGAGAGAGTTTTCCAGTCATCGGATGCGACGGTGAGACGCGAAGTCACGACCTTCCGGCGATTTTCTGCATTATAACCGAGTCACTCTACTACTCGACCACGGCGCCTCTCTGACCAATTTTAAAACTACTTCAGATATTGATGATAAAATTTTTATAACTAACATATATTAACAAACGTTTGGACGGGGTAGAAAGAAATCCGTTGATAAATGAAGTTATTTGCGTGGATTTGTAATAGAAGGTTAACTTTCTCAGATGAAAATAAACGACAGTATGTAAACTTAATAAATGTATATATTCACATAGAAATAAGTTTCCTGATATAGAAATTCTACTTACATTTGGTAGTGTTCTGAAGTATGGTCCAATAGCTAACAAAACAATTAGTAACAACACACAAGATACCAAGCCAGACACCTGAAAATGAAACAAACGTATACATATTTAGTTATATAAATTTTATCATCAATATCTGAAGTAATTTAAAACTTGGCCACCACAGATGCGGCAATATACATCTGTCGCAACAGGAATATATTAAAAGGTGTGCATCGCTTATTTTTAATTTAAATCCTTTCGATTATAAAATTAAACAGACCCTTCGACCAGCCACTTACAATGGGACGAGATCCCTAAATGTAAGGGAACAAGTCTCTAAAATAAAAGGATTGGAATGAAATTAATCAGTAAGCTCTTTCGCTAATAATACTAGTGAGGAAAGTTATTGTTAAACTGTCCTAAAAGCTTATAAAACTATTCCCTTTGTCGTATGAATTCATTATTTGAAAGTAAAAATACACATAAAGATCAGGAATAAATACAATTAAATCCCACATCCCGCCCTCAAAACCAAAGGGAAAGGAGGCCACATACAAACTGACAAATATTCACGAATGACATGCACAGTAAACAGAATGGGAAGCTCTTTCCCGAAACAGGTGACCCTTACGCTACCCTATTTAAACTGCAGCAGAAACATCTTTTTTTACCTTTTTGCTATTGTCAAATTACAGAAACAGAAACAAAAAGGAAAAATGGACAGCTTGTTAGGTGACCATACACGCGGACATAACAACATATAATATTGAGGAACTACAACAGAGGTACCGCCTTGGAACGGTCGATCATATATTACTGGGGGACTTAAACTGGTTTAACTGGCTCCAAATCCTCAAACTTAGCTTCCGCAAAGGTTCGATCCAACCAAAACACCTCGAGATCCATGGGGTGTCAAACAACACCACTGAAATACTACAGCAAAAGAACACCACCAGTTGAATATCAAATGACCAAAAAAACAGACGAGACAAGGTCCGGTGCAGCAAATTAAAATATATCAATTTAAGTAGGGTCCATTACTGGGTTTGATGCACGACCAATCGCTCTGTAAGATAATGGCAAATTGAAATGACAAAATGTGGGTCTGATTATTACTTATATATGAAATAATAAGATCCAAGTACGTATGATTCTTATGTGTTCGAAAGAATATAAATGAAAGGTAACTTCAATATCAGATGAACTTAAATACAAAAACAAGCTCATTTTCAAATACCTGAGTTTTTCCTCCTCCTCGTTCCTGTGTCAAACTACGTGACATTGAAGCTGAGCTAACGGGTGCGGCTAGAAACGACGAGACAATATTGCAAAATCCAAACGCTATCAATTCCTGAAAAAAACAATGGGCTGTAAGAATCAAAGTTTGTTGTTATTGAAACAGACATGTTAAAGGTGTATCGATTTTCAAGATTACATCGATGTTCTAAATATAGAGATCTACTGGATATTGCAGAATGAATTTTAGGCTGAATGCCAAGCAAGAATTTTAATATTCCAAAATTTATGTTTTTTCTTTAGAAGTGGCAACTCAAAATTGGTACAATACTCGCTAGTTCTATGTTTTTCTTCGATATTGCAGTATTACGATCTAATTACAACAAAATGGTACAGGGACAAAGGTATCCCCCGACCTCCCCCCCCCCCCCCCCCATTCATACCCCCGCCCAAGAAAAAGAAATGTTTTATCTGCTTTCGTGACTTCTTCCCTTTATGACGTTTCTTGCTTTGAATAGAAGCTTGGCAAAATATTCGTTTATTGGCCTAAAACGGTATGGCCAACAGTTTCATACCAAAGAAAGTTATGGAGGTTTATATATATGCGCTGATTACAAACCTGGTTTGCGTCGACCTCGTAGTCACGCTTTTTCGCCAGAATTTTTGCCATTGAAATTGATACTGCAAATACGACGATAGATAAGGCCACAGCGTCAGGCACAACTTCTTCAAGGTGTTTAAATGGGGCTGCTGGCATGTGAAACCTATAAAAAGATGACGACATTACAATGGTATACAGCTGAACAGGAGTAACAAGATTTATTGCAATTTGATTAAACTATTTTTCTTGTATGTCACAAATTTAAAGGTAGTTGATACCATTCCACAAACACACAACAAGAACAGTCAATTGTTGCAGTCTGAACATTCTGATAACGCTTATTGCAGAACAATCAAATTTGTTTCATTATTTTTTTAAGTTTTATAATTTGAATCTTTGTCATTTGTTGTCGATATCAGACACCTTTTAAGAGGTTAGTGCTGTTGTTTAATTGTTGTGTCAACTTTTCTGAGCTAGTTGATCTTTATGTTTTGTTTGTTTGTTTTTGCGGCATCGTATCCTCATCTTTATCATTCCCTCCTGTGTAAGATGTCATAAATGATGCGTGCTTTCTACCTGTGAGAAACCGAATAAGAACCATGCACTAGCATCAGAAACAAGACGCCGTCTGATCGCGGCTTTCTCTGTACTGTATATTTGCACGTCATTTTCTAAACCGTGAAGTGGATAAACTATGTGTTTGTTAGGTTTTGGCGGATACTACATTCCTTCAAAGACAAATATTCTTGCTTATTTGGTGCCGTATGCATGTTATGTAATAGTCCAGTGACACTGCCAATTCAGTAAAAGAAAATTCTACATCTAGCATAGGTATAAATATAATAGGCCCATTAAACAGCTAAAAACTGGGGGGTGTTAGAATGAATGTATTTAAGTGATTTACAGAATTTATCCATGGAAAGTTTAATGTCCGAAACTACTACTTGGAATCATGAAGTTGTTTGGTCCAAACTAAAGCAAGTATATGCATACATAAAAGCACATGCAGCAAAAGAAAATGCGTACCCTGTCGGTACACCACCGACTGTGTCAACGTTGAAATTAGTGTTAAGTTGAGCAAGGTAGGATATAACTGTACCAAGAATCACCTGTTTGAGGAAGAAAAAGTATAATGAGTATACCATAAATTGAAGTTAAAAGTTTGTGATTAGGTACTGACCATGAAAGAAAACAGATAACACCATTACATGATCCTAATAATAATGACTGTGTTGTTAGTTTGTTATTTATGATGTGATTAAGGCATCGAATCGTAATGTTGACATAACAAATGTGTGCTATTTTGACATCTGTTTTTGATTTACTTTAAGCGTCCTTTATTCTGCTAACATAGGTAAATAATAGCTAAAAGTTTTTTTTCTCAACATGGTAATCACCGTTTAAAACTGCACTTCATACATAACTAAATGAGACAATGGTTTGGTACGGTAGCATGTTTAAGGCATTTTTCAATTGTTCATGCTTATTTCTTTACACTATTAGTAATTTTAAAATCACAAGTTATACAAAATACGAATTGTAAAAATATTAAAATACTCATTTGACTTAATTAATGATTTTTCCAATAAGCAATGATAAGAATCGTCTTACTACAATAAGCTCTATAGGCACAGGCATAAACATTTTACGCCTGAACTTCCGGTTGTGATTGATGAAGTGTGTCACACAATAAAGCACTATCAAAGAGATGATAGATGTGATGAGGGCAGCCCAGTTGATCTGGCTTCCAAGGTTGCTGAAGAAGTCCCGATATGTCTGAAATAATTAAAAAAAGAGAAAGTTGTAGCTTGAAATCAAATTAAATGTGGAATCGGTTGACACATTCATATAATTTAGTGCATTTATTAGATATATTCTTGTCTATCTCGAGTCACTCCATCTGTGTTTGTACATTAAAAAGTTTATAGTCCAAACTATACTTTTTTTTTCGCAAATACGCATGTAGTTAAGCTTCCAATGATATATGGATACGAGTCATGATATCGTGTTATTCCTGCTGACTGACGCAAGCATAAATTGGCCCAAGAACAAAGAGAGAAAGCATAAGATTAGGTAATTTGACTCCCTTGGGTATCTACGTAAACGACGCGCAAGTGTAAAACTGTATACAAGGAGACAGAAAAAAGATCGAATACTTACATAAATAAGTTTGAAGGCTCCGCTGTATTGCTTTGTTTCAACGCCAAATATATTCTTGATTTGACTAGTATAGACATGACATGCAGCACCAGTTGTAAATCCGCTGATTACCGGATCCGAAAGGTACACAGTGACAAAACCCAATCTGGCAATGCCCATCAAAAGCTGAAATGCAGTGACAATATGGTTTGGTTACATTTGTTTGTTTTTTTTTGTACTTTTTAACAATCATAAGTTTATTTGAATAAGGGTGAAAGGTCTTCTAAATGTTCCATTAATTAGCGCTGTAAAAGCCGACGTGAACGTCTGCGTTTGTTTAGAGTTACTAATATATAAACAAATAAGTAATTCCAAATTAGTTAAAAATGATATTTCAATAGACTTTTACTTCCAACCACCAATTAAAATGAATGGCTCAAATGGAGAAACTAGCACCATCTCCATAGGTGCCAAATGATATTCCACATTTGCACAGGCTTTAACAGGGGATGAATAGTGCTGAAACAATTTGATAAAATATCCAATTTCAGACTAATACCCCAGTCAAAATAATGATCCTGACTGTAATTTCAGGCTTAATGTGTAAAGTAACACAGTGTTTTTTTCCTACTGCGTCAACGCGAACGGTACTTGAATTTTGCCTTTCATGTTTGGACCAATGTCAGAATAATATACTGAGGTACTAACATTACTAGTGGACTATTGAGTCGCGGCGAGAGAAAAACTACCGGGCTATATGCAGTCGTGCCGACTAGTCCCTCCTGTAGATATCTGTAGATCGAACGAATTGCCGAGACAACGATCAGTCTGCAAAAATGATAAGCGTATTCAATGTCGGCATCCGCTTAGACACTATCTGTGTAACGCATCATGAAATCCTCATAAAAATATCTTATTTAAGGTTTAAAGATACCCCTGCAAGGTTTGACCCCCGCTGTTACATAGTAGACAGCTGAAGTAAAAACATTTGTCCCTCTTTAATTAGAACTCTTAATATGTAAAAAAATTTGCTTATTTGCATTTGCTATAAATCGACAATTAGCTGCGGTAAATTAGTCCCTTTTGAGAAGAGAGCTGCCAATAGTTTCAGATCTGAGTTTCAGGCCCCGAGGTTATAAAACTTGAGTACATTCTCAAACTCAAAAAAAAGCACACTGATTGGCTGCTTCCGAGCACATGCTCGGAAGCAGCCAATGAATGTGCTTTATTTTGAGTTTGAGATTATTCTCAAGTTTTATAACCTCGAACCCAGGTGTAAGCCGTCTTCCTTGCAGGCGTATCCATGCACACTGATATAGAGGCTAGGAAAATATTTACATACCTGCAAAATACCTACCATAAAGGTAAGAGACAGGGCATAACTCAGCCTAATACTGAGCTCCTCTTTCGACATACTTTCGCTGCTAGTTGCACCAGAAACAGCATCAGTTATATTGGTGACTGAAGTATCGTCCCTTTTATCTGGTTCTGAGTTTGCATATCCTTTGGTCACTGTAGTCCCAATCATTAAACAAGCAACAGAAAACGTTCCTGCAATACCAAAATAAGAATGCATCCATTTACCTACTCTAAATTAAGGCACCAGCTTTTCTGTAATATTTTAATGGTGTTACAAATTTATTTCAAATTTACCTAGCTTTATTTTCTACTTATTATCAAAATTGTATCACACAGAATGAATAAAAATCCGATTAGCTAAACTCTGAGTTATCAGTAGACACCACCTCTCCCTCCTCCCCCGTGCTTTGCTTCACGAAACTAGAAGGAATGGACAAAATTAAGTTAAAATTTAAGTTAAAAGTTAAAATTAAGTTTCACACCTACGAATGTGTACATTGCTCTTGGTGGTCACTTTGTTTAGAACATGCGTATTATTCAGGCGTAAATAAAGTGACTTAAACGTACTCTTAACATGCACAGACCTACTTTTTTCCATTCTAGTAGCATGAAGCGAAATGTTTAACGCCATAAATGCCGAAATAACCATTTACTTGCAAGTCTTTTGTCCATCGAATGGTACTGTTGCCAGCTAAATTAGGTTTTTTATTTCGTAAAGACATTTGTTTAGAGAAAAGCGGAGTTAACATTGTTGCAAGGTAGCATTCGTGAATGTAAGGAAGTCACATACTTAGTATGATGAAGTGAAACTTCAGTAGCTATGTCTTGCATAGCATAAAAGTAATCCGTGTGCGATATCCAAATTTCAAATGGTTTATGCATGCGCTGGTTTATTCTGTGCTTATTTTAACATCCAGATTCGAACTTTGTTACGCATATATTTTTATTTTCTAACAGGTATTGAAAAGAAAAAGTATTTTCTGGAAACCAAATATTGACCTTAACATATAAAGCCATTTAATCAACAATACTTTCCGAAAACGGGGGTAAGCAGTTCATATGTCGCCTCATTGTTCTGCAGTTAATATGGCTGCGTCAAGAAAATCAGTTTGACTATTTTCGAAAAAAGGTGCAACATCACATTCATAACTAAACAAAGTTAACGTCTTGTCTGCGGGCGGTTTAAACCCATTTTGATGTATATACTGAGCATTACTAACCATGAAAAGACATGATGACGCTGATTGTGTTGTTTACATGCCGTGGTTTTCACTTGGTTCCAAGCTTTTATCCTCTTGGAAGTCATTGTCGGTACAAAAATATGTCTTGAAATTCCAAAAGAGATGTATTAGATGTGCTACGACCAGTCTATATAACGCCACAAAAAGTTCTTAAAGTCATTCGTACTGAAAGTGTAAAATACCGGTACCAAATCGAGTTGGGTATTTTACACTTTCAGTACGAATGACTTTAAGAACGAATGGCTGTCCTATATACTTGTTTTATGTACCGTACATTAAACTCACCAACAGATATGTGTTTTGATGATCCTAAGAAAAAGTAGACTAGCACAGGAAAGAAAGACATGTATAAACCATAAACAGGTGGAAGTGTAGTTAATATACCATAAGCCATACCTGTAACGAAAACACAGTTTCACATTATGCTCAGCAATAAGGAATAATAATGTTAATGTTTATTTTACCTTCAGCATAATTAAGGTAACTCTGAAGCTTAATTTTTCCTAATTAACAGCAGACAACAACACTGATTCTTAAAGGTAAATGGGTGTACAAGGACACTTTTCTTGCTCCTATCTTTCAATGTGTTACAGAAAGCAGGTGTTAGGGCTACCATGGATTCTAAGCTGGAAATGCGCATGAGATTTCTAATAAAATGTCCTTCGTTTGCGTGACAATTTCCTTACTCATTATGCCTAATCTACAGCAGAACTTATCACATCCTTCAAGTGCCAATTGTTGCCCGACCCTCCATACAGCCAAGACTTTTTCCCCATAACCCCCGCCTCCCAATTATTTGTTTCAGGAACTAAAAGGCTTTCTGGTAATGAATATGAGACCAGAACGGCTTTGATTTCAGCTCTAAATCAGCAGTAGGTCTACTTCCTAGTTTGCAGAGGGAATACAAAAGCTCCAACAAAGAAAACAAAGATTGGGAGTACTTTTACGAAAGAAGAAAAGAATTTTTGAGACATAGTCCATGATTTTTTGAAAGAGCAAACATTCCTAGTATTTGTCGACCACCCCTCGTGTCTATATATTTCAAGACTTCCTCTTTACCTCCCTGTAAGACATGAGGGGTCTACGCATACAGGAAACAGGAAGAAATGTCTAATTGAGTATCAAATGCTTTTTGTAAGAGTTGACAACCGTTAGATGGATGTCATCACCATACTTTACTCTAGTACTGTTTACATGTTCCGGTATTTAGAGTATATTTAGTCAATTCAGAGCTATTATGAAGCCAGGGCGAGAATTGTTCGCATGTAAAATCTATCAGTAATTTATTTGTGACCATTTTAAGGTGGTGCTTTTGTTGCTGTTTAATACTGTTGTCATTGTTTGTAAGCTTTCTATTACTCTTTGTCTTTTTATACACTTATTACAGTATGCTATTTTTCAAATGCTGAGAGGGAGAGAGCTTGCCTCGTTGCTTGTTATTTTTCTACTTTTGCTTTTAGTGCAGTCTTCGTTTGTTTCCCTTTTCGTTTTTTGTTTCAGACAGGATGTGGTCAACGATTCCTGAACGTTGCCTTTCCATTTGCATGAAATTCTGAGGGCGTGACAACTTTTGCACAGTTCATAACTATGCATTGATATATTTATGCAAATATCTGTGCTTAATTTTTCATTTTCTTGGTTTGTTCCTTGCTTCCAAAGGATTTGTCCTATTAGAACTGATTCAGTACAAATACTATATTCGAAACAAGTAAGAAAATCTATTTCCTATTTCAGAAATTCGATACCTGTTGAGTATAGTATTATTCCAATTTTTAATAATGCAGCTATTTCAACATGAATTGAAACCGTTGCATCTTGTTACATTTTGAGGTTTGCGTGAGTATTCATTTAAAGCTTGAAAACAACAATTCTGTTAAATTTACAGTACAGCACCTAGACGACTTTTTGAATTCCGAGATGGATAATAGAATAGTTTTTGCATGCCTCCACTGAGCAACAGTCATAACGATCACTGCCTCGTAGCTCCTGACGACCTGTTGCCCACAACTATCAGCATCAGGTCATCCACGGCTTCTCGAGGGCAGTAGATTGCAAGATTTTAATATGATAAAACTGGTCTATAGTTAACTTACCTTGTGGTATATGCATAATTCCTACAGTTAATCCAGATATTATATCTCCTGAAAGGTCCTTTCGTATATTGTAGTCTTTCATAAACGTTAAAAACGGAAACAAATTGAACACAAACACTTTACAACACACATGAGAACATGAACAAAAGTATTTCGATAGTTTCCTTATTGCTCTTTGTTGTAAAGACGGTGCGGGACGTCTACCACGTGTGAAGGCACCATCAAATCTGGACTGACTAAATACTGATCTTTCCACTTGAATAGTGTCTCGTCTATGACTACGGGTAGAGTTATTGTTATCATTGTGAACAAGGCTTTCATAGTCCTCATCGTCTTCTCCTGTATTGAAATAGAACGTACAGTGAACCCTCTCTACAACGACATCATTTGTTCCCAAACATTTGGTGCTACACCGAACGTATAATAATAAAGAAGGCATAGTTGCAACAATACGGCCAGTTCGTGCAAATCAAACTGACGTCATAAAAACCTTACTGTTAAAATGAGTGCCGTTATAAAGAGGGTTGACTGTAAACATGTATACAGCAAAAATAAAAATATAAAAAATGAGACATCTAAAATAGTTATATTTCGATAACAGTTTTAGACGCGCTTACAAAATATTTCATTTGGATGATGGCTGTAGTGGATAACACTCCGGACTACCAATCCAGGGGTCGCAAGATTAATCTCCCGCTTCTCCGGTCTTTCGGATGAGACTGTAAACCGAAGTCCCGTCTCCTCATGACCTCGTTGTTGGTGGGACGTTAAACCCGAGTTCACTCACTCACTCACTGGATGGTGGCTTTTCGAGACAGGCAACATTCACTAACGTCTAACTCAGTCACAGAGCAAAGTGTATTTGAGCCGCGACATGAGAAAACCAACATAGTGGTTGTCCGCCCTGCGCAGACTCAGATCAGCCTGGCCATTTGTCCAGTTTGATCAGACTCTTCGCTAAGTGCCCACAGGGTAACTTGCGCAGGGCGTACAACCACAACCATTGTTCACACATTTGTATAGAAGGTAAATTGTGTTACCTATTGTGAACAGTTTTAAGGGTTTAAGTAAAACGTCTTCGTTTTTGTCTTCATCAGTTGGATTGCACACGGTAGTGGCATTTTCTTGTTCACCATCTGCAAGGGCCTCCACAGGATTTTCCGTACCATCATATAGAGTCAGGTTGTCATCACTATCTAGCCTGAACCCAAAATTGTCCATCATAGTGTTCCTTTACGAAGATCAAAAGATATAGTCATATACACAATGAAAAGCCGCAAGACAGAACGTAATGATAAAAGATGATGAAAAAAAAGCACACCGATTGGCTGCTTCCGAGCACATGCTCGGAAGCAGCCAATCAGTGTGTTTTATTTTGAGTTTGAGATTATTCTCATGTTTTATAACATCGAACCCAGGTAGTGAGGAGACAACATGAGCGGCCAGCAAAATTAACAGATACTCCTCCGGATATGAAATCGTAAATACTTTTGGAAAACAAAATCCTTACTATTACCTATTTTTGTAATTTTATTAAACATAAAAACGTGAATCAAAATAAAATATATACATGTAAATAACAAACCAAATATCTAATAATCGAGTTTCAAGTGATTTTTATTTAGGGATAGACGAAGAGTATACCTACAGTCATAGAAACTTTATACATGTATTATGGAATCTTACCTCGTCAATTATAACGCTTCTGCGCTAGAAGCCTCATGAGTCCATCATTTTGACTGGTTCTGTTTCAACTGTTATCCTGCTTGTCGAAGAATATTTGTTTAGGAACAAGGCTGACTGTAGTGCTATAGAAAGGAAATAAACTATGCATGATCGGAAATGCCATCCCGTCATATAAAATTGTATACTTTCTTTTAACAGCTCTTTTGTCTCTCTTTTAGTCTTCGTAATAGCAAAGTTATTCGACGATATGGACGCAAGCCTCAGAAGTTGGTGAAGGATATGATAGTGTCATTTGAAATTGTGAGAACTGGAGTTTTACCTACCTTAAATTAACCGAACTTTGCGTTGTTCCCAGATTATGAAACCTGAGCTGAGCCTTGTCCCTGTCTCGAAGCTGATGTTTACCCTTGTTACACCCCTCATCTTGTATGCATGTGAAACATGGCCCTTGACAATCGCTTTACAAATTTATCACTCATGTTCTCAAATGAGATGCTACCGAATAATACCGAACATCTCATACGGAGGCCATGTAACTACTCGTTATGATTCTCTTCACAAAAAGAAGAAGACAGACGAACGGACGAGAGAGCGTCGACAGCCATGCACAATGCCAACTCGACAAGAGCAGCTGGAAACAGGATACGTTGGTAAAAGACTATTTTATTAATCTATGTCGCCCTTATGATTTTGCAAGTAGGTTTAGAATTTAAGTTTCACTTAGATTGTTAACAACAATTTTAACATTAGAAGTTACATCAGCACCGTACATTTCGAGGCATTCTAGAATAGAAAACGCTAAATCATTTCATTCTGTAAAACTAATTGTTATTAGTTTTCATATCTAATAACATTTTCTGTCGTACGTTTAAAAGGTAAGAGATTTATTATATAACAAAATATTTAGATTTTGATTGGTTTACAAGACAAGATCTAGGTCGAGCGGGTCCATTTCATAGCAACGCATGACTGACTGGGTCGCAAGCTCCTTCAACTTCCGATCCACTCATGGTCCCTACCATGTGTAAAGTTGAATTTTGCTTAAAATCTTTCATTGGAGATACTAATTAAAATTTGTGTAGACTTTAGAATAAATGCAATTCTTGGCTACGGTATCGAAATAAGAGTAATAACGCCAGTCAGTAATGAGCCATGACATGACAAAACCCACAAAGTGGCATATCCGCCCAGCAAAGACTCGGATCAGCCTGAGCATCTGCCTAGTCAAATAAGGATCTTTGCTGTCCACAGGAAGCTAAATTAGACCCTTTGATACACTTTACGCGCCCAGCGAAAACTCTGATTAGACATACCGGATGCAGAGGCTGATCTTAGTCTTTGCTGGGCACAGATGCCTCCTTGTTGGTTTTGTAGTGTCGCGACTCAAATGATTTTGTTTGTATATTTTATGTAACTTCATCATGACAAAGGGAAACGTATCTATAGCACAAGTGAGAGTTAAAATTGTTGGGTGCCTTTATTATCTACTCAGCATCAATATTCTAAAGACGCCGGAAATTCTGTTAATCAGATAAAGGAAAACTCTTCGATAAACTACTCACTTGAGCCTTAAACGCTTACCATATGATTTGGTGAATTTCTTGTGCTCTGGCTGGTACATTAATAATATTAAATGCCGTGTGAACAAGATTAATTCATACAAAAGAATGACTGAGATTATCGAATTATTTTAGACGCCTCCTTTTGCCCTGTTTCGACACTTTAACATTCATCCATATTTAACATTTGGTTTACGGTTAAGAAGGACCAATTGTTGTCTCGCTTTGTTGTTGTGTGGAAAGATCTTCTCTTCTAACACAAATTTCCCCCAACGCTGTATCAGTTACATATGATAAGATATATGCATATCTTTTTTTAGATTAAACATATTTTATTGCCTTTATATACAATGGGGTTAGGCTACAAGTTCTCGCAACATTAGTTACAGCCCCCCGCCCCCCTACAATATCAAACACAGCAAGACTCATGTCTTGCTAAATGCATATCTGATGATATTATAATCAGGACAGACAGTTCAAGGATTTTCATATGACAACTTTTATATGAATCACGAATGTGACAATTGTGAATAAAGGCAAAATGCTGACCATTATATACAAGCTAAAATATTATGTACATGTATAGGAACAGTGAAGTCTAAAATGCCCTTAAATAAATTCTGCCCAATGTATTTTACGCCTACATTGCAGTAAAAATTACTCCTCCGTTATACATCCAAAATTCCACAATACCTTTGCTTAGATGTTTGTGTTAAATAAAACTAGACACGATTTGAAAACAAAAATCAACGTTTCAATGCTAGTGGTTCATTTATTCTTGTTTGTTATCAAGTATATCTAATGAAGCGCCGTCACCCCTTCCCACCATCTTCCCGCCTCAAACACAGATAGTCATTCTGTAAAACCCATCAAAGTGTTTTACCAAACTTAGGCATGGTAGTCATTTTATTTCAGATGGTAACTTTTGTATGTAGGTGTCAAATTACTCAAAAGACAGATAGATATAACAATGTCTTATCCATAGGCATTTTGTGCACCGCTGAGCTGATACACATACCAAAAACACAAAGTAATGTCTCATTATATTACTGTTGCCATATATTTTCTTGATTACGAAGAAAGGGACATTAAAAGGTGTACAGGGTACCATATGACCATGGCTCAGCAAACATACTTGCTACATTGTTCGTATTTGCTCTTGAAAGGTAACCACGATATACAGGATTTAAACTATACTGGAGTTATAGGTCTAATTTGACCCATTATAAAACATAGCTGAGGAACATAAGCATTCTATGAAGTCTAATTAAGATGCTCAGATTTAATCCTTTATTTTAATAAACAGCATTTTCCATAAGTAAAGGACAATAGCTCTGACATTATTCATCTGATATGGGTTTTATCAAACATGACCTAGATTTTATAGCTTTCAACCTATAAAGGAACTTTGGTGTGATACCTTCATATCTCTAGTCTTCATTTCGTTCATACTAGTATCAAACTCTAAGTTTTTTCACAATACTCTGTCCAAATTTAACAGCCATAAGTATACTGTATAATTAGGATAAAAATGTAGCTGAAGAGTCAACTTCTTTCCCCTTTCGTTTTTCAGGGCGGGATGTGGGACTTGATTGTATTAATTCCTGATCATTGCCTACTTTCTATTTTGAAGAAGATTGAAGGGTGAAGCATTGACTGCGGACGGTTACCGATGACATGAGCACCGACCAAAGGCTAATCACAAGCATCTTGTGCTCAGGTGAGTTAAACGATTTACGAAAGTGTTTTATCATAACTTCAAAAAAAGATCGTTTATTCGACAGTTGCATCATAATTGATGCAACGAATTGGTGAGTTTAACGATTTACGAAAGTGTTTTATAATAACTTCAGAAAAAGATCTTTCATTCGACAGTTGTATCATAATTGACGCAACGATTTTTACTACTATAGGCTCTTTAACATTATAAAATACGACTGAATAACGTATACGGGGTGTTTCATAATATCTAATACCATCCTCCTACTTAACTTGCTTATAAAGGAAAGTATAGAAGCATGCAGTATAACATCTAAAAGCAGGCATATGTAAGTTTATGTTAGCAGAAATTTCTGGTCAATGTTGCGTCTCATTTAAGATTTCAAGGCATCCATCCAATCGTTTTGTTCATTGTTGGAAAAATGTCAATTTATAATTATTTGTGGTTAAAATCTTGGCATAGAATTTTTAGCCCTTAACCCTATTGATGCAAAGTTAATTACATTTATTTTAAGCAAATGATCCGCAAGAGGTATTCCCCAACACATAAGGATGTAGCTGAACAAAATTATCTAATTAAAGATAACGAGTTCTATATATGCGAACATGATTTGAATGTCAGAAATTTAAGACACAATTTGGACCTAAAATCTCCTAAAATTGACGTAGTTCAAAAATTGTGAGAATTTTTTCTTCTTCTGGTAAATTATTACGAAACGAAAATACTTTTCGGAACACCTAACATCCAAACCTTCAGTATGACTGCTTTAAAATGATATATGGCATGCTTCAATGTATGCCTTTATAAAAGAGATATTACGTTGTGAAATGGTATCGGATATTATGAAACACTCTGTAGGTATAACGTCCGTTTGTAAATTTTATTAGTTCTTTGTTCTCTGAGAATTTAACAAAATGAAGTAACAATGCTATGGTAAGAAAATTCATAGACAGCAAGCAAATTAAACTTTTTATATATAATAAAGAAAGTGAATATTAATTGTAAACAAAGGTGTTATTAAAGACACCAGAATAAAGCAAGAAAGGAAAAGCATGCCTTATGCATAGAAATAAAGGATCTTACACGAGTGGACATTTCATCTGAAATTTTTGAAACGAGCCTTCGGCGAGTTTAATAAATATCATATGAAATGACCACGAGTGTAAGATTCTGTTTATCATATGACCCTTTAAAATGGGATCTTAACGCCTTCAATCTGAACCTTATTTCAATAAGAAAACGCATTGTTGACATGGACGTTGTCAATGACGTTACGTGTACTCGCCAAAGTGTTATTACACGTGTGGTCATACGATTTTTATGACACGACGCATAATCCACTGAATAACAGCGACGTCATATGATAAGACATTATCCACGTCCTTTGTTACAACCAGCATATAAATGCAGAAAAATTGATATATGAGATTGATATAAGATATACCGCTGAGAAGCGGTGACATTTAATTAAGCTTTTGTTTCAACATGGGTCTATAGCTTGGCTTATGACCTATATTATGAAATCATTTAGATTATGTAGCATTTGAGAAAAAGAAGGCAAAATATATCACATGCTTGCAAAGCAAACGAATGGTCTCGATTAAGATTCTATCTAGACTGATAGTACTTCTCTTTCATTCCCTCATTCCTTTTCTGCGCAAAAGACTGTTCTCTTTTTCTCTCCTTCTCTATTTCTTAACCCCATTTTGTCTGTGTTACACAACAAAAATTGAGGTTGAGAAATAGAGATAAATTTTGACTGACATATGTACCACCGGCTTAACCAATTACATAGATATAGCGGGTGTGTTATAATAGGCAGGCGATGCTTACTATTTGCAATCACCTGACACACCTCTGTTTCGGGGTCCATGTATGCGTATCTAAATCTTTTGGAATTTTCAGTGCTCATATGACTTACAAATTTGGACTTACGATTTGGGTACTTTGACCACTTTTAATTAAACAAATAGTTTTGCCGCCTCATATCATCGTTTATTTTCATTATATGATTAGCTAAACACTTGATTTAAATAAAAACAAATCAGGCTTACTTACTTATTTCCACAAAAACAAGCGCGGCAATCGCCATAATAGTTGGCTGGCTGTTTAATTTGCATGAGAATAAATATTTGCTAAGCTTTCGGGCCGATATTGTGGTCTTCAGCTATTAAATCGGTCGATTACGAAAGGTTTCAGAATCTTTGTACATGAATATTTAACAGCTAAGCTAGCAGTCTGTGTTTCTGTCGTTTATATACGAGGAGTGATCATTTGATAATGGAAACACATGTTCGATTAGTACATTTTACACATACAAGGGTCAGTCAAAAATAATTGAGCCGTACCTCATAACTTTTTATAGAAGTTTAACAGACAACTTACTTGTATATAATCCCTCAAAGTAATCTTCTTCGGGCCGAATTACCGAATTCCATCTCCTCGGCAACGCCTAGATACCGGTTGCTAGGCAGCTGAAGTGGATTTGTCGGACCTCCCCGTTTACAGTGCACTCTAACTTTCAACTTTAGGAACATGTAAAAGTCGTGGGGGGGGGGGGTCTGGAAAATACGGGGGTGGGGGCGGAGTGGGGATCAAGCACTTCCAAGCCATATCCCTCCAACGGCTCCTTGGCAACCTAAATTTTGTGGGGTGACGCGTTCTCTTGCAAAATGAGCGGCGTGCAGTCAAAGACCTCTGAGCGCTTTCGGCACCATGTAACGTTAGTATTGTTTCGCGCAAACTATGCACGAGATATGGATCAACAAGTGTGCCAAATGTTAATACCGTGTGTCAAAGAATGAAAAGTAATGAGGAGGGCTCAGTTGTTTTGGACTGACCCTCGTAGATAAAGTAAAAAGATAGGCAATGATCAGCAATTAAAACAATTAAATCCCACATCCCGCTCTCAAAACTAATAGGGAAAGAGGCACACACATAGAGAAAAATTGACACAACTCACGAAAGACACGAACGATAAACCGAATGAGCAGCCCCTTTCCAAACAGGTGATCATTTAGGTTCCTTAATCAAAATCAGCATCAACATCTATTTTATCTTTTTCAACTTACAAAACAAAACAAAAGGCAGATTGGGTAGCAAAACAGGTGACCAAACCGCCAAAGAACATAGACAAGCGGACATAGCACAATGTAACATCAAGGAACCACAACAGAAGTACCGTCTTGGAACGGTCTTCAAATCACCACTGACGGGTGGGGAGGGGGGGGGGGGGGCTTATACATGTTTTACCAAACCTCCTTCATCTTTTGAGCTTTCAATTGTTGTTTCGATTTGAAATTTCAACGTGTTACCAGAACAAGATATGACGTCACGTACATGCTTGTAACATGCTATTGGAATTATTTGCCGCCATATTGGTTTAGAGATGTTTGTATTATGTTTATATTGTGGAATATTCAAAGAAAAGTTGAGAATTTATAAACAACTTCCCTTCAAGTTATGTTTTGGCTTCACCAACACCCATATAATGATTGTTTATGTTTGTTTGTTTTTTTAAATTTGGCATGAATTAATGCAAGAACATCGGTGAAATGATTGATTTTTGGGCATATTACGTTGTTTATTTTCCTTAATGGTCAGTATTACGCTGAATTCAAATGATCGTGATGGCGTGTTGGCTAGATGTTGGTTTTGCTGCAATGACTACCGCCGAACCTGCAGTGTCACTTCAATGTTGCAAGAACTTGGATGGGAGGACCTTCAATCAAGGCGAGACCAGAGCAAAGTCACAATGGTGTACGGGATCGTCAATAATCTCGTTGAAATCCCTTAAGGCCAGTACCTGACAGCCACAGGAGTAGCAATTAGAGGACACCATCAACGATTCCTGCCAATATTCTGTTCCATCAACGCCTACAAGGGATCCTTCTTTCCATCAACAGTCCGCCTCTGGAATGGACTGCCTGCCAATGTCATATCAGCACCGACTCTGGATGACTTCAAGCTCCTTGTCAGTGCAGGTATCCTAAGACCGTGATTGTGAACAACATGTTTTTATCTGATTTTAACTGTACATAAGAACACCCCAGCACGAATGTTTTAAGGTTGTTCACAGTGCGACTATGCCAATATTGGCCATGCACTTAATTGATAGATGAAGATGTAGATCGGTTTTTAAGAACCGGATAATTCTGAATCTTTATATTATACAATTATCCAATGATTCTGCTTGATATAGAGCAATGGCGTTACAAGTTTGGTCCCGCAGGCTAAAAACCAGCAAACAACGTCATATTTTGCTTGATCAAAGAAGCCTTTTAAGGTATGTAGTTCTGCCAGGCTTGTGAGCAAGTCATGAATAATTATATATTTGTTTTAGTAGCTGAGACCTACATCTAGCCAACACGCCATCACAAACTCTTATTCGCTCTTTGTTGCGTTTTAGCAGCATACAAACCTGGAAATTTGCAACAATGTAGAGACAAAACCCTTCAGAGGTTTAACACAGCGTTACCATGACAACGATAAAGTATATGTCTCATGCTTGTTTCATATATAGACGAAATAACTTGCCACGTGATCTGCATAGAACTTGTTTCCGACAGGGGCTCAGGACCAAAATGTGACAAATTCGAACAATATTCATTTAAATTCTTCAGCAAAGCTAACCTTTTGATGCATTTAATTAGTTTTGTATGCTAAAAGGTTTTCTTCCTCTTCAAAACTGTCATTTTGAGAAGAAACCGAGTACAGGTACATCGAGTCACCGAATAATGTAGCCGTTTATGACAAGCACTCTTTATTTCGACAAATCAGTATGTAAAACCGATCCAAAGCTTATTAAATGAATTGCGATGAGCGCTTCTGAGTAAATTTTGTGATCTGAAAAGAATGTAGCTATACCAGATTCGTGTGAAATTTGGGGGTCGAGCCTCTGTCTGAAACAAATTGCATGCAGATCACGTGGCAGGATATACCATCCAATTGTAATGCAAAACGTTTTATCGAATACTTGTCTGATGGATACTTGCCTTTTCAGATGGATTTGATTTTTTTTTCTAATATATATGTTCTGCGCAAAGTAGGAATCGGTACAATTCCGGAATTGTCCTGCGCAAAGTAGGAATTCTCACTTTGTGTTACAATTCCGGAATTGTACCGGTACAATTCTAGAATTGCGCAAGGGATTCTATGGTTTATCGATTAGGTAAATATGTTTGCGCAAAGTGGGAATCTTTAGGACAAAGTGAGAATTGAATATTCATTTGATACGAGTAACAAGGAATTGACTTTTAAATAAGGTATCTGTTTGATAAAATTACGGCCTCATACTTAGAATTTTTTGTGTTTTTGGCTACTAAAGGATGACAAGCTCGATAATCAACTCTTTCCAGAGTTATGAGCAGTTGATTTGAAACTGTGTACACATGCTGCAGACATGTGCCATTTAAAAAGCAAAACATTAGCTTGTCAAAATTACGGCCTTTTGAAACTTAGAAATTTGTAGGTTATGGCAAATACTGGATGACAAATTTTGAAAGAATATATTGAAAGTTGTTTTTAGTGCCATACATTCTATTCTTTCAGAGTTATAATTATAAAAAAAAAAAAAAAAAAAACTTACCAAATCAAACAAATAAATGCAAACATATATTTGTTAACCGCACAAACATCTTAATTATTCTCACTTTGTCCCGATTCTCACTTTGCGCAGAGACAATTCCGGAATTGTTTTGCGCAAGGTAGGAATTCCCACTTTGCGCAACAAAGTGAGAATTCCTACTTTGCGCAGGACAATTCCGGAATTGTACCGATTCCTACTTTGCGCAGAACATATACAATTTTTGACAGATTATTATCCCCAACTTTTTATGAAAAGTTTATATCTAGAACTTTGTTCTAGCACATAGCTAATGTGATAAATGCGTGTTTCCATTTTTAAATAATCACCCCTCTTACAATAAAAGTGGAGATGTATTGGGCTATTGCTTCACGTGTATTTGACATCTATCGGAAACACCGAAATTATCTTCATGTATCTTTTTGTGGGTAAAAGTCAACCAAATTTCATGCAAGCTCGGTGTGTCTTGTACGACTACTAGACTTACTACCGTAAAAACTTCCAAAAATGGAACACCAAAGCCAATTGCCGTAACTTTCCTAAAACTTGAACAGTTCTTTGCTTTTAATACAGCTTTCTGCGTCTAAATGTTTTGTTGCAGATAGACTGGCAAACAATTTAGATGCTGCTCAGACTGATCCTTTAGTAGAAATCTGATCTGGATCTGCATTGTTCGCCTTAACCTATTTGTCCCGCGGTTAAGAATTATGTTATATTGCCTTCAACAACCTGATCTATATAATGACCCATCATATATATATATATTACCTATGACTCAGCAAAATAATAAAACTAATCCATATTAAATATCAAAGGACTCAAATGTTTCAACGAAGTTTGTACCAAATTTCATATAAAGTAACGGCTAAGGTGAAGCCTTTTGATATAATTGTATTGACAAATAATCCGATGTAAAATGAGCCGCGACGCGAGAAAACCAACAATGTGGTTGTGCGTCCAGCGCAGACTCAGATCAGACTGAGCATCAGACCAGTACGATCAGACTCTTCTCTAAGCGCTCAAAGCGTAGCTAAGAGTCTAAGCTACCTCCATGCGGACAGCGAAGATTCTGATCAGACTGGGCGGATGCCCAGGCTGATCTGAGTCTGCGCTGGGCGCACAACCACATTGTTGGTTTTGTCGTGTCGCGGCTCAAATATAAACAAGAGGACCATGAGCCATTGAATCACCACCTGTCTTATTATATCAAAGGTCAATCTAGGCTGACCATGCTTGTAAACAAACCTGAAAGTATACAAATCTCAACCGCTGTATACGCATGAAAACTTAAAAGAATTACTTAAAGTGCAAAGAACAAATTCAGAAGAATATTAATGTATGTTTATGATGATTTTAGGTCCTGCAATTTCAGAGAAATGATAGGAATGATCTTTTAACCTAGGATCGACATATTAGAATAGTGTCAACCCTGCGTGAAATACAAACAAAGGGTACAAATTAATGCAATGTCTATAAAGATCGTTCAAAGGAAAAGCTTTAATCTATGTTTGGCAACTATATTACCATTTAATTTATAGGTTCTGCATGTTCAGGGTCGGCGCAACTGTAAATAACCAGATGGACAGACAGAAACTGGTCTCCTGTATCAAACCTTACTAATTTAGGTGTAATAAAAAACGGTATCAGACATGGTCGCAATTTTTTATTCAGTCCTGAGAAATATGCTTCAGGTGTTTTTTAAGAAACACGCAAGCTTCTTGTCTACGTAGAACATAAGCACTATTAGAAAGAAAGACCTTTGTTATCGCTTTTTTAAGATTTTAGATGTTTAAACATTTTTGTCGCCATTTTCTAAAAAAAAGAGAAAATAGAAAATTTAATTAAATACATGTATTAAGAAAAAATTAATCAAATAAGATATAAAAAAAAACTTTTTTAATTACAACCAATACAATGTCAGTTAACTTATTGCTTAATAAAGTAAACAAATAGGTTAAACAATTTTACTTTTTCTTCATATAGGTGACTGCCAGATCCCAGCAAGTTCGTATCAAAATTGTGATGGCGCCCCAAATCTTGCAAAAGGATGTAAAATAAGTCGGTAAGACGTATCAATACAATCCTTCTCATCGGGTTACCGCACAAATATTTAATGTATAATGTTACATGGCGATTACATACATCCGTTTGCGTCATCGTTTCAGTCCTTGAAAAGACAGGGTTAGTTTTAATCCACCCCTTTTCCTTATTCTCAGCTTTATCTTGCCACTACATCTTTACGCCTGGCATTAGACCGGCGTATCTATTTAACGTTGACCTTCTTAGGAGTTAATGTATATGGATCATCTTGGTTTTCTGCCTTGTTTTGGGGGCTGTCAATGGGATAAACTAAATATCGTATTTAGTTTTAGCTAAAATAATTAAAATATGTTATTGTTGCTGCCTTGGTAAAGAAAAGGAAACACTTTGTTGAGTTGGTGAATAGGCCTTTAATAATCCTAGTTTCACCTCGTTACATAGTAATCATAATAAAAATAAAACGATAGTTTCCCTCACGGGCCCACTTTTGGTATTAACTAAGGGAGGTAAAAACACATATATAATTTGCAGCAAGTCTTGTTCATTTTGTACTACTAATATGATTTAAATGATTTTTTTAAACAGCATAATAAGAATATATATTTAAGCGAAAGTGTTTGAATGCCTGGGCAATTGACAGCAGACTATATATTCTTATAGGCATGACGTATTACTGTACTGACACTTTCCACTTACAAAAAATTAAACAATTCTTTTAAATATTTCCTTTACAAATTGAACCAACAATCGGACAGGGTGGATATAATGCTGTCATGGCTGTTCCCCCTGGTGGATCATCCGCTACGTTAAATCGAAGAAACAACAACAATCGGAACAACAGCTCCAAAGCGCGGCGCTTCCTACACAGGCAAATATAACCATGTTGGCTTGGGTCACATGGACCAATAAACATGATTCTTTTGATTCCCGCACGTTTATTTCATCAAGCCATCAGGAAGGTCGGGGGACAACCCTGAGGTTATTTCCTTTGGTTAGTGTGTTATAATTTTTGCTGCTCAAAAAATGTACTGAGGCTTATCATACACAAACTGGAAGCAAGTTTTGTCTCTGCAAAATTAAATCTATTTCCAATCATACAAAGTAGCAGCGGTAGTATAGTAGATAATGCGCTGGACTACCAATCCAGGGATCGCAAGATCGATCCCCCGCTTCTTCGGACTTTCGGATGAGACTTTAAACCGAGGCCCGTCTCCGTATGACCTACTTGTTGATGGGACGTTCAACCCGATTTCACTCACTCCAATCATACATTAAGATGGGAATCGTAACATGTTATTTCTCGCTTTTTTGCGCATTGTCACAAAAACGGCTAAACCAGAAAACGCAAAATATACGCCAACAACCGCGACAAAGTCCACGATACCGGAAAAGTAATACATATGCATGTACCTAATTTCTGCTAGGAGCAGGCGAAACCAAAACTGTTATAACTGGCAAAAGGCTTATTTGACAAGTAAACCAAGGAAAAATCTCGCTTTATTATTTTTCTAAATCCCCGTTGAGCGATCAATTATGAAGGAAAGACGAGACAATAGGTATCTTCGTCCGGAACATGCATAAAACTGCATGTATGTATAAAAGCGACATATCCACTTAGTTATATTTATTCTAATTCTCACAGTTCAGTAAAGGAGCTATCACCTAAAATTTGTATGCTCTTTGAAGCTGAGGACAATTCTATAAAACATGTGTACTTCCATTCTTAAAACAGATGAGAGAAAAAAATCTTGAGATTTTATTCAACGTTCAATATTTCTGGCAGAGCTGCTGTTTTATTTTTTATTTTTTTGTTATTTTTATTATTATTATTATTATTATTATTATTATTATTATTATTATTATTGTTTTGTTTTGTTTTAAAAGGTCACTTATTTCGTGTAGAAGGTACATCTTTCGAAAGTAGGAATCAAATATAATCAATGCTTGTTCTGCATGAATTGTCAAACTTTTATCTGCCTTAATAAACCAGATTTTAAGTTTAATTTGAGCATGCGCACACACAATAATTAGTAGAATGGCAATGAGAGTTGCACAGACTAATATAACAATTTTGCTTCACTGGTAACGATCTACTCTGTAATGATGAAGTACTGTATCCAAGATAAGAAAAACATATATCCACTTATTATTATTCATTTCTTACGAACTAATTTAACTCTATACAATCGTACCGCTTTAATGCGTTGTTAGTAAAACTTAATAGAAAAGTAAATAGGAAAATATTCAAGAACTGACACAATTCAATCCCAGATCCCATCCAAGACACCATATGGGAAAAACAATATATCAGTAACAGACATAGCAACAAACAACACATAAAACAACCAAGAAGAACCAAAAAGAGGTGACGCCTTGGGACGGCCAGTAAAGAAATTACAATTAATTGTGTGTGGGGGGAGGTGGGGGAGGCTTAGCCGGTTTGCGGTCGCGACTAACTCACGGCCTTATTTCTGCTTTGGCTCATCAGACACTTAGTTGTTCAGTTTCCGAGTAAGATTCCTAGCTCACAAGTGTAATATCTCAGAAACATTTAAACTGAGATAAAAACAAAGATGAGGACTCACAGAAATAGACACACTGAAATTCCGGAGCAGAAGAGACCTACCAGTTAAATTACCCTGGGCTCGACCCAAAATGTACAAGTATGATTGTCAGAAGCCCATTTATTGTTTCCAAAGTTGATTTACACTGACCATGTTATGTCATATAAATTGCCTAAAAAGCTATGAAGTATAGGCATGTGCCTTCGTAAAGCAGATTATCCCAACATGTATATTTACTACATCTTTTTCATGGAAAAGTAGTGAAGTAGTAGTATATTCTATTTTAACTGCCTAGCAAAAGCTAAAGTGTTCCATTATGAGCAGAGAACACACTGAAAAGACGGAACAAGGGCCATACTTCGAAGTTTCGGCTACTGAAGCTTCATCAGTGACCCTGACATGATCTGGTGATGAAACACTATGAAAAACATACTGTAATTTCTTACTTATATTAAACCTGTCGATTTAAAGACTTATTGTGATCAAAAAGGGTCCAACTGATTAAAAAGCGGTTGACTAGTTAAGATTCTAAAACAATCAAAACTTTCTTATTTCTCAGAACAAATCCTCTGATCTCAAAGGACAAAAATAATGCATAATCTACACTATGGATCATGTACGGGGAGGCCTTTTATATATTGTTATTATAATTTTAAACAAAAGGTTATGAAAAATAATTACTTTGTCTTTTGAAAAATTTATCCATGTTAAAAGTATTATGTATTTTCTCGCTGAAAGCAAATGGTGTTAGGTTTCATTTAGCTATTTTAAAAGCACAGTAACCTTTGAAGGTCGCCGAAGACAGTAGAAGTACCTGAATACTAAAAAAATATTCTGCCATTCCGTTTCAAGAAATCTTCGAAATGAGTAAAAACAAAAACAAATCCTAATAATGATGCGTCCATACAATAACCGGAAGTCTCAGGCTCATTACATCATTGTCTCACATGAGTCTGATTTCGATTTGTCCTCATTAAAGGAAAACACTCACTTAAATATGAACAGACTTCAGATTATAGATCTTGATTAGCAATTAAATTTGGTGAAACTTTCATGAAAATCGGACATAAAATAAGAAAGATATTATAATTTCAAAAAATCAAAATGGCGGTCTTGGAGGCCGCCATTTTGGAAGCTCCTGTCACGTGATGAATATTTAAATCTAGAATAAGAGCATAAATTGCTTACTTACACAGTATTATTTAGTTTTGATTGTTTCTTTATGAAGTAAAATATAGATTTATGCATTTCATTTATCTACTGTTTGTTTCAAACTAAAGTTATTTAGGATTTTCATTTTGGACTGTGAGTTTATGACGTCATTAACTCACAGATTTGCTGGTTCCCAGCTTAACATTTTAATATCTTTAAACTGTCATATCTTTCTTATTTAAAGACCGATTTGCATGAAGTTTTCGGCAAATTTCATGTTTTATTAGAATCCTTAATTTGAATCCAACATGCATTTTAGTGAGTGTTTTCCTTTAAATATTGTATATTATGAGAAAAATTTACTTACAGTTACATACATCATGCTCAAATAACCATATTTAATCATAATTATCATTATTATTTTATTCACTTCTGAAGTGATAACTTGGCAAAAATAAAGATAAATCAAACATCAAAATGAAACATGCACCATGGCCATTATTCTGCATGATAAAAATGATATTTTTAAATGTAAAGATGACATTACAATTTCGGGAAGTAACATAAGCTCCAATATCAGATCAGCTATTTCATTTGAACTGGATTACTTTGAGTAACTTGGGGTATCTGTTTACCAACAAACGTGACCCTAAAAACTTTGGAGGCTTGCGCGAGAAAACTTATTCTATAATGTTCACAGTTCAGTGTTATTGTCAATAATTCTATTTAAAGGTTTTTTCTTGACTCAAGTCTTCCGAAGGAAGCTGTTGAGGGTTTGAGTTAAAAGCCGAGATCTCATTACGTCGTTATATGTAGTTTGCCATTTTGTTTGAAATCTATTATTTTTCGTTTTGTTTTCCTCTCTCTACCTTTACCAGGCTATGAATATAACTCATATTGCTATTTCGCAGTGTTTGGGTTCAGAAATAGAACTCTTTATACTGTTATAGTGCAGATAATCTGGTCCTTTGAGATTATTGAATTCATTTAGAGTCATTTTATTTAAAACATGATCCTACTGTCGCTGCTCTGTGTGTGTGTGTGTGTGTGTGTGTGTGTGTGTGTGTGTGTGTGTGTGTGTGTTTACGGGAGAGGGGTTGCGGTCGGAGTTGCACTCTATTAAAACAAATTTAAAGAGTAACTACACTTCAGGAATTGACTGAATCAGATCTCAAACCCTATCCCCAACATCAAAGGGAAAGGTTGACAAAATCATCCCAACAAACAATAAATTACAAGTGATAAGCCGAGTTAGCAGTTCTTTCCCAAACAGGTGGCAACTCAGCTATCTTTACTGAACTGAATAATTTAGACCAACAGAAGGATTACAACAATTTTTTTTTATACGAAAAACATTTATTAAGTATTTTACCTATTTTCAATTTTTATTATAGAAGGATTAAAAGGAAAACACAATAAATTAAACAGCACCTAACATAACACAAATGCAACCGCAACGAAAGTACCGCCTTGGGACGGTCAGTAATAACTACTGGGGGGTTTAAACCGGTTTAACGGGGCCCAAACCTTCACTCTCACCCTCCGCCGCGGTGCACACAATTAGTTGGTAGTTTGGTTCGTATGGAGGTCCCCTAACTCATCAGAGAGTCATCACGGGCAACAATCAAAATCAAGAAAAGACTGTGATGAAGCAAGGATGAGGACTCGACAGCCAAAACGTGTTGAGACACCTGGAGATCCCTGGGGCGTCAGCAACACCACTGGAAAACTGGAGCAAAAGAAGACCATCAGTTGAACCCCGGTGGGCCAAGAAACAGACAAACGTCCGGCCCCAACCAACTAATATATAGCTTTATGTCGGGGCTATCATAGAGTCTGAACCCCGACCCACTTATTTATTTATGCCATTTATCTATTTTTACTATTCTTCTTCTTATTATTATCCTTGTTGTTGTTATTGTGAATTCTTTGATTCAGAATGATTTAATTTTTAACAACTTCATAATTGGAGAGGAGACTTACTTATACAAATGAGCCGCGACACGA
This sequence comes from Ctena decussata, assembly GCA_963989385.1. Lineage (NCBI taxonomy): Eukaryota > Metazoa > Mollusca > Bivalvia > Lucinida > Lucinidae > Ctena > Ctena decussata. Next base: position 74,466,422 of record OZ022498.1, on the reverse strand, counting down.
CAAAACCAACAATGTGGTTGTGCGCCTTCGCTGTCCGCATTGAGGTAGCTTAGACGCTTAGCTACCCTTTAAGCGCTTAATGAGGAGTCTGATCGGACTGAGCGGATGCCCAGGCTGGCCTGAGTCTGCACTGGGCGCACAACCACATTGTTGGTTTTGTCGTGTCGCGGCTCAAATGCCTTCTTCACCCAATAATCCAATCACTTCGGTGAATATGTAGAAGCTACAAAATCTCGGACTATTTTTGCCTAATGATGTCGCACACAACACGCAATTTGGCACATTTATGAGCTTTTGTCGGAACACCTATCGAATGTTTAATTGTTTTAGCCTTGATTTTCGAGCGCTCAAGTGAGAAATCCTCGTTCTGCTTGCAGAAGGCCAGGTGGTTTTCGCCCGCTTTTGCTTTACTGATCAGTTTGATGGCAGTGAAATAATTTTGAATCCGGCGGCCGTAAACTCATATCAAAGAAGGAAAATCTTTTTTAAAAACTAGGACACAATGTGTATTATATCAAACATGTGAACATTATGCATATTCAATATTTGAGTGGAATCAAGACATTGCTTGAAAAGCATAAGGGAAACTACTCAACTTCAACCTGTAACAGTCACCATGACAAAGTCGCCTTCTCGTACATGGCGAGTCCATGCCATTAAAAGTATTAATCACAATAAAGCTATTATTTCAACTCATTAACCCATTATTAATGTTCAAAACGCAACAATTAATATATTTATTTATGTGTTAATTGATCAATTTATTAATTTCTTTATTTATTTTGACTTTATAGACGCAATACGTTTGCGCTTCTTTTCCAAAATTTTCAATTGCGCGACCCATGCGAATGCGCACCTTTTTAGCATATGAAAGCGCGACTTTTAATATGCCCGTTTGGAAAAAACGGACGTATTATGGCATGGCGTTTTCCGTCCGTCAGTCCGTCCGTCCGTCAACATTCTTCTGCGCACCATATCTCAGTAACCTTTTGAGATATCTTCATGAAATTTTGTAGGCATATATTTTAGGATGGGGCAAAGTGTCGCGTACAGTAATGGTTGCTTTCCCTTTCTTAGTTTCCAAGTTATGCCCCTTTGATTATTTTTAGCTCACCTGAGCCATAGGCTCAGGGTGAGCTATTGTGATCATCCAGTGTCCGTCGTCCGTCGTGCGTCGTGCGGCGTCAACAATTTGCTTTAAATGACAGCTTCTCTAAAAACCACATAGCCTAGGGCTTTGATATTTGGTATGAAGCATTGTCTAGTGAACCCCTACCAAGTTTGTTCAAATGGTGGCCACAGGGTTCAAAATGGCCCTGGGGCAGGGGGTCTTGGGTTCGAAACTAAAATATACTTAAAAAGCTTCTTCTCCAGAACTGCTTGACTCAGATGCTTGAAATTCGGTATGTAGCATTGCCTAGTAATCATCTACCAAGTGTGTTCAAATAGTGGCCCCAGGATCAAAAATGGTTCCTGGGCAGGGTGTCCTAGGTTTGAACCATAGTAATACATAGAAAATATTTAAAAATCTTCTTCCTCAGAACTGCAAGGCTCAGATGCGTGAAATTTGGAATGTAGCATTGCCTAGTGGTCCTTTACCAAGTTTGTTCAAATGATGGCCCCAGGGTCCAAAATGGCCCAGCCCCAGGGGGTCCTGAGTTTGAACCATAGAAATACATAGAAAAATATTCAGAAATCCTGGTCAGAACATCAAGGCTCAGATGCTTGAAATTTGGTACGTAGCATTGCCTAGTACTCCTTTACCAAGTTTGTTCAAATGGTGGCCCCAGGATCCAAAATGGCTCCTTGGCAGGGAGTCCAAGGTTTGAACCATAGAAATACAAAGAAAAATATTCAAACTTCTTCTTCTTCTGAACCGCAAGGCTTAGATGCTTAAAATAAGGTGTGAAGCATATCCTAGTAGTCCTTTACCAAATTTATTCAAATGGTGGCCCCAGGGTCCAAAATGGCCACGGTGCAGGGAGTCCTAGGTTTGAATCATAGAAATACATAGAACAATATTAAAAATCTACCTCTTCAGAACCACTTGGCACAGATGTTTGAAAATTGGTATGTAGCATTGCCTAGTGGTCTTTTACCAAGTTTGTTCAAATGATGACCCCAGGGTCTAAAATGGCCCCGCTCCAGGAGGTCCTGGGTTTGAACAATAGAAAGACATCGGAAAATGTTCAAAAATCTTCTTCAGAACCACTTGGCTCAGATGCTATAAATTTGATATGTAGCATTGCCGTGTAGTCCTTCATCAAGGTTGTTCAAGTGATGGCCCCAGGGCCCAAAATGGCCCTGCATCAGGGAGTCCTGAGTTTGAACCATAGAAATACATAGAAAAATATTAAAATGTCTTCTCCTTCAGATCCACTTGGCTCAAATGCTTGAAATTTGGTATGATGCATTGCCTGGTAGTCTTGTGCGCGCCAAAACTAGATAACCGTTTGGGATATCTTGATGAAATTTCATAGCAATGTGTATGAGGGTCTGACGATGTGTCACGTATGAGAATGGTTGCTCCCCCTTCCTTTGTTATTGGAGTTTTGGAGTTGCATCACTTTAATTATATTTTGTAGGCTATTTTCGCGTATACTAATCTTGTGCATTCAATAACTTAGTAACCATTTGGACTATCTTGATGAAACTTTATAGCAGTGTGCATGATCACAAGACGGTGTGTCACATATACGATTGGTTGTTCCCCCTTCCTTAATTTTTGAGTAACCTCCCTTTGATTAGTTTTTTCAGGCTAGCCCCATTCCCCTATTCACTCCATAACTCCTTAAACCTTTGAAATATTTTACTGAAACTTTGTAGGAATGTGTATAATGATGGGGCAATAGATCATGAGCATGAATCACAACTCTGGCTTACTTCTGAATTATCTGCCCTTGCAGCAATTAGCGTTTTACTCTGTAACTACTTCACCGTTGGAAATATTTTAACAAAACTTTATGGTGATGTGTATATTGTCAAGGGAATGTATTATGACCAAGAATGGTACTCTTGTAAACTTAGTTTATGAATTATCTCCCTTGTTTGACTTTGGCTTTTCTCAACTTCTGAGCTACTTCATCCGGGAAGCTGATTTTTGTATACTAATAGTATTTGATGTGTTAGATGTTTTAATAACATTGCAGTCATTACTTACAGAGTTGTTTCCCCTCTTTGTCTACCTGTCGATCCTTCTATAACCAATCTTGTTCATTTGTAACTCCTTCATGACACACTGAAACGGGCGTATTATGCGCCGTTTGCGAAGCTCTTGTTTTCCCTACGAATGCGCTACTTTTTTTTACGAATGCGCGACTACACTGTAAAAATCGCGCTTAGCTACAAAACACAAGTGGTTACATGTTTAGGTGTAAACATGTTTAGGAATATGTCATATAGCTAAACATGTGCGCCTTTTCTATTATTTCCCCGGACAAAGTCTGCTAAACACGTTTTATTCTGTTACAGTACGCGTTTCGGATGAATCCATTCTCTCTTTTCCCCGTTGAAGAACGAAAAAAGAGACGAAAATGTTGACAGAGGAAATTTTCAAAATAAAAGGTAAATATAACCAGTTTTGTACATCTTTAATTTCTGAACATAAACCTAAACATGTTGCAAATTGAACATGTTACTATTTAAACACATAAAAATTGGAGTGCATTTTTTGCATTGATTCTAAACAAATTTTTACAGTGTAGTTAAGTTCATTAAACTTTAAACTTTGGATATTTCGGTGTTCCACAGCGTACCCCTTCCGTCAGCCAGATAAGGTGGAAGTGGGATTTGAACAGCTTATTATTATTATTTATTTTCTTCTTATTATTTTTTAAGCAAAATCAGTCAAACAACGATCAGTTAAAAGCCATGGCTTTTGAATGAAATTCTTAACATACTCCTCCTCTCAGTTCAGTTCAGTTCAATTCTCCTATCGACGTTCCCCAAGTGGCCCAACGGTACCTAACCATAGTTGCACACACTTGGCGCCGTGTGCCCATCAAAGTACTCCTCCTATCTGTCTGTTTCACCGTGTATATACATGTACTCTTGTTGAATTTCTCTCAGATTATCATCGATGTATTCTCGTACAAACGTAGGCATATTTTGGGGGAAAAAGTCGCGCAAATTTATGCTACAAAAAGTCGCACAAACGTAGGCATAATTTTGAAAAAAAGTCGCGCAAATTTATGCTACAAAAAGTCGCGCAAACATAGGCATTTTTCAGGCATAGTCGCGCAAACATGCTGCTCCCGAATTTATTTTGAACTCTCCGTTTTAGCAAAATGCTAACTTTAAATCGTTATCTTAGTGGCTGCAGTCCCTAAAACTGTGGCTTATTATACTTTGTTTTTATTATCTTTTTAAATATTACTTTATTTATTTTATTTTTAAGTCCCCGTTTTTCTATTCTATTTTTATTCTATCCCATAACCTTACTAGGTCGTCGGGGCACCACAGATGACTTCAAAACAATCCGTTTCCACCTTGTCCTGTCTTAAGCTGCCCTAACTGAGCTAGCAAAATCCATTCCTGTCCACTCCTTAATGTTGTCTTCCCACCTCTTCTCCTGTCTACCTCTTCTTCGTTTCCCTTTCACTGTGCCCTGAAGAATTGTCTTTGCTAATAATTAAAAGGCAAAAAATAAATGATAAAGAAAGCATAAATCCTTATCATTAAACATTTGCAACCATGAACAATAAAAAATTGTCCGCCACAAGTACGCAAAATTGCTATTGTGAGCCTATTTTACGCAAACTTTTCTACTCGAGTATGGCACTGCGTACATTAAGTGATCCTTAGACTGTAGTTCATCTTATCACTTCAAGGTCTGGGGCCGTATTCATAAAGCCACTTAAGTCGTTGCTATTGGGTTGCTAAGGCTAAATATCTATAAAGGAGATTCCCTACAACTATGAAATTTGGTCTGGAGGAACAGTCTTTGTAAGACTGTTCCTCCAGAGCAAATTTCATAGTTGTAGGGAATCCCCTTCAAAGAAATTTAGCCTTAGCAACAGCATAGCAACCACTTAAGTCGTTTTATGAATACGACCCCTGGATATATCTCAACCGTATTTACTGAGAATTTTATTGTTCACACTAATGAGCAAATGAGTTTTTAAATGAGCAGACTGTTGTAGAACTGAGATTTCACACTTGTTTGAGATACAATTTCTGCGATTTTATGGCATATATGGATTGATGTTTAGGTTGCAACCGTCAGTAAGTAACATTACTTTACTATTGTGCCAAATGTTACCGCCAGATTCCTACGATAAGCATATCAGTTAGAAGAAAAGTAACACCTTTCCAGCTGAGTGTTTCGTTATCAACTGACTGCTATATATTTAAAGCGGAATTAACGGCTTCCATTGTTAGTACATGTACATGTAATTATTGTCCAGCCGATCAAAATGTCCAACCGAATGGAAATACAGCATTTCAAATAGATCGCAATATGTTTTGTAACAAAATGGCCATCTGCTTTTACAGCATCAAGAAAGAAGCCATTATTATATGTACCGCACCGCCGACATAAAAGAATTTTGACGATTTTGAATGAATGGAACATATAATTTTAAAATAAAGACAACCAAAAGCAAGACACGTACGTGCTTTAGGCTCCTAAACGTATGTGATCTTAGGCACGCTATGACTTGACGTAAAGGACTGCATTGATGCTTGGACCATCAAAAATACAGGCTCTTGCGGCTTGAGTAGCCGAAACTTCGAAGAACGGCCCATGTTCCTTTTTTTTTTATCTGTTCGCTGCTCTTGACGGAACTCTTTAAGACTTTAAGTTGACTTCAATGCAGCTGGTGTGAGCCGTGTGGCGGCCGTAAAACGTCGACCCGTACATCATCCATAGTGCCGATTTGATATTATTTTTGGAGGTTGAGATCAGAGGCTATTTTCTGAGAATTTTTGATTGGTTCAGACTTTTATACTAGATCATTGTTTTCAAATCACATGGACCCCTTTCTGTTTCAAATCAGTCTTTGAATCGACTGCCTTATTAAAATAAATAAATTACAATATGCTTATCTGTCTTTCGTCACCAGATATTGTCAGGGTCACTGATGAGTCTTGAGTAGCCGATACTTCGAAGAATGGTTCATGTTCCTTTTTGGAATGTGTTCTCTGGTCTTGAAGGAACTCTTTAAGACTTTATTTCCAAAAAAGGGTGCGACTTCCAGGATTTTGAAAGAAAAAGGTGTGGATGCTAGGAAAATCCATGTTTTGAGGCAAACGTAAGGGATATTGACAGAGTTTTTGGCGATGCTAGATGATCATAATATATCCTGTGCCACAGAAACACGTTTGAACTTGATCCCGTAGGATCATTTACGGTCAACGATAAATGATGGCATAAATGATATAAAACCAGAAACAAATTGTATTAACAACGTTTTGCAGAAGAGCATTCCATTATGATGCCGATGTGTACCAATAATTACTCTTCGAATGGTGAAATAAGTTTTAAATTCATGAATGAAATTTCCGGAGGTTTGGGCAAAGTAGCCACATGGTACCTAATTTGAGATAAAAGGTTGTCATGTCTTAAATGTCCATTTTCTGGGTACCTTCAACATCTTTAGTATCTGTTATGTTTCTTGCACTGAAAGATATTGTAGACTTAGTCTTTCTTTGCAGAAATATTACCCGACACCGAGGTTTCCACCACAAAAGTAAACATGGGCGCCTGCACCTGATCACATAGATTCCGTTTTGGATGATTTGAACATTGAGACCCAGTTAAGGCTACCCACGGTGAATCCTGAACTGGCCCTTTCAATTATCAGCGGTGTTCGTTCAGTTCCCGCCAAACGATAAAGGACGAGTTACACTTTACTATTGCAATGTGCCCACTAAAAAGGCCGATTTTCGAAGGTAGGCAGATAACCACAAAAACATGTAGAAATGTTAGCTATATGTTTCTAGTTAATTCTATACGATCTCAGTTTCCCGTATTTTAAAATCCTTTTAGGTTAATTCAGCGGCTGAATTCATGTACTGTGTGCAGCAGTTAACATTGAGCCAATGGGAATTTGAGCTACCAACGTCCACTATGCATCCAAATTTCACTTCATCCTACCCTCGTAACCACTCCATTTTTTTAAATAATTATTCCTCATATACCTATTCATCATACACGGGTTACATTACCGTGGTTACGAGGGTGGGAGCAAACGAAAAATAAACTTTTGGGAGAAATTTTCATGTATCCAACACTAGGACTAAAGGATTTATATCAAAATCGCATTAGTATATTTTGTAATTGATAGAAAAAGAGGCAATATTCGACACAACACATCTTTTTCATCTTTGTAGTATGTGTTCCTAATAATCCTAATTTGTAGTATGTGTTCCTAATAATCCTAATGCCCCCACCAAGGATTCGTGTGTGTGGGGGGGGGGGAGGGGGGGTAGGGAAAGGGGCGCAGCGCTGGGCATGCGTACAGGTATACCGTTATGTGCGCATGTAAGACGTTCGACAGAATGTCCTCCATCATCATGCTGTGATATAACCTCTGATGTTATATAATGTTGCGACGTGGTCAGTTGATGTATCCCCCTGCATGAAGCTGATGCATTGTAAAATTCTGTGATTTTGAACGTTGGTCCACTAACTTTGTATGAAAAGTTACTTGGATGAGATTTTTCCTTACCTCTTTTGATATCTTTGGTGTAGGAGTGCTGATATTTGATCCGATCATATCTTTAAAATGTATGAAATGCAAAGCATCCATGCACACTTAGTCCTTGAACCTTATGCATGGACCAGGATTTTCACTTATATCTAAACACAGTTTTTGGATTCGCAACATAAATACAAACAGCTGGCCAGTCAAACAATGCAAAAAAATAGAATCCTCATACTATTTATAAGTTACTGTGACATATATTTAAAAGTTCGCTGTTCTTTTCCTTATATATTCAACATTATAAATGCATCGTACTAAAGACAATGGTTCAGTCAGTCTTTGCAAATGACGCCATACTATTTGTAGGTCATTGTGACTTGTATTTCATGATCCATTGAATTAATGTTTTATTTCGAACTGATATTTAATTGAATTTTGATAGGACTTGGAATAGTACGTCACTTCAGCGCTTCGTCTCATATGGTACAAGATGTAGGTCCCTGTGACCTGTATTTCTTGGTTCACTGATTTTCTATAATATTTTAAACATCCGTACCTGTGTAGCTTCCATAAATGCGTTATATGTCATACGTAATTTATATTTGATATGACGAAGCTTTCATTATAAGTGTAAATAGTGAATGCTTAAGAAAAGAAGAAGGTTGATAAACTTTTCATGCTCGTGCCAGAACACAAGCGTGCAAAAGCGTTTCGCCAAGAATACATTGGCTTAACAATCAATGATTGGTCGGTTATAATGGACATCCTGTTCATTTTTTTTTTTCATTATTTTTACAGAAGCAAACGCTATTGAGTTAATAAAGACTTGTAAAATCTACTATGCTGAGGTTTCGTAAAAAATTCAAATAAAATTTCTCCTTACTAGATGGTTTGAGCAAAGTTATCCCTTTAAGACTGTGGATAAGAACCAAAAGTATTATATCTGTCAGTTTGGAGGGCTGATATGCCAGCGGAATGGCTGATTATATCGAAAAACCGCAAGTACTTAGTGTACTCCGTTCAGCAGCCCATTTGCAATAAACCGGAACTCACATGATCATTTATGAAACCGCAAACTTAAAAATGTGCTTATATAAACTGCCAAATGCCAAGCTTTCATAAACATAAATTTTATCAGGATCGGTCGTGGGCACAAAAACGGCCAAAGTGTAACCCGTCCTTTATTTATTGCACGGCGCATCAGCCGGTATTCGAAATTGTTGCAGGTGTTCGGAAATGGGTGTATATTCCTTTCGGTTCATTGCCTGAATATTTGCTTTGTACAATTTGTATTCTTAGCTGAAGAACTACAGAGAATACTACATGTAACGTTTAACATTTCTATTAAACCTAAAAAGGATTTTAAATCGTTAATCGAATACGAGTTGTAAGTTCATTCAAACATTGATTTCTGATGTTACTAAGGAACTGGCCATTTGATATTCCGTGTGTGTGTAGGAGGGGGAAGGGGGCGGGGGCTGTGGTATTCTTGATGGAGACGGGGTTTTTTTTCACTGCCCTCTGAAAACAATTTTTTGTCACCTGCAAAGAGCTTATCTATTTTTTAACCAACTAACTAGAACATTCTTATTTTTTTATTTATTTATTTATTTATCATTTTATAATCTGAACAATCAGATTCTAATGTATTTGACCATTATACACGTGAATGAATATTCTTTTATTTTACTCACATCAGTAAACACACCTTGCTTCTCACATAAAGAACATGCAGGCAAAGGACATGGTTTAGCCTGCTTTTGCAAACCAGTTCCTAGAGCATGGTACTCTGTTAATCCATGGTCCAGATGCAAACATCCCTCTATGAGTATACAGGCTTGCAATCACTAGTTGGCAAAAATTTAGGGATGAAATAAGGGGTATTTGGGCCCAAAAAGGGGGTGTTTCTCAAAATTTTAGGGCTAACAATAGGAATTTAATGGCTTTTCTAGCAAAATCATACGCCAAAAAAATGTTTTTTATAGTGTGCTTTGGAAAGTTTGATAAATAAATGCAAGGCAGCTAACTCATGATGACAATTAATCTATGCTAAAAAAAATAACAAAGGGGGATCTTGGGGGAAACGCCCCCCCCCCCCCCCCCCCCCAAGAAGCCAAAGTAATTTCCAAATTTTAATGGCAGAAAAACTGGAAACTGAGAAAGAATAGGGATGATAATATAAAATAAAAATAAGGGATTTTAAGGAATTAGCCTTTTTGTGATTTTTTTAAGTTGTACGGAGGCCTCAAAAATAGTATTTTTAGGGACGCTTGATATACTGAGCACTGTAAAATGGCCACTGTTGCTATATTGGCTTTGTCTCCCATTAGCTAGTTTTTCTGCACTCAATTTCAATGGAAACATTTACTAAGGAATGCAGCAATAATACATATGAGTGAATATTGTATTGTATGTGCATGTGCTGCTACTTTAAATTTGGGGAATGCCACCCCCCACCCCCCACCAAAGCTAGCGATATTTTGAAAACTCAATTCAGATGGAATCATCTGCAGACTATATTTTTACTAAATTTTGGGTGGAGCCAGACTATTTTTATCACTAACTTTTGAGGCAAGATTATTTTTTAAATACCATTATTAGACAATTTATATTTTTCTTGCATATCCAAAGACCCCAAGACAGAGAATTTTTCTGAAAAATAAAAATATACCACCCCCACCCCACGCAGCCCACTGTATTATCGAAATTTGTTCGCCCCCTCCCCACCCCATCCCCTCCCCGCAGCCCACTGTATTATCGAAATTTGTTCGCCCCCTCCCCACCCTCATCCCCCCTCCCCCGCAGCCCACTGTATTATCAAAATTTGTTCACTTTTATCTCTCCTTGCCGATTTCGATATTTAAAGTAAAAATATGTATTATGAAGGAAATGATGTTTATTTGAGTAATTTATAGGCCTGTATACAATGAAAAATTTATGTTACCAACAGAAATGTTTAGAAATCAGATTACAAAAATCCTGCAATAAGCCCAGTGCAAAGGCTGAAATACGGAACAATATGGGGCAACTTTTAGTCGATCATCGATTGGTTTTACAATATAAAAGGCAATGATCGGGAACAAATATACAGTCATGCAGATCCCATATCCCGCCCTAGAAACCTAAAGGGAAAAGCGTACTTATATAAATTGAAGAGGTTCACGAAAGGCGACAATAAATGTTTTGCCGTCCCCTACACTACCATCCCCACCTCCTAGATGGCTTTAGTGTCAAGGTAACATATATATACTTAGAATTTTTACGTTTAGAGTTTACGTATAAGATTTTAGGAACTTATTATCCCAAACCCTGAAATGAAGTTTAGTTCACATTTGGTTCAGTGATTGATATTGGTACAAAATTTCACAGTACCATGTCCATTCCCTTACAGGACCTTAAGGTTGTTTGTTTGTTTGTTTGTTTGCTTGTAAACATACCTGAGCTACGAAACTTAGATGTAGGACCATTGAAACCAACTTCCTTATGCCGTGCAGTATCTTCTGTTGCATCCAGCAGCAACCTTTGTACTTGTATACACTTTTATGCAACTTAAATATCTCAGTGTTTGTCCTGTCACTTTGATGATATATTCATTAAACTGCTTTCCGGGTGAATGCTGGTACTTTGAAATTATATATGTCATGAAAGAATAAAATGAACCGCATTTTTCGACTCTACTGTTTTATTATTGTCTATTGAATTTTTATTGCGATTCTATCAAATAACAATTTTTAAGACATTTTCATATACAATTCGGATCTATTTACAAATATTAACAGCTATAACAACAATTAAAATCACATTTCAATATAATCACTAACCCATTTATGCCCAGTGGGTTATTCTATCCTTACCAAAAAGATATGCCCATTTGATAATGTCACGCTTAAATGTTTTTACACGTGTGGATGGACCCATTTGATAATGAAGGGATATCTGGTAAAGCTATTTGTTTTATCATTTTTTATTTTTTCTGATTAGAATATCCATTTGTCATAAGCAAATAGTGTAGCCAATGATAAGAGGTCGCGTTTTGCGACGTCTGATCTGGATTCTGTCCTGTTTGCCTATGACCTACCTATGGAACGCTGGGCAATGATGGGTTTGTCGGCCACCTAGTTTCCAGTCTAAAACGGTTTAACGGTAGACCCGATTGGTTGATCCTCCAAAACAGGGATTGACCTACCAGAGAATCAGCTATAAATTTGCTGAAGGTGAATGGGTAGGCCTCTGCGATATTTTTGTTTGCCGCTTTTACAAATGGGAACAACAACTGTGACGTCCTGTTTGCTTTCACAAACAATGGATTCCTTTGAAAAGGGGTCTACTCTTAAAAGAAATAATCTGCTCGTAAGGAAGAACTGTTTTCCTTTTCTTTTAAAAAGTTGTCTTTCATTGAGAAATGAAGCAGAATAGAAAATGACAGAGCAGCCCACCCTGAAAGTGGGCTCATTCACCTAATTTGTCTCCCTTTAAGCCTCGACGCGAGAAAACCAACAAAGTGATTGTGTACCCAGCGCAGACTCAGATCAGCCTGGGCATCCGCCCAATCTGATCAGAGTCTTCGCTGTCCACATGAAGGTAGCTTAGACCCTTAGCTACCCTTTAAGCGCTTAGGAAAGACTCTGCCCAAACTAGGCTGATGTCCAGGCTGATCTGAGTCTACACTGGGCACACAATCACTTTGTTGGTTTTCTCATGTCGCAGATCAATTTTATACAGTCTACAGATACACACAAGATCACATTTGGCATGTGAAATACCATATTAAGGAAAGCCATCATGCCGCTTCTGTAAATGTGTATACCTTGATCGGTTTACATCTGAAGGAGCATTCTGATCATGGGATACATTGTGTGCATTTCATTAAGGCTATTTCGACAAACAACCAGCGTCTAACTGTAACATTTTAGCATGTCTATTCATTATGATGTATATTATTGCAGCTACTCTTCAAGGAAATAAGTGTCGCCTATAGGATCAGTTTGTTTCACCCAAAAAATTGATCCCATTGAGAAGAACGGCAAAAGGATAATGCCAGTGTCACTTCCCCTTCCGCCGAATGTGCTCCCCATTTACCTAAGCAATTAAAAACCACAGTGTTAAAAACGTTAATGTGATACTTTAATATCGTGTTTGTTCGGTTAAAAGACTGTATTTTTCCCTGCCCAAATATTCCAAAACAGCTAAATCCGTCTTATAGGACGTATCTTACTTTTTTGGACTGGTTTGGAAGACAACTGACCATATCTGAACTAAATTGACTTTCAATATTTTTGGAAGGGAAATGCTTCTTTTCATAACGGTAACCGAATAAATCCGATATTGTACATAGCAGAAATTCTTAATAAAAACGTAAAAATAAGTAGTAAGTACATAGCAATACAATGATGTTTGGGTATATTCTATATCAAAACTAGTTTCATCTTACCAATACTCTGACATCTGACCCCTCCACAGAGTATAACCGCACAATGGTGGAGTGATGGATATATCGTATGAGGAGTGTGTGTTTTTCGGATATAGCGAAGATTTGGTGAGTAACCGTTGGTCTTTCTACCTTTGAGCGTGCATATTTAGTTTACAAGGAAACTGCATTAGTTTCTCAGTTCTAAATAGGCGTGTTGGATACAAATTAACTGGCGTAATAACAAAACAGACGCGCGTGCAGCATCTACTCGGTCGATGTAAATGTACTGAACACATCATGAGGTTGTTTTTAAATGTCAGCTGGTACATGTATGACTTTCAAACGTTTCCTTTCCTATTCAGCCAACAATATACCTTATTATAAATGAGAAGAAGACACAAGTACATGGACTGCGACTTGATAGTCCCAATTCAGCCACAAAAGGACAAAATGTCGATGTGACATATGTGGAATAGTGTCACTGTGCAGAATACGGAATAGTATTTTATTTCCTAAGGTTCGTGTGACAGACTTTCCTGGTAATTTGCAGTTAATGCACAGAACAGGCATGCTATAAAACATTAAATCATATAAAATAAGGTAATTTTCTCCCTTCAACAAAATTATTCACACAAATACATATACACGAACATGTACATGTGTACACGCACAAATTCTCGTCCTTAGGAAGTAACTGTTAATCGTACTTGTGTGTTTATGCGTCTGTGTCCATGCTAGGAAGAAACAGTTATGGAGAAATATTACAGCAATATCATGTCCTCTCTCTCTCTCTCTCTCTCTCTCTCTCTCTCTCTCTCTCTGACGCCGCTGAAAGGAATCTACGGACACAAACGAAAGCTGTGGACAGACTGCACGGATTTACAGACTGTTTTAACTTTTCGCACATATGAGCGTTATGCCACCCAAATATACTTTAAACCCGGGAAATACATTGTTTACAATACTCAAAAATGCAGCTTAAACTACATGAGGACCAGATAATAGCGTTATACATCCATATTTTTAAAAGATCCATATACACATACTGTACAAATACAAAAGCCACGTACGGCAAAAATTTGATTTTTAGCAAAACGAAAACAAATACGCATTTCATTGAATATTTGAGTATGATTAATTGCTGATAGGCGGAAACGGATAACTTGATGGAAGCATATAACGTCAGAAAACAACAAAAACCTACAAATATACACCCGTCTTGCTACCTAACTACACATTTTGGTCGACCGAGTGAATGGTGCACGCGTTAGTTTTTAATTACCATAGTGAACTTCCGAAACGGTGTTTCAAAGCCTAAGAAACTGATGTGTTCCGAACGCTTTCAAGAAAAGCAAATGTATTGAATAAAGGGGAGGAGCATCATAAATTAATGACCGAACCTTCGCAGTATCCTAAAAAGATACACACTCCTGATGCGACACATCAATTACTCCACAATGGTGCGGCTATGCCCGGTGCCCTCGCTCAACAACACGGTATCATATCTAAACCGGGTCAATCATTGGGGCTTAACTATGTAAACAGTTTCTACAGACCCAGATCAAAAGAAGTGTAGACCAGGATAACACTCTTCATGCTTTTTGGTTTTACAGGTTCCTCAGCATCTGAAAATCAATGATGTGAACAAGGACGAATCTGTTCAGACTGTGGAATTGCTGCCCCGAGCCAGCTGTACTGAATTTACTGTAAGACTGACTTTCTCATGACACAGTTTACATGATATATTCTCAATCTGTATGGGTGAACGTCTATATACTTCCGCCATTTTTTTATAGAACAAAAACATTTGTGACTACCTGACTGCTCTCCTGGAAATCGATGTCCTTCCAAATGGGCTCTACTCTTTAGGAACCCATCTCTCCTACAGGAGCAAGCTCGTCTCTTTAGGGGTTGATTCCATTAAGAAGGGGCGTACAAATAAAAATAGCTCAGCTGCCTCCCCATAATTTGTATTTAGGCATCTTGAAGCAAACGCTCAGATGTAATTTAAGTCAAAGCAAATATTCATGCGCGGGGAATTAACTTTTCAAACCTTTTTGTGTATTATTTACAGATTCTAGTTATACAAATGATAAATTTAGCTGTCCAGCAAACAGTAATAATTATTTTACCGTATTTACCCTACCCAGCAGGACATGAAAAATATTTCAGTAACTGTTAAAGGCCTGACATTTCGAATATGGAGAGGTCTTATATTATCAGGAGATTCGGAAAGTACCATTGACAAAGAGTGTTAACCTTGATCAGATTGCTCCTGAGGAACAATCTGATCTTGGTCGACCCTATTTGCTCAAATGTTCTGGCCGAATACTTAGGGTGAATACATTAATATCTGTCTATCGTGCTAAATGTGATAATTAATCTATGACTTGCATCTCTTCTGTTTTTCTACAATTAATCAAAAATTGATAACATTAATAACAACATGAAAACAGTGTTAATTTTGTCAACCAGGGACTATGAATAATGCGTTTGATTAGAACATACAAAATATGCAGCAGCTTTGCAATATTGCATGCTTAGCTTCAACTTTCAATCGTTAATGCTAGAACAGAACCGACCCTGAATTCTAAATGTACAGTAACGTGTGATGATATGTGCTTCTTTGCTCGCTCACAGCCTGCCGACCTGCAATTTAAGAGTATTGGTGGTACATGTTGAATGTATGTTTTACGTGCTATTCAACTGTATTTTAGTCATACCATCGCGATGGGACTGTGATTATGAAAGGTTCTGTGCAGTGAGACGCCGTCTAGGTTTATAAAGAATCCCGCCTACAGTAAGACTGGACCTCGTGATCTAAGGTCGGAAGTGCTATCAGTCGGCAACGGGAACACTTCTATGAAACATGTAATTCAGACTGTATAACTGATTTTCAAAGCTACATGTAATATATGTAACAAAATTATAAATTTGACTTTTCTTTTTTTGCGGCGATATCGATATTTCTTCCCTTGGCATTATACGTATTGTTGCGTTCCTACCGTAAACGGGGTTCCATTGCACACAGCCTTTCATTACCATCCTCCCATCGTCCTGATATGACTGAAATACCGTTGAAAAGGACGTAAACTCGCGTCATCCATCCATCTTATTGTTGCGGATATTTTTTCTAAGATCTTTTCAAACGACAAACAAAATTATGCCGCAATACGACAAAACCAACAAAGTGACATGTGCTCCCAACGCAGACTCAGATCAGCCATGTCAAAGTGCAGCAACCAATGTTAAGTAAACTACAAACAAGTATGTTCTAGGAAATATTCTTTTGCCAGCTCTGAAATAATCTAAACTGACTCATAGCCATTGGTTTAGAGAAAAAGATATTGTAATGAAATGCATTTATATATAAAAATCCAGAAAAATTGCCGCAACCGAGATTGCATGATGGTCCAATTCAGTTGACGTAACAATAACGAAACTTCCTGAGTATCATCACGTGATCGATAGAAGGGACAATAAATTTGTTTCTGGCTTACGAGTTCGCTGATTTTCATTTTGAACCTTCATTCTTAATATTATTTATTATCTTTCACCTATACATTTCTTTAAATTGTTACCAAGGATTTGAGTATGACATTAGTATATAAAAAAAAATTCTCGTAAATCGAAAGTAGTGAAACAGTAAGGGGATATTTCTTAAATGGTAAATGTTTGAACCTAATAAGAAAAAGAAAAAATGTGTCATTGTGATCATGCATAATTTTGTTCACTTCGTAGACACTCAAGTTATTGTTGTTCTTTTATGACACACTGATTCAGCCTAGCCAATCAGCATACGAGCCATCGGAGATATGAAGCACATACATCCATATATAAACATGATATTCATTTAGTAAACAATATCAATTACCGTAAAATTCTAAAAGCATTGGAACAGATAGGTCTGAGCAAACATTGCAGACCAAGATCAGACTGCTAATGAGTAGTCTGATTAGGATCTACACTGCTTGCCATTTCATCTGCATCCTTTGGATACATTACTACATTCCGAAACCGAATACTTCTCTTTTGGACAAATGATGATGAATTTTATGTGTTCAAATTTTTAGAAATTTTACAGTGATGAAAATGGATGAAAATGAACAAACATTAAAAAATGTGTATCACAATAGATAACTTGTGTCGTTACATGATCAAATGTCAGATGTAATGCGGCTTGTGCTTATATAGTTTTATTTCTCCAAGTGAACGAAAAATTACTTCAGCTTTCTAGAAACTCTATAACTTGGTATATGTAAACTGCAAATGCTACGCCATCCTACATGTATGCATCCACGCGGCCCGGCCAGGATCTGCTCTTTTACTAATTTCTGAAAGTGGGTTAAATAATTGTAATACCACTGTTGTCAAAAACGCGAATTTCAACAAGAAATATTTCGTAATATACACGATCTACACTGATAAGAATGGTTAAAAAGCTCGGGAGATAACCCACGTACTAAACCTCGTGGATCATCACCTCTTACCGACGGAAAAACAGTGGTATAACATTTGAATGCCCTTATCAGGCTAAATGCATGCATAATCTGGATCGCAAGTGTCGCATTTGCCAATATGAAAGGGCTCACGCGTACATGTACCATAGCTCTATGTTGGATCATTCTGACGTACGCTTCTTCAGCTCAATAACATTAGGATTGACCCGGCGTGAAACGCAATATGAAGTATGTGCGTCAAGTGACTATTCAAGTCAGCCTTCGTAGCCACATAAGCTAACAAGTCTTCATTATCCACCTCTTAGATTTGCATGTGTTCATAGATGCTATTTGCGAAAAGGATGATCCCTGATTAGACTGTGTGGACACAAAGGCTTATATGAGTCTTTCCTGTTCGTATACCTTTTGACACAATTCCTGAAGTCTCAGTCGAACCTTTTTCGTCGAGACAATTCTAAATGTTCGATACGAGCGTAAATGCATAAAAATGTATACGTTTTCCATGAAAACATACCTTTTGAGCCACCTTTGTTCAGAGGCAAACTAGTAAGGAGCTAACAGATATGTTTTCATGCAAAATATGACAACACAACATGGGATCAACTCATATGCATTTTACTGAGGAAATAAGAAACGTATTTCAGAATCATCACCCAGTTCCTTCTTATCTGGAGCTAAATCCCCATTACTGATGTCCCTACCACAATTTTAAATAAAATGAGTTGCAACACGACAAAACCAACAAAGTTGCATGTGCGCCAAGCGAAGACTCAAATCAGCCTGGGCATCAGAGACTTTGCTGTCCGCATAGAGCTAGCGAAGACTCTTAACTAGCCTGTAAGTGCACAGCCAAGACTCTGATAAGAAAGGGCGGATGCCCAGGCTGAGTCTGCGCTGGGCCCACATGCCATTTTATTTGTTTTACGTGTCGCTGCTCAACTTGGCATGACTCTTAAAACCACCCAACACATATAATTACATGCAAATTGAATGGAAATGTAATCCTCATTCTCTAATATTATTCAAAATCTAATAATCACAGGACAAAACCAACAAAGTGGTCGTGCGCCCAGCGCAGACTCAGAGCAGCCTGGGCATCCGCCCAGTCTGATCAGAGTCTTCGCTGTCCGCATGAAGCTAGCTTAGAAACTTAGCTACCCTTTAAGCGCTTAGCGAAGAGTCTGGTCGGATAGGGCGAATGCCCCGGCTGGTCTGAGTCTGCACTGGGCGCACAACCACATTGTTTGTTTTCTCGTGTCGCGGCTCATCTAATAATCACACTGCCGTTGCTACTGTTCCGTTTTCTTGGGTCTTCGCCTTACCATTTCGAACTAGAATAAGATTAAGCTTTGTCCAGCGGGAATTCTTTTCTGTAAAACAATGGCAGAAAGTATCCACAAATGTATCTCGGAATTGTTTACTCATACTGCAGTAGAGCACAAAATTAATCGCATTATTTAAGAGAGCCACGATGTCAAGTATATCGCCCAGTGGGTTGTAAAGCTCGCTGGCGAGTTCGTAGTAGAATATCATTAATAATGTGAGAATTCCCTGCGGTAGTTCTGTGATCAGAAAGAGGATTACAACGGCCAACAGCATACCAGTGGTGCGTAAATGTTCAAAATGCTTTTCCACATCGTCGTTTTTCCCGTGACTCATAAGGTGCACGTGGCGCTTGTGAGCTCTCCGCAATGCTGATATAAGCATAATTGTTAACACAGTAAGCAACAGACATGGAATTAGTTTGACTAGCATTGCTTGTAACCAGTAATTTAAACTAAATACTATTTTGAAACCACCATCTTTTCTGTGCATAGTGTCGTACGTTGTAACATTTTGGCCGTTTATAACTCTAGTATCAGTCTGGTAAAAATTGGAGATGTAGTTTGGTATACAAACAACGACAGCAGATATGTAAACTGTTAAAATTACAATTTTCGCATGCTTAATACTGCAGTATATACTTCCTCTGTGTGGGAAAAAGATGTAGAGAAATCTGAAGAGCGCTAACATAATGGTCAGCCAGATTGATATAGAATGCATTGTGATACTGAAGTTAGCGTGAAACAAGAGGTAGCATATCCAGCCATATGAACGAGATTGCAGAAAGCACAGAGTCTTGTCCCTGAAGATGTAAAATCGTAAAGCAAACGGCGTATATTCGACCATTGTGCAGAGATCAGCGACAGCAAGCCACATGAGAAGAATATTCGTTGACGTTTCCATGTGCTTCTTATTGAGCACAACAATATTGGCAATGTTCGCCAGTATTCCTAGCAAACATACTAGAATACTGACATAACCGTGAACTGGTCCGTAATTTGCATTTAATTCCCATAGGTCCTCAACAGCGTTTCGATCCAAATACAGTGTTCTGTTAGTAAAATCAGGAATACAGCTTGAAACGTTATCCATCTCAGTATTAAATCGTAATTTCTTGATATTTTTCTCGAGTGTTATTTCTTTCAGCTTTTGGTTTTAATTTCAAGCGAAATGACAAGAAAACTAACGTCTAGTAAAAATAATTAAATAGTATTTTTCTCCATGGAGACTGACTGTCACTTTATCATTCACTAATAACACGACGCGGTTTTGTCTATTCTTTAAGCAAAGATCAATACAATAGCTTGATGTTTTAACATAGTATCATTTTCAGGCATGTTCAATAGATATGAACTACAATATGGAGCTAATCCATGTTTTTCTCACAGACTGATGTCATATTGTATCGTTTTTCACGACGTGTTTATCTTCTTATATTAAAAAGAACACATCTGAGAGTCTGGTGTCACAACACTTTAGCTGTAAATGTCTGGCTATTAGTTTTTGTAGAACTCAACAGTTTATTTTTCTTCATGAAACCTGAAAATAGAAAAAATAGGCATATTTGAGGGATGAACAGTTAACATCCTTGAGGAATGAACCATAACACAGTCATCCCTCGATAAATCGAACACTGATATCTCAAAATACCTTTTTATATCAAAGAAATAGTTTGGACACCTTTCCTAATTTTCTTAACTTTGAAACTCCGGATAACTCAAACTACTGATATCTCAGAGTAACTTTTCTTGGAACAGAAAATTTACTTTGAAATATCAATTGTTTGACATGAGCCTCGGTTTCGAGATATCGAAAGCTGACTGCATACCATTTATTACATTACAATAAGCAGCCTTTTATATATAGCTGTGGAATCAGATTTGGCAGTGTACATGTAATTGCTGTGAATTTCTTCTCGCGTGAGGGACACTCTTACAAGGGACCGTATTCATAAAGCCACTTAAGTCGTTGCTATGCGGTTGCTAAGGCTAAATATCTATAAAGGAGATTCCCTACAACTATGAAATTTGGTCTGGAGGAACAGTCTTTGTAAGACTGTTCCTCAAGAGCAAATTTCATAGTTGTAGGGAATCTCCTTCTAAGAAATTTAGCCTTAGCAACAGCATAGCAACCACTTAAGTCGTTTTATGAATACGGCCCAAGGACACTTTTGCCATCTCTGAGAGCGATTTCGTTCCTTAAGAGTAGCTCCGTCCCTGCAAGAAGCACGAAGGAAACCCTAAGGTGAATGAACATATTTCCTGATTTTACACCCTGTTTTCGCAAGGGAATTATTCGCAACTTCCTGTTGCTTTCCCTTTAAGACGAAGTTCTCCTCGTTTTGGATCTACTCTTTAGGAAAGCATTTGCTTCAAGGGGACCATTTAAAAAGGCACATAAAAAATACAAACGACAGACTTACTTCACTGAAGATATATTCATTCACATTGAGACATAAGCAAATGGCGCTTGCAACGGCATACATGCATAAACTCAGGCTGATCGAAGAAAGTAAAGTTTGCATATGTCAAATATTTGACTTAAATGACTTATTTCTTAGAAAGGTGATACATTTGAGTTGCGACAACAATAAATATGGATCCTAAACATATGGGTCTCATTTTCAATGAATAATATGAACCCCGACGCGAGAAAACCAACAGTGGTTGTGCGCCCAGTGCAGACTCAGATCAGTCTGGGCATCCGCCCAGTCTGATCAGAGTCTCCGTTGTCGGCATGGAGCTAGCTTTGACCCTTAGCTACCCATAAAGCGCAAAGCAAAGATTCTGAGCAGATTCTGATCAGACTTGTTGGATACCCAGGCTGATCTGAGTCTGCGCAGAGCGCACAACCACTCTATTAGTTTTCTCGTGTCGCGGCTCATATCTGTATAAAGCTGAAAAAGCATTGCATTATCAAAAAGCCACAACTGTTATGGATACGCAGTGATGTATTCACTTTAAAAATTTGCGACGTTTTTACTTGAGAATGTTCTTTGCAAATAAATTATAAAAAGCATCGAAAACGACTGCGTGATACCCCGCCACTGCAAGCAAAAAATTATGGCTGTGATTATTTCGATACTCAATATCTTAAACATCCAGCGGCCAATACGAAATACCACTATCTGTGTAATTTGTTTTGTTCTTTTCAGCTAGTTTGCGTTTGGGGCTTGTATTGTACATACCAATTACCATCTCTTGATATAAGCCATAATAAGTATATCGAGACAAAATGAATCAATAGACTCATTTGTTTGAATAATAATGGAGTAATCAGGCTGACGAAGTAATACTGGAATATGAAGAGACCTCTAATTTGGTTGGCACAAATAAGTCTGGAAACAAACTTAGAGTACTGTTAAATGGCCGTCTTGCTCATTCAAAAGTAAACATGGGCGTATTTGCACGTACCTGTGTTTGTACTTAAAATTTTCTTTCTGCTTTTTAAGGGCAGGTTTCACAAACAAACAAAAATACAATAAAAGACTAAGAAATAATATAAAGAATTGGGGCAATTATGTCCGGGCAAACAGAGCAGACCCAGATCAGACTGCTCCTAAAGGAGCACTCTGATCGGGGTTACACTGTTTACTATTCCAGCTGTATCTTTGGTGACTTTTGGTATCTTAGCGGAGTTAGGCATCCATTCTTTAGGATTATTTTGGCTTTTTGTAGGTTCTTGCTGCATCGGTCATCTTGATCCTTACTGATGTCCTTGTCTGTCTCGTTTCTCGAGACACAGGGATTGAGGTGGCCCGGTGGGGTACGTGTGGTGTTGTTCTTTACTGTGGATTGTCTACACCGGCCAATTCCCTAGCACCGGCGTAAGCAGAACTCTATTTGCAAAAGTGACTCTAAATGATTTCAATGATTCAAAAGGACGGAAAAGCTACAAACATGCAGGAATTTTCACAGAAAAGCTTCATAGATGCAGAAATTTTCATCAAAACCTGATTAGCGACTAAATGACCATAAACGCACTGGTGTTTACTTCACAGTAACAAAACATTGTGTCCATCCTTAAAATATTAGTCGACACTTAGCGGTGAAAAATAATGGTTGCTGCCAGGGATGTATTGATTTGTACTAAGCAAAGCAACAACAACCATTCATTCATGAACACAACGATGTGTACTTTGCAGTAAAATAAGCGTCCATCCCGGACATAAATCATGCCGATTATGTTGATCATAGCCTTTTGGGTCCATTTTCAGACTGTTGTTTTATTTTTCGAAATTACTTTTGGAAATTGATGCTTTAATATAATTTCGGTAATAAAAATATTGTTTGCAAATTAGATGGCAACCGTCGGAGGTATTTTGTAAATTAACAGCCTTCCGTAACTATTATCTTTGTTATACTTGAACCATTATTAGAATTGGCTTAAAAGATATATGTTTGTGGAAAAATTTGTCTGTCGGCAATCTCTTTTTCATATTGCTTTATCTCAGTAATGTTAGGTTACAAAATATTATTTAACCAAAGATTGTAAGCCTTAGGAAGAAACTTCACTTTGTCGCATGTGTTCTAATGCCATTGAACCTAAAAGCAAAGTGCAAGAGACTGCATTCAAGAATCTGAGTTTCCAATGAAATGTTCAGATACTTGTGATTTTAACTATTCTTACACGTTCGTTACTCTCTAGTCTCTAAGAGCTTAGAGTGCAAATGATACTCATCATGACTTTTCAAAATGGGTTATTGACTAACCCAATTTGAATAGTTACACGACGCTTTTAACTGCTGAGTATCATGCGAATGTTATTTTAAAATGTTGAAGTGTGTGTAAGACGATCCGAAGTTTTGAATAACTGGGAAATCGTGTATTTGTTTCATTCAGGAGTCAATTTAAACTTATTTTGCAGTTTTTCTAATAAATATTACAGACACCCGGGGTCAGTAAATTTTGCATTTTAGAACACCTTGACCACTACCCTTATTAATAAAACTTATATAAACACTTCTGGACAAGGTTTTGAAAAAGACCCTATTCTCTATCAATGCTAAAAGAGACCCTATTCACTATCAATGCTAAAGGTTGCATTGATAGTGAATAGGGTCTCTTTTTTTTACAACCTTGTCCAGAAGTGTTAATACAAGTTTTATGATTAAGAGCTGTGGTCAAGGTGTTCTAAAACGTTAAAATCATTATATGCAAGAGATCATTTTGGACTATATAATGGCTGTACGTTAAAATCATTATATGCAAGAGGTCATTTTGGACTATATAATGGCTGTACAGACCCCAGGTATCTGTGAGAAATACATTGTTTCACTCTGAACGAACAGGATCAGGTGCTGGTCGTTGTTTTGTAACGTTCTAAGCGAATGATTGTGTAAATGTACTGAAAATGACGCCACTGCACATGTATGTTTTCTATGTTTCGACCAAATTTGAGGAAAAGAGCAATACTGAGAGTTTGTTCTTTAGTTCTTGGTAATAAGGTTTCGGTTCTATTACGGATTGTAAAGCATCTTTTTTCTGGACTTTATAAGTCAACAAGTGCATCAGATAAATGTCAACGCGGATGTTTTCACACACCCGGTGGCCAATACTGATGAAACTGTGAATTGATAATTATCATTCCGTTACTGTGTTAGGAGCTACATGTAGGAGGTCGCTGAGTTTGTTCGGTCAAGCTTTGACTAATTCTGTTGCTATGCGATTTCTACGACAGCTGGGGAAAAGCGTGTGTTGTATAGCAATGCGCTTGTCACACCTTTCCATGCGATTCATCAGTGAACGAGTGCATCAGGTATAGGGTACCGAGGATGTATACTGTTTTCGAAGGACTTCTACGATTAAGGCGAGGATTTTCCCCATTAGGCCGGCGCGACAGGTCCGAATATTCAAAAGTAAAAAGTGTGCATTTTTTCATAGCAGAGCTTCCACAAATATGTAAACCGTATGAAATCAGATCATTTGTGATTCAGACCCAAAGACATGGGGAGATAATCCAGTCTGACCCTACCTACCCTAAATTCAAGGTTTTCGCATACCTCATTTTTTGAGGTAATAAAGATATTGAAATTAGTCATTCGTTCCATAATTTTTTCTCATAAATGCATGCTAAATACACACATACATGTATCACAATACAAAGCAATGGTTTCATTCTTGTTACGCGTGATTGGCATTTAAACATGCAAAACCGTAGTTCTACTTCCGGTCAAAACGGCCAAAAGGGAACGCTTCACTACAACTAAAATACAAGTACTTTCCCCCCCCCCCCCCCCCCCGTGACCCAGCATTTCCTTCATGCAGCAGACTTATGCGATGCAAGTACGCACCCCGTGACCCAGCATTTCCTTCATGCAGCAGACTTATGCGATGCAAGTACGCAATATATATGAGTGGGAAGCTGGGTCACGGGGGGAACGATACTCAGTAAGCCAAAGAAGGAGAATGGCCAGCAGTAGCACTGTGATCTTCAAGTATTATATTGTGTGCCATGACCTTGAATTGAGGTCAAGGTCACATACATATAGTAAAAACTATCCAGTGTTGTCTGTTATGTAATGTACATCTGTAATGTAAGTCAAAAATGGGTGAAATGTTATTTCAACGATCAGTTTGAGGATAATTTACCATTTATCTCAAAAATGACGTCAACGTCAACGTATGTTTAACGTATTTACATAGATACAAATACTTGAAAATTCATTTGTCATGCAAGTTACATGTCATAGTCATAAATGCAAAGCAGAAGTCAGTCTTCCGTATAACTTTTTAATCATGGGGAAAATTCACGCCTTAAGCATAGAGGTCCTTTAAGGAATGCACCCTAGAAAGTACGAGGTATGAAATATAAGAAGTTAACCACCAGTCACCTGCGATTTGTCCAAAAAAAGCTAAAAAATTGCAGAAAGTCGTCGGCGATGTGTCCAAAATAGCTGGAAAAACGGCAAACAGTGCCAGCCCTAGTATGATTAGTCTTGCGCCAAAATATGACCAGAGTTTGTGCTACTTGCTAGGGTACCTTTGTTTCAGAATTAACGAGCCGCAACACGTCAAAACCAACAGAGTGGTATGTGCGCCCAGTGAAAACACATATCAGCGTGGGCATCCGATTAGTCTTATCAGAGGCTTTGCTGTCCGCATGGAGCTAGCTTAGACCCTTAGCTACCCTTTAGGCGCACAGCGAAGACTTTGATCAAACTGGGCGAATGCCCAGGCTGATCAGTCATCGCAAGGCCCACATGCCGCTTTTCTGGTAAATGTCGTGTCGCGTCTCTTTTGTTTCATTACGATGATATGACCATTGACCGGTTGCTAGCGTCTTACTTAATTGTGCAACACTCTGGAGACATAACTTCTAAACTGTATAGAATTATTCTAACAATTCAGGGCGATACAAATTATGCAAGAGCCATTCTACCAGCAATACAAAGTCGTAAATCGATACTGGCCTGTAAGAATTTGAACCTAAGAAAATATTCAGCTAGCGACTTATAGACGACGCGACAGCATATATATTTTGGAAAGCATACTGAACTGAAACTAAAGTGCACAGCATGTGACTGACTGTCTCTTAATATTCTTAAACAGTGGTGAAAATAAGTTTAAATTAAAAAGAATCATAACTCCTGTTAATGAGAATCAGTCAGACCACAGGGTATAATCGATTCCGCTAATTTCGCTTCCTGCAGAGACTGTACATCATATTTGGTTTTCGCCGAGACTGTCCGCGAACTCTTGCTTCCTGCAGGGACTACTGTCCTCGAAAATTGGCTTCCTGCCGAGACTGTCCGCGTGATTCTGCTTCCTGCCGAGGCTCTCGGCAGGAAGCAGAATCACGCGGACAGTCTCTGCAGGAAGCCATTTATCATGTACAGAAGTCTCGGCAGGAAGCAAAATATCGTGGACAGTCTCGGCGGAAGCCAAATGTGATGTACAGTCTGTGCAGGAAGCGAAAATTAGCGGAATCGATTATACCCTGTGCAGACGTCTTCTATCCTTATAAATCGGATAAGTCTATTCCTCATTTTAGGGGTTTCTGGTTAATTTATTTTAAAAATTGCTCTAATTTTGTGCAAACAGTGTAGATCCTTATCAGACGTCGTATTCTGCAGCGTCTCATTTGGGTCTTCACTGTGTCTCTAGGTCCTTTACTAGGCATAAATGGGCTAAAAGAATATCTACTCGCTGAGATGGTTATGAGAAATATACCTGAAATCAATCCCAGTAGACACACGACGTTCAAATGATGTCTAACCGACGTCGCATCGACGTCAGTACGACGTCATGTTCCCGCTGGGTTTGATTTTTAAGACATATTTTCAGTTCAACTCGTATAAATGACAATACCGAGGAAGGGCCACTTTTACTAAACATAACCCAAACAAGACACCGAAAGAAGAAGGGAGAATAGCGAATAACAAGAATAGGAGCATCAGTCTAAAACAGAGTACATGAAAATACATATAACAGCAAAAGCCATGCGAAATGCGTAAAAACATACGAAAACATCTGTTTTACTTTTTTTCTAAACTGCGGTCAGCTCTCGACATCTCGAAATTGACCCTAAAGTAAACTACTAATATTTCAAAGTAAATTTTCTGGTCCCAGAAAATTAACTTTGAGATACTGTAGTTTCATATAAAAGGAGTTGAAATTTAATGAAAATAGGAAAATGTGTCCACAATATATTCTTTTATATAAGACGGTACTTTGGGATATAAGTGTTTGAGATAACGCGGGTCAAGTGTTTATATAAACGCAAAACAGAAGTGAAGTGGACAACAGTATATAGGTGACCACAATTTTGAAAATACAATAATCTGATATCCACATTAGTTATGCCCGCTTTGGTACGGATGTTTGCCTATGCTGAAGCCACTTTGAGCTCAAACTAAATTCATGCGCGCAACATCACATTTCCTTTACACTCACTCTTAAGTGTTGCCTGAATAATTACTCACTTGTTTATTATTATTAATAATAATAATATTATTATTATCACTATTATTGTTGTTGTTGTTCTGATGCTTCAGAAAATGCTTACTGTTGCTTACTCTTTAAGATTTAGGAAGATTTCGGCTTAAAAACAAATGCTAAAATTATTCCACCCTAGAAATAATTTCTAATGATCGCTCAAAAAAGAATCTTTTATGGATTTGGTGGTGGTGGGTGGGGGGGGGGGGGGGGGGAGGGGGGGTGATTTGTTCGTATCTATGTATACCATGGCTGATTTTAAAGTTTCATTTAACTTGCACAGAAGTCTCCGTCGTAAACTTCCCCACTTATTTCAACAAGCACAGTTAATCTGAACTATTTGCAAGTGTCCATTTTATGGGATGCTTAGCTTTAATGGGTTAATTTATTTTTACTTCTGCTTATAACTCGAGATGCTAGTCATAAAGCTTTTGAAGCCAGGAGATAAATCAGTTATCTAACGTTTTCAATATCAATAAAACTGTATTGACGAGAATTATCGGTTCTATGAAAAGAGCTCAATTTTGTTCGCAGCTAATGTGTCTGGGACTTCTTTTTGTGCTTCATACGACTGTACGTCAATGTCTTTGATGCAGTGACGTAAAGGTTGGTTAAGCACAGGACCGAAATATGTACCTTTCGCAAAACAAACACTTTAAACTCCCTCCTGCCCGCCTACACGACCCCCTCCCTCCTGCCAGAACCCCTGCATCTACATTCTTCTGTATCCCATTCATTGCTCTATGCGTTATTTTATGAAGCTGTGAAATCGCTGTATATGTACTGTACAATATTGCGAAGCGCTTAAGAAAAGTCCAACGAGTGTAAGAATTTTTTCCATCATCTTGTAGAAATGAGCCCCGGCACGATAAAAACCAACAAAGTTAGTTGTGCGCCAATCAAAGACTCAGATCAGCCTTGGTATCCGCCCAGTCTGATCAGAGCCTTCACTAAGCGCTTAAAAGGTAGCTAAAGGCCTAAACTAGTATATGCGGACAGCGAAGACCCTGATCAGACTGGACGGGTGTCCAGACCGTTCTGAGTCTTTGCTGGATGCAACTGCCACTTCGTTGGTTTTATCGTGACGCCGCTCAAATATGTTTGAAAAAATCAAATGTCGAACCATAACCTGAGGCGGTAGCATGCACTTTTATGTTCCAACACTGGAAGTTGTTTTACTACAGATATTATCATCAGTAATATTAAGAACTCTCTTTGATGTTAAAATGTTATCCACATACCGCTGGCCAGACATGGACATAGATATGCTTTTATAATTATATAGTACAGCCTTGTCAAATTCCCTCGGCTCAAAGATATATTTGTAATGATTATTTGTTAACTGGTATCGAATAGCAGCAGCAAATGTAAAACGCACATCTCCTAGGAACAGAACGTATGGCGTGTTTAAAAGTCAACATTTCTCGATTTTTTTCTGTGGCTGGCTATAGTAGGAATGTGTTTTTGGCGATGTGTAAACGACAGCAAACAACTTACAAACTTATAATGTTATGTTTGTGAGGGATTCGCCGGCCTTAACACATCGATAAAATCATACAAAATATAAGTTCATTCTTTCTAATTCTAACTTTGTCCACCCTAACGTTTCACTGTGTCGGCTGCAATCTATTGGTCTACTACTGTGGAAAGTTCAACAGCGTTTGAGGAAAGTTGTTTATAAATGCACCACAATAAATCACTACAAATTAATACATGGTTTTCTCTTGTATTTCTTGCATTTTCATAATATGAAACTTTTGTCTTAGTACTGCATTAATGCATCCTAAAGATGCAGGTGGAACAGCAAACAGTGTTTACATGTATACACAACAACATGGATAAAAGCATGTCGTCTATAAAAGTCGCCATATGTTCGAACCCTTAATATGTTATTTCAAACATTTAACCCCAAATATTACACAGAGAGCGGATGTTACATGTACGTAACAGTAACAAAACGAGGCAGATGAACTATGACTGGTCCTGCAAATAGAATGGTTAAAAAACAAGAAACAAATAGATTTTAAAGGACTACGGCTCAGCCGGCTCAACAACCAATAACATAGATAGACACAACGGAAGCACCCCTAGAGAATGATCGGTTATAAATTACTGGGAAATGAATAAGTGGGGGAGGAAGTGTCTTCAATCGGTTTTACGGAGCTCCAACCCTCTCCCTACATGTACCTCTATTGTGAGGCACATGACTTTTCGCGACACCAAGCTCGGTGTCACGTGAAGAAACTTTTAAAGAATATCGGAGTTCAGGTTTGACTAAAATTGAGGCTAATCTTGGAATTTAGGGAAAGATATCTACATGTCAAAAGCCAATCCAAACCGCTTCTTATGTATACTATGCACAATAAATATAGCAATTTTTTTGTCTATTGTGTCAGATCCAATTTACTGCAAAAAGATACAAAGGCCGATCATTCGAGATGGTCTGGCAGGTAAAAGATTCAAGATTGTTAAATTGTAGCGTTTGAACTACCGTGACGTCAGTTTTTAAGACCATTGTATCTGAAGGACACTTCTGATCATGTACAAAAGCCAAAACCATAATGAGGTGGTTGCTTTGCTGTTAAAATAAAGGAAAACGCTCTAAAACATTTGAATATGCTACGAGTATGAGGTTTACAAAGTTAGAAAATTTGACGTTTTCCCTTGTTTTTACGTTATCGTCTTAAAAAGTTGTTTCTAATCAGTAATTTTTGAATCCCTTTCGAGTGTATGATTGTTTGGTATCTACAAATATGATCACGTAAACAATTCAGAAAGAAAATTCTTCCCGGTTACTGAGCATAAGTCAAAGGTCTCAGACAAACGTCATCATTTTCTCACAGTTACGTTATAGTTCAATGAAGAAACTTCACAGTTAAATTAATCATGGTGTGACCTTTAATTTTAGCCTATTGCTTTGTCACGGGTTTTGATTCTGCATTGAACAAAAGCACCCGTGAATCATTGCAATCGGATCGAATTATAACGTTTTAACGTCATTTGCGCATGCTAAGATTCGTCCATTGTTAAGCTTAACCATATCTTTTACACATTCAATAGCTATGACAAGAAAACTGGGCATGAAAATGATTAGAAAGACGGTACAAAAAACCACATGCTTGCCATGTTTATGTTGCTTTTCAATTGGTGCGAATTTCGGCTAATGACCCCTTCTGTGCCTATCGCTTTTCCCCGATAACGTTTTTAAAGATGGCTTCTGTAATTCTATGATATCTTAAGCCCAAAATACGGTTCCCTTCAATGCAATTTAATTTCGCTCAATGTTTCACTTCAGTAATGAGAAAAATTGCAAAATACATGTATAAATATTTGCTGAATATGTTTTGCATAGTATATTATAAAATTTGAGTATTTCGATGGTGTTCAGGTGTTTCAGTATAAAGTGATGCATGTTCTCTTTCCGGGAAAAAATATGCCCAGAAGTTATAAAACTTGAGTACATTCTCATATTCAAAATAAAGCACACTGATTGGCTGCTTCCGAGCATCGGAAGCAGCCAATCAGTGTACTTTTTTGAGTTTCAGATTATTCTCAAAATTTATAACCTCGAACCCTGGAGTATATCTGAAGATTAATGAAAACGTAGCTTTGAAAACACATACATACTCACAAACCTCTGATTTTGAATTTGAAAAGCGGAAATACATTTGATAAAGCTCTATGCAGTATTCCATCTGTTTGCGGTCTTGTTTACTGCATGTTGGTTTTTTCAGGCAAAATGGCATACCAGCATGTTTTTTTCTGCTTTTTTATCAAATGAAGGAAAGTTTAGAACTTCTTGCTTACTGCCACGAAGCACTCTCAATATTTGGTCAACTGTTAAAGGACAGAATTAGCTTCTAAGAGAGTCTCCTAGACCGAACGTGTACCTATTTACCTTGAAAACTTAGAACCGTGAAACAAATACAGTCAACTCCCGATATCTCGAAGTTGACTTGGATCTAAAACTAGTGATATATCAGAGTTTTTTGTTTTTTTTTGTCCCAGGAAATTTTCTTTGGGATACCATTCGTTTGAGAAATCCTGAGATGAAATGTCAAAAAATAGGAAATGTGTCCAAACTATATTCTTTGGTATAAGTGTACCTTGAGATACCTGGAGAGAGAGTCGGGTAACTTCGGACAGCGGGTACATTCGGACAGAGGCACTGTTTCCTATATGTCACTTGTTATGAACTAAAACAAAAAATGACTGGCCAAACAGTGAAAATCCTGATGAGACGGCTCATTATGAGTCGTCTCATCTGGATTTTTACTGTTTGCAATTGTGTCCGAATTTACCCTCCTGTGCGAAGTTACCCGACTCTACCCTAGTGTTTGAGAAATCTAAAGTTAAATGCTGTGCTTTAATAAATATTGTCTCTCTCTTATTATTGCAACCAAACTATAATTGTGTGTCGGTGTGTATTAAGGTTTAGGTTTCAAGAATATTGACCCTTTTTAAGCAATGAACCAGTCAATCCTCATTATCTGGATTAGTCTATTTCTAGTTTAAGAGTTTTCTGGTACATATTTCACTTTTGTTACTTTTGCCATAGAAATTACTGAATTCAAACAGTGTTGCCCTGGTCAGACTCCGCGTTCTTCGGCGTCTGAACTGGGTCTACACTGTTTATATATGTCCCCAAATGAATTTCAGTCTAAAAGGTAAAATCTGAAGGGGAATCCATGCCTGATGATTCTTAGTTTTATTTATCTGTGTCTTGGTTTAAACATATTTTATTTCAAGAAATTAAACATTCATGGCAATAACAATATTGTTCTATACATAAATATAATAGGATTAGAACGAAAGCATAAGTTTATTTAGTTCTTCTCCTAAGCTTATTTAGTTCTTCTCCTAGACTGGGACAAAAAAAAAAACTCTGATATATCACTAGTTTTAGATCCAAGTCAACTTCGAGATATCGGGAGTTGACTGTATTTGTTTCACGGTTCTAAGTTTTCAAGGTAAATAGGTACACGTTCGGTCTAGGAGACTCTCTTAGAAGCTAATTCTGTCCTTTAACAGTTGACCAAATA
Source organism: Ctena decussata (assembly GCA_963989385.1). Lineage (NCBI taxonomy): Eukaryota > Metazoa > Mollusca > Bivalvia > Lucinida > Lucinidae > Ctena > Ctena decussata. Next base: position 74,433,605 of record OZ022498.1, on the reverse strand, counting down.
TTGAGAGTGCTTCGTGGCAGTAAGCAAGAAGTTCTAAACTTTCCTTCATTTGATAAAAAAGCAGAAAAAAACATCTTCTGTGTCTTGAGAAGTGTTACAATTAATAATTTACATTCTTGGTGCACTTACTGAAAAGCCCTATCGTAAACCATTGGCACGTAATGTAGTTTTCATTCCAATAATTACATTGAGACACGCGACGTAAATGACGTCAAAATAAACAATGGCTCTGAATAATATGATTGGACGTCGGCGACGTTATAATGTCCTTGACGCTGTTCCGCTGTTACCAGAAAAAACAGTGTGTGAATGTTTCACTGCTGCAATTTTAGAGCTAATGTAAGATTTTTTTCATCACGGTTTTTACTGGAAATAATGTAAATATATGCAATGAACTTAATTTTTCTGATGTTTATCGAAGTGTAAACTACATTGAGTCACTAGCAAAGTTTACATGCATCCCTTCGGGGTTCATTCAATTTGCACGCGACCCAACGTAGTTTACACTTCGATAAATCCAGAAAATGAAATTCATTCCTTAAATAGCTGTTACATGTTACGCTGTTTCGTTAATTCATTAACTCTTTCGGCGCCAAAGTCGCAAAAATCCGACTTTGCAAACAGCGTATATCCAGATTAGCCGGCTCTTAAAAGAGCCGTCTGATCAGGATCTACACTGTTTGCCATTCAAATATGAACTTAAAAAGCCTGATTTTATGAAAAATGTCTTTAGATTGTTAAAATATCCAATTACAAATCTGTCGTCTGATGATTTGAGCAGACGAAAATTTGTCGTCTGAAAAATTTGGCGCCGAAAGAGTTAAAATACTACTACCATGGGGTAGCAAATTTGTAAAAACAAATGGAGTGATAACTGATAAACAAGTTTATATAATTTCGTCTTTAAGTCAATAAAAATAACTATAAAGCCCGTTCTTTAAACCTCGAATATATTTTATAGTCTGCGGGAACAAATAAAAGAGATAATTCTCTCTTAAACCTCTGAGTACGTTGCTTTTAAAATGGCTAGAACTGTCATAAAATGTCTGAATCAGAAATAAAATTGAGCCGCGACACGAGAAAACTAACAAAGTGGCTTGTGCGCACAGCGGAGAATCAGATCAGCCTAGGTATCCGCCCAACCTGATCCTGAGAGTCTTCGCTGTCCGCATGGACCTAGCTTAAGCCCTTGGCTATCCTTTCAACGCATAGCGAGGACTCTGATCAAAACGGGTGGATACCCAGCCTGATCTGAGTCTTTACTGGGCGCACATGCCACTTTTTGGTTTTGTCGTGTCGTGGGTCAAATTCTTCGTATAGATATGTTGCGAATTCTTTACATTAGAGAAAGATTTGAGGAACGTAGTGGCTAGCTCTCGATTTCAAGTAAAACTGGAATTTAAGTTTTTTAGTTTATCCTGGTTGTGCAGTTTTAGAAGAAGAAAAAAGACACGAATAATAGAAATAAAAAGCAAGTGGCAGACTTGTAAATTCCAAGGTCTTTGCCATGAAATTAATTGCAGAACAAATGTAAGAATTATCAAACATTTTAAAATTGCACAACTGAGCCGCGACACAAAACAATACAAAGTGACATGTTCGCCTAGCAAAGACTCAGATCAGCATGGGCATCTGCCCAGTCTGATCAGAGTCTTCTTTGTGCGCTTAAAAAAAGCTAGGGGTCTACGCTATTTCCATGCCGACAGCGCTGACTCTGATCAGACTAGGCGGATGCCCAGGCTGAGCTGAGTCAGCGCTGTGCGCACAACCACTTTGTTGGTTTTCTCGTGTCGTGGCTCATCTTATAAAATACGCAGACAGAACTGCGAAGGTAGGCAGACGGGTCTGTACGCGTGAATTATGCATGTGCCTTCGAAAAGGGCTTACAGTTTTAAAACCGATAAAATACCCCAGTAAATTTAGTCCACTTATAGTTGCGAAAGAGTCAAACCCTTAACCATTATCAATATACTCAGCAGCTGAACCGTCAAGTTTGTTGAAGTAACTTATGTCGAGTAACATGCATTCATTAGGCCATACAACTGAACAAAGGTAGAGGACCATTGTTTTTTTGTTTTGTTTTTTGTTGTTGTTGTTGTTTTAATCGCAGTTCTCTGCATAAAAATCTCAGTGTTTATTATTTCTGCTCCCCAACCGAGCAGGGCCAGATAAACAAAAGAAGTAAATTGGAATACTCCGACGTTACTATATTTCGAAATCTATAATATCGAAAGTATGTCATTTTTTGGTTGCCAATAAAATGATCCAATCAGAACCAACACTTTTGTTTAGAAAATCAACGATTTTTTTTTATTAAAACTGGCCAATCATTGTTATTTGCAAGAATGAAATGGTACTGAAAAGTAACGGTACATTACTGCATGTAATTACCTAATTAGGATGGACAAGAATGTTGTAAAGCTTTTCTTATAGTCCATATAGAGATGGAAAGGTCTAAACCTAATATTGATTTTTTTATCGAGCGGCTGTGTAGATTAACAGAAACAGATATAGTGACTCAAACAAGTTCCGATACATGAATATATTTCGTTACTATGGCTACGACAGGAGCAATAGCCCAAGATTTTCATTTTTTTTTCAAGAAAGAGTGTCCATTTGTCTATGCTACAGTTCAATTTGATTTGTTGTTCTTACCCTCAGTATCTTACAAGAATGCCTTAAACGTCACAGGGGTCATCCATAGTTTTCTCAGAATAAAACATTGAAATTGATTGATTTTGAAGGCAAACATGTTCTCTACAGCGACAAATTTTCCCGAGCTGTTCTATGCTACATTGCGATAGACGGTTGAGCTGTCAGACTGCAAAGCATTTGTGAAATTTAACCGCTCCACGGAGAAGAATAAGATCCAAGACGTAAGCTCCTTCATGTAAAAGAAACCGTGTTTAATGTCACTTACAAAAGAAACTCCATAGGAAATTAAAACCGTTAGAACTTTTAGGAGTGTTACTTTTCTTCAGTACTTACCATCTTGACGTATGGGAACAATGATTATAAACCAGTTTTGAGGGAGTTACAAATCAACTGTGACAGGCACAGGAAGCATGGCAGTTCTAAAATCTCTATATGTTTAATTCAAAGGGAGACAATCTGAGAGTTTCAGAGATTCAAACCTCGCCCGTAATGTCTGATTAGAAGACATTGAAACATGTAAGTGTTTTTCGAGGTCCACACACAATGACCGGTAATTTGCAGTAAAAATTTTACATATGCCCATGCGCATTTTCATCTGACGACCCAAAACACTCCAGATAAATATGCCATGATAACTCTTATATGTAAAATTTTGGTTTCAAGACGTTTCTGCGGTCGGTAGCTGAATATATGTTTGATGCGTCAAAAGTCGTATTTCTGTTCAACAATCACCAGGTGACTGTCAAATTTACTCAGAAGTTGGTATCGTTTCTTTTTTGAGTCAGTACATTATGACATTTCTATCGCTCAGTATATTAGGATAAAAAATATACCTCTAAATGACAACATGAATGCCACGATCACAAAGAACGACGCACCCAAGCCATCAAAATAGAAAAACATATACATGTAGATTATATATAAGCTAATCCGAAGTAGCAAATTTTCGATTACAGCCATACTCAGTCAAACAAATAGGAACCGCAACAAAAGAGCCACCGTGGCACGATCAATAATAAAACTTACTAGGGCCCGAACCAAATCAAATTCGAACCACTGGGAAAGCAACGGTGTATAAGTTCTAGAAATAGGTAATGCACAGCATTAAGACCTCATTCTAGAATAGAATGATACGTTTCTGTACTGTTTTAACTTTTAGACACTTACAAGTCTTCTTTGCGTTTGCATGTCTTTGTAATTTAAACATCGCCTTAGGAGTTTTGCGCAGAACTGTCAAGTATCATGCTAGACATTAGACATTGAGTTGTAGATATTTGCAACTGATAAAACATTATGCGTTTACCCGCGACATGAGAAAAGGGTACTTTTAAATTGTGAAAATAAGACAGAATATTTACATTCTTGGTGTATATACTGAAAAGCCCTATAGTAAACCATTGGAACGTAATGTAGTTTACATTCCAATAATTACATTGAGACACGCGACTACAATGACGTCAAAATAAACAACGGTTCTCTACAATCTGATTGGACGTCAGCAACCTCATGACGTGATGCATGCTGTTCTGCTGTTAGCAGAAAAAACTGCGCGTACATGTTTTACTGCTTCAATTTTAGCGCTTATTTATGATTTTTCATGAAAGATTTGATTGAAACGGATGTAAATATAAGCAATGAACTTAATTTTTCTGATGTTAATCGAAGTGTAAACTACATTGGGTCACTAGCAAAGTTTACATGAACCCCTTCGGGGTTCACTCACTTTGCACGTGACCCAATGTAGTTTACACTTCGATAAACCTCAGAAAAATGAAATTCATTCCTTAAATAAATTCATTTTTGCAGTTGATAATTGAGCCGCGACACGACAAAACCAACAAAGTGGTTGTGCGCCCAGCGCAGACTCAGATCAGCCTGGGCATCCGCCCAGTCTGATCAGAGTCTTCGCTGTCCGCCTGAAGGTAGCTTATACTCTTAGCTACCCGTTAAGCGCTTAGCGCAGAGTCTGATCAGACTGAGCGGATGTCCAGGCTGGTCTGAGTCTGCGCTGAGCGCACAACTACATTGTTGATTTTGTCGTGTCGCGTTATTATTATTTTAATCTCTTGACAAACCTTCATGGCGAGAAGTACCGGCAAGCCCACAACAGTGAACCAACTTTGAATTCGGTTCATCGTCGACGCTGAATCAACACTGAATCAACTTTGGTTCAACATCATGATGTTGAATCAAAGTTGATCCAGTGAGGAGTTGTCAGACGTCGATATTGAGATGTACTTTAACCACATTTTCTTGTCGCATGTCTCATACGAAGACAATGCGAACAAATGACAAAATGCCAGTTATAATGTCATATTGCATGTCTGACCGTAATTAAAGTTTCATCAATGTTAGTACCAAATTCATCGATTACGAGTGCCAATATCATTTATTTACACAGGCAGATAAGACACTTAATGGCTACTCTCACGAACGGTATCCATCATAAACGAAAGATAAATGGAAGACTCGTAGAAAGGTTTCCTTTATTAGTTGGTGCTCTATCAAACCTATTATCAAGTCTATTGCTTCATGTGTTTTCAAATGGTCATGTCTCGCTATATTACAGATGATTTGGACTGAGTAAGATGTTTTGGTATGAGTCAGGCAAGCCAAAGTTTTGAGGTTTAGAAATACTGAATGAGCTCAGTACAGAAAAGCGCGTCAGTTGCACTATGTTTTGTAAAAGTACATCCATATGGAAACGCTTGGGCAGAAACAATTTGTTCTTAAGGACATCACAAGCCCAACAATCTGTGCTTCAATGCTGATTCTAGTCTTTTAGCATTGAATTCAGTACTCCTGTTCAGAATTAAAATAACAGTTTTAACTTATTTCGGGTGTAATTGACTAAAATATTCCAAAACCTAAGACCCGACTTCACGTCGAACTTAGAACACGGATTATAGGATTCGAAATACCAAAATTTTACAATGCGCCTAGTTTTTAGTCATGAAAACTAGCGTTCAACAAGTATTTTGCGGAATATTTTGGTTTTAATTGACCGAGTACATCCCAATCGAGTTCATAAGCAGAACATTTTATAATACGTATAAATATAAAACACGACCTTGAAATTTCAGACCGTAAAGTTAAGGTGATCTTGAAATTTCAGACCGTAGCCTGTCGTCTTTCTCGGGCCATTGGGTCTGAGGTGGCTCAGGTGGAGTTGCTTGGCCCCGGGGTTATAAAACTTGAGTAGGCTACATGCTCAAACTCAAAATAAAACACACTGATTGGCTGCTCCCGAGCACATGCTCGGAAGCAGCCAATCAGTGTTCTTCATTTTGAGTTTGAGAGTATTCTCAAGTTTTATAACCTCGAACCCCGGACTCGACAGCTAGTCTCTTGCTGCTCTCTGTCTCGCGGTTTACGTCAGTGACTCGGAGAGAAATCAGGCCCGGATCCACACCACCACGTACCTGTGGGGCTCCGAATAAATGGTGGGGCTGGGAGGTGCTGAGATGTATTTGTGAGTGTGTGGAGGGGGGAGGGCGGGAGGGCGGGGGAGGGGCCTTGAAAATATATGACATAATAAGGGATCAATTTGATGAGAAATTTTGACAGTGTCTTTATTGGCCTTGAAATATATGTATTCACAGATGCGTTTCTAACGAGATGTCACCATACTAGAATTGCCTTATATAGGCAATTCTACTGAGATGACACCACATATTTTTAACCTAACCACGTGGATGAGTTATCTCAAACTGTCTTCAGATACTCATTATATGGGACCTGATGGCTAGGCTGAAGCCACAAAGCCCACCCCCTGGATACGGGACTGGAAATGTCCATTGCCGGTCGAAACCAGGAGACTGACTGGCTCATCTAATGCTTTGACAGTATCCCATATATTTTTCATTGTCTGTCTGAAAAAATGTAGGGTTTTTATTCTTTTGATTGTATTTTGAACGAATTGAAGAACAATTATATTTGTGGTAGCTTGCAATATCTGCAAAGTTATGAGTCCAGCCTTCTGCTAACTTACAGTGTTAAATGAGTTATCCCACCTCCACCTACTTTCAAATATACTCGAAAAATTTTAAGGGGTCAGACTTTTACCCTGTGATTTCTGGAACAATCCAAACATTTGGTAAAGTAAATAACTAAATCATTTGAGCCGCGACACGAGAAAACCAACAATGTGGTTGTGCGCCCAGCACAGACTAAGATCAGCCTAGGCACCCACCCAGTTTGATCAGACTCTTTGTTAAGTGCTCAAAGGGTAGCTAAGGGTTTAAGCTACCTCCATGCGGACAGCGAAGACTCTGATCAGACTGGGCGGATGCCCAGGCTGATCTGAGTCTGCGCTGGGCGCACAACCACATTGTTGGTTTTGTCGTGTCGCGGCTCATTTATATATAGCCTTTGTCTTGACCAAGTCCAGGTTTAAGTCAAACTACCCCTAATATGAAAGTGGTATGAATTCCCATAGAGAATTGATAGTGCGTCAGTTGGTCGGGCATAACTTCTAAAATTGCTATGAGTTTTAAACTTGTTACAGCTTGCTGACCTTAAAAATGATTATATTTGATGACTATCGAGAAATTTTGCAAAACATTCATGAATTGGCGCAATCGAAAATGTTTGTGAATTTGCTCCTTATGGACTTCTGACCACTTTGATTTTAAGGGTAGTGTGAATTGAAGCCTGGACTTGGTCAAGATAAAGGCTATTATAGCCTTTATCTTGACCAAGTCCCATAATAGTTTCAAACTTCATGTGTACAAAACTTGCAAAATGAATGATATGGAAGGTAGAAATGATTTGTTTTACCAAATGTTTGAAATGTTCCAGAAATCGTAGGGTAAATTTTTGACTCCTTAATATTTTTTTCGAGTATATATCTGTAATAGATACTACCCACTCTATAAGGATTATGCCTTTTAAATTATTTGAAGGTAGATGCAATGCGAAACTGCAACACATCTTAAAGAAACAATTATAGGATAATTCTTATTTACAGCTGATCTATCAAAGGTCGTGTCCACATTGAACTATGGGCTAATTTCTTTCCCACTAACGTTTAATTATAGTCATAATCGGCATTGTTATCACTTGTTGATTCAGCAAAACTCAATAATTCTATAAGACTTCAAAATATTCAGCTATTTCATAGCCAGCCCTCCGCTCCCATACAAATAACACTTAAACTTCCGAGAAATTAATCAAATCAACATAGCTTCCATTAAGAATTTTATATTCCTTTTCTAACCATTAATTTAAGAGTATTTTCATGTTCCTCAGACAGTAAGATTTATCCATTACATTAGTATATCTATTCAGATTTCAAAAATACATAATTCTTGAATGCCAGACACCAATTGTATGATAACATGAAACTGAACATGTGGATATAATTAAGATTTACATATGGAAGTCAGAGGTTTGTAACTGTGAATTACATATCATCGATAATCATGCTCCAACGGGTGGTTACCAAAAAACGTTCTCAGATCTACATATTTGCTCGTGTCTGTTGGCATTAGTGTGGCTGCAGATAACCCCTATAGTGATGCTCTTTGCTAGGCACCTTTACAACTGTGTTTTCATATTTTGAACTCAGTCAAAGGTCTGCAAGAGATAAAACATCAGAAATATTTTTTTCTGTCTCTGATACCAGACGTCTTCAACTTTAAACAGGAACTGTAAAAGGTATATGTTGAAATCTATCAAAAACATATAGTAGGACAATTTCCTGAAGGGCCGGAGATTTGATACTGAAGTCCGATTTTCTCAACGGAGCCTTGAGTCACATTTATTTGGCTACTGAGCTGAATTTAATTATCTATGGTCTAACCATCATAATAAAAACGCCCACGACTCTCCGATGATTTATGACTTCTGATTCCTGATTCTGGACATAAACGTAATAGACACATGAGCCGCGACACGAGAAAACCAACAATGTGGTTGTGCGCCCAGCGCAGACTCAGATCAGCCTAGGCATCCGCCTAATCTGATCAGACTCTTCACTAAGCGCTTAAAGGGTAGCTAAGGGTTTAAGCTACCTCCATGCGGACAGCGAAGACTATGATCAGACTGGGCGGATGCCCAGGCTGATCTGAGTCTGCGCTGGGCGCACAACCACATTGTTGGTTTTCTCGTGTCGCGGCTCATCTCTGTTAAAACAGTGCTTCTTTATCCCCAAATGGGATCTGGAAATACGGATTATTGACTCTTTCATGTAAAGAACTGGCATGAATGACAGCAAGTGACAGCTGTATGACTTTATTGTGCTCGAGTGACTCTTTAACAGAGAACTAGCTTTTTCTTTTAGAAAGAAGTTAAGCCTGTACGAAATGTTTGCATAATACAGTGTTGATGCACTTGCATACCGCGATCTCTCGGAAGTAAAACTAGGAAGTAAAACTATAGGAGCGTTGGCATCCATTCTTTCGAATTGCTTTCAAACTGGCTTTTTGTAGATTTTTGCAGCATCGGTCTTCTCCTTTCTGATGCCATTGTCTGTCTTATTTCTCGAGACACAGGGGTTTGAGGTGGCTCGGTAGGGAGACACCTGTATTCGTTCTGCCATGCGTCTATAACCTGACCTGATGTCTGCAGCTATTGTTTCTCGTCGAATGCGCCACTAGGTGTGGCTCGCAGACGCTGCGCGTTGTTGCTTGCCAAAACCTGCCCATCACCTGTTTTTTTTTTTTTTTTTTTTTTTTTTTTTTTTCTTTCAAACTTTTGGGGTTTAAGAAACGCGCGTCTGTCGCACTAAATTTGGTATAATTACGTTTGTATTACCGCTGAAGCTAACCCGGTAGTTAAGCAAAGCGTTTTCTTATTGAAATAATGTTAATTGTGAGGGCGATAAACTCCATTTTAAAGGCTCATATGATAAAAAGAATCTTACTCTCGTGGTCATTTCATATAAAATTCATGAAACTCGCCCAAGGCTCGTTTCATAAATTTCATATGAAATGACAACTTGTGTAAGATCCTCTATATATGCACGTCGGCGTTATGTCATGACATTTCTTCGTCATTAATGCGACTTCATTTTATCATGACTGTTAAAAAATTGAAAAATTCAAACATCTAAAATAATTACCAATTTGCCATAAAAAATCAAACAGGTTGGTTTCAAATTGCATCCTAAAGATGCAGATGCAATGGTTAATGCTCTTTTAGGAGCAATCTGATTTGTGTCTGCACTAAGCCCCGATAAGATGCTCCTCTAAGAGCAGCTTTATTTGTGTCTTCACTGTTTGTTGAAGTAGCAGTCTGATTAGGATAGGCACTATTTGCTGAAACCTATTCTCCTAAGAATATCAAGACAACGTTCCCAGCAGGCACACAACCTTGAATCAACCTTAATTCAACGTCATGACGTTGAATCAAGGTTGATTCATGGTTTTTTGCCCAGTGGGTAATATCTATGCAGATGTCCCTGATACACGGCCGACGATAGTTTATCTTCAAACTCATTATATTAATCAGCTGTGTTCCTGAGATCGGAAAAAGAACGTTTACCTTTAACGGAAGTTCACTGTGCGGCAAAGTCCGTAATAATATTTCCGAATGAGGAGAATCGCCTTAATATGCAGACAAAGGAACCTGAAGCAAAATCATTAATTAGCACAAACTAAACCACTGGAGTTCATTTTCTCTGGTAATTGTATCTCTTTGCATGAATAGCAATGTCCGTCTCATAAGTAATACGAGACGCAGCCAACAGAAATGCTTTTGTCTTTTGGAAGCTTTCTCTCCATGCTTACACCAACGAACAAATGCGCACATTTCGGAAGCAGCGTGTGTGGTTAGATAATCGGAATGTGTAGTTTTTAAAGGTGAAATACTGGATGCTTGGCCAGACTCAACATCTTATTAAGCTGGTCTTGTGGCTATAGTAGTTAGTATAGTATGAGCCGTAAGATAGAGTTTGTCCCAACACAACCCAAATGTTTCAGGTCTGGTGTATCTTGGGAATAATATGAATTAAATAAGACATCTTTGAACTGGTCAGTGCTCGCGCTTAACATCAGGCAAAATAACTGTATTACTGGAACCTCGAAAAGGAACATTTATGGCTAATGCGCGCATTGGCACTGGCCTATGAGTGGCGTATGGAAGGTAACTGCTGTTCAATTTGTAAATATGGTTGAACAACATGCGGTACACCTCTATACCTTAAATAGTAAAATGAATATCATGATGGTATTTGTCAGAAATGAGAACTACCTGCTTTCAGTAAGCTGTCTTGAGATCAAGAATTACGCGAAACGCTGTTTCAATGCCTAATGGTTTAAACAAAGTTAGTGTGAAATGCCTTGTATATAACCATATGGACGCACTGCTGGCAGTCAGACGGATAACTGGAATATCGGATCCTGCTAAAGCATATCTGACAGTAGCCAGCGTAAATGTATACATGTATCTAGAAATGCATGTCTTTAATGACAGTCTACATTGAAAATTGTCGAAAATCAACAGGTCAAAACAATTAACATTTAAGGTATCTATGCCCGCAGTTATTATTTGGTTTCGTTAAAGTCTATTGAAAACGGACTCGTACCAGACCCCTGTCAGTACAGACTTAAAATGTCTCAAAGACGCAATTCTTAAATGGGCCGCGACACGAGAAAACCAACAAAGTGGTTGTCCGCCCAGCTCAGACTCAGATCAGCCTGGACATCTACCCAGCCTGATCAGACCCTTCGCTAAGCGCTAAAAGGATAGCTAAGGGTCTAAGCTACCTCCATGCGGACAGCGAAGACTCTGATCAGTCTGGGCGGATGCCCAGGCTGATCTGAGTCTGCGCTGGCCGCACAACCACATTGTTGGTTTTGTCGTGTCGCGGCTCAAATATGTACAGATATGCCGTGCTTTAATTTGCATCAGATTCTCTTTTAACTGTTTTACGTCATTTCGTTTGAAACAAAGCTAATTGAAATTTGCTTCCTAAAATCTCTTTTGAATTAATTTTGCTCAGAGGAAGGTTAAATAATCCTTGTATTCGAGCTTAAATAAAATCCATCTCCATAATTCTACATGTCACGCATTCAGTTCAATAAATCTTTGAATGCATTAGGCTGGGCTTTTGTACGCTCCGTATTTTAAACAAATATTAGAAAGACATGTTTCATCGTACAAACTATGGCAACCTGATTCAACTGCTCCTACGTCCATTAGTCTGATTAAAATGAATGTAAACACTTTCATGAGTAGAAACTCTGCCATTTTACTTTTTGCCTTCCATTTACTCTTAAAGAAAAAATATTCCTTTATAAGCACATTCTTTCCTTCACAGGTAAACTATTTTTGGAACGGTTTGGCTCGGAAGCAGCGAATCAGTGTGCTATATTTTGAGTTTGAGATTATTCTCAAGTTTTACAGCCTCGAGTCCAGGAATGTAAACAGGAAGTCACAGAAATTGTTTCCTTACGAAAAAAAATATCGATGAAGTAATAAGAAGTGTACCTATTAGCTAATGATTATGTTTCAGCCCGTTTTAAAGGTTAACTATCAAACCCCTAACAGGAAAATTAAAAAACTGGCGGTAGTCAAACCTTCAAAATAAAAATGCGCACATGTCGTCCTGACTGTTGATACAGTTTGATGAGATAAAATGCAACGCTTATTTAGAATGGCATCACCAATATTTCGAGTATATACTAATTGTACTGGGCCGTATTTATAAAACGACTTAAGTGGTTGCTATGCTGTTGCTAAGGCAACATTTCTATGAAGGAGATTCCCTACAACTATGAAATTTGCTATGGAGGAACAGTCTTTTCAGACTGTTCCTCCAGAGCAAATTTCATAGTTGTAGGGAATCTCCTTCATAGAAATTCAGCCCTAGCAACAGCATTGCAACCACTTAAGTCGTTTTATAAATACGGCCCCTGGACTGCTTATTTCATGATCTGTCTCAATCGTTTTGCACTTCGCGCAAATTCAATGTCAATCGCTAACCATGGCTCCTTATACCTGCAATACAAAAGTAGTCGAAATGTGGCGCTGAAATCACGAATGTGAAGCAAAAAGCAACACACAACACGCTCCCATACTAACTTGCAGTCTGTGTGCTTGCTTATTTCTTAATTACTTCGAAGTATCTATCCCGTAAATACGCATCATAGTAAGTATTCATTATGCGCAGCGAACCTCTGCACCAGTATTCGTGTATATTTACCTTACGAAAAAGGTAGAGCTTGCATTATTATTTGTCATTTGTATGACTGCGTCTTGTTCCTTGCCGATTTGCAACTTCATATCAGACGCATGAACCCATTTAATCGCTTTAGTGAGCCCTTGATGACAAAATAGTAACAGTACAGTGAATACTTAAATAATTGATAAATCTGTTCTTTTTTAGTCAGAAAATGCCATAATGTCCATAAAAAGATGTAATTATCTAAAACTTGACCAAATTAAAGAGATGATCGTTTATCTAAGGATAAGAGTGTCAACTCGTAAACACTTTGTTTACAGAAAAAATCCTAGAAAAGTTTGAGCAGTATTGCCCTGAAATAATTAGCCATATATGACGCATTATTGTTGATGACGATAGATTTGTTTGTGAAATCTAGCAATATTCCTTAGTTATTGTCACTTATAATCTCTTTACTTCTTCTATGGCAATAAATAACATATGGCTCCGTTTACTTTCTTTTATATCTTTGTGGTATATTTGATTCAACCAAATAAGACCTGTTAGTATTATTTATCAAGCTCTCAGAGATCACATATTTTATTAACAGGGGATTATCCAACATGTGCTGTGGCATAAAATCTTACATAAAATTCAGAAGCCATAACTATAAAAATGGTCAGAGAACTTAACTGCACTGCAACAAACTGAAACTATATATGTTTAAGAATTTTATGAGCATCAATATAATCGTCTCTAAATAATTATTACGGTAACGAAACAAATAGCAATTAATTTTTCCAGTTTTCTTAGAGTCATGAAAGTGTTTCAGCCGGTTTTGAAACTATCCTTTGATAGGTAAATTATCAAACCCTATCAGGAAAATTCTTTCACCGAAGTAGTCAAGCTTTTATTATAGTAAAAATACGGACGTGTCGTCCTCTCTGTTCAGACGTTTTGACAATATCGGTTCCAATAAATTTGTTCCATTTTGTAGTATCGTGCAACAAGAGCTCAGTGAGGGGTCATAAACTCAGGTCGTAGTTTGAATAAAACAATGTTATTGGACAATTGCCCTACACCATTAGCTTATTTCAGAATTTTATTAACTACATGTGAACCGCCACCTGAGAAAACCAACAAAGTGGTTGTGCGCCCAGTGCAAACTCAGATCAGCCTGGGCATATACCTAGTCTTGCCAGGCTCTTCGGTAAGCGTTTAAAGGTAGCTAAGGGTCTGAGCTACTTCTATGCGGACAGCGATGACTCTGATCAGACTGAGCAGATGCCTAGGCTGATCTGAGTCTACGCTGGGCGCACAACCATCTTTGTTGGTTTTCTCGTGATGTATCGGATTCGATACAACACGTGTTACAATAGTCCTGAATGACTTACGGTTTGGTCACTACCGCACTGGCTACTGCAAACCTCAAACTACAGATATTTTTTAATCGTTGATACTGCCAATATAAAATTAACTATTCTCTTCGAGTGTAACAATACTTTGGAAAAAAATGGCAAAAGACAGGACCATTAACGCTAGCACAATAGTTTAAATGCGTTGTTCAATTTCCTGGCCCTGAGGTTATAAAACTTGAGTACATTCTCAAACTCAAAATAAAGCACACTGATTGGCTGCTTCCGAGCACATGCTCGGAAGCAGCCAATCATTGTGTTTTATTTTGAGTTGGATAATTATTCTCAAGTTATATCATTTCAAACCCTGTAATTTGCATATATTTCAGTTCTACCAACGTTGAGTAAAGAACATTCTGTCAGTGCTTGTTGCACTTTTAAGAGCCTGAAATTCTGATGTTTTAATAGAAGTACAATAAGTAAAATTAGAAACATTACTGAGCACAGATCATTGCAAAAACTTTAAGTGATAAACTTTTGTTGGGAGAAGACCAACAGAAAAGATTCTAGCACAAGACATCACAAATATACGTACTATCAATTACAGATTGCTTATACGTAGATGACTCAGTGACAAGATCAACAAAAACGAAGCAAGTCGGACTGAAGAAATAAACGAAAGTGAAACAACAAATTTTAAACTAAACTTCCGATGATTAATTTGTTTTACATTACACTACATTTAAGAATTGAAATTTGTTTTTTTAGCGTTCATCGTGTGATAAAGCCAGTGGGCGGAGCTAAAATTCCATGAAGCGCGAAGCGCTTCTTGTAGAATTTTAGCGAAGACCACTGGCTTCTTCACACGATGAACGCTGAAAAATCAAATTTTTATTCTTATATTTACACCTTATTTTTAGATCCTTCCTGTGCTGTTTTCGTGGTAATTTATTGTAGAATATGCAAAAATATGCGTCGAAGAAAAGACAGAAACGACATATTCGGCCATTACGTTAACCAGCCGTCGCCATAACATGGCGTCAATCGAACGTTACGTGGACCAATCAAGACGTTTGTTTACTTTAGACGTCGCTTGACGACAACGTCACATGATCAACTGTCGTTCATCGGTGTATGAAGCCAGTTGCTCTATACGGTTTACCTATGGGAAGTCAGTGGCAAGTGTAAATATTACATGTATATGTAAAAGAGTTTTTACCTTTAAGAATTAGTTGTCAACACATTTTGTCTCAGCGAAACTTTTACTGTCAGGTTTATCTGAAATAAAAGAGAAGGGTCGCTCATTATGGGGCATAATATCTTAACTATCTTAGAGTCTATTTGTTTTAAGAATGAACCGCCCCGTTTAACACATTTATGGACAGGTCCATTTGCGCAGCTGCGCAGTTGCATTAATAGCTCTGGCCGTAGGTTGCTCTAACTCACCTATTTTTATACAAAAGTGAACGTACATGTATCTGCGTAGATTACGCAAACAAAATCTTTGTTACATGAAAGACAGCTTGCTGGAAAGGGCCGGAGCACAATCATACAAGTTATACTATCTGTCAGCAGACCTTTCGATAGAAGTTTGGTTCGGTTGTGTCTTGGAACAGAAGATGTTTATATGTTTTTTTCTTTCCAAGTTTAATAAATTTTGATGTTTGATATAATTGGTATGTGTATTACAGACGTTTGTCGTTTGGTTTCCTTTCTTTCTTCTTCTCCTTTCAGTGCCTTCAGTGACTGTGTCTTGTTGTCGTGTTATTTCAAGGATGTCTTCATTTATACTTTTGGGGTATTCACATATTCCTGACTGCATTGGCAATGCAGTCAGGAATATGTGAATACCCCAAAAACATATCTTCATTTATACTTTTTGGGTATTCACATATTCCTGACTGCATTGGCAATGCAGTCAGGAATATGTTAATATAAATGAAGGCATCCTTACAAAACACACTGCATATTTAAGTCATATCAATATTTAACAGAAATTTAAGTTACACATGGAAATATCATGTACCTGGTTTTGGAATTTTTTCTGTCGATATACACGCGGCAATATAATATACATGTACAAAGAGTTACTCGAAGCTGCATTCAGCTGTATGGCTCGGTTTCAAAACAGAAACATAAGTACTGCACTTAGTCTACCTCCAGGAGACGACTCTGATTTCCTCATTTCGTACTCATCATGATCATATATCGCAAACACAGCAAAAATGCATTGTCACAGTAATTAGTACAGCTTTTTCACAATTCTTTGTAATTGTATCCATTGTCTATTACTGTAAATCACAAACGCGAGAACTACAGAAAAACTCTTAAGTATTGGGACAGATAGGTCTGCACAAATAATATGCAGACCAGTCTGATCAAGGCATCTACTGTTTGCTATTACTTATGCACCTTCTGGATGCATTACCGCATCGTAGAGCCAAAGTTTTATTTTAGGACAATTTTGGTAACAATTTCACATGTCCGAACTTTTAGAATTTTTACGGTAATATCATGATCTAGCAGCATGGAGTTTAATTAACCCTTAAAGCGCCAAAAATTAAAATTGTTGAATTGGCAAACAGTGTAGATCCAGATGAGGTGCTCATCATGAGCCACCTCATCTGAATCTACACTGTTTGCCTTTAAGTGTTCGAATTCTCAATATGCTTTATGATATGCTAAAGGACTTGTTCTTAGCAACACTTTAAAGGCGAACAGAATTTCTTTCCATTTCATTCTGAGAGCAGGATATTGGAATTGAGAGTACCAGTTTTAGATTATTGCTTATCTTTTTACTTTCTAACAATCCCTTACAGGAATATCATTTATAAGAATATTGTTTTCCAATTAATAGGGGCTTCTCTTGAATTTCTCTGGCGGTTCCCTAATTTAGTCAGTGAATCAACACAGCAAAAACGTATTTCAAGTTAAAATCATTTTGATAAAACGCAGATCTGGCTAACATGTTACTTATGCTCATAGCATAGATAATATGATAGCCAGATCTGAGAAGCCACGAGTTGAAAGAGGTGATCAAAATAAACGTATACAAGTAATTGTAATGTAAAAAAAAATACCTACGATCCATAATAGTTGATTGGTTGGTTGTTTTGGGTCTAACAGCTCTTTCAGACATTATTTCAGTCTATATCGAGCCGTCTACAGAATACGGAAATGATAGGGGCGACAAAGAATGTCAAAAAATAAACATATGCACCTTATTGCAAGCACAGTAGTCCATTGCCCTACTTAATATTACCCAAATTAGTATGACGCCCCGGCACTGAAAGTCACCAAGCACCATCGCCCGACAGTGTCCATCCCCTCATTTTCCTATAAATTTGATCTCAACAGGGAGCTCCAGATGTGTCATAGCCATATGAATGTGAAATTCTCCACGCGACCGAACTTTCATAGTAACAAAATCACACTTAAGCTGATTTTCATATTATTTCCAACGTGTTGTAATTCTAAGCGTTATCTACCATCAGATATCACAAGCGCAAGAAATATCGTGCATGTAACGTTTCATTAGTCTATTGAACTTTCACATTTTCCAACAGGCACACAACCTTGTAACAATAACAAGTCAAAGTTGATTCAGCGTCATTGTATGCAGGGCAACTTTAACAATGATGAAATAATAACTGGCTCAACGTTGTTCCAAACCAAACTTGTTAATTGTAATATGTCACAAACAAAAATGACAAAACTCACTTTTATGATGGTTGAGTTATTGCCCCTATATGTTTCTTTGGAGTGTTTGCAATGTTCTGGCCTGCTTCATAACTGAATACCCCTTATGCCTCTTAGAATATAGATGAACATGTTATGATACCCTCTCAGTAGTTTTAATTGTCTGTAATTGTCAGTGCTCCCCTTTCCTTCCCTCTCGCTCTTCGACCCCATCCTCACCCCTCCCTCTTTCCAAAACAAACTCGAGGGGGCGGGGGAGACTAAAGTTGGTTTCTTTATCAAACCCCACTTACTAGAGTGGTACAGGCACCTATTTAGAGTGACTTTCAAATTCAGGTTCTGCTTAAGCTGGTTCTAGGAGACGTGGTGAGCAATATTCTGTTACTTCTCATAAACAGACTACAAAAATACTGATGAAAAAGCCCAGGCAGTGCACACTGAGGTGATTTCATGTACAAGGGCAAATGTCTTAATAAATATACATATAATAGCAAGGCACCAAATAAGATATAACATACGAAGAAATATGAAGAAAAATGTTGGAGCTAAAATATACTTTACTATAGCAATGCTTATGAATATTTTAATAATACATATACTACGGATTTACTTTCGTCTACTCATTTTATTTATGTCTCTTATTCTCAGCAAAAGGCAGATTTTATGACTGAAGTAAGCATTGGAACCGTATTTTAAAGATGTCTTGAAATACATAAATTTTCCATTAATTTCTTGCAAATAAATTTTAAATACGAACAAATATTTAGATGCAATATATTTCAAATTTACAGTAGTTCATATCAGATTTGGAGCAGAATACATGTAGTTTCTATCGATTATTCCCCTGTCGATTAACCATGCTTTCAAACATATGTGCATTTCACTTGTGATTAAAAGATGCTACCGTTAATGGATTTCCTTTGGTATAATTTTGAATGATAGATAGCATACACCCTTTGAGGTGTTCAAACAGCACACTGTTAAAAAGCTGATAATTCATAAATTGCGCTCCAAGCGTTCAAAGCCATCTTGTAAACAACATTAAAGTAATTCCAAAAGGAAAAAATCCGCCTGAACTTCACTTCGAAAACAGAATAATTTCAGGAACAAATATAACTCATTATAGATAGTCAGACGTTATAATCTTGTGTATTATCTAGAATATCACATCAATCTTTATATGTTTTCGTCTAAATATCTGTATTTCTACGGTTATTTCATGTCCTTATTCCTTTGCTGAGGGAATTCAGCAGCGGTTCTTTTTTTTTTTCTCAAGTTTTTTTTTTCTTTTTTTTTTTTTTTGTCGTTTAAACAAAAGAAATTCAGCTAGCCTAATTTAAAATGGTAACTCTTCCATTTTATTTTTTGCCTCCTTTGTTAATTGGGATCAGCTGTTAAAGCAAGGAAAGTAAAACGATAGGCAATGTGCAAATTTTGCTTTTCGAGGAGAAAACCATTTTTACTTAAAGAGTATATTGCCCATTTTGAAAGGGCTTTGTCACCCACGGTATCAAACAAGAAGTCACAAAAATTTTTACTATTTGTGAAATGGCGGAAAACATATCCGGGTAAGGTCACAGATGTTTGTGAGCATGTAAGCAATAGAAGCAAATTCTATATCCACACATACCCTTATTGTCTTTATTTTTAATGGTGAAACAGCGTTCATAATTTCAAAGACTAGTTGCAGAAAAATAATTTAAACAAAGATTGAAAACAGATTAATTTGGCAAAAACCGTTAAAAACAAATTATCAGCTTTTAATTTGTAATAGTTTTCATGGTTTATCCAGTGAAGGAATTGTCAGACATTTTTTTCTTCCCAAGCATTCGCGTACATGGATCCAAACGTTCTGCTCATGAGAATTTGGTAACTCGTATATATGTAACAGAACAAGAGCAAGTCGTTAAGGAAACACGGAATCAATTTAATTCGGGAAATCTGTTTGAAGCAAGTTAGATATAAATTCAATTTGTAAGTCTGATTTATATAAGAAGTTGTCTACCGAATTAATTGGATTCTCAGAAATGTCTTTGTTCTCGTCATTACGAGACGTTAAGTTTGAAAGTTCAGACGGTTGGCGCCTGTGCTCCATCGATAATTATAAACAAAATGTATCATAAGGAACATAAATGGGGTCTTTCGTCTACCAATTGTCCTATAATTTGATTTCAAACTATACTTTCTTCACTTGTTCAGACAGGGGATAGGAACAGAGTCCTAAATAAGGAGAACTAATTGAATCGTGAATGACAGAAAACAGTGAATAACAAGCAGTGAAAAAAAGAGAACATGCGAAAATGAAATGTGATATATTCAACAACAGTATACAAACAAGTATCATTGACAATGCCTAATAAAGTAATTTCATTTGTTTTATTGTCATTACAATTTCCCTTCCCTATCCTTTATGTAACAAAGAATTTTGTGCTCATGAGGTTTTTCATTAACTTAAACACATCGCACTGATACAGTTAAAAGCCTGGATGAGCATAAAATAAGACTGAAGAAAATGATAGGGTGCGTGTGTTGAAGTTGTGTGAAAAGTATCAGCTGAATCATCGCCATCAATGTAACTGAAAAGTTGGATTTGTTTCGTCCATTCAATACACGTATGAATGGGCACACTTTAACTCCATTAGGGTCAACTCTACAAGGACAAAGTTTCTCCTCCAAAAGCATTTTTTTTCCTTTAAGAGTAAATAGAGGATCTTACATGAGTGCTCATGTATTATTGAATTTATTAAACGAGTTGGGGGAAAAGATAAGATGCGAGGCTTTGCCGAGCATCTTATCGGTTTTCCCCAACGAGTTTAATAAATTCAATAATACATGAGCACGAATGCAAGATTCTATTTATCATATGACACTAAAATCGCATTTTATTAGCAAAATTTGCACTAAAACGTCACGATTTTGCCATTAGAAAACGCGACGTTTTAATGGACGTCGGCGTATAACGGTACGACGTAATTTGCATATTTAATCCACTAGTGGATTATCGTTTTTAATGCATGGCTTTATTACACTCTCAGATGCGACGTCATATGATAAATTCCCTTCTGTAAATGTTTCATCACGCAGGGAAGCAACTGGATTTTTTATTGGTTGATTGTTTTAGGTTTAATGGCCCTTTGAGACAGTATTTCAGTCTATGTCTGGCCGTCTCCCAGAGAGAGGGAGAAAGAAGAGAAATGATAGATGAGAGAAAAAATGTCCAAACAACCCCAAGCACAGTAGGCCCTTGCCCTACAACGTTCCAAATCAGTAGGACGCCCCGACCCTGGAAGCTATACACAGAACCATTGCACCACCCGACCACCCCAAGGAAGCAACTGGAAAGTCGCTAAAAGTGTTTCCCTTTAAAAATTTGCAAAAAAAAAACATGAGACGTTCCCATTCAGCTAAATATTATTTGCCTGAGAAAAAATTAAATTTGGATACCAAAATGTTTGTCCGCCAAACTTACACAGGAATCAACATTAAGAGACTAGCATTTGTGAGACTGTTGGTAGTCAGTGGGCAGTTCACTCAAATAGAACAATTTGTTCTGAGAGCATATTCCATTTAGAATGGCTTCATCCCTCTGTGAAAATATATACAAATTCCCCCAGGTCAGAGTGTAGTTCAATACTTTGAACACTTGAAATTACACTTAAACAATTTCAGGAAGGACAAACTCTTGGACGCATTGCAGACACCAAAGAAACGAAATTACCATGCAGATACACTATTATGTTCAACATTGAATCAACATTCATTCAACACCATAACGTCGAATCAACGTTGATTTAATTTTGATTCAGCGCTGTTTGCCTGATGAGACGCCTTCTCGGTTGTTGAAAGTCTGTTCGTGAACAATAAGGTTATGTGCAACACATTAATGTCACTCTTAATACCTAATTTATCGGTATTTTGCGTAATGTTGAATTATTAAAAGCGTAGATCCCTTTGAGGTCTTGAAACAGCATACTGTTAAAAGGCTGATAATTCATGCATAATTCAAAAACTAGCGCCCGAGTGCCCGCAGCCATCTTGTAAACAACATTAAAGACAATCCTAAAAAAGAAAAAAAACTAACGTTCTTCCCATTAATAACAGAATAGCATCCAAAGTACAGGCGTCAGCAGAACTTCATTTTCACAATGACACGAAATAAGACCAATCAGCCCAATAGACAAGAAATTTAAATCACACCAGAGTAAAAGCTAAAAGCTGTATAATTTTGCTTATAATTCTAAATTTCAAATGCAGTGCCAACACTTTTTTTTACGAAATTAGATATAACTAACGTTTTACAGATGAACAGATGAATAGAGCAATGCTTTGAAGACACTCACGGCAATTCTAACACTACTTAAGGCATTTTGGGTCGACGTAGATATGGCGCTCAGGATGGCACATCCTAATTATAACAGTCTTGCCCTTGGCTGACCTTTCAGAATCCACCCTCTCCATCAGTGTGACATTGTTCTGTCTAATTTGGATATATATTATCTAGGGTTTGAATCTGTTCCATACAGCAACATGCATTTCATTCGAAACCTGAAATTATTTGCAAATATGCCTTTTCTTCTGAGACTTCGAAAGTTTGAAATCAATAGATCACTTTGTTTACAAGGAGCGGCTGTAGCGTAGTGGATAACACACCAGACTACCAATCCAGGGATCGCAAGATCGACCCCCGCTTCTCCGGTCTTTCGGATGAAACTTTAAACCGAGGTCCCGTCTCCATATGACCTCGTTGTTGGTGGGACGTTAAACCCGAGTTCACTCACTCACTCACTCACTTTGTTTACAAGGGTGTTAATGTGAAGAAATATCTGTTGTAAAAGGTACTTTCAATACAACTTATATCTTTTATCATTTAAACGTTTTACTATTTAAACTTTAAAATGTCTTAAACAACAGGCATGGAGAGATTATCAGGCAGCATCATTTCAACACAACTTTAGCACTCGACCTTACCCTTTGATGTCGGTATCTTAATATTTTCTCTCATAGTTTAAAAGTGTTTGTTATGGCGGCGATATCATCATTTAAACAACCACAAAAAATGAATGCTACTGGGATCTAAACAAGTCCTTGTCGTCATAAATTGGTATGGATAAATAAAAAAATCAGATTATAGTAAATAGTCCCTTGGCTCAAAGATCGAATGACTTCGTGATACAAAATTCTTAACTTGTATCACAACAGAACTGAAACCCTCATAAGGCATGCGCCATCTTTATTTCAAAATAGTTTTGAGACTAAAATCACAGCTGAATATATACCTGTATAAATTACGGATATAAGGCAGGGTTCAAAATAAAGAATGGGGTTCATTTGATTATAACTAGGTATGTTTTGTATCATTTTCTCCATGAAAATAAATTGTAGTTTCGTGTTATAGCCGCTAAAGGAATATGGCTCTAATATTCTATCTCCCAAAATTACAATCCGAACATAACCTCATCCATCAACTACATGTAAACAACATGAACAATTAAGATGCATGAGTATCCCTCCATTTTTTCACCATTTATATGAAGCAAACAGGAAATCAAAGAAGTTGTCTAAAATTCAAAAACGGTTAAAAAACATGGCGGTGTACCAAACACTCTATGATATTTCTTTTGGGTGCTTTCTGCAAAATATTCATCGTTTGTTGTATGTTATATGACTGATATTGACGAAGCAGGATGAGAGCTAATCAGTGATCTGTGATTTTAACTTGCAGGCATACACTTACGTGTACAGCTTTATTCAGTCGGAGAACTATGTTGTTTTATACTTTACATTTGTTTGAAAGCCCAGAATAGAATCATCATCTAGCAACTCATTTAAGACACCATTTTCATTCGGTAAAGTTAAGATTTATATTTCAATCATAGTAGGAGCCTTGATTGTTTATTTATTATTATTATTATTATTATTATTATAATTATTATTATCTTATTATAAATTTCATATTAAACTTTTGATTTATTTTAAAATTAGGATGAATTGTGATCATTTCAATAAACTTATTAAATGGCTATACAGCAGTTGGTTTTAAAATTCTGTCTTTATTCATGGCGTCTAAATTCCTTAAAGTGCCAAGAATGAAACTAGTTCAATTTTCAAACAGAGTAGATCAAGATCAGGCGGCTTATCATAAGCCGCCTCATCTGGCTATACACAGTTTGTCCTCTAGCTTTTGAATTCTCAATATAATATGGCTTGGATAAAACATTTTTGACATTTTGCAGACGTAGGCTTTGTCTTTATGCTTATTTTGGCATTTTAAGGGTTAGTTGTCACCTTTTCCTCAGACAACTGCATGTCTCAGTAATGTAGCATCACTAACCCAGGTAGAAAAATTGTGTTTTATTTTTTAATAAATAAATGTTCATAGCCATACATGTAACTATGAATATAGGGATCCAACATGGTTTTTCATGCATTAACGTTTGCAAGGTACTGAGGGATATGTTGAAAACCGAGGCCAAAGGCTGAGGTTTTCAACATATCCCGAGGAATCTTGCAAACGTTAATGCATTGGAAAAAAAATGTTTTTATCGCTATTATTGCATAACTTCAACTATAATGCTACAAAAATAACGAAAAATGTTGGCGCACTATTTTTCGGCCTCATCGCCATAACCTTGCTGATTCCTACACGCACTATGCATGTCTATAAAAATCCTCGTTCCAGGTCATGGTCAGCTACCGTGAATGTTTGTGCACCTTTAGAAGCATTTCACAAATCATAATCATTTTCATCAAAGTTTTCACTCAATGTCGTCTGCATTTTCATTTTTACTATATCCGAAGTTGTATAACTCTCCGTTAAAGTCTTTAATGGATATCTTCAACTGCAGTCTTGTCGTCGTTTCTGTAATGACGGAGTAAATTGCCCTGCAATTTGCAAAAGAAAAGTCGCCCAGTAGGTGATTAACAGCGCGTGGAAATCGATTTTAATACATGGTTTTGTGTTCGTTAAAACATACCTATTAATAGCATCTGACACCGATATTTATGCAAAAATATTTATGTATGCCTGCTTTGATGCAAGTCATAACGATTCCAAAAATGGAATTTACAGCATAGCTTTATATGTTTTATTTATTGTTAGTATACATTCGCATAAAGTAATGTTTGCAGCTTTTAAATTCTAGTTCATTCGTTTTATTCCTAGTGAAATCCTTTTATTATCTGAAGCTAACGACTATTCTCTTTGCCCTAAACATTCAAAAAATGTTTGAACAAATAGTTTGGACCCCAAATCAAAGGATTTTAAATTTTGCTTTCCTACCTGCATTTCTGAAAATACATGTACAACAAGAAGTACTTTCAAATATGATTGTTCAAAGTTTCAATTATTTTGCTATTCCCATCAGGAAAATAGATATTCAAGTATCTATAAAACGTTTAACTTAAAAATTGCAATTCGACTCGTATGCATACATTGTATAATGTATATTTTGGAATAAAATTGCGCGCGCATTTGCATTGCAGTAAACGAAACAGTGGAATTATCAGAAAAAAAAAAAACACAGAAAAACTCCTGAAGTGGCCAAACCGAAATTTCAAGACTTTATGAGAAGTCCATCAGTTTATGTTTTACAAAGCCTGAATTATTCAACTAATTTCTTATCAGATCAGACTTTTCGCACGCGCTTAGTGGGTAGCTAAGGGTCTAACATACCTCCATGCGGACAGCGAAGACTCTGATCAGACTGGGCGGATGCCCAGGCTAATCTGAGTCTGCGCTGGGCGCACAACCACATTGTTGGTTTTCTCGTGTTGCGGCTCACATATGTGTTGAATAGCAGTGTTGCACTCTGTTTGCAGAATCTTGAAATTTTGATTTCCAGGTAAGAAAGAAACTGCGCAGTTTCAAGTTTCAAGGCATGACGATAGTTAAATATTCCGGGGATATACGGTCCAATTACACTGCGCATCCCGAAATTATTTATAACGTGACGTTCGACTGCGTTTACATAATAATAAATTGCAGGAGGCATTTAAATAAATGGAAAATATATCTTCTGGGATCAAATTTGCAATTTTTCAATTATGATACACGCAATCGCTGTGTATTAAAATTATTTCATTATACAATTTACACCACTGCAATTATTTATTGCAGTTCTGCAATAAAAGAAAATAGGCAAATTGTTTCGCCACCTATTCAGACACCTCCTTATCTATTATCAGTCATTATCAGGCGTCTTTCACAAAACAAAGTAAAAACATAGGCAGTGATCAGGAATTAATACAATCAAATCCCACATCCCGCACTGAGAACCAAAAGGGAAAGAAGCACACACACAAATTGACGAAAGGTTCACGAAAGACACGCACGGTAAATCTTTGTCAAGACATAGTTCTTGTTTATTGGGTGTACTGAAAGAGAAAAGAACTTACGGCTTAAGACCAAAATGTTATCCCTATGAAATCTTATTCAGTCCGACGCGGGTTAATAAAGAAAAAAAATCCACATTTTTCTTAAATAAATTATACATGGTCATTCAAAATAAAAAAAAAGTAGATAGATGAGAACAAAATAATACGTAATTCATCTTATAAAGCATCAGAGAAGTCTATATGCCTTATTCACTACATGTACAAGACTACTTATTTAGACAACTATGTCTGAGCATAGCGTATGGACTTGTCGAGTTGGTCACACTGACTTGCTTCGTCTTGATACTGCAATCCATCGGCCAGACTGTTCATTCAGGTACCTAGGTTTATACATATATCACCGATAAAGCAGGTCAACCTGCCAAAATTTAAAGACTGTCAAGTCCATTAGCAGTCTGGGGACTTATGGATTTCCATAACGCATATTTGTGATGGTTAACCATGCATTTTAAATGAACTGACATGATGGCTTATCATAACATAATTACTGAAATTTTTACCACAAGATGTCACTACATGTCCGAAGGATGAAACGTGATGGAAAGCCATAACGTTGGTTTCTTCTGGTGTTATGGCTGACCATAACAAAGGCTAAAAACCCCAAGTATTTTTCTGTCGCGTAACTGATGCAAAACCTTGAGTAACTCGTACGGTTAGCATCCGTTACAAAAAAGCAAGCATAGTAGACAATTTTGATCGTAACACTTTATAAAAAATTGAAAGTAAATATCTATTTTTCTTGGAAATAAAACAAGTCAAATGCACAGCAATATTTGCCTAATTTTGACCATAATTCTTCAGACATAACCAAAATAAAACTGTTAATACTGAGAATAGTTAAGGGCTGGACCAAATATTAATTTTAAGTGTAGACAGGTCAGACTGAACACTGCCAGTAGGTTAATTTGCCATTTTAGTGAGTTGGACTGAGAAATGTAAGAATTATGGCTGACCATCACAAATATGCGTGACGGAAATCCATAAGTCCCCAGACTGATTAGTCGCAAGTAAGGTAACAGTTACGTATGCCGCAAATTATATATCTATTATGAATATTTGCTGCATTGAACTCGTGGAAACACTGCCCTGCATGTTTTTGTTAAATTATCTCTTTCATTTTGTTATGATCCATGCTCAGAAATAATATGAGCCGCAACACGAGAAAACCAACAATGTCGCTGTGCGCCCAGCGCAGACTCAGATCAGCCTGGGCATCCGCCCAGTCTGATCAGAGTCTTCGCTGTCTGCATAGCAGTAGCTTAGACCCTTAGCTATCCTTTAAGTGCTTAGCGAAGAGTCTGATCAGATTGGGCAGATGCAAAGGCTAATCTGAGTCTGCGCTGGGCGCACAACCACATTGTTGGTTTTCTCGTGTCGCGGCTCATATATAGTCTTATATGTTTCTTTATTAATAGCGTGCTAGGAGGTGTTAACAATTAAGAATTATGAGTTGTGGAGCCATAAACTGAGCGTTATTTCAAATAATTTACAGCTAAATGACTTATGATGCGTATAAAGGGTACTCGGTTGTTATGCAGTTTGGAAGGAAGTAGACCATCCTTTGGATCTACAAGTCATGCCAAAGTTTTTGTTGTTGGAGTACACTATGTATGGGCCCTGCGGAATCTACAGCTGTCTGTAGGTGGAATGGATTATCAGACTGGTTGGAGTCTTCACTGTTCCCAGTTTCGTTAAGTACTCTTTTGCGTAATCCTGTTGACGCCATTTGAGATATTATTTATGTGTTTGTAAAATCTAGAGAACTTATGACATGATAGGACTAGACTACTAATGGAATCCAGCAATTTTTATTACGTCTCCTGATTAGCTCGTGACATTTTCATTGAATAAGCCTCAGTTAAAAGGTACTTTGCCGGTATTGTCAAACGGCCCACTGAATGAAGCGTGATGGATTCCTGACTCTAGTCAGAAGCTCGTCCCGTTTCCTGGAAATGGGACGAGCTTCTGACTAGAGCTAGAACTCCATCAGACTCTTCTGTGCAAAAGAAATTATTAGAATATAAACAAATCCTGACAAAAGCAGTTATTTTCAAAGACTGGTAATAAGCTACCGTGTCAGTAACATGGCTTATCCTTCGCGATTTCCAACATCGTAGTCGACATTGTAGGATCACTCATGTAATTACTAAATAGGCATTCAAATGTCGGGATGCTGATTTTTAGTGCCATTAGGAACGCAACTTTTGAGTAATGTTCCTCTGAATCACATATTTCGCATGCACATAACAATGCAGTACTGCATATGAACAAACCAATTCAACTGAGTCTGCTATTTTTATCTATTTCTTTGATGTGTTCCTGGCTTTCAGAGCATTTTCTTGCAGAATTTACTTTTTATTTTCACCAACTTTCAATAGCAGAAAGTGCAAGGCTTCCAGCCGTTCAAATTTGAAAGTTAATGCGAAAGAACAAAATGCATGAATACAAAACTAAAAAAAAAATTATTCCTTTTTTTTTTTTTTTTTTTTTTTTTTTTTGGACATTTAGGCACTTTATTGATTTATGGATTCTAGTTACATGTAGCTAATAAAAAGTCATTCAAACCTATATTTCAACCGGCTTAATGTTGCATGTGCTTTGTGATAACGAACGTCTCACTTCCAATAATTCGTGCCGGGCCGCGTGGCGCAATCGGTAGGGCACCTGACTCATAAGTCAGAGGTCCTGGGTTCGACACCCAGTCTGGCAACATGCTTTCGATTCTCCTTCCGGTGATTCAAGAAGGGCAGTTGTCAGTTACTGGCGAAAGTATTGCACTTAGTACTGGTTAACCGCTTAGGAGGTCTAAGCCTGCCCAGGAATAGTGTGGTTAGGTTAACTGACCGTCCCGACATGACCATAGCTGTTTACCGTGGACGTAATGCAACAAATCAATCAATCAATCAAATCCAATCATTTGTATGTGGAAGATCAGTGATGTGGTTTGGGAGAAACTTACTCCCAAGCTTCCTCTAAGACATATTTCTTGTTTATTGGGTGTCTTAAAACCGATTATGCAACAGTCTAGTGACCCTGCTATTTCATCAAAGGAAATACCCCAACTAACATAGGTAATAACATAACAGGATCATAAAACCATTATAGAGTGGTACCACTTTTTGGCTTACTTTACGTATCCCTCTAAAGCTCTACTATACAGAAAACGCTGTCTGTTTTGTGGCCCTGTTATGTCATTACCTATGTGAGATGGGGTATTTCCAATGATAAAATGATAGAATCACTAGACTATTGCTTAATAGGGTTATGGCACCCAATAAACAAGACTATTGCCTTTATTGAAAATCTGTGCATACGTGTGTGTATAACTGTTTCGGGTAAAGATCTAGCAGTTTGTGTTCTTACATACGCGTAGTTCAAATATATATTTTAGACAACTACTCTTGCTTATTGGGTGCCAAATTCTATAATAGAACCGTCCCGTGAAACTGCTATTTCATCAAAGGAAATACCTTATCCATCTGACATAGGTAATGGCATAATAGGGCTAAAAATGGCTCTCAGTCTAAGGTGTGTTCAATGTAGTAAAGAATAAATGTCTTTTCAGTTATCTCAAGAATGCTGATTATAATCAGCACTGACTTTGTGAATTTGATATAATTTGGAAAGTTTGGTAAGAATTTGAAAACCAAAAGAAAATTGGCAAACTTGAAAAAATTTATGCATATTCTAAATTTTCTTCGGTAAATTTGAGAGGCATTCAGTAAAAAATTGAACTATGATACAGGCAAACAATGAAACTTAACTTCGATTAGCCAGGGCACATCGGCATTTTTCTGTTTGCTTTCACAACCTACAAAATGTAATAATGCTAAAGAATGAATAAAGTCAAAATGAAAACTTATCCGTTCGGGCATAGCTTAGTTTTCGTTGTGCTGATTTGAGTATATCGTCTACACACTTGGCTAAAGGTACCTTAGAGCGCATCGCCCTCATTTGTGCCGATGAAAGCAAACATGATAAGCTGAACCTTATCATTAAAATAGACAAGTTGAAGTTTTTGTAGTAATCTAACATCGTAAATGTATCAACTTGTCAACGGTTGTTGCAGCAACTCTTTATTTTTCAGATGTTATGTTCTGAAAATAGCATTTTCTGGATAAACACTGAAAACAAATGGAAAGCATCTGCTGTATCAGAGATTCGCGTATAGACTGAGCAGCTTGAGAAACAACTGTTTTGGCAGCCGCGGACTATGCTTAGATCTGCCGACAAACCTGTGCAGTTATGGTTGAAATTCTAAAGGATGCTTCTAAAGAGACTGTCATTTGGCTCACGAATCACATAAACGTCCCGTTAGAGCAAATGTATAGCATATAGGCACCAACCATTTCACCTCGATTCGACATCATGACGTTGTATTTACACTTGCCACTGACTTCCATTAGGTAAACCATTAAGAGCAACAAGCTTCATACACTGATGAACGACAATTTATCATGTGACATTGTTATCAAGCGACGTCTAAGGTAAACGAACGTCTAGATTGGTCCAAATAACGCTCGATTGACGCTATGTTATGGCGACGGCTGTTTAACGTAATGACCGAACACGTAATGACCGAACACGTCGTTACTAAAGTTTCTTAGAGCAATATTTTGCATTTCTACACTAAATTACCACGAAAAAGGCATAGAAAGGGTCTAAAAATGAAGTGTAAATATAATTATTAAAATGTGATTCGCAGCATCCATCGTGTGTAGAAGCTAATGGTCCTTGCTAAAATTTTACAAGAAGCGCTTTGCGCTTCATAGATTTTCGCTCCTTCCACTGGCTTCGTGACACGATGAAAGCTGAAAAAATCAAATGTTAAAATACTGACGTACCGCTGGGTCGATTGTGACATAAGGCAGTACAAATACTTTATATGATGCGTTTACCTTTTCCAAGTGCCGTTGATATACAGGAATGATTCGGTTTGGACTTTGATGTATATACAGTTGTATTGACATGAAGAAGCATACTTGATGAATGTTTAATTTTGTTCAAATAAGCAGATGTGCAACATGTTGCTGATTCGATTATAACAGAAAAATGCATCTTTTAAAAGTGCTTGCTACGGAAAATCAATTAGAAGTCTTAAAAGACTGTGTGGCAAAGTTTAAGGTAAATGGACACACGTTCAGAGGAACACTCCGTTTCATTTACGTTTTCGTCTCCCTCCTTAGTAAAGGAAACAATCAAAACATTTGCTCCGAGTGTAAGAGGCTGACATAATTCTTCCGTTTAAAGGTAACAGGCCACCAGGATTTTGCCGGCTAGAAAAGCAAACAGAAACTTACACAAAAGTTGCCACCAATTGTAGAAATGGCAAAAAATGTAGATGTACTTATTCGTAGGCCACATTACAGCATGAAGCACTAAATATAAAAAGGTAAAGGTTTCCCATAGCCTAATAGCCGTAGGGGCAGTGGGGGTTAGAGACCCACTGTATCTTGGGCACAGCTGATGAAAGGCGGAGCCCATCCCTCTCCTTTCGCTGCCTTAGCCTTCCCTGATTCGAAAAAGGTACCCATTTACTGCTGGGTCGACAGAGAGAGTTTTCCAGTCATCGCATGGCGACAGTGAGCCGCGAACTCACGACCTTACGGTGACTTTCTGCACAATAGCCGAGCCACTCTAACCACTCGACTAAATATACACCTGGACAAAAGTTTAGCGCTTAGTATTTCAGTTTCACGGTGCCTCTGTTACACATCATGCAGAATAATTGCAAAATATTAAGCGACGACATAATTTAGTGACTTAGAAAGTCAATATGCATAGGTATGTGCCTGTTGACATTTTGGTCCAAACATATATTTGTTTTAAGAAAGTTGGCATCTGTAATTGTAATGCCTTTTTCTATATAAACACTGATTCTAAATTCTAATTTTCTGCTTGTTAGTTGTTTACACTCTTTATTTCCTGATGTTCCGGCCTGTGCCGGCCTTCTTCAAAGGAAAATGCAAGAAGAAATTTACTCTACATTCCTTGTGATTCTTTTCAGTCTGCTATCTTGGTTATGCCATTGTTGATTATGGCGTCACCTTAGGCGAAGTCGCAATCAACATAACGTCATTTTGGCGTACTTTACTTCAGTTTGGCGTAAAAACTGGATGGTTAGACCTGCCACCCACACATGTATGCATAATCAAAGATTAAAAAAATCCACAAGCTTTACAAAGAGAAAACACAAGGATACCTGTTTGTTTCTCTGGAGGATGCAGCTATTCAACTGCGGTCTATCGTTCAAGGAAAGAATCTGCTCCCAGGGGGACAAATTCCCTCCTTGAAGAACCAACCCCCTCTGAGAATATCAAGAACTCTTATCTGTCCCCCGTTTTTTGAGAACAGAAGCGAACCCTATCAATCTAAATTAAGTCGCGCATGTAAAAATTCATGCTACATGAGATAAGAGGCCATGTAACTGATGTATTTCATAAAAAATTTGAAGTTCAAGTATCAAAGACTACCAATTTTCCGTAATACAACTAGAAAATTGTGTCTGTAAGACACTAATGATGCCCCCGTGCAGCGCCTGTCACATGATATGTATATATCCATAAAGCACCTACAAAGAATCCATTGAAAACATAACCTGCCATGAAAAAAACTGCCCAAAATGACTAAGTTAAAAAGGCTGTGATTCTGTCAAAATTAATTCTAGACCTATCAATATGCCTCATCATATCTTCAAATATGTCCACCATATGTAGACAAGGTTTGAAAAAGATCCATTGAAAAATGTGGAGCAAGTTGATAACACAAAATCCATACCCTACAATGCAAAATTTCCCTAGAATGACTAAGTTCAAAAGGCCATAATTCTGTCAAAATTAATTCTAGTGCCATCAAAAACCCACATGCACATCTTCAATACATTCACAGCATGTATGCAAAGTTTGAAAAGGATCCATTGAAAACTGTGAGAGGAGTTGATTACACAAACTCTATACCCTACAATGCAAAAATTTGCCTAAAATGACTAAGTTCAAAAGGCCGTAATTCTGTCAAAATTAATTTTAGGTCCAACAAAAATCCACATGCACATTTTCAATATGTCCACAACATGTATGCAAGGTTTGAAAAAGATCCATTGAAAACTGTGGGAGAAGTTGATTACACAAACTCTATACCCTACAATGCAAAAATTTGCCTAAAATGACTAAGTTCAAAAGGCCGTAATTCTGTCAAAATTAATTTTAGGTCCAACAAAAATCCACATGCACATCTTCAATATGTCCACAACATGTATGCACGGTTTGAAAAAGATCCATTGAAAACTGTGGGAGGAGTTGATTACACAAACTCTATACCCTACAATGCAAAAATTTGCCTAAAATGACTAAGTTCAAAAGGCCGTAATTCTGTCAAAATTAATTCTAGGTCCAACAAAAATCCACATGCACATCTGCAATATGTCCCCAACATGTATGCAAAGTTTGAAACAGATCTATTGAAAACTGTGGGAGGAGTTGATTACACAAACTCTATACCATAAAGCGTGACGAACAGACAGACGGACGGACGGACAGACAGACGGACAGACAGACAGGGGCAAATCTTAATGCCCCCTGACTATCGTCACGGGGGCATAAAAATGATAAGACTTTATAGGAAAATTGCTCTATCGGTCATTTTCGAAACGCGTTTTGATAAGTTTGCATCCTAGGTCCGAATTTGAAATGTCATGTCGACAATTAATGTAGCACCTTACAATTTAACATTTCGTGTATGGACTTTTTTAGTTTGGTGAAGCTGAAGTTTTTGGTGATATTCTGGACACAATTCTTAAAAGGGTCGAAAATTGTTATTGAAATACAGTGGTCTTAACCTTTGGCACTGTGTATCCAAACAACTGCTGAGTTTCAAAATTCTAGCGCCTCGGCATCTTCTGTTAACTTTATAGTCAGGACGCTGAAATTCAAAAAGGGCCTATTTTTCGAGTTTAATGCCCCGACAATTCGAAAGGATGAATTTGGTATATTATGAAAGTTTATCATCCCAACTTTAACTTAGGGTATGACGTGGTCCTGAAAAGTGGATCCAGGATGTGAAATAAGGGGAGATAACTGGGTACCCGAAAGAAATGCTAAAAATAATCGACTGCCTTTCTCCTTATTTTTATGTCATTTGAAGCGGAGCTTCAAGCAAACAACATAAGTTTTAGAAGAAGCCTATTATACTGCTAACGACTGATACTTATTAGCTTTCTATCTCATTTTGGCTTAAGCCCGTAACATTCGGTTATAGACGTTACATATGAGAATATTCCCAAAATGTAAATAAATTAAAGCAGAATCATTTTGTTTTCTTTTGCTAGTATAAACTCCGTTAGAATCATCTTTAAATATTAGAAGAATTACAGCCTGCTTGAGTCCTTGTCATTTGCCTATGCTACTACTTGAATTAACGTAAAATTAACGTAGATAACATTTATACGAAACGTGTTCCATTACATCACAGCTAATCAGCAACCTTCACCAACCCACAGGAAACTCTCATAAATACGGTATTCAGACATTTTAAGAAATATTGTTGACAGAAGTTTGTCGCTATTTTCACCAAGCAGTTTAAGGCCCTCGCAAGCTGCGTTTTATACGTGAAACAGAAAAGAGAGTTGTTATGTGTTAAAAGACTTGACAAATACTGAACAAACAGTCTTTTTTGCTATTTCTTTCTTCATTGTTATTTATAGTGGTGTCAGTCAAGTGACAATCAAACATCATCGTTCTTTTTAATATAAATAAATATAAAATTAGGGAATTACTAGTAATTTACACTGCAAAACCTGCTGTTACATTGAATATTGAAAAAAATCGGTTCATAGAGCATAGAAATTGAAAGACTACAGAAAGGTGAGAAAATTAAAATACACATCGGAATTTAATGACATGAGGCACAGAAAAATAAAAGATAAGCATCTGCTTACAAAGTACGCATTCTTTTCTGAGACTTGCATGGAGGTATTTTTTCCCATAGAAGTGAAAGTTTCAGTTAAAATCAAGAAACAGCCCAATTATATCAATAAATTACGATATTTCATTGCATTGACCTTTTTGGTCAATTTTTAAAGTCCCTAAAGACGGTGATACATCATGCGCTTGGAAGTACAACATCGGAAACATGTAAACTTATTATTTTATGTTACTGCTAATCAAAATTTTCAATTTTGTAATATTTTGAGTGCAGATAATACCATGTAAGAATAATGTGGTAAATATTGTGAATTACCCGTCCCGTTACCATAAACATTGACAAAACTCTTGAATAGACTGAAGATGGGCAATCGTATAAGTTACGGTATTTTTCTTCTTTCGTTAAATCGTCACAACAAGAATATTTTTAATGTTTTGCCTTATAACTGATGAGAGCGCTACAAACCGGTAACGTTTATAACATTTCAGCAAGTAAACCTTGGTACTTAATTAGAACACTGACAGTTTCTTTAAATGGATACGTAATTAGCGGTCGAATACGCTATTTAAGTTCAATTTTGAGACTTTGTTTTAGATTTAAGTTGAGATGGAATGAAGTATCATAATATTTCAGCTATAAAAGCTTTTGTGCTTCATTGTTGCGATTTTATGCTCAATAATGATGAAAGTATACAGTTTAAATACACATGATAAGTTAATTTTAAAGACTGAGGGCTTGAGGCATGCAGACATTAAAAGCAGCTTATTCACAAACAAATATTATCATTTGGTACAGAATGAAAAAATGTTCAAATTACAATTATGTAACGCATTATAACTTCTATTCAGATACATGCCAAACAGATGAAAGTTAAATACCTCTAACAATCTCGGTTTCTTATTTATTTATTTCCATGGTGGCATGTGCACCACTACTTTTAAATATAATCAACGGCTGTAGCATCTATGGCTATCTATTCTTTATATATCGAAGTTTTCCGGCATATGTTAGATTTCTTAGAAAATAAGTTTTAATAAGTATTCACCTGGTATAGCCAGTGCAGCACATATTGATTCAAAATGTTTCAAGCAGTTAAGTCTACGATAGGCAATATTTTAGGTTGAGTAATTATACTAGATGTTTAGTAAGAATCTTTCATTTTGCTTATTTATTCGGATACTGAATTCTGTGCTGATGCTTTTATTTCTTCTGTTATATACGTGATATACATATGATGACTGTTGACTGAGCCGTTTAAAACTTCATTTTTCGTTGCGTATTCAAATATCTAAAAACATCCATGTTTATGACGCAACGCCTACGTGTTTTTGCTGCATCAGAAGGAAGTGTGAGGTTGTGCGAATAAAACTGGTTAAAGCCCCTGGTAGATTATGTTCAACTGTCTATACCAATATGAAATCTTCTACATGCGAATCCCATTGATTGGTTTTCTTGCCTTGTGGTCGCCTATATAGCTGTCCTATGTGCTTTCTATTTTGTCTTGTGGTTTAAAATAGAAAATAGGTAAAATTAGATGTATTAAATATTTGAATCTATTTTGTATTTTTTTTTGTGCTTACTTATGTAAAGTTCCTCTGTGTTGGAATGGAGTGTCTGTTACCAAAGATGTGCTGTTCCGTTAGGTCGTATGCATGTTTCCCATTTTCTTTCGGTGTCTTGGGTGGGCTGTGTTTTGTAATTGTGGCCTTTCCTGGGTAATTCTATTTACATTTTTCTATGTGCGTTTTCTACAGATCATATAAGTAAACTTAGAGTCTGCAGGCATATCTAATAAATACACTGTAAGAAAAATAACAAGAAACAAATTAAGATAGTCAACATGAAAACGAGTTTTATTCTCTGGAGAGACGTACGAACTTGCAAAATAACGCTGTTCACAATGGTTTTAACCACCTACTGGAGGAAACAGTGATCCCACAACTCTGCTAATATCTACCATATGCACATTACTAAATAGCTTCTTTTGATATCTAAGTAATTTACGTTGTAATTACTCTTCAAACCGTGACGTTTGGTTATTGTTTGAACATAAATTTGAATGCCGTTAATTTTACCGCCTGTCAGTAAGTGCAAATATTCGTTAGTACATTGTCTTTTTCAATTTTGATACTTCCATCACAACATTAGTGCCAATCCAACTTTACATATTTACAGATGTCAAAATACTTCATTTACACACTAAATACCAATGACATGATGTATAAAACTTCATTTCTTTAAAGTACTATAATAGCTTTTAAGACAAGGGAAAATGCAGAGTTTAAAAGCACTATTTTCAAAAACATATTTGAACGACGAAATGATTTAAAGTTGAAATATTATTTCATCTTATTTATTATTTTCGTTTCATGGGTAACATATATAATTTGTACTATTTGCTATAAAAAGCTTTTCGAACCTTTTAATACAACTTATAGTAACTATACTCTAATGCAGTAAAACAAATAAGATCCTGTTTTTGTATTGCACATCTTTATATATCTTCTGAATCGTCTTCATTCATTATTCTTTTTAACAAAATTATATTAAGTAACGTATGTAACGATCAAGCTGTAACAGACAAACGCCAGTGATAATGTGAATGCGTAAGTTGTCGAAAGTCTTTGCATACCCAGAAGTGGTTGGGCTGGTTTTCTTTATTAAAACTGCACAGCACGGGGAAAATTCAAATTGAAATTCAAATTGAAATGAACGTCTGAGGAAAACGGGATCCATGGCGGTGGATAGACTCAAAAGAGAAATGTTTTTTGAAGTACAGAGTACAGTGTCATTATCATTGGATATTTTGCGAGTCAGCTGCCCTATAATTCTATGAGCATTTTGATGAGAATCTGAAAGACTGAAATTTAGTACCTGCAAACACCAACAGTTAGTAGGATGAATTATCCTTGTGTAAATATGAGTATACACCGGTTTTCTTAATATTTTAAGCATGCATTTTGTAAATTATTGCAGAAACTGATACTTTGCACACAAATACGTCATTTCATGAATGAATCAGAAAGCTTTAGTGCACTTCTAAATGGACAGAATTATCGCGTTTTAATTTTGAGCAAATTAAGGTTTAAAAGGGGTAGGGATAGAAAGGGGTAATTAAAAGCACGGGATCCTATTTCAGTGACCACATCATACCCTATCATAAAGCCCAAATGTTGTGCTTATCAAATTTGGTAAAAATATCCTTTCGAATCGCCGGGGCATTTAAGTTGTATTTTTTCGGCTTCAGCGTCCTGACTATTATAACATCGGATAAAAACAATGATGACACACTTTTTGTCATGACAGAAGTCCTATATATCAGTTATATCTGCTATTTACTTCACCATTAATTGTGCTAAATTTTTAGCGAGGAGCATATTATCGTACATCATACATAGCATCTACAGGCATTATACTTTTCGATAATGTCACACTATTGCACGTTTTAAGATGGTATAATTGCAGCTAACCCAGCCGACACATGACGTCGTACTGAGGGCGAGTTGACGTTATTTCAAAAGTTGCATCCACGTCAATACGACGCAG
This sequence comes from Ctena decussata, assembly GCA_963989385.1. Taxonomy (NCBI): domain Eukaryota; kingdom Metazoa; phylum Mollusca; class Bivalvia; order Lucinida; family Lucinidae; genus Ctena; species Ctena decussata. Next base: position 74,394,932 of record OZ022498.1, on the reverse strand, counting down.
TGTGCCTGCTGAGAAATGACTATCGTATCATCGCACTTGCGGAAACAATATGTGAGACTGTGTTACCACGAATATAAAGCAACTGATGACACTGTTATCTGTGTCATTTTATTTTATTCATTTATTCCTTTTTAACATCATGGTACATGTAAATGATCGAAATTTTCAAGTAGTACCTTGTCTCTCAGCAAAGTTCAGAAATCTCACTTATCTTCAGCTCACAAAAAATGTATGCTATCTTACCTTTATGCAAGGGCATGCAATTCTAATCCGAAAGATTAACAATATTAGGCTCCTACCTTCGACGTTTTATCGACGTGGGTTAGGATTTGAGATATTTGACTATTACTTTGTTTCAGTTATTCGCAACATCTAATTGAAAGAAACCATTACTAATCATGCCAATAGAGCGCATTTTCTAGGTTTCTTAACCCATTTCAATTTACGAGAGAAAAAAAGAGACAAAGAAAAAAAATACCAGAATTTGCGGAATCGAACATGAATGCAGTAATTGTAGGCGTCATCTGCATTATGCAACTGAATCAACTTAAGCAGCTGTTTGTAACATTTATAGAAACAGGCCTAAGGTATAACTAGTTACCAATTCCTCGCTGTAATTATATGAACCTGATCGCTAGCATCGTTTATTTATATTAATATGCTCTAAGTGGTATAGATCGCCGACGGTATTTTGGACGCTCAACAAACAATAACATAAACACCCACAGGTGAAACAGGTATATGGACTCGTCCAAAGGTAAAAGTTAGTCAAGTTTGTCTACTTATATATCAAAAACATAATTGTCACTATACAAGCAGTGGCGGAAAGGATACAGCACGGCAGTTAATAGGTTTCAATAGTATCGTGATGGGCTCGAGTTTCACCATTTTTTTTCTTTTCTTTTTTTTTTTTGCATCTAATATGATAATGGTTATTCACAAATGTCTTGATTTCTTCGTGCAAATTTTACTACGGTGAGTATTAAATGAGTAGTATATAAGAAAGTTTCCAAATGAACATTTCGAACTTTTACTTGCTGTTAGAAAGACATCTTATATCAAAATGAGTGACCACAAAATTATCAGTCGTACAAAATGTTTTGAAGGTTTCCATGATATATATTCTTCGCGTAATTGAGTGGCGTCGCGAAGACGGTACATTATGACATATAAGAACAGTGAACACTGATCAGCCTGCGCACTGACTAGCCTATTCTGATTTTTTTCATGAAACATAAAATAATTAAAAGAAAAATTATAAAAGATAACTCATTAAAAATAAATAAAAAGATGTGTATATATAAAAATTAACATACACAGTTGAGTAGCCCAAAAAAAAAAAAAAAAAAAAAAAAAAAAAAAGATAGATAGAATGGGACTCGAACCTATGCCCACAAGAGGCAACGAGTCAAAAGTATCAAGAATGCAGTGCTGTATCCACTGCGCCAGTCGAACGATTACATTAAGTTATATGCATGCTGGAGCTTAAATCATTATCATTTTTACATTATTATACCTGAAACACCTAAATCATAGTAAAATGGACTAGGCCCATATTCGATAACGCCATATAATAAACTTCGATCTATATAGACCAAGGTGTTTGTTTTGTCCGAAATATTCGGTTACTTCAACCATTTCTACAGTGGTATAAAACTTATTTCCATTTTTCCTTCCACGGAAAGATTTTTAACACACGTGACAACAGTGCAGTCCCTGATTAGACTGCTTTTTAAAAGCAGTCTGATCAGGGTCTTCACTGTTTGATTATGCCCAACTGTTTGAACATTTAGAGTAAATATGGGGTTGCCAAGTGTTTTTCTTACAATTATATGTATCATGTTGAACTAAACAGCCCTGCATCTACTATTCCATGTATTCTGCTCATGGGTATCTTGTATCAATCAGTGCTGTGAGGTCATTTTAATCAGAACCTCTAACGAAGGATTCCGGTACACCTGACCGACTTATATATCTCCAGCTTAAAGCATATCTGAATATTTTGCAATTTAGAACAAGCTTGACCCGAAGTAGGTCTTGTTCAGCTGCTCCCTAAACGGAATCAGAGAGGCGCATTGCTTAAAATGAGACTAAATATGTGCCGGATTTAATCCAATGAAATGCCCTGGCACTAGTAACAGTAGTCTAGCCATATTGCAACAGCTGCAAAAAGGCCGCAAGACTGCATAAAAACCTCATGAACTTACAATGTGAATCGCAACATGAAAATCCAACAAAGTGGCATGTGCGCCTAGCTAAGACTCAGATCAACTTGGGCGTTCGCCCAGTCTAATCAGAGTCTTAGCTGTGCTCTTTAAGCGTAGCTAAGCGTCTAACCTACCTCCATGCCAACAGCAAAGCCTCTAATTAGACTGGGAGGATGCCCAGGATGATCTGATTCTTTGGTGGGTACACATGCCACTTTGTTGGTTTTGTTGTGTTGCGGCTTATGTGAGCTCTAGCTCGTGGATATGTTGTATTACGTATACACGCCTGCAACTGTTGCACATTTCTGCAAGCAACGGTTATACAAATACAAATCACCGTCTTAACAGTCCGTTGGAGACCACATATGCGCAGTCGCAAACGCTAAAATTCTCTACGTTACTGTATCTGATGTCACGGAGAATGAGAACACTTTCGGAATAGACAATGCCGCAATTGTTGTTATTGTTGACATAAATACTGCTCGTCTCGGCTCACCTCCTGACGGAATAAAACACTTAAAAAGTATTAGTTCACCAAGTCTGAAATGGCTAATACTTTCACTACTCTATGTTATACATATAGAATGATTTCACGAGTATTTAGGATACCCTTCGAGGGGGCGTAGCCCCCGAGAAGGGTATCCTAAATATGAGTGACATCATTCTATATGTATTTTGTATCATGGCAGCCAATCACATTTGTCTATTTTGAATTAAAACAGCTCTTATCCAGTCTTTAATGAAGAGTGGCATATCTACTGTAATTATATCTCCTACAGCTGTATTGTTCTTGACCTGAAGGTCAAATAAATCACCTGGCAATTATAAATTCCAGCACAGCATCAACTGAAAATAACATAAAATTTAGTATGTCTGCATATTCTGTTGAATTTATATTACTTGACAGAAATGATGATTTTTCAACACACCGATTTTACAACCAATATCTTAAGAATGGCAAATAGAGCAGTCTTAGAGGGCATTTACTTCTGCTTATTCAGCTGCCTAATCTGGGTCTTTACTGTTTGCCACAATACTTAGGGTCCATACGGTAGAGTTTGGTGCTACAAGATAAATTGTCTCTGTAATCTTAGATATGGCCTTGTTCCTTCTTTGAATGAAAATTAAATCGAGCTGTGCTCAATAAAATAGGTCTTCAGCCATGTGTAAACTGTAAACGCTTGGATCAGTTTGCAGTCTGATCAGTCTTTGATTTTGGCAATGCAGATCCCTCAGGTTCACTACCTTGTTGATAGAACACTGATCAGATTGAGCGGACGCAAAGGATTATCAAAATATATTTTTTCTTTGCAAATGCTCAAAGACCCTTTTCGTCCTAGTGCTGCTCAGTTGTTCAATATAAATCAGACTTGACAGAACCGTGCAATAACTAAGCCGTGCAGTATATCTGTGATATCCGCACAGTTATCCTGATATCCGCACAGTTATCCAGGTACACTTCAGTGTAAAATGAATGCAAAGTTTAGCTCCGCCTACCCCAGAATTGTCTTACAGTGCAAGTTAACAAAGTTAATGAACAGGCGACTTCAAAGGAAAACACAGAAAGCCATGATACAATTTCAGTTAGTCTATCTCTATTTACATTCCAAAACATTTTCTCTTTTTTACCCTGCCTTCTCAACAGGTATTCTTAAAGCAGAAACCGCCTTGGCGGCTGCCCAGGCTGATCTGAATCTTTGCTGGGCACATTTGCCAATTTTTTTTCGTGTAGCGGCTCATTTGGAGGTGTGCCCATACACCTCAAAATGTAAGTGGTTGTTTTCGATAAAATATATGTACATGTACCTTGGGTGGATAGCATTGAAACATCCTGGTACGGGAAAGAAAGATTCATAAGTTCTAGCAAAACGTGTGACTTACTGCTTTGTAAGATTTTATGTAATTGCTGAATCAGTGCTTCAAACCATCACTTTCCGTCATTAGTACTTCTCCTGAAATCACAGAAACAACAAAATGTATCGTCTAAAAGCGATCCATGAGTAAACATAACGTCCAAACAACGTTGTGTGTCTACTGAAAAAAATATATAAAAAGCAAAAATGTACAAGTTACTATTTTTCATTTTAGCACCAAATTTGGTATGGATATGCTTATAGTAGTTACCCTATTGGACATACAAACGTTTGTTGAAATATCAAAATAATGAAAACGACGAGTTCTCGGACTAATGAAAAGATACTGCATTGTTTGAGCCACATCATATGCTTTACAACAATGTGGCTTTGGTGACAAGCAAAGGCTCTGATCAGACTGCACTTAGATATAGTCTGATCAGAGACTTGGTTGTCACATAAGTATTCTACACTATATAAAGCCACTGAGCCAACGATAAGGTCTTTGACTACGCCATGTAAATGAGTAGGCTACATGTATTCTGACTACCGCATGACAAAATTGTCACACTGTTGGAAGTCACATGATGTGGCTCGATTTTGACTTATGACTTTCATGTACTTCTGTAAATCTGAATATATTTTCGTCATCAATGCATATAAGAGACAACAAAATGCAGTAAACTGAAAATCTTTTTCTCTCTCAATGAAGATCTTCATTTCAGTAATGCTTAAAAAGAAAACGAAATGAGAAGACTCAGACCTGGCTGTTATATTCAACCGCTGGACGCAGTGCGATTCTACTTGTAACAACGGACTTCCCTAACGGTCACCATGGTATGCAACATATTTAATACTTGCAATCAAAGTATGGACTAGCGATGGACTAGCGCACCTTCAGTTTAATGACGGTTTTATGTTTTGGTTAATTAATTTGCAAAGACAGTTTTTCCAGTTTATTCTGATTCATAACCAGTCACTCTCGAGAGAATTTGCAAAGTTCATTAATTATTGAGTAGAATACGAGATAATAAACGTCTGTGTAAATAAAACATCATTAATATGTGTAACTAGATTAACGGCGATATTATCTCACTCCGAACACAAATCTGGTGTCTCCCTATCTCTTGGGAATAGAAAAATAAGATTACTTGCGAAGATTGTCCCAGTAATTGAAACAATAAACAGTTGTCGCATATATTTCCGCCTGTATATTATTAAGTCCCCAGAGAACCTACAGCTCCGACTATATCAGAGTTATATTTATGGGTCTGCTCTGCAGAGCACAGCCTTCGGGAACTTGACGACGGCACGACGTCGTATTGACGTGATAACGTCGCATCGCATAAATACGACGTCATAAGTATTAATAGTATCAAAAATACTGCAAAACTGTATGCATAGGTCTCCCTTGACAATATGAACCTCCATATACTTGACTATGTAAAGGAATCGAGGATTTAGTGACCAGTGATTCCAGATTTTATCGTGTTTGGTGTATGTCTGTTCCTTGGCATCTTCAACAGAATTTCAAATTAAATAAATGAGCCGCGACACGACAATACCAACAATGTGGTTGTGCGCCCAGCGCAGACTCAGATCAGCCTGGGCGTCCGCCCAGTCTGATCAGAGTCTTCGCTGTCCGCATGAAGGTAGCTTAGACCCTTAACTACCCTTTGAGCACTTAACAATGCGTCTGACCACACTGGGCAAATGTCCAGGCTGATCTGAGTCTGCGCTGGGCGCACAACCACATTGTTGGTTTTGTCGTGTCGCGGCTCAAATGCAATAGGTTATAAGAAGTGGTATCTAGATTACACCTGTAAACATGGGCTAAAAATGAGTGCCTGTGTATCTGAAACTTTTGGATTTGTTAATGCCTCTCTTATTACGCGTTCGGACTGATGATTTTGGTACCTTGACCCCTTTTACTTTTGTTTACTCTGTTCTTGAACTATTATTCAATGAGCAACACTGGTAACATGCTATAGCACTGGTTTAAGAAGAACTCTGTTTTGAAATGACTCTTTATGGGTTTATAGCTTCAAAATAACTAGCTAATATCGAAAAAGCTACTGTGAAGTATACCTAGATTTTTGTGGCCTTAACACAGCACTTTGCACCCGCTCATTCAAGCTATAATGGAGACAATCAAAAAGTTATGCAACCTTTTACAGTTGACTGTTGTTATCTTAAACACAGGCTCTTATATCAAAAAATATACATGTAGTTTGGATACATTCCCTGTTTTCTTCACATTTTCACTTCCGATATATCAAACTTTTAGTATCTCTTATCAAATTTTCTGGGAATAGAAAATTTACTTTGCGATACCAGTAGTTTGAGATAAAATTCGTTTTTGACATATGAAGTGAGTATACAATTAAATCTATCACTTTTACCTTCGTCTTGACACTTTCATTAATATCAATGAATGTTGCTTTTACGAAACACAACAAAGGTCTAATACTTGCAAAAATGGGGCCCATAAAGGGACATATTCCATTTTATTACAGCGTTTTAGTAGTGTCCATAATCTATTCCAGCTTCAAAAGCATATGTTATATAAATATCACGCACTTCAATTCACTGTCGATGTCCATATTTGTATTTGTTAAAATTTTTAAAAGACTTTATTTATATATTTATATCCAATTTTCAGGCAGGCCGTTTATACTTTGATTTTTCATGTAACAATTGACTTTTGTTTATCTTTAGCTGCGTACGTTCCGTTGCGTATTGTTAATTCGAATTCACTGGGGCAAAATTAGAATTTTAAATGGATATTTCAGTAATTGCAGTCGGTAATTGGAGACGAAAATGAACATTAAGTACTTGTGCCGGAACTATTTCTATCTGGAGACTAGGAAAAGTGTTTGAACTTAAATGTTTCATTATTGATAGGCATTAGCAGAGAAACTAGGGCTAGTGTCAGAAAATACAATACGTGATATGGTTTGATTCGTCCAGAAGAAAATTTGAGTGGCGACACGAGAAAACCAACAAAGTGGTTGTGCGCCTAAGGACACACAGCCACTTTGTTGGTTTTCTCGTAGCCGCGACAGGACAAAACAAAAAAGGTGGTTGTGCGCCCAGCGCAGTCTGTGCTGGGCACACAGCCACTTTGTTGGTTTTCTCGTGTCGCGGCTCATTTGTTAAGTATATGCGAGCTCTACACCCAGCCTAGCTTAAGTTATCAGGAAGGCATGCCTATGAAAATTCAGGTTACTGACATTGCAAGGAACAGAAAAAACTATGTTAAGCTGGCAAAACACTTTACGATTATTCGAATGAATTGGACTTAAATAATAACACATGTAAAAATAATGAATGTATATTGCCATAAAATGACCCCTTCGATGAAGATGTATACTGTCCTAGTTAACCTTTCTTGTCAACGGTTGCGCTACGATAAATAGGTACTCTCAAACATGTCAAATAATGTTCCCCCACTTACAACAGACATGACGTGCAACGCATCATTTGGGCTCTTAAGAGCATTTGGGTGTAAAAGATAAAGGTTTCCCATAGCCTAATAGCCGTAGGGACAGTGGGGGTTAGAGACTGTATCTTGAGCACAGCTGATGAAAGGCGGAGCCCATCCCTCTCCTTTCGCTGCCTTATCCTTCCCTGATACGAAAAAGGTACCAATTTACTGCTGGGTCGACAGCGAGAGTTTTCCAGTCATCGGATGGCGACGGTGAGCCACGAACTCACGACCTTCCGGTGACTTTCTGCACAATAGCCGAGCCACATTTGGGTGTGCATGTACTCAAATTATATTCCCCTCACTTACAATTGACATGATGTGCAACGAATCATTTGGGCTCTTAATAGCATGTGCATGTACTACGTTTGAATTAAGAAAGATTCAGGATGATGCCGATAGCATCTGGCTTAGAACGTATTGAATTGGACTAAATTAATAGACAAATAAATAGTTGTTTCAAGTAATTTTATAATACTGCATATGCACATATTCGAAAAAAATGTGTTGCTGTTAGCAATTCCGCAGCACTCTGATGTGAACAAGTGAGCCGCTGGTGATGTGCCTTGTGGCAGTCAAAAGGCTGCCCGTACATCATCATAGTGTACTTTTTTGTGGAAGGGGGGGGGGGGCTTTGGTATCATTGGGCTCATTCTGATTCAGTTTGAAAATAGGATTCTGCTGAAGCGGTGTTAGCGGACGTGTGCTGTGTTGCAACATTCCATTTCTTCACATGAACAGACCCATTTAAACCGAGTCTGCTGTGTTTCGTTCCCTTGATGTTTTCAAGTAATTTTATAATACTGCATATGCACATATTCGAAAAAAATTTGTTGCTGTTAGCAATTCCGCAGCACCCTGATGTGAACAAGTGAGCCGCTGGTGATGTGCCTTGTGGCAGTCAAAAGGCTGCCCGTACATCATCATAGTGTACTTTTTTGTGGAAGGGGGGGGGGGGGGGGCTTTGGTATCATTGGGCTCATATTGATTCAGTTTGAAAATAGGATTCTGCTGAAGCCGGTGTTAGCGGACGTGTGCTGTGTTGCAACATTCCATTTCTTCACATGAACAGACCCATTTAAACCGAGTCTGCTGTGTTTCGTTCCCTTGATGTTTTCTTTGCGTCCAGAGGATCTTTCCCAAGATTTTTCCTCATTTCCGAAAAAAAAATCCTTCTCTAAACACCAGTCATTTGAGAGCAGTTACACCTTTAGGGCCTCTCTGCTGCGTTGTTCATCAGACATGGTAATTCAGTCATTTAATCATGCTTGAAATTAACAAGACTTAATCTTGCCCTAATATATCCATAGCCATAAATTACCTAAGTTGGTGTAACTTTACCTGTCCGTGTTCTGTAATGTTATGCATTTGGTTTCCTGATAAAACATTATGTGACCGCTGCAGAGCAAACAATCCAGTAGTCATATGCCGTCAAAATGGCGTCGTAATTACGTTGATGCGACGTCATCACGTCGCATCGACGTCAATCCGACGTCTTTCGACGTCACGTGCCTGATGGGAGTAGAAAATGCACATTGCAATTATGGTAGTTCTATCGTCACTTATGGCAAGCCAAGTGCACAATAAGTCTACAAACATAGGTTTGAAAATTACAAACCTATGTTTGAACTCTAACCCAGGTTTGAAATTCTCTAACATAGGTTTTTAAAGTTCTAACATAGGTTTTAAAAAAGACATTCTAAAACCAGTGATAAAACTTTCTAACCTTAGTTCGAAACAAATTATGTTTGCTAAGTGCAAAATAAGTCTTCAAGCATAGGTTTGTAAATTACAAACACGAGTTTTTACTCAAACCTATGTTTGAAAATTACAATCATAGGTTTGTGATTTCATCATGGGATTAAAAATCTCTATCATAGGTTTCAGAATCTGACATTTTAAAACTTGTGAGTTAACTTTCAAACATAAGTTTGAACAAAATTATGAATGTCAGGTGCACAATAAGTCTACAAACACAGGTTAATAAATCTCAGTCATGTGTTTTGAGTTCGAACATAGGTTTTAAATTAACAATCACAGGTTTTCTGAAACCTATGATAGAGATTCTAAATCCCATGATAGAAAAAACATAAACCTATGATAGTGATTTTCAAACATAGGTTTGAGTAAAAACCAGTGTTTGTAATCTACAAACCTATGTTTGTAGACTTATTGTGCACTTAGCAAGCATAATTTGTTTCGAACCTAGGTTAGAAGGTTATATCATAGGATTTAGAATGTCTTTTTTTTTTTTAAAAAAAAACTATGATAGAACTTTACAAACCTATGTTAGAACTTTAAAAACCTATGTTAGAGAATTCCAAACCTGGGATAGAAGTTCAAACATAGGTTTGTAATTTTCAAACCTATGTTTGAAGACTTATTGTGCACTTGGCTTGCCATAGTCACTGACATTGAACTCCTATTGAATCCCTCACGGTTATTTGTCAGTAAATCGTTGGTTCTTTTTATGTTATTTTAGTTGTAATAGTCCACCACTGACTTAAAAGAACTAGAGAAGACTTTGTCAGGTTTATATCAATGTGCTTGCGTATGTGAAACCCACCATTGACTAGTACAAATGCCAACGTATCCTTCAAATATACTTGCAAGCCGATTTCAACACGGCGAAAATAATGTTGTAATGTTGAGTTTACCTCACGCATACTGCTTTTAGCCTCTGCAATAAATATAAGCGTTCCATTCTTCATGTCGATCAGAAAAAACGGCAATAGCATTTCCATGGTCTTCTTTTCTTAAAAGCTGACACTGAAGACATTTATTGCATCATTATACACTAAACTTGCAATCATTATTAATTAGACGTTGGCTGGTTGTTTTAGGTTTAAAGGCCCTTTGAGACAGTATTTCAGCGTACATCGGACCGTCTCCCAAATAGAGAAAGAAAGAAAAGACTGAAAAGTGAAAGCAAAAATATCCAAACAAGGCCCACCCACACCTACTGCAAACACAGTAGGCCCTTGTCCCACTATTATCCAAATAAGAAAAACGCCCATGCACTGAAAGTTACCCAGCACCATCGCCCGACCCGACCAACCCCTTATTTAGCCGTAAACCTGCTGCAGATGAACATGCAAACATTGTAGGCCTGGGTCAAACTTAAACCAAATAATCTCATAATCACTGGGTTTGACCATCCTTAAACTGATTTGTATAGCTATAGCTATCCTATATTGGCTGTCTCACAAGGGCTTTAAAAGCTCCGGCTTTAGACAATGTCAAACTTTTAATTAAAACAGGTGCATGATAACATGCAAAATATGAAACTGAAAACCAGTGCATGCGTTCTAATTAGCTGCCAAACTCCCCAGGCCCCGAGGTTATAAAACTTTTTTCGTGCTCAACTCAGCTGAGCATGAAATTGTCTCTGCTGATAAATATGAAAATGCCAACTAATGTTGGCATTTTCATATTGATAAGCAGAGAAAATTACATCCTCAGCTAAACTGAGCAAGAAAACAACTGTACTTATTAATAATTTGCTATTTATTAGCAGATAAAATTTCATGCTCAGCTGAGTTGAGCATGAAAAAAGTTTTATAACCTCGGGGCCAGGATTGCCTCACTCATTTCTTCAAATAGTGCAGTACGGTGAAGCGAATGTGTCCTAAAATTTTCGGTGTTGAGGCGATCTGCTAGGACAAGGGACCGAGATAACTGAAACACGTGCAGAATCGGGAGATTCTTCTTCACTATCCGCTATAGGGTCGAGTCGGATAACTTCGGACAGCGGGTAAATTCGGACATACCACTGCAAACAGTGAAAATCCAAATGAGACGACTCATCAGGATTTTCACTGTTGCCCAGTTATTTTTTTTTAATTCCAAACAACTGTCATATAAAGGAAACAATGTCACTGTCCGAATTTACCTGCTGTCCGAATTTACTCGACTTGACCCTATTATCTTTCTCCTCTATCTAGGACGGGCTCTTAAACCAATGCTTATCAATCAAGCAAAGCTAAGAGACCAACACCACTGAAAAAGCGTGAAAACTCAAGTCATCGTAAACCAGAACAGCCTCTGAATCGGAAGTACTATCAGAAATCAGATTAATGGTATCACAAGATGACACAAAACTTCGATGTTAATGTCAAACTCAATTGATGATGCCACTACAACAACCCTCCCACACAAGAAAACACGCAATCATCTCATTTCTCATTTACGATCAAATTTACGTGAACATATTAACCCTTTCCGATCCAAATTATATTCTGAAGAGAGATACTCTTGAAGCAAAGAAACTCTCACAGAAACAAAAATAGCAGATGGATGGATGACATGCGATTTTACGCCATGTTTAAAAGTAATTCAGTCATATCAGGACGATGGATGGGTGATAATGAAAGCCTGTGTGCAATAGAATCCCGTTTTTAATTGAAAAGATTCCTGTCTACAGCGGGACTTTGTGATCATAAAATCGAACTGGTGACATCACAAAACCGTATCCACAATTTGATATCACAAAATCTATTTAATGGTATTACTAAATCGGCTTTGTGATATCACAAATTTCATTTTGTGGTACATGTATCACTAACTCATTCCTATTTAGTGATATTGCATAATAATATGTGAAATCACAAAATAATTTTGTGATATCACATGTTCGAAATGGTGACATCACAAAATCGATATAATGATATCTCAAGAAGGGGATTTACAGTAAAACGGCACCTCATAATTATATGAGCCGCGACATGACAAAACCAACAATGTGGTTGTGCGTCCAGTCCAGACTCAGATCAGCCTGGGCATCCGCCCAGTCTGATCAGAGTCTTCGCTGTCCGCATGGAGGTAGCTTAGTCCATTGGCTACCCTTTAAGCGCTTAGCGAAGAGTCTGATCACACTGGGCAAATGCCCAGGCTGATCTGAATCTGCGCTGGGCGCACGACCACATTGTTGGTTTTCTCGTGTCGCGGCTCATATGTCTCTTCCAACAGTTATATGGTGTCCTTGTGATGAGAATGAAATAGTTCAAAAGTGAGAAATTAATCAATTACTGGTAGAGGTCTTATTTTAGGCGAAAGTGGTAACTATCAAAATTTCCTTTCTTAATGGCAAACACTCATCAGTACATCTTATTTGGTCAAAGTTAATGTTTTGCTGAGAAATTCGGTGAAGATGCACGTTTGACATCACAGTATACAAACCATGGGATAACAAAAATGCTTGTATTTTCCGTCCCATGCTTACTGTCTTAAAGTTGCCTTAAACTGTCATACACTGGTTAGGTTGGTTGGTTGGTTGATTTGATGCTTAACGTCCTCGGTAAACAACTATGGTCATGTCGGGACGGTCAGTTAACCTAACCACACTATTCCTGGGCAGGCTTAGACCTCCTAAGCGGTTAACCAAGACAAAGTGCACATACTTTCGCCAGTAACTGACAACAGCCCTTCTTGAATCAGCGGAAGGAGAAACGAAAGTAAGTGGCCAGACCGGGTTTCGAACCCAGGACCTCTGACTTATGAGTCAGGTGCCCTACCGATTGCGCTACGCGGCCCGGCACACTGGTTAGGGCAGCCAACGCATGTTAATTCCTAAAAACCACATGGTATATGAACCTGTTTTGCCGGAAGAATATGAAATTGACTGATTGTGTCGTCATAAAATGCTCATGTTGATTTCTGGTCTGCTGCAAGTCATGTACAAAATATGCAAAAGAGGAAATCAGCGGGTTGGGCTAAATATGCAAAAGAGGAAATCAGCGGGTTGGGCTATCTCAGCAAAAGTAGCCTGGAAGCAGTATTGACCTAACGGGATTAGCATTCAAGGAATATTCCATAAACCCTTGAGCGCCAGAAAGCAGAGGCAAAATTAACGTTCGTGCAAAATTACAAAACGTTTTTCGTCAATCTATACTGATGATTTGCAATTAAAAGTATAGCAAATCATTTATTCCGATTTACCAGTACGTTTCAATAAAATTTTCAAGTTTAATTCATGGATCTTATTCCCGCTTTTCCTGACAATGGTTCAAGATGCAAAAGTTTGATCAAACTGGTTAATTGTCAATGGTATATCACCTTGCATTGTCTATGGGAGTTTCAGTGCATAGCATGAAAGTCAGAGTCAAGTGTCATGGTAAGCAATTTTCCAAGCCTTGTGCTTCTCTGATCAACTCTTTGGAAGCGACGAATTGGACCGTTTTTGTAACAACTAGTGCCTAGTAAACGTCTCAGAGGTGACTTGCTCACATGGGCTGATTACTTGAGTGAAATACGGGTCTTCGAAAAGCACCTCAAAATAGCACTTTCAAATTCTGACCCCTCGTTGAATCAAACTGATCTGCCGACAATAATCTCGCAGCTTTTGTTGCGATATTCATTTTCTGAGATACAGATACTTTTTGTCAGTTAGATATAAAATAGAACTGGCAAAATCTTAATTCAGTTCAAAGAAAATGTGCATTGAAAGTGCATGTAACGTTTCTTTTTTTGTTCAGTATATATCATATTGAGAATTCAAAAACTAGAGGACAAACAGTGTAGGTCTAGATGAGGGCGGCTCATTTACAGCCACCTCATCTGGATCTATGCTGATTGCAAATTCAACTATTTTAATTTTTCATTATATTCAAAAGTGTTAAAATGATAATGATGATAACACAACAATCGAATCTCAGGCTTGTTTCTCGGCGAAGTTGAGCATCGAAACAACAACGCGCCAGCTGTGCTTGCAGCAGGTGAGGTATACATGAGACTAAGTAATCTGAAAATTAGGATGCGTTCATTGTCTCTGCCTCAAAGAGATCATGGATTTTCATAAATCCCTCTCGCTTCTATGAGCTATGTCGCGAGGTGAGATCAACATCCTCGCAGTCTGATTGAAGTTTTCGTTCTTCGTCTCAACAATATAATGTCAAAATGCTACATGAACAAGTGAAGACTGGTCGCTCTAAATGAATCCATAAAAGCTGAGTTTTCTTTTGTGTGGAAATACTACATGTACACATATACGTGGGGTGATCATTAAATAATGGAAACACCTTTGTAGATTAGTTGATTATATACAGAAATGAGTAACTTTCATGTAACACCAACGAGTGTCTTTAGAGCTTTCCAATCCATGTTTGAAATTGAAATTTTAACGTGTTACCATAGCGATATATTACGTCACGTGCATGCCGGGTAACGCGTGTGATTTTTTCCGACGTCATTTTGGTAAAGAGGTGCTTGTATAATGCTTATTATGTGCAATATGTAAGAAGAAATTGAAATCTTAGGAACACCTTCCGTTTAAGTAAGGTTTTGACTTTTGAAACACACATATAATGATTGCCTATGAAAATGCTCTGAAATCTGGCATGAATTAAAGCTAAAGCAGGGGTTGAAATAATTGATTTTTACGGAATTTGGCATCTTATTCCGTGATTTCCAGTATTATGCTAAAGTATACTGATCGATTATCAAGTACAGGATAATTTTGGTACTTTCTGCTATACAAATCTCCCAAACTCTGCTTGTTAAAGTGCAATGACGTCATTTTTCTGGTTCCTCCGGCTTGAATTCAACGAAAAACGTCAAATTTTGCTCGATCAAAAGTGTTTCACGCTCCGTATTTCTACCAGGTTAGAGAGAAAGTCATGAATAACAACATATTTCTTTTAGTATCTGAGGCTTGCATCAAGTCATCACACCATCACAAACTTTTATCCATTCTTTGTTACTAATCAGCAGCAAATATACATGAAAATATGCAAAACTTTAGAGACTAAACCCTTATAAGTTTAAGGAATCGTTGCCATGGCAACGATATTCCTATGCAGTACTTTAAGGCTTAATTATATGCCATATGCTTGCATCTTAGGTATTATAAACCTGGAATACTGTTCTGACACATATCTAATGAAATAAATCCTAGTTTCCATTACTTAATGATCACCCCTCGTAGTTGATGAGAAAGCAATGATGAAGAATCGACATAATCTTTTCGTTTCAGCTTCGTATCGTAATAATTCTAAATATTGGGACAGATAGGTATCAGCAAATAGTGTAGACCCTGATCAGACTGCTTCTGGAGCAGTCTGATCAGGGTCTACACTATTTGCAATTTCTTCTGTATCTTTTAGAAGCATTATCGTAAAGAATGAAAAAGGAACTCTTCAGTTTTTGGAATCTTAAAGTAATTATTTTAGGTGTTTTATTTTATAGAATTTTACGGTATATTTCTATAATTACACAGCTGTGGTCCCTGAACACCTTGTAATAATAACTCATTAATATTGACGACATTTGTATCTACTCGTATTTATTGGAAATTTCTACAATTGTGTCTCATTCCGTGTTATAGAAACAGTTATCATATCTTATGGCTATATGTACAATAGCATATAGATTATATAAGCACAGCGCCAGTGTTAGAGGTACCGTGTTTTTACGAAAATAAAATACAAACATAGCTTTCATGGGTTTGCTAGGCAGCAACCTCAAACCTACTTAAGTTTTTTGGGTAAATATGAGCCGCGACACGACAAAACCAACAACGTGGTTGTGCGTCCAGTGCAGACTCAGGTCAGCCTGGGCATCCGCCCAGTCTGATCAGAGTCTTCGCTGTCCGCATGGAGGTAGCTTAAACCCTTAAGCTACCTTATAAGCGCTTTGCTAGGACTTATATCAGGCTGAGCGGATGACCAGGCTGATCTAACTCTGCACTGGGCGCACAATCACTTTGTTTGTTTTCTCGTGTCGCGGCTAATATATGTTTGCCAATATTACACAGATCAACTTACAAGTCCCTGTCTGAAGAAAATCTTGCGAAAAGTTGTCTACTTTAGCAGTAAAGAAACTGCTTCAAAAAGAGCATCTTTCTTGCTTTAATAACTGACCCTCTCCCCCACCCTTTTTTAGGGGGGCAAAGTCACCCACTGACATTTTCAGCTCTGCTCACTAAGTACGGAAATGTGCGTGCAACATCAACATCTTATTGCCACGCAATGTAACGCAACGCCAAGGTGTTCTCCATTGATGTTACGTGACATTGCGTGAGAGCTCAGTTAAGTTTTTTTTTTTTTTTTTCACGCTCCGTTTTATTTCTAAGTAAGGCTTCAGCCTCAGGTATCAAACCGAAAACTCCATATTGTGCTGATTATAAGCTTAAAAAAAGAGCATCACGTGACAGCGTTGGATAACCAGATACAGGAATATTGCTTCAAGCGTGATTTAACTCTTTAAGCACCAAAAAGCAGTCGACAAAATTTGCGCGTGCAAAAGTTAAATAATGCCTTGTCTAAGACATTTCATATTGATAATTCAAAGACAAGAGGACAAACAGTATAGATCTAGATGAGCCGCCTCATCAAAATCTACGCTGTTTGCGAATTCTGCTATTTTCGTCACTTTAAAGTGTTAAGTTCCGTAAACCACGGCTAGATGCTGTAGCATATAAAATAACAGACTGATTTGCCAACGGCTCAAACATAGTATCACTTTGCTTTAAAGCCTTTGCAAAGAGTCGTTTGATTCAGGAATCTGATACATTTGTTATAGGTTGTTTCTTACGTGTAACTAGCACTGAAAATCATTAGAAAACCCAATTGCAAACCATTTGAACACTAATACTGATATGGATCTGCTTAATGACAGTTACTGTGTACAACTGTTTATCAATCGTCCTTGAAAATGAACGAGTTCAAGCTGAATAGTAATAGCAACACGTAAAGAAGACGATAGAAACACGCGGGAGCTTGTTTTAATGACAATCAGAAACTTGCTAAAACACTCATGAAATTCAGACACAAAGTAATTCCTAGTTAAATATTAATGAAAGCTGACAATTTGAGCCGCTGTTTTCTAAACATTTGCCTCATACTGTAGCATGTGGGGAGAGTAATGACTCGATCAGCTTGCGCATCTATAGAGTCTGATTAGAGTCTTCGCTATTTACAATGTAAATTCCTCTATACCAATAAACCGTTAATTGGAACAGGAAAAATGCAAACAAGGAAGACAATGATCAGAATGTGCGGAGCCGCACAGTCTGATAAGAGTCACCCCTGTTCATACTTTCTGTTATTTTCTATGGACATGGCCTATACTAGTCCCACAACAAAGAATTAATTATTGAAGATTTTGAGCCGCGACGCGAGAAAACCAACAATGTGGTTGTGCGCCCAGTGCAGACTCAGATCAGCCTAGGCGACCACCCAGTCTGATCAAACTCTCCGCTTTGCGCACAAAGGGTAGCTAAGGGTCTAAGCTACCATTATGCGGACAGCGAAGACTCTGATCAGACTGGGCGGATGCTCAGGCTGATCTGAGTCTGCGCTGGACGCACGACCACATTGTTGGTTTTCTCGCGTCGCGGCTCTTTTAATATCATTTTAACATCTCTTTTAGCCTGACACAGTCACTCCCTCTAAAGTGACAAAGTGAAACAAACGAAAGGATTGGCAAAAATTAATGCTGTTGCAAGAAATATCTATATGAACCGTTTTGTTACGTTCCTGCCCATCAGGCACTAAAAGCATCACCATTGTCGAGGCTGCCATGATTGTGTGCTATACCGACATCTTTCACGAAAATGTGTTTCTTATATACTGAACAAAAAAAGAAACGTTACATAGCTATTCATGCACTTTAAGCCAAAGAACACTATTTTCAAATAATGCCACGTTTTCCCTTTAATGTGTCAGACGTCAGACAACCTTATGAACTAATCGGTTTGCGATTTGCATTAATTGTTACAGAATTATTCCACTTTGACTGAAAACACCACTGACAACGTGAAACGCTCGATGCGCATGCGCAAGTGCTTAAATTTTTGCACTTTCGGATTTGCCTTGTAACCGCCAATAAGAAGTCCTATGAACCGTATGACACTTAACCAGCAGCTCAAGAAATAAGCTGTTAAAGATAATGTGTCTTTGAAATTGTCTCCCTTGCAATTAAAAGTATAGCAAATCATTTACTCCAATTAACCAGTACGTTTCAATAAAAAATTTCAAGTTTATTTCATGGATCTTATTCCAGCTTCTTCAAACAATTGTTCATGATGAAAAAGTTTGATCAAACTGGTTAATTGTCCGTGGTATATCACCTTGCATTGTCTATGGGAATTTCAGTGCATAGCATGAAAGTCAGAGTCAAGTGTCATGAAAAGCGATATTCCATGCCTTGTGCTTCACTGATCAACCCTTTGGAAGCGGCAGTTGGACCGTTTTCGTAACAACTAGTGCCTGATAAACGTTTCAGAAGTGACTTTCTCACACGGGCTGACAACTTGAGTGAAACATGGGTCTTCAAAAGGCACCTCGAAATAGCACTTTCGAATTCTGACCCCTCATTGAATCAAACTGATCTGGAGACATTAATCTCGCAGCTTATGTTGTGATATTCATCTTCTTACATACGGATACTTTTTGGCAATTAGGTATAAAATAAAATTGGTAAAGTCTTAATTCATGTCAAAAAAAAAAGTGCATTGAATGTGCATGTAACGTTTCTTTTTTTGTTCAGTATAGTTTCACCAAAAAGGACCAAAAGTGTGACATATATCAAACTGCCAGCAATATTGAAGCATGTTTAACATACTTCGAACTATTTTAGTAGTAAACGTGTTTTAAGCATATCACTACTCTTGAATAAATGAAATTAACATCAAGCAAATTCATTTTCTGGGAAATGCACTCTTTTCTTCGAGTTGAAAAGGGCGGTAAGACGCGGCGTCAGGATGTGCATCTTAT
The DNA here is from genome assembly GCA_963989385.1 of Ctena decussata. NCBI lineage: Eukaryota > Metazoa > Mollusca > Bivalvia > Lucinida > Lucinidae > Ctena > Ctena decussata. The sequence goes on along the minus strand of OZ022498.1, from coordinate 74,375,674 downwards.
GAATTTTTCCGAATAACGTTATGAGAATTAGAAAGAAAAAAAACTTTCAAAGAACGGAACACAAAAAATCTCTGTATTTGAAATATTTTCCTCAGTGATCTATCATCATGCTATTTAACTTACAAATGTTGATGCAACCCTAGAGAAGTGACTGTCACTTACATTTACACGGGTACACCATGTTTCCGTCATTTTTTTCAAAAAGGAACAACTAATGTGACTCCTGTATAACGTAGCACTACAAAAATGGGGTTACTTTCTAAGGAGAAAAATCTTTAAGGGAAGCAAATGAGCCACGACACGACAAAACCAACAATGTGGTTGTGCGCCCAGTGCAGATTCAGATCCGCCCAGTCTGATCAGAGTCTTTACTGTCCGCATGGAGGTAGCTTAGACCCTAAGCTACCCTTTGAGCCCTTAACAAAGAGTCTGATCAAACTGGGTAGATGCTCAGGCTGATCTGAGTATGCAATGGGCGCACAACCACATTGTTGGTTTTCTCGTGTCGCGGCTCAAGTGTTTTTTTTTGTTGTTGTTGTTTTCTATTTTAAAATGAGGAGAAGAAAAAATGGCAGTGTTGCACATGAAACTGTACCCATTTTTCATAAATATACAATCAGAGAATAATAGATTCTTTCCTAAAAGTAACCCGAACTTGAGAATGAGTTCCAGTGATACTATTTTATCAAACTATAATTGTGAAGTGGCGGCGAAGCAGTATAAAGGTATTCCTCTTACACCGCCATCGTTTGTTCCTTTACATATATGTTATGAAAGCACATGGTTCCAGATCTCATTTACTTCTTTCAGAAATAAGTAGTCTGCCTTTAGGATAATTAAAGCAGTTAATCAAAGTGTCTGCTTTATTTTGAGTTCGAACGGAATGTAACAAGATTTATGTTATGGCTGTAACAAAATAAAACTTCTATATAAATCCGTAAAATGTTAGGTGTAAAAATGCGTAAAGGGCCGTATACACTTTCATTTTTTTTCTTGTACAACTTTATTGTACAATAAAAGAGTGACCAAGAAAAAGTGACAATGATGAGGTGTATACCTGATACAATAAAATGACATCTTTTGTCCAATAAAGTTGACCTAGAAAAATGACTGTGTATAGGGCCCTTTAGCCATGTGGTTTTGTTTACAATACTGCTACAAATTTTCTTGCTTCTGATTGGCTATCTGATGAAAGTTTTAAAGAATGATTTCTATTCACCATTGTTTGTTGTACAATATGAAAAATGATCATTTTTAGCTGTTTGCACTATCAAATAGAATAACATTTTTATTGTACAATAAAGGTGTACAAGAAAAAACGTATGTCTATACGGCCCTTTACTAAATGATGATAATGTTATACTTTATTGTTCAGACTTAGTAAACGAATACGGCATGTAACATTTTCACATGTTTCTGATGTATATTTAGACTAGATAAACACGGATTTTTAGTTGTTTTACATGAATACATGAATCATACAATACAAGATAATTTAAATAGAAATAATGCCACAGCTACTAAAATAATTTACGGCACTTACAATATCTATAAGTATCCTTCCTTGCGACTATTTTCCAGTTATATGAAGTCAAATAAGAGTCAAGTGGCCAAACCTAGCTCTAAATGACCATCTGTACAATTAATTAGTTCCATGATTTTACACACCTGAAAGTGAAGAGCTTTTTATCACTTTCCGTTTACAGCATATTTATATTTCTGCTCTCAAATTGCTAATGATAATCTAAACATGAAATGATGAGAAATCGAAATATTGATTACGGCTAAAGGCATCACGTTTCTCTAGTCTTATAAGGATTTGCTACGACTGCAAATCGCTATCACCGTTAATTACCTAAGTATTGGACCACCTTAAGTAATTACTTTAATTGCGTTAACTCTGAAAAAGAAACATTTTACGCGTATTGGAATGTTGAAAATCTTAGTGGAATGGCAAACAAAACAAATTTGTATTAGATTGCTTTTTAGCTGCATAGATGCGAGTTAGCGAAGATGCATATGTCAGAATATTTGAAGTCCTATCGGTACTAGGCGCTTCTATCGGAAAATTAAAGCACAAATATGATTGTCTTTTGTAAACAATGTGTTTATTGTTGCCAAAGTCATTATCGTCATTGGTTTTTGTTTTATTCATATTGGTATATTTGGTTCGCTGTAAACGACGAACCAGTTCGACAAATATCGCTGAAAAAAATGAGGTCTGTAACTGATCAGTTGCAGGTCAGATCTCAGGATTTTTTTTATTATTTTTTATTACAGTATGGGCCAAGTTGTTATATAAACCCAATCGCACAATATCGCGACCCCACATTTGAATTTAACAACAGCAAGAAACAATCGCTATGTTTATGCGAGTTCATCTCAGTTTCCATTTCGATGACCGTAAAACTGCGAGGAAATCTTTTATTATTATTATTATTATTATTCTTTATTTCACTCTTTTCATACAAAATATGGCAACGGAGGTTTAGATATAAATACAGACAAACAATCGTGCAAGGAGTATAATAGCAATACAAGAAACCACATATTTATATATATATGTACAACAGAGAAATCTCAAAACGACCATGTAACAGATTGATAAATCGATTGATTCATTCATGCATTCGTTGGGGTTTAACGGGCCTTACAGACAGTGCTTCCTTTCATATCAAGCCATCTGCCAGAGAGCATTATGAAAGAAAAGAAATAAAAGTTTTTACGATTGTGTAAAGGTCCAACAACTGCGAACAAGCGGACCTTTGCCTTGCTTGAATCCAAAATCAGTTGGGCATGCCAATACCCGAAAATCGCTTCAACTAATCACCTCCGAAATTGTGTTGACTCCACTACCCACAGCGATCTTGAGCCGAGATGTGCGCTGACAGTAAGGTTTCACGATATAAATAAAAACCAGAGGACCAATGGTCCTGTAGCTCACCTGACACCTTCTGTCACCAGACACAACATGACATTCGCTCATTTGTTATAAATTTGAAACCAGTGGCTTATACGGAGTGTACATTTTAATTTTAAAATCTCAATGACCCTGAGCGAAGTTAAAACATATCCTTGACCTTTGATGACCTTATTTTTTCATGTACCCATTTAGTTAACCATATTTTTCAATTATCATATCTATGCTGAAAAAGTGTCCATGAAATCAACTGTTAACGCATTCTCCTATATAAAAGCAAAACATACCAAAGCTGACCTTGCCATAAATTAGGTCAAGTTCAATGCACAGTCATGATTTGTATAAACTATGATCGGCTCGAGTCCCCAATGCTACATACCATGCCACAAGGTCATTGGGTCTTTGGTTCTGGAGAAGAAGATTTTTTTTGAAGGGTGTTTACCATATATAGGTATGGTGGCCGTCTTGGTCATGTGACCATCTGAACAAACTTTGGTTCCTTTGACCCAGTGAAGCTCATTATGAAAAAGCCAAGTGGCCACTGAATGCCCAAGGTAACATATTATTACATTTCAAGGTCACGGGCCTTTCGGTTCTGGAGAAGAAGATTTTTGGAGTTTTTTGCCATATATGGGCGCGGCAGCCATCTTAGGAGTGTGGGGGCCATTTCAGTCATGTGACCAAAACCATCTGAACGTACTTTCGTTCCTTTGGCCCACTGAAGCTCCGCATGAAATATGGCTTCCATCGGCCCAGCGGCTTCAGAGGAGATGTTTGAAAATGATGAAGAGATGACAGAATCTCAGTTACCTTGAACAAAGGTCAAAGAATGACCTTGACCTTAAGCGACATAATTTCTGCATCTAGTCATTTAGTTTACCATATATACCAAATATTATAACTTAGACTTAAATAGTCTCTGAGAAATCAACTGTTTAAGCATTTCCAATACAAAAGCATAACATACCAAAATTGACCTTGTCACAAATAAGGTCAAGGTCAATGCCCGGTCATGATTTGTAAACATTATGATGGACCCGAGTCCTGAATGCGACATACCAAAATACAAGGCCATTGGGTCTGGAGAAGAAGATTTTTAAGGGTTTTTACCATATATGGGCCTGCCGGACTTCTTGGTCATGTAACCAAGACCATCTGAACAACTTTGATCCTTTTTTGCCCATTGAAGCTCTGTATGAAGTATGGCTTCAATCGGCCTAGTGGCTTCAATCGAGAAGATGTTTGAAAATGTTGACAAGAGACAGAATCTCAGTGTCCTTGAACAAAATGACCTAGACCTTAAGTGACATAATTTCTTCATCTAGTTATTTAGTTAACCATATCTACCAAATATTATACCTTACACTTAAACAGTTTCTGAGAAATCCACTGTTTTAACATTTTCCAATACAAAAGAACAACGTTCCAAAGTTGACCCTGTCGAAAATTAGGTCAAGGTCAACCGACGGTCATCATTTGTATAAACCATGATGGGCTAGAATGCCCAATGCTACATACATTGTATTAAGTTTCAAGATCATAGGCCTTTCGGTTCTTGAATTGAAGATTTTTGAATGTTTTTTATCATACATGGGCGTGGCGGCCAGCTTGGTCATGTGGCCAAGACCATCTGAATAAACTTTTATTCCTTTTGCCCTATGACGCTCTGTATGAAATATGGCTTCAATCAGCCCAGTGGCTTCAGAGGAGAAGATATTTGAAAATGTTGACAGGAGAAAGAATCTCAGTGTCCTTGAACAAAGGTGAAAGAATGACCTTGACCTTAAGTGACATAATTTCTTCATCTTGTCATTTAATAAACCACATATATAAAATATTATACCTTAGACTTAAATAGATACCCTCCAACCTAGGTAGGTTCCAAAGTGAAATATGGCTTTAATCGGCCTAGTGGTTTCAGAGGAGAAAATGTTTGAAAATGTTGACGACGGATGACGGACGGACGGACGGACGACGGATGCCTGGCTATACTATAAGCTCACCTATGGGTCTAAAGTCTCAGGTGAGCTAAAAACAGAGGTTTTGTATACCTAATACATTTGAGCTACCTAATTGCACCGGGGTTAGGGCTGTCTGCGCGGAAAAGTTATATTACACCAGTTCTTTTCAGAATATTTCAGCAGAGTTATTGACTCTTCACTGCAGGATATATGCTGCCTAGTCTGAAAATAACATTGCATAAACAGAATTGAATGTCAAACATAGGATGGACAGCTCCGCCTACTAGATCTGTTGGTGTTGACAGATACTATTCTTTAATCTTGTAAATTACGACAGAAATAACAAGCAGGGTGCCAGAGCTTTAATTCCGAGAGAAACTTAGCAGCAACAGATCTTATAATGCGAAATGATTAATTAAAGTGATGTGGCTAATGACCTCCGCAAACAGAACTTGGTCTACTATTTTAACGCATTTCTGCCTTTTAAGAGCATCTCATAAGGACTTAGGCAAACCTTGCAGACCCAGAACCATTCTGCGGCGTCTGATCAGAGTCTACACGGTTTGCATAATATTTTCAGCAATTTCAATAAAATGATAAAATATATTATGTAAACCAGACATCCCTAAAATGATGAATGGACCCATCCAATTTATAAGAATAAAAGAGTCCACAAGGCATAAATGGGTAAAGATTTTAGACCCATGATGACAACGAACTGTTGCTCAAGACCGACAAACACTGTAGTGCCGTTGCTCACTCAATTATAAACCTTTTTTACCTAATTACCTATATTTGCTGTTACGGACATAAAAAAAACTTTAAGTTTATTTAAGGGGTACATTTTCAGGAGAAGCAACTCTTGACTTTTCACTTTTGCCTCTTTTTACAATAGGGCCAACTTTTATAGGAAAGAATTTGCTCCTATAGGAGAAACTTTTTTGAAGGACAGATCCCATTTTTGAAGTTATTTTCGTCCAGGGAAGCAAAAAGAAAGTCTCTAAGTTGTTCTGCTTTGTAAAAATGGCGAACACGGAGGTTTACCCGTATACCATAAACAGAATGCAGCCTGGATGAGTCGCCGCCAGTCGACAGAGTGTGGATAGTCAAAGGGTCTACATTTTTGCATGCCAAATATTCAACGAATGCACATAATATGCAGCTCAGTGTCCATGGAGTTGTCTGAGAAAGGAGTTTACGGCAACCTTCAAACTTTCACGTCTCTTTAATTCCATTTTCGTTCGATTTCAAGAAAACTTTCCTAAGAATAGCAACTACTAATTGCCGTTTCAACTGTTACCTGCAGTTTTCCGCAGTAGCTGCGCTAAGTTGTATTTCAGCGATGCAATAATTGGGATAAAACAGTCCTTCACAAAGCAACGGTCATAATTCTCATGTTTTGCAAATCAGTCTGACAGGATTTCTGAAATAGCTCGCAAACCTAAATATTTGAAAACACCTTCACCGCTTATCAAACACTGCTGTCTTAGATGTAAAATTGCTGCTATAATACTTGAGCCGCGACACGAGAAAACCAACAAAGTGGCAAGTACGCCCAGCGCAAACTCAGATCAGCCAGGGCTCCCTTACCAAGTCTGATCAGAGTCTTCACTGTCCACACGGAGCTATCTTACATCCCCTTAGCTACACTTTAAGCGCACAGAGAAGACTCTGATCAGATTGGGCGGATGCCCAGGCTGATCTGAGTCTTCGCTGGGCGCACATTCGACTTTTTTTATTTTCTCGTATCGCGGCTCATATAATCAGCTGACACGTAGAATTCTCTGTAACATATGCTCATCGTTGACATAATCATTTCGATGTTCAAATGCGCTGTTTTGGCAGCTGCTGGAGGGAGAAGCTGAGATCTTATTAGTATGATTCCAATACTTAACGAACAAGGCAGGTGTTTTCATGTTCGACAATTTCAATTGAATGTAATGAAAAATTTGAAATAATTGTGTGTTAATTATTTACTGGAAAGGCACTAACATTTCTCAGAAAGGAGGAAACAGCCGCGCCACAAAATCAGAATCTGTACGGTTCCCTATAGTGACGCCATGTTTATCCACCATTATTTCAAACAGAGACAAGTTTTGTGAGCTTCTGTTTGATTCCCTGAACGAGAGAGCCCTTGCAAAATACGTTCTACCCTTTAAAGGAAAACATTTTCTCTTACAGGAGAATTTTGTTTCCTTTCACAGTTGACCTCCATAGAAAAGAGAGTTGGTTGGTTTGACATTTTGGGCTTAACGGCCCTTTGAGACAACATTTCCGTCTATATCGGGTCGTCTTTCAGAGGCAGAGAAAGAAAATAGAAATGAGAGACGAGAGAAAAAATATCCAAACAACTGCCACTGCAAACACAGTAAGACCTTGCCTAATATTATCCAAACCAGTAGTACGTCCCGGTACTGAAAGTTACCCAGCACCATCGCCCGACAAGACCAGCATCTGCAAAGGGAGGTAGAAATGAAAATGGCTGAGCTGTTTTTCACTGAAAGAGGACCTATTTCAAATATTGTTGTTTTGTTAAAGGAAAGCTCTGATCTGATTGTGCGAATGTACAATCTGAGCTGAGTTGTCGCTGTTCGCACGTAGCGTTATACACCAAAGTTCACATTTATACATATATATTTGCTTGTTTACATCTACATGGATTATTCCTCAGTCCGTGGATTCGTACAATCTGTAAATAAGAACCTTGTGTCAGTTTTCATTGCGATCCCTTAATACGTTTTTTCTTAGCGTCTAATTAAACTAACACATTGGTTCGAAATATTTGCATATCACATGACATGACATGTACTTTGTGAACACAGACACCGCAATCATTGTATCAGAACATTGTACCATATGACAAAAGTGTTGAGGGAGGGCATACCTTTATGTGACCCTCGTGCACACAATCATGAGAAGGCAGTTATCCGACACGACCACATTTCCACATCCTGCATTAGGGTAAAGTAGGATAGCGGGTAAATTCGGACAGTGACATTGTTTCCTTTATATGTCTGTTGTTTGGAATTAAAACAAAAATAACTGGGCAAACAGTGAACATCCTGATGAGACGGCACATCATGAGCCGTCTCATCTGGATTTTCACTGTTTGCAATCGTATGTCCGAATTTACCCGCTGTCCGAAGTTACCCGACTTGAACCTAAACATCAAATGGGAAAGAAAAACAATAAAGACGGCAAACAAAACAAAACAAGACACGTGAAAAGGTCAACTCATTCCTGACAGATGACACAAGGATATCCTCTTTATGAACAAAACGCCAAAGACTACTAGAAAAGCATACAATGAAAACCCACAATGCTAGCACCGCCTCGGAACGGTCAGTAATAAATTACTTTGGGGTGTTTTCTTTTTTTATGGGGGGGGATGTTCTGGGGAGCAAGGAGGGGACTATAGATTGGATGATTCTACCAATGAGCGATTTGAGATTCACCTCGAAATGATGGATTTTACTGAACTGCTTAATTACAGTAGTCTAGTTCTGAGCGCAAATCTGCCTGCTAGATGCACTAGATGCATATAAACCGCCATATTTCATATTCTTGTTTGAAAATGAAGACTTCGCCTACGTTTTTTTTTTTTTGTTTTGTTTTGTTTGTTTGTTTTGTTTGTTGTTGGTGGTGTTTTCTCGAAAAGATGCGCATGCCCAGAAAAGTTTGTGCCTTTGTGCAAGACCGTCAGATACATAATTCGTAATTCACAAATATTTAGACCGATGTTTTGAAGCTTTAAGTACAATCAACATAGCATGCACTCTATATGCATGTTAGCATGAAGTATGATAAACTGTAAGAAAGTGTAATGCTTTTTCCTATTGGGACCAAGGTCCCTGAGCAAAGGGGGGCGGGGGGTGGGGGTGCCTATAAGGCCCTTTTTCTGCCCAAGAGCAAAATGTTTTATTTTCAGCTGATGATTAGACTATAGTGTCCGCTATACTGAATCAATAGTGGTTAAGCTCCTTAAGCCCTACTTTTGGAATAATGGGGTTATTAAAGTGGGTGGGGTAAATCAACAGGAACCAGGGGTGTCATATTATAAGCTATATTTCTCCTTCAAATTTAATGGCATTCATAAATACCTTCCTTTATAAGTTGAAGTAATGTCTTTGGTGACATCTTTTCTCAAATTCTATCTTTTAAAGTGAAATCTTATGTCTGCAGAATTTCTTTTAGAGACACTGTCATTTTTCATTAATTTTGGTACTTTGAATTCAATATATTCTACCATATCTCTAGAACTAATAGATGACTTCTTACCAAACCGAATTGTGTACAGCAGTTTGGTTAATCAGGCACAGATTACAGATGATAACGTGTTAATGAACATGATATAGTTTTCTTCTTTTTGTTAACATTTTACCAATTAAACCACCAAGACAACATCAACTACTGCCAGTTTCAACTCATGGTTCAACGGCTGAATTGCTTAATCCGCTTTTGCCTTTCAAGGACGAACACTAGACTAGTCCATCCGTTAAACCGCTTACAGCACTCAAAACTCCATTATCTTTTTGTTAAGTCAAAGCTGTTTTAGTTTGCTTTCCTCATTGAAATACTTTAAGTTACATGTACATGTCTATTCTATTCTATCCCATAACCTAACTAGGTCGTTAGGGCACCACAGCTGAGTTCAAAACAATCCCTTTCTACCTTGTCCTGTCTTCAGCTGCCCTAGTTGAGCTGGCAAAATCCATTCCAGTCCACTCCTTGATATTGTCTTCCCACCTCTTCTTCTGTCTACCTCTTCTTCTTTTTCCTTTCACTGTGCCCTGAAGAATTGTCTTTGCTAAACCAGAAGACCTTGATACGTGGCCAAACCACCTTAGTTTCCGTTTCTTGACCAGTGTCAGGAGTTCATCATATTCTCCAATGGCTGCTTGGATCTTCCTGCGAACCTCCTCATTGGTTATATGGTCCTTGTACGAAATGTTCAGTAACCTTCGGTAGCATCTCATCTCAAAGGCCTGCGTTCTTTTCTCTAACTCTGCTGTCAAGGTCCATGATTCACAGGCATACAGAAATATGGAAATGACAAGGGAGCGCATAAGTGTCACCTTTGATCCAAGAGATATGTTGTTATCTCTCCAAATTGATTTCAGCTTGGCAAGAGCTGATGTGGCTTGTGCTATCCTTGAGAGAACCTCCTGTTTTGAGCCATCATCTGAGACAACTGCTCCAAGGTATTTGAAGCTGCTTACAGTATCCAGCTTCTGCCCCTTTACCTTGATCTCCCTCTGGATACCATCTGCGCTGTTTGTCATCAGTTTGGTCTTCTCAGCACTGATCTCCATCTTATATCATGTACATGTAGATGATGATAAAAATACATGTTTTTTTTGACACGTTAGTAATATTTGTGTCTGTGAGAATTTCTGTGATTTTACTTTTTAAAAGTCTAAAAGATACAATCAAACAGGACTGAAAACAGCAGATGTCAATCTGTAATCTAGATCTTCGAAAGAAGATTATTATGTTATGTAACATTCAATTTGAACCGCCCGGCGATTGCAATAAAATAGCATCGCATAACTTTTAATACAGGGCAGTAACAGAAAAAAGTCCCCAGACATAAATTATCCATACACATATGGGTCTAACCCAAGTTAGTTATAACTACCAGCAACCAAAAAGATAAAAGATAATTCTAAAAGCACTTGTGTTAAGTTTACTAATACAATAACCTATTTTGGCAGGAAAGCACATTGGTTATAACATGTGTTTGTCAATTTGTAAGTTTGTGATTTGAGACACTCGTGTTGTTCATAGGAAGATATATGGTGCGTAATTAGCAAATAACACACATTGATTGTGGTTGTAATCTTTCTACCTGCAACAGGTGGTCATCTACCAAGATATTAAGTCAAGGTAACCTTATACTGGCCATCGAGTGCTTTGCAGATACAATTTTATCAATGTATACAAACTGCCCTCCAGAAATACAGCGTGCTGATGCTACGCTATAAAAGTGTAAATTAGCAAATCAGAGCTGTCTATCTGATTATGCAAAGATAAGCATCACACTTGAGCCGCAACATCTGTAGAAGGTCTATATCGTGCATATGAACAGTAAAGACCCAGACAACCCTATTCAGTCATGTATTTAAGCACACATTCAGTTTGCATCTACGCATATGTTCCTGTCAATGGTATCTGAGAACAAGGGAGTCTTCACCATTCTTTTGACATTCTGAATGTTCATTGGGACTGAAATTACATGTAAACGGTAGATGAAGTAAATATGAGGGGCGTTCGAAAAGTAATGCAAATGACTTACTTTCTCGGTAACCAACATAAAAACAGAACATCTGATTGCAAAAACACATAAAGCTATGATATGCGTAGGAAAGTCTGCAAACACGGTGTATTTTTTTAAAAAGGGCGCATTTTTAACTTCTTTGAAAGAGGTATACCCTAAAGACACTGCAGAATTTTAGTTTAGTAGGCCGTAATTTATATATCAGCAGTCTTTGATTTGTTTTTATTTTTGCTACTTAAAGACAATGCCCAGGCAATGTTGTCCTGTAAATATCGCGGAAATTATTTTTAATCTGGGTTCCATACTGGTCCGGGAATATGAATTATGTTGTGGCAAATTCCCCATTTCTACTAAAATTAAATGATTTTGTAATGAAAACAAGTGTATTAGCATTCAAAATCTTGTCAGCAAGAGCATTTACATGCGTCAACGAAAACCTGTCAATAAATTCAAATTAATGCCAAAAACGAAGCCTCTACAATCTTTCAAAAATGACAATATTGTATCTTTCAATAACGTCATAAGAATTGCGCACTGCTTTGCAAGGAATAAATCAGAATCAGTTGTCACCCTTCTTACTTTTGTATGAATATTGTAAGTAACAATGGACAAGCAACTGACAAAGATTAATTTTGTATTTTCATCGATATTTGACTTTAATACCAAACAGTGAAAAGATTTTACGTATGAAATTAGCCCAGTGGTATGACTGGGGCCTAATAAAATGCATTGTAAGTCAATATAGGAAATAGAGGATATTTGACTTTTTCAGTGTAAGATCGATTTTTATTTCACCGAATGAACACCAAAAGCAGAATTTTCACGAGTGGCGAAGCCACGAGTGAAAATACAACTTTTGGTGTTCATGAGTGAAATAAAAATTCATCTTACACTGAAAAAGTCAAATTTTCTATTTCTTTTATGCTGGAAAATTGCAATAATTCTATTCATTTAAGAGCGTCAGCCATCACGACAGAATCACAACTTTTTTTCTAGCCGTTTTGCGTCAAATTTAATGCTTTCAGCGTGTTTATTGGGTATAATATTGGTTGTAAACACAGTCTGCAACTGAAAAATATGTTCAAATATCATTCTGATGAACAGATCTAAAAAAATTGCCAAGAAAGAATGCCTACAGGAGACTCAGGCGGCCTGACGTCGCGTGCAGTAATATTGTTACGTTGGCGCTTTAAGTGACGTCATTGAATCGTAATGACGTGTAAACATGCGTGACGTAATTTTCGTCAATCCAGATAAGATTTAGTTAATTTAACAACAAAAAAAAAACTTGGGGCTATTTCACAAAAATCCTATTTCTGAAACAGTGAAATCGAAAGTGATAATTTCACTGTTTGAAACAGTGAGATTATCAGTTTCGATTTCACCGAGAAATCTCTATAATTCATTAAAAAGTATAAAAGAAGGTGTCTTTGTACAGCGTTTGGTATCATTGTAAACACAAAATATTGTGTTTAGCATATGCATAGCATTTGTACCCAGTATTCCCATAAAGAAAGTTATGAGGCAATTTGCATTACTTTTCGAACGCCCCTCGTATGTCAGTTAAGACAGCCTGTGCATAAGTTTAGTTGGGGCAGGGTACGTCCATTACGTTTCAAACAAAATACACGTACACTGTTCAATTTTTGTTTGAACAATACAAAGTGCACATGCTTTGCTGAGACTGCTCATTCTGTTCTAGCCGTTGTCTTGAAGCAGGGGCCGTATTCATAAAACGACTTAAGTCGTTGCTATGCTGTTGCTAAGGCTGAATTTCTATAAAGGAGATTCCCTACAACTATGAAATTTGCTCTGGAGGAACAGTCTTTGTGAGACTGTTCCTCCAGACCAAATTTCATAGTTGTAAGGAATCTCCAACATAGAAATTTACCCTTAGCAACTGCATAGCAACGACTTAAGTTGTTTTATGAATACGGCCCCAGGTTTTTTTAAGGGAGTTCCTATCTATATCACACTGATAATGAACATGAAGATGATTTGGTAATTTTTTACGCTCGAAATAAACCACTGAACATCAAATCAGTAATTATCCCTGTTACAGACACTTTGTGCAAAAAGCGCTTCTAGGTAATTGGATTAATTGGACCCTGCAGCGAAACCATTTCCGACCTAATTTTATCTGATCATTCAAATTCTATACAAATGATACAAATTATCACAGAAATTACAGCAAATTGCCCAGGTACACTCTGTTTGCTCTCAAGTGCAAAATGGATTCCCCATTATTTCTCGAAACTGGTGAGAGGTATCAGGTCTTCGAATTGCTCATTCCAGTGACCTATATATAGATCTATGTATTTATATAGGTCACTGCCCATTCTAAAAATTCTCAGAAATTAGTCATTTTTGGCCATTTACAATAATATTATTATTGAAAAATGCCTGTTTTATCATCCTGATATTCAGAATTACGTTTGCCATGACGTTTCGATTTTAGTCTTTTAATTTTTTAGCCGCGACAAGACAAAACCAACAAAGTGGCAAATGCGCACAGTGAAGACTCAGATCAGACTGGGCATTCGCCCAGGCTGATCAGAATCTTTGCTGTCCGCATGGAACTAGCTCAGACCCTTTGCTACCCTTTAAGCGCACAGGGAAGACTCTGATCATACTGGACGGATGCCCAGGCTGATCTGAGTCTTCACAGGGCGCACATGCCACTTTGTTGGTTTTCTCGTGTCGCGGCTCATTTAGATCTATGCATCACTGTACGAATGTTGAACATGCATAAGTGTTATGTACATGAAAAACTGGTTTGCTACTTAGGATTCCATGTTTACTGTGGCAAGCCTGAGAATGTCATAAGATCATCCTTTTATGACTTACTTCAACAAACCAATTACCAATGGAATCTTAAGGTACTTCTTATATCCAGCCTAGTCTATTCTAACGGCTTGCAAGGTCTTTGGGGCACCATCGACTTCCAATATACAGAACCAAAAAAAGGAACGCTGCATTTTTACCGTATTTCTTCCAAATCGCACCCTATCCAATAAAGGTCCGTCTCACATTTATTGTAACACAGTGGTCAAGTACCCAAATGGAACGTCTACTGGCTAGAGACCAGTGATGATCAGGTACTAGTCGCGGCCATATTCGTTTTGGTTGTGCAGTTTTGTATTTGTTGGATATTTGTAAAGATGTTTAAAAGAAACGACTACAAAAAAAAAGGATCGACACAAATTACATCCTAGGAAGCAAGCGATAAACAACTTGCCCAGGTACTCTCATACCGACACCGTTTCTTTCCGGGATGGGGGGAGGGGGGATATGACACTTGACACCCTAACGTAGTAGAGTCATTGTGGTTAATATACCGAATGCGTCCACACTGTAAAAATGTGACAAAGAACACAGTCGTAGAACAGCAAATTAGCACATTGTTTTTAAGGATTGAATTACCGCAAAGCTTTTGGAAAATGCAGTAGTCAGCGATGGCAACCGTGATGGTCGACACTGCGTGTTTTGCTGCTTGTTAATGACCGATTTCGAGACCTGTCACAGGCACATGTTACATTTCACTTCAACTCATGAGTCAGAGGTCCTGGGTTCGATACCCGGCGTTGCCACATACTTTCGTTTCTCCTTCCGCTGATTCAAGAAGGGCAGTTGTCAGTTACTGGCAAAAATATGTGCACTTAGTACTGGTTAACCGCTTAGGAGGTCTATGCCTGCCCAGGAATAGTGTGGTTAGGTTACATGTAGCTGACCGTCCCGACATGACCGCAGACGTAAAGCAACAAATCAATCAATCAATCAGTTCACTTCAGAAACAAACTTGTATAATAAGGACAGTGATTTCTAGTCTATTTGATCAAAACACTGACAAACTAAATACCTATATTGCTTAATACGATTTAAAAATGTTACAAAAAATGGCTGCCACTGGTCGCACGCCAGTAGACATTGAATGTTGATACGACATTGTTTGTCGTTACATCAACGTTGTTCAAATTAAAATCCAAAAGTTCGCAAAAATCAGCAATACAGCTAAAATTCGGCTTTTTCTATTTATATAGAGTATATAATCGGTAGCATGCAGTTACGCCATACTAAATCATAAAACCAACATTATACATAACTTTGCGATTATACTGAACGTACTGAAATTGGAGGCTAACAGCTGGACTGTTTCAAATATAAATAATGTAATAATATATATTACCGTAATCGACCTTATTAGCGCCCTGTGCGCTTAACCGTTTTTCAAAATGGCGGCAAATACTTGTAGTAAACTTTCTTTCATATAAGCGCACATTTTAATAGGTTTTTATATATTGAAGGGAACGAATTTAAAGGTAAAGCATCAGAGAAAAGCTGCTTAAAAGCATCAGAGAAAAGCTGCTTATAAGCAGCTTTTCTCTGATGCTTAACCTTTAAATTCGTATGGATATACATGTAGAAGGACAGAGAAGATTTAGAAGTAAAACCTTAAAAATTCTATTGCATTTTCAGCTCTTGTAAACGAGAAAGCAAAGGGATAAATCAGTAAAAATATGTGCATTAATAGTCCTATGCCTCACAAATTGCCACGGCGTGCGCTTATAGAGGCATGTGCGCTAATTAGGTAGAATACGGTACCTTTATATTAGCAAGACTGTCAAAGTCGGATAAACTGACAGACATGCATCACAGCTCGCTTGTACATGTATCGTAAGCCTAAGTTTACCATTTAAAACAATACTATTTCGGTTTTAAGTGAGCTCTGTAAACAATATAGCAGAAATATAACTTCTAATCCTCTGTTTACTGAGTGCACCTTCTACAAGCAAAACTTTTAACAAATCAAAATATGCACCCATATATTCAGGAATATATAAGGAGGGGGTGGGGGCGGGGTGGGGGGGAGTCTAGAGGTTGTTGCGTTGTTGTTGTTTTTCGTCTAATTTGCGTTTAGCTGCACATTACAAAGTTTTAAGAAATGATGACCTCTTGCCCTCCTTTTCAGGGTTGTCTATCCGGAAGTACAGATATCGGAAGCAATAAAGATATTTTCAGCTCGAATTAAAACTTTTAATTCCTCTAGGAACTGATACAATTGATGTAATGATTGATAATCATATAAATCTCTAGCTTTTCAATTACATTTATCTTTTTCTCTGCATGCTTGGCGCAGATTTCTCGTATAAACAGTCAATAAAATCGGTATTTGTGCCATAAATTACGACGTACACTTCTTAGAAATTCCTCAAAGAAAAGAGCTTCACTTATCTTCTTAAAATATATGTTAAAAGCGATATAGTCTGTCAGAATTCTTGCTAAACGATCAGACATAAAAACGCTATTAAATGATTTCTTCTCTGATTAATGAATTCCGTTTTCAAATATAATTTTAGTACTTAATTTAATGAAAACTAGACAGTAAGAAATGTTAAGAGTATCGTCTATCAGATTGCTTTTGGAATGATTATTCCAGTTTTGTCAGTAACATAAGAAGAAACGTATTATTGTAGTTCAGAGCTACGTTAGCGCAATTATCTGACGATCCCTGTGTGCTTACCGTGTACATTTATTTATAAAACGATTTTCCCCAACTATCTCAGAAATTTCTCTTTCAAAACAATTTCAAAGATCTATATCCGTCTTATAAGACGGATTTATATTTTCTGGATTGTTTTGGAAGAGGAAAAAACATTTTATAGCTGAATAACACAAGTCTGATTTATATATCTGCGATAATTTGAGAAGGATAAACTCCCGTCTTATAACCAAATAATTAGGATACCTGAAAGATTATCTCCTGTTAGCCCTTTAAGCACCAAAACGAAGACGACAAAATTTTCGTCTGCAAAAATTGAAAAATGCCTTGTCCAAGACATTTCATATTGAGAGTTCAAAGACTAGAGGGCAAACAGTGTAGATCCACATGAGGCGGCTTATCATGAGTCGCCTCATCAGGATCTACGTTGTATGCCAAAAATGCTATTTTCGTCATGGGTGCTTAAAGTGTTAATGAGTCGGTCAGAACTGATCATTACAACGTTTGGTGAATTCGGCTAAATTTAGAATTTAGCATAGGATAAAATATAATTAAAGCCCATCTCGTTTCCCCGAATATTTCATATTCAAGTTGACAAACTCGGCGCTTTGATGGATTTCTAGAAACAAACTAAGCGTTCTGATGGGTTTCTAGAAATAAACTGTGCATTCTGATGGGTTTCTAGAAACCAAACTGTGCGTTCTGATGGGTTTCTAGAAATAAACTGTATTTTGGAAGAGAAACCAAAATGTATTTTGGAATATTTATACATTGCACTCGGACAAGTGTTAGATTTCCTTAATTTTGTTACCGACCGTTCTGAGGCGGTTCTTCTGTTGCGGTTCATTAAAGCTATTTATCGCAAAGTGTACAATTTATTGTTCGCTTTTATTTCTTATTTTGGGATGTCTTTGGTGGGTTTGTGGCTTTTCCAGTGTATCTTCATTTTTGACAACATATCTTATTTAGATTTAAAATAAATGCTGAAGGATTTTTTTTGGAAGCAAGGAATTCATCAGAAAAATGAAAACAGCAGACTCGGTTTAATTGAGTCTCAACATGTGCAGTAATGTAACGTTGCAACATTGTCCCCCCCCCCCCCCCCCCCCCCCAGCTCCGGCTTTAGCTGAACTCTATTGTCAAACTGACTAATAAAGAGCCCAATGATCCCAACCGACTAGAAAATATATAATCTGCATTAAGATGAAGCTCAGGGAGACTTTTTTTAACGGTTGCCGCACTACACTTAACATCAGTTACAAATAAAGATAATATAAGCCCCGAGAACACAAAATTGTGCCATTGCATAATACAGTGTCTATGGTGGTCAAATTTGCCTTTAAGTTAGTATCTTATTCTGTTCATATTCAGTAGGAGTCTGCTATATTTTGTTTTTCTGAAGAATACCTCGCTTCCAAGGGATCTTCTGCCAGAAATAATATGAGCTTGGACATGACAAAACCAACAAAGTGGCATGTGCGCCACGTGAAGACTCAGATCAGCCTGGGCATCTGCCCAGTCTGATCAGAATCTTTGCTGTCCGCATGAAGCTAACTTACACCCTTAGCCACCCTTAAAGCACACAACGAATAGTCTGGTCAGACTGGGCGACTGCCCAGGCTGATCTGAGTCTTCGCTGGGCGCACATACCACTTTTTTGGTTTTGTCATGTCCAAGCTCATAATTTTGTTATCATTTCTGGAAGAAGATCCCTTAGAAGCGAGGAATTCTTCAGAAAAAAATAGCAGACTCGGCTGAGCCATGTGCAGTAATGTAATGTTGCAACACTGCCCAAGCCCCCTAAGACATACTGAATATGAATAGAATAAGTTACTAAGGCAAATTTGACCACCATAGACACTGTACTATGCGATGACACAATTAGGTGTAAAATAGAAAACAAAAAATCATATATTCAATTAAGAATTGGTATCAATTTTTGAGAGAAAAAAGATGCCGAACGAAATGACACCACCACAAAAATAAAGTATTTTCCGTTGAGATTTTACCCATCCGGCTTACCAAAATGCTGACGGTATCAAATCGTAAGCTGTGCCGAACTCATACAAGGTGTTACGTCTCTTTCAACAGAAAAAAAAGATAAAATTGGCGTAGCGTGTCTAGGTACCTTGTGCGAAGAAGTAACTTAGTTCAGCCTGCGCGTCCGCGCGGTCTGATCAAATTCTTTCCTTTTCGTATTGACAGTATAATGTCTATGAAAATGGAAATGCAATCTTCTGATCAGTCTGATCAAATGCGCATGCTGATTTGAGTAGAGTACGTACATGGCGTAGGGTCCTTTTTCACAAGCCGTCTATCATTCTGTTATTTTTGACGTCAAGAATTTACTGTATAATTTTCATCCAAAACTTTGCACTGTGTCTTGTTACGAAATCAGTCAGTTTCTCGTGCCAGATTCACTGCTTGTATGCAAATATGCAGACGCATATTTTAAAAAAAAAATCTGTGAGACTGAAAAAATGTAATAACTACCTGCGAATTTGAAAAGCAATTTAAAGGCAATTTGAAAGGTAATTTAAACAAAATATCAATCCGTAACTGCATACTCTGAGTACAGTATTTGTCTTTTTGCTCGATTTGAAACTGTTGAAACGCGAAACTTGTGCACTTTTGTCACTGAACAGCACAGTAGAGTCAAGCCCACACCG
Source organism: Ctena decussata (assembly GCA_963989385.1). Classification (NCBI taxonomy): domain Eukaryota; kingdom Metazoa; phylum Mollusca; class Bivalvia; order Lucinida; family Lucinidae; genus Ctena; species Ctena decussata. The sequence goes on along the minus strand of OZ022498.1, from coordinate 74,356,347 downwards.
AATATAACCCAGCAGGCACATGACGTCGAAATAACGTCGTACTGACGTCGGTGCGACGTCATCACGTCGCATCGACGTCAGCACGACGTCATTTTGACGTTATGTGCCTGCTGGGATGTTCCTATGGCCCAAGCCTTGTTCTTCTTCGTAAAGAAAATATACTCGAAAAAAATATTAAAGGGTCAAACTTTTACCCTGCGATTTCTTAAACATTTCAAACATTTGGTAAAATAAATCATTTCTACTTCCCATTTTATTCATTTTGCAGGTTTTATACAGTACACATGAATTTTGAACCTATAGCCTTTGTTTTGACCAAGTCCAGGCTTTAAGTCAAACTACCCCTAAAATAAAAGTGTTTTGAATTCCCATAGAGAAATGATAGTGTGTCAGTTTGGTCGGGCATAACTTTTAAAATTGCAATGAGTTTTAAAATTGTTACAGCTTGCTGACCTTAAAAATGATTAAATTTGATGATTATCAAGCAATTTTGCAAAAAAAAAACATGAATTGGCGAAATCGAAAATTTTGGTGAATTTATTCCTTATGGACTTCTGAACACTTTGATTTTGAGGGTAGTGTGAAATGAAGTCTAGACTTGGTCAAGATAAAGGCAAGAGGCAAAAATGAATGAAATGGAAGGTAGAAATGATTTATTTTACCAAATGTTTGAACTATTCGCAGGGTTAAAGTTTGACCCCTCAATATTTTTGGAGTATAAATGATTAAATAATTATCACTGGAAAAACTCAGCTACTCATTCCATTTAGCTATGCCACTTGACTCTTTACATGCCATAATTATTATGAGTCTGCGTATTATATTGATATCTTAAATACATTATTTTAACGCCGGGTCTTTAAAAATATATGAATACATGTATTACCGACCTGATTGTTGATTTGTTTATTTATTTTAACTCAGTGACATTCCATTTGCATCTTCTAATTTCAGTGACCACTGGTATTGATGCTCTGAGTAATCAAGTTTGTAACAACATTCTCTTAGGGGAGAGTCGGATAACTTCGGACAGCGGGTAAATTCGGACAGTGACTTTTTTCCTTTATATGTCAGTTTTCTGGAACTAAAACAAAAAAATAACTGGCCAAACAGTGAAAATCCTGATGAGAGGTCTCATCTGGATTTTTACTGTTTGCAATGGTATGTCCTAATTTACCCGCCTGTCCGAAGTTACCCGACTCTCCCCTATCCAGTTAGTGCTGAAATGTTCTCTTACGGTCATGACAATCCTTTCACAAATGACTAACATATTCATATACATATGCAGATCGGTTGTGATGAAAACTGTGGAATAAAACTGATCTTTGCGTGTGAGTCAGTCGGATTTTTTTAAACAAGTTACCATTGTGTAATGCTGAATTTGTCAAAAAGTAATTATGAAAGTGACACTCGTGCTCCTCTGTTTGTGACTTTTTAGACAAAAAAGAAATACCTTTTCCAATGTTGCATTTGTCGAACTTCAATAAAGGAAAAAAACAAATTCTTATACATGAATTAGGGTAAACGTAATTATATTTCTCTTTGTACTGATATATTTCTAACCAGAGTTGAATGATAAGAAGTTCCAATACTGAAAAGGTGTTAGAGCAATGAAAAATGATATCGTTTTATTAAGTATTAATTTATAAAAAAACTATGATGGTAGACTAAGAAGATATTCACAGAATTAAAAGATTCAGAAAATGATAACGCATACTTGAATTTAAAGTCTCCATAGTCCTATCAGCGGTAAAAATGCCTAAACGCAAATCATTGTAAAACGCGGTTCAACCTTCAGGTCTGGTAACAAAATGACGGATGATGTGCAAATATTAAGTCGTATAGCTGGCAAAAAGTAGAAAAAACAATTCTTGAAAACTAACAAAATACCATTTCCTGTTCTGGTTTCCCGTCTAGCAATGCTATATTAACTTAGGCGGAATAGTGATTCGGACTCCCCACCTGTACATTGTATTTTTACCACTTTGTTAAACTGAAAGTAGATCATTTTAGTTTTTTTTGTGCGGCCATTTACAAATACGGCCATTTACAATTACGAAACTACAATGAGAAGCTTGCAGCGATACCTCATGATGAAATTTTTCATGCTGATAGAGCAATGGGGCCTTTAAAGCTATAACCACCACAACACGGTTATTTAAACAAAATTAACAAGCTGGATCGCGAAAACCAAATTCACATGAACCATGCTTTTGGTACAATGTAGCTCTGTTTGAACGTTGCCCAAAGTAACCATGTAAAACAATGCACAAGAAGATCTCTTTGTGTTGTTGTTATTGGTCTTGTTATTTTTTTGTGTATCATAAAAATTGCTAGAGCGACAAAGGCTATTGAAACAATTGAAATTTAACAGTTTTCTTTATTACTTTTAGACAGATGAATATAAAACACTTTATCGTAAGAAGTATTCATATATTTCCTAGTTTTACATAATCGTTTTATTACATAGAAACAAATTCCAGTAAGCAAGTATCATTGTATTTTCTTAATTGAAATCGCTATTATACTGGAAGCAAAAAACTTCACCGGTCAGTCATTATTACCATGATTCACAGAGCTCTAGATAAGCGGGAGTATTTGGTGATAATTAAGGATATTTTTTGTTATTTCTACATAAAAACATACGTTGTGACCCCTCATCTGAACCGTCTCAATGAGACGGTTCAGATGAGGGGTCACAACGTATGGTTTCAAGGAGAAATAAGAAAAATTATCCCTCAATTATCATCAAATACCCCTCTTATCTAGAGCTCTGATGAATAACCAAATTTGTCCAAATCTGTCTTTTACAATATTATGAATATGAATGGCCAAATATTCCTAGATCATCTTTAAAGATATCAAAAAAAAATGAATTGCCAAGTATGTCAAAATCTGTCTTTAAAACTGTTGTACATGTAAACATGAATAGCCAAATATGCCCAAATCTATCTCAAAAGAAATCATTAACATTAATTGACAAATATGCCCAAATCTATATTAAAGATAATTATGGGCATTTCGGTAGTTTCTCAGAAGATAAATTTGGACATATCTGGATGTTCCTTTTTATGGTGGGGTTTGGAATATATTTAAATAAATCCTTAATTATGATATTTTTAAAAACACTATAAATATCCTAACTCACCTGTGTTTCTTTTAAAAGAAATGATAAGCACAATTTCACAAACTATCAGTTCGTTCTGTTTATTTCCAAACTTTAAACGTTCAGAAATCAATATTTGCAAATAAATATCCTTCAGATATAGATATACTAGCGAAAACTTAGAAACCTCTGTAATTACAATGTTAGATTGTTTGATCAGTAACTGCTGCAGGCAGAGGTGATTCCAATATCTTATACGGTACAAGGAGCATGCGTATAGGCGACAAATATCGGCTTTAAACTTTTAGACCCATATAATGGCAAATAAAGGCAAATTTCGGTAAATATCGGCAATCATCGACAAACTTCGTATTCTGAAGTTGTCAACTTCGTTTAAAGTGTATGTGTACACCGCCAGTTTTTCGCCATTTTTACAAATGAAGACATTTTTTTTTTACTTTCTGTTTGCTACTCTGGACGACATAGCTCTTCTGAAAGGGGTCTACTCTTAACGGGAAGAATTTGTTCCAAGGGGAGCAAATTATTCCTTTTCAGAGTTGACCCCAATTGATAAGGGAGTCAAAGAGAAATCGAAGAGTTGTTCCCCTTGAAAGTGTATGCATTCTTCTTCACATCCACGTCACCGACAAACATTCAACCGTCGCCGGTGTTACGCGAAGTTAACAACGGCGGAATATGATGATTGTCGATGTTTGGCGGTAGGTCTCTATACCGATTTGCAAATTTTTGCCATAATGAGTCATATTGGAAGCATAGTGACGTTCATTCCGTCATTAAAAGGTGGCTAACTATGAAAATGTGGGTACAGTATAATAATTCCTAAGCATCTACAGGAACAGAAATCTGAAGACTTACATGAATGTAGTATTGATGACTCTGCCATAATTGTTAAAGACAGCCGTTAAGCTTCTTCACTAAGAGTATCTAACATGTCTGCTTCATATGTTACTGTTATTCTCACGTGATCGGTTGTATACGTTGGAAATATGGCCAGCATAAACAACTCTCATAAGGCAGCACTTGTACGGGCACCCCTTAAAGTTCCAAGCATCATGCTACATTCCGGGCGAGGCAGTACCAATAAGTGGGACAAGATATCGGAATGGGCCAGCAGAAGCTGTATGACAGCTTAGAAAGGTATGGTGAGTTATGGTGAGTTATGGCAATGAGTTTATGAAGCTGAAGAAGAACGTGCTATCGATGTATTCCTGGCGACTCGGGGTTTGTTATGAAATTCCGGTTTAAATCTAGGTAGTACTATTTAACAAGACGATTCTGGTGCTGCAGTTCATCTATATTAGACTGCATCTTTTCTCGCAAAGTTGTTGATTCGTTTCTTAGTTATAGATTTGAAATAAGTGACATGCCTGTGCCGAGAAAATGTGGCCATTCTTAGACTTGGGTTATTGTCTACGCCCATGGTAGTAGACTATCATAGTAGTTGCTTTTGACATTGGAAGTACAGCCATAAGTTATCCACAATGTAGCTTGACCTTTATGCAGCTGTTCACATATTAGGCATGAGCGCTGTCTGCATAGAGGTCGTGAGCGGCCACAAGCTGTTCACAAATATGTCGTGAACGCTGTTCACATAGATGTCGTAAGCGGTCATATGAAATACCGCACATATGGTATCACAAGGTAGCAGAATGTATCATAAGGTACAGATGAATGAATGGTTTGTGATTTTACGGCCTTTTAAACTGTTTTCCAACCATGTAATAGTATGAGATGAGACCTACCACTAGCATCCGTGCTTGACATCCACCAATGAAAATGTTAGGTCGGCGTTTGAGATATAAACAAACGTTTTATTTTAGAGTTTTGTGGTTGCAATGGTTTACTTGATAAGCATTATCTAGAAATTGTTGCTAAGCGTATACCAAGTTTACTTGATTTAGTTACGCTTTATTCTTCGAAGTAACTTAACAACATTGAAAAGATTAAACTTGAGTCGACAGACAAAACAAAATGAAATATTTTAGCTTGAGCATTGCTATATACCTTTCATTCCGTAATCTTTTATCTTGAAGTTTTCATCTCTCAAAGATTATTTAAGTTTAAAAGACATTTGTTCATATCGCTAAGCATGCTATGAACAAACATACAAAATGCATACCAAATGTTTCCTAAATATAAGGACACAGTAATCAACTGCTTCCAAAATATTAGTTTTTTTCCCTTTTTTTTTTTATGATAAACATTGTTTGCGGTAAAGGTAAATAGTGCAGACCCTGAACAGGCTGCTCCTGTTTGAAAGAGTAGTCTTATTTGGCTCTGCAAAATTTACTCCCGTATTTTGTCTCAGTATTTAGAATATTTACGGTGTGCATGCTAATAATATAGACACACGTACTTTAACTCTTTAAGCACCAAAAAGCAGACGACAAAATTTACGTCTGCAAAAATTAAAAAAATGCCTTGTCCAAGACATTTCGTATTGAAAATTCAAAGACTAGAGGACAGACAGTGTAGATCTAGATGAGGCGGCTTATAATGAGCCGCCTCATCAGGATCTACGCTGTTTGCAAATGTTGCTATTTTTGTCACTGGGGCTTAAAGAGTTAAAGATTAGCAGTGCCTATCATCACATTGTAAAGGCGTGCTAAAGGTTTACAAGCATTTTTACCCAGCTTGTTAGTACTTCTCCGAATTCGCAGTTTGTAGGCTAAGTTTGGTCCGAATGTGTTGACATTCGAGCTTTTTTTTTTTTCGAACATTCGAGCTTCTTTTTTTTTTTTTTTTTTTTTTTCTTTTTTTTTTTTCTTTTTTTTTTTCGATTTAAGCTTTTCTGAACAAAGCTTCGGAAGAACGGCTTCGTCGTCCGTCGTCGACCGTCAACACTTCCGAACGTCTTCTCTTGCAGAACCATTTGGCCGATCGGAACGGAATTTCATGTACGGCTTCAATGTTTTAGGGGAACGAAAGCTTATCCGTGATCCAAGACAGCCAGCAACACAGATAAATAATTTCTGAAAAAAATGAGATCCCTTGGAAGCAAGGAATACATAAACGAAACGAAACTAGCAGACTAGGATTGACTGTCTTTTCATGTTTAATAATGAAACGTCCGACACTGGCCACGCCGCCCCACCCACCCAGCCACACACACCACCACCACCTAGCCCGGCCAAAGCTGAATCTCTATTTTCAAAAACACTCTAAATGATTCCAATACTCCCAAAAATGATACCTCGCGAAATAAATATTCCTCTCGCGGACCGATGAAGCGAATAAGCTGATATATTGCAGGAAGCATTCATGAAGCCTCCTCACTTAGCCCATTCCATTCGGGATACCCCTTTAGGGGTATCTGGGCAAACAGTTTGGATCCAGATCAGGCCCCACAAACGTGGGGCCTGATCTGAGATCCAAACTGTTTGCTGCCTGGACATCATTTTTACAAGAGTTGGTTAGACCAATATTGTCAAAATATTCTTGATTTTTGATGCAGACGACAATTTCAGCAGACGACAAAAATAAACCTTATGGTGTGTCGTTGATCCGATATTCAGGTGGTAAGTGCAAAAATCTTTTAAAGATAATGCCCGATTTCAGATTTTGATCATGACTGTGCTGTGGTTTAGGCAGTTTTGCCACAAAATACAATATATATGTAGAAAATTTTTAGAATATTTGTTCAGAATCAGCTTTTTCCTTCCTAGGAAATTCTCTAATGTTTATCAGCAAGTGGCTTATTACCATGTTCACGATACACGTAATAAGCTGGGTCAGAAATACAGTAAATAAAGCTTATTTCTGCTAGTTATGGAAACCATCGTTAGTTACACTAGTACGAGTACTAGTTTCTAGTATCGATGTGTTTATCTGAATCTTAACGCATGCCACGAGAATTTCGTAATCTACAAAAATAACAACTCGAAAACAATAACGAAATATTGAAAACAATAACGCAATCCAGTTATTTCAGAAATCGAATTAAATTTGCAACTACGTGTTTATCCAGTAAACTGAAATGAGAGTTTTGCAATTTCCAATTTGAAAAATACAATGACATCATTCTTCCTCAAAAGATTGAAGTTCAGCCAGGCCTTTACATGCTTGGATCCAAGCTAGGTTGGATTCTTTCGGGAAGAACCGCTGAAACAGTTTACAATACAACAGAATCCAGCATGTTGATACTTACGCATGGGAATATCATTAACACAGAAACAACATTTCTAACTAGTCTTGACAAGTCACTTCCAATAAAACCAAATTTAGAAGACTTTTGGAAGTTAGAGGCAATAGGAATCACTGACTCCCCAGTAGTATCTGACAATGACATAGCTCTGAAAAGGTTTAATGATACTCTAAAGTATGAACAGGGGCGATACACAGTGACTTGGCCATGGAAAGAAGAAAGACCCAGTTTGCCAGAGAATCGGGCCTTAGCTCTTGGAAGATTAAAATCACTGATTGGCAGAATGAAAAGAAACCCTCAACTTATACAAAGGCACAATGACGTCATAGAAGACCAGCTGAAGAGAGGAATTGTGGAACAAGTGACAACTGAATCAAATAGCTTGATTAACCATTATATACCTCACCATGCCATTATCAATCCCACAAAGGAATCAACAAAGGTTAGAGTGGTATATGATGCTTCAGCCAAATACAAACCAGAAAACAAGAGTCTAAATGAGTGCCTATATGGAGGACCTATCCTGTTACAGAACTTAACAGGTATCCTGATGCGATTTCGTTTAAAGAAGATAGCAATGATTGCGGACATTGAAAAGGCCTTCTTACAAATTGGACTTCAAGAAGATGCGCGAGATGTCACACGATTCTTTTGGATAAAGGACAAAGACAAATTAGAGATCAACAATAACATTCAAGTATATCGTTTCTGTCGGGTACCCTTCGGAATAATATCTAGCCCATTTCTACTGGCAGCCACAATTGACCATCATCTGAAGAACTGCAAAAGTGATATAGGCAAACGGGTCAGAGAAAATATATATGTTGATAACGTTATCACTTGCACAAATTCTGGTCATGAAGCTATGGAACTTTATAATGTTACAAAACAGCTGTTTAATGGAGCGGCAATGAACATGAGGGACTGGATGTCAAACAGTGTGGAGGTCATGAATAAAATACCTCTCTTTGATAGAGCAAACACGGTTAATAGCAAAGTTCTGGGACTAACATGGTCAGTCAGAAATGATTATCTATCCTTAAACTACCAACTCAACGATAACTTGTTTTTTTTTCAAAAAGAACAGTTCTACGAAGAATAGCATCTATCTATGACCCACTTGGTCTCTATAGCCCAGTGACATTAGGAGGAAAATTGTTTTTACAAGATCTATGGAATCAGAAAGTTTCTTGGGACACACACTTGTCGGAACAGTACAAGACACAATGGTCTGTTATCCAAGAAGATTTAAAGCTATTAAGCAATTGTCATTTCCCAAGATACATAGGTTTAGACCAGACAAGAATGACTGACTATCAAATACCGGTATTTTGCGACACTTCCAAATACGCCTATGCAGCTGCAGTGTACTTGCTTCAAGAAAACAAGAATAACTGTAGGGTAGATCTTGTCTTTTCAAAAACAAGGCTGGTACCAAATAAGCAAATAACTATTCCAAGACTAGAGCTGTTAGCAGCCCTTATAGGTGCAAGGTGCTTGAAATTTGTAGAGGAAGAACTGACAGTAGAAATAAGTCAAAAGCATGTGTGGATCGACTCTCAGTGTGTGTTAAACTGGATTACTACTCAGAGATCTCTCGGGACTTTTGTAGAAAACAGGGTAAAGGAGATAAAGGAAGACAGAAACATTCAGTTTCATTATATTTCAACATCAGAGAATCCTGCAGACATAGCTTCTCGCGGTGAATCGACACTTAAACTCAGAGATGATAAACTGTGGTGGCATGGTCCAGACTGGCTGACCCACCCAAAGGAGACTTGGCCTGAGTGGAGATATGAGGTTCCTGAAAATCAGAGAGAGAACATCAAAGCTCAGACTGAATCAGAGTTCAAGAAATCTAAGGTTATGTATGAAGCTAAACTCATAGCTGGGGAGGGTCTTGCAGAGATAACTACCCCATTTGGAATAGACATAAATAGATTCTCTTCATTGCAAAAGCTTCTGCGCGTTACAGCACTAGTGTTAAGGTTCATAAACAGACTTAGAAAAGGAAATTATTTATCAGGTCCTCCAGAGGCTACTGAAATAACCAAAGCCGAGAAGATGTGTACAACATATGTACAGAGAACAAAGTACTGTGATATAATAGCTAGTATTCAGAACAAGATGCGTAGCAATCTCGTGACTCAGTTGGGACTCTATCTGGACAACAGTGGACACTTACGATGTCAAGGCAGACTTGAAAATGCAGCAATATGTGAAGGAGCTAGACACCCCTTGTTACTACCAAAAGATCACAGATATACAAATTTGGTGATTCAGATGTATCATAGAAATGCCTTTCACACAGGGTGTACACAAACATTAAGTTTAGTAAGACATAAATATTGGATTCCGCAAGGACGATCAGCAGTTGAAAAGGTTCTGAAAACATGTACAGTATGTCGGCGGCATGAAGGGGGGCCATATACAAAGCCAATGATGCCACCCATACCAAAAGAGCGTGTGTCAGTATCTGCACCCTATACATACACTGGTATCGATTACTTTGGACCGCTATTTATAAAGGTAAAGGGAAATGTACAAAAGGTATGGGTTTGTCTCTACACCTGTATGGTAACCAGGGCGGTTCATCTTGAATTAATGTACGACATGTCAGCTCAACAATTTCTAAATAGGGTTCCGTAGATTCATAACCCAACATGGTAAACCTTACAAAATTATATCTGACAATGCAGCACAATTTAAACTTGGCTTAGACACTATCGATAGGATCTGGGGAAAGGTACTAAGTGAAGAGGATACAATCTCATATGTAGCCAACGAAAACATTTAATGGAACTTTACTGTAGAGCTTGTACCCTGGATGGGCGGATTTTATGAAAGACTTGTCGGTATTGTGAAAAGGTCTCTGCGAAAGGCAATGGGTAAATTGTGTCTAAGTAATGAACAGTTATTAACAATACTAAAGGAAGCAGAGGCAGTGATAAATTCTAGGCCACTCATCTACGTCGGAGAAGACATCAATTCATATATGACATTGACACCAGCTCATTTCCTGACGCTGAACCCCAAAATTGGACTGCCGATCAATACAGAGGAGGATACTGATGATTCTGATTTCAGCCCAGAGCCATCATCTGCAGAAAGACTCTTAGCAACATGGAAGAAGGGGCTTAAACATTTAAGCTCTTTTTGGAAGATATGGAGAAATGAGTATCTCTTAAGTCTAAGAGAGCGAACACAAACCAAACTGAAGGAGCCTAGGGTAAGGTCTGCATACACAGCTAATATTGGAGATGTTATCCTGATAAAGGATGAATTGCCTCGAGGAGCCTGGAGATTGGGCCGTATTCTGGATCTGATTAAAAGCAGAGATGGAAAAATCCGTTCAGCTAAGGTTATACTGCCGTCGAAAAGAGTAATAGGACGCCCATTAAATTTGTTGTACCCAATTGAATGTCAAGCAACAGAATCTCATGAAGATGACACTGATAGCAGTCAAGATGTTGCCAAGGCACAGGATGACCATGCCTTGGGAAATAAGCAAGATCACAGTTTAGATATATGTAGACCATCCAGAAAGGCCGCTAGAAATGCTAAACAGAAAATATCTGAACAGTCAAGAGATAATTAAACTTTCCAGTGGGAGTGTCACGGAAATCCCGCGAATATGTTATGGTTTTAATTTGTTTTTAATTGTGTTTTATGCATTACTAAATGATAATGTTTATTTTTGATATTTCATTTCTTACTTTTGATTATTTAAAGCTTTAACTAACTGTATTACATTATGGCTAATGAGGCACTGAGTTGAATTACTTCAATGTCTTTTGACGTAACGTCATCTGACGTTACGTAACGTTATTATGACGTTGGTAACTGGAGAGATTAGAGTAGATGGACACCCAGAGTGAAGAAATATCCTGAAGAGGACATTTAAAGGAGAAATTGTTTCTGAACAGTGATAGATAGTTTACCGAAGGATAATGTCACCAAAATAAACTGTGTTCCTGAATGTATCACCACATTAACTGGTTCCGGCACCAGTTAATGTGGTGATACATTCAGGCCGGAACCAGTTAATGTGGTGATACATTCAGGGACACAGTTTATTTTGGTGACATTTAATAATTATTTCCACATTAAGTTAAAATAAAATAGTCTGACAACGTAATTTATCCATTTGTTGTGTATCAAAGCTTATCAATATCAATGTTTATCCTTCGGTAAACTATCTATCACTGTTCAGAAACAATTTCTCCTTTAAATGTCCTCTTCAGGATATTTCTTCACTCTGGGTGTCCATCTACTCTAATCTCTCCAGTTACCAACGTCATAATAACGTTACGTAACGTCAGATGACGTTACGTCAAAAGACATTGAAGTAATTCAACTCAGTGCCTCATTAGCCATAATGTAATACAGTTAGTTAAAGCTTTAAATAATCAAAAGTAAGAAATGAAATATCAAAAATAAACATTATCATTTAGTAATGCATAAAACACAATTAAAAACAAATTAAAACCATAATATATTCGCGGGATTTCCGTGACAGTTGCAATATCGGGATTATATTTATTTTCTGATTGCATTCTGTTTTCACACTTACCATGTTTTGCGGGTCTCATGGTGTTCAAACTTTCCAAACGTTCGGGCAAATGTTACATGTAACTCAGCGAAACCAAAATTAAGATCGCTTTTTTTTTCTTTCTTCTTTCTTTCATTTTCTTGTCTGATTGCAATGAAAATCTCGTCGAAAATATTCAAAAGATTATACACATCTGTTTATAATCTATCAATATGTCATTCTCCAAAAATGGCTATTACACAAATAAAAGGGGAAGACGAAATGCTTATCCCAGAGTGAGTAATGTGCTGTAAACAAATTACGACCCGGTCTTAGAATAAGCAAGCCTGGAAACAATATTCAAAAAAGAGCATCAAGAATTCAGTTTGCATTATTTGAACACGATTTTGTTCCGTTTTACAATGGCCTCAAACAGCTACGCGCATGGATATCTGTGCAAGGACGGAGATTATTAGAGATAAAGAATGCTGGAAACTTGACCGAATATTTTGTAGACTTAATGCACTTTTCCGTAATTATTACACAAACAGAAGGGACTCCTTAACCCTAAACCAATTACAGTTACAACACGGTAGAGTTATTTTTACTAGCTGCATGTACACGGAAGTGTGTCACTTGCAGTTGGAGTGGTAAGGAGTGCAACCCAATCGGATTACTCCTTCTTAAAGTTATTGGATATACTGCCAGAGATGAAGTATGCTGTCATTTTATGTTTGCCTCACTTCTCAATGGAGGTCAACTCTTAAAAGAAAGATTTGCTCCTCCTGAAGGAGCAAATTATTTCCTTTAAAAGTAGACTCCTTTTTCAAGGGGTTATTCGTGCAGGGAAGCAAACTAGTAGTCACAAAAGTTGTTTCCTTTTGTGAAAAAAGGGCGATTAAAGGTGGATGTATACTCATAAGACTTAAGCAGTCTGATCTAAATCTATTGTTAACCAGCTAGCTCTGGAAGTGATGTCCTACTGGAAAGGGCCATTGCTGGTAATTCAATGGATCAGATAAAGTGTTAATTTCCGCAAGTTGAACTGCGGGTGGAGTATTATATAAAACATTTACGCCTTCATTCCAACTGACCTGACGTGTGATCTATGTAATAATGTCATTATTTCCTTTAACAGGCTTACCACAGAGGCTTCTAGAGCAATGTCCTTAATGTTACAAAGACAAACGACCTACCGAGCAAAGATACTACGACAGACTTCTTATTGTATGGAACCAGCAGGAACTACGCTCCTAAATAACTCAAAGTACGTCACTTATTTTCACATATTCAACAATCGTAAGTTGTATCGGTGTAAAAAGTATTTTATTTGTAAAATAACATTTTCGAATCACCCGATAGGCAATACAACAGAGAAAATAATACACAAACAGCCACCTTACGTGTTTAAATCTGTATCCCAAAATTACAAACATTATCAAGCAACAAACATTCAATTTGTTTCGAAATGTTTTGTTGTAGCTTAAATAATGCTACTGATACGAAGAAAGTTTGGTATCATTCGTCATGCAAACCCATCACTCGTACATGTACATGTACCTGAAGTGTCAGGCAGTATGCATTTACCAAAATTACCAAGTATTTCAAAGGTTACAAGTGTAAGGCGAGATTTGTAATAAATAGAGGATCTTACACGAGTGGTCATTTCATATGAAATTTATGAAACGAGCCTTCGGCGAGTTTCATAAATTTCATATGAAGTGACCACAAGTGTAAGATTCTGTTTATCATATGACCCTGTAAAGTGGGATTTTATCGCCTTCAGATGAACATTATTTCTGTAGGAAAATGCATTGTTGACACGGACGTTGTCAATGACGTTACATGTACGCGCCAAAGTGTTATTACACTTGTGGTCATACGATTTTTATGATACGACGTTATCCACTGAATAACAGCGACGTCTTATGATAAAAGAACTTTATGAATAAACAAATACATTCCAAAACAGTGTCAGAATAATAGGCAGTACTATACATATACATGTGGGTTTCAGTCAGAGAGCCAAATTTAACTTTGATGATACCAATCGTAGATGACATGTGCCATCTCAGTGCCTCGCCGTGAAAGGCCACCGACTACACAGATACACGTGGCGGAATAATGTCTAAACACGCATGCCTCTGCTACCGGTGTCCGTAGCATTTCGGCGGAGCTGCAAATGACATATATCAAGCGAGGCACAATATGGTATCAAAATACAATCATTATAGCCTAATACTGAGTTTTGCAAGAGACAACTTTATATATAGCCCACTAACCTTGCCCATGTGTCTGAAACACATTGTTGAAAATGACAGGACACGTGATCAGACAACATGCAGGTGACATATACGAGAAAGATTTATGGTGACCTAATATAAGCAGATTTATAAATCTATATCATTTTGAACTAATACTAATAAGGAGCTATTTAAATCAGTTGTATACATAACAATGCACAAAGCTTGAGAGCCATGGTGACTGGTGTCCCTACCAACAGTGTCTCGCACGCTTTGCGAAACTGCAGTCATATCATTAATTATGTTCTGTTCTGATATAAGCCTGAACGTTGTTACGTTGATTACAACAAAGACATTTATGGTGAATGGGTACACCTGCATGATTATCCACCATTTTTACAAGGGGAACAGATTTTGTGGCATCCCATTTGCTTTCCTGACGGACGAAAAAAGGGCTCTACCCTTAAAGAAAAAGATTTGCTCCTCTTGGAGAAAATTCATTCTTTTATGAGTTAAACACAGTTAGGAAGGAAGGCAAAAGGCAAAAAGGCAGAGTCGCTTCCCTTGAAAGTGGATCCGTACTTTATAAAGCTATATGGATATACCAATAAGGGAGATAACAGTGACACAGAAATATTTTCGTCCGTTCTCACATGGAGCTACTCTAGAGGGAAAAAATTCTACTCTTAATGCTTTCCGTATTCGTTATGAGTAGCTCTTTTTGAGAAGACATTTGAACTTATCTGGGAATTCAATAATAGTAGGTCGTCTCCCTTGTATAATTCGCATCCAAATCATGAATGTGAATTTATATGCATCTGCTGCAAAATTCAGGCGAGACCAGAAACACGTCCGACTGGCTCGGCAAGCCTCGCCATTCCTGCACTGTTTCTGGTCTCGCTTGATAAACTTGATAAACTTGATATCAACATGGTGTTCTACTATGCTACTGTAAAATAGGTTAATTTATTATGTGAAGTTGTATTGTTTTGTATATGTACAGTAATTTGAATAAAATATTGTTTACACTAACATGGTATTTTCTACTTACAGACCTAAAGCATGAGTCTAGCGAATATGTATAATCATTATGGAATATTCTTCAGCTGAAATTTCCGATAAGCCTCAGGTGCAGCATCGCCAGTATAAACAATGTGTTTTCTTATCATGTTATTGAAGACTACATGCACTTTCAGATTTTACTCCTAGATTAATCTAAGATACAACAAAGGCTTTGTCATATTTAAATAATGAAATTTAAACGTGTACTTCTATGGCCGAGAAGTGAAAGAAATTATAATAAGGAGAAAGAATAGAAATTTCTCAAAAAGAAAGAAAAGTGACTCCAGGTCAATGAAAAAGGAAGTGGTGTTTGGTAAGGCATTACAAGAAACAAATGAGAATTCCAACTGGGCACACAATGTTGAATCGACATTGAATCTACGCTGATTCAATGTTGGTTCAACGATGTGTGCCTGCTGGGAATCATTACAAACGTCAGATTCTATGACTCTACAAAAGGGTAAGAAGAATGCTTTGATACAAAAACAATGTAATGACCAGATCATGATATAGTCAGTAGATAAAGAATCAGTAGCTGTGATTAGAGGTAAACGGAGCTGTTTTTATGCAAAAATCATCACATTCCACAAAGCAATGACTAAATAGACAGACTTATGTTCGAAAGAGCAATGCAATTTAGCCCTTTTACCTATATGCAAGTACACACTTTATGCTTTAAATCAATCTATGCATAATTTGGTGACTTTTCCGATTTTTCGTAAATGTGGTGATTTTTAGAGATCAACTTAAAAATCATTTTCCTAAAACTTGTGAACAGTTCGTTATCACAGACTGCGCAAAATGAAAAAGGATGAAAGACAGGATTGGAAAATAGACGCTTATTCATGAATTTCGCATTTTGAAGGTCTTGTGATTGTAGAGATAACTTGACGACTTGCATTTTTACGACCTTTCTAATCATACTTCAGTGATATCCGAACGATGGGAGGCTGATAAAGACAAAGTTTGTGCCATAGAACAAAATTTACGACGGAAAAGATTTCCACCTCCAGCGCGAATGAAACAAGGACCATTGACTCAGCGGGATAGCGCTTTACCCATTGAGCTACCGGGGCCCTTGATTGTGGAGATAAGCAGTCGTGATAATGTAGACAAACTCTGTAATAATATGGACGAGGATAGCGCTTATGTTGCACTCCACAGTTTTCTTGAATGCTTGGTGGCCCTGCTGGGGGTCAACTAAACAAAGTGATATTCCAGCCTGTTTGAATGAATAAAATATTATTTTTTTCTGTTTGAATGTGCTGTACATATGCGTAAATACTCTTTATAGCCATGTATAGCCCCTTCAGGCCCTTCTATGAAAGTAAAAAGTATGCAAAGACCAGGAACTGAAACAATCAAAATCCAAATCCAGCCCTCAAACCATAGTTGGAAACAACTAAGATTACAAATAATCAAGATTCAGAGAACATATGGCCAACCGAGTGAGCAGCTTGTTCCCAAAAGGTGGCCACTCAGCAACCCAAACCGAACCAAAAATAATAAGAACATACATAAGGTAAAACATCACAGAAACTCTGACACCAAAAACAGAATACTGTTGCAGAGAAAATGACATCCCGCCCACTTTTTGCGACCAGAAAATTTCTTCAAAAATGGCATAGTCACCCATGCTCTGCTAAAGAGCAGGACAAGTTTTGTCACCTAAAGCTTACAGATTTTCCTAGAGTCCTTGCAGATGATTATTGTCAAATGCAACTGTATACCTGTCAGCCGTTTAGCTTTTCCAGCTGACTTCCCATTTTCAGTGTTGCTACTGCAACCAAAAGGTCGGTTGTAGATCTTTTTCTGGGTGCTGAGCGCAGTCAAGAACTGTATTGTCGCCATAACTCATCATTGTATAGCTCTGCGAAATATTATGTCCATCTGCTCAGAACCTCTTGTTTTTCTGTCAGTCATTTTCCAGACTCGTCTTGGATAGATGTGGATCTACTCTCAGAAGCTAGATTATGCTCTCTTGCTACTGATTTTATTCAAACAAGTTTTGATCTCCTTTGGGCGTTGTGTACCTATCCAGTACTCTTTTTCTTTCTGAATATTAAGTTAAATACAGAAATGCACATCTATCGCACTAAATATGGTAACGGAACATGCATTTTTAAAAGAGTTCATTTTTTTCTTTTATTTGCATACAAGCAGTCTGGTCAAACACTAAGCTGGTCGTGTGCAGATACGAGTAACATATTTGGATCGTAGGTAATCGAAAACGTTCTTGTTACACAAACTTAACCGGCTGCATAACTCCACAGCATTTAAAAGCGGAAGGCATAATAGAGGTCTAGAAGTAAATCAAATAATATCATATTATGTGTAGCAAAATTGGTAAACACGTGCGACGCTCGTGCAGTAATATTCAAATTGGCACTCAAACAGCAATCGCATGTTCCTAAAAGCCTACACATTCATCAAATAGTTGTCAAATTTTACAGTACTTTGTTTTAGCTATTTTTGAAACAAGTTAATAAACATTTGATGATAATGGGTAGGCTGTTGGTCAAGTGCGAAAATTGTTTTACACCAACTACACAGTCTTAAATAGTTTTTCGTATTTGACATTCACAGGAATAGAAAACTATTGACTTGATTTGACTGAGACTGCAAATGAGATATATGGTAAAAGTACATCCATCGTGCAAACTATCAGCGCCTTAAGACTTCTTTGTGCAGAAGCTGTAATTTAATTGTGCAGAAAATAGCTAATTGCTTGCATTAATAATTTAGTATTTTGTCTGGATCATTTAGATTTGGCTGTACTAATTTTCAGTAAAGAGAGCATATGTGACAAACAATGTTTCTATTCGCTAGCTCGTATCTACCTAAAAGGAGATGCCAAGGTCTTAGTATGGAAATGCCTTTCTGTACATCTAATTTTACCGAACGTCGAACTTGTTTTAAATATCGTATTCAAGTTTATAGTTGCATTGATGGGTCTGATGCGAACATATTGCATAGGCTTCCAGGAGATAGTCAGTATTTATTGCCCCTTGAGGTTTGACTTATTAACTAAGATTAAATTTATGACTCCAAAAGCTTTGAAAGAAATGCCTGAGCATACGGTGTTGACAAAGCTCAGGGTTGCATCTTAAAGCAGTTATATGTAGGTAAAGTTTGCAGAAATTGGATAAATGTATAAATATGAATGTACCTTTATTAAATTTGCTGTTTATCAGTGTCGCTAATCCCCTAAAATCAAAACATAAAGGTGCTGGGCAGGTCTCCACAAGCAACGTATATCCATCTCCGATCCACACTCACTGTATGTACTGTAACTCGCATGTAATTTGAGCTGCGACATGAGAAAACCAACAAAGCATCATGTGCGCACAGCAAAGACCCAGATAAGCTCGAACAGCCTTCCAATCTGATTTAGAGACTTCGCTGTGCGCTTAAAGAGTAACTAAGGGTCTAAGCTAGCTCTATGCGGATAGTGAGGACACTGATCAGAGTGGTCGGACGCAGAGGTTGATCTGAGTTCTCGCTGAACGAACATGCTACTTTGTTATTTTTAACGTGTCGCGATTCATGTATTTACTCTGTTACATGTACATGTGGTCAATGGTAGGCGCAAATTGACAATTTCATATTTTTTCTAATAGCAAGTTTTTTTACTAATAACGTAATTTCTCATACTCAAAATTACCATAACTATAAATTCTAAACATGATTTATATGGACATGCTATATTGCGTGAAATAAAATACAGAAATGATATTTATCCATTAAATGCAAATTAAGGTGTTATTTATTCTCCAAATATGGAAACATGTGGAATTAACTCATTAAATTCTGCTTTTAGATACATGCTTTTAGTGACATCGAGCCTTAGAATACGTAATATTTACATCTTCAGATATGTATATGCTGTAATAACACTTAATTTTGGAGGGTTTACTCAATTACCTTAAAAGTTCAATGTGAATGGATACACTTCCAAGGGAAGCAATTCTGCCATAGTCATTTTGCCTCCCTTCAATTCTTTAAGGAAAATAATGCTGCTCCTGTACTAGAAAGTTCATTCCTATATGAGCCGCAACACGACAAAATCAACAAAGTGACATGTGCAGCCAGCAACCAGCGAAGACTCAGATCAGACTGGGCGTCTGCCCAGTCTTCAGACGCCCAGTCTGATCAGAGTCTTCGCTGTGTGCTTAAAGGGTACCTAAGTGTCTAAGCTACCACCATGCGGACAGCAAAGACTCTGATCAGACTGAGTGAATGCCCAGGCTGCTCTGAGTCTTCGCTGGGTGTACATGCCACATTGTTGGTTTTGTCGTATCGCGGCTCATATATGTAAGGCTCCGTTTAGAGAGGGCACCTTGGCCAGGAAAGATACAGTAAGTCATATAACTTGTTTCCTTTTGTAGACATGGCTGATAAACATACACCTTAAATATTCTATCATTGGAAGGGTTGAGTTTATATCACTCTTTACACAGGGTTCGAGGTTACAAAACTTGAGAATGATATCAAATTTAAAATAAAGCACATTGATTGGCTGCTTCCGAGCATGTGCTCGGAAGCAGCCAATCAGTGTGCTTTATTTTGAGTTTGAGTATGTACTCAGGTATTATAATCTCGGGGCCTGGTCTTAAAGTAGGGACCAATTCATTATTATGCACATTTAAGAACCTAATGTGCATTTTTCACACCTTCAATTACCTCACTATAAATTCTAGATGTGATTTATATAGACATGTTTAAGTTTTAGAAATAAATTCCAGCTTCATGTAAACCAGAAAAGCTGTAATTCATTTCTAAAACTTAGTTTTTTTAATGAAAAAGAAGTGATCGTCGCGTTTTTCTTTAAAGGAACATAATACAACTTAAACAAATATATTTCCATTAAGTCATTGAATTACGCTTCCCTTCAAAGTGTTGAGACAAACGTGTGCAAAACTATAAATAATGAGCGTACAAAGCTAAGGTCACGGTCACAACGCAAAATCCATCCAAGATTTCTAAAAAATAGAACGTTGGTATCAAAAAACAACTTAATTGGCAGGAGACCACAGTTAGATTTACCATACAGTTTAATTATCCATCCTTCCATGGAACTTTTTTTAACACTCCAGGCACTCTGAACTCTCTTTTCCTCAAGTCTCTGAGGCATGACAAACAATTTTCAAACAGTTTCAACAGGGCAAAACCTGCTACATTTTTCGCTGTTTCTCTGGTTAACAATGACCCGTCAACTTATGACACAATCTGTCGTTGTAGGGGCACCTAAGAAGGGAGTGATTCGGTTCTTCTAGTTACGTCCAGTGCTGGGGATTCTAAACTAATCATACATTTTCAAGAAGCATGTCCAAGGCTCTTTTCAGTTTGCTATATCAAGCAGGATATTCAGTCAAACTGGCCATCTTAGAAACCAATGAACCAGGGAACTAATTGTGCGAAAGTATATCCTGGAAATGTTCAACCAATCAAGGGAAATAATTGTGGACTGATTCCAATTCAAGAAGCAACAATGGCAACAAGAAAAAGTATACTAGTAAAAATAAACGATTCATTCATACAATGATGCAAAATAATCGAGAAAAAAATCTACAAGAAACTTTACCTAGAATTAGCAAGTAGTATTTATTGAACATAAAGGTTAGTAGCATCTGCAAAACCATATGTATCAGAGGTTTAATAACTGTGTCAAGTTCTTTTCCGAAGTAACGATTACAAAACTTGAAATGCTGTTAGCAGCTACACCGTACGGGATTATGGGACACAGACGTCATTCTACATCTGCTGTGACGACTGTTGCTGGCAGCCTCAATGAGTATCGTACTTGTTCAAAAGCAAATGTTCTTAACGTTCGTAAATCAAGATGTGCCAAAAATAGCTAGGCAACATATAGAACTAGACCAGACAGCTCTAGTAGGAGCAACCTGATCAGGATCTACACTCTTTGAAATTTTGGGGACCAACTGTTTTCCGGACAAAAAAAAAAAGAAAAATCTATGAATTTTTGGAAGGACCGGGAAATTGGAGAAAAAAACATGTGAATATTCTGAGGGCTGAGGTACGCCAAATTTCAAAACAATCACAATATATAGCTACACTGGAAACAGGACAGTTGAACAAGTTATTGTTATATTCCAAAAGTTATAAAAGAAAAGAATATGACAGAGTGACAAATACAGTGCGGACCTTGGTGAGACAGCATATTAACGATTGCTATGTCCGGGTCAATAGGTAAAATAGGGGCTACAATTATGGTTATTTTCAGAGTTGCATACTGTGTCCGACAGTTATAGGCTTAACACAGTAACGTCAAACGTGTTTTTGGTGTTTTCTCTCTTTCAGAATCGGTACAAATGACCATGAATGCACATGACAGCCATTTTTCAATTGAAGAGAAAAACTCGAGAATTATGACGCACAACATATTTTTGGGTCCATGAAAGCTAATGATACCATGAAATGGCATGTTATATGTACTTTAAACGTAAACATTTCCAAACAGAGCAACAAGTACGTAGCTATAACGGGGTACTGGCACTGTGACCTTACCGTTTTTCTTTAAGTAACTGTAACGTGACAGATGGGGACATGTTAAGCAGTATAAAATTTAGTTCTAATTTCTTGTGTATGACCAAGTCCCCCACAGTTCAGTAAAAGGGTGATGGGCAGGTTTCGAAAGACAACGGACATCCCCTCCGAGCCACACGTGTTGACGTAATCCGCAAGACACAACGATCTCAGACATCAGGTAAGGCAATTCTGTGAGGTCGCTGCTGAAGCAGGTGTCCCCCATGATGCCACTGGCTTATTCCTCATGACCCAAGAGAAACGACAGGCAAGGCAACAGAAAGGAGATAGTCGATGCCGCTAGAACCTGCAACAGGCCAAAATAATCCACAATAATGGGAGAATGGATCATACGAATTAGCATTAAAGAAATAGACAGGCAATGATCAGGAACTTGCAAATAACATATTTAATACAATCAGGGGCCGTATTCATAAAGCCACTTAAGTCGTTGCTATGCGGTTGCTAAGGCTAAATATCTATAAAGAAGATTCCCTACAACTATGAAATTTGGTCTGGAGGAACATTCTTACAAAGACTGTTCCTCCAGACCAAATTTCATAGTTGTCGGGAATCTCCTTCACAGAAATTTAGCCTTAGCAACAGCATAGCAACGACTTAAGTCGATTTATGAATACAGCCCCAGATCCCAAGTCCCGGCATCGAAACCAAACGTGGAAGAAGTATACACTGTATATACTGTATAATTTGATAATAGATCAAGAAAGACACGTACAGAAACCAAATAAACACTCAACTATTTGGTCATCCAGCTTTTCCAATTGAAAACAACACTCACACAACAGGTGAGCGAAAGTACCGACATGGACAACCAGAGAGAAGTGACAGTTACATCTGGCCCCGAGGTTATTTAACTTGAGAACATTCTCAAACTCAAAATAAAGCACACTGATTGGCTGCTTCCGAGCAACTTAGGCCATGGTTGGTCCGACAAAAGACAAAACTGTACATATGCGAATCTAGTGCGACAAATGCCAACTTCTGTATTTAACTTCTTGGGTGTCGCTAAACCCAAAAGTTCGGGGGGAAAACGATCAAAATCCGCGAGACAAAGCAAAATAAAGCACACTGAACAAGTAACACTGAGGACCCACAACAGAAGAACCGCCTTGGAACAGTCAGTAATAGATTACTGAGGGAGCCGGAACTAGTTTTACTGGACCCAAGATTGCTTGAATGCTTGAGGTTTAAACTAGTCGTACATGTAATCGTTGTCATAAAGGTTGTGCTACATTTTGTATTTTGCATATTTTAGCTAAGACACGACAAAACCAACAAAAAGGCATATGCGCCCGGCAATGCTTTAGATAAGCCTGGGCAGTCGCCAATTTTGATCAGATCCTTCACTGTGAGCTTAAATGGTAGCTAAGTGTCTAAGCTAGCTCTATGCGTACAGCGAAGATGCCGATCAGACTAGGCGGATGCCCAGGCTGGTCTGAGTCTTCGCTGGGCGCACATACTACTTTTCTGGTTTTGTCGTGTCGCGGCTTATTTCGTTTTTTTTTTTTTTTTCTTCTTTCACTTACAATGTCTTGCGTGTGGGTTGTGCTATGCAAATCTGTCATTTCCTCGGTATCTTCGAAGCCCCGGTAAATCAACGGGTTAAGCTGTCGCCTGCTATGTTAGCGGTCCCGGTTCGACTCTCGCTAGAGGAGGAATTTTTTTTCAACCGTAAAGAAGATTCACAGACTTTCATTTTCGTACTCTAATTAGCTCGATAATACTGAAGTAATATTGAAAGGGCCGTAACACCGCAAATAGCCCATCCATCTTGCGTATCTTTATCTGTGTTTTCATTTACACTCACGGCAGACACTTCGACCCCGTGGTTGCACATTCCAATCTCATGAAGCTTTTTAAAAGAATAGACAATCTATTTTCTCACACTATATCAAGACGAAACCTTCTCAGCCGACTGCTTCATGAATAATAACGACTAAGTATCAGACAGACTGACATTGTTCTTAACTGATACGGCATTGGTTCTTGGCACGACTTATATGGAACAAACAAAAGAGAATCTTTGATTTCTTTTAAACCAAATTCTGTAGGAAGATATTTTCAGTAAGCTAGGAACGAATCTGAGATTGAAACAAAAAGGCCGGACTCAGTTGAACTGAGTCTGTTCATGTGCAGGGGCCATATTAAGTCGTTGCTATGCTGTTGCTAAGGCTTAATTTCTTTGAAGGAGATTCCCTACAACTATGAAATTTGCTCTTGAGGAACAGTCTTACAAAGACTTTTCCTCCAGACCATATTTCATAGTTGTAGGGAATATCCTTTATAGATATTCAGCCTTAGCAACAGCATAGCAACGACTTAAGTCGTTTTATGAATACGGCCCCTGGAATGTAATTTTGTAATACTACCCACGCCCCCTAGCAACATCTTCAGCGGAACTCTTTCAAGCTATCTCACAATGAGCTTAATGATTCCAAAATCCAAAAAATATATAATCTGAAGAACAAGAATTATGTGTTTATATGAAAAACATTCGTTCTTCTTATTGATTTGGTACAAATGTAAAATCCTGAACACTACCTTTAACTTTGAATGACGAAAGAAAAAGAGTGAAAACGAAAAAAAAAAATCATCGAGAGATCTGTTTTATTTGAGGTTTGTTATTTCTCGTAACATGACAAAACTGTCAATTATTGTTTTTCTTATCTAAATTGGTAACACTTGTAGCCTATCTAGACGGCAACAATACCGCTGTATTGATTCTCACTCTTCTCCGCTTTAGACTAACAAAATCAGATTTGTTTTTTATTCAGAATTGATAAGGCTACGGTCATTATATTCAAGAACATATTGCTTTGACCTAGAATACTGCGACAGATGTGCGTAAGCAATCAAGTTTACTCGAATCCCACTGCAGTCTGATCAGGTCTGAACTGTGTGGGTACAGTATCTCGACAGATATCTCAAGGTAGCTTCTTATATCAAAGAATATAGTTTGGACACTTTTCCTGTTTTTATTTACATTACAACTCCTTTTATCTCAAACTACTGAAATTTTCTGGTACCAGAAAATTTTAATTGAGATATCAGTAGCTTGGGATGAACTTCGACTATGGGGTATAGAGAGTTGACTGTATTACACCAGCAATCGTTTGACACATCGTCAAATAGTAAATTCAGTTTCTTCAAAGTTTAAGCTAATAACTGTAGATGGAGATGAATTCATATAAGCCGAATGGCTTTTTTCAGATCCCTTCATATATTTATTGCTAAATATTTACTTTGTACTTTGTATGATTGACTTATGATTGTGAAATATATGATGAATAAACGTTTAAACCAACTTAAGGTTGCCATTTACAGTTTGGCACTTTTGGCAGAGGACAAAAATGCTAATATTTGGAGATAGGTTTGTATTCTATTCTATTCTTTTTGCCTCCTTATTGCTCCCGTTGAGTGAGCATGTATCAGGAGAGGCAAAACTGAATATATTTCTAACCTAAAAACCATCCAATCTCTGCGCGACATGGATGCGAAACTATGGCTGTGTTAATAAAGATCGAAATTTAAGTGTCATAATGCTAGTGCTCATTTTCAAGAAAGAAAAGTAGAAAATCTAAACGGCTGCAGGTATTCAGTAGCAGCTGACAGTGATCATCCGTAAGCCCTCTAGGTAAATCTGTAAGCTTTAGGTGTCAACAATTGTCTTGCTCTTGAGTAGAGCATGGATGATTTTGTCATTTTTGAAGAAATTTTCAGGCCCCAACAAGTGGCCGGCGTGTCATTTTCTCTGAAGCAATAGTCATATGAGGGCCTTGTAGGGTCAAAATGGGCTATAAAGTGTATTTTGGCATACGTACAGCACAATCAAATAGAAAAATGAATTATTTATTCATTCAGTCAGGCTGGAATTTCACCTTATTTGGTTGACTCCCTTCGGGGCCACCGAGCGAGCAAAAAATATCTGTGGAGTGCAACCTTAAGCGAAAGGCTCCAATTAACATCCACGTTCCACGTTTCTTAAGGTAAGTAACTTCTATCTTAATTTATGACAAATGTTGTCCGCGCGTAGCCTAACAATTTAATAACAGAATTGGAACTGGAAATCTTCAATGCAAAAAGTCAAAATTCACGAATTTTGAATCCGTTTTGTCCATGCATCCTTCAGCATTTCCAGCCATTCATCAATTTAGCTGTTTGTGTTTCTGTAGATCTGACTTACGTTTGTTAAGCTGATTAAATTATCAACACCGTGAGACCAATAAAATAAACAGCCGTATATTAAAGCACGAGTTTCAAGGAAACACAGTATGATATCTGTCACTTGTTTCACAGAAATTTGATTTCAGCTTGTCTTGAGTAAGCGACAAAATTCAAATAAATGAAGATGAATCGTTTCCTATAACACTTCTGGCATAATTAGAGAGCCTAATTCGATCAGCCTCCCTTTATTTGTACAGAAACTTGCAAGATATTGCGTGCAATTTTGTTTCAGCTGTGAAATTTGTCAAGTAACGCTACCAAAGGATGAAGTGAGTGAACTCGGGTTTAACGTCCCACCAA
Organism: Ctena decussata; assembly: GCA_963989385.1. NCBI lineage: Eukaryota > Metazoa > Mollusca > Bivalvia > Lucinida > Lucinidae > Ctena > Ctena decussata. Next base: position 74,330,149 of record OZ022498.1, on the reverse strand, counting down.
CAGTTAGGTTTAAAGTCTCTTTCGAAAGACCGGAGAAATCAAAGGATGAAGAAACCAGACAATAAACAAGAGGGCCAAGAAGCCCTGAACTGCTCACCTGAGCAAAAAGGCTAAAGTTCAAACTAGGGTCATCAGTTGTCCAAACCTGACAGTTTGCAACTGTCAAAATATGAGAGACATTGGTTGAAGGTCAAAGAATGAACTTAACCTGTATGACTCAAATATTTTCATGTACTCATTTAAATGTCAGACTGTATCTATCAAATTTTGCACCAAACTATTGTAAAATTTCCATGAATTCTTATGTTTATGCATTCTCCCATATAAAAGCACAGAAAGTAAATTTGACCTTGCCGTAACAAAGGTCAAGGTTATCTCATGGTCATCAATTAAACAATCTTAGTAAAACTCATGTACTTAATGCTCAAAACCAGATTTAAAGGCGATTGATTCTGGAGAAGAGGAATTTTAAAGGTGTTTACTATATATGGGTGTGGCCGCAATGATGGTCATGTGACCTGGCCTGCTTGAACAAATTTTCGATTGCTCAACCCCTAAAATGCCAATTTTAAGCAGCTAAGCCAAGTGGTTCTGAAGAAGAAGACTTTTGGTTCAAACCCAGGACCCACTGGGGCGGGGCCATTTTCGACCCTGGTTCCACGATTTGAATAAACTTGGTAAAAGACCACTTGGCAATGCTACACACCAAATTTCAAGCATCTGAGCCTAGCAATTGTTGAGGAGAATATTTCTAAGTATGTTTCATTTTCAAACCCAAAACCCTCTGCCTCAAGGTCGTTTTGGACCCTTGGCCAACATTCGATCAAACTTCGTAGAGGTCCACTATGCAACGCTTCATACCAAATTTCAAGCATTTGAGCCCAGCGGTTCTGAAAAAAGAAGGGGGGGGGTAATATTTTCTATGTATTTCTAAGGATCAAACACAGGAACCCCTGGGGTAGGTCCATTATTGACCCTGGGACCTACATTTGAATAAACTTGGCAAAGGATCACTAGGGCAATGCTACACACCAAATTTCAAGTGGTTCTGAAGAAGATTTTGAATATTTTTCTATTTATTTCTATGGTTCAAACCCAGAAACCCCCTGGGGTGGGGCATTTTAGACCCTGGGACCATCATTTTAACAAACTTGGAATACGACTACTAGGCAATGCTACATACTAAATGTCAAGCATCTGCGGCTAGCTGTTCTGGAGAAGATTTTCAAGTATATTTTAATTTCGAACCCAAGACACCACCGCAGGGCCATTTTGGACCCCAGAGCCACTATTTGAGCAAACTTGGTAGAGGTCTACTAGACAATGCTTCATACCAAATATCAAAGCCCTAGGCCTAGCCGGTTCAGAGATGATGTCATTTAAAGCAAATTGTTGACGACGGATGGCGCACAACGGACGACCACTATAGCCTACCTTGAGCCCATCGCCAGGTGAGCTAAAAACAGACAGGATGTAAAGAAAGTTGAAGACACTTTGTATAGAAAAATACCATAAAAAGGAAAAAGAGTTTAAGATACTATGTATATGGCTACATCTTCGTGTATTTTCGTCATTTGTATAGAAGGAGAATAACTTTCGTGACTTCCTCTTTGCCTTCCTACGCGACATAGCCCTTCCAAAAAAGGTTCTATTCTGAAAAGAAAGGTTTGCTCCTGGTGGAGCAAATATTTTCCTTTCAGAGTCGATCCGTTTTCCAAAAAGTGAACACAAACGAAAATGGCGGAGTTGCTTCCCTTTAAAGTAGTCCAAAATAACCTAAGGATTAAATCAAATACTGGTTACATATTAGTTATGCAATGCTTACAAAATATATTCTTTCAAAATTTTGTTGGGACGCAAGTATTACATGTAAGATCTCAATTTTGTTGTAGAGAGGCGTAGGGTGTAGCGTGACTGGTTTGTACAGGTAATGTGACGTTGGATTGTACTTGTTGAAAATATACTAACACATTTCGCCTTTCCGTCTGTTACGTAATAAAATATATGCGGTACAAATTACAAAAAAAAATGCTTGTTTTAATTAGAAGTTAAACTGACAAAAGTTTCTTCATGAAAGTGACAAGAAGTGATTTAGGTGCTTAAATTTACATTTTATTTTTTGTTCTCTAAATTTTCCTATAAAGGTAATGAGTAGTCCAATCAAAACAGCTAACTGCCATAATATAGCGTTTGGAATATATGGTAGGCGGAACTGGTCACGTAACGTTGTGACGCGTTGCTTGCAACATCATGCTTACATCAGTATCTTGACGTTCACGCAAAGTACTATCCAGTTAGGCTATTGTGACAGTGACGTCACTGTTGATTTACTATTTTGGACAATGCCTATTATTTAAGACGGGTATGGTACGTTTCCATATAAGCGATATAGATATTATTCACAACATCTTTCGGCAAAAAGAAATTGTGGCCTAGTGGTTAAATAGAGATACGAGAATAGAAGTTTTGGTGTGGTAAACACGAGAAGGCAGGTTCGTATCTTGGCAACGATTTTTTTTTCTTCTTCTTCTTCTTTTTTTAATTTCTTATCTATTTTTTATTTTCTATTTTATTTATGTGTGTGTGTGTGTGTGTGATAATCAGACGAAAGGTTTATTCATTTTCAGCACATGGTGGCTAAAAGCCCTATTGCTTTGCCAAAATAAATGAACTAATCAGTTATATCAGCTATATTACGCGAAAACGAACAGATGATGTTGAATGAATATAATGGGAGAGGTCGTGGTAGGGCGATGGTGCTGGGTAACATTCAGTGCCGGGGCGTCCTAGTTATTTGGTTAATAAAAGTACAAGGGCCTACTGTACTTGCAAGTAGATGCGGTAGGGGTGGTTTGTACATTTTCCTCTCTTATCAGACCTGTTTTCTTTCTCACTCTCTCTGGGAGACGGCTTGATATAGACTGAAATACTGTTTTAAGGAGCATGTTTGGAATGAAACATAAAACAGATCAAAATCAAAGTAAGAGGCAGATAAGAAAAGATCTAAGACTAGGAACTGTAGGCCTGAAATTATATAAAAAAATTCATTTTAACAAAAAAATAATGGAAAAAAATGATTTCAAGCTAAACGGGGTTTGAACCTGCAACCTTCTGTCTGAAAAGTTGCTACGTTACCTCTACACTAAACAGTATTGCTTGATAGAGGACACTCAATTTAATACAATGTTGAATTAACGGGCTGAATATTCTATGATACGCTACGGTTTCACCCATCGCAAAGTAATGGTTCAGTCTGTTTACATTCTGAATATCCTAACTGGACAGTACCTACTGAGTCCGCTCGAAACTTGTTTTCATTTAGAATTGAAATCTTTATTATGAGCTTTAATAGGGCGATGTAAAACATAAGCTTGGTATAATGTCCGTAAATGCCGAAGCCACATCAGTATTCAGAGCTTTCATAGGGCAGTGCCTGAGGTCCGTGAACCTTAAACTAAGCTTACGTTTTTTATATCACCCGATAAAAGCTCAAAATAGATATTTGAGCCGCGACACGACAAAACCAACAATGTGGTTGTGCGCCCAGCGCAGACTCAGGTCAACCTGGGCATCCACCCAGGCTGATCTGACTCTTCGCTAAGCGCTTAAAGGGTAGCTAAGGGTCAAAGCTACCTTCATGCGGACAGCGAAGACTCTGATCAGACTGGGCGGATGCCCAGGCTGTTCTTAGTCTGCGCTGGGCGCACAACCACATTGTTGGTTTTCTCGTGTCGCGGCTCATTTTAATACTTGTAAATACATTTGATTTTATTTAATATTTATTACAACCTAACTTGACATACGGCTTCATCTTAGGCATTCAAATAAAAAAAGAGTAAACAATGAAATTTAAAACGCAACAATATATATATACAATAATTATTGATTATTCAAACATTTATTGACTTTTGTTGAGGTGGGCATGAAGTGTTATTGAACAATTAACTTCATACTGACCGACGTGAAGCGGGGGGTAAGTATAAATTTACTGTTCAGTAACAAATGTTCACCGAAACAAAAGTCAATAATTGTTTTATAATATAATAATCATATAATAATCATAATTCAGTCGAACGGGATGCCTTTTAGTTACATTGACGTCAGATTTCAGTTGACGTTAATTCACAACCGTTCGCCATTAAGACGTTACGTCACTAACCTTGCGACATTAAGATATTACGTCACAAACTACGCGACATGACGTAATGTCTACCGCATGTGTTCAGCCTCTGAGGCAGCGAAACGAGTTTTATTTATAGATTATAAAATAAGATGTGATGTCAACCTGAGTGTATCAATATTGAGGGACGCGACATCGGAGGTCAATATTGATACTCTCTGATGAAATTATTCACTGTCTAATGACTCAATAGTCAACAATTGTTTTATTATATAATCCAACAAAATTTCGTATTGCCTATTTGGGCAATAGAATTTCGTCATTGAACCTAGCGATACGTCAAATTGCGCGTGGACGTTGCCGCCTCTCTGCAAATTCATGTGACGTCAGTAACGTTTGCATAGTCTGACGTCATGAAAGTTTGGCGTTAAAACGTCATTGGTTCTCGGATCCAAAGAATGATTAAATCACGGCGCCAAATATTGCAGACTTAAATTTGTAAAAATGCCAGGAAATCTAACTTTAGAAAGCAATATCGTATGGGAAAAGCCCAAAGCCAGTAGACATGTTTGTCAAGAGGTATTAATCACGCTCTGCACCAATGAAAATCATGTTATTTTTAGATTTTATGATAAAAACTGTTACCTGTTATAACAATTCACGTTTTTGATTGATTGATTGATTGTTTTGGGTTAAACGGCCCTTTGAGACAGTATTTCAGTCTATATCGGGTCGTCTGCCTGAGAGGGAGGAAGAAGAGAAATGATAGACGAGAGAAAAATTGTCCAATTCTAACATATTGCGCCTATAGAAGCAATGTAAAGTTACCGTGTTTTATTCTGCAATAATTCACTGTCTCGGAGCGCGTGAGTCTACTTGCTGACGTCACTTGCAATACTGACGTAATTTTGAGACGTTTTGAGACGCTAGGCGTTGTAACGTCTCTTTTTCTTTCTAAAATCGCCATAAAAACGTACATGTACCTTAGATACAATTAAGAATATTGGCGGGAGCATGAACGCGCTGGCATGAAGGTTGGGAGAGTTTGAATGAAAAGACTACTTTGTCAGCGTTTTTGAGCGTTAGAATCGAAATAGTTCAGCTCTGGCATTGAATTGTTGAATAATAATTCACTGTTTGTTGGTCAGTTGTAAGTAGATATAACACTCGCGCTCCGCGCTCGTGATATGATCTACTTTACAACTGATCTCCAACAATGAATTATTACTCAACAATTCACTGCTGGAGCTGATCTATTTTTTAAACAGCCCCCGCCCGCGCCTACTGCAAGCACAGTTGTCCCTTGCACTACAATGTTCCAAATCATCGCCCCCCCCCCCCCCCACCGAAGTCAACAATTGTTTTATTAGATAATTAGATAATAAGGACAATTTTGTTGTTGGATCTGTCATTTTACTGAACTTGACGTCAAATTTCAGTCGACCTTACTTCACAAAGCTTGCACTATTAAAGCGTTACGTCATCAACCATGCGACAATAAGGCTCTACGTCACAAACTAATGCCATTGTCACGTGATCAGCTTCTGAGTCAATTAAAAGAGTTCTATTTGTACCTTTTATAAAAAGTATTACTGTTGATCTGAGGAGACTTAATAATTATTTTTCTTTTTTTTCTTTTCTTTTTTTTTTTTTTTTTTTTTTTGTGGGGGGGGGGGGATTTCTAAAAAAACATAATCAACTTAAGTTAAGATGCTTGAATTTATTTTGATTTGAGTGAAAAAATCATCTAAAGTTTGTATAATTTAGAACAAAAGTGCAGAATTACAGTATTCCTAAAATTCTTGAGAATTGCATTTTGGCACACAGTTGCGAGCCATACATGTTCAACAATATTTTGAATGAGTGTAATACAATAAAAGGACCTCATTTTCAAGTTTGATACACAGCCATGACAATATGATGCATTTTCTTGCGTCAGTGGTAGGTAAATATGGGCTAGGGTGCACCCTGTAAAATTATGTCCCTTTATTTTGCATATGTTCTACTCTACTACCTTTGCTAATAGTCTATTTTCTCCATTGTTCACCATCATCTACGTTACTAATGGTATCTTTAAAATTTTGCATGGTTTAGTGTTACTAATTCTAGTTTCTGAGTCAGGGACTGTCTGTTTATAAGATACGAAAAATATTGAAGGCATGAGAACCAGCAAAAATCTGATCTGTTAGTGATCTGAAGGAAGTATTTCTGGTAAGATATAGAGAATCATGTCAAACCTCATATCTCTAAAAGCATGTTTACTAAGCCTTACAAATACTATGTTTTGTTTGCCGTTTCCGTCGAGATGTATAGAATCAGAATAAATGAAAGCAACATACCCTATCAAAATTGCAATTTTCACAATTTAGCACACTGTTTTGAAATGAAGTCGCATGTTTAAAAGCCAGCGGCATCTACAGCTGACAAGATCACATGAAATTCTTTTTCAGTTCACCAGCACTTTATCACTAAATAAGACAACCGTTCAAAAATAAATTGATTTTCATTATCTTTTCCACAAATATTGATTTTATTTGGTAAGGGTACATACATGATTTTTCAGTCGGACAAAAAAATCTGCGCGGCGCAATTCAGGAGGAGATAACACTTCTAGCTCAATCATGTACATGTAAGTAATACTGTTATGTTGAAACATCCACAGAGGGATTTTGTTATATAAGTAAACAAAGCTATAAAGGCTGTACACGATCTGTTAACTACCAGTGCTTAATTTTCACTTTTCGAAAAATTCTCAATAATTTTGACGAATGCTATTATGTTTCGACATCTTTAATACATGATTCCAAAGCTACGGCATTTTAAGAAGGGTTATATACTGTACCCAAAGCAGTTCATTCTTTTAACTCAAAAATATGAATCTTAGCCAATAGGAGCGCATGACTGAGGTATAAGAATTAATTCCAAATAAGTGCTATATTATATCACAATTTTGCTCCCCAGAGATACTAAGTATATCTTACCGACAGCCACGATGTCATGATCAATGTCAATAGATGATTCAAGGATCTACATCAATTTAAATATTAACTTGCCTTCAAGTCAATTTTAAAGATGCTTCAAGGTAAATAAGAGATTCTGTCTTGAATAATACATAAGAACTCTGTGACTTTACAAGCTGATAAAGAAAATTCCACATGTAAATTGTCTTTATGCGAACACACTCTTTCTGGCTGTCATTTACTCAGTTGCATGAGAAAAGAGAGGCGATGAACAGATTAGTAAAATAAGTTATTGAAACAACTGTTTATAAAAGAAAGTCCAAACATTGATTTCACACTCAGTTCTTGTTCAGCCTAGCTTTTATGGCCTTTTTTGAGTTTCCAATTTAAACAAAGTGGCTCGGTAGGGGATTACTCGGCCACAAGTTCCTACGGTTCTGGTCGGAAATTTCAGTCCTTCAAGCAGACGGCAACGTATTACTGGGTATGCCATTCTGCCGTATGGGCCACCATGCGAAAGTACAATATCAAAGCAAACTTTGTATGCGACAAGCACCTCTATGACCAGGCTATTACATGTAGTGAAGGTCAGATGAATGGAAGCCCGGGAGGATGGTTCAGAAATAAGTTTGAGATAGGCCTTCTCTTATCCGTCGTCTTCAACATTTTTTCTCGAAAGGACTATGTCTGATGCTCATGAAGAACATGTTGGAAAGTTTAGAAATGTGCGGTTTGGCAATGACATTAACGCTCTTGTTGAGAATGAGCAGGACTAAGAATTGTTAGTTGAAAGAATGGACAAAACCTGCACAAGGTATACAATCGAGAGAGGTCATGAGAAGACCAAACTTACTGCGGCCATGGATCCGTTCCGCTGAGGTACGGGGGGGACATCGTTACGAGAACGAACATACACACAGGAAATCAAGCTAATGACAAACAGCGCAAATGGCATATAGAGGGAGATCCAGGAAAAAAACAAGAGAGGCTGGTAACTGTAACAAGATACAAATACCTTGGAGCAATTGTCTCAGATAATTTCACGAAACGGGAGGTTTTCGCATTAATTGAACAAGCTACTGCAGCTTTAACAAAACTGAAGCCAATTTCGAGAAGTAACAAACTATTTCTTGGCTCAAATGTGAAACCAATGCATTCCATTGTCATATCCATATTTTTTTATGCCTGTAGATCGTGGGCCTTGATAGCAGAGCTAGAGAAAAGTAAGAAGACCTTTGAGATGAGATGCTACCGAAGGTTTTTGAATATCTTGTACAAGAACCACATAACTAATGAGGACGTTCGCAGAAAGATCAAAGCAGCCGTTGGAGAATAATACGACATCCTGACCATGGTCAAGAAACGGAAGGCAGCATTTCAAGATTTTGGCTTAGCAAAGCCGATTCTAAAGGATACAGTGAAACGCAATATGGATCTGTCATGGAATACAACACATACGGCAGCTTCAACGACTAGTTATTTCTCCTCCAAATACACTTGCAACTGCAATACACCGACTGAGTAATTAATCTAAATCCATTGTGAGAAATAATTCATTGTTATTACATGTTCTGCCTCACGATTCCACCAGCCACTTCACTTTGAAGTAGCGTGACGTTTACGGGGTTAGACAGTTGAAAAATCAGTGTTATTCTGGACTAGCCCTTTATAAGCAAAATGGAACCATAAAACTGCTAAATGAAAGAAACACTATGCATGAAGTTCCTTAACTATTTATCAATTCCATTTTTATGCATACTGGAATGAAAGATTATTTTCCGGAGTTCAAGAAGGTTTACAGCAAAAAGTACTTGGCTTTGAAACTCGACGTACTTGCCCCAAATCTATTACTCTACATGTGTATCTCAAACAAAAAACAAATGTACAACACGTTTCTTTCATGTAGTCCTTACAACCAACGAATCCACATATCAGTCTCATTTATCTTTACTATATATGGTCACGGTTAACCCTTAATGCGCCAAAAAGCAGACGACAAAATTTACGTCTGCAGAATTTCAAAAACTGTTTCGTCCAAGCGATATCATATTGAGAATTCGAACTCTAGCGGGCAAACAGTGTTGATTCAGATGAGGTGGCTCATAATGAGCCACCTCATCTGGACCTACACTGTTTGCAAATTTAACTATTTTGATTTTTGGCGCTTTAAGGGTTAAATGTCGTGCGATGGCTGCTAAACCCTGCCACCAGCCCTCCATCCCACCCTGGTCTGACTATTAAAGAATGTATTACATGTAATAAGTTGAACCGCCATACGACAATAGTCAAACTTGCAACACCTTGCTAGATGCCAGAAACGACCATTAATGTCTTATAAATCTTCATGATTTTGTATTCCCCAATTCTCCAACTAGCAAAAGCCACAAACCAATTACAGAGACTCTCATACATCATATCTAATTGAGCCGCGACGCGAGAAAACCAACAATGTGGTTGTGCGCCCAGCGCAGACACAGATCAGCCTGGACATCCGTCCAGTCTGATCAGACTTTTCGCTAAGGGCTTAAAGGACAGCTAAGGGTCTAAGCTACCTCCATGCGGACAGCGAAGACTCTGATCAGACTGGGCGGATGCCCAGGCTGATCTGAGTCTGCGCTGGGCGCACAACCACATTGTTGGTTTTCTCGTGTCGCGGCTCAATTTGTCAAGTGAGTTAATCTGCTGTTGTTTGCACTGAATGTTACGGTTAACAAATTATTGTTACGGCTTCATACCCACACGTAATGCTGAAAAATTAGCTCTAAATTCGTTTGCTCTCTGTCAGTGATCGTATTTGACAGAAGTACTCAGATGCCTAGCTCTTTTCTGTAATAGCGTGTTGTCTCTTTCTCCTCTGAATTTGGATGAGTATTAATTATGTCATGAGAAATAATATGAAATTAAGGCAGTGCCTTTGTGCGAACACACTCTTTACGGTCCTTGAAGATCGTGCTACCCTATAGGCACAACGTTGTCATTGTAGTCTGGTTCAAACTAGCCCGAGTGGCAAGCACCTGGATTAGCAAACTGTATCTTATGCTATAATGGTAATGGTGACATCTTTGAGAGAACGGTGCAGCTTGTGTGACAGATTGGAATTCCTTGGAAGATTCCATTATTTCTGCTGCTGAGTGTGCAGAGGATTCAGTTACTAAGTTTGCTTATCTTGTAAGGGCTAGGGACTAGTTCCCTGATTCACAGGTCCTGGTGAATGATTGCCCTTGGACGTATCACCTGTAAACAATTCTGATTCTGATCCATGCTGCACTAAAGCTGTGTGCGCAAGTTTCTGCCATTTTTACAAAGGGGGTCAACGTATGTGTCTTCTTGCATTTTCAGCTTGGCACTCAAGTTGGCAATGTGGCCTTTTTTACGTGTGTGTGTGTGGGGGGGGTCCACTCTGAAGGGAGGAAATTTGCTCTAAAGGGGGCAAATTCTTTCCTTTGGGTGTTGGCTCCAGTTTTGAAGTCACAGAGTCTGGGTTTTCCAACCTCTTTCCTTGAGGGTGTTCTCATTAAAATTATCGTTATCATTCAGATACTTTAACAGTTAAGGTGTAAAAAAACACACCAGCTTTTCAATGGAGTGTAGTAGTACGGCCAATGAGTTATGTGTAAATATGTATATAGGTATATAGAATATATAACTGACCAGTCTAACTGGTCCGGACCTTTTGGCCTAGTGGTTGTGTGCTCGCTTTATAATCTTGGGGTGGTGAGATCGATCCCCGGTCGGCCTACTACAGTTGCAACTAACTGTTTGGCAAAATAAAGTTCAAGTTATGTTACAGTTCGGGTGTGTGGTGCACCTTCATAATTTTCGCCACTTTTCCAAAAGTAGGCAGCCTTTATGATTTTTTTTGCTTCCTCGGGAGGCATAGCCCTTCCAGGTGGGTTTTCTATAGGGGAGAGCATTTGCTCCAATGAATGGGTGCAAATTCTTTTCTTAGGGAGCTGGTCTTGAGTTGGAGGGGGCGCAGAGATTGGATGGCTGAATAGCTTCCTCTGGAGATGTTTCACTTTAACATTATACACTACTCAAAATATTTAAAGGAGCAGTTGATATTTCCCCATTGACATTACTACAATATAAACCTAGTTCAACGGCCCATAAATTCAACCGCCAGCGGCCGAGAATTTTCCATTCTTTTGCAGGATTTTGAAGAAGGATCGAAGTTTAAGACAACAAGAAATTCAATAGAACTGATGCCCTAATCATTTCTATGGAACAACTTGCGGCAATTTTCGAGTTTTCTAAAATTGAGGCATTTTTCTATAAGTCTATAAAATCTCATAAACTTGAGTTAAAACTGATGCTTCCAAACGGGTAACCTTGTAAAACATTCAGTTTCGTTTAAAAAAATGGTTGTTTTCAATTGTGGTTGAAATTTTCATGATTTTCATCTGTTTAAAAAATTACAAGGTTTCAAAATTCCATTTTTCACAAACATCAGTCCATGGACATTTGCAGGATGGATATTGGATCAAATTTAGTGTTGTCACTAAATTCGAGATCCTCTTTAAATAGATTGGAAACTCTGTGTCTTCGTCTCATGAAAGTAATTGACTCTCAAAGTGGGGATGCGTTGCACTGTCGTCTATAAAAAAATCATTAGGTGCTCCTTTAAATATTTTGAGTAGTGTATATAGTAAGTAAACCATACACTGTGCTATACTTGGTGTCAGTCCTGTAACTAACTTTTAAAAACAGTTAACCGTTAAGGCTGATTTGATTTGATTTGAAGACGTTGCTAAGCCGCCAATACCCATAAGCGACATGAGCCTTATTGTACAGGAAAGGGCATCAGCAACGGGGTCATGCACTGGAGTAAAGCATAGTAGAAAAAAAGAAAGAAAAAAAGAGATTAAGAAAAAAAAAGAAAGAAAAAAAGAAAAAGAAAGAAAATACCTTTTAGGGTTTAATGCTGGTTTTGCAATCCTTAAGACGGGCTTAAATGTCATGCCAGTATGTCAAAGAAGACATTGGCAGTGCACATTAAGAAAGAACCACTGTAGACTTGTTCGGTATGCAGATAGAACGGAAACATATGTAGGCTCGCCTTCCTAAGGTATCCTTATGGTCTGCTGTCACAATATTAAGCTGCTTTGTGACAGGGGTGAGGTACACTAATCATCTGGAAGTCCACACTTTCCTCAGCGATCTGCACTATTAAGAGGCAGGGATTCAACTGTCTTCAAAATAATATTATCAGAAGTCAATCCTGCTGCCCTCTCTCAGCAAACCTTAAATTCCACAGCTGAGAGACACTTCAGATAATTAGTGTAATTCTGAGTATTAAATTATATGGTGTTTAACATTGTACTCATGATGGTTGCTTTGATTAGCAAATCAAAGAATTTGTTTTTGTATCTGATTGTTATTTATTCGGTTCCGAAGATAATTTAAATGTGCTAAAATATAGATGTTAAGGCTTTGTCATGATTATTTTTCAAAAATAAATCGCAGAAATCAATTTTTTATTCAATGTATTTGTTAAAACTGGCCAAACACACCATTCTCGCTCCATTCTAACCTAGGTGGGTTCTCTGGTGCGCTCTCGGGTGCGCCGTCATTTCCAATTCACATGACGCGCCACGGTGCGGGGTTTTACCTAGGAACTCAGTTCCGGTCTAGACTAAGTTCCGGTCACGAGCAGACGACATAACCGAAAACCGTTTACAGTTTGATATATTCTTTTTTACGAACATATTTAACAAAAACGAGAATTATTGTAGCGAGAAATATTTAATGTAAATTTCCTTTATAGAGTGATTGCAAAAATATTTTCTATGACTCGTAAAAGATAAGAGAACTTGGTTCGTGACTAGTCTCGCGATAACTTTCGAACTTCCGGTTCTCCAAGATGGCCGCAGCCATGATCGTTACCATACATTTTAACTGCCTAAGTATATAGGACCAAAACTGATACAGTAAAGCGAACATACTTCGTGTGTTCGCTATAAATGTTTGGTAAACCATTCAGGTCCTGATCAGACTGCTCTTATGAAGCACTCTAATCTTGCGCTGTTCGTTCAAGCATTTGGTCCGAATAGTTGGGCAAGATACGGTATTGTTATCCATAATAGGAAGCATTCTCTGTCGAATTTGCAATGACAATTTCTCTTCTCTTGCCTTCTGTTAGAATCTAGACAATGCTTTCAGCCTAGCTCCGAGGTTAAAAACTCTATGTGCTCTAATCAGCTGAGCATGAAATTTTCTCTACCGATAAATATGAAAATGCCAACTAATGTTGATGTTGGCATTTTCATATTCATAAGCAGAAAAAGTTTCATACTCAGCTAAACTGAGCAAGAAAACTACTGCACTCATCAGTAATTTGCTATTTATTAGCAGGTAAAATTTAATGCCAAGCTGAGTTGAGCATGAAAAAAGTTTTATAACCTCGGGTCCTGGTCCAACCTGCCTTATGATGCATGTACTCAGTAGCCATCTTGGCTTACTTTTGTCTTTCAATTTCACCATTGGTGGTAATGGTGACATTCTTGGGAGATACTGCTCATGCAGTAACCCGTTTATGCCAGTGGACTATTCTAGCCTTTTCAAATGGACGAACCCATTTTTCAATTAAGAGGTGTCGGATTTAGTTTATTTTTATCATTTTTATTGTTTTAAGGAGGATTACCCAGCCATTCCATTTATGCAAATAGCGTAGACCCTGATCAGACGCCGCGTTTTGCGGCGTCTGATCTGGGTCTGCACTGTTGCATGTGTCCAATTTATGGGATGCTGGGCGTTAATGGGTTAATTGATTGATAGTTGAACTCGACCCGGGAAAAACGACTTTTAGATTAACTGCATTTTTTTCTGTTTGTCTGCGACTATTTGTATCCGTTTGTGTTGCCTTGCATTTAGTTCTGTCACGTGCCGTTTCTAATCTTTCTTTGGGTGGGATCATGATTTCGATTGTATCTGTTTCTGAGTTTTTCTTATTAAAGTATTTCTCTGCTGTATATATAAAGCCTGTTTCTTGGATTCAAAGACGACTAATCTTATTTCAGGCGTATTAAATGGCTCTTTGAAGTGCAAGTAGATGTAGATTTGCTTGTAGCAAAAATGTCAACAAGTCAGAGACGTAATATAACTAATGAAAAGGTATGTTTCAATTTGAGAAAAATTGGTTTGATCAAACGAAGATAATGCAATCAGAATCTCTTCAATGCCGTTTGCTCTACTTTAACAAATGAGCTGCTGGAGGAAGAGAGGAGAAAAGGCCTCTTGCACTTATTAACAACAACATATTTGAGCCACGACACGAGAAAACCAACAAAGTGGTTGTGCGCCCAGCGCAGACTCGGAACAACCTGGGCATCCGCCGTACTTCAGAGAGAGAGGGAGACAGAAAAGAGGTTTGATAGCAACAAAAAAAAATACCCAAACAACCCGCACCTGCTGCATGCACAGTATTCCCTTTTCCTACTACAAATTAGTAGGACGCCCCAGCACTGCAAGCCACCCAACACCATCGCCCGCCCCTACCCACCCCTTAGGTCTTATATAACTGCTCTACAACAGAAAATATCGGGTTAAAAATTCGAAATACATACAGGGGTTGTTTTCCTGGAAACTGACATTACATAGCAATAAAGCCCGCAATATATTACGACAGCTGAATTATTTCATACTAAGATTGGCTTTAATACCATGAAACAAAAATATAATCTTCTAAAAAGGCATTGGTTGGACTTGGCAAATAACATGTAGACGTAGGACGAATTGTTTCTCATAGTCAAATGTGAGCATCTCGTACTGAATACAGTACATACAAGAGTCCGCAATCTCGAGCTGGACCACTGGAACAATATGTTTTGACCCTGCATATTTTCTTGTGAAATACAATAGGCTGTTTTCTAGATATAGACGCTAGAAATGAATATACAGTATACAAGAGGTTTCAAGATTTATGTTTATGTGTTGACCACTTTCCAAGTAATTTCAACATTTCCAGTTAGGTGTATCATATCACCGAGATTATACCATGGTATAATCATGGTTTGATTAGGGCATGTGCTATGCTAGAATTTCTCTTGAAACAAAGTTGGTGTTTGTTTGTTTTTTCGGAACATAGACAGTCCATGTTGTCTATCCGTCCCCTTTTCTAATTTATCTACATGTAATCAACCTGGAAATGGTGGGGAACTCAAATGATGTAAAAACATTTCATAAAAGAAATAAAAGACATGTTGGAACAGGGAAGACTCCCCTCAGCCTCATCCACGCAGTCTGATGAGAGTCCTTCCTTTTTGAACACACTAACTAATAAACTGATAAATCGTATTCAATGATAGAACTCCAAAGTTTCAGATGAATAGACATGGACCCCCATACTGAGGCGTGATCATGACTGAGCCGCGACACAAGAAAACCAACAAAGTGGTTGTGCGCCCAGCGCAGACTCAGATCTGCAAGGGCATTCAACGAGTCTGATCAGACTTCGCTAAGCACTTAAAGGGTAGCTAAGGGTCTCAGCTACTGCCATGCGGACATCGAAGACTCTGATCTGAGTCTGCGCTGGGCGCACAACCACTTTGTTGGTTTTGTCGTGTCGCGGCTCAATTGTGCTATTGAGTACTATGCACGTCTGGCCTTCCTCTTCCATCTTCTTCCCATAAAACACCCGACAGGTCTCTGATAGAGTAAAGTCGGGCAAATTCGGACAGCGGGTAAATTCGGACAGTGACATTGTTTCCTTTATATGACAGTTGTTTGAAATTAAAACAAAATTAACTAGACAAACAGTCCGAATCCTGATGAGACGGCTCATCATGAGCAGTCTCATCTGGACTTTCACTGTTTGCAATGGTATGTCCATATTTACCCTGTCCGAAGTTACCCGACTTGACCGTCCTATCCAGGGAACAGTCAATGAAGTTGAACTTTCGTTAATTTAGAGCATCATTATGTTTCGGCCATTAATACCTTTAGAAATAAGGAATCTTACGTCATTATTTGTCCCACAGAACTTTTTAAGAGTTGACACAAATTTTACTCTCTGATAAAATCTTTTAAAACAACAAACTATTGGTTATTAGCTTTCCAGAATCAACAAATTTTGCTAGTGGAATCGGCTGTAGCATAACAGACTAACAGAGAAACGCGTAACAAAAAGCATGCTGTTGTATTCATACCTTTTAATGGCAGATTCGATGACAAGTCATAATCACGCCAGTTTTTTTTTTTCTATAACGAGTACGTACGTTACGTAATATCAAGCTCCCTAATGACACCGAAAGCAACACTGCTGGTTACTTGAGAAACCCTTGTCAATTTATAACAGTACAAGCATTAAATGTATTTTACATGACGCAAACATTGTGCGTACATGGCAAGTTTCATTCCAACTAAATTTGCACGTTCATGTATCCTTTAGCGTATTACTTTGTTCGATAGGATGATGCTTGTATACTTGCAATATAAACCTCAGAGTGGTTGTTTCAAAGTTATTTACGTTACCACAGCTAAGAGTTTTGAAATGCACGTCCCCTCCAGTCTCCTTATAATGAATATAATGATCCTAGTATGTGTAAACAAGGCGCAGCACATTAATAGTTGAGCCGCGACGCGACAAAACCAACAATGTGGTTGTGCGCCCAGCGCAGACTCAGATCAGCCTGGGCATCCGCCCAGTCTGATCAGAGTCTTCGCTGTCCGCATGGATGGAGTTTAGGCCCTAAGCTACCCATTGAACACTTAACGAAAAGTCTGATCAAATTTGTCGGATGCCCAGGCTGATCTGAGTCTGCGCTTGGCGCACAACCACATTGTTGGTTTTCTCGTGTCGCGGCTCAGTTAAAAAGCATTGCGACAATTATTATACATAAAAGGCAATTTTGAATCTTGACGTGTTTAAAGGCTGTTATTATGGACTGAGGTATCTGAATGTGCATTAATTGTGATCAATATTCAACTCTCATCTAAAAGTTCCTGCAGTGAAAGAAACTAATTGTACACGAGACATTACGTTCTAGCCTCATTATGCCTTCTTTAAATGGCAATGCACAACGTTTCTGGTAATCCTAAAGCACACTCGACCATTAGCACGCTTGAAAGAGAGCGACTTCTATACCTACACGAATAAAATAAAATAAAAGGCCATAGGCCATGCACCACCCGACGTCTGATATGTGACAGAAACTGCGACCCCTTCTTCAGTGAATTGCCATAAAAGCCAGTATTAGAAAACATTTAAGCCTTTGCATAAAGAAGAAACGCAATAATTGATGATGTGGTTGTTATCACCTAGACTTTTTACATGTGCATTTTTCCTGTCTAAAGCAGGAGGAATAACTCTGAAATGATAAATATAATATGACCTAACCATACTCAGAATGATCATCACATCAAAGAGTGAAAGCACACCCGAAATTAGCCCTATCCGTCCTTTGGTTCAAAAGTTGGAAAAACGTAAACTCGACAATGGACCATACCTCGGAGTAAAAAATATGACAACTGAAAATATACAATCACATGCGCATCTTCTGATCATGGCGGAACATTCTGAATAATTCTAATTTCAGAACGATCAAGGACCTGGAAGGAGTTGTGAGGGCAAGATCTGAAACAGCTTGGGCCATAACTCTGTAAAAAACAGCTGAGTCAAAAGTCCGAAACCACACATCATCATATAGGAAAAAAGTTAACAAAATCTTAAATAAATCCGACGAAATGTGTAGGAAGAGTTGCGGAGACAAGGGGCCATATTCATAAACCACTTAAGTGGTTACTTTGCTGTTGCTAAGGCTAAATTTGTATAAAGGAGATTTCCTACAACAATGAAATTTCCTCCAGAGCCTTATCAACAGCACAGCAACCACTTAAGTTGTTTTATGAATACGGCCCAAGATTTCGGACGGACAACCGGAAAAGGTCTAAGTCAGCATGGTACATACATGTACCTCCGTCAAAAATAGCCATATTTAATATCAAAACCACATGTACATCATCATATCATAGGAAGAATGTCCACAAAAGTTTTAATCAATCCGACTAAAGATGTAGAAGTTGCGAAGACAAGATTTCGGACGAAAGAACGGAAGAACCCACACATGGGCGGACAAAGGTCATTTCTATGGCCCTTCTCTGCCTACGTCAGGTGACATTGAACACTGACTTCAAGGCGCAAATTTATGTGAAACAAGAACAAATCGCTTTTGAAAGTTCAAAATCTATGTTTGGTATCTACAAAACTTAACTTGAACAAGAGATAGCCGGTACTGTCGCCCTATGCCCCTTTCCCGTCTATAAATCTGAGTTTCAAATTTAATCTGCTAGAGTAGTTATTTTTGTTTCTCTTTATGTGAGCCGCGACACGAGAAAACCAACAATGTGGTTGTGCGCCCAGCGCATCCTCAGATCAGCCTGGGCATCCACCCAGTCTGATCAGAATCTTCGCTAAGCGCTTAAAATGTAGCTAAGGGTCTAAGCTACCGCCATGCGGACAGCGAAAACTCTGATCAGACTGGGCGGATGCCCAGGCTGATCTGAGTCTGCGCTGGGCGCACAACCACATTGTTGGTTTTGTCGTGTCGCGGCTCATGTGTTTCCTGTTTGTTCCTGCGGATTCTGTTGCCATTTTTTTCTCAGACAGTTCCGCAAGTCGCTATATCAATTCACCACATCAGTCCAGTGTGAAACATTTTGCATAAGACCAAACTCGCTCACCCATTGCGGAGGGTCACTCCACACACAAATACATGTATTGCTTTTTGTTCAAATTCCTAGGCTGGTAAAAACGTGTATATATTTGCGAAATTTTATAGTGAAAAGTACAATGAAATTAATATTTATTGTGTTCAGTTCCAATCAAAGTCAGTTCAAAGCTACAGAAATATATTTTCCGCTATTTATAAGACAATTAAAGGTTTCCAAGGGTCTTGGGGCAATTAACAAAGAATGGTATTGTTTTACCAAATGCAATATCTTCTGAAAATTGAAACTGTAAATCTTATCCCCTGGGACAAAATAATGAAGGTGTAAGAATTAATTCTACATACGTGTTATGTTATATTGCAATATTTAGTCCTCAGGGATCCAAACAACATCGTACCGATAGCCAGGCTGTCATGATTAATGTCTATTTACGCTTCAAGGATCTAAATCAATTTAAATATTAACGCGTATGCAAAGTTTAGTGCTGTTTCGAGATAACGTTTGTACTTTAGAGAGACTCTTCTTTAATAATGTATAAGACCTCCCCAATACTACTTGCTAATACATAAAATGCCAGAATTTTATTTTATAAGGACTAATTTGCTTTAAATATAGCGATTCAGAGTACAATCTGCTGAGACTAGTCTAAATTATATGCCATCTTTGACTGCGACAATTTTTGGTGATCATTTGTTGCTTATTAATGTTTGTTGTAATTCTAGCATTGTGGTCACATGATTAGCTAGCTGCCTGCTTTGTCTATATCTTGTTTCGTGGTTATAAAATTATAGCAAAAAGTAGATGATATATATGTTTTGCAGGACACTTTGGTTTAATTTGTATGTTTATGAACTATTGCAGAATTCAGGGCGAGGGTTGTGCGCAAGTAAAATTGCTTTAAGCCCCACCCCCGTTAAAATTGACCGATCCAAGGTGTGTTTCTGTGGTGGTCTACTTTTATTGTCATTGTCGGTTTTCATTTAGTTTAATTAATTTTTACATCATGTGGAGAAGCTCATTTGCCATCTTGGTTTTTCGCTTCTCTTGCCTTGTGTGTCGTCGTTATTTCCCCATTTGGTACTTGAGCCGCGACACGAGAAAACCAACGAAGAGGTTGTACGCCCAGCACACTGAGATCAGCCTGGGCATCCGCCCAGTCTGATCAGAGTCTTTGGTGTCCGCATAGAGGTAGATTAGACCCTTAGCTACCCTTTAAGCGCTTAGGGAAGAGTCTGATCAGACTTGGCGGATGCCCAGGCTGATCTGAGTCAGCGCTGGGCTCACAACCACTTTGTTGGTTTTCTTGTGTCGCTGCCTATTTAAGGCAGGATGAGGAAAGCGATGATTTCGGTTCCTGATCGCACCTTATCCATTTTACTCAAGAGTGGCTTAGTTATTTTATGCCATTTTAGAGGGAGGGGGGGGCGATACCACGTCTTACTATGTTTGTCTTCCATTGGTACATGTAGATTTAGTTCTATTCAATGAAGGAATAATTACAAAATGATAATTTCCAAAGTACGTGTATATGTGGATTTGTTTATAATATGATTGTGTAAATGTTGATCACAATGACATAATTAATTGAAAGCAGATTTAAAAAGAAAAAGAACAATTCTCTAGAAGTCTAAAAGGAAGTTTGGTTCAGTATTGTTTGGGCTGGACTTGGTTTATAAGTGTTTTCGAACTTTACGAGTTCAATTAAAGCACTGCGCCCTGTGTTCTTTTAAAAATTTAGAGAGACTTGCGACACCTCAAAGAGAAAATTGCTTTCTGTACAGAATTTATAAGCTTGGAGATTTAATTATTTGCAACAAAGCATTGCCTGGAACCTGTTTGTTTAAACATGTACTTCACGTTGACATGTAGGTCAAGAAGTTGATTAAATATCTCGCTCCAAGAAGATAAGCAAGACTGATTTTTTTATCACATAAACGTGTCACAAGCTGAGACATATACGACATCTGGCAAATAGTGAGACAGTGATCAGACGTCAAAATCATGGCATCTGATGTTTTCCAATGTCCGTTTAGGCATTAGACACAAATGGTTACTGGAGGCTGTTGCCGTGTTAGAAAAGACCGATATCCAGTTAATATATTTTAAAACAACCATCTATATGTAGCTCAGTAATACGGATGAACAAAAAGGTTTTGAGTACTGCTTAAGCCGGTGGTAAGGAGAGTATGCATCCTTGCAAATGACATTGTTGTTATACGAAGTGCCTCAATAATACCAAGACTCCGGTTTTCGTTCTTTTATGTGTTGTTTGTTTTCAAAGGCAACCTTTGTAAATTTTTATTTAACTTCACTGCTGATGGTGTTAACTGCCGTGTGGTGGCTGTAAAAAATGTCCCAATTTCACCATTGTGCAGATTTTATTTCCTTTTCGGGTCATTCAGGCTATGGTAGTAACTTCGAACATCGAATACCGCTAAAGCCGACATTCTGAGGCATATGCAGCCTTTACAAATAACTCCGTCTCAATAAAAAGAAGGCTCCAATTTTCGTTCTTTATATGAGCCGCGATACGACAAAACATGTGCGCCCAGCAAACACTCAGATCAATCTGGGCAGCTGTCCAGTCTGATCAGAGGCTTCGCTGTGCGCGTAAAGGGTACCTAAGAGTCAAAGTTACCGACATGCGGACAGCGAAGACGCTGCTCAGATACGGCGGATGCCCAGGCAGGTCTGAGTCTTCGCTGGGTGCACATGCCACGTTGTTGTAGATGATTTAGCCTAATTATGAATACAACCTGTGATTATACTTATCAAAGTTTCTGATAGTCATTTTTTGTTGCCTTTTAGTGACTGGACTTTCATTTTCACTGACTTATTCCACAGATACATGTACATAGATATGGAGGGTGTATTATAATAGGCAGGAGATACTTACTACTCGCAAGCACCTGATCATATCTCTGTTTTAGGGGTCCATGTCTGTGTAAATATAATATTTCGAAATTGTCAATGGTTATATAATATTATGATTATGAGTTCGAAATTATGATTTGGGTACATGACCACTTTTATTTCTAACCTAACTTTTTACTGGCAAATGAAGGTAAACACTTGATAGCCAATCAGTCATGACTCTTTGCTGTAATCCATTCAGTCATCCATAAACCGCAATGAGCAGCAAGCTTAAAACATCCCCGTGGCATGATGTCTGCCTGCCATTCATTTTAATTAAACCGCAAACGTTGTAGTTTGTTAACAAAGAAAAAGAATAGCAATTGCAAATCTAAATACTGATTAACAGACGAATGCTTTAGATCTCATACATCATGTTTCATTTGTCAAATGAATTAATCTGCTGTTGTTTGCACTCAAACTCATTATAGTTACGGCTTCATACTCACTTTTAATGCTGACAAATTACCATGCGCTTCGTTTGTTCTCTCTCAGTTATAACAACTCTGTTATTGCTATAGCGTCATGTGAAGACTTGCCTTTAATTGTATCGATATAGTTCCATAGTTTGGGCATGGTTTGCAAGGGAGCTTGCTTTATCAGAAAGCAACTGCTTATCAGATTTTTGTATTTCTTCTTGAAGTGTGGATGTTCTTATCGCAAAGAATTGGCTCTCTTAAGACAGCAAATTCGTTCCTTTAAGAGTAACCCTCTATACATGTGCGAATGGAAGCAATATTTTCTGCCAGAGCGATCTTCTTGAGAAATACATGTATATTAAAGAATACGACAACTGCCGCATGTATCCGTTTATTGAAATGCCGGAAAATATATTATGGAGTTGTTGTCATCCACACTAAGCATTACCTGATAGTTTTATTTTTGCTTACCTTTGGCACTGCAAGTGTCATTAAATAAAACGTTTGGATAAATATTTTCCGATCCTAAGTATTTCCATAGGCATCCACTCGGTTCTGATCTAGCGATTTAGTCTATACGACTGTAAAAGTCAAAGGTTTTTCGATACATCGCTTTTTAATCATTTGGACCCGTTTTGATTCTAATCAGTCTTTGAATCTACTACCTTATTACATGTATAATCAAGAAATTTAAGTATGCTTTTCTCTGGCTTTCATCATCAGATATTATCAAGATCACTGATGAGGCTTAAATAGCCGAAACTTCAAAGTATGACCCACGTTCCTTCTTTAGATTGAGTTCTCTGCTTTTGAAGGAACTCTTTAAGTTTTAATTCATTTTCTGAGAAAAAGGTTGAATAGATATAGAATTGGATTTAAAATTAAAGGCACTACTATGGACTATGGAAGTGAAACTGATCAGCGGCTAATAGACGGGTATCACAGCTTCTTTACAGAAAGAAATGCAACGAAACGACAAAATCAGAAGGGATGAACATGTCTCTCGACTCCACGTTCCTTATAAAAGTTATGGTATCATATACAGAGCTGTAGAAAAGAAAGTAAATAGATTCATATGTGGATGCAAGGCTCTTCATTATATTGACATTTTCCCTCCTCTGTCTATAATCAGATTAGACGTTCACCATATAATAAGATTTGTAATTCCGAAACAAATATGATGCAGAGTAACGATTATATAACAGCATGTGAAAAAAGATAAATTGTTTTGTTGTTTTTGTCTTTTTCATGGAAAAAGAAAACGGTTTAGTTTGAATGAACTGCATGTACTATTCATATTCAAATACAATTTTCTGGCAAAGACCAGAACAAATTACAATTGCACAACCCGCAGGTTTGCACTATAATCACTGTGTGAGTCCGTCCGCCCGTCTGTTATCAGTTAGCGAAAACCGTTATCAGTTAGCGAAAACGCTTATAACTCTTGAACCGCATTGGATATTTTGACAAAATTTTGCATACTTATACATGTCAACATTGTCTAACGACTCGCATGCATAACAACCTATTTGATGAACGAGGCTTTGCTGAGCACAAGTTGAAAATTTACGGCCAACTACTGAAAATGCTCATAACTCTTGAACACCGACGTAAATATGGTTCAAATTTTGTATGCTTATGTATTTTAACATAGTCCTGCCACCGGCATGCAAAACAGTGAAGAGGCTTCACCGAGCATCAATTTGGCCGGTCGAACTCTTTTATTCTAACACAGTGCGCCTATAGAAGCAATGGAAAGCTACCGTGTTTTATTCTGCAACAATTCACTGTTTGGGAGCGCGTGAGTGTAATTGCTGACGTCACTGCAATTGCTGACGTAATTTTGTGACGTTTTGAGACGTTAGACGGTGTAACGTCTCTTTTTCTTTCCAAAATCGCCATAAAAAAGTATATTTGTCTTAGATACAGTTAAGAATATTGGCGGGAGCATGAACGCGCTGGCAGGAAGGTTGGGAGAGTTTGAATGAAAAGAATAGTGTTTTGGCATTTTTGAGTGTTAGAATCGAAATAGTTCAGCTCTAGCATTGAATTGTTGAGTAATAATTCACTGTTTGTCGGTCAGTTGTAAGTAGATATATCACTCGCGCTCCGCGCTCGTGATATGATCTACTTTACAGCTGACCTCCAAACAGTGAATTATTACTCAACAATTCACTGCTAGAGCTGATCTATTTCTTAAACATTGCCCAGCCACTGATATACAAAACAGTGACGAGGCTTCACCAAGCATCAATTTGGCCGGTCGAGCTCTTTTATTGAAACTGCTCATAACTCTTTGACCGCTTGGTATATTTGCTTCAAATTTTGTATACTTATGTAATTTAACATTGCCAAGCCACTGGTATACTATCACTTGTGTTTCCAGAAATTCAAAAAATTCTCTGCACTAGCTACATCAAAACTTACAAGTGGATGGCGAGCGTTCCAAGTATTGCAAACCAGTGTTCGAAAAAAAATTCTGTACCTATTTAATAAAAAAACTCTGTTCAGAGGCTTTTGTATGCAAATTGATACCATTGCAATTGTGCTAAGTATTTATCAGTTCATGGCCAGTATAAAATAATTACGCCTTACTTTGATTACTTCACTACGGGTTATCCTTGTTGTTTTATAGTTAAACATGTTTTTGTTCATCCGATGCCCCCAAAAACATTAGATAATGAATTATCACAGTCGTAGATGTGTTTTAACCAAATGATTGATGTTCAGATGATTTGATCAAACATATTAACAACGCTCATCAGCAATGACAAGAGAAAAATCTGTTTACATCTTTGGAAAAGGCTTTTATTCTGTGTTTATTTCTTGGTACATCTGAACTGGTTCTTATTTTGAAAGAAACGATACTTTATTACAAATAAACAAAAACGCTTTTTAGCTCACCTGAGTCGAAGGCTCACAGGTGAGCTTTTAGTATAGCCATGTTACATCGTCCGTCCGTCCGTCCATCGGTCGTCCACTATCTGTAATGATCTTCTTCGCTGAAACCGTTGGCCTATCAAAGCCAAATTTCATATGGGGTCTCAGTGGGATAGGGGAAAAAAGCTTTTTCGCGGACTGTGGGTCACTTAATCATAATGGCCGCCACGCTCTCCAGAACCGAAAGGCCAATTACCTTGAAACTTTGTATATAGCATCTGTGACTCCTGCCCATCATAGTTTGTTTAAAATTATGATGACCGAAGGCTGTCTTTGATCTCATTTATGAACTTTGGTACCTTATGCTTTTATATGGGAAAATGCTTGAACAGTGGATTTCTCAGAAACTTCAGTCTAAGGTTGATATTTGGTATTCTGGTTAATTGCACAACCCGCAGGTTTGCACTATAATCACTGTGTGAGTCCGTCCGTCCGTCCATTAGTTATCAGTTAGCGATAATGCTTATAACTCTTGAACCGCATTCTATATTTTGATAAAATTTTGCATACTTATACATGTCAACAATATCTCACGACTCGCATGCATAGCCGTCATTTTTGATGGACGAGGCTTTGCTGAGCACAAGTTGAAAATTTGCGGTCAAGTAGTGAAAATGCTCATAACTCTTGAACCCCGTGGTATATATGGTTCAAATTTTGTATACTTATGTATTTTAACATTGTCCAGCCACCGGCATGCAAAACGGTGACGAAAGTCTAAACAGTATTGCACGACCCACAGGTGTGCACTTTAATCGCTGTGCAAGTCCATCAGTCTGTTTGTCCTTCCGCTGTAGTCAATGAGTGAAATTGCTCAAAACTCTTAACCACATGGTGTAGTTTGATAAAAATATGCATCATTCTACAAGAAATGACCAATTTCATTTCCATACATTCCTTCTGGTACCAGAAACTGATTATTCTACATTCACCATGAGTTGTGCACATTACCATCAGCTGATTATAATAACTGGTCAAAATAAGTTAAGCCCCAGCGGAAAATTTCCCATAGACTTAATGTGGAAACTTCCATGTTTGTTTTATCATAACGTTTTACTGAATAAAGATTTTTGCATAAAATTTTCAGCAAAGTAGTAGCAATGTGTCTTCTCAAGATGTCTTAGGTTTAACTTATATTGATACATTTTCTATAGAGCTTCAAACATTGCAGTAAATGTCCTGTTTCGTTCCCTATCATTCCTATAGTAAAATTGGCAAAAATATGGGTACTCTTGGAACATTTAGCACATATCGAAAGGCAATCGGTATTTTCAATTGAAACTTTGTGTAATTACACCTAAGATACTGTTGTCTTATTTGAGTTGAGTTGGAGTGTTCAATTGTTTTAGACATTTTTAAAATAAACAACTAAACATTGGAAATTTAACATTATGACTATGGGAAAAACTGACATGAGGCTTAACTTATTTTGACCAGTTTATAATATTTAACAGCAGATATTTATGATCATGTTAGAAGAATTCCGTGGAAGGCTATGTCTCGCCACTCTTCGCATTGTCACAAAAGATTGTCGAAAAAGTTTACGCCGCCAAAGATACTTATGTCTCGCTTCTGTTGCTCGAAGGAGTGACAATAAATCACTCCTGAGTAATACATCTCTACTTATCCATCAGTTATTTGGTGATTATATAATTCTCTCACAATTAGTGCCGGCAACATTTCTTTTTAACAACTTATCATCAGGCGGTGTTACAAAACACTTCAAGTTTATGATTCCTTTAATGTAAAGACGTCCTCCTTCTGTCACATTTCAACCGTAAAATTCTAAATGTTGGGGTAGATGGTGCCAAGCAAACAGTGCAGACCGAGATCAGACTGCTCATTGGGGAGCAGTCTGATTCATTGAGGAGCAGTCTGACCAGGATATACACTGTTTGCCAGTCAATCTGCATCTTTGATACGCATTACTGCACGGAAAACCGAACTGTTATAGTTATATGAAAGTAACGTTAATAACTTTAGATATCCCAGTTTTTAGAATTTTTATGGTAATCTCCTTTTGGCAGTAGAACTGCTGATGAAAAGAAGTAGTCGTTGCTCAGACCATGATTTATACCGTTGTCAACTGCCAAGTGTGTCTTGAAATATTCGTGTCCTTTCGTCGCCCAATAAACAGCGCTTCTCCCAGTATGTGCAAACAAGGCTAGAAAAACAAATTGCGACAAATAATAGACGCTATAATCTATGTTGAAAAATGACGTGCTTTGTCTTTTAATGAAATGAATCTAATATGAGCTGATTTGTCTGAATGAGCACTAATTTTAATCAATATCTAACCGTTATTTAAAACTTTCTTGGCGTGAAATGAGTTCATTTCGCAAGAAACACTATGTACGCGCGAGTATTAGCCTCCATTAACGGAAAGGCAGTACAAGAATTCATAAGACAAACGTCTACGACAAAAAAAGGGCGTTTAAACTTAGCTACTTAGCATGCTATTTCGCCAAGGCACAATAATTTAGAAGACTGCGAAACATGTAATCACATAACTACAGTATTGTTGTAAATAGTTTCAGTCGCACGTCTGACAGCAAAGATCGCAATAACTCTACAGAAGGCATAAGCAATATCATTTGCTGTGAGGTTAAAGTAATATAATTAGCTTCTGAAAAGTTGGATGCTTTGGAAGTAAGGAAGCCATCAAAAAATGCTGCAACTATAACAAAAGATCTCTGGCATATATGGTTCTTTTATAAAGCCCACTTGAAGTTATTACCTGGCACAATCCTTGACTTGGCGACAAATTATTGAATTCTATTTTAAGATACATTAAAAGCTCATTACTGAAAATGCTGTTATTTTCTGACTGGAACCTATTAATCAAGCTTGTTCTTATCTTTCATGACATAAACAAGGAGTATGAGAAAACCAGCACATAATGGCAAAATAGACGTAGATGTATCCATACACATGAAATGTTTTAATATCTCTGTAGTCTTTAGTTTAAATAGTGGTCATATGATATGAAAGTTTTATTATACAAGCTTGTTGCGGCCGTAAAACGTCTCCCCGTGCATTATCCATAGTGCAGATTATTTTTTATTTTGTCCTTTGGTCCTTTGAGATCAGAGGATACCTTTTGAGAAATCAGATTTTTTATCGATTTAGAATCATATTTCTAGATCATCGCTATTTCTCTATCTTTTAAATTTTTTGACCCCTTTTCGATATTAATCAGTTTTTAAATCGACATTCTTATTCTAATTAAGAAATTGCAGATTTTTTTTCTCTGGCTTTTTTCTTTCCAGATCAATTTAGGGTCACTGGTGAGGCTTAATTAGCCGAAACTTCGAAGTATGGCCCATGTTCCTTCGTTTGAATGTATTCTCTGCACTTGAATGGCCTCTTTAAGATTTTAATTTCATAAATTGGATGAGTGATGATTCTGTATGTCAGTTTTCTGTCAGTTTTCTGTGTTCTGAGGATTCTGTATGTCAGTATGATTCTGTTTGACCATTTTTTAAATGAATTTTAAGCTTAGTAGGTATCTTCGCACTTTTGCGTCAGTTTTTATAGAGCAGCCGCACTTCAAGAAGGAATGTAATAATCAGATAAGCAATTGCTTTCTGCTAAAGGCATTTTCCTCGCAAACCATCGCCCAAAATTTGGAAAAAATATCGATACAATTTAAGGCAACTCTTCACATGACGCTGCAGCAACAGCAGAATTGTTGTAATTGAGAAAGAACAAACGAAGCGAAATGCGAGTATGAGGCCCTAACAAAAATGAAATTAAGTGCAAACAACAGCAGAGTAATTCATCAGACAAATGAAACATGATGTATGAGATTCAAGGCATTCGTTTCTTATGGTGATAATTCAAAAGGGATATACAATTAACAGCTTTCTATATGAAAATGAGCATTGTTTGCAAATAGCAGGATGGAATGCTTTCAATCCTTTTCTTGGTGGTCCGACCTGCTGAAGAATCATGCTATTGGTGGAATTTTACCAAAATCGATTATCGTGCTATCGTGCTATGATTTCACGTGACATATCACTTATTTACGATGCGCAATGTGACGTCACCATCCATGACGACTTTATTAGGAGCCCCGGTAGCTCAGTGGGTTAAGCGCTGGCTTACTGATCTAGCGGACGGGGTTCGAATCCCGCTTGAGGCGAGAATCTTTCCTACCGTAAATGGAGTTTCATTGCACACAGCCTTTCATTATCACATTCCAATCGTACTGATTTGACTGAAATACTGTTGAGAAGGACGTAAAATCGCAACTATAGGACTTTATTAAGCCTTAAAGCGCCAGAACAGCAGGCAACAAAATTTACTTCAGACTCTGTATAATTTCAAAAATGTTTTGTTTATGCTATATCATATTGACAATTCAAAGACTAAAGGGCTAACAGTGTAGATCCAGATGAGGCGGCTTTTGATGAGCCGTCTGAATTGGATCAATACTGTTTGCAAACTGAACAATTTTCATTTTTGGCGCTTTATTCGTGTGTTAACCAAACACCTATTAGGTCTAAAGCTTCTCAGTACCTCAAGCTCGAAGAAAATTTAGGGTAGAATACAATCGGATCTAACGTCAAATGCACTAGATCTACAGTGCATGCACATGAAATTAAAACAACATTGAATCAACACTTATTCAATGTTGTTTCAACCCTATGTGCCCACTGGGTTGCTTCGCAAGCCAAACGGAACAGCGACGAAATAATAGGGTACCGGCGCTTCTTTACAGAAAAGAAATGCATCTAAAACGACAAAATCAGAAGAAATAAACATGTCTCTCATCTTTCCGTCTTTTATAAAGATATGGTATCATTTTCAGAGCTGTAGAAAAGAAAGTAAAGAGACTCATATGTGGACGTAAGGCTCTTCATTACATGAGCCGCGACACGACAAAACCAACAATGTGGTTGTGCGCCCAGCGAATACTCAGATTAGCCTTGGCCGCCGCTCAGTTTGATCAGAGTCTTCGTTAAGTGCTCAAAGGGTAGCTAAGGGTCTAAGCTCCCTCCATGCGGACAGCGAAGACTCTGATCAGTCTGGGCGGATGCCCAGGCTGATCTGAGTCTGCGCTGGGCGCACAACCACATTGTTGCGGCTCACATTGTCGCGGCTCACATTATATTGACATTTTCCCTCCTCTGTCTATAATCAGATTATGCGTTCACCAAATAATAAGCTTTGTATTTCAGGAACAATACAAAACAGAGTAATGATTATATAACAGCATATCTCAAAACATCAACTGTATTTTCCGCGGGAGATAAAAATAAAGAAACTGGTTGAGTTTGCATGCACTAAATATTAAAGTCCAGAAAAAAAACTCGCAGCTGAATATTCATGTTCGTCAATATTTAGAAAAATGTTGGAACCGAAATAAAGAAATCAATCACTCATTCACTTATGGCAGTTTTTTTATTTATTTTTTTTTATCAATACATCACTATTCATCAATCAGTGGTGAAGTTATAAAACGGACATTTTTCACTCACAGTTAGTTCTCCACACTTCTTTAAAGATTGACTTACCATCAAACGGTGATATGAATGACCGTTCTTTAAAATTACGGAACTGTAATATCTAAGCGTCCTCCTTCCTTCTGCTTCAGTTATATTGCCTAAAAATCTAACTATTGGAACAGATGGGGCTGAGCAATCAGTGCAGACCAACTTCATGGCCCACACTGTTTCGAAATTTCCTCTGCAACTTTGGACGCATAACAGCACACCCAAACTGTTCAATTTCAAAAACAGGCACAGTAATTACTCTCGGTGTTCCAATTGATATGGTTATCCCAATTAGGCAATAAAAATGTTAATAGAAAGGTCCAGGGTATGCCACAATTACAAACCGCGCCAAGCTGACGATACCAAGAGGAAGAGAAAAATGACAAACAGACACGCGAAAAACAAACAAATGCACTAGAAGCAGAAAAAGCAGCTTCCTCTTCCCCAAGCGTTGAAGTTGGGCAATAGACTTGCTGATGAAAAAGAAGCTTTCGAGAAAGTTGCGTTGTTCAGACCATGATTTATACAACGGCTAAGAGTAGCATGAAATACATGTGTCCTTTCGTCGCCAAATAATAAACATCGCTTCTAGTATGCGCCCAAGAACGACAAACTGCGACAACTAGTAGACATTAAACCATCGCTAAAACATGACATACATTGTCTTTAAAACTAAACGATTTTAATGTTAACTGTCTGAATGTGCACTTATTCTGGTTAATATCTAATTGTAATTTAAAACTTTCTTGGAGTGAAATTAGTTCATTTGGCAAGAAACACTATGTATGTGCGAGTATTAGCATCATTTTATGGTAAGAAAGTATGCAAATTCAGAAGATTTTAGTGTTCGACCAAGAACAGGATTGGGGGTCAAAAATAGCCACAAGTATACTATATTGGGAAGGTATTAGAATTCGAGAGGCGGCAAAGCATGTAATTACACTACTACTGTTTTTTGTTGTTGTTGTTGTTGTTGTTGTTTTTTGTAATTATTTCTTGTAAATAATTTTTGACGCACGCCTGACAGCAAAGACTGTAATAACTCTGCAGAAGGCATATACAATATTATTTGCTGTGAATAGCATACATGTAATTAACTTCTGGAGAGTTAGATCTTTTTGAAGCAAGGAAGCCATCAAAGAATTATATTGCAAGTACTGAAAGACTACTCTGACATATATGGTTTTATTATAAAGACCACTTGTGATAACATCATCATATAATCTTTGACTTGACGACAAATTATTGAATTCCATTTTAATTTACATTAAAAGCTCGTTACTGAAAAGGCTGTTCTGGTATTTTCAAACCGGAACTAATTAATCATTCTTATTCTTATCTTTAATGGCATAAACAATAAATGAGAGACGTGTCGTTAGAAAACCAGTCATCAGGCTTATCGGAACAGTAGCGACAGATGGTCAGACCCACACACGTAAATGCGACAGTGTGCGGGCTGGCCTTATAATGATAGTTCTGATTAATCTCTAGATATTTATGGACTGACACTCGGCGCCAGGTGTGTGCAACTAAGTATACGTACGGCTAAGGCAGTTGGGGAACGCCGTTACGAGAATTGAAACAGAACAGAACAAACTTTCTGTTAGGTCCCTTTACAATAAGGTTAAAGTGTATAGGTACATACCCATGTTTCTACCATTTTAACAAAAGAAAAAAACTTTAATTGTGACTTTCTGTTTGCATCCCAGGGCAATGAAGCCTTCCAAATGCAGCTCCAGTTTTGAGTTTTTGGAGAGTCTTTTTTTCTCTCTTAAATGTCGATGGCGGATGCCCAGGCTAATCTGAGTCTTCGCTGGGCGCACACGCCACTTTGTTTGTTTTCGCGTGTTGCGGCTACTGTTTAAATATGTTTTTGGGCGCCTTGGAAATGCCGAACTGGTTATTAGTTCCCCTGTCCCTGTCAACTTTGAAGGGGACATATTGGTGTCAGAACGGACCCCGTTGGTGTCGGCGTTCGTGTCGGCATCGGCGTAAAAGTGTGTACCCAGCATATCACTTGAAGCATAAGTGAAATGTTACCAAACTTGCATATGGATGCAGCATAGATGCAAGCCAAAGACTTGATTTTTTTTTGCGATCTGACCCCATTGCCAAAGCCACAGGAGGTCTCAGATTGTAAAATTTTCCAAATCGGCATCGGTGTATTTTAAACGTGCACGGATATATCATTTGGACAAGCTTAGAGCTAATTAGACTCTTTTGTCGTTGATCTTATTTCCAAGGTCACAGGACGACTTACATATGTAAAATTTTGCATTAAAATTGATATACATGTATCTCTAACTAATGTCTTCATTCCCACTAAACTTGTATGGATATATATTTAGGCAATCCCAAGGTTTTACGAAGTCCTAGTGACCTTAATCCTATTTTCAAGATCAAAAGTAAACTTACCAAATGATAAGCTGCCCATGCCTATGAAAAATTTCTGGAACCAATGGAACGATGTTCTTCGGAATAGCATGGAAATTGCATTGCGTCATGTTAGAGAGATACTCGTGTTTTGTTGACATCATATATTCTCTGGCATTCCATATGTCTACGAAACAGCAATAAATACATAAACTTTAAGTCAGTGTAGCTAAGCATCAACCATATCATATCGTACTTGCATAGAAAACTAGAAAATGTGTTTATGAAACACTATGCCCCCAACCATATGCTTGTCTCTAAAGAAGGTTCATCCAATAATGCTTGTACCTTTGTACCATAGGCTTACAATGCACTAAGTCGAAAAAGGGGCTTAACTCAGTCAAAAATTTACGAATTGTTTTCGAAAGTTAATCAGGTCATCTACACCTTGGGCAACATCAACCTGCAAAAATCATGATCCTAGCATCAGGGGTTCTCCAGATATTTTGTTCACAAGGTTCCATAGGCAAATAATGCACTAAAGTGAAAAAGGGGCATCACTCGATCAAAAATTCACAAATTATTTTCAAAAGTTAATCAGGTCATCTACACCACAGGCAGTATCTTCCTGCAAAAAATCATGCTCCTAGCATCAGGTGTTCTTGAGATATTTTGTTCACAAGGTTCCACAGGCTTACAATGCACTAAGTCGAAAAAGGGGCATAACTCTATCAAAAATTCATGATTTCTTTTCAAAAGTTAATCAGGTCATCTACACCACAGGCAGTATCTTCCTGCAAAAAATCATGCTCCTAGCATCAGGGGTTCTCGAGATATTTTGTTCACAAGGTTCCATAGGCTTACAATGCACTAAGTCGAAAAAGGGGCATAACTTTGTCAAAAATTCACGAATTTGTTTCAAAAGTTAATCAGGTCATCTACACCTTGGGCATTCTCATCCTGCAAAACCTCATGCTCCTAGCATCAGGGGTTCTTGAGACATTTTGTTCACAAGGTTCCACAGGCTAAGTCGAAAAAGGGGCATAACTCTGGAAATACATGACCGGCGGAAAAATAAAAAAATACGGGTCTGCTTATTTTCCATACTGATCATGTGTATAAAGTTTCAAGTTCCTAGCTCTTACTTATCTTGACTATGTGTAAAGGTACCTTTGTACCATAGGCCTCAATGCACTATGTCGAAAAAGGGGAATAACTCGATCAAAAATTCACAAATTTTTTTCAAAAGTTAATCAGGTGATCTACACCTTAGGCAGTATCTGCCTGCAAAAAATCATGCTCCTAGCATCAGGGGTTCTTGAGATATTTTGTTCACAAGGTTCCATAGGCTTACAATGCACTAAGTCGAAAAAGGGGCATAACTCGGTCAAAAATTCACGAATTTGTTTCAAAAGTTAATCAGGTCATCTACACATTGGGCATTCTCATCCTGCAAAACCTCATGATCCTAGCATCAGGGGTTCTTGAGATATTTTGTTCACAAGGTTCAACAGGCCAAGTCGAAAAAGGGGCATAACTCTGGAAATACATGGCCGACGGAAAAATAAAAAAATATGGGTCTGCTTATTTTCCATACTGATCATGTGTATAAAGTTTCAAGTTCCTAGCTCTTACTAATCTTGACTATGTGTAAAGGTACCTTTGTACCATAGGCCTCAATGCACTAAATTGAAAAAGGGGAATAACTCAATCAAAAATTTACGATTTTTTTTCAAAAGTTAATCAGGTCATCTACACCACAGGCAGTATCTTCCTGCAAAAAATCATGCTCCTAGCATCAGGGGTTCTTGAGATATTTTGTTCACAAGGTTCCATAGGCTTACAATGCACTAAGTCGAAAAAGGGGCATAACTCGGTCAAAAATTCACGATTTTTTTTCAAAAGTTAATCAGGTCATCTACCCCTTGAGCAATGTCATCCTGCAAAAAATCATGATCCTAGCATCAGGGGTTCTCGAGATATTTTGTTCACAAGGTTCCATAGACTAAGTCGAAAAAGGGGCACAACTCTGAAAATACGTGACCGGCGGAAAAAAGAAAAAATACGGGTGCGCTTATTTTTCATGTATGTGCCACAAATAAAATTTCAAGATCCTAGCAAAAGCAGTTCTTGAGTTTTCCAGCTGCCAAAAAGCGTTACGGACGGACTGACGGACAGACGGACAGACGGACGGACGGACGGACAGGCCCAAACCAATATGCCCTCTCAACTTCTCCGAAGTTGGGGGCATAAAAAAGCCAGTTAATGCAAGACACTAACGGTTACTCGATACACTTTCACATGAAGTAAATCTGTCATTTTTATTTATTGCTTCTCTTCTAAATGAGAATATACTCCAAAAGAAAAAAAAAAAGAAAAAAAAAAATTCTCCTCATGTCAGTTGACTCCATTTTAGAAGGTCTTCATCATCAAGGAAAGCAAACAGGAAATCACAAAAGTTGTTTGCCTTTGTAAGAATTGCAGAAAAAAGCATAATGGTATAACCGCAACCTTTATTAACGATGAATCAAAATGCTTTCTTTTAAATAGGCACGATTTTTGTGCCTAGAGATATCAGGGCAAACACAGCCTGTTCAATGATCCATTAAGTATCAATGTGTATGAGTGCAGCGCCTTGTTTTCCGCCAAGTGTGATAAGGGAAACAACAGTGATGACTTCCGGTTTGCTTGCTGTTTGATGGAACTGTTCCCAAAAGGGGTCTACCCAAAAAGAAAAAAAAATGCTCCCAGAAGAGCAAATTCTTTCCTTTAAGAGTTGACTACCACTGGAAAGGGAGGCAAAAAAAAGAAAATGGGTAGAGGTGATCCCCTTGAAAGTGTACTGATTTGCCTTAAAAGCCACTGGTGGTAGACTTCTAGCATCCATTATTGCAAAAGAAACTGGGGCCGTATTCATAAAACGACTTAAGTGGTTGCTATGCTGTTGCTAAGGCTAAATTTCTTTGAAGGAGATTCCTACAACTATGAAATTTGCTCTGGAGGAACAGTCTTACAAAGGAGATTCCCTACAACTATGAATTTGCTCTGGAGGAACAGTCTTACAAAGACTGTTCCTCCAGACCAAATTTCATAGTTGTAGGGAATCTCCTTTATAGATATTTAGCCTTAGCAACCGCATAGAAACGACCTAAATGGCTTTATGAATACGGCCTCAGAATAACTAAGGCGGGTTAATGTCTCCATTACTTCAACTTCTTAATGGTCTAGACAATGTTTGGGAAAAACAGGATGATCACAGTGACACTTTAAGCAGATAGAAATATTTTTCCAATCAAACAAGATCAAATTCTTGTTAGCAAATGAAACGATACGAAAGATCAGGTTTATTTTGATACATTACGAATACAGGAAGATAATGATTCCAGTGTTGCAAGGAAAAACTAGACCTGTGTGCGAAACACACTGACGCCCCACCACAGTGTCATCAACAGCAAAAGACGTTTATGGAATACAAATATGATTGATAAAGTGGGGACGGCTGCATTTTGGCGATGGGGCTGGGTAGCTTTCAGTGCCGAGGCGTCCTACTAACTTGCACAATAGCAGGACAAGGGCCTATTGTGCTTGCAATAGGTGCGAGTGGGGTTGTTTGGATATTTTTTTCTATCGCCTATCATATCATTTTTCTTTCTCCCTCTCTCTAGGAGACAATTCGATACAGACTGAAATACTGCCTGAAGGAGCCGTTAATCCCCAAACACCTACCAACCAAACGGTGGATAAAGTAAAAGTTGAAATCATTCTGCAATATTTCTACATAGTTAAATACAAATCCATCATGTAATGTCTGGTATATACGGTAAAATTACTCATGTTCACAAACGACTTTAGACCATGTCAAAAGAAATTCTCAGCAAGATAATGAGGAAGTGTCTGAAATTTCAAAACAATCCTTAAAGGCCCCATAGCTCTATCAGCATGAAAAAAATTATCAGGAGGAATCGCTGCAAGCTTTTCACTATAGTTTCGTCAATGCAAATGACCGTAATTAGCCAGCTTTAAAAAAATAAAACGTCTTTGAGTTTCACATAAAAAGAGTTTGAAAACTTATTTGGGTCATTTTAGTTGGCAACCAATATGACCTACTTTCGATTTCATTAAGTTGAATAAAATGGTAAAAATACAATGTACAGGCATGGAGCTCAAATCACTATCCCGCCTGTGTTTATATAGCATTGCTAGACGGGAAACCAGACCAAGAAATTGTAT
Organism: Ctena decussata; assembly: GCA_963989385.1. Classification (NCBI taxonomy): domain Eukaryota; kingdom Metazoa; phylum Mollusca; class Bivalvia; order Lucinida; family Lucinidae; genus Ctena; species Ctena decussata. The sequence continues at coordinate 74,293,029 of OZ022498.1, read as the reverse complement.
TTTGTTGAGCGATTTGTCACTTTTCAAAAACTTGTTTTCTCTACTTTTTGCCAGTTATATGACTCAATTTATGCACATCAAGCATCATTTTATTACCAAACGTGAAGGTTGAACCGCATTTACGATGATTTGAGTTTAGACATTTTTAGCACTGATAGGACTATGGAGACTTTAAAAGTATACTTTACTTATAGTTAACATGCACTAGGGCGGGACGTTTTGAATGGGGCCGTATTCCTGCTTTTCCATGTAAAATGCATAACAGGATGATATTACTCGTTTATGCAACATTACTCAAATGTTCCAAGTTTCGAAACAATTCTCAAGGATGAAAGCAGATGTCAGTAAATATAGATTTGAAACAGACAATTCTGTTGTAAGTTTAAAAGGGGACAATATCCATAAAAGTGTACAACAATAATGTTACAGGTCATCTTGATCTATCATAATTGAGCCGCGACACGAGAAAACCAACAATGTGGTTGTGCGCCCAGCGCAGACTCAGATCAGCCTGGGCATCCGCCCAGTCTGATCAGAGTCTTCGCTGTCCGCATGGAGGTAGCTTGAACCCTTAGCTATCATTTGAGCACTTAACAATGAGTCTGGTCAAACTGGGCGGATGCCTAGGCTGATCTGAGTATGCGCTTGGCGCACAACCACTTTGTTGGTTTTCTCGTGTCGCGGCTCAATTATGATATGCATGTGTTTAAACTTTGTTACAAAATATCACGTTGTGTCCAAGATACAAGCAGCAAATATTCTAAGTTCAAAAGGGGCCTCATCCTATGCAAAAGAAATTAGTGTTATTTGCTGTCTTCAAAAGATTTTCCATAATGGGACAGTTTTCCAACTGAGATTCAGAAGAAGGTCGTGAGGCATATAGTTGGTATACATATAGCTGCCATATAAAACAACATGAAAGGAAGATTGACAACATGTGAAACCTGAATTTCGTTCGTATACATATACATTCCAGAAGCAAAGTTCTTCCATGAGGTCATTTCCATTAGTATTTAAAAGTAAGCCTCATAACTTACAGGGTACAATGTTATTTCAAGATTCGAAATTTGTAGTTCACAATGTACTTGACGCTAAGATTTATATCTTGCTGCCAATTGGTATCCGGATGGGTATAAAAGCCCATGAGCAATTTCTTCTAATTATTGAAACGGTTTATATACGGTGAGTGTATATAAAATCAAAAGTAGATGAGAATACTTTTTACTATAAACGAGCCGCGACACGAGAAAACCAACAAAGTGGTTGTGCGCCCAGCGCAGACTCAGATCAGCTTGACCATCCACCCAGTCTGGTCAGACTCCTTGTTAAATCGCCTAAAGGCTAGCAAAGGGTCCAAGCTACCTCCATGCGGACAGCGGAGACTCTGATCAGACTAGGCGGATACCCAGGCTGATCTGAGTCTGCGCTGGTCGCACAACTCATTGTTGATTTTGTCATGTCACGGCTCAGTAGTTTGATACGGCTATTTTATCCCATCCCTGAAATACAATAACTAAACCTCATGTATAAAGTTGTCAGCTATGTCGACATCGTAACGAGGTTGAATTTCTTTTTAGGCGCTCGCTCTTGAATAATGTATGAGCCTTCCTATATTTAACTATATTTATTTCGTAATAAGGAGAAAAATCTATCTCAGAGTAAAAACAAATATATGTTTCTGTTCTGTTCTGATTCAATTCTCGTCGTTACTATAACTGAAACAGAACAGAACAGAAAAATATATTTATTTATTTTTACTCTAAGAAGATTTTGCTATCAGTTATTTAGTACTCTCAATTAATTGAAAGATCTAAGTAAATCTACAATACAAAACACGTAACGAGAAATGCCAATTCTGCTCACTAAAACTTTGTTACAGTTCATCAGCCCCGGATCCAGGGGGTGGGCTTTGGGGCTGCAGCCCCGCCAATTGGCCTCTGTGTTATGTATAATATGTAGGCCTCCAGATAAAAAGAAGTATCTGATGACAGTTTGAGAAAAATTATCCAATGTGGTAAGATCAAAATATTCAAAATATATGTTGCGATATCTCATTAGAATCGCCTCGGGGAGGCGATTCTAATGAGATGTCACAACATATATTTCAAGGAAAAAATAATATATAAAAAATGCTTTTGAAATTGAACCATAAATATGTCATATTTTCAAGCCCCCATCCCCACACACATACATTTCGGCACCTCCCAGCCCCGCCGGTTATCCAGAGCCCCACCAGTACGTGATGGTCTGGATCCGGGCCTGGTTCATCTTCGATGAAGACCTTTATATATGTACATTGTTATGTTTACAATGCTGGTTCATATACTCGTCGCGTGTTTTGTATTGTAGATTTACATAGAGATCTTTCAATTAATTGAGATTACTAACAGACTCAATTCAACAGAGTCTGGTATTTTCTGTTCTTTGGTGTATTCCTTGCTTCCAAAGAATCTTACTATTCAGAACTTATTTATCTTCACTGCAGCTGGTGTTTGTACCGTGTGGCGGCCGTTAAACGTCTCCCCGTACATCATCATGATGCAGATCATAGTTTCTGGCCCTTTGGGATCATTGAGTTCATTTGATTTATTTTGAAAATAGAGTTTCGCTTAAGCCGGTGCTAGGGGGCGTGGCTGGTGTCGCACATTTCATTACTGGTCATAAACAGGCTCAGTTTAACCGAGTCTGCTATTTTCTATTATTTGATGTATTCCTTGCTTCCAAAGGATCACACTATTCAGAACTTATTTATGTTTGAGAGCTGCTCGTCAAGTTGCTTATTTATGTGTGCTTGGAATAATGATTACCGAAGTATTTTAATTAATCTTTTAATTGTATGGTGCATTTTTATAAAACTTTACAAACGACAATTTATTTTTCATAGTTAAATTTAAAATGTACAATTAAATGCCTCTAAAATGACAGATTTAGTTAAATGACAGCTTAAGTACAAAGCTGTGGTTGGTTGTTTTAGGTTTAACTAGCTCTAAGCTAGTATTTCCATCTCCCAGAGAGAGGGAGAAAGAAAAGAGAAATGGTAGACGATAGCAACCCCAACCCACACCTACTGCAAGCACAGTAGGCCCTTGCCCTATTTTTATCTACATTAGTTGGACAAAGCTGTAATAACATTATAAAAGCCAAGAAAACTATTGTGGACCTTGGCAACTGGATAGACGTGCAGATTTAAGACTTGACTAGTTAAAGGTTTATAACATTTTTATGACAATCTATTAAAGCATAGCTGTCATAGATCGTAAAAGGCAAGATAACTACTGTCTGAAGAAAAGAGTTATAACTACGATGACCTGGCATCAAACTGTATGGCATATGTAGAAAAGCCCCTATAGAGGCAAAATTGATATATATTTATCAAACATTAATTCTCAGTACAGAAACAACAATGTTACATATTTTCTTTATCTACCCATACAGCTCATGTTGTCGTCTAAGTATAAATTGTTTTTAGAAGATAGCTGCTACTTACTGTATATTCCCAAGTGTTTCGGTAAACAGATACTGAAACGATAGTGCCTGTTTCTAATAACTACTTTTGACAAAGGTATAAATCTAGTCTTTCTCGTAACCTTGCATGGTTCCATTTTTCTGTATTGCTTTAGGCTACAGTGAGCCGCGACACGAGAAAACCAACAATGTTGTTGTGTGGCCAGCGCAGACTCAGATCAGCCTGGGGATCTGTACTTTAATTTCCCATTCTGTCTAAGAATGTTTAAATGCATAAAACCTAATTCAAAAGTATCAAGATGGCTAAAGCGAACTAAATGCAACATATTAGGGTTTTTTTCTGTACCACGTGCATATTTATACAGAAATTTTTGTTCCCTGCCGAAATAAATATAAGAGTTGCGGAAAATACTTCTCCATAACAAAAGGCGAATTGAAGTGTGTTGGTACAGAGCAATGTTTTTCCAGGTGTGTTTTTTCCTAGGCAGACAATGTCACTTTGCGACTCTGATTGCTTCCTTGGATACCGTAGCCTTCCAAACTGGAGTCTACTCTTAGAGAAAACAGCTTGCTCCTAAGGGAGCAGATTCTTTCCTTTAAGAATTAAACCGTACCGAGAAGAGAGGCAAAGACTAATGGCAGAATATGGCCCATTTTTCTTCTTTTGAATGTGTTCTCTGCCCTTGAGGGAACTATTTCAGTTTTTTTAGTTTGCTTCAACTGAATATATATACAGATTTACTTTAACCAAAGCTGACGGAAGGTTTATAGGGAAATGCCTGCGAACGCCAGCTGCAGAAACTTTCATCTGTAATATCCATGTAAAGACCTTTTCCTAAACTAGTTTGCCCCACTTGTAAAGAAAATATGAGCCGCGACACGAGAAAACCAACAAAGTGGTTGTGCGCCCAGTGCAGACTTAAATCAGCTTTGGCATCCGCGCAGTCCGATCAGATTCTTCGCTAAGTGGTTAACGGATAGCTAAGGATCTAAGCTATCTCCATGCGGACAGCGAAGACTCTGATCAGCATGGGCGGATGCCCAGGCTAGTCTGAGTCTGCGCTGGGCGCACAACCACTTTGTTGGTTTCCTCGTGTCGCGGCTCAAATATTATCGGTAGTATGAACACACAGACTCATCTATCCAAGTATTTATTGAAGAAACACGAGATGATATCTACCAAATAACACCTATCTTCTGAAAACAATTTATAAAGAAAACTTAGACGACTAAATGTGTCCTCTGGGCCAACAAGAAAAATATGTAAGGAGTTGCCTCTACAAATATATTATGAAATAAATCAATCTTCTATCTGTTGGGACTTTCACTATCGTATTACAGACATGTTGGTGTCACGATTAATAGTTTTAGGTTCAGATGGAGCTCATGATAGATATACTTACCCTAAGAATTAGGACACCCAAAATACTTACCGTAACTCTCGTAAATCTGGAATAAAATCGGTTTCAAAAATGCAGCATAGCATCTAACATATGAGATATTATGGCGACAGATACAAGCCTGATATCGGTTTGCACTGCAAAGTTTACTCAGACCTATCTGTCCAAATGCCTAGATTTTTACGATCTACTTTCGAAAACAAATCGTAAATTTATTGTTTCCTTGTTCTTAGATGATATTAAGATTTGTCTTGGTCAAAATAGTATTTTTGATCCATAGTCATTCCAATGGATTTATATATGTGTTCCCTCTTTGACTATGTAGTATGGATTCCCATAATAACATTACTCTGACTGCTTCTTGCTGACGTACATGTACGATTGAGATCTGAACTAAAGAACATGTGCTAGAATCCACAAATGCTCTATTTGAGTAAGCCATATTACCGTATACGCGGTAATTTTCGCGGGTTCAAATTTTCGCGGTTAAGGGTCAAAAACATATATATCAATTTTCTCGATTTTTAATTTTCGCTGTTAGCAACATGCTCGAAAAGCAAAACTATTTCTTTTTCATTTGAGTCAGTTCTTTCATTAACCTGCGACAGGGCTGCCGCAGGTTGATGAAAGAACTGGCCCAAGTGAAAAGAACCAGCAGCTACTGAATCAAACACAAAATATATGAACACTGTGTCTACAGAAGAGACTTTGTAAGAAACAGGAAATTATTTGCGATTTTAATATTCGCGGTTTCTAAGGTAAAAAGTATGGAAAGACCAGGAACTGAAACAATCAAAATCCAAATCCAGCCCTCAAACCATAGGGACCGCGAAATACCGCAAAAAATGGAACACCGCCAAAATTACCTTATATACGGTATGCAACGCTTGCCCTAACATGGCATTCAAGATTAAAGCATGCGTGGCATGTACGACAATTACTTTATTTCGCTTGAATTTGCATTTCTATCGCACTGACGGAGATAATATAGTAGTTTTGACATGTCAGCCGGAAATTTTGTTCCATGCTGATTATTTTCCTTTCTGTCAAATTTCCATTGATTGTGGCACTAATGATATTACGGATGCTAGTAAAGTATTTGTCGTTACTTTCGGACAGAAATGCACGAGAATTAACAGCGTCTTCCTGCGGAGCAATTTGATAAATTTTTTCCCAACATTAGTTGTGACGACTAATGGACAGACGCTCAAAAGATAGAAAGTGTCCATTACAGAAAGGGATGCAGTATTGGAATATGCCCAACGAAAATGACGATACTTCTTTGTATTTCAGGGAAACTACCGCTGACAGATACATGTAAACAAGTTATCTTTTTCAATTTTACCGCTGAAACGGTAAATGCAATTCCTGACATTTTTATGCAATCTAAATAAATTTTCACGGCTGACATAAAATTTCATCTCGGCGTGTCTGTTCTGTAACCAATTTGATGCATCAGTTGAAATAACTTGTAACTGTAAGCCAAGTCTGAAAGATTTTAGCACAATAGAATCATGCAATGGATCAATAAATTTTAGTCACATCAACAAAAGTGCCATATGGCATTTCCGAACAGGAAATACTCAGATCAGCCTGCGCTCTAACGCAGGCTGATCGGAGTCTTTCATGTCCGCGTAAATAATCTATGACCCTGGCAAATCTAAAAACCGGAGACTGATGCCGTTGCAAAAATGCCCACTCTGTATTGAGTACATTCTGTCTACGCACATGGCTTAAGTTAATCTATCACGTGACTGGGTTCAAATTTGTTTATTCATAGAGGAATCGGAAGTATGCGAGGTTTTCAAGCTATTTTCCTCTGACAAATGTCATATTTCCATTACGATAGATAATCAATGTGTCTCATGCTGTCTTATTTCTTGACTAATGAAAATCTAGGAAAAAAAAGTAAATTAAGTCACGTCAAGACAAATATATCTTATGATATATAGACGGAGCCTCGTTGTGTGAAAATTTAATGAGTAACTACACTTCAGAAACTGACTGAATCAGATCCCAAACCCTATCCCCAACATCAAAGGGAAAGACTGACAAAGACACCCCAACAAACAATTAATTACAAGTGATAAGCCGAGTCAGCAGCTCTTTCCCAAATAGGTGGCAACTCAGCTATCTTTACTGAACTAAATAATTTAGATCAACAGAAGGATTGCATCAGACTAAGCAAATTATACGAAAAACATTTAACAACTATTTTTACCTATTTTCTATTTTTATTATAGAAGGGTTAAAATGAGAACACAATAAATTAAACAGCACTGAACATGACAATCGGTTAAAGTCAGCACATTTGGCTGGACTGCCCATTTATACAAGACTTAAACAATGAACTAAGGTGCATGCAGTTTCAGTTTTTGTTGGTTTAAACAGTATTTTATTCAAATAATTTATACATACATATAAATAACTCAGTGGAGCAACACAGAATCAGGCATGAAGCATAAGGCTTAATATACATATAAATGTAAGTCATTTCCTGAAAATAAGGAAAATTGACTTACATTTCAGGAAATGTGTTGTTCGTACATGTAAGACATGATCTGCCTCAACGAATTACATTTGAAATTTGCCGAAATACTTTTAAGATTATTCGTTTTTAAAACTTCTCATTTGCTAGGCCTTTAGAAATATGAAAAGTTTTAAAAGGACTTTAAGAAAGTATTTCGTCACATTTCTAATGTGTATCATCGAATGCAGTACAAACATGTACACTGTGTATGATTGCCGCCTTTTTAGATGAAGCGACAAATACCATACCCGTTTAACTATAATTTCAAGGATATTACGAAACGAAAATGAGCTGTTATGAAACGAAAAATGTCACATTTACCAAACGACCCGGTAATGAAACGAAAAAGAGCTTTTACGAAAAGAAAATGAGTCAAAGTTACCAAACGAACCAGTAATCGGGTCTTTTGGTAACTATGACACTTTTTCGTTTCGTAACAGCTCTTTTATTTCTTTCGTAACAGCCCTTGTATATACATAGTTAACCAGAGGTGAATACCAAGTTTTCCTTGACACAGCTTATTTGGAAAGCCTTATTTGAATAATCTCATTCGGTGCTTCATCTGTGATTGCATAAAATTCATAAGACTGCAAATTGGAATTTATATTTCTCTGTCCACAAGAAATAGATTTTCCTTATACCAAAAATAACTGGGTGACGTTGGAATTATTTGCAGAAGCAAATATAATTAAATGAGACGCAAATATTCTGCAAAAAGAACTGGTAAACACCTCCGATAGACACAGCGTCGTATCAACAGTGATACAACATTATTGCATAAAAAACAGTGCCGTATGGTATCAACAGCCGTGCATCAACCGGCGAAAAGCCGTGTATCAACAAGGGATTTAACGTGCTATAACCGCGGGTACGCAACTTTCAAATATGCTCGTGTCTGGGCAATTTAAATGATTCTGCTATGCACCCTTGCCTCTCTCCTTTCGGTTAATTTATAAAAATTGGTGATGTGCTACCTATGTATTCCTATGACGTCATCATGCTTTGTAGTGTTATTACGTCATCAAGTACTGACACAGGTTTTCTGATCATTGCCCATCTTTTTACTTTTCAAAGTGGTGTTTTCTTCATTCTTACGATGCCAAATGGAGAGTAAATAAGTGTTAAAGAAAACATGCATCCCAAGCTTTCAGCAATCAAGAATTATGTTCATAGGCAATATTTTTTACGAAACGTTATATGAATGGACCAGGCCCGGGACCAGGCATGTTCTGCATTAAAATTTATTGCTTTGGTCAAGGTAGATCTATTTGCTTTTGTTGATGAATTTGCAATGACCATCTTGGACACTTTTCAGAAATATTAAGATGAATATAGGATGATGGCAGCCATTTTCAATGGCTTTATGCTCTCGGGCCAGGAAGATGGATATTAATAAAAAGATGCGTTGGCTGTCAAACGGCGACAAAATATAGTGCCATATTTTTTGAAAATTTTACGAATATTTCGTTGAATTTATGCTCTAACATCAATCAAACATTTTTTCCAATGCATTAACGTTTGCCATGTCCCTCGGGAGACGTTGAAAACCTCGGCCTTCGGCCTCGCTTGTCAGCATCTCTCTCGGGACCTGGCAAACGTTATATAACAGGGTTTTTCATGCATTAAATGCATGAAAAACTATGTTTGATCCCTATATTGATAAGAACAATATTTTGTTTTTATTTATTCTATGCATTTTGTGATTCTTTATTGTTTAAAACAATTCTGTGGCGACATAGCAGTCATAAGTCTTCGGTAGCGATACGCGTTTTGTACGTATTTTTTCGCTGCACGTATGTACCAACTTGAAAAATTTAGATATTTTAGTTAAAAATATATTCAATATATTTCATTTTAGATAATGTTTAATAAGCTATACGGTACTGTCGATTCTTTACAGCGCCAGATTGGACGATGGATATATTTAGAAGTGTACCAGCATTTCCATACAATACTTGCTTGTCGCAGGTCAAATAGCCAGTTGCGAATGAAGAACACATGTACTTTATATGATATCATAGCCCCTTTTTGCGTTTTAAACCCTTAATTTAAATCTACTAAGAGTTTATTTTGTTTATCTACAAATCTAAATAATGCGGTTCACAAACAATGACTGTTCTTTTAGCATCAATTAACAGTAACCAAATCTGCTAATGCAGTCTCCAGCTAATCTGAAAATTATTTTTGTAGACAAAATCATCTTAAGATCTTGTTTCTAAAACAATGGAGAACATGATATATTGCTTCATTTCTCCCTAAGGTTTGCTTTACAAGACAGTGTCAGACTGGCTGACAGCTAGTAATAATACCACGATATTAACTTTGTTCAACCAGAAAGTGCATGCACTGAGATAAGGATGTTGTTACACGGCCATGTTTTCTTGATTCTTAAAATTTCAACAAACCCCGCTGATTTGTGACTTCATGATTTCTTCTCTGGATGACCTAGTCCTTCCACAATGTACAGCACAGTAGGCCCTTGTCCTACTACTCTCCAAATTAGTAGGACACTCTGGCACTGAAAGTTACCCAGCAACATCGCCCGACCACGACCTACCCCAATAAAGCCAGGACCTGTATACATGGTCTGTATGTATTGCTTCTTAATGCTGTCCGGGTATATATTCATTCTCAGATATGATGTAGCATAATAATTAATGTTTATAATTGTGTTTTAGCAAATCGAATACAAATATGTATGCTGTTAAAGCCATTTTGCTATCTCATTTAGTTTACTTTTTTTAAAGTGATTTCAAAAATTTGTTAAAGGGAAAAGAAATTACGTTCTCATCGGACATTCCTACGGCTTTGGGTATCTGTTTGCAGACGTTACCCAAAGGTCCCAAAGCTCTCCCAGTAGCATAAATTCATGTAATATTTTATAGATATCGATGCAAGCTTTTTACTACAGTTTTATCATTGTAACTGACCGCATTTGGTCAAATTTAAATTACCAACGAAATTGTGCTGAAAGGTATCCTAATCATTTTAGTTGGAAACCAAAATGACCTACTTTCTATGACTTAAACTCCAATATTTAGTCAAACAATATACAGGTACAGGATCACATTTAATGTCTAAGTTTTATGCTATTGCCCAACCGGGAACTACGAACACACTTCCATTTTGAGGAGGAATTTATCATTAACAAAAACCTGTCCCACCTACCCTACTTTTTGCCAGTTATATGACACAATGTTCACAGGTCAACCAACATATTGTCATCAAACATGAAAGTATGACGATTTATGTCGAGCACTACCACTGGGAACTACACAACAGATTTTTTAATGTTTTCTTTTTCTTTTACATGAAGGGACATTTACATGATCATAAATTCTATTTTTTTTTGTTCATTTTCAATCTTTGTGTGCATGTCGGACAACACAACTGAAACAAGAGCAAGCATCACCCGGTCGATCAGCCAATGAGTGCAACTGATAAATAAACCTCATCAACGTTTCATCCAGGAAACTGTCAGATTATTGTGAATTTTCTTCTGACTTCTGTCATCTCACCATGACAGTATATAATCAGTGTGTCTCATGCTCACAAATTTCTTGACTACCGTAAAAGCTCTAAAAAATGGGACACCAAAAATAATTATCGTAATTGTCCGAAAAATGAATTAGTTTGGTTTTACACTGAAGTGATGCGTCCAAAAGTTGCAGATGGAATAGCACACAGTGCAGACCGTGATCAGACTGCTCTGGGAGCAGTCTGATCTGGGTCTGCACTGTTTCCTCAGACCTTTCTGACCCAATATTTAGATTTTTACGGTAATAGGAATGCAAAGATTGTAAGAATGAGATTGATTTGCAAGGAACGGGAAAATTGCAGTCTAATATATAACAAACCTATTTACGTGACTTGAATCCGTGAACCATGCACAAGGGACTACACAAAAGAATATTTTTTAACTTTTGAATGCATAACTCTATTCATATGTTTGTGCTAAATCAATGAAATGGAAAACAGAGGGTTTCACAAAGACAGCAAGTGACTAAAATTTAAATATTTTCAAGGCAAGGAATCTTTAAAAAGTATACCATGATAATTACGAAGGGTCAACCATTTCAAAAACTGACACAATTCGAACTCATCCTCCTAGGTTAAGAGACGAAAAAGACAAATGCATTTAAGGGAAAAAAGGAAATCCGGGTTACTCTTACAAAGTCAAAATTATTTTGAAGTACTGTACAAGAATTTACAGATTGAAAGTTACCAAATGTAGACAAAACAGATGCACACGTGAAGCAAGTTTCTGATAAACACACCGCTACAACATACAATTTGCCATAAACACGAACGGCCCATCCTGCAGCTTATGTGCGAATAGCAAGCGCTTGACCTACATCCTACTGATATTAATGAGCTACGACACGACAAAACCAACAAAGTTACATGTGCGCCCAGCGAAGGCACAGATCAGCCTGGGCATCCGCCCAGTCTGATCAGAGTCTTCGCTGTCCGCATGGAGGTGGCTTAGACCCCAAGCTGCCCTTACAGCACACAGCGAAGACTCTGATCATACTGAGCATATGTCCAGGCTGATCTGAGTCTTCGCTGGGCGCACATGCCACGTTGTTGGTTGTGTCGGGTCTCGCTTCATTAACTAGAGGTAAAGCACGTTGGCTGAAGGTTGTAGAAGATCTGGCTGTTTGAACAGTAGGTGCAGGGTGGGACTGTTTTGTGTCTGGGGCAACTAACATGGTGTTCATGAGACCATACTTGGCCTGTCAGGGGCTCTTAAATTGCATACTCTGTAAACTATGCAACGTTTTCGGAACATACTGAGTACGTGTTTGTAATTTCAAGCCAAACCTTCACCATTTGATCAACTCCAGGTGTTTTGAAAATATTTCTAATGGAGTAATGAAAACGGAATAAATGTTAAATTTAATTAAAATCAATTTTTAACCCGGTAATATTCTTTCTTCACATGAAACCACCGAAGCAACCATACTTATTGCATTAGGAAAATCCAGAAACACGTGTAGACCCTGATGAGACTGTCTTAGGGACAGTCTGAGCTGAGTCTTCTCTGTTTGTCATCTCGCATGCAATTATATCGCGTACAGCCGGGAACTAAAAAACAGTTGTTCCGATTCTTAGAAAATCAGAAACTAGTCAAAGTCTTCGTATATTTTGCGGTAATTACGGTTTCTTCCATAAAATAATTAAAGTTTTTGTAAAGCTTTCAGTATTATAATCTTACAAATAAGCTGGATTTTTATCAAAAATAAGACTGGGTTTAAATGAGCAAATTTTAAATGTCAGATATAAAAAGATCAAAATTTAAAATTCAAGGCAGTAACGATCTACGCAGGTGCGCTAATATTAATACGACATGTTGCCGTATTAATTCTACATACGAGTATTGAGTAAAAACGGTAAAGGTAAAGGTTGAGTAATAAAGACAGAGAAATTGAGTAATAAAGACTGATAAATATTCAGAGCAGTTGACAGTACATGTAGAAGAAACATATCATTACTCGTTAGTATATGACATTCCAGACGCGACCCTGTACTTCATATACCACACCACATTGTTACTTCAGGCAGGTAATGCATGTATCAGACATACAGTCATGTAGTTTCCACACCCGGTTAACTATGTTTTCAAGGATGATACGAAAGGAGAAAGAGCTGATACGAAACGAAAAAGAGTGATAGTTATCAAACGACCTGATAAAGAGCTGTTACGAAACGAAAAAGGGTCATAGTTACCAACGACCTGGTCATCAGGTCGTTTGGTAAGTATGACTCGTTTTCGTTTCGTGACAGCTTTTTTTTCGTTTCGTAACAGCCCTTGTAAATGCATAGTTAACCCAGGGGTGGATTCATCGACTGTTCATATGCAATATCGTAGTGTGAACCACTGATCACACCTTCTAACGTCGCTCCCAGTAGACTATTATTTATGCTCGTTGCTGAAGTTCGGGGTACCATTATGGCCGTCACAACCTGCAAGCTCTTGATCAAAAACAAACAAATTCTGAAGTGAAAGAAATCTTTAAAAAAATAAACATAATAAATAAGATACCCAGGAAAGGCCAAAATTACAGGACACAACCGATCCAAAACACCAAAAGCATTAATATAGAAAATAAAAGAAAATAAGACTTAGGGAAGTCAAGCAAGAGTCTTGCCAGTTCCTATCCAGTTTATGAAACGGACAAAATCAAATGCTGATTCGAGTTCATGGCACGGCTCACACAAACGGTTTAGGTGAGACATGTACACGGGCAATAATAAGGTAGCGTAAGAATTCTAAAAATTATACTGCTTGCTTAGTTCTATCTGTCCCAATACATAGAACTTTAGGTATACGTCTTGTCACAACCTGGGGATTAAACCGAGCTTAAACGATAGATGTAATGGCTATACTTGTAAAGCCTGTTCTTAAGAGGTCTATAATTTGTTCAGGGCTGTTGTCTGACATATAGGATGTACGGAAACGAGGATGGTCAATTAATTTTGTGAGCTTCGCACTGACTTATACGAATTCCCGTAATAATGTATATATTTGGATACACATACATGAATATATAGTGAAGTCCAAACTGAGATAGTTTCCGCTATATTGTGCAACGATGGTATAGGGTCGGGTCGGGTAACTTCGGCCTGCAGATAAATTTGGACATACCATTGCAAACAGTAAAAATCCAGGTGAGACAGCTCATGATGAGCCGTCTCATCAGGATTTTCACTGTTTGCCCAGTTAATTTTGTTTTAATTTCAAACAACTGACATATAAAGGAAACAATGTCACTGTCCGAATTTACCTGCTGTCCGAATTTACCTGACTTGATCCTGTTGCGAACTAGATGGAAAGGCTATGATCAGGAGCTGAGACAACTAATCTCCACAACCAGTATCCTTGACTTGCGAAGATGCATCGACGTAAATGCTTTTACAAACTTTTTTCACCGCCTGGAAGTAACAAAAGTTACTCTTGTTCCTTCAACTGTCCTTTCTTCTGTAGCTCCCACACTACACGGCACTAAGCTGTAAGCTGAAACTTGAATTGAAATGGGCATGCGAATTATTCAAAGGAATAAAAGTTGTTGATGACAACGTGTTGATACATCTGATAAAAATATACAAGGCAATTTGTTACTACGTGTTAAGGTGGTAATTTGTGGCAAATGCAAAATCTACATAAAACCATAGAAAAATAGCGTATCTCCCTGAAAGTTAGCAGACTTATTATTTTTATTGATCTGTACAGTTTCGAATACAAAATAGAAGTGCATGCTGCTTAAAAAGGACCGAATAGTAATTTTCTGCGTAGAAATAAAAAAAAATAACAGCGTGATTGAAAATTTACAAAGCGCTGAAGGAACGTTATTGCTTGAAATGACTTTATAAATAAGCATTTTGCTTACTGTCAAATCCTGATACTTTTGAAATTGTATTGTAGTATATGTATGTTATTTACAGTTAATAATATATCGTTTAAACGAACGTTATTGCTTTATGAAGAGCGTTCTAGCAATTATGTGTTCCAGCTCTTTCTCAAATTGTAAGGTAGACCAGATGAAAACAGTGGCTTTCTCTCAACTGTTCAACCATGTATATGGTAAATGTATACTGGATGCATTCATTAAATGTAGGGTAGGCAACCATAATATATAACGCCTACACTATAAATAATATATTACTGATACTAAAGCAGGTGTAAATGAAATTGTTCAACCTTGTTAAAATAGTCTCACCTGTGTATGTTCACAAAAATATTGGGCACAGGCTACTTCTTTTTTTATCCGCTCAGTCTGATAATGACCCTTAACGATAAATACTTTTTTAGAGGAAGTAATTTTTTTCTTCACGAAATGACTTCCATTGCGAAGAAAGACAACACTCCAAATGGTTGTTGTGTCTCATGAATGTTTCTCTTTAAGAAAACGTTGTACAGATGTGAAATACGCATGTGTACACGAGAAGGCGGATCAGAGCTTGGGTAGTTAGCCCAAACACGGGCTGATATTGCGGAACGCATGAAATGAATATCGGTATGTACTGATCAGATTAAATATTACTGTAGTTCAACCTACCAAGATTTCTAAATCTTGGACTGAAAACTATTTGAGCCACGACGTGAGAAAACAAACAATGTGGTTGTGCGCCCAGCGCAGACTCAGATCAGCCTGGGCATCCGCCCAGTCTGATCAGAGTCTTCGCTGTCCGCATGGAGGTAGCTTAGACCCTTAGCTACTCTTTAAGCACTCAGCGAAAGAGTCTGATCAGACAGGGTGGATGCTCAGGCTGATCTGAGTCTGTGTTGGGCGCACAACCACATTGTTGGTTTTGTCGTGTCGCGGCTCATATTACCTTTGTCTTTACATTGCACCACACATAGAAATGGCCACACATTTTGCCACTTAAGGCATCATGGAAACAAACTTGATACCAGGCTAATTCAATATATACGAAAGACGTGACCGGGCTTGCACAAATTGCATATACACGACGGGTGAATGCGGCCTGCTTGCGTGCAGTCAAGATTGCCCGGAAGCCGTTATTCTCACATCCCGACTCGTACTGTTTATGATTCTGGGAGTATATTTAGCCTCGTTGCCGGAAAGGAAACGCGGACGGAAACGTTTACATTTGGTTACATTGGCAAGCACAAAAGGAAATAAGGAATTAGGACAATGAACTGTGAGGCAACCCGCATAAGTACTAATTAAAGCCGCTTCGCAAGGAAAGCTACCACTGAGATAGGCCAACTACGGATGCTAAGAACCACCTTTGCAACAATAAAATCTTAGCTCAAAATTTTATTTCCAAGTTTTATAATATGGTACAGGGACAAACTTTGCAAGCTCTAGCACTACTGCACATGCATTACATGAGCTTAAATACTGGTTCTCTAACAAAGGAGCTTATTTGTTTTCGCAAGTTTTGTGATGCTAAGACCATCCTATTACCACGATATAAGGTTTGTTGCCAGCTCAGAATGCAAATGATGGTAATAATAGACTTGTAAATAGATCTCGTACACAATAAGTATTGATTCTTCCTCAATATCCGACCCAATCAACTGACTTATTGCAACAAATAACGACCATTAATCCCTGAAGGATTTGTATAGAATAAGAAAATACAGTTCATGCTATGTTGTTACATCTATATTAGTCATGGCAGTACAGAATCAGCATGGGTTTGTACTTTCGTCAAGCCCCAGTCACACACACACATTACGGATAGGGCGGATAGTTGCGGATAAAATCCTCAGTTTATCCGCAGAATTTGTGGGCGTGGCCTATTTTTATTTAATGAATTTACGGATATAGTTACCAATAGATGCGTATGGATACGGTTTGGTACGAACTACTAACCTTCCGTTACCTTCTATAACCTTTAGATGCGGATAAATACCTTTAGATGCGGACTGTTGCGCATGCCTAGCGGATAGAAGAATAGAAAAGATTAACTGCGACATCCACATCTGTGTCTACTCCTTGTATGTTCCAGTCACACACACACATACGGATTGTGCGGATACTACGGATGGCCCGTCCGTATCTATCCGTTTTATCCGTAATGGATCCGTGTCAGATCCGCAGAGTCCGTAACTGTCCGTATCATATCCGCAGAGTCCGCAGGATCCGCGTCGAAATTTTGAAAAGTTTCAAAGTTCGGGCGCGGATGAGTAAACCGTAATGGTGCGTTACTAAACGCATATATCCGCATATATCCGTATCTAATCCGTATCGCATTCGTATCTATTCCGTATCCTATCCGTTATTGAACCTATCATTCCGCAGTCCCACTCCAAGTTGAGGATCGATACGGTTTCAAGCGGATCGTTACCTTTAGTTACGGAAGTTACGGGTGTCGTTCGGCGTACTGTAACGGACTGTTTTCTACAGTAACGTTTCAATACAAAACGGTTGCGTTCCTATACTGACAGATACCTACAGGATGGTTTTGAGAGGCGGCTATACAGCAACAACACCAGTAGTGGGGCGAAGAGACAGAGACTGTATCTCAAGGACTACTACAACAAAGAGGCCGGGTCGATGCAATGGCACTGACGTATGGTGCAGTTATGGTGCGATGTTATGTTTCTTATTTGTAACAATGGGGTCATCTTTTCATTAACTTGCCAATGGCAAAAGTAGGGCCATCATTTCATAAATTTATTTGACTTTTATCAAATCGAATTAGTAGTCCAATATAGGACAAAGTTTAATGGTGAAATGAAGCAATAAATATCTACTGGTCAGGCTTGAGTAGCCGAAACTTCGAAGATGGCCCATGTTTCTTCTTTCGAATGTTTTCTGTGCTCTTGAATGAACTCTTTTAGATTTCTATTTTACTTCAGTGCCACTGGTGTCGTGCCGTGCGGCGACCGTAAAACGTCTCCCCGTACGTCATCTATAATGCAGATTATATATAATTTTTCCTTTGAGGTCAAGAAAATATTCTGAGAAATCAAACTTTTTTTATTGGTTTAGATTTATAGTCCAGATTATTGCTGCTTTTTTCTCTTAGATAATTTATGGTACTTATCAGTCTTTGAATTTACTGCCTTATCAAAATTGAGAAATTACATTATGCTTTCTCTGGTTTTCGTAACCAAATCAAATAGGGTCACTGATGCAGTTTGAGTAGCCGAATTCTCGAAGTATGGTCCATGTACCTTCCTTCGAATGTGTGCAGTGTTCTTGAAGGATTAGAATAGTATCTACTTTATCAACTGCCGACTGAATATCTATGTCAACCAAGCAGTAAATGGATACTTTTTTGCAAATCAGGGAAGTACAAGGCAGCGAAAGGAGAGAGATGGGCTTCGCCTTTCATATGCTACGCGCAAGATACATTGACCCTAACCACCTACCCCCATCCTCCTCCTCCCCCATGCCACCGCCCCTACGGTCATAAGGCTATAGGAAACCTTTACCTTTACCCAATTTATAGGTTGGATTATTGGATACAAATTTATATACAAATTTAAATAAAAATCTAATCCTTCATGAGCACAGAACACTAAACACATTCGAGAGAAGGAGCATGGGCCATACTTCGAACCGGTTTAAACCCCACAGTAGTTATTACTGACCGTCCCAAGGCGGTGCTTTCGTTACGGTTGCATTTGTTTATTTTTCGATGCGGTTTAGTTTATTGTGTTTTCATTTTAACCCTTCTATGATAAAAATAGAAAATAGGTAAAAATATTTCTTAAACGTTTTCGTATAATTTGCTTAGTCTGTTGTAACCCTTCTGTTGGTCTAAATTATTTAGTTCAGTAAAGATAGCTGAGTTGCCACTTATTTGGGAAATAGCTGCTGACTCGGCTTATCACTTGTAATTGATAGTTTGCTGGGATGTCTTTGTCAATCTTTCCCTTTGATGTTGGGGATAGGGTTTGGGATCTGATTCAGTCAGTTTCTGAAGTGTACATGTAGTTACTCTTTAAATTCGAGGTTACGATTACTAGAGCCTCATCAATGACCCTGACATGACCCATAACTTCCGTAACTAAAGGTAAAGATCCGTATGAAACAGTATCAGTCTTCAACTTGGGACTGCGGAATGATGGGTTTAGTTACGGATAAGATACGGAATAGATACGGATGAGGCACGGATTAGATACGGATAGATGCAGATAAATGCGTTCAGTTACGGACTTTTACGGTTTACTCATCCGCGCCCGAATTTTGAACCTTTTCAAAATTTCGACGCGGATCCTGCGGAACCTGCGGATATGGTACGGACAGTAACGGACTCCGCGGATGCGATACGGATCAATTACGGATTAAATGGATAGATACGAATAGATACGGACGGACCATCCGAAGCATCCGCAGAATCCGTATATGTGTGTGTGACTGGGGCATCATGTCCCGTTGTCGCTCGTATGAGACAACACTTGTATTGCAATAGCAGTAAACAAAATAATCCGCCAACAAGAATGGAAGTACTCCTTAGCATAATGCGAACAGCGTATCTTCATCTGCGTCCCTTATCATTTTTGCAAACGCCGTTGACGGGCCTAAAACAGTCAAGTAAACGATTGTCTTCTGTGGTCTTTTAGTCATCTTCGTACTAAGGACATTTTTTACGATAAAAGTCGCAAAATAAACTGTTTTAGCGCAACTGCCCGGAAACATAAAACATTATTGCCGTAGGTTGTATACAAACCTTAACTTCATTATTTCTTTCTAAGCTCTTCTTTACGGTGAGAAAATGACCAAATCCGTTTTAGTACACTGTACATTTTTCTTTCAAATTGTCGTTTCAGATGGCTAATTGTTTCGCTGAAGGAAAAGTGGCTGTTGATGAGACAGGTATCAGACAAGAAAGCCTAAAGCCGCCACGTCTGTTGATGAGACAGGTATCAGACAAGAAAGCCTAAAGCCGCCACGTCTGTTGATGAGACAGGTATCGGACAAGAAAGCCTAAAGCCGCCACGTCTGTTGATGAGACAGGTATCAGACAAGAAAGCCTAAAGCCGCAGGTAGTGAAATAAGTGTCACCACGCACCGAGAAGCAAACCACTTAACCAACATTTAAATGAGATTTATGACCTCATTTCCTGCATTATACAGGAATAAGGATCGTGATTTTATGTCACATGGTCTTTCAATGAATTAGAACTCGGGGGTAATACCAATTTGGCTACCTGTGCTTTCGACCGAGTCTGTACTATACAAAGTGGCTTTCGACCGAAAATACGATCGTAAGCATTACCAATAATGGTAAATGGTACTATTGTTAATGGCTCTCGATCAAGCTGATACTGCTGTCGATTGTCTCGGTCGACAGCCACGTTTGCATGTATGGTAATTGACTGACTCGGTCGAAAGCAAAGGTAGTCAAATTGGTATTACCCCCGTGTGGAAGGACAGTTTACATAGTTGAGAAACAGCACAGCGAAAGACCACACGCGTCTTTAGTTTGTATAACAACACCACAGTCCATTTATGCAAACTGTCAGAGGAAGCACACAAACTGCAGGCATCTCCTATTTCCAAACCTGTAAGACTACATTGATACCCTAAGCCGCTGTCAACAGTTACGAGGAATAAAGTATTGAAACTAGGCAGTCAGATTTGTCTTGAAATGACTCTAAAATACATATATTATTGAGACCAATGTCAAATGAAAGGATAGATTGACGTTTGCAGATGGAAGTATTATACTGACTGACCCTCAAACATCCATTTGTAGACGAGACCCTCATCATTAGTTTTATTAAAATCAACTTAAGAAACATAAGATAGCAGCGCATAAACACCCATCGCTGCAATGTCAGCTCAACCAACCATATTTATCATATGTATTTTGTCAGATCGTCTCGTCTTGGTATACAGTGTTGACCCAGATCAGACTGCTCAATGAGCAGTCTGATCTGCGTCTGCACTGTATGTCTTTTCATCAACATATTTGACCGTTTATCGATTAGCGAAATCTTTGGACCATTATAGACAACGGGTAAAAGGGTGTCCCAATGCACCTACATGTATCGGGTAATTGCACAACACCAGATCGAACCATATCGTTTGTAAGCCTATCTCGAAGTCCTTCATTTACATATAAATTAGAAAAGAAAACCCTTAAGTGCTGAGAAGACGATAGATTACATAAACCTAATTATATGTAAGCTGCTAGGATTAGATTTTTATGGTAATTTATGCAGATGTTCTGTCTGGTTGTAAGTGTGATATTTTAAGTTGTTCGATTTAAACTAACGTTTTGCGCACCTCCAAATTGGTAAAAGTGCGCATCGACTCTGCGGTAGACTTCTGATTATTGGCCATTCTTTTGAAGGCTAGCTGTTCTTGTATCTTTAAGATCAATTGTGCAACGCATCACAAGCTTATCGTAATGTCGCTAGAACTCGAATATACCCACATGTTGTAGATTTCAAAGATGCCATCTTATAAAGAATATCTATAAAATTAAATAAAAGAAAAAATAATAGACAATACAGGTGAATAGAAATCATCAAAGCTCAGACATAACAAACACAGAAACTAAATAATTATCTGTTGTCATTTAAGAAATAAATCAGCTCTAGCAGTCAATTGTTGATTAACAAATCACTGTTCGGGGGTCAGTTGTGAACTGGCCTAGATGTTATAAAACTTGAGTACATTTTCAAACTCAAAATAAAGCACACTGATTGACTGCTTCCGAGCACATGCACATGCTCGGAAGCAGACAATCAGTGTGCTTTATTTTGAGTTTGAGATTATACTCAAGTTTTATAGCCTCGGATCCTAAGTCATAACGTGAGCACGGAGCGCATTGCTTCTAACAAACAAAAACGTTGAAAAAAAATTTTATTATTATTATTATAATTATTATTCAAATTCTTCTAACTTTTCCGCCAGTGGGTTCATGATCCCGCCAAGATTCTCAACTCTTTCACAAATAAATGTAAGAGCCGCGACACGAGAAAGCCAACAAAGTGGTTGTGCGCCCAGTGCAGACTCAGAACAGCCTGGGCATCCGCCAAGTATGATCAGACTCTTCGCTCGGCGCTTAAAGGGTAGCTAAGGGTCTAAGCTACCTCCATGCGGACAGCGAAGGCTCTGATCAGACTGGGCGGATGCCCAGGCTGATCTGAGTCTGCGCTGGGCGCACAACCACATTGTTGGTTTTCTCGCGTCGCGGCTCGTATGTTTTTATGACGATGGTAGAGAGTAAAAGAGACATTACATCCTCTAACGTCCAGGAAAAATGGTTATTTAGATTTCTATTTTAAAACAAAGAGTGTATATTTTTATTTTCAAATATAACATGGTGTAAAATATAAGTCGCTAATACGTACTAAAGAAACATTTTTATCACCAATAAGACAGAACGTTTTCTAGGATTTGTAACTGGAACACGATATGACCATCTTTGAACCATTTGTTTCACTCCGCCCAAACAGAAAGAAGCCATAAAAACAATTTAAAGGTGCGTATTTGCTTTACACTGATAGTTTCTGACCCTAAAAGATTTTGTATATATTATTAAAACCATAAATCACAGATTAATTTTCCACAACTCTTCGCCATTTAGAGAATACTGTGTTAACTGCTGCGTCAAAGCTGCATTAAGACTTGGCAATAAAGAATTTACTACTTTATGTAACACAGAACTTTACTTAATTTTAGTCTGGCGATATTTTACGATCATGTTTAAACTACTGTAAGGCGAATTTCCAGAATTTACGAGCGGTTAGAAGGGAAACTGTTGTTATTAGAGAGTAGAAACGGCAAAGTTTGTCACAATACTAGGAAGGAGTCGGGTAACTTCGGACAGCGGGTAAATTCGGACAGTGACATTGTTTCCTTAATATGTTAGTTGTTTGGAATTAAAACAAAATTAACTGGGCAAACAGTGAAAATCCTGATGAGACGGCTCATCTGGATTTTCACTGTTTGCAATGGTATGTCCGAATTAACCCTCCTGTCCGAAGTTACCCGAATCTATCCTATACGAAATATAAATCGCAGTTCAACATTAAATTGCAAAAGAAAAATCGGGAAGAATATCTTATTTCAAAGTTTATGGGTAAAAAGGCAAAGATTTTTCATATGCCCAGTTGCGGTGAGGCAGCAGAGGTTAGAGGTCCACCTCATATTGGGCACAGAAGATGAAAGGCGGAGGGCAGCCCCTCCTCTCGCTGCTTTATCTTTTCTTAATTCGAACCTGCTGATGTTAAAAGTAAAAAGTATGCACAGACCAGGAACTGAAACAATCAAAATCCAAATCCAGCCCTCAAACCATAGTTGGAAACAACTAAGATTACAAATAATCAAGATACAGAGAACATATGGCCAACCGAGTGAGCAGCTTGTTCCCAAAAGGTGGCCACTCAGCAACCCAAACCGAACCAAAAATAATAATAACATACATAAGGTAAAACATCACAGAAACTCTGACACCAAAATCAGGCAACAAAGAACCACAACAGAACTACCGCCTTGGAACGGTCAGTAATGAATTACTGGGGGGCTTAAATCGATTTTACAGGCCCAACCTCACCCTCAGTTTCTGAAGTGGTACAAAACATTTAGTTGGTTGTTCGGTTCGCATGATAACCCTCTAACTCGTCAATGAATCATCACGGTAAACACATAAATCAAATTTCAACACCATGAAGAAGCAAAGACGAGGACTCAACAGATACAACGGGCCGTCTGACAGGTGGAGATCCCTGTCCTGCCAAACAACCCCACTGGAAATCTGAAGCAAAAGAAGGTCACCAGTTGAGCCCCGGTGGACCAAGCAACAGACAAAAAGGCTCCGGTCCCAACCAACTAAAATATATAGCTTTAGGTCGGGGCCATCATAGAGTCTGACGACCGATCCCCCGGTGTGCAATTAAAGAGTGCAGCAAAGCTATCAACCGTGATTGGGTTAATCACTAAGCATGCAGACTGTCGCATAACATTTAAATTATAGCCAATACGTTTGTGACGTATTATTATTTTTCGGAATTGATCAGAAAAATCAGTCCTACCCTTAATCTTTTTGAATTTGTATACTAAGTCACCATAAAATTCTGGTTCCGATAGGCCTTGGTGTAAAAGAAGCCAAATTTTGAAACCAATTCATGGTGTCTGCGATAGAATTTAGAAAAAGCCTTTCTAAGCTTATGATACCGATAGCCCTGCTGAAGAAGTTTAGCAGTTAAACATTTATTACGAGCATTAAAGTCATCTACATGACTACACACTCTAGCAAATCTTATAAGTTGAGAAATATACACTCCATAAGAGGGACGACGTGGAACGTCACCATCCAAAAATGGAAAATTAACTATATCAAAGTCAAAGTCATCACGTTTATCATAAATTTTAGAAGATACAAAACCGTTAGAAATAGATAGATGTAACTCCAAAAAGGGGGCCTCGGTATCTGAAGTATTAGCTTTATTCAATTTAAGTTCAGGTGGGTAAATTTGGTTAACCATGCTTTCAAAATAAGGAGTATCAATATTCAGAAGATATTAAAGGCGCCGTCCGGCTGAACTTCGATTCCAACCTGCGACCTTCAATACCATAACCAAGCGTCTCTAACCTCTCTTTGTATGAGAACACCGGTTTTGTCCAACCTTTTTATAAAAATGAAGGGATCTTGTTTGCTTCCCTGGATGATGAAGTCTTTCCAGAAGGGGATCAGGGGCCGTATTTATAAAACAACTTAAGTGGTTGCTATGCTGTTGCTAAGGCTAATTTTCTATGAAGAAGATTCCCTACATCTATAAAATTTGCTCTGGAGGAACAGTCTTAAAAGACTGTTCCTCCAGAGCAAATTTCATAGTTGTACGGGATCTCCTTGATAGAAATTCAGCCTTAGCAACAGCATAGCAACCACTAAAGTCGTTTTATAAATACGGCCCCAGCCCTTGAAGGGATTAACCGTCTACTCATTCAGGAAAGAAGAAGCAAAATTTCACCGGTAAGAGTCCATCCTAATTGACAAGAAAAGCAAAATGAAACTAACTTTAGCCCCCATGAAGGTCTAAATTATCAGCGAACCACTACAGTAAGCATACACGGGTAAATGAATAAAAAAAAAACACCAATAAAACAACAGTGAAAGAACTTTTTTTCTTTTTGTTGTTGTTGTTTAAAACAAAACAATAGGAAACACACACAAAACAACGACAACAACAACAAGATCACTATGATAAAAAATGATAAGGACTCGGGAGAAACACATACACTGGAAAATAAAATAAAACCACTAGTTGAACCTCTGCAAGCCCTACTATGTCCCAATATGAATCACGATGAAACACATATGCTCTTGCTTGTCTTTATTTCCAGCCAAAGACTATATGTACATAAGTGTTTTATGCTAAGCCAGTATTTTCCATACAACCTCGAGCAAAGATTTTCATATTTTGCTCGAGGTTGCGAGGAAAATACAGCGCGAATGAAAACGACTCTTACATAATCACTTCCTTCATAAAGACGGGGTATTTGCACTTTACTCCATGAAAATTCATTTGTCTCAAAGAAATAATGATAAATTTACTTGACCGTCTGTCCGAATATAGGTACAAAACATCACGTGATTCCCCATCGTGTGAATTACCACTTGTTTGGGAAAATAAGTGTTCATTCGGTTTAGGGTGCGTGCCTTTCGTAAACTGTCTTTCCCTTTTAGTTTTGAGAGCGGCATATGGGATCTGATCGTATTAATTCCTGATCATTGCCTGTCTTTTTACTTTATGTAACCAGCGTATACACAGAAAAGTCTGGTCAAACGTAAAATGTACGCTATCTATTATTCTGCAACTCTGCTATTTTTGCCTCCTTTCTCAGTAGAGGTCTTCTCTTAAAGGAAGTACTTTTGTCACTCTAGGAGCAAATCTAGGGGCAAGTTCTTTCCTTAAAGAGAAAACCATATTTAAAGAGCTACCTTATCAAGAGAAGCAAACAAGAATTCATGCATCTTAATATAATACCATTTTCGAAAATAAAAGGCGGAGGGCGTTTATTAAAGGGGAGGCGTTTAAAAGGATTAATACTGAATTTCGATTACATCATGTATATCTGGCAGAGTTGCGGACACGATGATTTTATTTTTCAATATTTCGATCAAATACCCTTTTCATTCAGTTTAAAGACGGAGAATTTTCCCTTCCAAAACAATCTCAGAACAATGTCAAGGCACTTTTTTCATCTGCTCGTGCACATCAAAACGAAATTAACAAGAGGTTTGATTGTATGTTTTGTTACAAGGAATCATTCTAACATAAATTCCTCCAGCCTGTCGGATTTTAATCTGATTTCATTTCCTAAAAACCTTGAGGCTGCAAGTTTTTATTGATGTTTCTGTTTTCTTTCTCTTCATAAATGACATTTTTTCTATCAATTAAAAGTAAGAACTTTTTAAGTGTCAGTTTTACACATTTCCACTGTGATGTTTACTGCTAACCATCCAAAGTAAAAAGACAGAGAACGATCAGGAACTAATACATTCAGGCCCCGAGGTTATAAAACTTTTTCATGCTCAACTCAGCTGAGCATGAAATTTTACCTGCTTATAAATAACAAATTACTGATAAATACAGTTATTTTCATGCTCAGTTTAGCTGTGTGTGAAATTTTCTCTGCTTATGAATATGAAAATGCCAACATTAGTTGGCATTTTCATATTTATCAGCAGAGAAAATTTCATGCTCAGCTGAGTTGAGCATGAAAATAGTTTTATAACCTCGGGACCTGATCTCATATTCCACCCACCCTCGAAACCAAAAGGGAAAGAAGTAAAAACGAATATACAGCAGTATACGAAAGACACTCACGCTAAACAGAATAAACAGCTTTTTTCGCAGGTTGTCTTTCCGATGCTCCAACTAAAACACCACTGACTTCCCAGGTTGTCTTTCCGATGCTCCAACTAAAACACCACTGACTTCCCAGGTTGTCTTTCCGATGCTCCAACTAAAACACCACTGACTTCCCAGGTTGTCTTTCCGATGCTCCAACTAAAACACCATTGACTTCCCAGGTTGTCTTTCCGATGCTCCAACTACAACACCACTGACTTCCCAGGTTGTCTTTCCGATGCTCCAACTAAAACACCACTGACTTCCCACGTTGTCTTTCCCATGCTCCAACTAAAACACCACTGACTCAACAAGTGAACAAAAGCAGAAACATGGACAACAATAACAAGAAACAGTAAGGAACCACAACATAATTGAGCCGCGACACGACAAAACCAACAATGTGGTTGTGCGACCAGCGCAGACTCAGATCAGCCTGGGCATCCGCCAAATTTGATCAGACCCTTTGTTACGTACTAAAAAGGTAGCTAAGGGTCTAAGCTACCTCCATGCGAACAGCGAAGACTCTGATCAGACTGGGCGGATGCCAAGGCTGATCTGAGTCTGCGCTGGGCGCACAACCACATTGTTGGTTTGGTCGTGTCGCGGCTCATATATATCACCTTGGAAGAGTCAGTAGAAATTACTGGAGGCTTAACCCATAAATGCCTAGCATCCCAAAATGGGACAAAGGCAAACAGTGCAGACCCAGATCAGACGCCGCAACATGCGGCGTCTGATCAAGGTCTACACTTTTTGCATAAGACAAATGGGTATTTCTCCTCAAAATAAAACAAATATTCTAAAAGTAAACTAAACTTCATACCCCTTAAATGACAAATGGACTTATCAAATCTATACAGATAGAAGAGTTCAATGGGCGTTAATGGGTTAAACTAATTTTACTGGATCCCCACCTTCGCCCTCTGCTTCTGCAATATAACGAAACAGTTAGTTAGCCGTTCGGTCCGCGTGAAGTTATCATAGCCTATCAGTAAATCATCACGGGGAACAAAAACCAGCAAGGATGAAGACTATATGACGTGTATGATAAACATAAGATGACGACTCCACAGAAACAACGTTTGCGACACCTGGAGATTCCTGGGTAGTAGAACAACATCACTGAACTACAGGAGCAAAAGAAACCCCGAATAGCCAAGCAGCAGACAAGTCCGTGGTTCTCAGTTTTTCATTATTCGTATTACTTTGATGCATGGCCCATGTTCCTTCTTTTTAATGTGTTCCCTGGTCTTGAAGGAACTCTTCTAGATTTATATTTGTGGCCGCTTGCTAAAAGGCTTTCCATGTTATCATTAGCAAAATATAATGTGAACCTATCTGGGGCTAAGTTATATTTCACATGGCCCATTTTTGTTCAGCCTTATAAAAGCATCGACGAAATGAAATGCATTTGGTATGTACAGCACAAAATAAAAAATAAGTAATGGTCGTCACAGGAGCCGCGACACGGCAAAACCAACAATGTGGTCGTGCGCCCAGCGCAGACTCAGATCAGCCTGGGCATCCGCACAGTCTGATCAGACTCTTTGCTAAGCGCTTAAAGGGGAGCTAAGGGCCTCAGCAACCTCCATGCGGACAGCGAAGACTCTGATCAGACTGGGCGGATGCCCAGACTGATCTGAGTCTGCGCTGGACGCACGACCACATTGTTGGTTTTCACGTGTCACGGCTCACAGTAACTTTCGTTTGAAATGCTTATCATTTATTTATTTTTGTTTTGATTGTTTCTTCATTTATTTATTGACTGATTTCGTCTTAAAAAGAAATAATTTTGGCCAGTAGGGTATGGTGTGAAAATGTCTAAAATCTTTCAAATAATTCTCCCAGATTAGTACAACTGAATTCACCAACCACTTCCTTCTTATTTCCTTAGACCTGTCAATCCCATTTACAAAATTTTGTTGTCCACAGACTTTAACAAACCCACTGCGCTAAAAATAAGGTTCGATGATAGAAAAAATAGCCGCAATACTTGTTCATAAAGACAGAGGACCAATGGGCATGTACCTCACCCGAGCCCTTACTGTCAACAGACAAAATTTATCACTTAGCTCATTTGTTTCAAATTTTAAAGGCCCAATAGCTCTATCAGCGTGAAATATTTTATCGTGAGGTATCGCTGCAAACTTCTCACTACGGTTTCTCCATTGATTTTTATCGTGATTGACCGACTTTGAAAACTCAAAACGTCCTTGAGTTTACCATAAAATAGATATGAAAAAATAACTAGGTCATTTTAGTTGCCAACTAAAATGACCTACTTTCGATTTTACAAGCTTTATTTCATGGTAAAGACACAAGGTACAGGTGATAAAAATACAAGGTACAGGTGTTTGACAGTTGATAAAAATACAATGTACAAAAATGTCAAGCAAGGATCCCAATGATTGTGTCGCGGTTGCAATTATTTAATAGCTTAACGGGGAACCAGAGTCGAAATCCGTATTTTTATGGAGAAACTTATCATTTTTCCAAAATAAATTGTTCCTCCTTTTATGCCAGTTATATGATACAGAAAAGCACATCAACCGAAATATTATCATCAATTCTGAAGGCTATACAGGTTTCATAATGATTTGTATTTTGACGATTTTACCATTGGTAGGACTATGGAGACTTTAAACCAGCGGCTTCAGAGGAATGCCTTTTGTTTGTTTAAAGTCTCCATATTCCTGTCAGCGGTAAAAACTGCCTTAATTCAAATCATTATAAAAAGCTATTCAACCTTCGCGTTTGGTAATAAAATGTGGGTTGGTGTGTATATATTGAGTCATGTAACCGGCAATAAGTAGAGAAAACAAGTTTTTTTTAAATAATGAATCGCTACACAAAATACAACTTCCTGTTCTGGTTTCCGTCTAGCAATGCTATATAAATATAGGCAGGATAGTGATTGGCACTCCACGCCTGTACCTTGTAATTTTACCATTTTATGAAATCGAAAGTAGGTCATTTTAGTTGCCAACTAAAATGACCCAACTAAGTTTTCAAACCCTTTTTATGTGAAACTGAAGGACGTTTTAATTTTTAAAGATGGCTTATCACGGTCATTTCCAATAATTACGAAACTTAGTGAGAAGCTTGCAGCGATGCCTCATGATAAAAATTTTCATGCTGATAGAGCAATTGGGCCTTTAAAATCTCAGTGACACTGCACAAAGGCCAAATAATGACCTTGACCTTTCTTGACCTTATGTCTTCATGCATTCATTTAATTAACCATATTTCCTTATTATTCATTATTGATATCTAGGCTAAAACAGTTTTATGTGAAATCCACTGTGTACAATTCCCTATATTAAAGCATAAGGAGTGTAAGCTGATTAACTTGCCATTAATGAAGTCAAGGTCAGTGCAGGGTTATCATTGAACATACTATGTAGCGCCCAAGTCGCCCATGCTACATATAAAGTTATAAAGTTTCAAGGTCATAGGGCTTTAGATTCAGGAGGAAATGCTTTTAAAGGAATTTTACCATACATAGGCATTGCGGCCATCTTGGCCATGTGGCTATGACCATCTAAAGAACTTTTGTACCCCTTACTCAAGGATGCTCTACATGAAACACGTCTTCGATCGGCCCTGTGGCTTCAGAAGAGATGTTTTAATATGTCGGCGGGAAACTGAATCTCAGTGACCTGGATCAGAGATCAAAGAACGACCTTGACCTTGAGCAGCATACATTCTTCATCTGCTCATTTAGTTACTCATATACCAAAATATTACACATCAGACTTAAAGGATTCTGAGAAATCCTCTGTTTAAGCATGTTCCCATATATAAGCATAACGTACCAAAGTTGACCTTGCCATAAATTAGGTCATCATTTGAACAATTTATAATGGGCTTGTGTCCTCAATGCTACATACAACGTTTCAAGGTCATCGGCCTTTCGATTCTGGAGAAGAAGATTATTGAATGGTTTTTACCATATATAGGCATGGCGGCTATCTTGGTCGTAAGACGAAGACCTCCTGAACAAACGTTCGTTCCCCTGACCAAAGCAGACTCCATTTGAAATATGGCTACACTCGACCCATGATAACCATAATTAACCAGAATACCAAATATCAACCTTAAACTCAAGTTTCTGAGAAATCCACTGTTCAAGCATTTTCCCGTATAAAAGCGTAAGGTACCAAAGTTCATAAATAAAATCAAAGACAGTCTACGGTCTTCATTTAAACAAACTATGACGGGCAGGAGTCACAAATGCTATATACAAAGTTTCAAGGTTATTGGCCTTTCGGTTCTGTAAAGCGTGGCGGCCATATTGATTAAGTGACCCATAGTCCGCGAAAAAGCTTTTTTCCCCTATCCCACTGAGGCTCCATATGAAATTTGGTTTTGATACGGGGACCGAACGGAAGATCTTTACAGATAGTGGACGACCGATGGACGGACGGACGGACGATGTAACATGGCTATACTAAAAGCTCACCTGTGAGCCTTAGGCTCAGGTGAACTAAAAAGTGTTTTTGTTTATTTGAAATAAAATATCATTTCTTTCAAAATAGGAACCAGTTCCGATGTACCAAGAAAAACAAAACAGAATAAAAGCCTTTTCCAAAGATGTAAACAGATTTGAGCCGCGACACGAGAAAACCAACAATGTGGTTGTGCGCCCAGCGCAGACTCAGATCAGCCTGGGCATCCGCCCAGTCTGATCAGAGTCTTCGCTGTCCGCATGAACGTAGCTTAGACCCTTAGCTACCTTTTAAGCGCTTAGCGAAGAGTCTCATCAGACTGGGTGGATGCCCAGGCTGATCTGAGTCTGCGCTGGGCGCACAACCACATTGTTGGTTTTCTCGTGTCGCGGCTCATTTTTCTCTTGTCATTGCTGATGAGCGTTGTTGATATGTTTGATCAAATCATCTGAATATCAATCATTTGGTTAAAACAAGTCGTACAGAACACATCTACGACTGTGATAATTCATTATCTAATGGTAAAATGGCGGCATCGGATGAACAACAACATGTTTAACTATAAAACAACAAGGGAGTAACCCGTAGTGAAGTAATCAAAGTTAGGCGTAATTATTTTATACTGGCCATGAACTGATAAATACTTAGCACAATTTCAATGGTATCAATTTGCATACAAAAACCTCTAAACAGGGTTTTTGTCGCACCTGCTTTAGCAAGGTGCGATATAGGAGTTCACTTTTCCGTCCGTCCGTACGTCAGTCATTCCGTCCGTCCGTACGTCCGTCCGTCCGTACGTCCGTCCGTCAACAATTACGTCGACCCTAGTGTTTAAGTCCATTTTTCGCAAACTATGATACCTACAATCATCAAACGTGGCATAAAGCTTCTTCTTAGAATGTTCTCGAGGGTTTTTGCTCTGATTTTTACCCCTGACCTATATTTTATGCACTGCTGACTTTGTAAAACAGTCTGTCAACAATTACGTCGACCCTAGCATTTAAGTCCATTTTTCGCAAACTATGATACCGACAATCATCAGTCCTGGCATAAAGCTTCCTCTTAGAATGTTCTGAAGGACTGTTGCTCTTAATGTTACCCTTGACCTATATTTCATGCTCTGCTGACTTCGTAAAATGGTCCCTCAACAATTACGTCGACCCTAGCCTTTAAATCCATTTCTCGCAAACTATGATACCTAGAATCAACAAACCTGGCATCAACCTTCTTCTAAGAATGTTTTCGAGGGCTGTTGCTCTTATTTTTACCTTGACCAATATTTTATGCTCTGCTGAAAATATCATATTCAAAATTACGTCGACCCTAGTGTTTAAGTCTATTTCTCACGAACTATGATACCTGCTTTAGCAAGGTGCGATATAGGAGTTCACTTTTCCGTCCGTCCGTACGTCAGTCATTCCGTCCGTCCGTACGTCCGTCCGTCCGTACGTCCGTCCGTCAACAATTACGTCGACCCTAGTGTTTAAGTCCATTTTTCGCAAACTATGATACCTACAATCATCAAACGTGGCATAAAGCTTCTTCTTAGAATGTTCTCGAGGGTTTTTGCTCTGATTTTTACCCCTGACCTATATTTTATGCACTGCTGACTTTGTAAAACAGTCTGTCAACAATTACGTCGACCCTAGCATTTAAGTCCATTTTTCGTAAACTATGATACCGACAATCATCAGTCCTGGCATAAAGCTTCCTCTTAGAATGTTCTGAAGGACTGTTGCTCTTAATGTTACCCTTGACCTATATTTCATGCTCTGCTGACTTCGTAAAATGGTCCCTCAACAATTACGTCGACCCTAGCCCATAAGTCCATTTCTCGCAAACTATGATACCTAGAATCAACAAACCTGGCATCAACCTTCTTCTAAGAATGTTTTCGAGGGCTGTTGCTCTTATTTTTACCTTGACCAATATTTCATGCTCTGCTGAAAATATTATATTCAAAATTACGTCGACCCTAGTGTTTAAGTCTATTTCTCACGAACTATGATACCTAGAATCATCAAACCTGGCATCAAGTTTCTTCTTAGGATGTTCTTGAGGGCTGTTGCAATTAATTTACCCTTTACATATATTTAATGCTCTGCTGACTTCGCAAAATTTTACACCCAAAGGTATCGTTGGCCCTAGCATTTTAGTCCTTTTGTCTGAAAGTATGATACCTGTAGTTATCACAACTGGCATAAAGTTTATTCTTAGAATGTTCACGAGGGATGTTGCGGTTATTCCTACCCTTGGCCTATATTTTTTGCTCTTCTGACTTAGTAAAATTTTACCTCCAAAATTGTGCTGACCCTAGCATTTTTGTCCATTTCTCATACAAGATATTTTAACTAAAGTCTTTACTACTGTGGAAGGGCAATGCAGGTGCGACAAAGCATTCCGCGGAATTCTTGTTTATAGAATAGGTACAGAATATGTAAAATATTTTTCGAACACTGGTTTGCAATACTTGGAACGCTCGCCATCCACTTGTAAGTTTTGATGTAGCTAGAACAGAGAATTTTTTGAATTTCTGGAAACACAAGAGGGATCGAAAGGCGCGTAAGATCCATATTTCGCACGAGTTTAGGGTGTTTGGCGCAAAAAAGGAATCATTGTCTTGCACGAAGTAAGAATACTCACTTTGTTGCGCTAAGTGGGAATGAATTCTTACCTAGCAAGGCATTTCCGGGATTGTCTCAGCGCAAAGTGTGAGAATCCGGAAAAAAGTGAGAATAATTAGATATAAGTGCGTTTAACAAATACATGTTTGCATTTAAAAGTTTGATATGGTCATTTGTTTTGTATTTTTAAATCTTACAGAATATATAAGCCGCTGGAATAACTTTCAAAGTAAAAAATAGGCAAAAACCAGGCACTGATACAATCAAAACCCACAGCCCGCTCTTAAAACCAAAAGGGAAAGAAGCATACACTCAAAAAATGACCAAAGTTCACGAAAGACAAGCACGGCAAACTGAATGAGCAGCAGCTTCTTCCCAAACAGGCGATCATTCAGCTACCCTAACTGAAAATTGCAGCAACATCTATGATTAAAGTTTCATGAAATTTCGGTAAATGGTTACTTAGTTATGTCTCAAATAACTCATACACTACTGAAGCCAATCTGACGAAACTTGATGTGCATCAGCGCGATATATACCAAACAAAAAAAAGAAACGCACACAGTAATATTTTTGTATTTTCTTGGGAATAACAAATAATTTAATACAATAATTCATACAGTGTTATAGGTAGACAATCGGACAGTTCAACCTGAAAAAATTCATTTAATTGTGTCAATTCAGTACTTAGTGACGCGTCTCTGAACAAGGCAGGGGTCAGTTTTCAATGTCACAGTCTTCAATAAGAGGCCATTGTCGGCGATTTCATTAATGCGTATTTTTATGCATATGGAAGGTACAGTTACTCATCTATGCCATGATGAAGTCTGAGCAAGTTTTGATCAGAAATACGGATGTTCAGACATTTTCTAATCTTGCTATAAAAGGTAAATGAAATGGGAAAATCTCACTATGTGCGTTTCTTTTTTTGTTTGGTATAGTTTGTTTTGAAGTGCATGTAATTCCGTTCAGTAGTTACTTAGTTATGGCTCAAGACGGAGGACCGGAAAGACGGAAGGACGGACGAACGAACATGGAGAAAACAATATCCCTCCGCCTTCGGTGACGGATGAAAAAAAAGGGCAAAAAGCCAAAATGATGAATAATTTCAAATCCGAAATCCCAGCACTGGTTTACTGAAAAATCATTTTTTAATCTCGTAAAATACCGTTAAAATACTCCAAAGGCAATGTATATATACGTGCGTAGAAAAGTTTACTTCTTTACAAGTGTCATAGCCTTCAGTCTTCTGATCAATTCTGTCCTGTCCTTGGAATTTTCTTTTATTAAATACAGACATACCATGTCTCAAATTGAATAAGACAGCTACATAACGCTAAAAAATTAAAAGAATGGTTCAGGCGTCAAGATGATTTAATTTAGATAAAGAATAGCTTTGTGAATAACAGCCTTGGTGATACGAAACAAACCAGACGCTTTTAATTATGTTTGGGCTTTAAATTCTCTTATATAAGCCGCTTCAAGAGACAACCTGTCATGAGGGACAAGCGATTTACGCGAGCACAGGCAAAACTGTGCATGAGGTATGCACTTGCACAGTTTATTTTTGAAATCTGTAAGGTTGATCGCCTGTGCATTTGCTTAGTCAGTCCGACAATGATGTCGGACTGACTAAGCATATGCACAGGCGATGTGACCTTGCGTAATTAGCATAAACCCAAAGGCACATTTTCTTACAAATCGCCTCATACAGTCCAACATATTGGTTAACGGACATATAAGCACTTTTCTTTCAGGGACGACGGTACTTTGTAAAACCTTTGGGACTTGCAAGAAAATTACGTTAATTCTGCACTTCTTAGGCTATTACAAAGGTAATTATTTCCTGCAGCCTTGTGGCTGTAAGGCAGTGGATGTTACAGGCTCGTCATATCTTGACCACAGAGTTGGTAAAACAGAGCCAATCCATTTTCTTTTGCTGCTTTAAAACTTCCGTGATTCGAAACAGTACTTTTACTGGGTTACCGGAGTTTTTTAGTCCATCGACCGACGAAGAGTCAAACTCGCGACTTTCTACGCCATATCCGAGGGCCTTTAGCCACTCGATCATGGCGCCTCTCAGGCATATGTAGTACTGTCAATTATTTTTTTGTTGAACTGACTAACTGGTTCTTATGTTTAACGAATTATCACAACCCTTACACTACTGACCGATTACATATGAGCCGCGACACGAGAAAACCAACAAAGCGGTTGTGCGACCAGCGCAAACTCAGATCAGCCTGGGCATCAACCCAGTCTGATCAGAGTTTTCGCTGTCCGCATGGAGGTAGCTTATACCTTTAGCTACCCTTTACGCACTTAGAAAAGAGTCTGACTAGACTAGGCAGATGTCCAGGCTGATCGGAGTCTGTGCTGAGCGCACAACCACATTGTTGGTTTTGTCAAGCATCGGCCCATATTCAGAGGAAGCAACTCTGCCTGTTTCGTTTTTGCCTCCTTTCGCAATGGAGATAAACACTTACACGAAGAATATGTTCCTCTTTGCATTTTTTTCCTTTAAGGGTAGAAACCCTTGCGAAAGGGCCAAAGGGTTTCGTTTTCCAGGGAAGCAAACAGGAAAGCACGAACATTGCCTCCTTTTGTAGAAATGACGGGAAACATGGAGGTGTACCTCTTCACCTTTATAAGTTTTGGCTTAAAAGTCCTCTGAGACAATATTAAAGTCCATATCCAGCCGTCTCCAAAACGAGAGGAAGAGACGGGAAGTGAAAGAAAGGACAGACGAGAGTAGCTTCTAAAGCGCTTCTGGTCCTTGTCTAAATTCACGATAATATGTTTCACTTAATGTTGCGCAAACTAGCAAACCGATGCCACTGGTGCTTCATATTAGCTTCAGAAAATGAATTGCCACCGTCATACAGATTGTGCTTCTGTTGTTAATAACCGATTTTTCAAACAAATAAACAACACAGATTATTGATGACAGTGGAAGCCTTCTGTTGTTTATATGCTTGTCAACTGTATTTACATTTCTGTTGGCTATTCATCTTATTAGATTTTGTATAGCATTTTATCTTTGCTTTTTGTTAGTAATTTAAAGTCTCCATAGTCCTATTAGCGGTTAAAACGCCTAAACTCAAATCATTGTAAAAAACGGTTCAACCTTCACGTTTGGTAATAAAATGTGGGTGGGTGTGCATATATTGAGTCATATAACTGGCAAAAAGTAGAGAAAACAAGTTTTTGAAAATAACAAAACGCTCCGCAAAATGCAATTTCCTGTTCTGGTTTCCCGTCTAGCAATGCTATATGAACATAGGCGGGATAGTGATTGGGACTCCATCGTGTACATTGTATTTTTATCATTTCATGAAATGGAAAGTAGGTCATTTTGGTTGCCAACTAAAATGACCCAGATAAGTTTTCAAACCGTTTTTATGTTAAACTCGAGGATGTTTTATTATTTTTAAACTGCCTAATCACGGTCATTTACAATTACGAAACTGCAGTGAGATGCTTGCAGCAATACCTCTTGATAAAAATTTTCATGCTGATAGAGCAATGGGGCCTTTAAAGCGTTTGTGTCAATCGATTGACAAATGACCGGCATTAGAATATTAAACGGCTTATACCTGTTACAAGCGTGATTGAAAGCAAGAAATATTTCTGTCTGAATGGTACATCGAAAACCTTCCTGCTAAATAATCGGGTACACGAAGTTATTCGATGCTTGTTATTATTAAAATATCTATAAAACACATTAGCATTAACAAAAGAATTCAATAACAGAAAAAAAGCAGGTTAGGTGGTGACTATGAAAATCTGCATGAAATGCTGAAAATACGACAGACTTTTAGAAAGCTTACATGTAGCGGGCGCCTTCTTTATGATGTTTTCCACATTTTAGAATTTCAAAATGCATGACTTGTTTATGTTGAAGGAGTTTAGATAAGGATAAGAAAAATCCACACAGGGTAGCTTGCAGCACAAAAATCTATTAAATAACCACATTACTAAAAATATGTTTGGTCTGAAGGTACCTGAATGCATTGAGAGTAATGTTCTATGAATTATTTTTTCTCTTTTACACAATGTTAGGTTAGAAAGATAATAAATGAGTTGTCCTGTATCCAATCTTTTAAACTTTAACGTGTATACATGTATCACACAGAGGAATCTACTTTTTTCGAGATTGAATTACGCGACATAAATACAGAAATGTATCTTTATGATGTATGTGTCATACAGGTATAACTGCTTAACCAATATTTAATAAATGCATTCATTTACCAACAACATACATGGATAACATACACTGTACAAAAAGTCTTGCTCGAGTTTTGTGTAAGGGAAAATGGAAAAGTGATGTAAAATTTCAAACTCATGTGCCCTCTCTTAAAATCTGGAAACATTACATTTGTAAAATCTAGAATCATTTAACCAGAATCAGATGAGCAATGTAGGCTATCATGACTCTCATGCTTTTCTTTCTTTTGTTCTTTCTTTATTGTTTGTTTGTTTCTTTGTTTCTTTGTTGTTGTTGTTGTTTTTTTTGTTCATTTGTTTAGTCCGGATTTTTAGTGCCAATCCGGAAGATAATACGACACAATTATTTGCATTAATATTGACAAACTGCACAACTGGACTCTTCAGTAGCCTCTAAATTATTAATTACTGGAGGTGGTGGTGGGCTGGAAGAGGGTGTGGTTATTATAATTATTGTTTTCGTGTCATGGTCTCTTTAGTCATCCAATGTCCAGGATCTAGGAGTTTTTATTTCGTCTTGTTCTCACAGCGGTGTCCCCTAGGCGTCTTAGCGGAAAATATACATAGGATGCATCTACTTGCACCGAGTCTGCTCGAGGATCTAGGAAATAAACTAAATTGCTATTATAACTCAAATTTTTTATTGAAACTTTTACTTTTGCAGCTCTATTCTATTCTATTCTATCCCATAACCTTACTAGGTCGTTGCCGTTGGGGCACCACAGATGACTTCAAAACAATCCCTTTCCACCTAGTCCTGTCTTCAGCTGCCCTAGTTGAGCTGGCAAAATCCATTCCTGTCCACTCCTTGATATTGTCTTCCCACCTCTTCTTCTGTCTACCTCTTCTTCTTTTTCCTGTCACTGTGCCCTGAAGAATTGTCTTTGCTAAACCAGAAGACCTTGAGACGTGGCAAACCACCTTAGTTTCCGTTTCTTGACCAGCGTCAGGAGTTCATCATATTCTCCAATGGCTGCTTGGATCTTCCTGCGAACCTCCTCATTGTTTATATGGTCCTTGTACGAAATGTTCAGTAACCTTCGGTAGCATCTCATCTCAAAGGCCTGCGTTCTTTTCTCTAACTCTGCTGTCAAGGTCCACGATTCACAGGCATACAGAAATATGGAAATGACAAGGGAGCGCATAAGTTTCACCTTTGATCCTAGAGATATGTTGTTATCTCTCCAAATTGGCTTCAGCTCACGGTATGACAAGTATTACCGATTCAGGATCATCATGTTTCTCTTGTTCCATCCCGCTCCCCCCCCCCCCTCCCCCCCCCCCTCAAATGTACTTATATATAAACTGTATGCTTTTAAGGGCTGTATTAAAAATATTTTAATGCTTAATGCCACAAATGGCTGTAAACATATTTTTCGCTCGATTTATTTAATTCTATGTCATTAGAATGTCATTGAGTCGATGTAACAAATACATTTAGGAAGTGCTCGTATAAACAGCTCGCTATTGACAAGTTTCGACGCCAGAACAAAGAAATTTACGTAGCTCTTCACCATTTTGACAATAGTATGTAAACGGGTTCGTCGATGCTGCATTAAGACAAGGCAATAAAGATCAAAATGCTTTATGGAACACAGAACTTTACAAAAAAGATTGTGTCGTCGGAGTATTTACGAGTTTACTTTAAAATCCTGTAGGGCAAATAGATATTTGAGCCGCGACGCGAGAGAACCAACAAAGTGGTTGTGCGCCCAACGCAGCCTCAGATCAGCCTGGGCATCCGCCCAGTCTGATCAGAGTCTTCGCTGTCGGCATGAAGGTAGCTTATACCCTAAGCTACCCTGTAAGCGCTTAAGGAAGACTCTGCTCAGACTAGGCGGATGCCCAGGTTGATCTGAGCCTGGGCTGGACGCACAGCCACTTTGTTGGTTTTCTTGCGTCGCGGCTCATTTACTGTCAGAGTATTCTTAACCAAGAAATAAATAATGAAAAATAAAAAAGATTCGATTTTTAAAGAAATTCGAAAAGCAAGCAGAAAACCATTAACGTAAACAATCATCCACGTTTAAGGTCAAGCTTAGTTTTATTGGGTTGCTTTCTTGCCCCATATTCCATCGTTTATAAACTTGGTTTTGTACTTTGTTTCAGCTCATAAGAAACAATTGGGTATCATAAGCACCTTTAAAAGCGTGACTTTATGTGTACATGTAACTAAAATTGACGCCAGGGCTGCCTTTTGTCACATTCAAAGAAACCATACGTTTATATCTACACTATATATGCCTGCTTATTACTTTCTTTTTACTTGTCAAATACAAAGTCAGAGGTATCTTCGTTCGCTTAGCAGAATGACAAGTAGACTGCATGTCTTGCTCAATAAATTTCAACAGAATTGCTACAGTTTGCCGGAATTTAATCTTATTTGAAACCCTTAGGTTGTATGTCTTATTGATACTTTTATCAAATAAAAAAGTGCGAACTCTAGAATCAGTTTGACGAATGTGCATGCATTAAACTTTTCTGCAATTACATGTACTTTATTTGTGTTAGTATTTCAGCATGTTATTCTGACTCTACATCAGAGGATCCTACCAGTAAGTGTAAACCCATTTCTGTCCTGTGGCCTCTTCTGTCCGTATAGATTGGATTAGTCCATTTAGGGGATAACTATATTAAAAATTGTCATTTGGGGAGGTAAATCGTTGGTTTTATGGTCGGAAATTTCGTTTTATGGCGACGCGCCAGCGGAGCCGTAAAACGGAATTTGCGACCATAACACCGACGATTTACCTCCCCAAATGACAATTATCAATATAGTTATCCCCATTCTAATGCACTTTTTCACATTGTCAAGTTTCAAAGTGTACTTCTTTGCACCCATTGCAAGCGCTTTTCAGCAGCGTAACACCAAACGTTAGCCAATGAGAAGCGACGTTTTATAATGACGTCGGGTTTGCGACAGTATATCGTAGGCTATACTGTCGCAAATGTTTGACGTTATCCAATCAGACATCGCGTTACATACGTTAGTGCATTAGAATTGTCAATTAATAGGTGTCTATTTTTTTATAGAAGGAGAAATACATTTTGTCATGTGCAAATAGTGTACACCATGATCAAACGCCGCTGCTATGGACACTGGGCAGGCAGACATGGGTTAACAGACCATGTCTGTCCATAACGTTAGCAAGCATGCACAGCTTTTACGAGCGCATAGGAGTCTCTGTCATCGGGGCTAAATTAAAAAACTGATTGGCAAATCCAAGATATACCTTTGTGAACGTGTCACGGATCTCTTTGGACTAGTCCATAAAGCTCGACTGCTTCAATATCCAAAAGCAGTAAATCGCAGTTGACCAGTTTGGTCACTGCATGAAAGTTCAAGTTTTATAGGACCTCCAAGAGTCTAACTGTGATCTCGTTGAGGTACGTAGGCCTATGCTTTTCATGGACGGCCTTTGTCAAAAGATAAAGTTTAATTAATGCTGTGAATGTATGGTAAGAAAAGACTTATAGACACTTAGAATTATTTACGCCCCACTGTCAGTATAAGAATTGCAGAATTAGCATCATTAATTTTGCTTGCATATCCGAAAGGAAGATTTTACAAAGAGCTGCCTTCCTAAACAGTCGTTTAACCTGTATTTCTCCTTTTCATTATTGGCACAACATGAAGCCTTTTGGAATATATCTGTGTTTTTGGTTGTGCATGTTTACTGCGCATGACCATACCGCCTGTACAATAACACCGTTGGGATTGAGCATACACAGTTCACCTGACTAGCGTCAAGTCTGGTAACTTCGGACAGCGGGTAAATTCGGATATACCATTGCAAACAGTGAAAATCCTAATGAGACGGGTCATCATGAGCCGTCTCATCAGGATTTTCACTGTTTGCCCAGTTAATTTTATTTTAATTCCAAACAACTGACATATAAAGGAAACAATGTCACTGTCCGAATTTACCTACTGTCCGAATTTATCTGACTTGACCCTATAACACAGCAGTTTAAATTTCAAATTACGAATTAAGCATGTTTTGACCAGACTACGCATGCCTGTGCAGTCTGGTCTGAGCAAGCGCAGATTACATGCCCCTCGTGACAGATTGTCTCATGAGGCAGTTTGTGTATAAGAGTTTTAAAGTCTAAACATAATTAAAAGCGTCTGGTTCGTTTCGTCTCGCAAAGGCTGTAATCCACACAAGCAATTCTTCATTGAAATTGAATCAGCTTGACGCTTGAAATATTCTTTCGATTTTTTATCATTATGCAGGTGTCAGTTTCAGCACTTTTAAGTAAAATTGGGACATTGTATGTCTGTATCTATAAATGAAGATTCTAAAAAGAAGACACAATTGAGCGGGCAGCCTGAAGAGTTAGTCACTTAATAAGGTAGAAATATTTTCTACAATATAGTTACGAAACATGTTCTTGGAACACGGAGACGTTTAGTGGACAATTACTG
This sequence comes from Ctena decussata, assembly GCA_963989385.1. Lineage (NCBI taxonomy): Eukaryota > Metazoa > Mollusca > Bivalvia > Lucinida > Lucinidae > Ctena > Ctena decussata. The sequence goes on along the minus strand of OZ022498.1, from coordinate 74,250,603 downwards.
CAATTTCAAATGACTAGAAATGCTCTTTCAGTGAAAGGAAGCTTTTCCTTCTCAACGCATTCCCACCTCCTCATATCCCACCAGTTATTTCCATCCCTACGTATAAGTTTCCTAGATATTATTTACCCGCCCAATTAAAAACAAAGCATTTGCTTTGACTTTTTTTTTTTTTTTTTTTTTGATACCGGTGAAAAGCAAGCCGCTGTCAATTTACAACGACATGCTCCACTGTTTGATATAGGTTCTCATTCTAACTCGACCGTGAGTCAGGTAAGAATTTTTTTTATAAAACACAAATTACCGATGACAAAAATATCCATTATTGCAGATAATGTTTTTTATGACATTTCCAGACCTCTATTTTAGTTAATTACGTTAAACAACAGACAGAAAGCAGATATTTTTCTAAAAGCGAAAACTTGACCTAATTATGCGAAAATATATCATGTGACATAAACAAAGTCGCCATCACTAAAATCAATAATAATTCGCTGTTACATTCCGATATTTTCCTGCATAATTTCAACCCACCATCATCCCCGAACTACCATCCATTTTTATATTAAGTCTACATTTTATGAAAGTATGTTTCAGTTATTTTTGTTTCTGTAATATTAATCTTATTGTTTTACATTGGAGTTATATTCTTAAATACTTATTGCTCTGTTTTAGTACAACACCTGTTTTGCTAGTAAGCAAAGTCTTCGCTGTTTGAAGTAGTGTTCGAACATTTTTGTATTTATGTTTAAACTAACATGTTGTTAGTTTACAGTGCTTTATCGTCATTTGAAAATAAATGACAATTTCAATCGAATGCACTCTTTAGTTGTCTTTCTTTCTAGCCACAAACAAAGCTCAATGTCTTCTACCCTTTATCAGTATTTCTTGTTATGGCATAAAATCTCTTTACATTTCCATCCGATAATCCTGATGTTAGTTTAAATTCATCTGGTATCTACAACTGTTTCTATTCATGAGTGCAGCGTGCAGCTGCACTGCTATATCAAATCTCGGTGTATTTCTGCTTTCTGTCAACAAATTAAATGTTTTCAATACATTCTGAAAACAAGCAATTTCACGTAATGAAAGAAAACAAGACACAATGACGATGTCATTTATTATCATTTATTCGTGTAGAGCTTTGATACCAACATAGAACTTTTTTTCCTGCTCCAATCTGCTGCACATAAGCGTTTAAGGTGGTGATTTATGGTAAATGTAAAAATCTGCATGAAACCATAAAAAAGTAACGTATCTCCCTGAAAGTTAGCAGACTTCTTATTTTTGTTGTTCTTTACAGTTTAGAATACAAAATAGACGTACATGCTGCTTAAAAAAGTGTTTTTATAAGGAAAGATCAAAGGGTAATTTTCTGCGAATAAATCTGAAAAAATAATATCGTTATTGAAAATTTACGTAATGCTGAAGGTGCATTATTGCATAATGAAGAGCGTCCTAGCAATTATTTATTCCAACTCTTTCTCAAATTGTTATGTAGACCAGATTAAAACGGTAGCTTTTTCTCAAATGTTCAACCATGTACATGTACAAAGTAAATGTACACTGGACGCATTTATTAAATATAGGGTAGGCAAGCATACCTATGTTAACACCTACAATATAAATAATACATTACTGACATGATCAGTGGTGTGTAGATGAAATTGTTCAACCTTGTTAAAATAGTATCACCTGTCTCACCTGTGTGTTTTGACAAAAAAATTGGACACAGACTGCATCTTTTATCATCTGCTCAGCCTGATAATGTGTGAAAGAGTTTGAAAAAATAATTGCAAGGAGTCCGATCTTGAAAGAATTTGCGTCTCAAAAAGTTGACCCCCTCTGAAAAGTGAGGTAAAAATATAAATATAACAGAGTTGCTTCTCCTAAAAGTGTACCACTCACCTTAATTCTAAGTCGTGAAAATACCCATTCACAAAATTTTGGAGGTATCACGTTGCGATACAAGTAACGCCCAAGTATAAAATCAAGAACCAGGCCCAGAGGTTATAAAGCTTGAGTACATTCTCAAACTGAAAATAAGCACACTGATTGGCTGCTTCCGAGTGCGCTTTGAGTTTGAGATTATTCTCAAGTTTTATAACCTCGAACCCTGTTGTTTCAGATACTAGTATTGGTTTAAACAATATTTTATTTGAAACTGAAGCATACATAGAGTGAATACAATAATATATAAATGAAATCAGTTCAAATAGGATTCAGAAGAAAGTCTTTCGACTTATGTGAATCTGTATCCTATTTTACTATCGATCATGTCAACAAATATATAGTAATTTGAACTTTGAAACTTTCAACAATTGACTGTTTTAACTAAAGATGACTAGCAAAAGTGTAACATATAATCGGGTATTTTGAGAACAAGATACTAGACAGTAAGGACAGTAAAGTTATTAAAGTCCACGGCGGAAACACAAAGATCAATAAACTTCAAATCAACGCCTATCCAACGTCATTGACGTTGAACCAACGTCGATTCGATACCTACTGAACGTTGTGTGGCCGGTGGGACATTTAGAAGGGACAAATAGAAAAGATTCCGAGAAAAGGACAACAAGTGTGAAACAGAGCAAAATATGTGCAAAGGAGAGCTCCACGGGGAATGGAACTTTGAGTTTGCCGTCAATTACCACTTCTCAAGATATGCAAAGGCACATAAGAATCAAAAACATTCTAATTGCTGAAAAGCCAAAGGTTTGCACAGACTTATGACGGATTCACTTCAATTTGAAAATAGCAGCCACAACAGGCACGCAAGACCTAATAACCCCCGAGTCAACGCTGGTTCAACGTCGTGACGTTAGATCAACGTCGTGAAGTTGAATCAACGTCGGCTCAGTGTCGATTCAAAATAGTGCCCTGTGTAATATTGCGATTTAACCACACCATGTATTCTAATTATATGTAATATAGAATAAAGATTAACTTACTGTATTTCAAAGCGCTTAGTTTTCAATATAAACTTCTGAACAGTTAAGAAAATTTCTTTATTTGATTCGCGTGAAAGCTCAGAGTTACCCCAAAGTAATGTATTGATAGTTGGTGGACAAAAAGTAGATATAGTGTTAAGCATATCTCTTCTAAGATCTGCATATCCATTACACTGAAGTAAATAATGTTTTGTGTCTTCGACCTGACCACAATTGCATAGCGGACTATCAATTATATGTTTTTCATAGAGATGACAGTTCAGAGAGCTACAGCCAGTTCTGAGCCGAGAATGGTATATCTGACCGTGGCGAATACCATCATTAAAATATACGGGCGGAAGTTTTACGTCAGTGTTTAATTTATACTTGAAGGAATTTAAACTGCTTGCGTTACGAGTGTCCATTGGTAGATCGTTCCAGTCTCGAATAACGGACGGGAGAAATGAGTTATAGTAAAGCTGCGATTTAGCATGAATGGTTTGGATATTTGTAGCGTTTCGAAGACTATAAGTGGTGTTGTTACCGACAGTTGGAGGGACCAATGAGGTCAAGTAATTGGGACATAAGCCATTATTCATTTTGTAGAAAAGTGTGAGTTTATGCTTTTTTCTTCTTGTTGAAAGTAGTTCCCACCCAGTTTCTTTTAACAAATTATTAATTGATACCAGTTTAGTCGCACCAGTAACAATTCTGGCGGCCTCATATTGAATTTTTTCCAACTCATTTGCTTCATACTGAAAACAGTTGTCCCAGACAACATCTGCATACTCCAAAAGAGGTCTAATAAAAGAGAAATAAATTGTTTGGAGAGATTTTCTGTCGAGCTGAAACTTAAGCTTACGCATGATGTTTATACGGCTCCAAGCCTTAGATTTGATATATTCAAAGTGCTCGTTCCATGATAAGTCTTCAGAAAAGGTGAGTCCTAGGTGTTTATGAGAGCTTACTTGTGCAATTGGCTGTTGGTTCATGTGTATAGGCGGATGTTGTGGTTTGTTTAATTTCCTTGAGAAAATCATTTCCTCTGTTTTAAGGGGATTAAAAGTAACTAACCATTTTGTTGCCCATGTGTGTACCTTAGCGATATCGGAATTAAGTATTTCAGCTGATACAAGAGGATTTTCAACAATAACATAAATTGAGGTATCATCTGCAAATAGTCTAATAAATGAGTTGATGTCCTCAACTATATCATTTATATAGACTAGAAACAGAAGATGACCAAGAATAGAACCTTGAGGGACGCCCGCTGAAATTGTCGTCCAATCAGAAACTCCGCCAGGTAGGACAACCCTTTGCTTTCTATTATGCAAATAGTCGGTAAACCACTGTAAAAGAGACCCAGTTATTCCGACAGTTTTAAGTTTGTATAAAAGACCCTTGTGCCATACTCTATCGAAAGCCTTACTTATATCGAAAAATATCGCTCGCACTTCCTTTCCATCATCAAATGCTTTACAAAAAGTATTATAGATATCCACAAGTTGATTAACAGTGGAATCACCTTCAACAAAACCAGACTGTAAGGCTATAAGTATTTCGTGATCTCGAAAAAAGTTGAAAACATGTTTGTGAACTAATTTTTCAATGACTTTACCTATAGTACTTAAGAGAGAAATGGGTCTGTAATTTGAAACGTCACTTAGGTCATTCTTTTTGTGAATAGGTGTGATATTAGCTAGTTTCCATATGTCGGGGACCTTTCCTGAAAGAAGAGAGAAATTGAAAAGATCACAAAGAGGAGACGCAAGAGGTTGTGCAAGCTCTATCAGTAATCTATTGTTTATTGTGTCAGGTCCAGCAGCCTTTCCTGTTTTGAGAGATTTTAGAACGGATTCCACTTCACTAGGTGTAAATGTTATGGGTTCGATGACTGACTGGGGTGCAGGAATTGTATCAGGTAGAGAAGCATTACTATCATCTAACAATGACTGATTAGCAAAAAATGTATTAAAGATATTGGCCTTATCTTTGCTATCAGAATATATGCCATCGTCTTTTTCTAGCGGTGGTATCACTGTTGTTTGAGTAGGTTTTATGAATGTTTTGAGTGTTTTCCACCAATCTCTAGAAGTGTTAGTATTGTTATGAAGATTTTCAGCGAGTTTATCAATTTGTTCTTTCTTGGACTTCCTAATTTCATTTGTTACCTTGTTCCTAAACCGCTTATAGTTTTGAAAATCAATGTCATTACGGGTACTTTTAAACTTATTAAATAAACGTTTTCTTTTCCTTATCATTTTCTTAATTGTATTGTTAAGCCACGGAGGGTCTGATTGTCTAACTTTTATATTCTTATTTGGTACATGATGTTTTGCTACTTTGATTATTTGGTCAGTAATATTCTGTGCATAAATATTTATGTCGTCATCTATTAAGTTGTTCCAATTTGTTTCGTTAAGTTCAGCAGAAAGAGCTTCATAGTTACCTTTATTATATAGCCAAATATTTCTTGTGAAAACTTCTGAATTAGATCTATTGAAATTAAATATGCAGTATACCGGACAGTGATATCTTATATTCTGTTCCAAGAAAGGATCACCGATTCCACTAATCCAAATATTATTTTTATTTGATGTAAAAATCAGATCTATAACCGATGACGATGTCTCAGTGAAGTGAGTAGGCTCGCTAATCAGTTGGTCAAGGCCAAAGTATTGCGTAATATTGTTTATTTTTCTGCCAGGAAGTTGCTTTAAGATATCTAAATTAAAGTCACCTGTTATGAGAATATCTTGAATATTAGTGTCTAAAGCTAAACCTATGGAATTTTCTATATTTGCCATCGTATTTTGAGGTGAATTTGGAGGTCGGTAAAAAGTGCCAATGAGAATATTTTTATATTGAGTTGTGATTTACTAGTATTAAAAATGCCTAAAGGACCTGGTATGATAAGGGCCGTTTTTGGCCCCCCGTTCAAATTCTCTTAAAATTCCTTGGTTCCATTGCCTATCATTTGTGTGTATGGGAACAAAGTGAAATAATATGTTTCGTTTTTTTTTTAATTTTCTCAGAATAACATGATTTCTGACATGCCTGTATTGTTTCAATAATATTCAGGAAAACTGCAAGAAAAATGAGTTTAATAGTTTTTCCTTTAAAGAAATATGACAGTCACAATAGCTTTTGAAAGCTCTTGGTAATAGGCTTTTGATGAAATGCATATACGTTAGATAGCACTGCTAACCACCTATACACTGCACAACGCATGTCCAGGTACCCCACCCATTCACTTCAGCAAGTCCGGAGACGCTAACCAAAAAATTTCAACAGATCAAAATAAAATGTATACCAAATTATTCCTTGTGTTCTAACTAATAAAATGAATACCCTCAACATATGTTTATTTTGTCTGTGAGCGGAGATATTGGCGTTATTATGTTGAGAACGCTGGAAAAAAAATCTGCCGGTTTGGTAACAAGAAATTGAAAATAAACATAGAGCCGCCCGGTCTCCAGCACATTTAATATTTTCATGACATGTCAATATATCTAAAGTTTGTCTGCACACAAATTATAAAATGTGCTGGAGGCCGCGCTCATATATTTTGAAAGCTGCAAATGCTACCAAATTCGTCATTTTCGTCAAAATCCGCCGGGGGTATGGGTATGTGGGTAAGATAAAAGCACAAATATTTTATGCAAGAACTGATTAATTTTGTGTTTGTTGTTACATATGTACATGCTAGGGTGGAACTTTCCTATGTATACATTTTTATTATCGAAATAGAACTTTTGAAAATTGAAGTTTCTGGGGGCCAAATATGGGCCTTATCATACCAGGTCCTTTAAGGAATACATTCGAAATACCGAGCAATCAAGTAGAAGTAATTAAGCTTGACGAACATCAATATGGAAAGTGCACGCTAATGATAATTCATCTGAGAATATGCACTTTAGAATCAAACTTTCTGTCCTTATATGAGCCGCGACACGACAAAACCAACAATGTGGGTGTGCGCCCAGCGCAGACTCAGATCAGCCTGGGCTTCCGCCCAGACTGATCAGAGTCTGCGCTGTCCGCATGGAGGTAGCTTAGACCCTTAGCTGCACGTTAAGTGCTTAACGAAGAGTCTGGTCAAACTGGGCGGATGCCCAGGCTGATCTGAGTCTGCGCTGGGCGCACAACCACATTGTTGGTTTTGTCGTGTCGCGGCTCATATTATGAGAGCAAGATGCGATTTTATTGAATAGTTGATTATCCAAGGCTAACTTTGGAGCAAAAATTAGCCAAAAGGATATCATTTTGAAAAATCAAAGATATAACATTACTTAAAACTGTTATCTTCTGTTAAGCCGGCATTCTATTCATGAAATTTCGTCAAACTAGTTTAATACACCAGGCAAGACACTGTCATCTACAACAGAAACGGTCAGGTATGCATGAGCTTAATTATGAAACAGCAACAACAAATTAAATATAAACACCTGATCCATACCACCTCAGTATGCATTTAACATCTAATTTAACAATATCAATAACGTAGGAGTTCCATTAATAACCACAAGCCTGCTATTAAAAGTACAAATAAGAAATTTCATTAAAACATAGAGGCATATGAACCAAAGGACTGGACGTGGGCTAGGTCTTCTTTTGCCCATCTAACTTAGGAGAGGGTGGATACATAATGCCCAATCTTTTTACCTATTCTGGACATGACAAATATACAATGTAGGCCTACTCCGCGTCCAACCCTTTGACTTTACTATGGAAGGATAAATGTAACCCTAGTCTATGTTCAAAATCTTTTGACTCGCCTTCAGGACGACAAATATAAGCCGAACCTACATCCAGTACTTCAGTTTACTAGTATTTTTATTTAACATGAAATGTGTAATAACCAATCATACACTGAGTTCCAAAGCTTCTGAGTCACTGCCCAGAATGCATCCAGTATTTCTTCAGTTATAAGACGGAATTTGATCCTTCCGAAACAATCTCTAAAATCTAAATCCTTCTTATAAGAAAGACCTAGATTTTGGGATTTTCTATGGAAGGGAAACCCCGAACTCATAGCAGAATTTCATAAGACAGGTTTATAATATTTATGGTCATTCTAGAGATGGAATACCGTTTTATAGCCAAAAAAATATACATGTAGTATGTGGTCAGTAATTGTTTTTGCAAACATTGTTTTTCAATACAGGCCTGTAAGACTTATCAATAGAACAAAATTTTCTGAAATCACGTTCTATTCTTAATACATGTATACCTAGACAGATATATAAAAAAAAGTAAATTCTTATACAGTGCGCCTAAGGAAGCAATGGAAAATTTCTGTGTTTTATTCTGCATCAATTCACGGTTTCCGAGCGCGTGACTCTAATTGCTGACGTCAAACTATAGGTCAGTTTAAAAGTAGAATATCACTCGCGCACCGCGCTCGTGAAATGATATACTTTACAACTGCACTCCAAACAGTGAATTATTACTCACCATTCACTGCTAGAGCTGATCTATTTCTTAAATGAAAGACTGTGAGCTGAAGCAAATGTGACAAGTGGATAGAAAGTGTGCTTAAACATATACAAAAAATATATAAGCAAAGATACCCAGGAAAGGCCACATTGACATAGCATAACCTACCCAAGACACCAGTAGAAGAAGGGAGAAACGCTAACGAAAGAAAAACGCAACAGAAAATTTTCATTAACAAACACACCCAATCCAACGCAGAGGAACTGTACAAACATAAAACAACGTCGAAATCAATTTTAAACATTGAGTTTTAAGTAATGCATCGGTTGAGGGTCAGGTGGCCACAATGCTAGCATCACAAATTACATTATACAAACCAGAAAGCAAAGTGGGCAGCTATACAGAAGGCTGCCACAATCTATGAACGGATCCGAATCAGAAATGACCACCTTGGAAAGCGCTACTATGGCTTAAACTAGTTTAACTTGTTATGCGCACACACAGGATCATGCTTGATTATAAGACTTTGGTTTATCATATACGAAGGTTTTGAAGTTGTTACTGTTTTATAATTTTGCGATTTTTATCTGATTATTTTAGTGATCATTAAGAAATGAAATGTGACAGTCGCCGTTGTATTTTAGGAACTGATTGATAATCAGATAATGTGATCAAACATGTAAACAACTATTATTCTGTTTACGTATTTGTGAGTAGGTTCCGTTCTATTTCTTTAGAATAGTGCCACTGGTTTCCAGCTTGATTATAAACAAGAAGAATGGAAACGCATTTTGTTAACAAATAATCGAGTTTTTACTCAGCTAATAATTATTGTATGATAATGTTTAAATGGAAAGTGGACACAGGGTACATGTACCAGTCCGCACAAACAATTTTAAGATACATGGACAAATCCGAAATATTTCGGTATACTGTCAGGTAACCCTTAAAAGGTGTGATCAGGTGCTCGCGAGTAGTAAGCGTCGCCTGCCTCTTATTATACGTCATGCCTATGTATCTGAGGGTGGAAGGTCTCACTATATTTCGGTCGCAGCTATCAAATCAAAATTAAAGCGTAGAAGAATCTATGAACAAAATTAACGACTTATTCCTATGTATGGTTCAGCAGCAGACTTCTTGTCGAGTTAGAGGGTTATCATGCGAACCGAACAACCAACTAAATGTTTTGTACCACTTCAGAAACTGAGGGTGAGGTTGGGCCTGTAAAATCGATTTAATCCCCCCAGTAATTCATTACTGACCGTTCCAAGGCGGTAGTTCTGTTGTGGTTCTTTGTTGCCTGTTTTTGGTGTCAGAGTTTCTGTGATGTTTTACCTTATGTATGTTATTATTATTTTTGGTTCGGTTTGGGTTGCTGAGTGGCCACCTTTTGGGAACAAGCTGCTCACTCGGTTGGCCATATGTTCTCTGTATCTTGATTATTTGTAATCTCAGTTGTTTCCAACTATGGTTTGAGGGCTGGATTTGGATTTTGATTGTTTCAGTTCCTGGTCTTTGCATACTTTTTACTTCTTGGAATCTATAGACTACAATATTTTAATTCTTTATGGCAGACTTATGCAATGTTCTAAACAAAGGTTTTAAATGCTTTCGAAATACGATAAAGTTGCTTAACGTGATGGTTTTTTGTTGATTTTATTGACGAGTTCGTCAAATAACGTTTCACTACATAAACTACACATTTCTTGTATTGAATTCTCAGGAGCGGACCGTGTGGCCTAGTGGTTGAGAGTGATGACCTGTAATCACTAGGATTCTCCCCGCTGTGATTCGGGCCTAATGTGACAAAGCTAAATTCTCTTACAGCATTTTATTCATATAAAATCACACGAAAGCAAATATAACATTGCCGTAAAAACGTCAAGTGTCAATCGCGGGTCATCATTTGAACAAACTTGACCCAGTGCTATATACGTACAGTGTCTCAATGCCAATTGGTATTTAGGTTCTGAAGGAGGGGATGGCTTAAGTTTTATACCATATATATGGGCGTGGTGGTCATGTTGGTCGTGCGAGCCGGACTGTTTGAACAAATTTCTATTCTCCTGACCCCTGAAGGATCCATATGAAATTATGTTCCAACCGGCCGAGTAGCTTTAGGAGAAAATGTTTGATATTGTTGAAATATTAACGAGCTTGGTCAAAAGTCAAAGAATGATCCTTGACGTTTAGTATACGAAACACTGCATGCACTGATTTAGCTGACTTTATATATTACCATAAAATCGTGTGCTTGAGTACCTTATCATAAAAAATACTAGGAAGCAAATTTGGCTTTGACGTGAAAAAGGATCAAGGTCAACCTAAGGTCCTCATTTGAGCTAATTTGATAGTACTTGAGTAAAATGACGTTAAAAGCCATCAAAGAGGTTTTAAAAGATTTTCACCATACATGGGCGTAGGTCCATGTATTTCATGTGATTAAGACCGCTTTGAGAAACTTAAGTCCCCCCCAGACCCCTGGGGATTCCAAAAGAACTTTGGCTACAGTCGGCCTAGCGGAAACGCCCGACGGAAGTAGTACTACTGAAGGACTTTGTACAACAGATGACAGACACAAGCTTATATCATAAGCTCACTTGGGCCTCGGCTCAGGTGAGCGAATAAAGCAAACATCAGAACAAACTGATCCGATGTTCAGTTTATTTTATTTAGATCCGAGCAAACTTTTCCTTTTTGTTAGCAATTTAAAGCTTTGGTGTCAATCGATTGACTCATTTCCGGCTTTTCGATGTATTTTGCTGCATAATTATACAGCTTTTATATTTGAAAAACATGTTTTAAAAAACGGGTGACCTCATTCTGAATGGTGCATTGAAATTTTTCCTGACAAAAATCAGGTTTGAACCGAGATATGGGTTCGAGGTTATAAAACCTGAGAATAATCTCAAACTCAAACTAAAGCACACCGATTGGCTTCTTCCGAACATGTGCTCGGAAGCAGCCAATCAGTGTGCTTTATTTTGAGTTTGAGAATGTACTCAAGTTTAATAACCTCCGGGCCGCTCAAATATCATGGCATACACTTGATAAACAGACTTTTTAATACATGTTTCCCAGTGTTACATGTAGTAAATATTATACTAGACTTAATGCTCCTTTCCTTTCAATACCTTCACGGTATTTTGAAATCAAACTTACAGTGGGTTCTGGAACATTAAGTTCAATTGCATTACGGTGCAGGATCCCCGGTAGGTCAGAGAGTTACACTGAAAAAATGTGTTTAGAATCCGATGAATGCAAAAAATGCAGTCCGATTTTTATGTGTTTATTAAATCGTAACATGTTCAATTTGCAACATGTTAAGGTTTATGTTTAGAAATTAAATATGAACAAAACTGGTATTTACCTTTTATTTTGAAAATTTCTTCTGTCAACATTTTCGTCTCTTTTTTTCGTTCTTTAACGGGGAAAAGAGAGAATGGATTCATCCGAAACGCGTAACAGAATAAAACGTGTTTAGCAGACTTTATCCGGGAAAATAATAGAAAAGGCGTATATGTTTAGCTATTTGACATATTCCTAAACATGTTTACACCTAAACATGTAACCACTTGTGTTCTATAGCTAAGCGCGATTTTTACAGTGTAAGTGCTTGTCTACTGATCTAGCGGTCCCGGGTTCGATTCCCCTGACGCAATTTTTTCTAACCGTAAACGGGGTTCCATTGCACACAGCCTTATATTATATAATCCTCCCATCGTCCTGATGTAACTGAAATACTGTTGAAAATGACTTAGAGACGCAAGTCATCTATCCATCTACTGTACAATTGTACTGTCTGATGGAAACTGAGCAAACTGTAAAATATTTAAATCACAGTGTTCAAATGTTTTGCTGACTTAGCACGTTTCCCCCTCCCCCCCCCCCCCCCCCCCCCCCCACACACACACACCATTGACACACCTGAATATATCGTGAAAATGAAATGTGTGTGCAAACTTTAAAGAAATTCCTTGCATTGTTACCATGTCTTCGCTTATGTAATACGAATGTTCAAAATACGTTCTGAAAGTTAGATACTTTGGAAACAAGGAACACACCAAAGAAACAAAAACAGCAGATCTGCAAATTCAGCCAAAACTATATGTGTCCTTACACATTACAATTTACGTGACCCGACGAGGTATATATGGTTATAATTTTCCTATATTACCTTTCTTGATAGAAGAACCGCTGACAAACTGAGTGTACATTCATAAAATCATCGGCTTAAGATGTTTTGTGAAACGGAAACCAAATATCTTAGGCCAAAGCTTTTCGTAAGTTCCGTACAAAATGTGTGGAACTTAAGAAAATTTTTGGCTTTAGGTTGCTTCTTGAAACGGTCTTGATTGTCTATTTGTATATCTAGGGTTATCCTCGAAGACTATTTCAGTCACATCTAAGACAAATACAGGAACACTATTAATAAAGTATTTTTTCGATGTCCTATTGCTCACTGTCTGCTCAAAAGGTTGACAGGCTGTGAAAGCAGTCTAAGAAACATTTCTGGTTTTTATATAATGATTACAATGCGTGATTTGGTGCAATCAAATGGCTCTCGGATTGTTAGTTCCCTGACAAGTTGATTCATGATTTCTGTCGAAATGCGTAGAGGTTCCGTGACAAATCACGTAAAACTATTATGTTCTTTGGACTAAAACATTTCTGCTACATTACTTTGCTGACCTTACAGCTAATTAATGTAAATCCAAGAAATGTACACACGTTTGTAGTCGAGACTGGCATCGTGTTATTCAATTTTAATTTCGCAATATAGAACATGTTTGCTTTTGGAAGTCTTCATCATCAAACCATGAGCTATGTCTATACTAATAGCATTAAAATTTTTATGATCTTGCAAAAACTACTGTTCTTGACCTATAAGGATATACCACAACTCAGGTTGTCGAGCGTCTGGGCTCTTGTCATAGGTCATGCTTGTATGTCTATTTTATGACAACAAGCATTGTGTTCTAACAATAACAATATAACAAAATTAACAAGAAATGTGCTGTACGTAATAGTAGACACCATGGAAAGAAGACATTTTGTGCATTTATAACTATAGGTTATATGGACAGAGGAAAAGGCTGAAACGATGAGGTCAACACAATACGCGGTATGTTCGATATGTTTTTTATTATAATGTCAGAGAAATACACTTCGACATACGATTCTACGCAAAAAGTACAGTTACCACAGCGTGAGTTAAAGGTCAGGGGCCGTATTTATAAAACAACTTAAATGGTTGCTATGCTCTTGCTAAGGCTAAATTTCTTGTAGGAGATTCCCTACAACTACGAAATTTGCTCTGGAGGAACAATCCTTTTCAGACTGTTCCTCCAGAGCAAATTTCATAGTTGTAGGGAATCTCCTTTATAGACATTCAGCCTTAGCAGCAGCATAGCAACGACTTAAGTCATTTAATAAATACGACCCCAGGTATACAAGTAGTGCCGCATTCTTGGAGGAAGTATATGCCATGTTTTGTTAACAGAGGGTACTGCGGTTTGAAAGACATGAAATTAAGCACTAGGGTCTACGCAGTTGTGGTTTGAACGGACGAAATGACGGACAGGTGTAAAACTGAAAACATACATCGTACCAAGCTAGGGCAGGTGCCACGAAATTACTAGTCACTGCATGTATAGTTCACGTGGATAGTCGCACCAGCCGCTATTTATGTGGACTTGAAATGAATAAAACTGTATACAAGCATAACAAACACGCTCTCTGCAATTATTTAAATGCAATTCAGCAACTGAAACTAATACTCTGGCTGATTTATGAAATCTAGACTGTCGATGTTGTTTGCTTATTTGTCTGCCTTGCATGTTTTTGTATCTTTCACCACATGCATCTGCGTCTTGTTAACATTGTTGTTGCTCTTCTCCTTGCTGCACAGAGCTCTAGATAAGATAGAAAAATTGATGATACTTTAAAGTCCATGGATACGCTTCCATGTTTTGCCACAAAACTGAACAACTGTGACTTCCACACACTTTCCTGGACGACAAAGCCATTCTGAAATGGAGTCTACTCCTATATGAGCCAAAAATTTCCTTTCAGAGAAGACTTCATTAAGAATGGACACAAAAAATGAAAAGGGCAGTTACTTGCTCGTGAAAGTTTATCCATTCACATAATTCTGCAAACACGCACACACCAAAAAAAGAAGTAAACCCCATTAGAACCGCAGCGATGAGGTGCTACCAATAATGGTAACAATATCTGTTTTCAACAAGAAAAAAAAAGAGGAAAAAAATAGGAGTCCCGGTAGCTCAGGGTTAAGCGATCCTGCTGATCTAGCGGTTCCAAGTTCGATTCCCGGAGGCGGAAATCTTTTTAATCGCAAACTGGGTAACATTGCACAAAACCTTTCGCTATCACCTTCCAATCGTCCTGATTGTCTGAAATGCTGTTGAAAAGGTCGTACAATCGCTTTATCCATACTTCCTAGTCAAGGAGAAATAACGAAACATATTCCACAATTGTCGTCAAATAGCGGTATCTATCTGAAGCTCTGTTGCATCTTATTGATCTGACTTCAAGGAGACGATCGTTTGCTATCGTGCAGTTTAAGCTTCTGACAAATTAAAAAACACTCTCTAAATTCGTTTATCTCTATCATGCAAGTTTTAAATGGCACTTCAAAAATGCAAAATGTCAGAGCAGGAGATGATAATGAAATTTACATTTTAGATCCTGGCTGATTTGCTGAAAAGACATAAATCATTCTAACAGAAGAGAAGGTGATGCATGATCGTTTGAAGCTTGTGTAATCGAGTTAAACGAAACTGTGCAACGGAAATAGTGCAGCCTTTCTTTTGCCAAGACAAATGACTTACATTTATGGATAATGGTCAAGGTTATAGCACCCAAGGTTGACTTTGATATTTCTTTAACAAAAACTTCTTTGGCTGGATAAATGACAGTGCAAAAGCTTAGCAGGGCTTTTTTACAATGCTAACGACACTGATCTAGTTTACAGCATCAAGCTTAGTTCGGCCTTTTTCTATTATAGGAATGAATTTTATTTTTGTGGATTTTATCGATGAGTAAACGCCGGCGAATTACTCACAAACTGAATAAAGCCCGAAGGGCTTTACGTTAAGTTTGTGAGTGATTCGCCGGCGTTGACACATCCATAAAATCCACAAAAATAAAATTCATTTCTTTTCATTCCAACTCGGTCATTTTTATCTTCAAAATATCAGCTATACCGAGTTTTTTAGAAACTGCCGCAAAGAAAATAGTCCAAGTAGTTCCCGATTTCCGGTTCAAGGGATTTATCTAAGTATAAACGCCGTTTTCTGTACGCTCTTGACCAATCAAATTGCGCTAAATTAGCAGTAAAAGATTGAGTTCGAATTATTAGGAGATGTATTACATTGCTTACGATATCCTTTAAAATACATGTTGTTTCATGCAGCTGGTTAAATCTGTTTATATTAGCAATCACTTCATTCCCTATGCGTAAGTAAAACAGAAGCATAACTTTATAATGCCCATTGTGTTAATCATCGGGTTAATGCTCATGACAAGAATGAGTAAAAACAATATTAAATAGACACATCTTTTGCAAAATTTAAAGGGTAAAATGGTTCTTGCACTACGCAAGTCGTAATGCATTTTGTTTGCAGTGTATTAAAACACACAAAAATCCTAAGAAAGATGTCTATACTGTGTGTATGATACAGGGGCATTATAGGTGGCAAAGTCTTAACAAAGGCAAGCTTTTTGCACTCTACGACATAAAATGAGCCGCGACACGACAAAACCAACAATGTGGTTGTTGGCACTGCGCAGACTCAGATCAGCCTGGGCATCCGTTAAAATTGATTAGACCCTTCATTAAGTGCTCAAAGTGTAGCTAAGGGTCTAAGCTACCTCTCTGCGGACAGCGAAGACTCTGATCAGACTGGGCGGATGCCCAGGCTGATCTGAGTCTGCGCTGGGCGCACAACCACATTGTTGGTTATCTCGTGTCGCGGCTCAAATGACAATTCTGGATGTAAGTGTAAAAACATTTTGGACAATAATGCAGGAAAAACTAGAGCAAACACATGGTCAAATTTGGGAGAAGAGCTATGTTTCTCTATGGAAATGAGTGCAGTCCTTAGAGGCGCGGTACTGAATGGATTTGGCATTAGATAAAAGGGAGCCACATTGAACTCGTATACGTATGGTTTAAAGTAGATGAACTTCAATGACCAAGAACCGACGTAATTTAGATTTCCACATCCTGCCCCAAGTCTGCAGTTCTCTCATAGTCTGAAAATACATCTTTGATTTATCGAAAGATATCACTGCATTGTAAATGACCATGATTAGCTAGCTTTAACAAATAAATTATTCTTGATTTTCTCGTAGAAAAACGTGTCGTAAATTTTTTGGGTCGTTTTAGTTGGCAACCCAAAATTACGTACTTTCGATATCATACACTTTAAACTATGGTTTAATACCATGAACAGCACGATGGATCTCATTCGTTGTCTCGCTTTTGTCTTTGTTGAACTGCCCAAGAACCGTCAGATATGAGCCGCGACACGAGAAAACCAACAGAGTGGTTGTGCGCCCAGCCAAGACTCAGATCAGCCGGGGGGATGCCCAGGCTGATTGGAGTCTGCGCTGGGTGCACAACCACATTGTTGGTTTTCTCGTGTCGCGGCTCATATGAGTGAAGAATGATGTACATGTAAAAGCGTTGTCATTGATGATGTATGTTTAGATGGTCACCACCTTGAGGACTATGAAGATTCCAAAAAATTCTTGTGAGGCTCAGCGTTTATGTAATGAAACCGATCCAACGAGTATGATCGATGATTTGCCAACGCTAAATTCTTACTTGAAATATACTATTAGATATAATAAATTGCAGTTATGGCCCCAGACAAGCAATCAAGCCCAGAAACAAGTATAACATTACCAATATTTACAACCATATTCGGGATAAAAGCCATATCGGAATACTGATGAAGCAAATTAACTTGTGAATCGACATAGCATTTAGTGATCAATAGTTTTTGTTGGTAACAAATGGGATTTGTGGACTTTTTCCTCGGGATAATGATACACAGTCCCGAAAGATTGCGACATAAGATAAGGTAACGTCATTTTACCGTAATTACTCTGAAATTATTGCGACAACGTTATCACTTTCGGTAACAATCTTTAAAAAAAATAAACAATTTATTTTCCTTTTCGGCGATGTGATAAAAATACATGCAAAACGGCAAACAGTCCAGACCCTGATCAGACTGCTCATTATGAGCAGTCTGATCTGGTTCTGTACTGTTTGCCTGGGCACTTTCTACTTAATATTTAGAATCATTACGGCAAGATAACAGAACACGATTTTACGTTTTGTCTGGTTTTACATTAATACTCACAAACTGGACAAGTGGATCTGATTAAGCGAGTTTAATTGTTAGCTTTCTAAATTCTGTCGGCGAATTTATTGCGCTTCGTCTCTAGATTTTACGAGATAATAGTAAATCATATAAGTTATGCCTTAAATCAAATGCTTCGACATAAAACAAGTCGAGCAGGCACTTTTAGCAACAGTGTAATTCCATGGTATGGCAAATGAATAGTTTTACATTAAGACGAGTTAAATTACTGGATGGCAGCTAACCCTCCGCATCCACATCTGCAAATAATGAATCAAGAAAAAATATTGCCCGTACATCACATTTACATAGTAAATCTTCAGCTCTTCTCATAGTTTTACCTATAAATGCCTATAACGTCCCATAAACGGGACATTGGCAACAGTGCAGACCCTCATTACACCCGCAAAACTCGGTACCTGATCTGAGTCGACACTATTTTTATAAGACAACTGGGTATTTCTCCTTTAAATAAAATGGGTGCGAAATGGACCCAATCAGTATATCAGGACGTTTGAGTCCATTGAGAATAAATGGGTTGAACCTGTTTCAGTGCCACACAGCAATGTACATTTTGCTCTGATTAAATGTTCCAACAAAAGAAAGTACGTCCTTTCCCTTACTTTGAAACTACGCTAAAATCAATTCAGAAAACATTGCAGGATTTTCGAGATAATTATTAAAAAAATTTCTTCACACAGTTCAGTCATGCATAGAGCATGTTCATAAAGGCTTATGGAGGCAACAAAATTCTAAGAACATATTATGCAGTAATCAGTTCCTGTGTCCACTTCTAAACTTTTATACAATATAATGATATATATAGTATCTACATGGTGTCTGGTTTGTGCCACTTCGTCTTTTTGTTTTTAAAAAAAGAAAAGACGAAATGGCACAAACCAGCCACCATAGATTTATGTAGCTTGCCTAATTTATGCAGCATGTCCTAGTTCTTGGAAATGAACTATATTGCTGTTACTAAAAATGAGCCGCGACGCGACAAAACCAACAATGTGGTTGTGCGCCCAGCGCAGACTCAGATCAGCCTGGGCATCCGCCCAGTCTGATCAGAGTCTTCACTGTCCGCATGGAGGTACTTTAGACCCTTAGCAACCCTTTAAGCGCTTAGCGAAGGGTCTGATCAGACTGGGTGGATGCCCAGGCTGATCTGAGTCTGCGCTGGGCGCACAACCACTTTGTTGGTTTTCTCGTGTCGCGGCTCAATAAAGTAAAGCCTCTACCGTATTGCAGCTGAAGACTTGACAAACACAAGTGGTACGTGATGCGAGAGAAACCTTGCGTGAATACCTACCTACTGACAATAAATCAATCCGCAAAACAAGTTATCGACATACAATCAAATGGTACATATACACGCATTGCCATCATTGATATTCTTTGGAAATGGTCCTATGGCTGTCATACAAGAGAGCTTTGTCCAGGAATGTTTCAATCCATAAACATTTTGTAGATCAAAACTAACGCAGTTGTCCCTCTCCTCTCACCCTAAAAAAGGTTCTACAGACATACGAGGAAGAGTGAACTTTATATGTTTGAATTAGTGAGATGTTGCTTTGTCTAGCTATGTAAAAAAAGTCTATGGAACGCTTAGGAAGGTTCTTAAGCTACATAAAACTTATTTACACAGCTAGACAACGAAACATCTCACTAATTCAAACATATCAAGTTCACTCTTCACAGCATAATTACGTGATCTTAAGAGACATTCTAAAAATAATAACCATCAAGCAATGGTGGAAACCCCAAATTTGAGTTGAGAGCAGTGATAAAGTTCTTCACAAGCTGAAAGTCTCAAAACTAATTTTAAACAACTGAATCACCCATTCTAAAGTCCAGATTGCTCCCCATTGATTATTATATGTTTCGATATTTCAAGTTTAATTTAACTGGGACCTGATTTACTGTTGATTATGAAGTCAAGGCTGCAAAAGAGGCATGATTAGAGAACCAACCTGAAGGTCTCTGTTTCAAAGGTATGGACAGTCTGAATGAAAATGGGCTAGATACACTGAGTGAATGTGGACTTTATTGAAAAATATTAGTACAACGGAGCTGCAATATATGGCTCGATGTATGATCTTTTAACCTCCCCTCATAGCCTGTCTTGGAACAAAAGCAATCAAATGACAGGTGATTGCGTACACCTTACGCGGTACCTATCACCACCTATTTTTCTTTCATTTCTTCTTTAAATGACTCATCCTTGCCCGGATTTCGATTTTGTGGAACCAAGAATAAATCCATATAAACCGTTTCTGTTGGTAAATCTGGCTTGTCAAGCACCGGTAAGATCACGTGCTTTCCTATTTTGAAGTGTCACATGACCTGCATAACTGCAAGGAAAAATGGCGATTGCGGTGTACACATCGTGCGTACTGTATCCGAATCTCCGTAAGTTTAGGGAACCGGCAGGGGTATGCCCTGCCAAGGGTCAGATTTGATTTTAAAATCAAATCTGACTCTTTGCAGGGCAAACACCTTCCTGAACAATCTAAGGACAAAGACAGATATTTTCACGACGTTCCTCGGCAGGAAGCAGAATCACACGGACAGTCTCTGCAGGAAGCCATTTATCATGTACAGAAGTCTCGGCAGGAAGCAAGAGTTCGCGGACAGTCTCGGCGGAAGCCAAATATGATGTACAGTCTCTGCAGGAAGCGAAAATTATCGGAATCGATTATACCCTGTGTATAGGTTTATGAAGTTTTACTGTCAAAGAGGCTATGTGACATGAATAACTCCCGGTGCAAGTTCTAGAGGTAAAACGTCTCCCCGTACACCATACACCATCCATAGTGCAAATAATATTTATTTGTCTTTTGAGACCAGAGGATATATTCTGAGATATCAGAAATTTTAGATTGGTTTAGACCATATTTTAGATCATCGCTTTTTATTCATTTGAACATTTTTTATATTAATCAGTTTTTGAATCGACTACCTTATCAAAGTATAGTTTTCTCTGACTTTTGTCGCCAGATCATGTCATGGTCACTGATGAGACTTGAATAGCCGAAACTTCGAAGTATGGCCTTTGTCCCTTCTTTTGAATCTGTTATCTGCTCTTAAATGAACTCTTATAGATTTTAATTGAAGGTTGTACATTCGCTTTAATACGCTCGTACTAATGAAGAAAACGCAGCAAAAAAATTATCGGAGGGTTTGAATTTTTCGGCTTTAGCCGTATAACCTTAGTATTGACCTAAATTTTAAGTATCTCATTGGCAAATAAAATACACCCGGGGGTTTTATGTAAGTAGCTTTCTTTCTCTTTCTACTTTCAGTTTCATTTGACTGTTGGCGTATAAATTGTGTCTATTCCGGTTCAAATCGCTTTTTGCCAAAGAACAGTTCGCCTGTTATATTTCTAATGTAAAATATAAAACCAACAAAATAACGATATAAATACAGTGTAAATATAAAAAGAAATCATTGATGGGTTCAGCAGATATGGGTCTTTAAAAAATTTTGACCATAACATCCGATCAATAAAAAGACACTTTTCTAAGTCCATGACATTGACTTAAAGGTCACTGATGGAGTGGGAGTAGTACCTTGGAAAATTTTGGACCAATATCTAACTACAGCGCAAGTATCAAGGAGATATTGGGCCTCATAAAACTTTAACCAAAACATCCAGTCCAAAAAAAACTCCCAATTTTCTAAGTCTGTGACCTTGACATCCAGGTCATGGAGTGGGGTGGGGTTGATACCCTGTTAAACTTTGGACCAATATCTTAAAAAACTTTAACCAAAACGCTGACGCGGACGCCGACGCTGACGCGGACACCGACGCCATGGTGACAACAATAGCTCTTCCTGAACTTTCGTTCAGGCGAGCTAAAAATTGAATGGAAATCATAATAAGACATATATTTGTAAGTTCGTATGAAGTTATAAATATTTCTGTCAATAATACGAGGCTATGGAACATTCAAAATGTCCTATTGGAAACGATAAGAAATAAAAGTAACGTAAGTTCGGCAAGGTCACGCTACTGGTTGCTACGTTGGTAATGCGTATATGAAACTGGTAAGCCATAAGTCAGTAGTTTTATATGTTCTTAGTCACAGTCATATTAAAGTTTATTTTTGTTTGTTTGTTTGTTTTTGTTTTGTTTTGTTTTTAAGACATTTTTTTATCATCCCTACTCCCTAGTACAACATCAGCTAAATTGCAGAGTGGGATGTTGACAACGACACTAACATGGATCGTAACAACTCTTTCTGGACGTTTATACTGGGGCACTAAAAAGGAATAAATTGCAAAAGGGTGCCTACAGTGGATCAAAAAACAACCATCGCACCCTAGCAATCTGACAGCAGCCGTTGGCCCCTCGAACACAGCAGTTACGGACCCAAATGAATACGCAACCGAAACCTGAAGACTCCAGAGTAAGCCCGGATTCAAAGCGCTCGTTAGAGTTTTTTTTCTGTCACATCTCAATTAATGAAGCCATTCATTATAATTCAGCTAAATATTGGAACTCTCAAAACAGTAACTTTAATTGTCCTAAAGTTGCAACAAGTAAGTTATATCTTGCAATATACCAAATAAGCCAACGATTTTTTAAAAACAAATGAGCCGCGACACGACAAAACCAACAATGTGGTTATGCGACCAGCGCAGACTCAGATCAGCCTGGGCATCCGCCCAGACTGATCAGAGTCTTCGCTGTCCGAACGGATGTAGCTTAGACCCTTAGCTACCCTTTAAGCACTTAGTGAAAAGTCTGATCAGAATGGGCGAATACCCAGGCTGATCTGAGTCTGCGCTAGGCGCACAACACTTTGTTGGGTTTCTCGTGTCGCGGCTCAAATGGTATTCAGCGTTGATCCGTATCAAAATGCGCAGTCTGTACTATGTCTAAACCGTCTTACCAAATTCTTACTGTAAAGACGGTGAACACATTCTCAGCTTAAGTAGTCTAAAAGCAGTAATTTACAGAGGAGTAATTCTGACAGAAAATCTTTCTTAATTGTCTAAAATACGTTGTTTTGAGCAAATCTCCTAAAATAGCAGCGGAACAGAGTATTTTAATACAACAACGTAAACAAAAACAATCCATGTTTACAACCATTTCTGACCACCTCAGCCAAGTTTCGGAGTGAATCAAATTTATTTGCAAATCTCACTAAGCAAAGATAACAAATTCGTTTGCAAATCTAAGCAAATGAAGGTTAATTGCGAGAAAAATCTAGGCTAGAAAAACGTCTCCAATTCCATATGGTTTCCTTTTGGATGAAAGAATTTGCTCCTTACAAGAGCAAGTTCACGGTTGCTTATCTCCACAATCGCAAGTAACTAACTCAGTCTGCATCTATACTTCAAAGTTGCAGTCTGCATCCTTACTTCACAGTTGCAATGCAATTCAGTCCTTTTTACTTAAGTGTAAGTATACACAGAAAGAATGCATTCTTTGAGCAATTTTTTTCTCATTTTGCAAATATGTTGTAAAATCAATTTACGAAAAGCAAATTCTTCAAATTCGTTTTAGAGTTTCTTATTTTGCATCGAAAGTATAAGCGGATTTATTAGGATTAAATTTCTGTTCATTTGATCACATTCATGAATTTTGACAATTTTTTGGTATCATGATATAGTGGATAAACAGCCGTGAAATTCTTTCCTCGAAGAGTAGTCTCCATTTTAGAAGAGAACTGGGGCCGTATTCATAAAACGACTTAAGTCGTTGCTATGCTGTTGCTAAGGCTAAATTTCTTTGAAGGAGATTCCCTACAACTATGAAATTTGCTCTGGAGGAACAGTCTTACAAAGACTGTTCCTCCAGAACAAATTTCATAGTTGTAGGGAATCTCCTGTATAGATATTTAGCCTTAGCAACAGCATAGCAACGACTTAAGTGGCTTTATGAATACGGCCCCAGAATTTCAAGAAAGCAAACAGGAAGAGTCAAAAGTTGACTGGTTTATAAAACTAACAACCAAATGATCTCATTTTTTTTACATCAACCCATTAAAGTGTCCTAGGGATAGAACCAATCACCTGTCGCATGATTCACCTTCGAACAAATGTGAGAAGAATCTTTCCTTTTACATGTGTGCATAACAATGACTCAGATTAGTCTGTGAAATCTGATCAGTGTCCTTACTCTTCCGTAAAGGTAGATTTCTAAAGGTGAATGGATACACCTTTATGTTTTTTCCGCCAATTTTGCTTCCCTGGACAAAGGAGCCCTTCAAAACGGGGTTTACTCTCCAAAGAAAGACTTTGCTCCTATATGGAGCAAGTTGCAAGTTCTTTCCTTTTAGAATTTTTCCTTTTGGACAAGAGTATCAAAATGGTAGAGTAAGTGTACTCGTTCATATAAGTCAACCATGGATGCTTACACAGAAGACAAAGCCAATTAGCAATGCCAAAAATATTTCAGTCGCGCCATAGAAGCCTTGTAACACGTATGTTCTTAGGCGACTGAATCCGAAAGAGTGCACAAATACATTGCTTGGACAGTGGCGTTTCTATTCTCAGCGAATTTGGTTAATATGCAATTAGTAGATCAGTTTGAACTATTATATGATTTGGGACTGTCTGATCCACTGATGTTCAAATAGTGGACACATTTGCATTCTTTCTTATGAGTTGATTAATTAAACTAGTCAGCTAGGCTAAATTGCCAGTCCTGTGCTTTCAAATTTCCATTTGCAGAATGAAAAAAAAATCTCAGAGGTCTAGAATCAAAGCAATTACTAAAGGCTGTCGGCGGGTTTGACACATCACTTTAATACTAGCAGCGGAACACTGTAAAAAGAGGGTTACCACAAGAAACGCACATATTTGAACAGCTATACCAACAACTTAGAGGACTTTCAAACTTTAAGAAGTTTATTTTCTAGTGAAGTGTCGAAAATTATGGCAAACAATGAAGACGCAGATCGGACTGCTCCTAGAGGAGCAGTCTGATCTGGGTCTACAGTGTTTGCTCTGTCTGAATACTTAAAGTTTTTACGGTAGATATCAATTTGATTAATACAAAGCTCCTTAAAGATATTTTCTTCATTTCTTAATAGACTTAGGTGTCTTGGTGTTTGATTATCCATTAAATGAGATGAAACTTATGACATTTCGTCTGGAACTTATAGATAAGAATTACTTCTTCTCGTAATGAAATATTCTGAGCTTCCCGTGGGAAGCTACTACAAATTATTATCCAGTAAGTTGCAACATTGTTGATCGGTTTAGCAATGGTCAGGCATTAGGTCTATTAGGTCTATATGGTGTTCCGGTGCAACGGCAAAAGAGCACTTTGGGTCATAGAATGTATGTACATCAATTTCATGGTTTCGAGACAACACATTCACCCAAACATTCATTCCAAATAATTTTAAACTAATTAGTTGGATAAATGAATTTCAGTTGCTTAAACAACATACTTTTTCCAGAAACAAAAAAGATGTTTTCGTTAACATGCAAGTGCACTTCAACTACCATTAATTATTCAGTAGATATTGCAGCTGCTAAACTCCCAACAGACCTAATTACTACTAAGAACTGCAAATGTGGCTAATCTGTTTAAATTAGATCGAACGCATTTAAGAAATGAAAATAACAGATTGATCTGAATGTGTCTGTTCATGACCAGTAATGCGCTAGCACATGCTTGTGCAGAACTCTATTTGAGCCGCGACACGAGAAAACCAACAAAGTGGTTGTACGCCCAGCGCAGACTCAGATCAGCCTGGGCAACCGCCCAGTCCAATCAGACTCTTCGCTCAGGGCTTAAAGGGTAGCTAAGGATCTAAGCTACCTCCTTGCGGACAGCGAAGACTCTGATCAGACTGGGCGGATGTCCAGGCTTATCTGAGTCTGTGCTGGGCGCACATTCACATTGTTTGTTTTCTCGTGTCGCGGCTCAATATCATATCTAAATGATTTTAAATACACAGTGATCCCAAACGTCTAGAAAGTATAAATTACACTATAATGATATAAGTGAAGACGTTTACGTCTAGCTATGGTGTTAACAGGTGTATACACCTTTCTGATTTTACACCACAGAGTGTTTCTGATTTTACACCACATAGTGTTTCTGATTTTACACCACAGAGTGACGGCCTTAGTAGTATATATTGAAGCCGTAGACATTAAAGTAAGGTGATCGAGTGCGTCACATAGTTTTGCGCTAACAGTCTTCAGTCAATGATCGTTTTCCAAGTATATATTCTTATCAAGTATTTATACCTACATCACAGGAAGATCTGCTGCAAACCTGCCTAATTTTTCAGGATAAGGTGCACTTTTTACAAAGGTTTATGTCCACATTTTGCTTTCTGTCTTTTTCCCCTTTTAGGCTGCAGAGGTGTTACATATGTCGCTTTATTCATCCGCAAAAAACACGAGGTCTGGAGATGGTTTTCAATGGGAACGCATTTACTCCAAAATGCATACAAAAACGGTCTCATTTCAAAACCTGCTTATGATGTCCAAAGCCTCTGAGGATATTGTGAGTTTAGCACGCATTTACTCCAAAATGCGTACAAAAACGTTCTCATTTCAAAACCTGCTTGTGTTGTGCAAAACCTCTGACGATATTGTGAGTTTAGCAGATACTGTTTTGGACTGAGCCTGATGTTAAAAAACAAAAGCTCCTAACATATTCTGTTGTTGTTGTTTTTTTTTCAAATATTGTTCGAATTGGCAACGTTTTTGGCCGTAATTCAAAAGCATCTTCAGTTTAGTGTGCGTAGGTAGCCTACACATTCAGGTGAAACACTTCTACCATTTATTGTCCTACTTTTCAAGTGGGGATCAATTCTATAAAGACAAACATTCTCTAGGAGCAAATTTCTCCTATAAGATTTGACACGATTTCGGAAGGGCTACGATGTCCAGAGAAGCAAACAGGAAGTCACAAAAAGTGTTTCCCTTTAAATTGATAAATAAAAGTTTTGAAAGTAAAAAAAAAAAAATTAGGAATCTGTTTGCAGATGACAAGCGTCATCGGTCCAAAATAAGCTGCACACAAAACGGGAAAGGACCAAAAAGCAAACTGTGTTGGTAAAAAGTTGTAAGCACTACAGCGAGCCTTCCGTACATTGCAATATCCGAGTTTGATAGGAACGCTTAAAAGTTAAAATTCAAGGCCAGTTTAGAACGGCTTAGACCATGCATTACAATAACAAATAAGCTGGATCTTTTAATGGTTTGGGAATCGATCTTATTATATACAATGTACCTATCAATGATACACCCTTTGAATGTCTGTTTTCTGGCCATCTGATACAGGACGCCATATCAAACTGACATAGTCTGAATCCGTACCACTATCCCTTAAAGGCCCCATTGCTCTATCAGCATGAAATTTTTATCATGAGGTATTGCTGCAAGCTTCTCACTGTAGTTTCGTAATTGTAAATGACCGTGATTAGCCAACTTTAAACAAATAAAACATCATTGAGTATCACATAAAAAGGGTTTGAAAACTTATTTGGGTCATTTTAGTTGGCAACTAAAATGACCTACTTTCGATTTCACAAAATGGTAAAAATACAATGTACAGATATGGAGTCCCAATCACTATTCCGCCTAAGTCAATATAGCATTGCTAGACGGGAAACCAGAACAGGAAATTGTATTTGTTATTTTTCAAAAGTTGTTTTTCTCTACTTTTTGCCTGCTATATGACTCAATATTTGCACACCAAACCTCATTTAATTACCAGACCTGCAGGTTGATCCGCTTTTTACAATGATTTGCGTTTAAGCATTTTTACCGCTGATAGGACTTTGGAGACTTTAAAACGAACGAGGCTATGTCTGAGTTCCAGCTTCAGGTGCATCATTTTTAAAGTGCATCGTAGAAACGAGAACCAGGGAAGTGGTACTAGTAACGTAACGTCAACAAACACGTCAAAATCGCGGGCCTCGATAGCTCAGTCGGTAGCGTTTGTCTCACGACTAGCTACATACCCCTGCCGTGCAGGTTCGAATGGTTAGCGCTGGCAAGTATGAATGGTTGGCTGTTCTCTAAGGTATATAACAAACAAATTATTATAATAGTAACTTGATTTGGCGTACTTTATCACGTCTCGTAGATGAGCTCATACCATCGGATCACCCTCGGGTGATCTGATGGTATGAGCTCATCAACTCGACGTGGTACACTCGGGTGATCCGATGGTATGAGCTCATCAACTCGACGTGATACAGTACGCCAGATCAAGTTACTAGTATAATAATGTGAATATATCGTGCAGAAATTTCAAATAGACGAGTCAGCGAGATATATTCACGACACACTCCATGCTTGTTTACGCATATTTTTAAAGTGTTTTCGCTTATTATTTTCAAGAGTACTGCAATTTTGATATATGGATGGACCCGTGGTGCACTGACCACAGCCAGAGTCTAATAACAAGGATGCACTGAATTCAGTACCCGTATCAAGCACTAAAAATAATATTTACCACCATTGTCCGTTAATAGCCAAATCAGGATATAATTAAAGTAAATACATGTGAATTCACATTGCTTTTAGTGATCAATAACATTTTATTCGAAACAAATGGAATTTCACTGACTGTCTTTGGATACTTATAACTAGTACCGGAAGACTGTAAAACGAACACAGAATAAAATGGATTGGTTAAGCCAGTTTAATTGTTAGGTTCAGATTCCATTGGGAAACAAGAGTTGAATGACTCAAATGAAACTGACCTAAAACGATGATTCATCAAATAACTAAAATAAGAAGATTTATTAACTTGTTTATTTGTCATTTATTTATTTATTCATTCACCCGTTTATTTATTGTTGTTGTTACATTGAGAATGTTATAAAACCGAAGGGATAATTTTATATTTGGAATTCCTCGGGATGTCACGTTTTTAAGTATTCATAAACTCGAGTACCCTCTCTTCAACTATTTCTTTCTCTCTAAACCTTCCATTTCACTCATTTCTTTGATTTATATATGTATAGTAACTTAAAGGCCCCATTGCTCTATCCACATGAAAAACTTTATCACGAGGCATCGTCATTGTAAATGACCGTGATTAGCCAGCTTTAAACAAACAATACATCCTTTCGCATAAGAAGAGTTTGAAAACGTATTTGGGTCATTTTAGTTGGCAACTAATATGACCTACATTCGATTTCATTAAGTAGAATAAAATGGTAAAAATACAATGTACAGGCGTGGAGTCCCTATCACTATCCCGCCTATGTTTATATAACGTTGATAGACGGGAAACCAGAGCAGAAATTTGTATTTTGTGGAGCGATTTGTAAATTTTCAAAAACTTGCAATCTCTACTTTTTGCCAGTTATATGACTCCATTTATGCACATCAACCCACATTTAATTATCAAAGGTGAAGGTTGAACAGCTTTTTACAATGATTTGAGTTTAGACGTTTTCATCGCGATAGGACAATGAAGGCTTTAACAAACTTTCGATACTGTCAAAAAATACTGCATTTACAGATATATTTATTCTGCAGATAACTAGTGAAAAAAGTTGAATCAGTTTCAAAACATAAAGAACAAGAGTCTGCTATTTATTTATTTATTTATACTCTTCTATATTTATTTTTGTGTGGCTGGTTCTTCATTGTTTGCTTATATCGATTTTATGGAACACCAGATATTAATTAGGGGATAACTGTATTCAAAATTGTTATTTGGGGAGGTAAATCGTCGGTTTTATGGTCGGAAATTTCGTTTTACGGCGACGCGCCAGCGGAGCCGTAAAACGTAATTTGCGACCATAAAACCGACGATTTACCTTCCCAAATGACTATTTTCAATACTAGTTATCCCCAATCTTATGCACTTTTTCTCATTTTCACCTTTGATAGTGTACCTCTTTGCACCCATTGCAAGCGCTTTCAGCAGCTTAAAAGCAAACGACGGCCAGTGAGAAGCGACGTTTCATAATGACATCGGGTTTGCGACAGTACAAGAAAATTAATTTTGGCAGTTATCCTAGGCCAAGCATAAAATAATCACTATGGTTGAGAAGCTAAATAAATTATGCAATAAACATTGTTTACAGAACTAAATTCTGACCCTTCAGCGTGGAGAAACAGCTGGTCAAACTTTGTGTAAATTTTGAAATTACCAAGTTTCCATTGACGTTAATGGCGACGTCACGAAAAATTGGACCAGTAATTTAAGGTGAGGTGGGAGTAATTCAGCGCCGCCTTGCGGCAGTTTCTGTCGCTGCGTTACGTAATGACGTCAAACGTTCCGTTTGATAAAAACAAGATGGCGTCAACGTTAGCCGCTTCTGTGATCACTACATGGTCTGCTCACAAAATGCAAGGAGGCTGAGCGCTGGGTGGAATTTAAAGGAAATAGAAAGTGCCGGAGAGAGGGAACTTTTTATATATTATTGCAGTTCTACATTTGTGCCATGTTGGTTATTGTATTTCATGTTTTAGGGGAAGGGTTGTAGCATAACTAATATTGAGAGAACTTGAAACTCGTATGTGTGCAAAGATAATAAAAAAGTATGTTTAAACTAGAGAAGAAACTAAAATGTATAGTTTGTTTTCCGTGCGGAAGACTACATTTGGGATAGCTGACAGTTTCTTATCAGTTTTCTTGACGGAGTTCGCAGCTGTTGAATTGCAGTAATTTTATTTCAAATTTTATACGACAAGAACTGGAAGTAGAAAGTGCCGTAGAGAAGAAACTGAAAAAAGTATTGCTAGTTTTCCGTGGGAAGGAAGCTGCTCTCTGACAGTTTCTCATTAGTGTGTTCGACAAAGTTCGGAGCTGTTGAGCTGCAATAATTTTATTACGAATTTCTATACGGTAACAAAGCCTCGTGAAATGAATCCAGAATCGTACAATGAGTAATCAGTTCATTGTCTACACTTCGACCACGTACTTTACAGTTAACATGGTAGCAGCCATAGACAGTCGTTTTCATACGGCACCCGCACTTAAAGGGCTGCTGTACTGTTTTTCAACATGCATTGAAATCACTGGAAATAACCGGTATTGTTTTATCTAAAAGAATGTCGAAAACTGCAAGGAAAAATTCCAAATGGTTAAAAAGTTATAAGCAATTTAAATTTTAATTAGCTGAAAAATATGCAAGGACTCTTATGACGTCATTTGAGTCATTCAAATAATTTAAATTTAAAAAAAAAAGAAATTTTGAAAACATTTTTTACACTTTTTTCCCCTAAAATAAATTTAGTGAGACAACTTACATCATCTCATGAAAAAAGTTTGAATATTTTGGATCAGAATATGGTAATAATAACTGGAATCAAATTCACATTATGCAAGTAAAGCTGCAGAAATGAAAAAGTGGGCGGGGCTTAAAATCTAATTTGCATAAACTTTAATTGTCAATAATTACAGTTTGAGTAGGAATTTTTCGATGGGGTTTTCAGCAATCTGTTTCTCTCATAAATATCTGTTAATTGGAAATATTTCTGGAAATAAAGAAGAAACAGTGCAGTAGCCCTTTAAAATACTAATCAGCAAAAGTTATGCCAAATTTCAGTTATATTAAAATTCTTAGAATGTCCCTAGCATTTGAACAACGCCAGACAGCCGTATCAACGTCGATGCAATCTCGTCAAAATCTTTTATCGACGTTGATACGACAATTCAACGTCGATCTGTTCTGTCAGCTCAAAACCATGTGGCGTTTCCTTTTCCTCGCCTTTCTTTCACGTTTTTGTCTTTTATTTCCTCTTTCTGTTTCAAGGTATCTCCTAGCTAGACACTAAAGTGAATCCAAGCTGCCTATCATTTTTACTGAGAGAGAGAGAGAGAGAGAGAGAGTCACCAAAGTCCAGTCGGTGGAACGCTAGGTTATAGTGCAGAATATTATAGGTTCTTTCTTGCGTCGGGTAAGGAACTGGAAAACTTGACTGGCTTACACTGCACAAACGAAAAGTGGACAAGGGAATTGTTCAAATGTCATACCACGTGGAAGCCCGCCCTGAAGTTGTTGCTTCTGAGAGTTTGACAACTCGGGTGCGTGTCAACTGTATGGGAGGGCATTATGGCAATGTTTTCGATTTTTTAAATTAAAAGTAGTTAAATTAAGACGGCTTATGCAGAGATTGAGGGAAAATTGTTACATCTGTCATAATCTGGCTCTTTCCCGACGATGACAATCATGAGTGATAAAAGTTCCAGACAAATTTGCCGGTAGTCTACAAAAAGCGATAGTTGATATGTGGCGCGAAAAGTTAAGTAACGTTAACGTCACTATGCGCAACATTAACATTTCACTCTAAAGAGACGGCAAGCCGGGCATCTTATGCACAATAGCTCGAAAGTTAGGTCGGCGACCTACTATTTTTATTGTTTTAGTGTAAACTTCTATCATTGAGCCATACTGTGTTAGTTTTTGAAGAAAAAAATGTGTTTTTTTTTTCTCAGAATGAAGGTTTTTATCCAAGAGTGACGAGCAAAAAAGTGCGTTTTCCATAGAACGCCATTATAACGTCGGCTCGAGAAAGTGGAAAAATTGACGTTTTCGAGGTCAGATATCTTGAAATCGACATCGGCGACCCCCCTTTTTTATTACATTTTCTGAAGAACGACTGAAAATGTACAATATAAGGAAGTATGAATAAAATCATGTGTTTTGTCAATTACTCCCACCTCACCTTAAACGTTAAAGTTAAGTCATGCTGTTTGAGAAAAGGGTAAACTACCGAAACGAAACAAATATATTGCATGCTATTTTCTTTCAGCTTTCTACCAGTACCAAAATTTTTGTAATCCATTTAACTGAAGTGCCAAAATATAATTTCCTGCAAACATGAAAATACACTGAAGTCTATGGGAAAACTCATTTTGTGGAATTACCTTTGGCCCTTGACTATCGCAGAATATACTGTCGCAATTTTTGCCGTTATCCAATCAGACGTCGCGTTATATCTGTAAGTGCACTAGAATGGGTCAGTAAATGTAATGCTTATTCATCAAAAAAATTCATGATGGGTCATTTGCTACTGCCCAAAAGATTTTTGTTTAAAAAAAAAAAAACTTATTCAATGTTCAAGTATAAAACAATCCTTCTTTCTTCTTTGCATTTGAGGCAGGTGGTCGGCGATGGTGTTGGTTATAACTTCCAGTGCCGGGGCGTCCTACTTGTTTGGATAAAAGTAGGGCAAGGGCCTACTGTGCTTGCAGTAGGTGCGGCAGTGGTTGTTTGGCATATTTGTTCTCTCCTCTATCATTCCTCTTTTCTTTCTCCTTCTTTTAGGGTGACGGCCCGATATAGACTGATGTACTCTCTCAAAGGGCCGTTAAACCAAAAACAACTAACCAACAAAATAAATTCTTTTTATACATATTTTAGTAACAACACAATTCTGCTTTAAACACAAGGCTCAGCTGTAAACAGAGTATTTATGAATGATAAACTCACTTCGTCGGTTTTTGCAAGGACACATCATCTATTTATTCTCCAGTGCAATATTTTACAAGACAAAGGCGATGAATTTCAGAATGTTGACAATACATAATGCAGCTTTAAAGCGTCTCCGTCATCTGTTTTTGGACAATTAATGAAGCTATTTTAGCCGTCTCGACTTAACTACTCAAGAGGCTGTTATTTAACAAAGGGTAATTCTGCAGTTCTGACAGAACATATTCCTCTTGATTAAGTAAACTAAATTTCGTTTTGTTCTTGTTTACCAAAAAAACAAAAACTTCCGTTGATGGCAGAATAATGTTCCGTTAGAACGAATTATATGTGGCCACAACTCGATTAGCCGTGGGAACGCATTACTAAGGCCCACTTCGAATCGAACTATATAATAGAGTACCTACCATAGTAGTATTTTTGGGCATGCGCACTCGCATTACCATTCGAACACTAAAAGTTGCTACAATAGTAGATTGTGGTGGAAACGGAAATAAATACTGTGCATTTCATTGCCTTTTCCGTGCATGTGGTCTATAAAAACGATAATTTATAGATTAAATGATAGTTTTTGCCCTAAAGAAACAACTCAGTAATGCAAATACTTTTTATACACCCACAAATCGCAAGAGTCTTCAAAGGCCGCCATCTTGCCAGTAAAGTAACAGCGGTCAAGACCTCGGTTAATCTATGTTAAGTTCATGACGTCATTTTAGTAGCTACCATCGCACTTTGATTGGGACTTTAGTAAATATAGTAGCTACTATAGTTCGAATCGAAGTGGGCCTTTTCGTGGCCACGAGTTCATTTGAGGCTATTTAGTTTATCCCACGAATAATTATCTATTGACCAATAATCAAACATATGATTGACATTTCCCGTCTAGTTTCCGTAAGATGATTTGTCGTTTCGTAATTTTTTAGAAACAAAATCACAAAACACAACTCTGTACAAAATATACACCTTGACTGTTCAAGCACAGAATGACATTCTTTCTTCGCATTCTTATTTCAATAACCATATAGCTCTGCTTCAAGCAGAAACTGTTCTCTAAAATATTGTATTTATCAATGGTAAACTCACTTGGTCAATTTTGCAAGGTACATGTCGTCTATTTACCTTCAGTGCAATAACCTGCAAGACAAGCACCGATGGATTTCAGAGTGTTGTTAATAGATAATTCTGCTTTAAAGCATCGCCGTCATCTGTATTTGGACAATTAATGAAGCCATTTAAGTTGTCTGGACTTAAGTACTCCAGAGGCTGTTATTTAACAACGGGTAATTCTGCAGTTCTGACAGAACTATTTTGTTCTTGTTTACAAAGAACTACATCCATTAGTGACAGATGGATGTTTTGAATGTAATGTTAAGATGCGTATAATTATTTACCGTCCCGTATTTATTCGGTTATTAAACTGTGTTATTTTTTCATCTCTATAATGACCCCAAACACATGTATCTAAATGAGTCTTATGAAATTCAGCTTTGAGTTGGGTTTCCCTTCTAAAACAATCCCAAAATCTAGATCCGTCTTATAAGACGGATCTAGATTTTTGTATTGTTTTGGAAAGGAAAACCCCCGTCTTATAACCCAAGAAATACGGTGATTACTCCACCTTTACAAAATTCGGGTATTTCGACATGCCTCATACACGTACATATACATGTACATCTTATCAAGACAGAGGGATATCAGAAGCAGTTGCATTCAGTGCCCATGCATTCCGCGTAAAGTTATTGCTGATAAACGCGCAATTCCATTCACATTTGGGAATTAAAAAACGGCAAGCTTCTGCAAACGGTTAGCTTTTAATATAAAATGGTATTGTTTTACAATTTGGCTAAAGAGCTTGATTTTTTAAAATGTCTATTTGAGAATGGAGCTGCCCGTATATCAGGCAACATACAGATCACTGTCAAAGATTTGTATGGTGCAAATGGTTATTCGACTGTCGATGAAACCAGAGAAGACTCGCATAGAATGAGGTTTGTCACATTTTAAAAAAATCACATTTTACATGTATCTTTGTGGGAAACACCAGTAGCTCAGTGGGTTGCGCGCTAGCCTGCTAAGCTAACGGTCCGAGTTCGAATCCGGCAAGAGACGGAAATCTTTTCGACAACAAACGGGATACCATTGCTCAAAGCCTAACATTACAATGTATCACCCTGTATGAGTAAAATACTTTTAAAAATACGTAAAATCGCGTCATCTAGCAATCCACCCATCTCTTTGCGGGGACAAGCTTGTGTTTTTGGATGATTTTGCGTTTTCAATCTTTTAATTGTTGGCCACAAGCATATTTCAATTCACTTGTTGAGCAGAAACTTCAGCTGACAAACTCACAAGAGACTAAATTGCCAATACAGATTACCAACTGGATCTTAAATATTAAAAAAATCCGTATGACATCAATTTTGCCCAAGGCTCAACAGTTCTCTTATCACTTAGAAATCAAGAGAAGACATTTTTTTCTTGTAAGATTTCTCAGTGTTCTAAGTCTAAAGATGTATGTTTTACATTATTTTAACAAAGAGAAACAGCTTGCTTCCTGGACGCCGTGTTTTAGAGTTTAATCCCATATCAGCTCCCTATCCCCCCCCCCCCCCGCTACCCCCTTCATCACCACCACCACCAATGAATGAGACGGGCGGCAAAAATGAAAATGACACAGTTGCTCCCCTTCAGTGTACCAGAATCCGTAATTTGAGCCGCGACACGACAAAACCAACAATGTGGCATGTGCGCCAAGCGCGACTCAGAACAGCCTAAACATCCATCCAGTCTGATCAGAGTCTTCGCGGTGGGCTTAAAGAGTAGCTAAGGGTCTAAGCTATCTCCATGCGGACAGCAAAGACTCTGATCAGACTGGGCGGATGCCCAGGCTGATATGAGTCTTGCTGGGCGCACATGCCACTTTGTTGGTTTTGTCGTGTCGCGGCTCATTTAGAGAACTGAGAAAGATATACTATAAAGTTCGGAAAATATTCGTGACAGTTAACTTAGCGATAGTAAAACCATCGCAAAATATTTACAGTCCTCTTCAGTCCAAAGAATCATTATGAAAATTGGACTGAGGGCTAAAGGCTGAATTCCTAGGCTTTGCGACGCAATTACGTAGTTCCTTTAAGCTGAATGGATACACCTCCAAGCTTTTCGCCATTTTTGCAAAGGAAACATCTTTCGTGACTTCCTGTTTGATTTACAGGAAACGTCGGAAATAAAGATTAAAAGAATGTATCTGATGCCAACGTCGAAAGACCAGGCCCCGAGGTTATAAAACTTTAGTACATTCTCAAACTCAAAAAAAAGCACACTGATTGGCTGCTTCCGAGCATATGCTCGGAAGCAGCCAATCAGTGTGCTTTATTTTGAGTTAGAATTTATTCTCAAGTTTTACATGTATAACCTCGAACCCAGAAATCATCAAGAAATTTTTGATCGAAAATTAAATGAATTCTGATTTTTTGACAAAAAAAGCGAAAATAGCAAAGTCTGTTTAAGTGAGTCCGATCAAGTCCAGTACTGAAAAGTGCAATACTGGCCACGTCCTCTTGTACCGGCTTAAGCAAACCTCCGTTTCTAAAACGACTCTAAACGAATCCAGTGATCCCTAACGACCAGAAAATGTATCATCTTTACAAATGGCCTAATTTTTTACTATTATTTCTAAACGGGAATAAAAGTATGCCTTTACTAGATGTGTTGTAAGGTACATTATAATTTCGTCAACTTGTAGTACTTGCCAACTGAAAAAAAAAACAAAGACCATGACCATACAAATGCGGCTCATAACTTGGCACAGCCAATTTCTTACCAGACATTTGAGCCACAACACGACAAAACCAACAATGTGGTTGTGCGCCCAGCGCAGACTCAGATCAGCCTGGGCATCCGCCAAGTTTGATCAGACTCTTCGTTCAGTGCTCAAAGGGTAGCTAAGGGTCTAAGCTAGCTCAATGCGGACAGCGAAGACTCTGATCAGACTGGGCGGATGCCCAGGCTGATCTGAGTCTCCGTTGGGCGCACAACCACATTGTTGGTTTTCTTGTGTCGCTGTTCATTTGTTCTTGTTTACTAGCGATGATTCTCAGAGATAAGCACTCAGTTCCTGGAACAATTATATGACCATTATTTACCTTAATATTCAGATAAAAGCCGTAACAGACAGCAAATGAAATAAATTCAACAATGCTTTTAGCGACAAAATGATTTTGTTCGTAACTAACGGGATTTATAGACATTCTGCTTGTAATAATGATAAATAATCTCCAGAGATGACGATGTAAAACAAAGAAGCACGAATTTTTATTTGTTTATTCTCAACATTAGAACTGATAAACGGAACAAGTACATTTGTTCAAACGAGTTAATTGTTATTTTCAGAAATCCTTTTACGAAATCATGTAATCGTTTGCCGTTAGATTACTTACTTATGACAGACATATGCATAAATCATCTGAAAAGAATTCTAGGGATAAAAGCACACGTGTTCCTACTGTGATGGATAAGCGTTATTGTAGGTGATAAGAAATAATAATTACTGCTACAGAAAAGTAGAAATTTCAATTTTGCCATTGCTTCTTGTATAACTGAAACTACAATGTTCTCGTATAGCTCCTATATATTCGACAGACATATGCATAAATCATCTGAAAAGAATTCTAAGGATTAAAGCACACGTTCTCCTACTGTGATGGCTAAACCACGTTCTCCTACTGTGACGGCTAAACGTTATATTAGGTGATACGAAAATAATAATTACTGCAATAGTAAAGTGGAAATTTCAATTTTGCCATTGATTCTTGTATAACTGAAACTACCATGTTCTCATATAGCTCCTATTTATTCGACAGTGTCTGTATGACCAATATCAGTCACTGTGCCTTTGCATGAAATATTCAAACATGAATGCTACTTTTTATTAAGACAGATTCAGTCTTGAGTAAATGCAGTGACAGGTTATTGTCATTTGCATCACTCAGTATTTATCGGCACACAGGGGGGGGGGGGGGGGGGGAGGGGGGGGGCTTATTCTGCATAGCTCAAATACTAAAATTCATTGTTAAATGCTAGGTAATTGGTGATGCCCAATATGCCGTTAAACTATATAAGAGTTTGGAATACACCAACATCGCATACCTAACAAACGACCACATGACGGAACTTGTAAATATTTAGTACAACAAGAGGGCCAAGTGGCCCTAAATCGCTCACCTGAGCAGAAAGGTTAAAGGTCAAACTAGGGTCATAATTTGAACAAACCTGATAGTTTGCAACCATTTCCAAATGGTTCTGAAGAAGAAGATTTTTGAATGTTTTTCTATGTATTGTTATGGTTCAAACCCTGAAGCCCCCTGGGGCAGGGCCATTTTGGACCCTGGGGCCATCATTTGAATAATCTAAAAGCTAAATTTCAAGCCTCTGAGCCAAGTGGTTCTGAAGCAGAAGATTTCTGAATATTTTTCTATGTATTTCTATGGTTCAAACCCAGGACCCCCTGGGCGGGGCCATTTTTGACCCTGGCACCATCATTTGAACAAACTTGGTAAGGGGCCACTAGGCAATGCATCATACAAAATTTCAGGCATCTGCACTATGGGGTTCCGGAGAAGAAGGTTTAAAAGTACATTTTAATTTCGAACCCAAGACTGCCTGCTCCAGGGCCATTTTGGATCCCAGGGCCACCATTTACAAAAACTTTGTAGGAATCCACCAGGCAATGCATCATACCAAATTAAAAGCATCTGAGCCAAGTGGTTCTGACGCAAAAAATTTTTTAATAGTTTCCTATGTATTTCAATGGCTCAAACTCAGGACTCCTTGCCGCAGGGCCATTTTGGACCATGAGGCCATCATTTGAACAAATTTGATAAAGGACAACAAGGCAATGCATCAGACCAATCTTCAAGCATCTGAGCCAAGTGGTTCTGAAGAAGAAGATTTTTGAATATTTTTCTATGTAGTTCTATAGTTCAAACCCAGGACCCCCTGGGGCGGGGCCATTTTAGACCCTGGGGTCATCATTTTTTTAACAAACTTGGTAAAAGACTACTAGGCAAAGCTACATACCAAATTTCAAGCATCTGAGCCAAGTGGTTCTGAAAAAGAAGATTTTTTCAATATTTTTTCTATATATTTCTATGGTTCAAACCTAGGACTCCCAGTCGCAGGGCCATTTTGGACCCTGGGGCCACCATTTAAACAAACTTGGTAGGGGACTACTAGGCAATGCTACATGCCAAATTTCAAGCATACGAACCTTGCGGTTCTGAAGTAGAAGATTTTTTAAATAATATTCTATGTATTTCTATGGTTCAAACCTGGGACTCCCTGCCCCGGGGCCATTTTGGACCCTGGGGCGCCCATTTGAACAAACTTCGTAGAGGACCACTAGTCAATGTTACATACCAAATTTCAAGCATCTGAGGCAAGCAGTTCTGGTGAAGAAGATATCTAAGTATTTTTTTAGTTTCGAACCCAAGACCCCCTGCCCCAGGGCCATTTTGGACCCTGGGGCCACCATTTGAACAAACGTGGTAGAGGACTACTAGGCAATACTATAAACCAAATTTCAAGCATCTGAGCTAAGCAAATCTGGCGAAGAAGATTCTTAAGTATTTTTAGTTTCGAACCCAAGACCCTCTGCCCCAGGGCCATTTTGAACCCTGGGGCCACCATTTGAACAAACTTGATAGAGGACCACTAGGCAATTCTACAGACCAAATTTCAAGCATCTTAACCAAGCAGTTCTGGAGAAGAAGATTTTTAAGTAATTTTTAGTTTCGAACCCAAGACCCCCTGCCCCAGGGCCATTTTGGACCCTGGGGCCACCATTTGAACAAACTTGGTAGAGGACCACTAGGCAATGCTACATACCAAATTTCAAGCATCTGAGCCAAGCAGTTCTGGAGAAGAAGATTTTTAAGTATTTTTTAGTTTCGAACTCAAGCCCCCCTGCCCCAGGGACATTTTGGACCCTGGGGCCACCATTTGAACAAACTTGGTAGAGGACCACTAGACAATGCTTCATACCAAATATCAAAGCCCTAGGCCTAGCGGTTTCAGTTTGCTGCAATTTCGTAACTGCTGAACAGATTTCAATGACATAAAAATCAGAGGTTATTCATTGTTCATGCTTTGTGCTCTCTTTGTATCGGTTACATTTCTTTCTTTTAAACGTCATTTTGCAAAGATTCAAACTTTTTGCACAAAAACCGGAAGTGAAGGTAACGGACATTTGAATAATTATTCAAATTTGCTTGGAACTGGTACATTAAGACATACTCTCGTGACCTGGGTAGGTATACAATCAATTGGTCGGCTTTTAAGTCGGGCATCTCCAAATTTTGATCTGTACCCTAATTTTTTTTTTTTTTTTTAAATCCAATTTTCGAACATCGATACTGGGTATGTATACAATTGGTTGGTCGGCTTTTAAGTCGGGCATCTCCAAATTTTGAACTGTACCCTATTTTTTATTTTAAAAATGCATTTTTCGAACGGATAAAACTCTTTTTCAAGGATCTTTACCATTTTTTTTTTGTTTTTACAGTGTGTGGTATTCATTCAGATGCATAAACATTAAAATTCGACAAAATGTGAATTCGTTAAAATTTTATGCGAAAAAGTAACCAAATTTCCATTTTCTCGAAATTTCTATGCATGGTTGCATACTCTCTGTAAGCGTTTGCAGATTTTATGGAACACCAGATATTAATGGGTCAGTAAAGTTCACTGTTCAAGTATAAAACAGATCCTTCTTTCTTCTTTGCATTTGGGGCAGGTGGTCGGGCAATGGTGCTTGTTATAACTTCAAGTGTCCTACTTGTTTGCATAAAAGTAGGGCAAGGGCCTACTGTGCTTGCAGTAGGTGCGGGCAGGGGTTGTTTGGAATATTTTTCTCTCCTCTATCATTTCTCTTTTCTTTGGGAGACGGTCCGATATAGATTGAAGTACAGTCTCAAAGGGCCGTTAAACCGAAAACAACCAACCAACAAAATTCTTTCTTATACATATTTTAATAACCACACAATTCTGCTATAAACACAAGGCTCAGCTGTAAACAGAGTATTTATGAATGATAAACTCACTTCGTCGGTTTTTGCAAGGACACACCATCTATTTACCCTCCAGTGCAATATCTTGCAAGACAAAAGCGATGAATTTCAGAATGTTGACAATAGATAATGCAGCTTTAAAGCGTCTCCGTCATCTGTTTTTGGACAATTAATGAAGCTATTTTAGACGTCTCGACTTAAGTACTCGAGAGGTTGTTATTTAACAAAGGATAATTCTGCGGTTCTGACAGAACATATTCCTCTTGATTAAGTAAACTAAATTTTGTTTTGTTTTGTTTACCAAAAAAGAATCCGTTGATGACAGAATAATGTTCCGTTAGAACGAATTCTATGTGGCCACGACTCGTTTAGTCGTGGGAACACATTACTTATTCGTGGCCACGAGTTCATTTGAGGCTATTTAGTTTATCCCACGAATAATAATTTCTAGACCAATGACCAAAGCATATGCTTGACATGTCCCGTCTGGTTTCCGTAAGATGATTTGTCATTGCGTAATTTTTTAGAAACAAAATCACAAAGCACAAGCTCTGTACAAGATATACACCTTGACTATTCAAACACAGAATGACCATTCGTTCTTCGCATTCTTATTTCAGTAACCATATAGTTCTGCTTCAAGCAGAAACTGTTCTCTGAAATATTGTATTTATCAATGGTAAACTCACTTGGTCGATTTTGCAAGGGACATGTCGTCTATTTACCGTTCAGTGCAATAACCTGCAAGACAAGCACCGATGGATTTCAGAGTGTTGTCAATAGATAATTCTGCTTTAAAGCATCTCCGTCATCTGTATTTGGACAATTAATGAAGCCATTTAAGTTGTCTGGACTTAAGTACTCCAGAGGCTGTTATTTAACAACGGGTAATTCTGCAGTTCTGACAGAACTATTTTGTTCTTGTTTACAAAGAACTACATCCATTAGTGACAGATGGATGTTTTAATGTAATGTTAAGATGCGTATGATTATTTTCCGTCCCGTATTTATTCGGTTATTAAACTGTGTTATTTTTTCATCTCTATAAGATAAGATAAGATATTTATTAGCCAATTATGGACCATTTTCATTGTATAGAATTAACTATAAATTGCATGAACAAACATATTACAATAACAAATATTTTGTTAATTTTGGATAAAACATGTTAACACACAATAACGAATAATAGACTTAACCAATACACGTTACCACTCACACATTATAATCACAGGACATCTGCACAATAACGCTCAGTCCAATATGCCATCGAAACATATGTCGATGCTTATTTTAAAATGTAACACAGCTGTCTATGATAAGCAGATTATCAAAGTCGAGTACCCCTTTCATGAAATCCATTAGACCAGTTCAAAACTGCAACATATACTTTGCTCGGCAAGGTTTGTTGAACTCGTCCAATATGAAATCACAAAATGTTGAGCCAATAAAAGGTTCCCATCATAGACAGATGGTATGCGACAAATGAGAATATATATTTGCCCGATAAACCAAACATTCCATAACACAGTAACTATCGCACATTGCGCAAGCTAAAACATTTATAGACAAAATATAATGACCCCAAACACATGTATCTAAATAAGTCTTATGAAACTCAGCTTTGAGATGGGTTTCCCTTCTAAAACAATCCCAAAAATCTAGATCCGTCTTATAAGACGGATCTAGATTTTTGTATTGTTTTTGAAAGGACAACCCCCGTCTTATAACCGAAGAAATACGGTGATTACTCCACCTTTACAAAATTCGAGTATTGCGACATCCCTCATACCTCAGTACATCATAGCAAGACAGAGGGATGTCAGAAGCAGTTGCAGTCAGTGCCCATGCCATACGCGTAAAGTTACTACTGATAAACGCACAATTCCCTTCCCATTTGGGAAGTAAAAGCTTCAAGCTTCCGCAAACGGTTAGCTTTTAATATAAAATGGTATTGTTTTACAATTGCATTGTTCAATTTTGGCTAAAAAGCTTCATTTTTTAAAATGTCTATTTGAGAATGGAGCTGCCCGTATATCAGGCAACATACTGATCACTTTCAAAGATTTGTATGGTGCAAATGGTTAATCGACTGTCGATGCAACCAAAGAAGACTCGCATAGAATGAGTGTTGTCACACTTTAAAAACAAATCACATTTTACATGTATCTTTGTGGGAAACACCAGTAGCTCAGTTCGGTTGCGCGCTAGCCTGCTAAGCTAACGGTCCGAGTTCGATTCCGGCAAGAGACGGAAATCTTTTCGACTACAAACGGGATACCATTGCTCAAAGCATTACATTATCACCCTCTATGAGTGAAATACTTTTAAAATGACGTAAAATCGCGTCATCCAGCATTCAACCCATCTATTTGCGGGGACAAGCTTGTGTTTTGGATGATTTTGCGTTTTCAATCTTAATTATTAGCCACAAGCATATTTCAATTCACTTACATTATAGAGCTTGTTGAGCAGAAACTTCAGCTGATAAACTCACAAGAGACTAAATTGCCAATACAGATTACCAACTGGATCTTAAATATTTAAAAAATCCGTATGACATCAATTTTGCCCAAGGCTCAACAGTTCTCTTATCACTTAGAACTCAACAGAAGACATTTTTCTTGTAAGATTTATCAGTGTTCTTAAGTCTTAAGATGTTTGTTTTACTTTATTTTAACAAAGAGAAACAGTTTGCTTCCAGGACGGCGTCTTTAAAGCCTCATTCACATGCGCAGATTTTCTCATGTAAGTATTTTTTGCATATATGCAAATTTTACTCACGTAAGTAAATTCGTCATGTGAGCGCAAATACATACGTGAGCAAATTTGCTTACATGAGTAGGTTATTCAAACCCAGAGCATTATCCAGGTAATTTTACTCACGTGAGCAAATTTACTTATTTGCAAATATACTTACGTAAGTAAATCTGCGCATGTGAATGGGGCATTAGAGTTTAATCTCATATCAGCTCCCTTCCCCCTCCCCCCCCCACCCCACCCCCGCTACCCCCTTCATCACCACCATCACCAATGAATGAGACGGGCGGCAAAAATGAAAAAGGCACAGTTGCTCCCCTTCAATGTGTAACCATAAACCGTAATTTAGAGAACTGGGACCATATTTATAAAACCACTTAAGTCCTTGCTATGCTGTTGCAAGGGCTAAATTTCTATGTTGGAGATTCCCTACAACTATGAAATTTGCCCTGGAGGAACAGTCTGAAAAATACTGTTCCGCCAAAGCAAATTTCATAGTTGTAGGGAATCTCCTTCAAAGAAATTCAGCCTTAGCAACAGCATAGCAACCACTTAAGTCGTTTTATAAAGACGGCCCCAGTACTATGAAATTCGTGACAGTTAACTTAGCGATAGTAAAACCATCGCGAAATATTTATAGTCCTCTTCAAGCCAGATAATCATGATGAAAATTGGACTGAGGGCTAAAGGCTGAATTCCTAAACCTTTGCGACGCAATTACATAGTTTAGTTTAAGCTGAATGGGTACACCTCCAAGGTTTTCGCCGCTTTTGCAACGTTTGATTTACAGGAAACATCGGAAATAAAGAATGTATCTGATGCCAACGTCGAAAGATCAGGCCCGGAGGTTATAA
Source organism: Ctena decussata (assembly GCA_963989385.1). Lineage (NCBI taxonomy): Eukaryota > Metazoa > Mollusca > Bivalvia > Lucinida > Lucinidae > Ctena > Ctena decussata. The sequence continues at coordinate 74,205,779 of OZ022498.1, read as the reverse complement.
AACTGTAGTACATTCTCAAACTCAAAATAAAGCGCACTGATTGACTGCTTCCTTGTTTATTTTCAAGTTTTACATGTATAACCTCGAACCCAGAAATCATCAAGAAACTTTTGATCGAAAATTAAATGAATTCTGAAAGTCTAGATTTTTTGACAAAAGAAGCAAAAATACCACTGTCTGTTTAAGTGAGTCCGATCAAGTCCAGTACTGAAAAGTGCAATACTGGCCACGCCCTCTTGTACCGGCTTCAGCAAACCTCCGTTTTTAAAACGACTCTAAACGAATCCAGTGATCCCTCACGACCAGAAAATGTATCATCTTTACAAATGGCCTAATTTTTTACTATTATTTCTAAACGGGAATAAAAGTATGCCTTTACTAGATGTGTTGTAAGGTACATTATAATTTCGTCAACTTGTAGTACTTGCCAACTGAAAAAAAACACAGACCATGACCATACAAATGCGGCTCATAACTTGGCACAGCCAATTTCTTACCAGACATTTGAGCCACAACACGACAAAACCAACAAGCTGGTTGTGCGCCCAGCGCAGACTCAGATCAGCCTGGGCATCCGCCAAGTTTGATCAGACTCTTCGTTCAGTGCTCAAAGGGTAGCTAAGGGTCTAAGCTAGCTCAATGCGGACAGCGAAGACTCTGATCAGACTGGGCGGATGCCCAGGCTGATCTGAGTCTCCGTTGGGCGCACAACCACATTGTTGGTTTTCTTGTGTCGCTGTTCATTTGTTCTTGTTTACTAGCGATGATTCTCAGAGATAAGCACTCAGTTCCTGGAACAATTATATGACCATTATTTACCTTAATATTCAGATAAAAGCCGTAACAGACAGCAAATGAAATAAATTCAACAATGCTTTTAGCGACAAAATGATTTTGTTCGTAACTAACGGGATTTATAGACATTCTGCTTGTAATAATGATAAATAATCTCCAGAGATGACGATGTAAAACAAAGAAGCACGAATTTTTATTTGTTTATTCTCAACATTAGAACTGATAAACGGAACAAGTACATTTGTTCAAACGAGTTAATTGTTATTTTCAGAAATCCTTTTACGAAATCATGTAATCGTTTGCCGTTAGATTACTTACTTATGACAGACATATGCATAAATCATCTGAAAAGAATTCTAAGGATAAAAGCACACGTGTTCCTACTGTGATGGATAAGCGTTATTGTAGGTGATAAGAAATAATAATTACTGCTACAGAAAAGTGGAAATTTCAATTTTGCCATTGCTTCTTGTATAACTGAAACTACAATGTTCTCGTATAGCTCCTATATATTCGACAGACATATGCATAAATCATCTGAAAAGAATTCTAAGGATTAAAGCACACGTTCTCCTACTGTGATGGCTAAACCACGTTCTCCTACTGTGATGGCTAAACGTTATATTAGGTGATACGAAAATAATAATTACTGCAATAGTAAAGTGGAAATTTCAATTTTGCCATTGATTCTTGTATAACTGAAACTACCATGTTCTCATATAGCTCCTATTTATTCGACAGTGTCTGTATGACCAATATCAGTCACTGTGCCTTTGCATGAAATATTCAAACATGAATGCTACTTTTTATTAAGACAGATTCAGTCTTGAGTAAATGCAGTGACAGGTTATTGTCATTTGCATCACTCAGTATTTATCGGCACACAGGGGGGGGGGGGGGGGCTTATTCTGCATAGCTCAAATACTAAGTATTTATTGGCACACAGGGGGGGGGGGGGCTTATTCTGCATAGCTCAAATACTAAAATTCATTGTTCAATGCTAGGTAATTGGTGATGCCCAATATGCCGTTAAACTATATAAGAGTTTGGGATACACCAACATCGCATACCTAACAAATGACCACATGACGGAACTTGTAAATATTTAGTACAACAAGAGGGCCAAGTGGCCCTAAATCGCTCACCTGAGCAGAAAGGTTAAAGGTCAAACTAGGGTCATAATTTGAACAAACCTGATAGTTTGCAACCATTTCCAAATGGTTCTGAAGAAGAAGATTTTTGAATGTTTTTCTATGTATTGTTATGGTTCAAACCCTGAAGCCCCTGGGGCAGGGCCATTTTGGACCCTGGGGCCATCATTTGAATAATCTAAAAGCTAAATTTCAAGCCTCTGAGCCAAGTGGTTCTGAAGCAGAAGATTTCTGAATATTTTTCTATGTATTTCTATGGTTCAAACCCAGGAGACCCTGGGCGGGGCCATTTTTGACCCTGGCACCATCATTTGAACAAACTTGGTAAGGGGCCACTAGGCAATGCATCATACAAAATTTCAGGCATCTGCACTATGGGGTTCCGGAGAAGAAGGTTTAAAAGTACATTTTAATTTCGAACCCAAGACTGCCTGCTCCAGGGCCATTTTGGATCCCAGGGCCACCATTTACAAAAACTTTGTAGGAGTCCACCAGGCAATGCATCATACCAAATTACAAGCATCTGAGCCAAGTGGTTCTGACAAAGAAGATTTTTTAATAGTTTCCTATGTATTTCAATGGCTCAAACTCAGGACTCCTTGCCGCAGGGCTATTTTGGACCATGAGGCCATCATTTGAACAAATTTGATAAAGGACAACAAGGCAATGCATCATACCAATCTTCAAGCATCTGAGCCAAGTGGTTCTGAAGAAGAAGATTTTTAAATATTTTTCTATGTAGTTCTATAGTTCAAACCCAGGACCCCCTGGGGCGGGGCCATTTTAGACCCTGGGGTCATCATTTTTTGAACAAACTTGGTAAAAGACTACTAGGCAAAGCTACATACCAAATTTCAAGCATCTGAGCCAAGTGGTTCTGAAAAAGAAGATTTTTTCAATATTTTTCTATATATTTCTATGGTTCAAACCTAGGACTCCCAGTCGCAGGGCCATTTTGGACCCTGGGGCCACCATTTAAACAAACTTGGTAGGGGACTACTAGGCAATGCTACATGCCAAATTTCAAGCATACGAACCTTGCGGTTCTGAAGTAGAAGATTTTTCAAATAATATTCTATGTATTTCTATGGTTCAAACCTGGGACTCCCTGCCCCGGGGCCATTTTGGACCCTGGGGCGCCCATTTGAACAAACTTCGTAGAGGACCACTAGTCAATGTTACATACCAAATTTCAATCATCTGAGGCAAGCAGTTCTGGTGTAGAAGACATCTAAGTATTTTTTTAGTTTCGAACCCAAGACCCCCTGCCCCAGGGCCATTTTGGACCCTGGGGCCACCATTTGAACAAACGTGGTAGAGGACTACTAGGCAATACTACAAACCAAATTTCAAGCATCTGAGCTAAGAAAAACTGGCGAAGAAGATTCTTAAGTATTTTTTAGTTTCGAACCCAAGACCCCCTGCCCCAGGGCCATTTTTAACCCTGGGGCCACCATTTGAACAAACTTGATAGAGGACCACTAGGCAATTCAACAGACCAAATTTCAAGCATCTGAGCCAAGCAGTTCTGGAGAAGAAGATTTTTAAGTAATTTTTAGTTTCGAACCCAAGACCCCCTGCCCCAGGGCCATTTTGGACCCTGGGGCCACCATTTGAACAAACTTGGTAGAGGACCACTAGGCAATGCTACATACCAAATTTCAAGCATCTGAGCCAAGCAGTTCTGGAGAAGAAGATTTTTAAGTATTTTTTAGTTTCGAACCCAAGACCCCCTGCCCCAGGGACATTTTGGACCCTGGGGCCACCATTTGAACAAACTTGGTAGAGGACCACTAGACAATGCTTCATACCAAATATCAAAGCCCTAGGCCTAGCGGTTTCAGAGAAGATGTCATTTAAAGCAAATTGTTGACGACGGACGACGCACGACGGACGACGGACGACGCACAACGGACGACGGACGACGCACAACGGACGACGGACACTGGGTGATCACAATAGCTCACCCTGAGCCTATGGCTCAGGTGAGCTAACAAAAAGGACGCAAAAGGGAATTTGTTTGCAACGGAATGACTCATCAATATTTATGAACAAAGAAGAAACGGTCAACTTTCCATATGTCAATGCCGGAGGTCCTCTCAAATTACTAATACATGTATTTCAGATAAATTTTCTGGTCCTAGAAAATTTAAGTTAAGATACCAGTAGTTTTAGATAAAAAACTGAAATGTAAAGCAAAATAGGAAATGTCCAAACTAAGAGAGAGTCGGGTAACTTCGGACATGGGGGTAAATTCGGCCAAACCATTGCAAACAGCGAAAATCAAGATCAGGAGTTTCACTGTTTAGCCAGTTATTTTTATTTTAGTTCCAAACAACTGACATATAAAGGAAACAATGTCAGTGTCCGAATTTTCCCGCTGTCCGAAGTTACCCGACTCTCCCCTATTCCCTTGATATAAGATGGTTCTTTGAGATGTCAGTACTTGAAATAACGAGAGTCAACTGTACTTTGAAAAAAATAAACATTTTATAGGACCGTTAAAGCTCATTGTATCGACTGTCGTCAACTTCACGGCCTTGATTTGGAAACAGGTGCGTTAACTAAAAGCGGAGGAAAGAAACTGTTGTCATAATGACTCTTTGTTTTATTTTTTACTTTTTTTTAAATCCATATTTGATCGTGTAATATAACGGTACAAACAGAATTCATTTCTAAATAATGTAAAACGACCTCTTCATTACAGTACAAAGAACAATTACAGATCGCTGAAAGCTTCAACTTTCCATTAGTGTTTGACAAATCTTTCACTAGCCTCTTCAAAAGAAAATAAATCAAACTTTTATTAAGTCCTGAGAGCTGGATCCATGATATAGAGGATCTTACATGAGTGCCCATGTATTATTGAATTTATTAAACGAGTTGGGGAAAACGATAAGATGCGAGGCTCTGCCGAGCATCTTATCGTTTTCCCCAACGAGTTTAATAAATTCAATAATACATGAGCACGAATGCAAGATTCTATTTATCATATGACACTAAAATTGCATTTGATGAGCAAATTTTGCACTAAAACGTTACGATTTCGCCATTAGAAAACGCGACGTTTTATGGACGTCAACGCATAACGTTACGACGTAATTTGCATATTTAATCCACTAGTGGATTATCGTTTTTAATGCATGGCTTTATTACACTCTCAGATGCGACGTCATATGATAAATTGATATTTGCAGGGTACCGTTGTTTAAAGTATATGCCACTTAAAATCATTTTATTGTATGAATGGTAGACGCTCGAGTTCTCATAGTATTTCTGGCTAAAATAGCAGAACAGAACACAGCTTTTCTTTCTATTAGATTGCAAAACACTCGTAGATACTACACGGTGCACAATCAACATGCGAGATAAGACATATGAGCCGCGACACGACAAAACCAACAATGTGGTTGTGCGCCCAGCGCAGACTCAGATCAGCCTGGGCATCCGCCCAGTCTGATCAGAGTCTTCGCTTTCCGCATGAAGGTAGCTTAGACCCTTAGCTACCCTTTGAGCCCTTAACGAATAGTCTGATCAAACTAGGCAGTTAACCAGGCTGATCTGAGTCTGCGATGGGCGCACAACCACATTGTTGGTTTTCTCGTGTCGCGGCTCATATTTTTCTGTAAATCATCATACATGCTACACAGCGCACAGTCAACTTTATAGATAAGATAAATTTCACTGATACACATCATTAATACTAGACAGCGCACAATCAACAGTACAGATGAGATATATTTACTTATTATACATCATAGATACTACACAGCAAACACTTAACATTACAGATAAAATATATTTATCTATAAACATCATAGATTCTTCACAGAGCACAATCAATATTACAGATGAGATATATCTACTTATAATACACCATAGATACTACACAGCACACACTTAACATTACAGATAAAATACATTTATCTTATTATACATCATCAATACTACACACTGCACAATCGACATAAGAGATAAGGTATATTTTCTCCAATAATACATCATAGATGCCTCACGATGCACAATCAACGTAAGAAATTATGCTTATCTCATAATACATCATCTATACTCCACAGTGGACAATTAACACTGGAGACAAGATATATTTCTCTCATAGTACATCATCGATACTACACAGTGCATTATCAGCATTAGAGATAAGATATATTTCTCTCATAGTGCATCATCGATACTACACAGAGCACAAACAACAATAGAGATAAGATATATTTCACTAATAATACATCATAGACACCTCACGGTGCACAGCATAAGAAATATGGTATATTCCTCTAATAATGCATCATCGATACTTAGTCTACACAGTGCATTATCAGCATTAGAGATAAGATATATCTCTCTAATAATACATCATCGATACCTCACAGTGCACAATCAACATAAGAAATATGATATGCTTCTCTCATAATATATCATCTATACTACACAGTGTACAATCGACATTAGAGATAATATGCATTTCTCTTACAATGCATCATCGACACTACACAGTGCAAATTCAAAATTAGAGATGAGATAGATTTCACTAATAATACACCATTGATACCTCACGATGCGCAATCAACATAAGAACTATTATATGCTTTTATATGCTTCTCTCATAATATATCATAGATACCTTATGGTGTATAATCAAAATAAGAGATGGTATCTACTTCTCTAATAATACATCACTGATACCTCACGATGCACAATCAACATAAGAAATATGATATGCTTCTCTCATAATGCATCATAGATACCTCAAGGTGCACAATCAAGATAAGAAATATGATATACCTCTCAAATAACAAATCATATCTGCTTCAATATACACATGTTGCTTAAGTAATGAACTAAATTTTTAAGTACTTCAGAAATAAATATTAAACGTGTCTAACACAAAACTTTCCTAAATATCATTTTCTTCTTTATTTGAAAATCATACTTAAACAAATAACGCATTCATAACCGAGATTGCCATGTTTACGTAATGTACAAACTCTTCTGGTCCTCTCAGTATTCTTCCATCTACCTGTTTTTTTTAAATGATTAACCTGTCGTAAGCGGTTCTTAGTATAAACTTTTAGCTGAAGTTCTGCTATATACTTATATGATAAACTCTATACTCTATATTGAAAATTGTAGTACTTAATCAGTTTGGGCTTATGTTTAAATCAGAGTATCATTTATGAAAGAAATGACTTTGTAACAGCTAAACTATAAAAAGGATATTTACTTTTTAAGTTGAATACCAAATATATTTCATCGAATGAGATGAAAATATCAGCAATTTCACGAGTGCATAGCACGAGGGAAATTGTTGATATTTTCAGCACTTGAGATTAAATATTTTTGGTATTTACCGAAAAAATATATATTTCTGGTAAGGTGACTAACGGAAAACAAACCGCTTCAAAATAATCTTTTTCTTAGTCATGTTCTGTTAAGTTCGCTTGGCTGAGCACGTTTGGTGATTATAATATTGGGTGTAATCTTTACACCTTGGAAATGGTTTATAATGTCATTCTAATGAATGAATAAAAAGAAATCGGCGATCTAAAAAAATATTTTTTCACTGTAGACAATATCACTTTTATTGTTCTAGATATGCATTGAATTCACTGCTAAGTATAAAATAGTTCAAGAGTTTAATGAGCATAAACAGTATATGTTTATCGCCCATACAACTTGGGCGGTTACATATATACATTGTACATACAACTGCATTTTAAACAATAGGAATAGAGAAGAGCATGAGAAAGCACTCAATACAATAACAAAAACAATATCCAAATTTTCGAAAAATTGCATATTTACATTAAACAGTGTCACGTCTCGCAGTTGCCATGTATACATATTTAGCAAGTTTTTTTAACACAGAAGTTTGGGATGATGTCATCAAATTTAAAAAATTTCGGTGAGTAGGCCAGTTATTATAATACCTGGGTAAAATGTTTATTCTTAGGCCTCTATAAAATGGACATACAAGTAAAAAATGGTACTCATTTTCAATATAGCCCATATTACATTTATACATATACGTTGGGCCCTGTCAATATTTCTAAATCGCCCTTCTTCGATTGCAAGATTATGAGCAGAGCAGCGAAATCTTGTCAGTGCGATCCTATGCTTATTATTCGTCATACAGGTTATATATTTTTCAAAAATAAATTCATTTTTCAGTAAATTATATGTTGCCAATTTTGTAGATGTTCGAATATCAGAATAGAATTTTGGTAGATACTGATCATGTAATCTTTATATAACACATTTTAACTGTAATTCAGTAATATCGTTATTTTGCCATAGATAACTGAAGCCTAACTCGAAAAGTAGGTTCTTAACTTGGTCAGCCCACATTAAAGCATTAGTATTATTTTCAATTTGGTATTTAAATTATTTATTAATAAGAGACCCTTCCGATTTCATGATTTTAAACCAGTATTTAAGTATTCTTTCTTTACGTAAAATATTTAATGGTACCCTTCCAAGCTCACCATATATAGCAGTATTTGTTGTTTGCGGTCTTACTCCGAGAATTCTTTCCATAAATTTCAAATGCACGCGCTCAATATCAGGCGCTACGTGAAAACCCCACACTTCCGATCCGTAAGTCAAGATTGGTAATATACTATGCAAAATATATTTAGCAAATTTTCATATTTTTGCATTTTTTCTCATTACTGAAGTGCATCATTGAGCGAAATTAAATTGCATAGAAGGGAACCGTAATTGGGGCTTAAGATACCATGGGATTACAGGTGCCATCTTTAAAAACGATATTGGGGAAAAGCAATAAGCGCGAAAGGGGTCATTAGCCGAAATTCGCACCCATTGAAAAGCAACATAAAAATTGCAAGCATGTAATTTTTCGTACGGCCTGTCACTTCATTTTCATGCTCAGTTTTCTTGTCAATGCTATTGATTATGTAAAAGATATGGTTAAGCTTAACAAGTGACGAATCTTAGCTAAGCCAATGACGTTAAAAAGTTATAATTCGGTCCAATGTGCAATGATTTACGGATGCTTTAGTTCAATGGAGAATCAAAATCCGAGAAAATACTATAGCCTAAAATTAAAGGTCACACCATGATTAACTTAAATGTGAAGTTTCTTCACTGAAGTGTAACGTAACTGTGAGAAAATGATGACGTTAGTCTAAGACTTCTGACTTATGCTCTGTAACCGGGAAGAACTTTCTTTCTGAATTATTTACGTTATTATACTGGTAGATACCAAACAATTATACACTCGAAAGGGATTTAAGAAATACCGATTAGAAACAATGTTTTAAGACAATAACGTAAAAACAAGGGAAAACGTCAAATTTTCGAACTTTGTTAACCTCATATTCATAGCATATTCAAGTGTTTTAAAGCGGTTTTCTTTATTTTAACAGCAAACCAGCTGCCTCATTATGATTTTGGCTTTTTACATGGTCAAAACTGTCTTTCAGATGCAATGGTCATAAAAACTGACGTCACGGTAGTTCAAACGCTACAATTGAGCAATCTTGAATATTTTACCTGCCAGGCCATCTCGAATGATCGGCTTATGTATGTTTATGCAGTAAAGTGACAGTAAAAGCCTAATATGGTGGATCTGACACGTACAAAAACTTGCTATATTTATTGTGCATAGTATACCATTGTATCAAATAATTTAAGTTTTTTTTCCGTTATGTCAAGAGATACCTTTTCAAAAAGAGAATTAAGGAGGCCGACTCTAATTTCGATTGCGCAACGTTCTGCGCATTGCCGTCATTCGGCGCTCTGACGACATTCTCTTCTTACAAAGTGAGCACGACAGGTCGGCCTGACATTTTCAACGCGATACTTTCTTTCGTTTCTTACCGTTTCTTACCGTCGACAATAGAACAGAATAATTTTTACAACTAATTTATGCCCACACACTGTACTTGCAACTGCGTTTTGCAATTACGTCACCGGTTATCATTTCCGGTACCTGTCATCAATGAAGTCAGAAGTGAAAGTAGAAAAAACAACAATGGAAAGAGAAGTTCCTGAAGAAAAAAAGTGTCGATCACAACAGGACAAGGACTGAAAAGTCATTCAAGGTGGACGCGGCCAAGGACAAGGTGTTTTATTCAGATCAGCATGATTTTTACCAGTCCCGTTATTTGCCAGCTGCTGGCAGCACCTTCTCAGCTTCTTACTCTTGTTTTGGTACATGTTCATTTGAAAATATCAAGAGCTCTTTCTTTTCCGGCAGACTGAAGACATTAGACTTTTGCTTATATGTTGTAGACTACTCCCCAAGTCCCACCAGAATTTTCTTTCCGATCTCCCCACCCCAGATAGGTAAAAAGTTTATGACCCCCCCCCCCCCCCCCCAACCCACGTCCCCCATCCAAGCTACCCTCCACACTCACTATATAACTTCTTTTATGTATGACTGAAACTGAGACGCTCTTTAAAAATGAAGACTTATGGAAAAATTCTGACATTCCCTCCCCCCACCCCAATATGCCTAATCAAATACATGACCCCCCCCCCCACCCCCCATTCCAAGGCTTATTTATTTTATTTACGACTCCCCCAGTACATCAACAAAATTCCTTTTGCTTATATGTTATAACACTCACACAGTCCCGCCAGATTTCCCCCCTCACCCAAGATAGGTGACAAAAAAGTTTATGACCCAGCCCCACCCCATCCAAGCTAACCCTTCACACACACACACACCATAACCTATTTTATGTCCGACTGAAACTGAGACATTTTTTTAAAAATGAAGACTGGAAGACTGATGGAAGAATTCTGACGCCCCCCCCCCCCCATATGCCTATAAAAATATATGACCCCACCCCCTGCTCCAAGGCTTATTTACTTCCGACTCCCCCAGTACATCAACAAAATCCCCCCCCCCCCGAATGTACCAGCCCCCCCCCCCCCCACCTGTTAATAAATGACTGGCCCCTTACATGAATTTTTTTTTCTGTGTGAACTCCCAGCTCAGCTTCTCTAGCCTAGCCAAGGGTACTAAGTTCACTTTGTTCCTAATAAACCACTGGCTGACAGCCTATTCATAAATCAAATTTCCAAATAGGCCATTTCATTGGATGCGAGCAACTTCCATTGCATCCAATCAAATTATCAGTAACAAAACATTTTCCGCATTGCAGGCGCTCTTGTCAATAGAAAATAAGTTTGCTTTGCCAGGCACATTGGTACATGTAACATGTTTGAACATGTTATATGCAGGTTGGTGCATTTAATATGTTTGAACATATTACATGCCACACTCTAACATGTTTAGACATGATTATGCATGTCCGAATGATGTTGAACACATTTTCAAGAACATGTTTCAACATGTTTAATTATTGTATTTATATGATTGTCAAGCACGACAGAACACAGTTAATATCTGATCATGTTTGACCATGGTGCCATTTAACGCACTTGTTTAAACATTTCCTAACATGCTCATAACACTGTCAAAACATGCTCAAACATGTCCAAATAACATGTTTAAACATGTTTTAAACATTTTTGAACATGTTTAAATCATGAAACTTTCGCTATAGCCTGTTTTTATTTCATGTTTTTGTAGATCATAAACAGTTCATCATCTCTAATAGTAAAACTATCATATCAGCACAGAAGTTACTTTAATGTTGGAGATGTTGACAGAAATAGTGTTTTGCATGTACATGTAATGCTAACTTTTGAAACGATCCTCGATTCCTTATATGAACGATGACTTCTATTTTTATTTCTTGTTTTCACAGACCATATGTAGATACACCGCATAACTTAGTGACACCATCAAATCTGGCACACAATTTATTTCAATGTTTGCGATCTTGATATAAATGTTTTTCATGTTATACTTACTTTTGAAATGACACCACTTTTGATATGACTGCTGATTATCTGTTTGTAATTTATATTTTTGCAAATCATATATAGATACATAGCCTATGATAGTGCCACTATCATATCTAGGAAAAATAAAAAAAATTAAAATGTTTGCAATCTCGAACAAAAAATGATGTTTTGCTTCTAATTCCTACTTTTGAACGACCCCCACTTTCTTATATGAACGGTAACCCCCTGTTTATATTTCATTTTTTGCAGATCTTATGTAGATACATGACATATCTCAGTGACACCAAATTTCTGGCACAGAAGTTATTTCGGTTTTCGCAAATGTGTCAAATTTAAGCGATTTTGCATTACACTCAATGCAAAAAATGCATAAAAACGTTATTACTTTTGGATCGACCCCCATTAGTCACCAGTGCCGGAGACATAATATTTTTATTACTTTTATCTAAAGTTAAATCATTGATTGATTCATTGTTAAATATAAAGAAATTCTGTGGCACAGGTTTTTCAGGAAAAAAAATGTAATGCTAACTTTTGAAACGACCCTCGTTTCCATATATGAATGATGACCCCTATTTTTACTTTCTGTTTTCATAGATCATGTGTAGATACACCGCCTATTTAAGTGACACCATCAAATCTAGCACAGAACTTATTCTTATATTTGTGATCTTGACAAAAAAATGTTGTTTTGCATGTAATGCTTACTTTTGAAATGACCCTCATTTCCTTATATGAACAATGAGCCCTATTTTTATTTCCTGTTTTCGGGGATCATATAAAGATACACTGCCTGCCTTAATGAAACCATCAAATCTTGCACAGAAGTTACTTTATATTTCGTGATATTGACCAAAAATGGCGTTTTGCATTTGAAACTTACTTTTGAAACGACCCCAATTTTCTTATATGAACGCTGATGCCCTGTTTTCAGTTCATATTTTTGAAGATCCTTTATAGATACTGCGCCTTTGTAAGTGACACTATCATATCTAGCGAAAATGTTTTTAAATGCTTGCAATCTTGATAAAATAATGGTGTTTTGCCCCTAATTCCTACTTTTGAAACGACCCTCATTATCTTATATGACCGATGACCCCCTGTTTTTATTTCATGTTTCCACCGAGTTTATGTAAATACGTTACATATCTTAGTGACACCAAAATCTCTAGCACAGAAGTTATTTTAATTTTCACATTTGTGTCAGATTTTAGCAATTTCCCATTACACTCAATGCAAAAAAGTGTAAAAATGGTGTTACTTTTGGATCGACCCCCATTCGTCACCAGTGCCGGTGACATGGTGTTTTTATTACTTTTATCTAAAGTTAAGTCCTTGATTGATACACTGTTATAATATAAGGAAATTCTCTAGCACAGATATCTCAGAAAAAAATTAGAGTCGGCCTCCTTAAGCGAAAAAAAAGCTTTGTGTGCCTGTGTAGCCAAGGCTTTCTGTGTTTGATAAAATTTAACATTAGATGTCAAAGTTACACCACGATAAGTAAATGACGACACATTTTTCAAAATCGAGTTACCATAGAACAAATCAACACTAGTGGGTCTGTTTCCAGACTTAAATACCATTACCACCGTCTTATCTATGTTTACACTTATTCCACATTTAGTACAATATCCATGCAAATTATTTAATAAAACTTGTAAGCCTTCTTTTGAGTAAGAAAAAATATCAGTATCGTCTGCGAATAACAGCATAAATATTTGTATTTCTGATATTGAGTCAATATAGTGGAGCAAATTTGATTGCATAAGTGGCCTAGAAAAGGAAGATAGTGGTCTACGGAGTGTAACATTTGTTTTTATATATCAAAATGGCCGTCTGGGTCTCTAGTTTTCAAAATCAGCGTTTGCCACCTTGGCAAACCTTGCATAACTCTGTAGTGGACAGTTATTTACGTTACCCCTTTAAATTTTGAATATCAAAAATATATATTGAAGTCAATAAGTAATGTGTTTAAACTGTATAAATGTATCAAATCTAAATATTTTCTGTAAGAACAGTTAATATGCTATAAATTAGGCTGCTCAGAAAACAGTTCGAAACTTTGGTGTTGTTACTTTCGTTACAATATATCATGTACCCCTTGGAAATTTAAAATTGGAACTTAAGTTGTTGCATTTTACAAAGACTCTAATACAAAAAGGCCCAAAATGATCATTTTTACTTACTATTCGATTGGCCCTTTTCAGTGCGTTTCTAGCAAAACAAATATGAGACCTCTAGCTTTTATACTTTGTCAACCACGTCCTGTTGAACAGTTACGCATATTCCCTGTTTTTGGCTGAAAAGTCATTTTTCGTATAATTGTTCGTACAAAAAATGGCTAATAACCAATTCAAACTTGAGAAATTGCAAAAAGATCATGTTAACCATTGCATAACACAATAGCCTTAAATTATTTTTGACCTTACAATACATTTTAGCCAGAGTAACGTACTTAACATTCCCGCCAGAAAAAAAACTCTTTTCAAATTCTGACTTTTAAACAACGCAGTTGTGATATATATGCATATTGTCTATTGTAAAATGAAAAATCTTTGCACTGTTTAATAAACTAATCGGACAGCAAACAGTGTTATTTACATGACATGCAAAGATGAGACTGTCCTAAAACTAGAAAAGAAAACCTTCGTGAACTAATCTATCAACAGAACACTTTTATTTTTTTCCATTAATATCCAAAGACATTAAAAATATCACATCATAAGAATTTACTAATCAGAACTTTTTGTTTTGTACTCAGAAACGTAACGTTTGTAACCATTATTTGAAAACAATCACCGAGATTATGTGTTGTTACTGAAAAAATATGCCTAAAACTCATTAGTTTTTTTTAAATATTTTTAAAACGGCACTTTAGACTGGTTAAAACCCACCCTATGTAATTTATCAGTGAAATTTCCACGGCGATGCATCCGTTGTTGTGTAACGATGTTATAGTTTGTGTTGGCCATTTATCATAGTGTTCGAAAAATTGATTTGTTTTGTCTGTTTATTTGCCATCATTCTGATGTATATAAAAACAGAAAGAAAGAAGGTGAAAATATACATTTTGTGTGCCTGGGTGTGCTTGATGAAAGCTAACTTGTTGACATCTGCATGGATTGGGCGCACGTATATTCTGCTACCCACTAGTATCGTTTGAGTACTTGTTGTATGCTTTATGTTACTATTTTAGTTTGGTGTTGTGGGAGGGTTGTGGCACTAGTTGGATCAGTTTCTGATCGTTGCCCTTTTACACTTCTTTACCAGTAATGACCTTTTCCTATAAAAGTAATATATGAAACCATAGTTTAATTACTTTTAGCCGTATAGAATATATTTAAAACGAAGTAACGAATATAACAGTTTAAAAAGAAAAAGTTATTTTACCCCACTGCTGCTAGTGTCAAGTGGCATGTGGCTAAGGTAAAATGCTTCCTTGTACTATATGTTCTGGTCATTTGGAATCATCTGGGCTCTTTCTGAGTTAGTTTGAAAAAGGAAATAGCTGATGCTAGGTGGCATTGGCAGTGTCGCAACATTACATTCCTTATTTAAACAGAGGTTGCTGTTATTTTTTGTGATTCATCCCTTGCTTCCAGAGACTCGTCCTTCAGAATTTAACTTTTGTATCAGTTTTTATCAGTCTTAGAATTTAAGGAGATGGGATACAATTTCACGTAGGTTATTCTGCCAATTTTACTTTGGCCTCCTTTCTTAATGGGAAAAAACTTTTTAAAAGAATTTGCTGCTGTAAAAATATGTTTCCTTTAAGAGCAGACCATGTTTGGAAATGTTATAGCTTTCTCAGAAGCGAATAGGAAACATCTACGGAAATGAATATTGTTTCTTTCTAACAAATTGCAGTAAAACACTGAGGTGTGTCCTTTCACATTAATACAGTATTATTACAAAGACTTGCCAGAAGATCATGTTGAAGCGAGGAACACACACGAGAAAGAACATAGAAGACTCAGTTTAACTGATTTCTTTCAAAATCGGATGATATTGCCTAGAGGCACAGATAAGATGATTATGACATATTGTTATTACTTTAAAATCATTATCAAATTGCCTTTTAAACTGAGTCAACGATAATTCACTTACTTTGACTTCTTGGTTTGGTATTTAAAAAGGTAACGTATACAACATACAAATGTTAACGATTTGTCATATTAGATTTATGATTTTTAATGATTTTTTTATTTTTAATGATATTTTCTGTTTGATATGATGCAATAAGGTGTCCCTAGCACCTGCTTCAGCTTAACTGGCTCAAATTGAGCCCAGATGATTCCAAACATAATTTTCAATATGACGAAGTACGGGGAAGCTTTCCACAGTAGCTCAACGGTACTTTACTGTAGCTGCAGCAGGAAAAAACTACAAACACTTTTTAACCTGTTATGTACGTTACTTTGGTGAAAATATATGCTACAAGGCAACTTTGGGTTTATGCATTGTTTTTATAGAAAAGGTAAATTAGAGTAAAGGGGCAATGAGCAGGAATTAATGTTATCTTTGCAACAACCCTACCACGATACCAAACTGGAAATAGCTCACTGCAGTGATCTCCCCAGACCATTAAGGCATGTCGCTTGCAACATGCCTTCCTCTTCAAATTACCTTTGCGACATGCCTTAATTTCCAATAAAAAGTATTAAACTGATATCATTTTCATTTTTTAGCCAGTAAAGTTGTTTTAAATGTATTAAGAATCATCATTAAATTATTTATAATGTAAATTTAGGCCAATTTGACAAAACATTGCTATATTAAGGATTTTTAAAATTTATCAACAACTCAAAATCTGATTTTGTGCTAAAAGCAACATGCCTTCCGAAATTTCTGGGGAGAACACTGAGCTGCATAAAGATATAAGACAAGTAGTAAGACGATACTAGCAGCTAGCCAGATAAACATGCAGCCCCTTACAAGTTCATGGGTACAAAGCTAGCCTTAAACAAACAAAATTAGGCATACAAAATTTTCATCTATTTTCTTTCCTTTTCCATATATGCGAGTTATACACCAGAATGATGGCAAATATACATATGAAACAAACTGAGTTTTCGAAGACGACAGATAAGTGGACAACACAAACTATGACATAGATACACCAGAACTGATGCTCCACCTTGGGGCTGTCAATAATGAGTTACATGAGTGGATTTAAACCGGTCGTTCTAAAAATATTTTTACTCAAAATAATAAAGGTTACGCATATTTGGCAGTGGCAATATTTAATCTCGGGGAGTTTTTTTTTTTTTTTTTCAAATGTTACAAACGTTATCTTTCTGAATACAAAACTGTAAGTTACTAGAAGTTATTTGATATTTTGTGGTTTTGTTTAAACTTTCAAAGTTATTTGGATATAAATGAAAAATAATTTCATGTACAGATTAACTCATGAAGGCTTCGTTTGAACATCAGGGCAATCTGAGCATTGCATGTCATGTAAATTAAACTGTTTTCCGTCTTTGTAGGCGACTACTATGCATAAATTTCATTTTACGATAAACAATAAACATATTTATCACAACTGCGTTGTTTCAAAGTCAGAATTTGAAAAGAGTGTTTTCCTGATGTGAATGACAGACGCTTTACGCAACATTTTAATCTGTTTTAATTTTAATCTGTTAAGTACGTTACCCTGGCTAAAATGTGTTGTAAGGTCAAAATTTTTTTTTAAGCAATTGTGTTATATCATGGTTAACATGATCTTTTTGCAAAATGCCCCAATTTGTCAAGTTTAAATTGGTTATTAGCCATTTTTTGTACGAACAGTTATACGAAAAATGACTTTTCAGCCAAAAACAGGGAATAGGTGTATTTGTACAACAGGACGTGGTTGACAAAGTATAAAAGCTAGAGGTCTCATATTTGTTTTGCTAGAAACGCACTGAAAAGGACCAATCAAATAGTAAGTAAAAATGATCATTTTGGGCCTTTTTGTATAGGAGTCTTTGTAAAATGCAACAACTTAAGTTCCAATTTTAAATGTCCAAGGGGTACATGATATATTGTAACGAAAGTAACAACACCAAAGTTCTGAACTGTTTTCTGAGCAGCCTTATTTATAGCATATTAACTGTTCTTACAGAAAATATTTAGATTTGATACATTTATATAGTTAAAACACATTTCTTATTGACTTCAATAAGTATTTTTGATATTCAAAATTTAAAGGGGTAACGTAAATAACTGTCCACTACAGAGTTATGCAAGGTTTGCCAAGGTGGCAAACGCTGAATTTGAAAACTAGAGACCCAGACGGTCATTTTGATATATAAAAACAAATGTTACACTCCGTAGACCACCCCCTTGAAAGATAGCCCATCAAGTTTGCTCCACTAATACGATTATCATTTCATTTATTGCGCTCGATATATCGTTAAGGAAGAATATGAACATCAGCGGGGAGAGCGGTTCTCCCTGTTTGACTCCCATATAGCTTTCGAAATAATCAGTCAAATGCCCGTTCACTTTTACACACGACTTTACGTTTTTGTAGATAGCCCGTAGCATGCTTACCATCTTTGATGAAACTCCAGAATTAAGTAATTTAAACCAAATACCATTTCTGTATACCAAATCAAATGCCTTGCGAAAGTCTATAAATGCGCAATATAATTTTCTTTTCTCTGCTAATATAAGTTTATATATGATTGAGTTTAAAACAAAAACGCAGTCTATAGTGCTCCTATTCTTTCTAAATCCGTATTGCAAATCAGACAATAGATAAATAAATATGTATCTAACGAATAAGTATACAGACTAGTCTGCAATCAGATTAAAGTGGCTTACATAGAGAAGCTCTTTCAAAGGTCCTACTCTGGCGACAGTGTGGCTAACCAATCTGCCGATAAATATTTTTGATAAAATTTACAGCAAAACATAGCATTTTGTTCGTCAGGGAAATGGTCTGTATATGATTAACAAATTATTGTCCTGTTACAAAATGCCATGTCATAGAACATTATTCGAGTAAATTATTGGGTTATGGGGCTAAAACGCCTTCATAGCCATTCAAACTGTGGCTAAGTTACTATTAAAATAATAACTTCCATGTTGTCAGAATGTCTGATATAGTACTTCATTTAATAAAGCAGCCCAAACGTATATGGTTTGACCATCATGAGTATTGATATACTGGGGTCGTATTTATAAAACCACTTAAGCCGTTGCTATGCTGTTGCTAAGGCTAAATTTCTAGGAATAAGACTCCCTACAACTATGAAATTTGCTCTGGAGGAACAGTCTTTTTTAGACTGTTCCTCCAGAGCAAATTTCATAGTTCAAGGGAATCTTCTTCATAGAAATGCAGCCTTAGCGACAGCATAGCAACCACTTAAGTGGTTTTATGAATATGGCCCTGGCTCCTGAAAGGTGCTTATCTCATTTCTTAATACACTTGGTGTTTTATGTCTGATTATTCAGAACACGCAATAAAAAGTATGACATTCGGTCTGGAACTTGAAATTAAGAATTAGTTCTTCTTAAGATGAAATACTCTTCGTTTTCTCATGGGAACAACAACAAATTTATATCTTGTAAGATGCAATATTGTTGATTGTTTCGAGACGAGATACTGAACCATTGAAGCAAACATGTTACAAACCAATGCTGACAAAGGCCGTCAGAAAAAAAAGTCTGAGGATAAACACTGAGTATGACGAGCTACATGTATTTTCAATGTAAACACTTCAACACTGAATTGGCTGGTGGGGATTGTATACACGTATGACAGGCATTTTTAGTTCTAAGGTGTTTGAATACCAGCATAGACACCGTTAACAATGTTGTTTTTGCCTCCATGATAGGTGAATCAAGCAAAGGTTACAAACATTGTTGAAAGAGAGACAGCATTTCCTTTACAACCATAAGCTGGACAGACTTTAAATCAAATTCATACTATATCATTCGGAACAAGAAGATTTCCTCCACAGAAAAAAATTCTGTACTTTAAAAATAGACTCCTTTATGAAGTGGTGCAACTACTTTTACTTCAGAGTGTCTGATATAATAGTTGTATGCTGGAAGTGGAAACTAGAGAGCTCAAGTGCTAACGCACTTTTAACCTGATAATTCAATTAACATTTGCAAGAACATTCAAACTAATTCAAACTTAGATGCACATATTGCAGCAGCTGATCTTGGTTATAGCAGCGTTCTACAGTTTTCGAAATGAAACATAAAGTATCAATCGGTCAACTTAGAAGAACTGAACACAAACTAAAGAATAGCATTAAACAACATCTGTTTAGTATTCAAGACCCTGATATGTGCAATAAAAGTCAGATAAAAACTATATCTGACTGCAGATTGTGTAAATTACTTGTGAATCAACATTGCTTTTAGTAATACATAGTTTTTGTTCCTTACAAGCAAGATTTTTGGGCTTTTTCCTAGGAATAATGACACGCAGTCCCCCAAAAAACAGAGACAGTAGACAACATAAGGGACTTTTTATTTCTCCGTTTCTTCATTAGTATTGACAAACTGGACATGTGGGTTGATTGATTGACTTCAAATGTTCGCTTTAAATTCTTTCAACAAACTCACAATCGTTTACACTACATAAAATCATTCAAAAAATCTGTAAATGAAACTATAGTTGTCCGCGTTCGTGACGTAAACTTGTGACGCGTCGTATTAATTGAGGGATCTGATTGGACGTAATAACGTTCGAATGGTGTCCAGCTGTGGTTACGGCTGTTCAACAGCCGGACAAAACAACCGTTACTACGCATAAAGTATCTACTGCAACAAACATCCTTCTAAAGGCAATGAAAATCTGTTACGGTCAACTGTCAGATCAAACATTCCGTCGAAAAACTGATTTCTTTGATTCAATTATAACTGTATTAAACCCGCTCAGTAAAGGGCGTGGTAACTAGATTTGTGGCGTGAACCGCTAGCTAGCAAAGTGACCGCCGCGGAAATCGTTATTATGTAGCTGACAGGTACCGTTATAAATAAATTTTGTGACAACGATCAACTGAGCCGCCGTCTGTGAAGAAAATACTTTGATCCTTTGTCTTTTTATTATTTTGAGATAACGGAACGTTTCTGAATCTCCTCCAACAACGAAATGTTGCAGTAGTTGATTGACCCGTAGTAAGTAATTGTTATACCATTGTTTGTCAGCCTGTATGAGTATAATTTACCAGTTGTAATTTGAATTCTAGGGACAGCAGTTTTTACATTGAAGAATAACCTTAAGAAAGGGACACAATACTTCCATGGCAGACTGAACTCCAATCGGCTAAAGGAACATTGTTATCGGAATATCTCCACGTTTTTCCGCCATTTTTACAAAAGAGAACAACGTTTGACTTCCTGTTTGCTATCCTGGGCGACGAAGCTCTTCAAATATGGGGTCTAATTTTAAAGGGAAAAACATCTGCTCTCTCTCTCCTTTCAAGGTTGACCCCTATTTCAAAACGGAAGCATTAAGTAACGTTTCAAGTCATATAAGGCCAAACTCCTAAATGCTGATGAACCCTACCGCTTTAATATAAACAGAGTTCACTTCCGCTGTTCTTATGTTCGAAAGAAAAATCAAAACTTGGCAACTGATAAAGTAGTTATCCCGTACATGTTGCTTTTGAAACATTATTTTCGAAATATAAATAATAAGGCCATTTTAGTGCATTTCCTACTAGCACAATTACAGAAACCCTAAAACTCCGGCTTTCCATTAGTGTTTGACAAAATCATTTGCGGTTCTACATGTAATTGGAAGTGAGCTGTATTAAATTAAATCTAAATAATCATACAGTCTGTAAATAATATCAATCAATTAAAGAATATGACGAATGCTAAGCCATGGTCCAGTTAAACATAATAGAGTGGAGTCACGAATATTTCGGAAACGTTCTCCGAGAACGAATATCTAGGATACGCTTTCCGAAAAGTATGGGTGACACATGTTCCATGGCTCAGTCAGCTAACTTTCTTTGCCTATTGTGATTTAAAAATACTCTGATCCGTCTAAAAGCAAACAGTGAAATATCCAGCCCTTCCAACAAGTCAAACATCAGACTGCTATAGCCTTCAGAGACGAATTGAATTTTTCGGCTTTAGCCGTATAACGTAAGTATTGACCTACATTTTAAGTATTTCATTTGCCAATATAAATACACCCAGGATGTTGATGTCAGTAGCTTAGTTTCGCTTTCTCTTTCTACTTTTAGTTTTATTTGACTTGGTCTGTAAACCGTGTCGTGATGAATCTAGATATTTCGGTCCAAATCGCATTTTGCCAAAGAACAGTTCGCCTGTTATGTCGCTCATGTAAAATATAAATCCAACAAAATAACTTGACACAGAAATCGAACACGAAATTAAGTAGTTGTTGCTGGCTTAGTTGTTGATGTTGCGTTGGAACTGCGACACTTTTAAGCTTATATGTGAGGCGGTAACCAATCCTCATTGTTATGTGCAACACAGACAGAGCCCAATCAAAATTCAACAGCATTTCCGAAACTCCAACACCAAAAAATAATATGCTTATCGACATGCGCATCCGTACAATCTGATCAGCGCATTCGATACCTTACATGTACCTGACTCATGCATATAACAATGCATATTTCTATTTAATCTAAAGCGATTATCTTTTATTAAAGATATTTCTTGTTTGTTTTCATTTGTATTCCTATTTGTTTATTTATTTCTAAGATCACAAAACTTGCTTTAACTGAGATGCGCAGGATAACTGGATACTTTCACAGTTATCAAGGCATGCGTAAAGTGAACTGAAAATGGAAAGTGTAGCTCCGCCTTCTTCAGAATTTTCTTACAATTCAAATAAATAATGTTAACGAACGGGCTATTTCAAGGAAAAATGAAGAACAGCATGATACAAGAAGCGGCAATGCAACTCCTCCAGGTCTTCTAGCTAAGCACAGACGATATTACAGGGCACCGTGAAAAAATGGGAAGACAGCTTTAAATAGTGGACAGGGAAGGGCTTTTCCAGCACAACAAGGGCAGTTGAAAACAAATGACCAGGTAGAAAATCATCTGCAGTGCCGTAACGGTCTTGCCAAGTTATGAGATAGACTAGACTTGACGAGAAATGAATATTTTACCCGTTTTGACGTACATTTTGACGTCGAATGCCATTTTCAGTGATATGCAATTTAAAGTTACAATCATGAATATCACGTATCACGTTTTCTTGTAAAAAACGGAACAAACGCGGAGACTGAAAGTCACTTTTGCCTACTGCACAAGCATGTAAAGGGTCAGTTATGTGTTTTACTCACTGATGATTATTTGTGGAGAATATAGTAAATCTTGGTAGTCTAATAATGTTCTCTGTAAACCATCAGTTGCATACCTTCAGTCTCACAAATGCAACATCTAAAATACTGAAACAGAAGTACTTACCCAAGAAACAAACTTTAAGAAATCAATTACCTTTCCAAGGTTTATGTATATTTTATATGTCTATAAAAATACTTAGGGTTAAAGCAACAGGACAAAACTCTTTATTTGATAGTATTATACTTGTTTATCATCAGCAAATTTTCGATACTAGTAGTATTTTGTCACATAAAATACGTTTGGCTTGTCGATTGAATTTCCCCATGTTCAATGAAACGCTTATTTTCAATACCGAATGCAACATTCGTGCAAATGTCCTTGCGAGAAATCGAGAAATAATGCTGCTCTACATATGACTATGGAATAACTTGTCGGAAAAATCATGAATAACCATTTATTCATTTATTTATTTATTTATTTATTCATTATCTATTTATTTATTTATTTTTCACTCAAAAGTAAAGCAATCTACATTTCTTTAATAGACTCTATACTTTTAGAAACAAAAATAATAATAACAACAATAGTAGTAAGATCGTCGTCTCACTTAACCCTGAGAAAACGGATTCCTATTTTACGCAGTTATTACAAGAAACACTTCTCATGTGCCTATAAAATGCTTGTAATAGGATTTTTACTAGCTGTACCTTTAGAGTTGTCTTTTGTTTTAGCATAATGTTTTCTCTGTCCACGCCTACATTCACTAGAGAATCTGTACAGTGAGTTCAGTAAAATGAGAATATTGCGAGAGTACTAAATTAAAGGAATATGAAATAAATGAAATAATCGCCATGTTTCGAAATCGCGATTCTCAGACTAGGCATTTTCATTGATAAATGTCAACTTTTACTTTACCCTGTAAGATCTCTATACTTACCAGAAGACCTTGAGATATGACCTAGCCATCCTAGCTTCCGACTTCTTGGCCATGGTCAGGAAACCTATTTTATGATGCCTATTTTTTTAAAAACTGGGAAATGGCAATATTCTCAGTGTGGGCTCCGTGATCCCAAAGAATCAGAAAATATTACCTACACATGCTAATTCTTTGCGAACCCAACCAGTTATTGCAATCTAGAAATAGACATGATGAAACCTTTATAATGTAAAAATACCAAACATTCAGTTTCAAGCATGATGGAATGACATTACTATTTACACCATATGTGACTTTCTTGAACTATTTGATTAAATGTCTGGTCCTGTTATAGTAAACCAGTTTATTATTGCATGTATTTATAGAGTAGTTTAATTATATCAAACTATTATGCTAATTAAAAGCCTGTATTAGCCATTTTACTTGGGTTAAAAGATTATCAAACACGCACCGAAAACGTCTGTAAGCAAAATATCAGAATGCCTGAAATAGGATCTTATTTTATAAAGCGTCCCGAATGTGTAAGGCTGCAATAGGTTTGAGCCATTTACAATATGTTCCTCATTTCTTAAAAGACTTAGCTGTCTTCGTGTTTGATTATCCCTTTAATTAAATGAAATTTATGACATTTCGTCTGGAACTCGTAGATAAGAAGTGGTTCTTCGTAAAATAAAATATTCTGCGATTCCCCAATGGCCGATGATAAAATTATTCTGTAAGATGCTGTAAGATGCAATATTGTTGATTGCTTCGAGACAGTAAGCATTAAAGCGAAATTATAGCGCTAATAGATGTTGTTAAGTGACAAAGAAAATAGAGGTTCTTATCAGAGTAGTCATTTCATATGAAATTTATGTAACTCGCCGAAGGCTCGTTTCATAATTTCATATGAATTGACCACTCGTGTAAGAGCCGCTATTTCGAAGAAGTTGTTGTTCAACAATAAAATGAAGATACCCAGGAAAGTTCAATATGAAATAGGCGCCATCTATACTCAAAACAATATTAAAGGGTCAAACTTTTACCCTGCGATTTCTGGAATATTGCAAACATTTGGTAAATAAATCATTTCTACCTTCCATTTTGTTCATTTTGCAAGTTTTATACACATTAAGTTTGAATCTATAGCCTTTGTCTTGACCAAGTCCAGGCTTGAAGTCAAACTATCCCTAAAATGAAAGTTGTTTGAATTCCCATAGAGAATTGATAGTGTGTCAGTTTAGTCGGGCATAACTTCTAAAATTGCTATGAGTTTTAAAATTGTTACAGCTTGCTGACCTTAAAATGATTAAATTTGATGACTATCGAGCAATTTTGCAAAAAAAAATCATGAATTGGCGAAATCGAAAATTTTGGTGAATTTATTCCTTATGGACTTCTTGAGGGTAGTGTGAATTGAAGTCTGGACTTGGTCAAGATAAAGACTATAGTTTCAAACTTCATGTGTACATAACTTGCAAAATGAATAAAATGGAAGGTAGAAATGATTTATTTTACCAAATGTTTGAAATGTTCCAGAAATCGCAGGGTAAAAGTTTGACCCTTAATATTTTTTCGAGTATATTTTGCAACCAACTAGCCAAATACACTGAACAATTTGCATTTAATATACTTAACATGCTTAAATACCATGTGAAAAGACCATTAAACTCGATGCACTGGTAGTGGCGTTAAAATTTTGGTGTCCAAACCACTTCAGTACTTTATCATTTGCAGGGAACTATGAAATTCCGTATGCAGTTTGTGTCCTATCACAGTACTGTTTCTTTGCACTGCCTCATGACTACAACACATACATACGTAAGAGCATGGAATCATTCTGGCTATATCATTTTCCTATGTACCATCCCCGGATCCAGGGGGTGGGCTTTGGGGGCTTCAGCCCCGCCATCTGGACCTATGTGTTAATATGTAGGCCCCAGATAATGAGTACCTGATGACAGTTTGAGATAATTTATTCACGTGGTTAGATTAAAATATATGTTGTGTCATCTCATTAGAATCGCCTCAGTGAGGCGATTCTAATGAGATATTACAACTTTTATTTCTAGGCAAAAAAGACATTATCGAAAATTCTCATCTAATTGATCCCTTATTATGTCATATATTTTCAAGACCTCTCCTCACCCCACCCCCTCCCCCGCCACACACACACACACACACACACACATCTCGACACCTCCCAGCCCCACCAGCTATCCAGAGCCCCATCAGTACGTGGTGGTCTGAATCCAGACCTGATGTACTACATGTATAAACTGTACACTGATTACGGTCTACTGTGTACTGGTGTTTTGTTTTTGGTGTGTGTTTTTTCCTGTTTACTGTCTTCTGCCTCCTGCTGTTTTTGCGCCATTCCGAGAGCATGCGCACACTCATCTAGCTTTTGCTCGTGTTTCTTCACTTCTGCAAAAACAATATCACTTGACAGTACTCAGTGGACAATAGACACGACGCAGTAGACATTTAACAGTACACAGTGCACAAAAGACAATACACATGCCATTGTAGGGAGTATACAGTCAGTTTATGTGCATGCTGTTGGAGGCGTAGTAGTAAGTAGAAGACATGAGAAAGTTGATACTTTCTTCCTTTAGGGTCACTTTTTTTTTTTTTTTTTTTTTTTTGATGTTTTTTTTCCGGACAAATCAAGGACACAATATCATTATTAGTATATACCATTATCACAGTATGATTAGAAAAGGGGAAACAATGACCCCATAAAGAGTATCAAATGGGGGAGTCCTTCTTTATTTTGAGACGCAATGACACATACTACAAGAAAACCGTCTAATTCTTTACATCCTCTCCAGCTACCAAACTTTAGAGCTTGCTCTCAAAATTCCTGAAAATAATTGCAACTGTCCCAATCTCCCCGACAAAAAACGTTTCGGTTCCCCAAAGCCCAAGGGATGGTGAAACACATGTCACTGCCTCACTTGTTTGGTGGCCCATTTGGGTCTTTACCCATGTAATGCAGATATCAGCATTTGAAATCAGATATTCCCTATTAATAACACAGATATCTGTAGTTTTGTAATAGCAGGCACATGTATATCTGATTGAAATGCAGATATCTCTAACTTAAATATATACATCACTTATTAAAATGCAGATATCTGTATTTGAAATGTAGATAACTCTATTTTCGATCATAATATAGATATCTGCATTTCAATCACAGGTATCTGCATTTCAATTACAGACATCTCATTTCAACTAGAGATATCTCTAGTAAAGCTGAAATTTAGATATTTGCATATAAAATACAGAAATCTCTAACTGAAATGCAGATATCTGTATTTGAAATTTAGATATCTAAATTTCTAAACTTAATGCAGATATCTGCATTTCAAATACAGGTTTCTGCATTTCAGTTACAAGTATCTGTGTTTATGGTTGAAATTGAGATATCTCTATTGACTGCACTTATGATGAAACTGTTGCCTCACTCGCCGTTTTTACATATGCACCACTCATCGTGTAGCATCAACTTTTGATTTGCCGCAAACGCATCCCATTTCTCAGAAATATTAAGTGAACCAGTATTCGGACAGAGCCCTATCTCTACATTCTGCAATACATCTTTTTAAGTCATTCTAGGCAGATCCATTTTAAACCCCCATCCCCCTTGGGTTGCAGAATGAAAGCCTACCAGTAATCAGATTACCTTACGCATGGGTAGTTGACTACCCATGCACGTGCAAGAGGAGGTAGGTGTGTTGTGGAGGGGTGGGGGGTGGGGGGGGGGGGGGGGCAGGCTCCTGTTAATGTGCCGATTCGAAGGAACGCACACTGTTGTCATCCCTGCAAATGACAAAATGACAAAGGAAAGCATATTCGAATTCGAATTTGTTTTCTCGCCTATGCCAGGGATCGAACTTGGTACCTTTAGCACTTAAGGTCATTCCACGTACCACCGAGCTACCCTGCTTTCTTCTGTGCTAGAGGGAAGCCCTAGTAGGCTTATCCACAAACTTTACTGAAATTAGCACTTCCTGTCCAGTTCTATTAAGAAAGCCAAGCCCGGATACGTTGGGCCCGGTAGCTCAGTCGGATGCACGTTCGACTAGCGATCAGGACACTGGCTCGGTCCAGCAACATCCTTCTGTAAGGAAGTTTCTCCCAAGTATTGCAGGCGTGAGTAACAGGTGGAAAGGGGCACTAAGTACTGGTTATCCGCTTAGAAGGTCTAAGCCTGCCCAAGAAAAAAAGTGGTTAGGTTCACTGCCCCCACCCCCTTGCCCTGACGCCGATGACCATTTCTGTTTTACTAGGGCATCAAACACTTATACAAACCACCAACCGGGCCCGATAGCTAAATCGGATGCGCGTACGGCTGTCGATCAGGAGAAAGCGGGTTCGATCATGCTCCGGTCAGGCAGCATCAAGCATATCAAAAACTTGAGCAAGGGAGTTTCGATTATTTGTTGAAAAGAAAAAGTTTAAACTAATCAGGTTCATAATTACAGAATGCTGCTTTTCAAATACAGATATCTGCATTTGAAGTACAGATATATGCATAAGAATTAAACATATCTCACTTTGAATTGCATATATTTTTATTTAAATGATTATTATAGATACCTGTATTTCATATAGAGATATCAGACTTTTCAAATAAAGATACCTGTATCTAAACTACATATATCTGAGTCACAAACGATACTGATTTCTTTGATTTAGATAGAGATATCTGCAACAGAAATGCAGATATCTGTAATCTAAATACAGATATATCTTATTCAAATTAAAATATCTCTATTTAATAACCAATTAGAGATATCTGTATTTTAGATATCTGTACAGATATCTGTATTTGAAATGCAGATATCTGCATTTAAATTAGATATCTGTATTAAATGCAGATATCTCTATATAATGCAGATATCTGTATATCTGTATTAAATGAGTTTTAACCCAAACGGGTCGCCATATAGGCGAATTACGTTACTTTCCATTTCTTTTAACTCATTTATGCTTAGTGTCCCATAAAAGCGGCATTGACAAACAGTGCAGACATAGATCAGACGCCACAGAACGCGGCGTCTGATCAGGGTCTACATTTTTTGCATATAATTCGTATTTCTCGTTAAAGCAAAATAGGGATAAATTATATAATGAAAGCAGGTCTGTCTGAGCATCGCTCACTAGCACAGTGCCCCGTACTATAGATAAGATACGTTCCGCTGAGGTGCGTGGTGAACATCGTTACGAGTATTGAAACACACATACGTCATTCACTATTCACAAAAACCAAATGAGCGAGTCAAAGTTGATCGGAGTGAGTTGGTGAGCATCGCTCAAGTTCTACTTTTCCCGTTGTTTAAGCGTCTTCAGCATGCAGAACACCTCTTTAAAATGATGAACTCACCTAATGTGAAAGATAGAAGAGTCCATTTGAAATATTCAGGGTGTAAGATAAATTGTGCTCTATCAAACATCCTATTATACATACTGGGCGGCTCTATGATGGAAGAGTCAATTAAGTTAAGGGGTATAATGATTTATGAAAACAAATGTTTTATGAAAACATCTCTCTTGATAATGAACTGACCCAAAGACAAATATGGAAGAGTCCATTTTATATATATGGGTGTGAAAAATGAAATGTGCCTTTCTGACACTCCTATTTTGAAGGATTGACTGCTCCACAGTCATTGATGGAGGATTCGATTTAAGATATTAAGGGATGTAAAGATTTGAACTAGTGGAAAAATTATTTAAAACCCCAATCATAAAATAATAGGCTAGTCCAAAATCAAAGGAAGAGTCCATTTTATATTCAGTGGAAGGCAATGTCCTTCTAATACCCCTGTTCAGTATAATGGGCTGCTTCTCACCTGGACGAAGCAATGATTTAAAGGGTAGAGGCCTCGAGCATAACTGCTGTTTTAAAATCGGCTGATCTCTGAAGTGAGTCCGTTTTGATTGCTTGTATTCTTAGATCGCTCGATGAGATAATCCTTAGTTAGATCAAATGACAAAAGGAAAATCTGTCTGGTGGGTGGGCTTTGACCTTTTATACGTATGATCCTGGCAAACAGTGTAGACCTAGGTCAGACGTGACAGAACGCGGCGTCAGATCAGGGTCTACAGAGTTTGCAAAACTTGAGAATAATCTCAAACTCAAAACAAAGCACACTGATTGGCTGCTTCTGAGCATGTGCTCGGAAGCAGCCAATCACTGTGCTTTATTTTGAGTTTGAGAATATACTCAAATTTTATTACCTTCGGGCCAGGGCCTACTGAGTTTGCATGTAATGTCTGGAATTCTTTGAAAACTATTATGGTTTTGCAGTTTTCCTTGATATTTTAGCACGTGTAGGTTTCCCTTAGCCTAGTGGTTGAAGGGGCAGTTGTTGTTAGAGGCCCATCGTATCTTGGGAACAGTATATGAAAGGCGGAGCCGGTCCCTCTCCTTTAGTAACCCGTATCCTTTCCTGATTCGAAAAAGGTACCAATTTGTTGCTGGGTTAACAGAGAGGATTTCAGTTGCTGGCAGGATGAACCCGGAATTCGAACCCGCGAAACCACAAACTTAGAGCATGTGTGTGTGTGTGTGTCTGGGGGCTCAGAATTTTTCTATCATTTTTTTTTGTTAAAAAAATAAAGCTTCTGGGCTTTACCGCCACCCCGACCCGAACCGCCCCTCCCACCCCCACCCCCCTCACCACCACCATGATGCTTCCTTTTGTCAATTTGGCAAAAGCAATATGGAGATTTACCTACAGATCTGGCTTTGATGGTAGAATATAATATTTCCGATTCCAACGCGGCTACCTTCCCTTTTTGCTTGTGTCAATATATTTGAGCCGCGACACGACAAAACCAACAATGTGGTTGTGCGCCCAACGCAGACTCAGTTCAGCCTGGGCATCCACCCAGTCTGATCAGACTCTTCACTAAGCGCTTAAAGGGTAGCTAAGGGTTTTAGCTACCTCCATACGGACAGCGAGGACTCTGATCAGACTGGGCGGATGCCCAGGCTGATCTGAGTCTGCGCTGGGCGCACAACCACATTGTTGGTTTTCTCGTGTTGCGGCTCAATTATAATATTTCCGATTCCAATACGGCTGCCTTCCCGTTTTGCCTGTGTCAGTATATTTGTTTACAACATTTGAAACAAACACTAATTTGTAAGAACAACGCATGATAATTTCTCGAGGGAACGTTCGATTAAACTTAATCTTTAACTTTATTGCAAATCTGAAACTACTTTTGATTAATTTCCCTAAGTCAGTGACATCATTTTTCTCTCCTTTTTATCAAGATAAAAATATTGAAAATAAGAATTTAGAAACAAGACATTCTGTGGATTCAATGTTGTATCCTTGAAATATAATATTATCGATATTAATATGTTTTAATGATCATCGTTTTATGTACAATATCAAAGTCGTTGATACTATTCAAGGACATGAATTCAAGGATGTTTCCATCCATCTATGTTTTTATAGTCCTTAAAGAAATGTAAACAGAGTGCCATGCTCCGATTTTCTCGTAAAAAAGGATAGTTAAAGCTTTCTTGTGCAGAAAACGTTCTGTAATGCACTCGTTTTACAAATAACGTAAACTAGTCTCAATCTTTCTTTGCAGTAACAGTTCCAGCGAACGACCCCTTGCAATAATATGCTTATTCTTCAAGCAATTTGGTGGATAATTGTCATATGCCTTCATGTCCTTCTCGGTTACAACTGGTAAGCAGTCCCACGGCCTCATATGAACTAGTCTTCCAAAATAAACAACAAAAATAAGCAAATTCGGGTAAATGACTGTTGGCTTCCTACTGCATTTATGAACCGTGCATCATGCAAAACCCCTTAAACAGTAATTTTAAGCGAAGGTCTTAGTCATACATCATTGTACATTTGTATATATCAATCCATGACTCAAAATCCAATGTCTTTCATCTTTCACAATTTAAGCCAGATTTTAAAGGCCCCATTGCTCTATCAGTGGTAAAAATGAAATTCATTTACTATTTTATCACGAGATATCACTGGAAGCTTCCAACTACAGCTTCGTCATTGAACTAACAAAACATCATTTAATGTCACATAAAAGAGTATTAACAAAAAATGTGTCATTTTAAACCAAACTAAAATGACCAACTTACGATATCACAAATTTCAATAAAATAGGGAAAATACATTGCACATGGTGGGGCCCAATTTAATGTCCCGCGTTTGTTTATATTGCATTGCTTGTACAAGTAGCCAGAAAAAGAATTCGTACTTCAAGGAAAGATTTTTCAAAAACATGTTCCTCCTACTTTTGCCAATTAAATAACTCAATATATGTACATCAACCCACATTTTATCACAGAACATGAAAGTTGCGCTACTTTTTGCAACGATTTGTAGTTAGACGCTTTTACCGCTGATAGAGCTATTGGGGTGGGGGTGGGGTGGGGTGGGGGAGGGGGCTTTTAAGCTTATTTTGACCTTTGAATTAGTGATGTACGACTTAGTTACCATCACGGAGCAAAAAGAAAATTATAGATCTCCGATTCACTTTAGCTGACAAAACTCACGATTTTGCCACAACTGTGGTGAGACAGCCATATTACCTGTGAGAACTAGAAGTAGTGAGAACTATGATCAAAGCGGGATGAGCGCATGACATATCCCAGAAAAAAAATAATAATTATGCTTTCGTTTTGCTATCATAGTTCTCATGATTATGTATCTCAAATGACGTCGTCCTGTCATCGATGCGACGTCACTCACATGACGTCGTACTGGCGTCGATGCGACGTCATCACGTCGCATCGACGTCAGTTCGACGTCATTTCGACGCTATGTGCCTGCTGGGATGCTTTTGTTTCGCTATCATAGTCTGCTGGGATGTTTTTGTTTCGCTATCATAGTTCTCACAGTAACTGTGATCTCAGTGAGAAACTGAGTTCATGCTTAAGTTATGCTGTCACATTGTGAGGGAAGTGAACAGGGATTATCAGAACACTAACAGGCACTGCTGAAATAATATGAGCCGCGACACGAGAAAACCAACAAAGTGGCTGTGCGCCCAGCGTAGACTCAGATCAGCCTGGGCATCCGCCCAATCTGATCAGAGTCTTCGCTGTCCGCATGGATGTAGCTTAGACCCTTAGCTACCCTTTAAGCGCTTAGCGAAGAGTCTGATCAGACTGGGAAGATGCCCAGGCTGATCTGAGTCTGCACTTGGCGCATAGCCACTTTGTTGGTTTTCTCGTGTCGCGGCTCAATTATGATTAATGTCATCTCCGCAAACTATTAATTACAGAAGCAGAACGAATTAATTCTTCTGCAAAATTCTACTCTCATGGTACAATCGTGGCACTTAATCTTTAAAATAAATTGTTTAAGTTCAAATCTGCTTCGATTCAACGCTAAAAACAAAAAAATGTAACAAATGGTATAATTAGAGAGTTCCAAAACAATAAACATTTGTTTTTCTCTTAAAATCAATGTGAAAAGTTCAATTTTAAATTGAAAGTTATAGACCTTGAGCTGACAGTAGACCCCCCTCCCCCCCCCCCCAGGGGGAGTTTTGTACCCTATGATTTTCTGAAACTACATTATATAAGAAACAAAATGAGACATGTTAGCCCTCTGTACGTTGGGGCGTTAACGTATGACGTCAACGTCAATTACACTACCCAAATTTACATATTCACGTTATAATAGAAGATACGCATTGTTGTACACATGCTAGTATTCGCCCTAAATAATGTTGGGGTTTGTCTGCTAGTACATAAATCACTGTTTCAAAGTTATTGACATTGTCAAGGCTAAGTTGACTAGCCTGTATAAGGTAGTTTACATTGCATTTGACGTTTTTTTCCCCTTCAGTGTCTAAATACATGTAATGTAAGGAGCAGTTTTAAGAATTTAAGTGTAAGGAAAAGTTAATGTCATATATATTACTGTTTCAATATTCCATTAAAAAAGAAACAATCTAAAGTCTTACAAAACTCGTCAGCAGTCACGATAAATATGTAACGTATATAACCACAACAAAAATACGAAAAAAAAAAAAAAACAGAATCAGACTAAATCGCTGAATTGGTGGACTGAAGTTTATTCTTCTTTTATTCATGCCCAGCTTAGCTAATTTAGGCAGCAGTTAAATTAGCAGTGGATACATTGAATGGGGACAGAAACTATTTTTGAAGAATTTAACCTACAAAATGACCAGAAAAGCTACGAAAGCCAACATTAGCTGCAATTTATATTTCAATGTTATCTTTAATTTGTCTTCAGTAGATACTGTTGTATATGTAAATATGAAGAAATGCCAATGTTATGTGTCCTCAAACCATAGAAAAAAAACATCTAAATGTGGATATTTGAAAAACAATCTAACAGTAACATTACGTTAAATAATTGTAATATGTAGAGGAATAAGATTTGTGAGTCATCTATCAAAATTTTAGTTCCCTGGCGGCATGAAGTATTTATTGCTGTAGTATAAGCTTACCACTGGTAGTCAGATGGCAAATTTAGCTCTTTGAAATAAATAAGAGTTCAGCAAGTCGCACATAGATTGTTACAGCTGAAGCAGTTCGACCTTGCTTTCAATTCAGTCTCACTTAAAAGTGTCTTCATAAAATGATTTTTTCTTTAAATTTTATGCATTAAATGAAGTAAGTATAAGTTGATATATGCTGCAACTGATTAATATTGAGGTTCTCGTTATGATGGGGATAAAACCAGTTTCGCTACCTGTGCTGTTGGCTGAGCCATTCAATTACCCCACATACAAATATGCAACTGTGACTACCAGCCGAGGCAATCAAAAGCAGTACCAACTCTGCCAGCATGCATAAACACCATTTTTCTATGCTGTCAGTCGAATCTTCAGCCACGAGCCTCTTTGCACAGTAACTGCTTTACATGGGTTAGCAAATATGTGTGGCTCCCGTGATCATAACTTATATGTTAATTTGTGATCTACGTGATCTATTTATGCAGCTCCCGGCCATCAAATACATTACAAAATGTTAACAATGTGAACGTTTAAGGATTATAGAAAGTGACATACTTTATAACGCATACAACATTCTGTCTTGAGCCATTTCAGGAGTTCTATTTTTCATCATGTTGTTACAAATATTCAAATGGTCAGGTAATTTTGCAAACCCCATGGTTTTATTCCCACTTGTTGATACTATCAAGGACTAAAGGTGTTACAAAATACAAATTTCAGTCATACAATTTTCAATAATGTAACAACTAAAATTGGGGCTTTATTCTCTAACAGTATTTAACATATTTGGACAAGGATGATTTGATAAGCAGTAAGATATCATAAATAGGCAGTTTACAACGGTTACCATATCCATTGCTGAAAAGTAAACAATATGGTAATACAAGGTCACAAAGATCAAATGCAGAAAGTTACCTAGGTTAGCCCTTCCTTGGCGTGTAAAGGTATGCACTATTTCTATTGTTTGATTATTTGCTCTTCAGAAATACTGTATTACTAGTTAAGGATATCGGAAATGAAGAATTCATAAACTCTCAATAAATACGTTGTATACGTTACTTGTTTGGTCTTTCTTTTTTTCCAATATTATGCTGCAAAGCATATAATTACAGTTTAGGCAAATACATTCTGAAGGAGAACAACTAAGATTTGCTTATAAATATCTGAACAGCGATGACCAACATTAATATATTCTGTCATTTTCATTTGCCATTTTATTATGTGTGCGGAGCTACTGGAACACTGTCGCTTAAAAAAAAACATTTTTGTCCAACTAAACGTGTCTTTATGTTCTTTAGTGAATAGATTCTTTCAGAGATGATTGAATGTAGTTAGATTCTTTAGGAGATTGTTGAATGTAGTTAGACTTTAAAGAGCAAGAAACAAAATCATAGAAATATAGATCATCTTAAACATAGCATTTATAGATAGCTACAGTATACTAGTAAACTGCCAGTGTCTCTTTTCTGTATTAAATATTTCTGATACTATACTCCCAAAACTCCTGGTTGACACATAATTTTTAGTTACATAAATGAACTAAGTAAAGCAATGTATTGGCACTACTATTAATTATTTTCAAAAGTTTGTTTTGTTTATTAAACTGTAACACAGCAATGTTGTTTTCTCTGGTAACGTAAAATATACAATAGTCTTACAAAAGTAAGTATACGCTGCCAGCAAATATCTATCTACAGTAGCTTTGATGCAGAACTGTATTTGGCTTAAGCCTTTAAACTTCAGGTTACTGTTCTGCTTTATAGTTTTTCAGTGTGCACGTAAAAGCTATAATAAATCATGTCAATAAACAATGTGGAACTCCAGTTTTCATTGTTGATTACTGATTATTTTATAGTTTTAAACTAAACACGTCAAACCCCTTAGCTTTAAATGGTATCAAACTGATTGCATATCATTTTATTCGAGCCCTATATGCAAAATCAATGCTGGCTTTTAATAGCTGCGGCTTAATCTTATCTGAAGTATTTTTTTTTTTTTTTTTTTTTTTTTTGGATTTTTCAGCTGTATATAACAAAATTTCAGGTATGTTACTGTGTTTAGATCTCAAATGTACAATTTGTATAATAAAAAAAACTGGACAATGTCATTATGAAATACTTTTAGTTTTGATATGATAACAAAGTAAACAGCAAAACCCGTTTTACATGTGCAGAATATGCCAATGCCCTTAACATTACAATTTGAAGTATACTGTGTTCAATCACGTATAAAACACACCTCATGAATCCCTAAAAGTAATAACTGAGAGGAATGTTGATAGGTTCAAGTACACAATATATCATAAGAACACCCAGACTTATATGTTTTATTTTTTTAAATGTGACAGTGGAAAAAACCTGATTAAAGGTATTATAATAAAATATTTTAAATGTTAATGTTATTCACGTGACTACTAGTAATAGCTTATAATAGAAAATAAACCAGAATGAATTTTTCTCTTATATTAAAAGATTTTTTTGTGAAGAAACTGGTACTAAAGAAAATAAAATGATTCTTTCTTCAAATTATATGATTTTAACAAAAGTAGCACTAGGTAATGTAAATAATCTGTCATTATCGACGACTAAAATGCATTCAAAATATTGTCGAACTGCACCTTGCTGTTTAAATAGGCTGGCATATTCAATATTACCGTTTACTGTTGTTTTCCATTCCAATAATGTAGTTCAAGCGCTTGAATTATACGGAAAGTGATAATTGTAATATGGAACATTCATAAGGGGTTACTGTGTTAAAAATCCTATTTCTCCCAAAGTATACAAGATAGGATAATATTTTTTGCAGATCTGAAAAGATCAATAAATTTCTTTAACACATAAACAAACATTAGGTCTAATAGTAAAGGAATAACTTACAAAAAGAAAGTATTTCGGATGGAAACTGCCATTTTAATTGAGAGTAAAGAAAAACGTCACGTATACTACACCACGTAGGCTAAAGTGACGTTTCAAACATCATAACTTTTAGCTGTTGGATTGTACTATTAGACTCTATTATAATTTTAAACATAGGAAAGTGACTTCTATTTTTTATAATTTTTGATATTTTTTATTTTATGTTTATTATTTTAATGGGTAACGTAATGTAACAGACTGTTACAGCTTAACGCCCCACTCGCCAGAGGGCTAACATGCTGCAAAATACTTCTAAGATGCTGGTCTTTAAGAAAAGTATGGTCTACAAAACTCCCCCTGGGGGGGGGGGGGGGGGAGGTAAACCATATTTGGCTCATGGCCTATTACTTCAGTTCTAATGTGTGCTATTTGTTGCAAGGTCACACATGTACGTATTTAACAAAACTGACACGATATCAGTCTCTGTGTCTGTTTCTTCTGTTAACAACACAGGATGTCTGTCTACATAGCTGAATCAAGAGGTTTTTACTATATTATACATGTAACACTTTGAAGTGAAAATAGCACTCTTGTTTTTTTTTTTCTGAACCATTGTACACTGGCCACTCCCTACACCAGCTTAAGCTGAACTTTATTTTCGAAACAATTCTAAACGCATCAAATGATCCAAAAGGACCAGAAAATATGTAATTTGCACCATACTGTGGCACGGGGAGTCCTTTTACGGTCGCCACAGGATACTTAACACTAACTGCAGTGATATAAATTAATTCTGAGGTGTTAGCTCTTTGGAAGCAAGAAATACACCATAGAAACAAAACAGACCCGTTTTCACTGAATCTTTTCATGTCTACTAAGGAAGCGCGCAACACGGGCTGTGCTGTCTAGCACCGGCTTATGCAGAACGGCTCTAAATCCAGTGATCTTACAGGACCAGGAAATATATAATCTGCACTATGATGAATTCCAAGGAGGCTTTTTACGGCCGCCACACGGCGCTTCATCCGCTGCTGTGAAAATAGATACATTCTGAAAGTTAGAAGATGTAAATATAGATGAAGGAATACGCCATGGAAAATTTAAATACAGTCAACTTGCGTTATGTCAAAGCTGAAGTTCATCACCAACTACTAATTTTAAGTAAATTTTTATGGTAGTTTGAGATAAGAGAAGTTGAAATGTAATGAAAAAAAGCAAATGTACCTAAACTGTTTTCTTTGATATGAAAGGGTACGTTGAGATATCACATTTCAAGATATCGAGAGCTGACTATGAATGAAGTTACTCATCAGGGGACATTACATTCACAAAACACAGCCACCCCAAGACAGCGCACGAAGACATTTGACACCACTTGTTAAGGCAACTAGATACACATTTAGAGGGCCCAACTCTGCCATTTTCTTTTTTGCCTCCCTTCTCAATGCGAGTCAGCTCTTAAAAAGATGAATGAATGACTTGCTATTTTACGTCCTTTGCAATAGTGCTTCAGTTATATCGGGAAGAGGGAAAGATGATAATGAACGGCTGTGTGCAATGGAACCCCGTTTACAACTGAGAAGATTTCCGCCACTGGGAATCGAACTCGGGAACGCTAGATTAGCAGGCCAGCGCTTGACCCACCGAGTTACTGGGACTTCAACTCTTAAAGGAAAACTTGCTCCCCTAGGAGTTACAGACCTCCGTCACTTTAACACTGAGAAATCGTCTTGCACCTGAATGACTGCTTTCGCCTTTGGTGCACAGTGTTAAGAATGACCTACAGTTCATGAATAACAAATGTGAGGCGCTGGGGTCGTATTTATAAAAGGACTTAAGTCGTTGCTATGTTGTTGCTAAGGCTAAATTTCTATAAAGGAGATTCCCTACAACTATGAAATTTACTCTGGAGGAACAGTCTGAAAAAGACTGTTCCTCCGGAGCAAATTTCATAGTTGTAGGAAATCTCCTTTTAAAGAAATTTAGCCTTAGCAACAGCATAGCAACGACTTAAGTCCTTTTATAAATACTACCCCAGGACTTTGTCTCTGATCAGTATCTGCGTCTGTTACAGATTCGTGCTCTGGAATCCTCTGGTCTCAGCATCTTGGAGACTTGAGTGCTCGTTTCGTATAAAGTACAGAGCTTAAGTGATGGTATGCTAGTAAAAATCTCATTTTTCAATCTGAATTAGTTTTCTTTTCTTTGCAACTATATCCTGCATTAAATCGGTTTGGATTTGAAGCGCGTATGACAGATGATGAATTCTCAAGAGACGTAATTACAACTAACGATATCTTAAAGTGTATAGATACACGTTTTTGGGAGGTAACTCTAAATTAGAATTCATTGACTTTTCTCATAGGTGACTACTCTTTATGGAGAGAATTTGCTCTCAAAGGAGAGCAAATTCTTTCCTTAAAGAGTATTCCCCCTTGAATTAGGACTTTACCTACTCAAAAGACGTAATTACAACTAACGATATTTTAAAGTGTACAAATACACATTCAAGGGAGGTAACTCTAAATTAGAATTCATTGACTTTTCTCATAAGTGACTACTCTTTATGGAAGGAGAGCAAATTCTTTCCTTAAAGAGTAGTCCCCATTGAATAAGGACTTTACCTACCAGGGAAGCAAATACTGTTCTGCTAAAGTTGTCTTTCTTTTAAAAATGGCAGCCAAGCCAAAGTGGGGCATCCTTTCACTGTAAACCTCAACCTAATTTAATCGCTTTCCTTGTATTGATGTCACTGTTCTTAAGACTGAATTTGTCAGGCAAAGCCTTCCTAATAGATACATAATGTTCAA
Organism: Ctena decussata; assembly: GCA_963989385.1. Lineage (NCBI taxonomy): Eukaryota > Metazoa > Mollusca > Bivalvia > Lucinida > Lucinidae > Ctena > Ctena decussata. The sequence continues at coordinate 74,165,620 of OZ022498.1, read as the reverse complement.
GCGACGTCGTTCAATGTCGATGCAACATGACTTCGAAACGGCATTGTTTCAACGTCAATTACCCACCTGAAAGGTATAGGCTGTTTTTCTGTCGATGTGCCCCTTGTTATATTTTTCTGCTTTTGTGAGAAATTTGGGCCAAGAATGATGTCTGCGAACAGCAAAGGCTAGATTCTTAGTCTGGTTAGACTCTGTTCAAATAAGCGTTAACCCAGCGGGCACATGACGTCGTACTGACGGCCAGTACGACGTTATTTCGACGTCATGTGCCTGGTGGGAAGTACTCTTATTAATGTCTGTCGCAGCTCAGCCATCGCCACGTAAGAATTTACTTCCGTAAACAGGAGCAATTAATTTCTAAGATTCTTATGCAGATGCTTCTTTCTCATGGGGCATGTCTGACATTCGATCGAACAAAAAAAAAACACTCGTAAAAGTGCAAAGAATTCGTAAATTTACTAGTATACCATGATAAGAGTGCAAATCTTTTGTTACAAAACTGTGTCAAGATTAGCCTAACCGACAGACACATGTTCTGTAGAAATAGTGCCACAATATCCCTGACAACCTGTTCTGAATATTTACAAGGCAATAAAAGTAATCGACTTCAATAAAATCAAAGGCAAAAGTGCAAACGGTGTCAACAAAATTAGAAGAGCACGGTAATATATGCCTTTAGAGTTCTACCGAAAGGAGCAGTACGTAAGCTAAAACATACATTTCCCAGCTGGCACGTGACGTCCAAGTGACGTTAGTGCGACGTCATTGCGACGTCACGTGCCTGCTTGGTTTCAGGGAACTAGCTCTACCAATTTCTTTTCCAGCCTCTCTTGTAAATTGGTTTAACTGTTAAATAAAAGTAAATTGAGTATTTGCTCCCTGAGGAGCAAAAATCTTTCTTCGAGAGTAGACCAAATGAAAAGCATCTGTTGTCCAAGATAGCAAACAGCAAGTTAAGAAATGCTTACGTGTGCAAAAATGGTGGGAAAACGTAATAAGTTCATTCTATTTTTAGATGAGAAACAAAAGCCTCTCTGTTAACAAAGGTCTACCGTTTCAACAAGAGCTCCGGTGAGCGAGGCAACAATGCGCCCGTTGAGGTTTAAAAGAGAAGGAAACACGAGATGACAGAACTCTGTCAGTAGCAGAAATCTTCAGTAGCGATTCCACTATAAAAGTTATACATTAGAATTCTGTCAAAAGTGCAAGTAGACTCTCTGCTCATTGTCTAACAGTGTCTCGTCTTAGTACAATGTTTCAAAACAAAGTCTCAAACAGCTCTAAAAGTCAAGGAGCAGACATGAAATGAGCCGCGACACGACAAAACCAACAATGTGGTTGTGCGCCCAGCGCAGACTCAGATCAGCCTAGGCGTCCGCCCAGTCTGACCAGAGTCTTCACTGTCCGCATGGAGGTAGCTTAGACCCTTAGTTACCCTTTGAGCACTTAATAAAGAGTCTGATCAAACTGGGCGGATGCCAAGGCTTATCCGAGTCTGCGCTGGGCGCACAATCACATTGTTGGTTTTCTCATGTCGCGGCTCAAATCACTATAAGAAACAAAAAAGTGGGAAGTGGGCGTAATTCTGTCAAAATCAGAAGGAGGTCAATGGTTCTTTTACTCTGTTACTCTACATATTGCCTGATGGAACTTTATACTTGTACACTCTTTCATGAAGAAATCTTAAACAGTTTTAAAGATCTGTAGAAGTTTGACCTTTAAGTGTAACTTTTGACTTTTTTCCTGCTGACCTCTTGGGTTTTCGGTTGTCTTGTATTGCTTTGACTGTCTTCTAAATTTGTTTTGTTACCTTTTCTATTTGGTGTTTAGGGCAGGTTATGACAAGCGATTGCGTCGGTTATTTAAGGAATGAATGTTATTTTTTAACGTTTAGTGAAATATAAACTACATCGGGTCAACAGCAAAGTAAGTGAACCACGAAGGATTTACGTAAACTATGCTCGTGACCCGATGTAGTTTATACTTCAGTAAACGTAAAAAAGAATTTAACGTTTATTCCTTATATTTGTATTATTAAATGATGCTTTTCATCAATAAAAAAGATAAACACTAGTACATAAGAAAGACTAATAAATCATTTTAAAACATTACTGACCGAATCCTGCTATAGTTTGGAACAGCCGCATTGTTACTGCCTACCAGGAATACCCACCCCCTGATGTAGATGTCACATGCAAGCATACGTAGCGAGCTGTCACTCAATGTTTCATAGCCAGTCAAGTATATGGCATGTTTTAGATTCCAGATACTAGCTACTGAGGTGAATTGTCACTCAAAATTTGAGGTTAGTTCCCAGTCTAGAATCATTTCGAAAATTTCAACCACGTGGCACAATGTACGTATTGACTTGTCAACAACATTGAATCCCGCATCACTTACAATGTAAATGGGTTTACAGAGAGCTTTGCAGCGAAAATGTATATTGATCAATACCTTCTCATCACAGTTCTGATCATTGACAGACACAAATCAAACCATGTTTGCTATTTTCATATCTTTGCTACATTCCTTGCTTCCAAATGATCTGCCTTTTCATAAAAAAAATTATTCATCCATTTTTTTTGTCAGAATTTGGTCAGGTAAATTTTCAGAATTTGGTAAACAAATGCTGTTTATTTCATTTCTGAAATAAATTTGTGGAAATGTTCTACCAAACTGACATTTTCAAGTGTTTTTGTTTTGATGTTCTAATGTCTTATTTATATTCATGGGGCAAAGCAATATAATCATGAGACGGGCTTAGCTGAACTGCACAAAAACAACACAAAAAAACGCCGTATTCGAACAGACATGTTTAAGCAAACAGTGTAGACCCAGACAGACTGCTCCTTTAGGAGCAGTAAAGGAGCAGTCTGATCAGGGCCTGCACTGTTTGTCATTTTGTCATATTTTGCCTTTCTGGCAAAATCCTTTCGAAGTAGCGCTATGCTTTTCAAAGTAAATCTACATTCTCAATCTGAAGAAATCGGACACGGCGTCCAAATGCTTTAGGACATTATGGTATGGGATCTCTGGCTAAAGGTCCTCTTGATTATTTGAAGCGAAATTGTGTCTGAGCCTCCGAAAATTCCACCATTCATTATTTCTGTCATAAAAGTCTGCGAATTTGTAAGCATAAGCGATAAAAAGATTGAAGTCTAGAGGGAAACGACTTCCTCATTTGTTAACATGGAACAATCTTGTACAGTGTATAGAGTTTTAAAGATGCAAGTTCTGCAAGTTTAATGTATTTTTGCCCCTGAACCATTTTTTGAGGAAAACAGTATTTGAGCATGCTTTCATCGAGTAAAAATAGAAAACAAATCAATATTGGCAGAAACTGCCCATTTAGGAGCATTCTTTCCAGATTTTATATTTATTGGCTTCCAGACAATAAGTCCCTGCAGTGGTTATAATCTTTTCTGATAAGTCCTGTTATGCACATTAAATCCTTTGTGACCCTTGTTTTAGCCTGTTTGGGTGGTGCTACTCATCTCAGTATCCATTTTTAGAACCAGAACACTCAGTTGAAATCCTTTCAAGCAAAGTTAGGGGTTCAAAATAGGAATACTTTGCTAATAACAAGTTATAGCTTTTTGAAATTTTTTTTACAAATAAACAATGTTTGAACATCATTTTTAATACATGCTCACGAAAAATAGTTACTAGGAGTTGGCTGGCACGCTGAAATTTATGTTCTTGGTAGAATGTGACGTTATTTTAATTGATTGAAGGGGGTCAGATTTGCAGACCTTGCAACTTTAACCGGGTTTTAAGATTTTCACACCGGGTAGGCGGCAATCGAAAACGCTCTTAACAATCGATTAGCGCAGATCAAAAATCGCTAGAAACAGCGTTTTCGATTGCAAATTGTCGCCAATTTGCAATCGAAAACGCTCTTTCTAACGGTTTTTGATCCGCGTTCGTCGATTGCACGAGCGTTTTCGATTGCCGCCTACCCGGTGTGATTTTCTTATGCGGCAGAGAAGAGATGGGGAATATACACTGTCCGGCACGTGCAATGCAGACACTATACGTTGTCATCTTATATAAATGTATCTGAATTTTGGTGCTGGGGGGGGGGGGGCGTGGCCAGATTGGCATATTTCATTGCTGGTCAAGAACAGGCTCAGTTAAACCGAGTATGCTATTTTCATTTCTTTGATATTGGCTATTCCTTGCGTCTAAAGAATCTACACCATTCAGAACTTTTGATAATGGGCACACGAAGTGTGTTCGCTTAGCTGTATCAGTTTTCCTTCTGTATTGATGCTGTGAAACAAGTTTGGTCACATATCGTTTTTATGGAGGCTGTCATCTTCTTTCTAAGTAATTTCGAGACTTAACGTGAAATTGTGTTAGCTTGGTTTCAATATATTGACGAATGAAAACACATTTCTTTCAAGATGCCTAACACCCACATGACATCCAGGGAATAGCATACCCGCCAACGAGATGCGACTGACAAAGTTAACGAGATAAAAAAAACTTTTCTTGCAATTATTTGGCGTAGAAAATATATAAAGTATTTCCAGCTACAGAAATTCTCATTTCTATAGCAGATTTATGCAAAAAGGAATCCATTGATATTATAGATAGCATATTGTCTGCTGGAAGGACCAACACGTTTCGACAAGAACTGTAGAACTTGACAGGGCCTGGGTGCTTCGGTAGAACCCTGTACGTGCCTCATCGCGTATACGGGAAACATGAAACAGCGCATCCGAAAGCGCAAAAAGTTAAATGCAGGAAAGATGCGTGAGACTAGATTTAGGACTTCCTTTGATAAAAAAAAACTAGGAGCGAATTCTTTTCTTTAAGAGAAGACCCCATTTTTAAGGGCCACCTCGTCCATATAAGCAAACAGGAAGTCAGGAAAACTGTTTTCCTTCGTAAAAATTGCGGAAAAAATGGTGTTGCACCCATACACCTTAGGGTTAACCGTGGCATAAAGCGTTAAAACTAACATACTTTCATAACTGAGCCGCGACGCGAGAAAACCAACAAAGTGGTTGTGCGCCCAGCGCAGGCTCAGATCAGCCTGAGCATCCGACTAGTCTGAGCAGAGTCTTTTTTAAGCGCTTACAGGGTAGCTAAGGGTCTAAGCTACCTTCGTGCGGACAGTGAAGACTCTGATCAGGCTGGGCGGATGCCCAGGCTGATCTGAGTCTGCGCTGGGTGCACAACCACTTTGTTGGTTTTCTCGCGTCGCGGCTCAATAATCATCTCTGCTTCCTTCACATTTTTCCTTGCAGTCATGACTTAAGACTGAAGTTTAATAACTATTTCATACATTTTTAATATAGGCTATTCACTTTCGATCAGAATGGAAGAACCGTAGATCAGTTAACGGTGTAAGAAGGACAATGGCAATTCAATATTTTGACTACATTTTTTTAAAAAAAAAAACGCAAGGGAAATGAACTCCTTTTAAAATCTGCCCATAAACTCGTCAGCTCAACATACTCTGACAACGGGTCAGAAACCTGTTAAGTCCTAGGAAATACGCGCAATGCACTAAAACGGGCGTGCCATACAATGATATAAATATTCCCCGCAAAAAGTTAATGAATGTAGAGGAGAGTTTGAAGATAATTGCATTCTATCATCATTCATCACCAATGATCTAGGATCAAACACACCAAATTTAAACTGATTTTTATTAGTAACTGTGCACCACGAGCGCATGAGGATAAATGCCCAAAAAGCATATATTTTGAGAGAGAGGTGTCCATTGACGGATAGCCACTAAATTTATCATTTTCTAGTCGCGTCCAAAAATATCTTACGTGCTTTAGTAGATTGTATTTCATAAAATGGCTGTAGACTTAAATACCTATCGGGCGCGAATAGGATTGCATAGACATAGGTTATTTAAAATTAAAGGATACAAACACTTCAGTAGTTTCGAATTCATTATGTTTCTGGCTATGCTCCTATACCAGGCGGGTGACGTAGAGAAAAACCCTGGACCACAATCTGACTATGACGAAAATACCTCATCTTCTTCATTTCCGGTATTTAATGGAAATTTTTCAGTGGCCCATTATAATGTTCAGAGCTTGTTACATAAAGTAGATATTTTAGAACCTGAATTGACTAATTTCGATATAATATCTCTTACAGAAACGTGGCTAAATGATTCTATCTCTAGTCAGGATCTTGCGTTTAATGATTTTCAGCTTCCTTTTAGAAGAGACCGTACTGGCGATAGTTACGGTGGCATTGCTGTTTATGTCAAGAATGACATCCCAAGTAAGAGGAGAAACGATTTAGAATTAATTAGCATAGAGTGTCTTTGGCTCGAAATTAATATCAAAAATAGAAAAATACTTGTAGGTACCTTTTATAGGCCCCCAAACTCAACTCCGCAAATACTGACAGACATCGAAAATTCTATTGGTCTTGCTGTTGATACTGGTATTTCTGATATCGTTATACTAGGTGATTTTAACTTAAATATATTAAATCTACAATCAAAGAAAAAAATTAGTGATATCTGTCAGCAATATAACTTGACACAACTTATAGATGAACCCACAAACTATACAGAATACTCGTCTACGATCATAGATTTAGTAATGGTTAATAATATGCATGCAGTTCACCTATCCGGAGTAGGAGAGCCCTTTCTGACGCAAGATATTAGGTATCATTGCCCAGCTTATTGTGTTTTTAAATTTAAGAAACCAATCTCTAAGCCCTTTACTCGTAAAATTTGGTTATATGAAAAGGGTAATTACGATGAGCTCCGACAGTCAGTAAACGATTATGATTGGAAATCTGTTTATAATGACAATATTAACGTATATGCAAATGATTTCACCGCGAAATTAATGGATTTGACCGAAAAATGCATACCGTCGAAAACAGTCACCGTTAGGCCACTTGATTTGCCCTGGATAAATAGCAACATACGCAAGTTAATGCGGAAAAGAAATCGACTTTTTAGGAAATATAAAAAAGACAAAAGTATTGAAAATTATAATAATTTTAAAAGCGTAAGAAATGAAGTTACAACTTACCTTCGGCGATCCAAACAAAATTATATTGATACTCTATCAAATAAACTCAAGTCGACTAATTTAACATCTAAGGATTACTGGAAAACATTAAAGTCTTTCATAAAACCTACTCAAACTACTACTATTCCGCCTCTGTATGAGAATGATATTTATGTCTCTGACAACACTGAAAAATCTAACTTACTAAATAATTACTTTGTTCAACAAACTCTGCTTGACGACAGTTCTGCAACTCTTCCAGACTCTACTGATATTATTGGACCTTCTCTAAATAATATACAGTTTACTCCCCTTGAAGTACAAGGTGTTCTAGATACCCTCAAACTAGGTAAATCAACAGGACCTGATAATGTAAACAATAGAATACTAAAGGAGTTATCTGTTGCTCTGTCTAAACCATTGTGTGATCTATTTAACGCTTCCATGTGTAAGAGCCATTTTCCTGATATCTGGAAAGAAGCAAATGTCTCTCCTCTTCATAAAAAAGATGACCCCTCTTTAGTATGTAATTACAGACCTATATCTCTTCTCAGTGCTTTAGGTAAAGTAATGGAAAAATTGTTCATAAGCATATGTTTAATTTCTTTTTGGATCAACATACAATCACTTGTTTACAATCGGGCTTTGTTCCTGGGGACTCTACTGTTAATCAACTTGTTGACATATATAATACTTTTTGTAAGGCTTTAGATGAAGGTAAAGAAGTGAGGGCAGTTTTTTGTGATGTAAGTAAGGCGTTCGATCGCGTTTGGCATAAAGGCCTCATTTTCAAACTAAAACAATCAGGAATAGATTCACAACTTCTTCAGTGGCTGACTAGTTATCTTTCTAATAGAAAACAAAGAGTAGTTATTCCAGGTGCACAATCAAACTGGGTAAATATAGAATCAGGAGTACCACAAGGCTCTATTTTAGGTCCTCTTTTGTTTTTGATATATATCAATGACATAGTTGACAATATACATTCAAATATTAAATTATTTGCTGATGATACTAGCTTATATTTGATTGTTGATGAACCGATCGATTCAGCGAGACAATTAAATTCCGATCTAGACGTAATTCATCAATGGGCAGACCGCTGGCTGGTCAAGTTTAATCCTGCTAAATCTGAATCTCTTCTAATTTCTCGAAAACTTAACAGACCCCGTCATCCACCATTAATAATGAATAACGAACCTATTAATGAAGTATCCAGTCATAAGCATTTAGGTATTTTTCTTTCAAATGATGGCACATGGCATGAACACATAAATTATATCACTTCTAAAGCTTGGATTAGATTAAATGTTATGCGCAAGTTGAAATTTATTCTTGACAGAAAGTCTCTTGAAATTATCTATATATCTTTTATAAGACCTATCTTAGAATATGCCGATGTAGTTTGGGACAACTGTACCCAGTACGAAATTAACGCTCTAGAAAAAATTCAAGTTGAGGCCGCAAGGATAGTTACAGGAACGACCAAACTAGTATCTTTAAACAAATTATATCAAGAAACCGGTTGGGAAACGCTTGAACAAAGACGATATAAGCATAAATTATGTCTTTTCTACAAAATGTCTAATAATCTCACTCCTGATTATCTCAGTTCCCTTGTCCCTCCGTCCATCGAAAGTACCACGTCTTATACTTTACGCAATGCATCTAACATTAGGTATACGATGGCCAGAACCCAATTGTACTATAAATCTTTTCTGCCCTCAAGTATAAGATCTTGGAACGAACTTGCTCCTGAGATAAAAGATTCCAGTTCCATTCATAGTTTCAGATATCAACTTAACAAAAACTTAACTAAGCCTCCTAAATATTACTATTTAGGTGACCGATTCTTACAAATACAACACACTAGGCTAAGAACGAACTGTAGTAAGTTAAATGAGCATCTTTTCTCCAAAAACATAATTAATAATCCTTACTGTGTCTGTGGTTCAATCGAATCTACCAAACATTTCTTCTTCGAATGCCAGAGATATAACGGAATACGAACTGTAATGTTGAATACCTTAGCCCAATATTGTGTACCAGATGTCAGTAATATACTATTCGGAGTTGCTAATATGGACTATCAAACGAACTGTCAGATTTTGGTTGCAGTATTTAAGTTTATACATGACAGTCAACGCTTTAAATCATGAGGATTCTCTCTCTCTCTCTCTCTCTCTCTCTCTCTCTCTCTCTCTCTCTCTCTGCTATATCACTTATCTATTGACGCTCATATCTTATTAACAAAATAACTAATATAATTATATTAGTTATTTTCAGGCTCTTTTTTTTTTTTTTTACTTTCTTTACTTTTACTTTTTTTTTTCTCTCTTTTTTTTCGTTAATTGGTTTGACATACTGACATAAATACTTTTGTGTTACACTTTGTATGAACGTTCTTACCGTATTCTAGTAATTCATGGTTACATGTATAGGGAGACAGATTTACATAAGCCGATTGGCTTCTTTCTGAATCCTTTCTTGTATTGTTATAGTAAATGTATATATGTATTTGGAATTTATTTGAATAAAATATGTTTAAACCAAATTTATCGAGAAAATCCGTTGCATTATGCAATCCTGTCTTTTAACCAGACCTTCATATTACTTTATGAAGGTCCTATGCCGATTCGACCTGTATGCAAAAAGGGAGGCTGAAAAGTGATGGTTTTCGGATTTGTGTTGGAGGCAGTATTTGGTTGAAACTCGACTCCCTGAATGCACTCTTATTTGTTATTTCACATAATGTCGACATATCAAAACATCAGCCTCAGGCATTTAACAACCCATCTTACTTATGCAATTACATTGGCGGTAACATATTATGCGAATTTTAATACTATTAAGATGTTTATTAGAGGCTTGTTTGCTTTAATTCCATTCATTCTTTATAAAAACTGAGTTTTTCCTGGAGTCAACAATTCCATTAACAGAAACAAAAAATACAGCAAGACGTGAGAAAACCCTCAAGTTCGCTATGACCATAATTGTTCTTGTCAAAATTAAAACAGCGAACTACGCATGCGCTGTCCGACTGCGCTACGATGTGCGCAGTCCGTGTGGGCATGCGCAGTAGCGTATACGTCTAAAACACTTCTCTTACGACGCCAGTCATAAGTTTGCCATTCCTATTGCTTTACTGTGCATATATGCTTATGAGAGAAATAAACATTTTAATTTGATTCGATAGAATTGTGCTCTTACAAAGCCCGGTCATGTTTGCCTTCGGGTAAACGCTCCGACCCAGGTCATGATTGGTCTGTAGCCCCTAAATTATTTGAGCCATGATACGACAAACTAAATAAGTGGCATAGGCGCCCAGCGACCACTCAGTTCAGCCTAAGTATCCATTCAGTCTGACCAGAGTCTTTGCTTTCGGCTTGGAGCTAGCTTAGACCTTTAGCTACCCTTTAAGTGCAAAGCTGATCAAGCTGGGCGGATGCCAAGGCTGATATGAGTCATCGCTGGAAACACATGCCACTATGTTGGTTTTGTCGTATCGCGGCTCATTTCATCCTAACATTCACCCTTTCCCCTTATAGACCCTTTGTGGGTTACAGAATTTAGAAGATGTCTCCAACTGCAAATATGTTCTAAAGGACCAGTCAGGTCCAACTATTCCGAAAACTTGTTACCTAGCTAAGCCACCAACAAAACAGTCTTCTATCAACTTCACACAGATTATATAGAAAATCAAGAGTGTACAATGTGCTGACGAAAGGGTGGCGCCACTGGATGTCTTTCAATTTCAGCAATTTAGTCGTATCTACCCTAACGATATGCCAAGGTTCATTCAATTATAGAAACAGAGGAGAATTTGTTGCTGTGGCTCTAATGCAGATATTTCATTCTCAAGGGACAGTATTGACACTTAGTCTTTAAAATAATTCACTAAAGTGCAAGGCGTTGTGTTTTTTGAGAGTCTGTCGTCAAAACCGAAACAAAATTGTGAAGGAGAATTCGATTTGTTAAATGTCAAAATAATTATAAGATTAGTTTTCAACAGCTATGTCATGTAACACAAAATAATGGATAACGTTTGGTCTATAAGAGATAACTTGATTAATTTAAAATTGCGACTACCATCAGACGGTATGACAGTCATTGCAACAACAACAGACGCTTCATTTTTTGTCAAAAAGCTTTTTTTTCAAAAGTTTGATATGCATAAAGTTTTGGACAAATTGAATTTTAGCAAAAAAAGACATTTTACTTCATAGTCGTGTCTATAGTAAATGTTCGTTTTGCTTAAATTTGGTTCTGTCAGCCCTGTATTTCTGCTTCTATAAGTCTCGGCCTTTAAAACTTCATCAATGCAGGCACAGCATTTCCCTACGTCAGCATCCACAAAACTGGGCCAGAGAAACATACTTTAACAAACAATTGAGCCGCGACACGAGAAAACCAGCAGTGGTTGTGCGCCCAGCGCAGACTCAGATCAGCCTAAGCATCATCCAAGTCTGATCAGACTCTTCGCTAAGCTTAAAGGGTAGCCAAGGGACTAAACTACCTCTGTGCGGACATCGAAGACTGATCGGACAGCGAAGACTCTGATCAGACTGGGCGGATGCCCAGGCTGATCTGAGCCTGCGCTGGGCGCACAATCACTTTGTTGGTTTTCTCGTGTCGCGGCTCAAATAAACCCCACGTCAAGCTAAGTATTTAGCACTTGCTATCCCACTCATTAGCATATCACCAATGATCTATTAACAAGAACTTTCAAAAGCTATTGTAATTGTCTTATTCCTTTGAAGAAAAGGCTATTTAACACATTTGTTCTATCAGTTTCCCTTAATATTATTGAAACTGCACAGGTATGTCAGAAATAATGTAACTCGAAGAATTCACAAATAAGAAACATTATTTCTGTTTGTACCCATAGGTTCAGATGATAGGCAACAGAACCCATGTCAGAAATTATGCGATTCTGAGAGTTCACATAGTCTTCGCTGTCGGCATGCAGGTAGCTTAGACCCTTAGCTACACTTTAAGCGCACAGGTGTGTCTTCACAGGTGCTCATTATTCATTAAGGTCAGAGAATGTATTGTCTCCGTTCCAGTCTAAGGCACATGTTTTACAAGGGATTCGCCTAAAATTTTCGTGGTTATCAGTTTGCTTTAAAGGTATATTCTTATTTTGTTACAAGGTTTCCTTAGATTTTGATGTCAAACTTTGTTTTCCAATCGGGAAATCGACAGTGTTTTGATATTTTTGTGAAAAATCCTACAAGATAGCCGAAGCGAGACAACTGTCACATCTACATGATCGAAAGCAAGAAAACAGTTACTGTAACATAATTTGTAAATTTTCTTGAATATAAAAAATAAACTATCGCCAAACGCCCATGAACAGTTTTTATCAATAATAATAATGATAAGAATGGGAAACACTTTGCCAATAATTCCTTTAAAGGTAGTTCCTGTACTTTGGAATGCATCATAATTTTGATGATTTTTTTATCCAAGCTGTTGGAAAGCACCTATAAAGAGGAAATGAATAAGTTTCACTAAAAAGTGTAAATCAAAAAACTGTAAAAAAGTCGTTTTGCATGGGATTTCCTAACTCTGTTTCGCACGCCTAACTGGCGTGCGAAACAGAGTTAGGAAACCCCCTGCAAAACGACGTTATTTTTAGTTCGCGCCAAAAATAGATAACATAGCTGACTTCATGCTGTATTGCATTTCGGGATAGTTTTAATCCATCCGCCATGCTAGGACCTCTGGAAGAGCTCACGGCAAGAGAAAATTAACCGTTCACAAATGACATCAGAAACTGCGGACTTGTAGACATATATACATATTTATTTTTAGAACTGGAATTGCAACAAAAGAAAATAAACCAAAGGGAAAACGACTATTTTTTACAACATCTAGCGATTTTCTCAGTAGTAACAGTTTCAGAAAAATAAGAGAATTCAATACTACCCAGAAAAAGACAAAATTATTTTGTGAACACAATTGTTATCGCTAGGCCAGGAACCTACCTTTAACAGTAACTTGCGAAGACACGATTCAGCGAAAAATCGTCAGGTCACAGTACATTGGTACATGTACATCTTTTTGTAGAGCCAACTGACAACACCAAAAATTTAGCGACGTTCCCTACTGCAGCAAGTACATGAAATTTTCATTCCAACTAGTCGCATGGGGTGAAAATGCGCAGGCGCTTTGCACATTATAATAATCAACTGCGCCATCTTTCGGACAGGAACAATATTATCTAGATCTTTAAGCGAAGTTAAAGGAAGAATCATCCCATTGTAATGAACAATGTTTTCTCGTCAATTAATTTTCGCCAGATCCCAAGAAAGATTAGCGAGCTCGCAAGACGAGTGTTTAAAACGTTGTTAATGTGGTGCTCCCCCGTAGTTGTACCTGCGTGACATGAAATGAAAGAAAACACTTATTTTTCATTGAAATTTCTTCAAAATGTCAAATAACGTAACTAAGAATGTTAACTTTTCTGTGGTAAGAGTAAAATGACTGTAACTGCATTATCTTTATCACCACAGCAAAAGTCCACACATTTTCTGATCACCCCTTGTACATTAGGATTTGTGTCAAAGAACTCTATTTGAATAATCTTATTGGATTACAGCGGTGTAAAAAAGACTTTCAGAGAGTTTCATAAGTATTTAAGAGAGTTGTAGACTGTCATATGTTTCCATCAGCAAGCAAATAATACGTTTTACTAAGCTGGGCCCAATTGTTCAAAACTAACGACGTCGTTAGTTAACGTGACGTTAAAATTTCAAACGTTAATATCACAAATATGCCAATATTTTTTGTTGCGAAAATGTGAGAAGCTTCTGCATTGCAAAAGCTTCTCACATATTTTCAACATAAAATATAAGTGTATTTGGCTATAAAGTCACAAAACACTTAAAGAGTTGACCTCTTAACGAGCTCGTTAGCCTAACGATGCTTTGAACAAATGGGCCCTGAAGTATAAGGGTAAGCAAAATGGGTCCGGTGAGAAATGTATGTCAGCAATGTGTGTCCTGATAATGCCCCCGACGTCTCGCATAATGGTTCGACGGGTAAGCAAACACAGATTGCAATGTAAAGTCAGGAAGGGGATTATAAAATTGCAAAAGGTGATAGTTGTCATTTTTGTACGTGAAATATTTCCATTAATCCATTCAATTCGGGATACCCCGAGGGGTATCTGGGCAAACTGTTTGGATCCAGACCAGGCCCCACAAACGTGGGGCCTGGTCTGAGTTTTCAAATTGTTTGCTGCCTAGACATCATTTCTACAAGGCTTAGTTAGACCAATATGTCAAAATGTTCTTGATTTTTAATGCAGACGACAATTTCAGCAGACGACAAAAAATACCCAGAATGCAATGGGTTAAATGTTCTACATAAGTATTCGATCTATCCGCCAATTTATCCGCCAAGTTGGCATCAAATTGTAGATGTAACAATCAAGGGATACAACTCAAATGTTATGAAAGTCTATTCAAGTCTATCCCATAGCCTTGCAAGATCGTTGGGTCACCACAGATGACTTTAGAACAATCCCCTTCCATCTAGTCCCGTCTTCAACTGGCCTAGTTGTCTGCTGGCAAAGTCCACCCTTGTCCACTCTTTGAAATTGTCTCCCCACCTTTTCTTCTGTCTACCTTTTTTCGTTTTCCTTACACTGTGCCCAGTAGAATCGTCTTTGATTTGTTATTCTTTAAAGCAACAAGACATAAAACAACCAAAAACAGCCGTGGATCCTTCTTTTATTGCTTTCTTTGGCAATTTAGTCGTTATTCAGATTTATAATGACTGAAATCCTATGCAGCAGACTGATTTACAAAGGGATAAATGCCTTGGCAGTGCAGCCAAACACTTAAAAAGACAACTCTCGGATGCAGTGGTCTCAAGTACACATGATTTATCATTCGAGATCAACTCATTCATCCTGTAAGATGAAAACATATATCTTTAACCCGTTAAACAAGATAGCAGACAGCATAATCTGTTTACAAATGAGGAAATTCCTTCCCAGAAGAATTCTTTCACTTTTCTTCATTTCCAAGGATAGAAATATTGTTATAAGTTACGACAAACGTAAATGATCGTGTTTCCAGGCTAAGTCAATACATACTTTTAATTACCAAGTGAAACTGAGACCTAGAACGTCGTTCTGTAGCGCCGGGCCGCGTAGCGCAGTCCGCAACGCGTCTGACTCTCAGGAGCCAGAGGTACATGTACCCGGTTCGATACCCGGTCCGGCCACTTTCTTTCTTTCTTTTCCCCAAGAAGGGCAGTTGTCAGTAACTGGCAAAGGTATGTGCACTTCGTATGTGCACTTAGTACTGATTAGCCCAATAGTAGCGTGGTATGGTTTACTGACCGTCCCGACATGACCATAGCTGTTCACCGTAGACGTAAAGCAACACCACAACAGCAACAATCGTTCTGTGACCCCTATTATGAAAGTTTTTAACCCAATGTTTGACTAGTGGACTTATCTATCCTATAACATGTATGAGTCCATTTCTAGTGCTAGGGGTATCTGGTGAATATTTCTACTTTTATTGCTTTTTGCATAGAAATTCCTGTAAGCAAACAGTGTAGACCCTGCGGCATCGAACTGGGTTTGCACTATTTGCATTAAAACATAATGATGTTTTAGTCTAAAAAGGGATAAAAGTGTATCGGTGAACTTCTATGGTTTTGCTGCCATTTTAGCAAGGGTGTCAAAAGCAGGTGAACTTCTATGGTTTTGCTGCTATTTTAGCAAGGGTGTCAAAAGCAGAGTAGTATTTACTTCCCTTTCAGGTGACACTCTCTCCCAACTATGGTTCTCTTGAAGGCAAAAAATGGCTCTCTTAGAGCCTACCTATGAGGAATGAGGCAAATCTCCTAAGTCATCTCCGTAAGAGGTCCATTCATGCAACTTCAGCTTGATTTCGCTTCATCGCGTAGTTACGACCAAACCCTATCGTACTTGGCGTGTTCTGTCATTGCTAACATTACTACTGCCGTCACCAACACTATTTCAGTTTAATTTGAAATAATTATATTGAGACACGCGACGTCAATGACGTCAAAATAAACAATGGCTCTCTACAACCTGATTGGACGTCAGCAACGTCATACATGCCGTCTGTTAGCACAAAAAACTGCGTGTATATGTTTTACTGCTTCAATTTTAGCGCTTATATACGATTTTTCATTAAAGATTTGATTGAAACGAATGTAAATATAAGCAATGAACTTACTTTTTCAGATGTTTATCGAAGTGTAAACTACAATGGGTCACTAGCAAAGTTTACATGAACCCCTTCTGGGTTCATTCACTTTGCACGTGACACAATGTAGTTTACACTTCGATAAACCTCAGAAAAATGAAATTCATTCCTTAAACAAAGGCACTGCCCTTATAGCGTTACGCCCTCTTTGCTTCATTTTAATGGCTCGACCGTCTTTTGATATATCAACCCGCACCAATTTCAAGCACAAGAGACCCCGATTGCCTAAATTTTCACGATACCTTCACCTAACCCTATTTCTGCCCTTTCCTAGGTTGGTTGGTTGTTTTGGGTTTAACGGCCCTTTGAGACAGTATTTCAGTCTATATCGGGCCGTCTCCCGGAGAGGGGGAGAAAAAAGAGAGAAGTCATAGACGAAAAGAAAAAGTCCAAATGACCCCCATCCGCACCTACCGCAAGCACAGTATGCCCTTGCAAATCAGTAGGTCGCCCCGGCACTAGAAGTTACACGCAGCGCCATCGCACCACCCCGCCCTTTCGTAAAAATATTACTATTTGTAATATAAAGCTGCATGACACCCATTCAGAAAAGCTATACCATATTTAAAAAGAAGTTCTTTCGAACAAACTGATTTTACTGTCAGACTGTGTGCTATCAGAGAAGGGGCCGTATTCATAAAACAACTTAAGTCGTTGCTATGCTGTTGCTAAGGCTGAATTTCTATAAAGGAGATTTCCTACAACTATGAAATTTGGTCTGGAGGAACAGTCTTTGTAAGACTGTTCCTCCATACCAAATTTCATAGTTGTAGGGAATCTCCAACATAGAAATTTACCCTTAGCAACAGCATAGCAACGACTTAAGTTGCTTTATGAATACGGCCCAAGGCTGCCTGCTCAAGGATTGCTGCAGGAATGGCAAAGATCAGACTGCCCATAAAAATAAACAGTTTATACACTGTTCGATAATGCATTTCTCTCCCATAAATACATGACGTTACAATCTTCGGAGAAATAATGATGCATTGCATATTGATAAATGGCATGCACAGACAATTGGCAATTGAAGCCAGGCTGCTTCACGTCAAGATAAGGTCAGTCGTTAAGAAATATTTACCAGTCATGATCCTGTACATTTAGACACTAGCTCTTCAGCAAACAGTGTAGATCCAGATCAGACTGCTCCTTAGGAGCAGTCTGAGCTGGGTCTCAACTGTTTGCCATTCCTCGAACATTCTTTCAGCATTTCCAACACATCTCCAGCCAATAGAATAAATTTGTTCAATTTTAGCAGTTTTACAGTAATTGGGCGAGTGGTCCCAATTTAAGAGTGTTTACGGCGGATAATGATGGCAATCAACATAGCTGCTGAACAAATTGATAATCAATAGCTGTTCATGTGACATTCTGCCGAGACAGATTACTACAGCATCAGGAAATATTTAACATCAGCAGTCATAATGGTATAATGGTTCTCCTAAATACAATATTTGTGCTTGGGAGATGGTAACAGTTTAAGACGGAAAGTCCTAAAGGTTACAGACACTTTAAAAAAGGTCATTTTGGTCTCTCTTAGAGTAGAATTTGATATTTTCAGCAGTTTTACACACAGACTGGCATTAACTGATTCTACTTTATTTTTTAAAAAAATGATGCAAAGTAAATAAGTAAATCACAACCATTAAAGAAAAAAATAGCATTATTTATGATGCTAGATACAGGTCCATGTTAGAAAAATGATTGAATCGTTTCAACCCCACCAAAACTGGGTCAATGACTAAACCACCTTCAAATGCTATTTTAGAACTACCTGTTCACTAAACCACCTTTCAACGTTTTTAGACCGAGTTGCTTCGTTATCACGTTATTGAATGGGTAAAAATATCAAGTTTAAGAGTTTGTCAAGTTTGACCATATATATTTGTTTCGAGCATAAATTAATGTTTCTTCTGAAAGAAACTTTCAGTGCTCTTTCCAGACTGATACGATACACATACAACGCTATGGTCTCATTAACATAGACTGCCTGCAATATATCATTCACAAATAGCCAGTGTGGCATTTGGGTTACTTACATTGTCAACCAGATCTGTTTTAATATAAAACCCACCTAGCTATTACTGGTACATGAAAACATGCTCTTTATTTGCCGTTCGAGTCACGAATCATATAGTTTCAGGCTCTTAACCAGAGCTACATGTATAACGTATCATTAACATATCATAGAAAATACATTGACCGGGGCTATAAATAACATTTCATAGTGAGCTTAATACAACACATCGTTGAATGTATCAAATAAACATACTCCTTGCCAAATGTTTAGCATAATGTAAAAGTAACATAAACGTATTCATACCAAATTTAGTGCGACA
Organism: Ctena decussata; assembly: GCA_963989385.1. Lineage (NCBI taxonomy): Eukaryota > Metazoa > Mollusca > Bivalvia > Lucinida > Lucinidae > Ctena > Ctena decussata. Next base: position 74,147,023 of record OZ022498.1, on the reverse strand, counting down.
GACGCGCGTTTCTGTATTTAACTTCTTCAGTGTCGCTAAACCCTAAAAGTTTGAAAGAAAAGATATGATGGCAAATCTCGGCAGGCAACGAGCACCCCTCTCCGAGCAACACTTACATGTACTGTCGCATTCCGCAGACGCATTAGCTGCAGAAATCAGGTAAGAGACGCCTACGTATTAACCCGCGAGCGCAGGCGTCCCCCATCGAGCCACCTGAACCCCTGCGTCTCGAGAAATGTTTATTCAAGATACATGTACTATGAATAACAACTGAATTTTAACTTCCAGTGGAAGTTAGTGTATTATATATGTTCGTGAAGTTGGCTGCCAGTTGCCAGTTGCCATTTGCCTATTCAATCGGCAATTGGCAAATGGCAGCTAACTTCACATTCTAGATGCCAATTCGCCAATTCTCGCGAACTGGCAAATGCAACTGGCAGCTAGATGCCAATTCGATTTGGGATGCTTTTACAGCTGAATAGGTAACTGGAAAACGGCAGCCACATGCCAATTCGCAAATTAAAGTGAATTGGCAACTGCCAACAGGCAGCTAGAAGCCAATTCGACTCGAGGGGGTTTTAGAGCATACCAGGTAAATAGGCAACTGGCAAACGGCATCAAGATGCCAATTCGCAAAATCTAGTGAATTGGCAACTGGCAACTGGCAGCCAGATGCCAATTCGCAAATTCTTGTGAATTGGCAAATGGCAGCCACGTGCTAATTCGATTCGAGAGGATTTAAGCAGCTTTAAGCTAAATAGGAAACCGGCAAAAGGCAGCCAGATGTCAATTCGCAAATTCTTGTAAACTGGCAACTGGCAGCTAGATGCCAATTCGCTTTGAAAAAGTTTCAGATGATTATAGCTACACAGGAAACCGGCAAACGGCAGCCAGATGCCAAATCATTAATTCTACTGAACTGGCAACTGGCAGCCAGATGCCAATTCGATTTGAGAGTATTTAATACGATAAAAGCTAAATAGGAAACTGGCAAACGACATCCAGATGCCTTTTCGCAAATTTTTGTGAACTGGCAACTGACAGTCAGATGCCAATTCGGTTTGAGAGGGTTTCAGACGATAAGAGCTACACAATAAATCGACAAACAGCAGCCAGATGCAAATTCGCTAATTCTCCTGAACTGGCAACTGGGAGTTAGATGCCAATTCGATTTGAGAGGTTATCAGATGACTAAAGCTACATAGAAAACCGGCAAACGGCAATCAGATGCCAATTCGCTAATTCTCCTGAGCTGGCGACTGGCAACTGGCAGTCAGATGCCAATTGGATTCATGAGTGTTTAAGACAATTTAAGCCATGTAGGAAACCGGCAAAGGGGAGCCAGATGCCAATTCGCTAATTCGTGCGAATTGGCAACTGGCAAGCAGCAGCCAGATGCCAGTTCGATTTGAGAGGGCTTAAGACGATTGAAGCTATATAGGAAGCTGGCAAACGGCAGCCAGATGCCAATTCGATTTTTTTTGAATTGGCAACTGGCAACTGGCAGCCAGATGCCAATTCTAGTTGAGAATGTTTAAGACGATTTAAGCTACATAGGAAAACTGCAGCCAGATGCCTATTCGAAATTTTTTATGAATTGGCAACTTGCAGCCAGATGCCAATTCGATTTGAGAGTGTTTAAGACGATTTTAAGCTACACAAGAAACTGGCTAACAGCAGCCAGCTGCAAATTCGAAAATTTTTAGGAATTCTAAACTGGCAACTGGCAGCCAGACGCCAATTCGATTTGAGAGTGTTAAAGATGATTAAAGCTAAATAAAACAAATGGCAGACGACATACAGATGCCAAATCGCAAATTCTTGTAAACTGGCAGCTGGAAACTGGCAGTCAGATGCCAATTTGATCTGATAGGGTTTCAAACGATTAAAGCTACATAGGAAACCGGCAAACGGCAGCCAGATGCCATTTCGAAAACATTAGGGATTGTCAACTGGCAACTGGCAGCCAGATGCTAATTCGATTTGAGAGTGTTAAAGACGAATAAAGTTACATAGGAAACCGGTTAACGGCAGCCAGATGCCAATTCGAAAAATTTTTACGAATTGTCAACTTCAGATACCAGTTCGCTTTAAGAGGGTTAATGCCAATTAAAGGTTTATTGGAAATTGGCAAACGACACCCAGATGCCAATTCGCAAATTCTTGCGAACTGGCAACTGGCAATTAGCAGCCTGATGCCAATTCGATTGGAGAGGGTGGAAGATGATTTAAACTACTTGGAAAACAAGCAAAAGGCAGCCAGATGCCAATTCGACTTTTTTATGAATTTGCAACTGGCAACTGGCAGCCAGATGCCTTTTCCATTTGAGTGTGTTTAAGACGATTAAAGCTACAAAAGATACCGGAAAATAGAAGCCAGATGCCATTCGGAAATCTTTTATGAATTGGCAACTGGCAACTGGCGGCCAGATCCTAACTCGATGTTTGAGGGTTTAAGACGATAAAAGCTACATAGGAAACTGGCAAACGGCAACAAGATGCCAATTCGAAAAAATTTATGAATTGTCAACTGGCAACTGGCAGCCAGATGCCAATTAGAGTTAAGAGTGTTCAACGCGATTTAAGCTAAATAGGAAACCGGCAAACGATATACAGAGGCCAATTGGAAAATTCTTGTGAACTGGCAACAGGCAAGTGGCAGTCAGATGCCAATTCGATTTGAGAGGGTTTCAGAGGGTAAAAGCTACATAGGAAACGGGCAAACGGCAGCCAGATACCAATTCGAAAATTTTAATGAATTGTCAACTGGCAACTGACAGCCAGATGCCAATTTGATTTGAGAGGGTTTCAGAGCTACATAGGAAACCGGCAAACGGCAGCCGGATACCAATTTGAAAATTTTTTATGAATTGTCAACTGGCAACTGGCAGCCAGATGCCAATTCGATTAGAGAGGGTTTAAGACCATTAAAGCAACATTTACATCGAAATCGACAAACGGCAGTCCGATTCCAATTCGCAAATTTTTATGAATTGGCAACTGGCAGTAAGATGCAAATTCGATTTGACAGCGTTTCAGACAATTAAAGTTAAATAGGTAGCCGGCGAAAGGCAGCCAGATGCCAATTCGCTAATTCTTCTGAACTGACAACTGGCAACTGGCAGCCAGATGCCAATTCGATTTGTGAGAGTTTGAGACGATTTAAGCTATATAGGAGACTGGCAAACGGCAGACAGATACCAATTCGAAAATGTTATGAATTGTCAACTGGCAACTGGCAGCCAGATGCCAATTTGATTTGAGAGGGTTTCAGACGATTAAAGCTACATAGGAAACCGGCAAACGGCAGCCGGATACCAATTCGAAATTTTTTATGAATTGTCAACTGGCAACTGGCAGCCAGATGCCAATTCGATTTGAGAGGGTTTATGCCGATTACAGCTAAATAGGAAACCGGCAAACGACATCCAGGTGCCAATTCGCTAATTCTTATGTAATTACAACTTGAAACTGGCAACTGGCAGCCAGATGACAAATCGATTTGAGGCTTTCAGACCATTAAAGCAACATCAACATCGACAAACGGCAGCCCGATTCCAATTCGCAAATTCATATGAATTGGCAACTAGCAGTGAGATGCCAATTCGATTTGACAGCGTTTCAGACAATTAAAGTTAAATAGGTATCCGGAGAAAGGCATCCAGATGCCAATTCGATTTGTGAGAGTTTGAGACGATTTAAGCTATATAGGAGACCGGCAAACGGCAGACAGATACCAATTCGAAAATGTTTAGGAATTGTCAACTGGCAACTGGCAGCCAGATGCCAATTCGATTTGATAGGGTTTCAGACGATTAAAGCTACATAGGAAACAGGCAAACGGCAGCCGGATACCAATTCGAAATTTTTTATGAATTGTCAACTGGCAACTGGCAGCCAGATGCCAATTCGATTTGAGAGGGTTTATGCCGATTACAGCTAAATAGGAAACCGGCAAACGACATCCAGGTGCCAATTCTTGTGAACTGGCAACTGGCAGTCAGACTCCAATTCGATTTGACAGCGTTTCAGACGATTAATTCCGGCAAAAGACAGCCAGATGCCAATTTGGCTAATTCTTCTGAACTGACAACCGGCAACTGGCAGCCAGATGCCAATTCGATTTGTGAGGGTTTGAGACAATTTAAGCTATATAGGAGACCGGCAAAAGGCAGACAGATACCAATTCGAAAAAATTTATGAATTGTCAACTGCAGCCAGATGCCAATTCGGTATGAGAGTGTTTAAGACGATTAAAGCTAAATAAGAACCCGGCAAACGGCAGGAAGATGCAATTCGCTAATTCTGCTGAACTGGCAATTGGCAGCCAGATGTCGATTCGATTTAAGAGTGTTTAAGACATTTAAAGCTACATAGGAAACTGGTAAACGGCAGCCAGATGCCAATTCGAAAATGTTTAAGTATAGTCAACTGGCAATCGATTTGAAAGGGTTAATGCCGATTAAAGCTACATAGGTAACCGGCAAACGATATCCAGATGCCAATTCTTGTGAAATGGCAACTGGAAACGCCAGTCAGACGCCAATTCCATTTGACAGCGTTTCAGACGATTAAAGCTACATAGGAAACCGGCAAACGGCAGACAGATGCCAGTTCGCTAATTCTCCTGAAATGGCAACTGGCAACTTGCAGTCAGATACCAATTCGATTCATGAGTGTTTAAGACGATTAAAGCTTCACAGGAAAACGGTAAACGGCAGTCAGATGCCAAATCGAAAATAATTTGTATTGTTAACTGGCAAGTGTCAGCCAGAGACCAATTCTGTTTTAGAGCGTTTTTGCGGCCGATTAAAGCTAAACAGGAAACCGGCAAACATCCAGATGACAATTCGCCAAGTCTTGTGAACTGGCAACTGGCAGTCAGATGCCAATTCGATTTGAGAGCGTTTCAGACGATTAAAGCTACACTCACATAGTAGGAAACCGGCGAACGGCAGCCAGATGCCAATTCGCTAATTCTCCTGACCTGGCAACTGGCAGTCAGATGCCAATTCGATTCATGAGTGTTTAAGACAATAAAAGCCATGTAGGAAACCGGCAAACGGCAGCCAGATGCCGATTTGCTAATTCTTGTAAATTGACAACTGGCAGCTGGTAGCCACCTGCCAATTCGATTTGAGAGGGTTTAAGACGATTAAAGCTTCATAGGGAACCGGCAAACGGCAGCCAGATGCCAATTCGATTTGTTTTATGAATTGGCAACAGGCAACTGGCAGCCAGCTGCCAATTCAATTTGGGACTGTTTAAGACGATTAAAGCTACATAGGCAACCGGCAAACGGCAGCCAGATGCCGTTTCAAAAATTTGTTTGAATTAGCAACTGGCAACTGGCAGCCAGATGCCAATTCAATTTGAGCGGATTTTAGACGATAAGAGCTAAATAGGAAACCGGCAAAAGACATCCAGATGCCAATTCGCTAATTCGTATGTATTTGCAACTGACAATTGGCAGCGAGTTGCCAATTCAATTTGAGAGGGTTTCAGACGAATATAGCTATGTAGGTATCCGGCAAAAGGAAGCCGAGTGCCAATTCGCTAATTCTTGTGAAAAGGCAACTGTCAGCCTAATGCCGATTTGGTTTGAGAGTGTTTTAGTCGATTAAAGCTACATACACATCGGTAAACGGCGACAAGGAGCCAAACGCCAATTGGATTTGAGATGGCTTAAGACGATAAAATCTTCATAGGAAACTTGTTAAAGGCAGCCAGATTCCAATTTGCTAATTCTTGTGAATTAGCAACTGGCAGCCAGATGCCAATTCGAGTTGCGAGGATTTAAGACGATGAAAGCTAAAAGGTATCCGGCAAACGGCAGCCAGATGCCTATTCGCTAATTCTACTGAACTGGCAACTCGCAGCCAGATGTCAATGCGATTCGAGAGTGTTTAAGACGATTATACCTACATAGGAAACCGGCAAACGGCATCCAGATGCCAATTCGAAAACTTTTATGAATTGTCAACTGGCAACTGGCAACCAGATGCCAATTCGATTTGATAGTGTTTAAGACGATTAAAGCTAAATAGGAAACCGGCAAACGTCATCCAGATGCCAATTCGCAAATTTGGCATGATAACTTTCACGTTAGATCCGGCTTGGCGTGCATGTGCAAATGACGTAACTTGCTTTAAATGACATCATTTGACCTCATTACGTCAGCGATAACGTAGCGGCAGATGTATCAACACGAGCATAATTGTATGAAACAACAGAAATTATCATGTTAGAATCAAAAGAAATAAAACTATTTGCCGTGTGTGGTAATGCTATTAGAGCATGTTTAGTCGTTCAGATGCATGCCCTAAGGGTGAGTGATATAATTACTACGCATCTGAACCGCTAACAGTTCTCTTATCAACGACAAAACACGGCAAAGGATTTATTATTTCTAAGGTCAAACACTTATGAACGTCACCCCAACGATTACAAAATAGTTTTCCCCTTGTCAAAAGCGGAGGGATATTACTTTTCCGTTGTCCGGTCGTGTGTTCGTCCATTCAGACATAGACTCAAACTCTTGTGAGTTGAACCAGATACTCTTTAATCATATGACGTCTCTGTTCTTCAGTGGATAACGTCGTGTCATAAAAATCGTATGACCACACGTCTAATAACACTTTGGCGCATAGACGTTACGTCATTGACAACGCCCATGTCAGCAGTGCGTTTTCTTCTTGAAATATTGTCCATTTCGAAGGCGATAAAACCCAATTTTTAGCCGTAGGCTCGCTTCATAAATTTCATATGAAATGGCCATGTACAAAAATTGTAAAATTCGGTTTCTATAACACTGGTTCAAATAATATTGTTATTGACTCGAAAACTTTATGATTACTCTTTCATACGTTTTCCACAACACCATCCAGCAAAACTAGAGCAAGTGAGCAGGGGCTCACGTATACCACCGGCCAGTGCCACCGCCTGATGAAAATAAACTTTAAACACAAAAATTTAACGCATATAAACTACAAATTTTAAAGTCTGTGACCTAGTTCTTTGGTCAGCAGCAGCATAAGAGAATGTCAACTAATCTGCTACAAGCTAATAGTAAACCTAGTAATTACACTGAAAGATTTCTGAAATATATGAAACATTATAAAGCAGTACACTGGCACAAGTGTATAAGTATTTGGCCTTGACCTTAGGTCAACAGCAGCATTCAGATGATGTTAAGTGTTGAAACCAAGCGGTAAATGTAAATGGTCACATATCAAAAGGTCCTACTGAAGAAGATGGGAAAAATAAGCAAAGAATATGAATTTAACATGAAACTTTTACATGGAAAAGCACAAGTCTGTGACCTTGACCTTAAGTCAAGGCATGTAAGAGGATGGCATAGAATAAATTTTCAGAGCAACACTTATCATCATACCAAATATATAAGTAAACCAAACCCAACAAAGAATTTGGATAATACGAGATCAATAAACCTTTAATACAAACTGCATCAGTAAATGTCTAAGTCTGTGAGCTTGACCTCTAGGTCATAGGCATAGACATGTAAAGATGGTAAAACATAAAACTTTGGACGTAAAAAGGAAACTAAACAAAGGGTTAAAATGATATAGGATGTTTGAAAATTTAGCACAAAACTTTAACATGAAAAGTCCAAGTCCGTGACCTTGACCTCTAGGTCACAGGCTTGAATGGGGATGGTACAGAATGAAACTTAGGACCAACATCTATCATCATGCAAAACATAAACCCAACCAAACAAAGAGTTTGAATTATATAGAGATCTCAAAAACTTTAACGCAAAACTTTTACATCAAAAGTCAAAGTCCGTGACCTTGACCTGTAGGTTACAGGTATGGTTGGGGCTGGTGTAGAATAAAACTTTGGACCATTATAAACCCAATCAATCGAAGGGTTTGAATAATATAAGATCTCAAAAACTTTAACGCAAAACTTTAACGCAAATGTTAACTCGCGGACGGACGGAAGGACGGACGGACGGACGGACGAACGGACAAAAACTATATACCCCTCAACATACTTCGTATGCCGGTTTTATAACTACAATCCTGAAGATACTAATTTAGTGAGCAGTCACTATTGAACAGTTTATTTTCAGTTTATTTAAGAATGAAAGAATGAGGGGGGGGGGGTAGCTTATGTAGGAAACACGCCATGACGTCGCGCACGATGTTCGTCGTAAAGCGTTACACTAAAATGACGTCGTGGTTATTAGAAATTAAGCGCACAAAGAATATTCATGAATTCGTTCGTTCGTTTATTTTATCAATCCTTTCAGTAATTCATTCACTCATTCATTTGCTCATTTATTCATATTCATTTATTGACTCTATGACTCACAGACTCGTATACAGTTTACTGTCGTAATCTCAAACACTGATATATCAAAGGTCCCTCTTATAACGAAGAATATAGATCGGACATATTTCTCTTTGTCTTTCCATTTTAACTCCGGATATCTCAAACTACTGGTACTAAAGTAAACTTCCTCGGACCAGACGATTAACTTCTAGATATCAGTATTTTGAGATGATCTTCGACTTTGAGATATTGAGAGGTGACTTTACTGACTTTTTTTAATTGTTGGTTTAATGATTATAAAAATGAAATAAAGTCAGATTTAACGCCCATTTTACTTCACAGAGAAGATAACTGTCATGATATCGCCAGGCGTTTCTGCACATGTATACCGAAAGGCAAGCATATACACATATTCAGTTTGGCGTTTAATAGGTTTAAAGAGCGTCTTTTTTCTTCATTTTAAATTCTTTATTTTCTCTCTCTTTTGTCCATAATACAAGCCCTGAACTACGCTACTTACTTACTTATCAGTTACTGCTGCTAATTAACAAAAATATCTCCTTTTACTAAAATGTTTAATGTCACTTGTATCTGATGAATTAGTTTTCTGTGATTTTTATAAAATTATATATCAACGGCTGGACATCCATACTGAAATTATCATACAACACGATATGACTGTGCGTCATTAGAGCTAAAATCGCGTTCCTGGGACATTTTATGAGAAATCAAAATGATATTCTTTATTTCTAAAATTTAAAGCGCAAAACAGAAAGTTGCATATTTCTGTAATCTACAAACAATGTGCAATTCCTATAAACTATGCTTATTCAATTATATTAGTTCAAAGTCTGACAAAATAAGCAGATCATAAATCGAAACGCCGATTTTACGTCATGGGACAATTACTGAGAAATTGAAACTGGCATCTTAAAAATTTCATTCGACGAGCAGTCCTAACGAAATATATCTCACCATAAAGAGTAACCATTGTGCATTTAAGATATATTTTAATCTTACCCATCCTCCTATTCCTTCCGTGTTTACGTATATGTATTTGTTTATTACGACGGTGACATTTCTTCTGGAGATGGACATTTTCTATTTACAATTTTACTTCAGATTTTCTCACCGTAAAAGACGCCCGTATAGAAAAAACAACGGAAATTGTCTTAAACATACATAATGGTAAACATCTGTTAAAAAGTTGACATGTTCTCGTGCGTTTTATGCGGTTCATTTATCATTTTATGATTGGTGGTGGCCGAAAAATGTAACGATGGACATGCGATTTTGGACTGAAAATCGTATAGCTTTGCCATCCCACTTTAAAATGGTATATTTGAAATAATTAAAATTTACACAGTCATATTCTGCAGAGTTTTAGCTTCCATTTGATGTATAACATGAACAGCTTCTGCTTAAAATAAAAGATTTCTTGTGCAAATGACCCTCTGGAAGTGTCCAATGTACGAACATCGTGCGCGACGTCCATATGTATGCTAACCTCTAGCTTGCAATATACCTTTTTTAATCGTTTGCATGGCATCTTTCAACCAGTTTTCTTCCGAATCTGGTTGTTCAGTTATAAATAACACTCTATCCCACAGTCGCCGGCCGCGTGTAGCGCAATCGGTAGGACACCTGACTCCTAAGTCAGAGGTCCAGGGTTCGATACCTGTTCTGGCCACATACGTTCGTTTCTCCTTCCGCTGATTCAAGAAGGACAGTTTTAAGTTACTGGCGAAAGTGTGTGCAATTAGTACTGGTTAACCGCTTAGGAGGTCTAAGCCTGCCCAGGAATAGTGTGGTTAGGTTAACATACCGTCCTGACATGACCATAGCTGTTTACCGTGGACGTAAAACAACAAATCAATCAATCTATCCCACAGGCACCTGCCAACTATGAAAGACAGCTTTACTCCGTGGTTAGAATAAAATAAAGCAAACAGTATTTGAAAATGTCCTCGATGTATGTATTTACAGAGATACAGCAGCTTCTCAACTGCTGAAAGTGAAAGACCCATCTCCGTAGCCGAGTGGCTTAGGTCGTTTACTTCAAGTCACTGTAACCTCTAACTGATTAAGGGTCGTGGAATCGAGCCCCAGATACCGACCATGTTTCTTTATGTGAAAAAAGTAGGCAGTTGCTTACCGAGGATGAGATTGGTACTGGTTCTTCCGAGTAACAAATTTATATCCCACGCTTTCAGGACTTTTTAAGCTTAAAACCCCTCTCAAATTTAATTGGCCACTGACTCCACGTTGCCAGTTGCCAATTCACAACAACTTCGGAATAGGCATTTGGTAACGCTTTGCCAGTTGCCTATTTAGCTTTTGGCCTTTGGCTGCTAGCTACCACACTGCAAAAAAAACGGTAGATTTTCCGGTAAAATAACTGGCAACCAGCTGCCAGTCATTTTACCGTTCTTTTTTACGGGCGCCCGTTAAAATTGCAGGAATCATCAAGCAGAGTGGGACAGAATAGAGCAGGTGTCGTTTTGGTAAGCTAGCCCTTCAACAATACAAAGTTATTTTCGAGTGCGCCAAGTTAACATAAAACTTCCATTACGTGATTTGCAACAATGTCTTACAGGGCAAGCGCCCGTAAAAATAACGGGAAAAGGACTGGCAGCCGGTTTCTAGTTATTCTACCGTAAAATCTACAGTATTTTTTACAGTGCAGTAACTGTTCCCTATTAATATTTTCTAGTCTAAAGCCCTCTCAAATAGGTATGGCATCTGGCTGCCAGTTGCCACTTCACCAGGATTGACGAATCGGCAACTAGCTACTGTTTGCGGGTTGCCTATCAGATATTTGTCTCTTTAACTGCCTCAGTTTCAATTCGCTTTTGACTGACAGATGACTATGGCAATTCACAATAATTTGCGAATCGGTATCTTGCTGCCGTTACAAGTTTCCTATTCTCCTGTTAAGCTCTAACTGGCATCTGGCTGCCCAATAACAGTTGCCGATTCGCCAAGACCGACGAATTTGCATCTAGCTGGATTTCGCCGGTTGCCTATTCACCTGTTATTCTGTATAAATGCCTCAAAACTGCCCGAAAACGAATTGAGATCTAGCTGCCAGTTGCCAGTTGCCAATTCACAAAAATGTGCGTATTGGCATCTGGCTGCCGCTTGCCGATTTCCTATTTAGCATTAATTACCTTAAACCCTCTCAAATTGATTTGGCATCTGGCTGCCAGTTGCCAATTCACTTGAATTAGCAAACAGGCATCTGGCTGCTATTTGCCGGTTTCCTATGGAGCTTAAAGCGTCTAAAACCCTCTCAAATCGAATTGGCATCTGGCTGTCACTTGCCAGTTGCCAATTCAGGAGAATTAGTGAATTGGCATCTGGCTGTCTTTTGCCGGTTTCCTATGTAGCTTTAATCGTCCGAAACCCTCTCAAATCGAATTGGCATCTGACTGCCAGTTGCCAGTTGCCAGTTGAGTAGAATTAGGGAATTGGCATCTGGCTGCCGTTTGCCGGTTTACAATGAAGCTTTAATCGTCTAAAAGCCTCTCAAATCGTATTGGCATTTGGCTGCCAGTTGCCAATTCATAATTTTTTTCGAATTGGCATCAGGCAGCCGTTTACCGGTTTCCTATGTAGCTTTTATCGTTTTAAACACTCTCAAATCGAATAGGCATCTGGCTGTGAGTTACCAGTTGCCAATTCAGTAGAATTAGCGAATTGGCATCTGGCTGCCGTTTGCCGGTTTTCTATGTAGCTTTAATCGTCTGAAACCATCTCAAATCGCATTGGCATCAGACTGCCAGTTGCCAGTTGCCAATTAGCAAAAAGTAGCGTTTTGGCAACTGGCTGCCGTTTGCAGATTTTACTACATGGGTTAAATTGTCTTAAACACTTATGAATCGAAATGGCATCTGGGTGCCGTTTGCCGGTTTCCAATGTAGCTTTCATCGTCTGAAACCATCTCAAATCGAATTGGCATCTGACTGCCAGTTGCCAGTTCACAAGAATTAACGAATTGGAATTGGATGTCGTTTGCCGGTTTCCTATTTAATTTTGGATCGTCTAAAACACTCTCAAATCGAAATGGCATCTGGCTGACAGTTGCCAGTTGACAATTCATAAAATTTTTCGAATGGGCATCTGGCTGCCGTTTACCGGTTTCATGTGTAGCTTAAATCGTCGTATACACTCTCAACTCGAATTGGCACATGGTTGCCAGTTGCCATTTCAGCAGAATTAGTGAATTGGCATCTGACTGTCGTTTCCTATATATCTTTAATCGTCTGACTGCCAGTTGCCAGTTCACAAGAATATGCGAATTGGCATCTGGATGTCGTTTGCCGGTTTCCTATATAGCTTTAATCGGCATAAACCCTCTCAAATCGAATTGGCATCTGACTGCCAGTTGCCAATTCGCAAATATTAGCGCATAGGCATCTGGCTGCCGTTTGCCGCTTTCCTACATGGCTTTAATTGTCTTAAATACTTATGAATCGAATTTGCATCTGACTGCCAGTTGCCAGTTCAGCAGAATTAGCGAATTAACATCTGGGTGCCGTTTGCCGTTTCCTATGTAGCTTTCATCGTCTGAAACCCTCTCTTATCGAATTGGCATCTGACTGCCTGTTCACAAGAATGTGCGACTTGGCATCTTGATGGCGCTTGCCAGTTTCCTATTTAGCTTTAATCGTCTTAAACATTCTTTAATCGAATTGGCATCTGGCAGCCAGTTGCAAGTTGACAATTCATAAAAAATTTCGAATTGGCATCTGGATGCCGTTTACCGGTTTCCCATGTAACTTTATTCGTTTTTAACACTCTCAAATGGAATTGATATTTGGCTGCCAGTTACCAGTTGACAATCCCTATAAATTTTCGAATTGGCATCTGGCTGCCGTTTGCCGGTATCCTATGTAGCTTTAATCGCCTGAAACCCTCTTAAATCGAATTGGCATCTGACTGCCAGTTGCCAGTTGCCAATTTACAAGAATATGCGAATTGGCATCTGTCTGTCGTCTGCCATTTTTTATTTATCTTTAATCGTCATAAACACTCTCAAATTGAATTGGCATCCGGCTGCCAGTTGCTAGTTGACATTTCATATAAATTTTGGAATTGGAATCTGGCTGCCGTTAGACAGTTTTCAATATGTAGCTTTAAATCGTCTTTAACACTCTCAAATCGAATTGGCATCTGGCTGCCAGTTGACAGTTGTCAATTCATAAAATTCTTCGAATTGGCATCTGGCTGCCGTTTTCCGGTTTCCTATGTAGCTTAAATCGTCTTAAACACTCTCAACTCGAATTGGCATCTGGCTTCCAGTTGCCAGTTGCCAATTCATAAAACAGTTCGAATTGGCATCCGGCTGCCGTTTGTCGGTTTCCTATGTAGCTTCAATCGTCTTAAACCATCTGAAATCTAATTGGCATCTGGCTGCCAGTTGCCAATTCGCAAGAATTGGCGAATTAGCATCTGGCTGCCGTTTGCCGGTTTACTACAGGGCTTTAATTGTCGTAAGCACTCATGAATCCAATTGGCATCTGACTGCCAGTTGCCAGTCGCCAGTTCAGGAGAATTAGCGAACTGGCATCTGGCTGCCGTTTGCCGGTTTCCTGTGTAGATATAATCATCTAAAAAACCCTCAAATCGAATTGGCATCTGACTGCCAGTTGCCAGTTGCCAGTTCAGGAGAATAAGTGAATTGGCATTTGGCCGCCGTTTGCCGGTTTCCTATGTAGCTTTCATCATCTGAACCCCCTCTCAAATCGAATTGGCGTCTGACTGCCTGTTGCAAGTTGCCAGTTTACAAGAATTAACGAATAAGCATCTTGATGGCGTTTGCCGGTTTCCTATGTAGCTTTAATCATCTTAAACACTCTCAAATCGAATTGGCATCTGACTGCCAGTTGCCAGTTGACAATTCATCAAAAATTTCGAATGGGCATCTGGATGCCGTTTACCGGTTTCCTATGTAACTTTATTCGTCTTTAACACTCTCAAATGGAATTGATATTTGGCTGCCAATTGCCAGTTGACAATCCCTATAAATTTTCGAACTGGCGTCTGGCTGCCGTTTGCCGGTATCCTATGTAGCTTTAAACTTCTGAAACCCTCTCAATTCGAATTGGCATCTTACTGCCAGTTGCATGTTGCCAGTTTACAAGAACGTGCGAATTGGCATCTGTCTGTCGTCTGCCATTTTTTTTATTTAGCTTTAATCGTCTTAAACACTCTCAAATTGAATTGGCATCCGGCTGCCACTTGCTAGTTGACATTTCATAAAAAATTTGGAATTGGAATCTGGCTGCCGTTAGACAGATTCCTATATGTAGCTTTTAAATCGTCTTAAGCACTCTTGAATCAAATTGGCATCTGGCTGCCTGTTGCCAATTCAAAACTTTTTTCGAATTGGCATCTGGCTGCCGTTTTCCGGTTTCCTATGTAGCTTAAATCGTCTTAAACACTCTCAACTCGAATTGGCATCTGGCTTCCAGTTGCCAGTTGCCAATTCATAAAAAAAGTTCGAATTGGCATCCGGCTGCCGTTTGCCGGTTTCCTATGTAGCTTCAATCGTCTTATATCATTTCAAATCTAATTGGTATCTGGCTACCAGTTGCCAATTCGCAAGAATTGGCGAATAAGCATCTGGCTGCCGTTTGTCGGTTTACTACATGGCTTTAATTGTCTTAAATACTCATGAATCCAATTGGCATCTGACTGCCAGTTGCCAGTCGCCAGTTCAGGAGAATTAGCGAACTGGCATCTGGCTGCCGTTTTCCGGTTTCCTGCGTAGATTTAATCATCTGAAAACCCCTCCAATCGAATTGGCATCTGACTGCCTGTTGCCAGTTGCCAGTTCAGGAGAATTAGTGAATTGGCATTTGGCTGCCGTTTGCCGGTTTCCTATGTAGCTTTGATCAGCTGAACCCCCTCTCAAATCGAATTGGCGTCTGACTGCCAGTTGCCAGTTGCCAGTTTACAAGAATTAACGAATAGGCATCTTGATGGCGTTTGCCGGTTTCCTATTTAGCTTTAAATCGTCTTAAACACTCTCAAATCGAATTGGCATCTGACTGCCAGTTGCCATTTGACAATTCATAATTTTTTTCGAATTGGCATCTGGCTGCCCTTTGCCAGTTTCCTATGTAGCTTAAATAGTCTGAAACCCTCTCAGATCGAACTGGCATCTGACTGCCAGTTGCCAGTTCACAACAATATGCGAATTGGCATCTGGATGTCGTTTGCAGGTTTCCTATTTATCTTTAATCGGCGCAAACCCTCTCAAATCGAATTGGCATCTGACTGCCAGTTGCCAGTTGCCAATTCGCAAATATTACTGTATTGGCATTTGGCTGCCGTTTGCCGCTTTCCTACATGTCTATTATTGTCTTGAACACTTATGAATCGAAATGGCATCTGACTGCCAGTTGGCTGTTGCAAATTCAGCAGAATAAGCAAATTAGCATCTGGGTGATGTTTGCCGGTTTCCTATGTAGCTTTAATCGTCTGAAACACTCTCAAATCGAATTGGAATCTGACTGCAAGTTGCCAGTTCACAAGAATTTGCGACTTGGCATCTGGATGTTGTTTGCCGGTTTCCTATTTAGCTTTAATCGGCATAAACCCTCTTAAATCGAATTGGCATCTGCTGCCAGTTGCCAGTTGACAATTCATAAAAAATTTCGAATTGGCATCTTGATGCCGTTTACCGGTTTATTATGTAACTTTGTTCGTCTTTAACACTCTCAAATGGAATTGGTATCTGGCTGCCCGTTGCCAGTTGACAATCCTTATAAATTTTCGAATTGGCATCTGACTGCCGTTTTCCGGTTTCCTATGTAGCTTAAATCGTCTTAAACACTCTCAACTCGAATTGGCATCTGACTTCCAGTTTCCAATTCATAGAAAAGTTCGAACTGGCATCTGGCTGCCGTTTGCCGGTTTCCAATGTAGCTTTAATCGTCTTAAACCATCTCAAATCTAATTGGCATCTGGCTGCCGTTTGCTCGTTTCCTACATGGCTTTAATTGTCTTAAACACTCATGAATCCAATTGGCATCTGACTTCATGTTGCCAGTCGCCAGTTCAGGAGAATTAGCGAACTGGCATCCGGCTGCCGTTTGCCGGTTTCCTGCGTAGATATAATCATCTGAAAAACTCTCAAATCGAATTGGCATTTGACTGCCAGTTGCCAGTTCAGGAGCAATAGCGAATTTGGCATATGGCTGCCGTTTGCCGGTTTCCTATGTTGCTTTCATCATCTGACCCCCTCTAAAATCGAATTGGCATCCGACTGTCAGTTGCCAGTTTAAAAGAATGAGCGAATAGGCATCTTGATGGCGTTTGCCGGTTTCTTATTTAGCTTTAATCGTCTTAAACACTCTCATATCGAATTGGCATCTGGCTGCCAGTTGCCAGTTGACAATTCATAAAATTTTCGAATTGGTATCTGTCTGCCGTTTGCCGGTCTCCGATATAGCTTAAACTGTCTCAAACCCTCTCAAATCGAATTGGCATCTGGTTGCCAGTTGCCAGTTCAGTAGAATGAGTTAATTGGCATCTGGCTGCTGTTCGCCGCTTTCCTATGTAGCTATAATCATCTGAAACCCTCTCAAATTTAATTCGCATATGTCTGCCAGTTGCCAGTTCACAAGAATTTGCGAATTGGCATCTGGCTGCCGTTTGCCAGTTTCCTATGTAGCTTAAATCGGCTTAAATATTCTCAAATCGAAATGGCACATGGCTGCCAATTCACAAGAATTTGCGAATTGGCATCTGGCTGCCAGTTGCCAATTCACTAGATTTTGCGAATTGGCAAATTGATGCCGTTTGCCAGTTGCCTATTCACCTGGTATGCTCTAAAACCCTCTCGAGTCGAATTGGCATCTTACTGCCTGCTGCCAGTTGCCAATTCACTTGAATTTGCGAACTGGCATGTGGCTGCCATTTGCCAGTTACCTATTTAGCTGTAAAAGCATCTCAAATCGAAGTGGCATCTAGCTGCCAGTTGCCTTTGCCAATTCCCGAGAATTAGCGAATTGGCATCTAGAATGTGAAGTTAGCTGCCATTTGCCATTTGCCTATTCAATCGGCAAATGGCAACTGGCAACTGGCAGCCAACTTCACGAACATGTATTATATCATGAATACCAATGAAAAACCATCGTGACATTAGTAAGTTTGATTTGAATATAAGGCACAACTGTCCAAAGCGAGCACAGCCACATATGTTCAAAAATGCATATTTTGGGAAGAAGAAAAAATCGTTGTAATGCGTCGTGAGTAACTTTTTAATGTTTTGTAACACTAATTGTTTTTGACGATTACGAACTTACTGCGCTTATAACCATTAAAAAAAAAAGAATTATTTTCTCTCTTAAATGTGCATTTTTTTATTTTATTTCTTTTCTTGCATTGTGCAGTGCTTACATCAATTTAAATTTGTTTTTTACAGTGCTGAAGCATCGGTGTTGATGGCAGAACGCATGTATCTTCATACTGAAAGTTTGAACTTAGTTATTATGAATAATTCTGGTACTTTTACTTTAAAAATATGCTAAACTGTTAGCGAGGAGTGTATATAGAGAATACCATGTTAGAGTCTTTTGATATCGAGTTTATCAGGCAAGACCAGAGACAGCGTCGGAATGGCGAGGCTTGCCGAGCCAGTCCGACATGTTTCTGGTCGAGCCTGATAAACTTGATATCAAAAGACACTATCATGGTTTTCTATTAATCATGCATTATTAGACGATTTTACTGCGTACAGAGAGTCAAACAAACTTAAAGCTAACACAGTTTTGTCAGAACTTGTTGACGTCGTGAATGCATTATAGTAAGTCGGTGACGTCTATTAACCAATCGAACGCTGTTATCATGGCCAACGTTAGCATTTTGTCAATCGTCTTCAGAGATCGCTTCTAAAGGCATCACCTGATAACATTCGCGCAAGCGCAGATCTACAGTGACATGCATATCACATTATGTTATCATACCCCTGTTATCAGGTGGGATTTTGCAGCAAATGCATGATAAATATCATTCTAGAGCTGCATACAATGGAATAACTTATCACAAAACATATCTTTATTACCAGGACTTTTTATGAAAATCCCCACCTCTGTCGATTATGCAACGACTCGCCTTATTATGACAAAAATAAAAGTATACATATATAGACTGGAATATAGTTGAAACACTAATATTCATCCGTCCATACCAGGGTACTCGTGCAATTGTACTCTGTATTACCGATGAAGCCAGACCCCAAGGTTATAAAACTTTTCCATACTCAACTCAGCTGAGCATGAAATTTTACCTGCTAATTAACAGCAAATTATTTATAAGTACAGTTGTTTTCATGCTCAGTTTAGCTGAGGATGAATTTTCTCTGCTTATGAATATGAAAATGCCAACATTAGTTGAGATTTTCATATTTATCAGCAAAGAAAATTTCATACTCAGCTGAGTTGAGCATGAACAAAATTTTATAACCTCGGGACCTGATTGTTTCTGAATGCATTTATCCTGGTATATAAAGAAGTTGCATCACTAGCCTGCGTATGCCATCAAAACTCAAATTTGAATACATGCTGGATTTGCGGTGTTATTGCACTGGCTTTTAGGATACAGGGACTATGTCCAACATGTTACATGTAACACCATCCAATTTAATATTTATTTCAACAGTTTCAATAAGTAACGACTGTACCTGTTAAAACGCATTTTAATGGTCTTAGCACATAACAGGCGTGACACGAGAAAACAAACAAAGTGGCATGTGCGCCAAGTGCAGACTCAAATCACCCTAGGCATCCGTCCAGCCTGATCAGAGTCTTCGCTTTGCACTTGAAGGGTAGCTAACAAACAAACAAAGTGGCATGTTCGCTAAGCTAGCTCCATGCGAACTGCGGAGGCTCTGATCAGACTGGGCGGATGAAGACTCTGATCAGACTGGGCGGATGCCCAGGCTGATCTGAGTCTTCACTGGCCTCACATGCCACTTGTTGGTTTTGTCGTTTCGCGGCTCATATCATCAGGCAAAATTATTCTTAGGGGACCTATTCATACATGTAATAAGGTAAATCTAACTGGCTGATCGCATGCAGCAGAATATGTGTAACAGATTTTGTTTGAATGTCTGTACATGTGATCATAGTGAAAACGTGAAAAATTCACGATATCAATAGCTATAAATGAATAGGTATACTGTTCAGGGGAAGCAACTCTTTCATTTTTCCTCTCTTCACAATGGGAATCAACTCTTCAAGGAAAGAAATGCTCCTTGGAGCATGTTTCCTTTACAAGACTACTCAGTTTTGGAAGGGTTTCAATAAGGCTGAGTTGTTCTTGTTGTTGTTTAGCTGTGGTTTAACGCCCCAGTAAACAATATTTTAGTCATGTCGAGACGTTGTCTCCGACTTTGTAGGACTTTTACCCGACCTGAGATAAATGACACTCAGTTTAAACATAGCAAAGGGGTCGGGCTACAAGTTCTCACAACATTAGCAACAGCCTTTTCCCTATAACAATAGTATGCGTATCAACATGGCAAGTAATTTTTTAATGTCAGTGTAAACCAATGTTACTGAGGAGCTACAAAACGCTTTCTATATATGAGCCGTGACGCGAGAAAACCAACAATTGGGTTGTGCGCCCAACGTAGACTCAGATCAGCCTGGGCATCCGCCCAGTCATCAGAATCTTCGCTGTCCGCATAGCGGTAGCTTAGAACCTTAGCTACCCTTTAAGCGCTTAGCGAAGAGTCTGATAAGACTGGGCGGATGCCCAGGCTGATCTGAGTCTGCGCTGGGCGCACAACCACATTGTTGGTTTTCTCGTGTCGCCTACAATCAGCGTTTTCAAGCCACTCAGCAGACATGATTATACATTATCAAAAATAATATCTGAGAAAATCAACTAAATAAAAAAAATAAACAAACAAAAACAAAGACATAAAGTACTATGTGTGATCTGCGAACACCTTATAAATGACACTCAGGTCCTGCTACAGTTATTAGCAGCTCTGCCATAGAGGCACCAGGCAGCCCATCTATTACGCGTGCCTCGATGGGCATGGCCAATATAAAGCAGAGAGTTTCGCTAATGCCCCTATTCCACACAGACCACGAATCCCAAGAATCGCCACGAATTGATAAATATTAGGATTCGTGACGATTGTAAATTTTCTGGTCCAATTCGTGATGCTCTACGATTCAGTTACGATACAAGTACGATAGGGTTATGAATATTCGTGGGATTCGACTGGATTCGGCTGGACTCGCACGAATATTGTCAAGAATTCAGTACGATTTACAAGAATCTCTTTGGAAATACAGCACGAACGTTTAGAATTAGTTACAAATCAGTTAAGAATACGCCGAATGCAGTTACGAATCCGGTACGAATAAGAATGAATTCGTGACAATTCTTGAAAATTCGCGGGATTTTCTCTCAAGATATGTATAAAAAGGCCCAAAGCCTGATCAGACCCTTTGCTGTACGCACATATTAAGTATGAATCATCAGAAATCTATGGCCACAAAATGAAGTCTGTACCCACCAGGCACATGACGTCGTAACGACGTCGTATTGAGGTCAGTGTCACGAAGTGACGTCTCATCGACGTCAGTACGACGTCATTTGCCCGCTGGGTATATCAATGCATGCGTCCAGAGTCTTCACTGTGCGCAAACGCATCAAGGTACACTTTCACGAATCCCCGAATGAGTTGAGAACACCTACGAACGCCTCCAAATCGATTTCGATTCAGTTACGACGCCTAAGAATGCACTAAGAATCTGTTACGAATTAACTACGAATTTTTGGAATCGGGAGTTCGTGGCCAAACTTTTGAACAGCTCAAAACTTTTGTCACGAATTCCCGATTGCTCAAAATTTGCAAGAACTGACTACGAATATATACGATTCAGTTAAGAACTTCACAAAGTGTTTACGATTTAGCTACGAACTCTAAAATTTATCAATTCGTGGCGATTCGTGAGATTCGTGGTCTGTGTGGAATAGGGGCTTAACTGGCACTCTCATGACGACATTTTTTAACGTATCATTTTGTACTGCAATACTTCTCAAGCCAGATATAACTTACGGTGTTTGATCAACATTTCGAAGCTTTTAATTCATATTCCACACAATGATAAACATATGAACAAGAAACCAGCCTGATATTGACATTAAAAAAGATACATGTACAAGCTTTTAAGACTACAGCCAAAATACATACGTGTTGAAAACTGAGAATGGAAGTATTGCATATGTTGATCATATAAAGCTCTATAAAGTTATTATACGATATCTAGTGAGGGGTGCCGGGCGCTTTCTTTCTGCCGCATTGCGAATGTTGTTACATAAAGTTATTTTATATGTAGGGGGTTGGGATGGAGTTAGCGCCTTTCTGCTTGAAGTCTTTTAGCGTATAATAGTCATTAAACATCAAAACATCAACCAGGCCCCGATATTATAAACCTTTTATCGTGCTCAACTGAGCATGTGCTCAAATTTTAATACTGACTGGGAACAATGATAAATCTCTGCAAAATGCATAGGATTCGTTTAGCATGTTGTTGAAATTTCAAGATCAGCTGAGTTAAGCATGAACATAGAATTATAACCTCGGGGCCAGGTCAATAATCTAGGCTTAGACTTTGATCTCTGACTATGGTACCACAGCCTAACAGGGTAACAACTACTAACAACTAACAACACACCAATCCTACCTTATTAATGCATTATTCCGCATACTGTCCTCAGAAGAAAAGTCAGGATACGACAAAAGCCTGATTATTGGAATTGTAAATTGTCCCCATCATTCAAACAAGATCATCTATATCATTATCAGAGCAAACACTGGAAATCACAGCGGTCACACTAAGGTCAGTCTTACTAATTTCACCAAAATGTTCAGGATAGTTTCTGCGCGTCGGCGGTGGTACTGGGGTAACTGAAAAATATGGAATATGTCAAAACCCAGAGTATTGCGACAGGGATGTAATGGCTAACAATGCAGATCGTGATCAGACTGCTCCTGAGGAGCAGTCTGATCACGGTCTACATTATTTGCCATTTAGAAACTGTGCTAAACTAGGCAAGCAGATCCATTTCGAAAATGATAAAGTTCATAAAAGAAAATGGACGGACAATATTTACCGTTTATCACGGTAATGCCGGATTATTAATCTATCTTAGATGAAGCATTATGGACAGATTTGTTTGAGATCCGCGAAAACTGGTATAAGAATGTGTAAAATTAGCAATGTAAAAGAGCAATCTTTACATGTTTGAATGATGATGGCTGGATATTTCAGTTATTTCGGGGCGATGGCAGAAACATTTTGTAAATAAAATAATCCTTAGGGTATACCAGGAGTTTGACCCTGCCCACGCAAAAATCCACGACCTCTTGATAATGACATCTGGATCCGATACATTCAGCCCTGTTTCGGGCGAATGGATATACTTTCATAGGAACTCTGCCATTTTCAGTTGTGCTAACCTTCTAAACAGCGATCAACTGTTAAAGAAAACAAAACTGCTCCCGCCGGGGCAAACTCTTTCCTTTAAGAGTAGATTCCTTTTGAGAAGGGGTTCGTCGCCCAGGGGGACAAACAGATAGTCAGAAAAGTTATCTCTCTTTGAAAAAAAATAGCGGGAAAGCATGGGGCTTGCCAATAAGCCTGAAGCTGATTTGAACTAAAATATCAGGCTTGCTACATGTTAGATCTAACAGTCACCCGGTTAACTATGCTTTCGGGGATGTTACGAAAAACGGAAAAGAGTCGTAGTTACCAAACGACCTGGTCGTTTGGTAACTATGACTCATTTTCGTTTTGTAACCGCTCTATACACATAGTTAAACAGGGATGGATCTTAGCTTTCTGTTGTACCTGATCAGAAAATGGAAGAAATGTCGGTGAAACTGGAGCGAGCGCGTTAACCTTTTTGTTGAAAATGTTTTGTCATCTCAGAAGAATTGTTTTATTATAAATCACAAAAATGCCTTGTATCCTTGTCTGTAGACAGGTTTAACTGGCGATTAGCTCAACAAACACGAATATATACTATCTGTACCGTAATACGCAAAAATTCTAAAATGTTTGGACACCTAAAATAATAACCGTAATGGTCCTGAAATTGGTCCAGTTAGGCTTTAAAATGCAGTAAAGCATCTAAAGATTCAAATGGAATGGCAAACAGTGTAGACCCTGATCAGACTGATCCAGGTCTGCACTGATTGCTCAGATTCCTATCTGTCCCAATATTTAGTTTTTTTACGGTAAAACTTGTCCGAGAGGAAAATCATAAAGTTGTTTTCTTGAAGTCCACAGAAAATGTAGATTAACGAAATCTTATCCCTTCATGTAGCATTTAAAAGCAAAACTAATCAATTTTGTCGAGACTATCAATTTCCGTCGCAGTAAAACTGAAAAATGATAATTGAGCCGCGACACGACAAAACCAACAATGTGGCTGTGCGCCCGGCGCAGACTCAGTTCAGCCTGGGCATCCGCCCAGTTTGATCAGAGTCTTCGCTGTCCGCATAGAGGTAGATTAGACCCTTAGCTACCTTTTGAGCACTTAACGAAGAGTGTGCTCAAACTGGGTGGCTGCCCAGGCTGAGTTGAGTCTTCGCTGGGCGCACAACCACATTGTTAGTTTTATCGTGTCGCGGCTCAATTATATTCCAGTCTAGCGTATATGCAACAGGAGGACAATTTGAATATGCATGGTGCATGTACGTTAGACTTAACATAAATGTTACATTTAAACTATGGGATGCGACACAAGTTGGAGGAGTGAAGGTACCGATTAATTTCCAATAGAGCTTAATACAAACCTTTTGAAGAATACAACACATTTCCTTCAAATCATGGCTATTTCAAGTCATAGATCTTTCAAGTTGTTGGACTCCAAATTTAAACAAGCAAAGAACAAAAACAATACCTTCTGTTGTGGGACTGCTATTTCTTAAAAAAAAATATGTCAAAACTTCGAAGAGTTGAGAATTGCAAAGCAGAAATATTAGTAGACATCGAGGTGGTGATAATCACTGCTTTGTGATGAATACAAACTCTGCAAATAAGCTGAAAATACAATAGGTCTTCCCAAAACTTAGCAGATGCCTTCTATATGTTGTTTTCACAATTAAGAATACCAAGATGCGAGACTTGCCTATGTTAAAAAGGGTTATATAAGAAAAGATCAAAGGGTAATTTCCGTCGTAAGATTCTAAAGAAAGATAATCAACATTGTTGAAAATGCATTTAAGTCCGAGGTTCTTCAATGCATCGAGAGTAAGGTCCTAGCAATTATTTATTTCCAACTCTTTCACAAATTATCAGACCATTTTACTAAACTTTTCCAGAATTTTATTTTGTGAAAAAGAAGGGAAATATCTGCTGTAGCATCTTGTTAACAGAACGTTTAAAATTCAATGCCCAATTTATAACATTTCAAAATTAATTACATAAAAGAAGACATAAAAAGAAAAGAAAACAACTACATTTGGGATAATTTGAGTGACAAATGTTTGTCAGGCAAGCAGAGTTTTGATGTCGGCAAAGAAATCTGTGTGAAACACCGCGAGTAGTTCGTACGAACTTACCGCTGTCTGTCGCAACACGTGTCTGTCGAGTCCTCATCTTTGCTTCGTCATAATGACTGAGCCTCGACACGACAAAACCAACAATACGGCACATATGTAATGTGCGCCCAGCGAAGACTCAGTTCAGCCTGGGCAGCTGCCCAGTCTGATTACAGTCTTCGCTTGGCGCTTAAAGGGTAACTAAGGATCTAATCTACCGCCATGCCAAGGAAGACTCTAATCAGACTGGGCGGATGCCCAGGCTGATCTGAGTCTTCGCTGGGTGCAGATGCCATTTGTTGATTTTCGTCGCGGCTCATTTTTAGTTAAAGTATCGTCACTCTGCTTAACATTTTGAACAAGGGCGGAAGCTAAGAGCAGGGCTTGGGATCCCCTTAAACGGTTTTAGCTCCCAGAAAACTATTACTGACCTTTCCAAGGCGGTACTTCTGTTCTAGTTCCTCACTCTTACTTCTGTTGTTGATCATATCAAGGTTTATGTGAATGGCAATTTTAAGTCCAGTAAGTTTCGCAGAATGGCAATTGTTCGTTCGGTTTACCTTGCGACCCTTTCGTAAATTGCTGTCGATTGTATATACTTCTTTCCCTTTCCGTTTTGGTATGGGATCTGAGTCACCTTTCCGAAAACATACCTATTTTAACCAGGGTTCGAGGTTATAAAACTTGAGAATAATTTCAAACTAAGGTGCTCGGAAGCAACCAATCATTGTGCTTTGTTTTGAGTTTGAGAATGTACTCAAGTTTTATAACATTTGGGCCAAGTATGCATCTCTTCATTAACAATAACTTAAAACACGGACTTATTGTGAGACTTTGAACACAGGCGATTTTCTTTGTCGGACTATGTCACTTGCTAAGTTGTCGCTGCATTGGTCAGTTATACACTATCAGGTGACTTTTCAGTGATATTGTGGGCGTAGCTCGGAAAGGTCTTTAAGATTGCTAGTTTGGTTCAAATGACATATGAGCCGCGACACGAGAAAACCAACAATGTGGTTGTGCGCCCTGCGCAGACTCAGATCAGCCTGGGCATCCGCCCAGTCTGATCAGAGTCTTCGCTGTCCGCAATAAGGTAGCTTAGACCCTTAGCTACCCTTTAAGCGCTTAGCGAAGAGTCTGATCAGACTGAGCAGTTGCCCAGGCTGATCTTATTCTGCGCTGGGCGCACAACCACATTGTTGGTTTTCTCGTGTCGCGGCTTATATATTTTGAGCATTAAATAGAGCGACTGTAGTTGGCACTCATAGACAATTTTGTAACTATCAGAATCATTCATATGTGTCCGTATAACACTGTTGCTCGAGACACTTAAGACGATCTTAAAGAGCCGACTCACGAGTAAAGAAGCCTTTTACCATTTGCGAACAAAAAAACTTATGTAAGCCTGTTCGTCCGCGCAATCCGATCAGACTCTTTGTTGTCCATTATTAAGATTCCTCGGGGTCTTAGTATTGCTATTGCGATCAGGGAAGACTCTGATCAGCCTGCGCGATGCGCAGGCTGATCTGACTCTTCTTTGTTCGCATATGCCAGAAGTAACCAATTTTCGTGGCTTGGTTCCATACACTGCGTGGTTGTACTCCATTAGAGAAAATCTATACTGACAACAGCATTAAGAGTTGCGTGAGCGGGGACTCAAGGGACATCACTGTAATTGTCTGTTTTGCCGCACATGTAGACTGGTACTAGAATTTCAATATAGCATATAATGGTTTTTAACAGTTTCCAAATAGAAGTAAATCGACCGGAAGTCAACAATCAAGAAAAAAGAACTGTAGTCCTAAAGTATTGTCTTTGCCCAGAAGCTATCAGTATATGTCAGGAAAGACTAATTTGACCTTGGGCCTCTGAAGAATTCTGAAGCATTCAAAAACAAGCATAATATAAACAAGACGTCTTCCAGCTAGTACAAGATCTGACATCAGCGAAGAAGGAAAACTCCACACACACCCAAACCAAAGCAGAGAAATGGATAATGGAATGCTCAACTGATGGCCAGTGTGTGTGTTTTTTTTTTGTTATTATTTATTTATTTTAGTCAGATCTGAACTAGAGCAACCCTAAGAGTCGAATGCTCACATCTAGTTTAAACTAACCTCGAGTTGAGTCCATATAAACTGTTTGGCAAACCTTGGGATTAACATTAAACTAGGTCTGAACAATTGGTCCTAAGGTTTAAAACACTATCGTATAATATGGACTTCTTAATGCACTGATTGCAGTTAGTTTGAAATGGCTACACTATATGCAACTGTGAATATTGTTGATAGGACTTAGACAAAGTAAGGTTTATGGTAACCTAACAGAATTGATGTCCACACAGACTGGAATAAGACTACCACAATGTCCATGGTGAAGGTACACCGAAGAATGAAAAGTAAACCGGGGCATTAAGAATCTTAATCTAAAAATTCAAGACAGGACAGGAGTGAAAGTATGGTCGATGTCAAGAACAGATTAGCAAATTAGGGGAATGGCAAACTGCATGAATTGACTAGTTACAACGTTCTTAAGAAAGGGAACTTACAGTTATCAAAACTTCGTGTATGGCTGATGAGGATCGCTGGTCTGAAGTTCTGGGGTCGTATTTATAAACGCACTTAAGTCGTTGCTATGCTGTTGCTAAGGCTTAATTTCTCTGAAGGAGAATTCCTACAACTATGAAATTTGCTCTGGAGGAACAGTCTTTTCCAGACTATTCCTCCAGAGCAAATTTCATAGTTGTATGGAATCTCCTTCATAGAAATTTAGCCTTAGCAACAGCATAGCAACCACTTAAGTCGTTATCAATACGGCCCCTGATTCCTAGCAAGGTCAGGCGAAATAGAAATTCTTCAATCTCAATCTGAACTCAGAAA
Organism: Ctena decussata; assembly: GCA_963989385.1. Lineage (NCBI taxonomy): Eukaryota > Metazoa > Mollusca > Bivalvia > Lucinida > Lucinidae > Ctena > Ctena decussata. The sequence goes on along the minus strand of OZ022498.1, from coordinate 74,119,264 downwards.
GGAAGGAACGCTAATTGCAGACATTCATTCTGTGAATCCATTGCAGGACCTACCTCCAACGCAAGCAATTCCTACAGAGGATTCCCAGAATGCCACATCAGCAAGACCGCTATTTTGACATTAAAGACTTCATGACAGCAATTGACAAGGTCTGGCATCTTCCACCTTTCTGTATGCCTTTGAAACGTGGGTCTTGATAGCTGAATTAGAAATAAAAAGAATCCAGACCTTTGAGAGAAGGTGCTACCAAAGGTATTTTGAATATCTTGTACAAAAGACCATGTATTTAATGAGGATCCAAATGAAAGATACAAGCAGCCGTTGTAGAACACGGCAAACATATGGTCAATAAACGAAAACTGAGGTGATTTGGCCACACTCAATGTCTTCTGGCTTAGCTAAAACGGTCCTACGGCTTACAATGGAAGGAAACAGAACCTCAGGTAGACAGAAAAGAGATTTGTTGACAATATTAAAGAACGGACAGGGATGGACTAGGCTGGCATAACAATGGCAGCTGAAAACAGGTGAAAGTAAAGAGAGGTTGTTGCAAATCTTCTGTGGTGTCTCAAGGAACTTGCAAGATTAAGAGATAGACTAGACTAGACTAGACTAAACTAAAATACAAAGACAGTCCTACATATTACAGTTCAAAGAACAAGACGGAAAATTAGAGAGAAGACAGCCTCAAGAAATCTGAAGTAACAACAGAACAGATGAAGGAGAAGAAAAATGTTGCATAGTCTTTAGTGGTGCCCACAAGGTTGCCAAAGTTGAGATACTGAGAAAGAGATGGTATTTAACAGTACAGTATTCAAGCGCTGAGGTTTAGTCTAAAGCTCCAAATAGCCAGAAGTTATAGTGATGAGATTAATTTGAGCCGCGACACGAGAAAACCAACAATGTCGTTGTGCGCCCAGCTAAGCCTCAGATCAGCCTGGGCATCCGCCATGCGGACAGCAAAGACTCTGATCAAACTGGGCGGATGCCCAGGCTAATCTGAGTCTGCGCTGGGCGCACAACCACTTTGTTGGTTTTCTCGTGTCGCGGCTCATTTCTTTTCTTACTCTTCCACGTTTAAAAGTCATTGGATTTTAATGAGATATCATTATAACAGAGAAGTACGAGCCGCGAATTATTTGAGAGTTAGTTATAGGTTTGACAAAAATCAGACTTTTCCATTGTATGAAATTCAGGTAGCATCTCACTTATAATTCGAAAAGATCATGACATAAAGTCTATGCCATTTTCCGATACCAATGACATCATAGATCTGTTACCATAGCAACTATGGCATTCCCAATTGTTTTGCTTAGTATCTTAGCAGAATGACGTCTCGATGACCTCACTTTGACATCAATCATCATTTGGACTCTAAATTGCTATGTTAACATATGTATGAAGTAATTGGTGTCGGAGCATGGCATACAGTGTATGACATGCTCTGCCAATCTTTCAGTGAAAATAAAAACTGAAATTCTTAACAGAAACTTCAGATTTTCTCAAGCAAATAATTATTCTGGAGTCATTTAAGGTACTTCTAAATATGAGCCGCGACACGACAAAACCAACAATGTGGTTGTGCGCCCAGCGCAGACTCAGATCAGCCTGGGCATCCCCCCAGTCTGATCAGAGTCTTCGCTGTCCGCATGGAGGTAGCTTAGACCTTTAGCTACCCTTTGAACACTTAACAAAGGGTCTGATCAAACTGGGTGGATGCCCAGGCTGATCTGAGTCTGCGCTGGGCGCACAACCACATTGTTGGTTTTGTCGTGTCGCGGCTCATATGACTTGGTGGCTAAAGTATATGGGTGCTTTGTATTTTCACATGTAACAAGAACAATATGCACTTTTGTTCTGAATTACAGAAATAATCATAAGATATGTATATCATAAGTTAAATAAACATTTATTAAATTAGTCCTATATAACACCTTGAACTTGGCCAAATTTTGGCCAAGTAGAGCTCCATTTTCCTTCATCAGAAATATATTTTTGAACCAATATATAGCATTATCCATCAACTAATGCAGCCAAAATGTATTTGTTTTTATCAAAGTCATTAAAACTAATTTTCATGGTTTAAAGAACCCCACCCAATTTGTTTATACAACACATAGTATGCGACACTCGGGTGGGGGGGGGGGCTCTTATAATCATGAAAATTAGTTTTTAATGACACTTTGTTACAAAAATACATTTTTCGGCTGCATTAATTCGTGTATATTCTAGCCACAAAGTCATATTCACCTTTTAGAAGTTATATGTTTGCGACGAAAATATATACTTACAAAAAAAATGAAGATATCCAGGAAGGGCAAACAGAAAAGACACCAAAGAGAAGTAGGGAGAAACGCAAATGACAATATGGGACAGTACATGTTCGATAACAGACATACCCAGTCCAATACAGGGAAATGTACATCAATACAGCAATCATCAGAACCCACATAAAATTTTTATAGCCGCATGATGTGACTTCCAACAGTGTGGCAATTTTGTCATGTGATATTCAGATCATCATTTTCATTCATACGGGTAAATCAGAAGGCTCACTGTTGGTTCTATGGCTTGGGTCACTTACATAGATGGCTGATGTGACAAGCAAAGGCTCTGATCAGACTGCACTTATGTGCAGTCTGATCAGAGCCTTTGCTTGTCACCAATGCCGTATTGTTGGAAATCCCATGATGTGGCAAAAATGCATAAAAAATATCATACATCTAAATTACCTATTTTCTTTTTTAAACCATAAACCAAAACGGGTATAGCTCTTATACAAATTTTAAGAGCAGGTCTGATGCGGAACCGCCAAGTCCACTTTTTGCTAAGGTTGACTGCCCATTTTAGCACAATTTAAACCTATTCTGCTCCAGCTGACTGCTTATGCCTGATATAATACCTTATCATAGCAGCTTTAATATTGACAGAAGCCATCTCTGCAGCAGATGCCATTGTAAACCTAAAATAAGTTGATTTTACCAGAAGCTTCACTGATTTGCCTATCATCAATTTGGCACAAAGGTGCTGGCAGAATGGGAAATACTATTGCTGTCCCTGAACAGTCTTGTCTTGGTCTACAGTGTTTGCCCAGACATTCCTGTCCCAATATTTAGTGAGGTGGTGCAAGTTTTACAGATCATTTTGAAACTTTATTTGCTTGTAAGACCACATTCACACCTGTGTTTTATATCACTTTTAGTAAAATCCAAGTATATGCATGTACATGGTAAGCCGTAAAATGAATAAGATGAAGAGGGAAATATATCAGAATCCAATGATGTCTATGCAAAGAGATATATTGATAAGCATCAGTTCTGCAAAGCCTATACTGCCATGGCGAAAGCCAGTCAACAAGTTCTTATAAATAGTTTGAAAACTGTTTCTCAAGACCTTCAGTATTGCATATGTCCTTTGGTTTGGTTTAAACGATATTTTATTCAATTATGTACATACATGTATGGTACATTCAAATTACAATTTTCATGAAAAGGATTTGGTCGAAAGCTCATAGCTTGTATAGACCATTTCCAAACAGCATAAGTTATTTAACTTAAATGAATGTATGTCCTTTATTTAAGGTCTTCTGAATAGCTGTCTTTAGGTCCAGTTTCCACAAATATCTAGTTTTAGTTAAGAAACCAGTTCAAATATTTCAACAGCAGAGTATTAGCATTGGAATCATGAAGTTCAGAATTTGGCCTTTTTAAGGAGTCATAGGATGCATGGCTTCTAAGCATGTATTTACGCACAATTAGCCAGGCAAGAGATTTTGAACAGTGCATTGATTGCACATGCATAGTATGCTAAATCAGACAGGTGTGACATCCCTTATTCAGTGAATAAACCTTACCACCACTGAACCAGAAAGTGTAAACAGTTTTTAAAATTCGTAGAAGACCTATAGCAAAGTGGACATCTATGCTTGTAACCACAATGCTAGAAATATAACAAGTTTCTGCCTTGGAACGGATACTAGCTTGAATCAGATACAGTCAACTCTCTATATCTCAAAGTCGAAGTTCATCCAAAACTACTTATATCTCTAAGTAAATTTTCTGGTTCCAGAAAATTTACGTTGAAATATCAGTAGTTTGAGATAAAAGGAGAAGAAATGTACATAAAAATAATTAAAAAATGTCCAAACTTTTTTATATATATGAGGCCGCTTTGAGATAGCTGTGTTCGAGAAAGCAGGAGTTGATTGTACTCAGATTATGTATCGAAATTCGTTCCCAAATGTTGCAAAACATATTTATTATGTTCAACTGAAAAAGTGCAGAAACAGCAGAAAAACACAGCTTTTGTAATTACCCCAAGAACATTTAGACACTTCAAAATTACTGTAATAATTTAACAATTAATTTGCTATCCAGCACTGTATCAAAAATGCTTGCTGAAATTCACATACAGCACAGACACCACTGGACCAGCCTAAATCTAGATCTGGACTATTTACTTAACTATTTTTGTCCAGATATTTTAGGTCATTTCTTTACAATTTTATAGAACTCTTTGACAGTCATTTAAGATAATTATTGATTTTACATTTCACATTCCTGGCTAATTAGTTTCTGTCCTAGATAAAATGGTTTTGTGTGTTTTACGACTGTCATTAGAATTTTCAAAGAGAAATTACATGCCAAACAATGCCACACTTTTAAGCGCTAAAGCATCAGCTCAGAAAATAGTAATTATCTACAATGTTTGGACATCCTATCAAATAAATGTACCGTCAACTCTCGATATCTCAAAGTCGAAGTTCATCCCAAACTACTGATATCTCTAAGTAAATTTTCTGGTCCCAGAAAATTTACATTGAGATATCAGTAGTTTGAGATAACAGAAGTTGAAATGTAACGAAAAATATGAAACCTGTCCAAACTACATTCTTTGATATGATGGCACTTTGAAATATCAGTGTTCAAGATATCGAGACTTGAATGTAATTATCCTATCAATTGAACACTTGGCTTTACTTTGGAATGACACATAGTGCAAACTCTAATCAGACGTCTCTTTCAGAAACATTTTGTCATGGACTACACTGTCTACCAGGATCCTTCTGTTCCAATATTTGATATCATTTCGGCGTAAATTTTATCTGACTGCATTACAGAACAAAGTGAATTTGAATTGTTGCATACCCTCAGGCATTGTTTGACTGAAGAAAATATGCGCTCATGTCCGACTTGTCAGATGTTAACGCTCCGATTGTCGTCCTATTTTTCTCTTAGAAATCTTTCTTGGGGCAATATATTCTGTTTACCGTAAAATCATACAGATTCATAAGTTTGACACTCAACACACAGCGTGTTTTCACGCTTTCAGATTTCAAGAATACGATTGCAAAACAAAGTACAAAGCAGGTATTGATAACTCGTATGCTGACTTATTGTCCCGTTTCAGTAAAACTCATCCCACTTGGCACACAATTTGAATCAACATGGAATTAATGTTGATTCAACGTTGTTATGTTGAATCAACGCTGATTAAACGTTGTGTGCCAGCTGGGATTTCGGTCTGGCCCATTTTTTTCCTTTCGCTCTGACTTCGAATTTCACAGAGTCAAAGATTCCTGATGATTTTATAGTTTATGTGATTTCTCACTGATGAGTTAGCAGGTCTCAATGCAGACGGACCACCTGCTGGCTTCTGGAGCTGCATGGGAAAGAACATCTAGGTTGCGAGCATGAACTAACAACGAGCTCAGTACCTTTAGCGATTGTCCGTTCTAAGTCGAAAATTTCTGACTGTAAATGAGCGTCACCTGTTAGCTGTCACTTTGAGTCTTGATTTTACTGATGGTTTGAAAAAGAACAAAAAATGTTGAATGTTTCAGGGCGGTGCTGCTGTTGTTGTTCACAATTGTCATTGTTTTTCGGCTTTCTTTTAGACTGACTTTTTATACCCGCATCAGATTTAAGATATCCCCGCGGCTATCTGTTGAGAAACAGCTGACCGTTTTTATTCTTTTCTTTTCTCATTTGGTGTTAAGGACAGGCTGTGGAAATTGACTGTGTTGGTTCTGTATTCACTCTCAATATCTCAAAGTCGAAGTTTATCCCAACTTACTGACATCTCAAAGTAGATTTTCTGGTCCCAGAAAATTTCAGTAGTTTGAGAAAACAGGAGTAAAATTGTAAATAAAAATAGGCAATATGTCCAAACTATATGAATTATCAGTGTTTGATATATCGAGAGTTGACTGTACTTTGTGTGGCTTTTGATGGTATTGTATTTAGGTACAGTTCCTCCATGTTCAACTAGTGTGTTCAAAATTGAATATGTACTGTTTCGTGTCGTCGTTTGCATTTCTACATTCTTTCGTTGTCTTGGATGGGTTGTGTTTTTGTGACCTTGGCCTTACCCTGGATGTCTGCTTATCGTAAAAACATTAAGCATCAGTGAAATTTCGCTGCTAATCTCACAACATGTGTTAATCACCAAAATTCATAACAAGAGGATCGCTTCCCTTAGCACCGAAACTGTCATGTGATATGAACTTTTTGGAATTTGTTTTCAACATGAACTTACCGATCTTTTGTAGATATAAGGTAACAGTGCCAAATTGGTGGCTAGCTAGCAGGGCATTGTGGCCATCTTGGTCATGTGACCATGGCCAGCTGAACATTTTAGCTCACCTGAACCAGCGGCTCCGGGGAAGCTTATAGGATAAGCAGGCTCTGTCGTCCGTCGTCGACCGTCCGTCGTCCGTCCACAATTTCAAACAACTTATCTGAAACCACTGGCCCGATTGTAACTATTCTCCAGAGCTTGCGGGAACGAAATACTGTTCAAATGGTCTGGGTTACATGAACAACATGGACAGCACGCCTTCAAACCTTAAAAAAAAACGTCTTCTACTGAACGAATAGGCCAGTGGCTTTGAAACTTGGTATGTAGCATCGGGTACATAACTACTACCAAGACTATTCAAATTATAACCTTGAATTGACCTTGGCCTTTTTTGCGGCATGGTCAAATTTGCTTTCTGGTGCTTTTGTATGGAAAAATACTAGAACTTAAGATAACATGGAAATTGTTGAAGATTTTAGGCTAAAAAGTGCTATATACAGTTATCTTAATGAGTACAGGAGGATTTATTAGTAAAAGATGTCAAGGTCATTCTTTGACCTTTGACCAAGGTCTCTTATATTTTGACAATTTCAAACATCTTCTGAAATGCCACTGGGCAAATTGTGACTAAATTTCATATAGAGCCTCCAGGGACTTAGGGAATGAAAATTTGTTCAATGGTTCGGATCACATGATCAACATGGCCGTCATGTCCGTATATGGTAAAACATTCAAAACTCTGCTTCATTGAAACCAAATGACCAATGACTTTGAAACTTGGTATGAAGCATGGGGTACACAAGTATATACTACCAAGATCGTTCAAATTATGACTTTGGGTTGACCTTGACCTTTTTACGGCAAGGTGGAAAAATGCTAAAGCTTAAGATTTCATGGATAATTTTTAAGAATTTGACCTTTAAAATGGTTTATTCAGTCATCTTAATGAGTACATGAAGATTTGCGAATACGAGAGGTAATGGTCATTCTTAAACCATTGACCTAGCACTCTCATATTTTGACAATTTGAAACATCATCTCAATATCCACTAGGCAATTTGTTACCAAATTTCATACGGAGCCTCCAGGGGCTGAGGGAACGAAAATGTGTTTAAACAGTCCATGTCACATGCCCAACAGGGCTGCCATGCCAATATATGTTACAAACATCTAAAATTCTTTTACTCCAGAATCAATTGACCCATGGCCTTGAAACTTGGTATGTGGCATTAACTACTCAAGCACTACAAAGTGTTTTAAAATGATGACCTTGGGTCGACCATGACATTTTTACGGCAAGGTCAAATATGGGAAAATGCTAGAACATAAGATTTCATGTAAAGTTTGTTTTGAAGATTTTGACCGGCGGTAAATACAGTCGTCTCAGTGAGTACATGAAGACTTTAAAGATCAAAAGGTCAATGTCATTCTTTGACCTTTGACCCAGGACCCTCAACTTTTGACGATTTCAAACATCCCAGAAGCCACTTGACCAATTGTAACTAAATATCATATGGAGCCTTTAGGGGCTGAGAGAACGAAATTTTGTTCAAACGATCTAGATCAATTTACCAACTCAGCCGCTGTGACCGCTGTGAAACCTTGTACATGTACATGTATTTAGCATGGGGTACTCGAGAACTACCAAAATCCTTCAAATTATGACTTTGGGTTGACCTTGACCTTTTTTACGGCAATGTCAAATATGAAAAATGCTAAAACATAATATTTCATGGATAATTTAATTTTAAAGGTTTTTGGTGTCAGAGTTTCTGTGATGTTTTACCTTATGTATGTTATTATTATTTTTGGTTCGGTTTGGGTTGCTGAGTGGCCACCTTTTGGGAACAAGCTGCTCACTCGGTTGGCCATATGTTCTCTGTATCTTGATTATTTGTAATCTTAGTTGTTTCAAACTATGGTTTGAGGGCTGGATTTGGATTTTGATTGTTTCAGTTCCTGGTCTTTGCATACTTTTTACTTTTAACGTTAACAGTTGGTATATTCAGCCATTTTAATGAGTACATGAAGATTTGTGAGTATGGGAGGTAAAGGTTATTCTTAGACTTTTGACATAGGACTCTCTCAAAAGCCAGTCGGCAAATTGTTACCAAATTGCATACAGAGCCTCCAGGGGTTGGAGGATCCAAAATGTGTTCAAATAGTCCACGTCACATGCCAAATATTGCTGCCATGCCCATATATGGTAAGAATATCTAGAATTCTTTTTCTCCAGAACCAATTGCCCAAATTAATGGCCTTGAAATTTGTATGTAGCATTAGGTACTCAGGCACTACAAAGAGTGTTTAAATGATGACCTTGGGTCGACCGTGACCTTTTTACGGCCAAGTCAAATGTGGTAAATTGCTAGAACTTAAGCTTTCGTGGAAATTTTGAAAATGTTGACCTAAAAAATGGTATATACAATCATCCCTGAGTGAGTACATTTTGGCCAAAGATTGTTCAAATGATGACTTTGGGTTGACCTTGACATTGAGGACAGAATCTCAATGGCTTTGACCAAAGGTCAAAGAGTGCCCTTGAAATTAGCAACATATATCTTCATCTGCTCATTTACCATATATGCTCCATATTATATCTTAAATTGTTTATGAGAAATCCACTGTTTAAGCATTTTCTCATATAAAAGGATACCTCGTAACGTACGAACGTTGATCTAGCCACAAATTAGGTCAAGGTCATTTTACGGTCATCACTGATATAAACCGTTATGGGCTTGAGTCCCCATAGCTGCATACAAAGTTTCAATGTCATTGGCCTCAAGGTTTCGGAGAAAATAAAAGAAGGGTTTTTACCATATATGGGCATGGCGACCATCTTGGCCATGTGACCAAGACAATCTACACAAACTTCAATTCCCAGATCAAGGGAGGCTGCATATGAAATATGGCTTCAATCGGCCCAAAAGTTTCAGAGGAAAAGATGTTTGAAAATGTTAACGGGGGACAGAATCTCAATGACCTTGAACAAAGGTCTCCAATGTTGTTACAGACAAAGTTTCAAGGTCAATAGGCTTTCGGCTCTGGAGAAGAAGATTTTAAGGGTTTTTACCATATACGGTCGTGGCGGCCATCTTGGTCACTGAAATTTGGCTTTGCTACACCAAGTGGTTTTCGAGAAGATTTTTGAAAATGGTGGGCGACATTGGACGGCGGACGAACGGACGGACGACGGACCATGGCTATACCAAAAACTCACCTGTGAGCCTTCGGCTCGATGAGATAAAAATTGGAACATCGAAAATGATTAGGGTAAAGTCGTGTAAATTCGGACAGCGGGTAAATTCGGACATACCACTGCAAGCATTGAAAATCCAGATGAGACGGCCCATAATGAGCCGTCTCATCAGGATTTTCAGTTTGCCCAGTTAATTTTGTTTTAATTCCAAACAACTGAAATTCAAAGGAAACAATGTCACTGTCCGAATTTGCCAGCTGTCCGAATTTACCTGACTTTACCCTACCTAAACTGTCTTCAAAATGGAGTGAGTCAACTCTGGTTTAACGGCATTTCTCTGACCAGTAAACATGTCCATCCTTATAATTTGGATGAGTCTATTTCTAGTTTTGGGGGTTTCTGGTGGACGTTTTAACTTTTATTGTATTTTGGATAAAAATTCCTGTACGTAAACAAATGTAAACCCTGATCAGATGCCGCATTTTGTTGCATCTGAACTGAGTTTCCACGTTTTGCATATTCCCCCAAATGGGTTTCCGGTCTAAGAAGGGCTAAAGTCCCTGCAACGCATGGGTCATATGTTGATGGGACCTCGTTTTAATTTCTCATCTGAAAGACCAGAGAAGCGGTGGATCGAACTTGCAATCTCTGGATTGGCAGTCTTGCGCCTTGTCCACTACACAATGACTGCTCGTTCTTCGAGTTGGCACAGTTTAGTTTTAAATGTAGTAATGCATCAAAAAGATGCAGATGGATGGATGGCTGACGCGATTTTACGTCCTTGTAACAGTATTTCAGTCATACCAAGACGATTGGTGGGTGATAATGAAAGGCTATGAAATGATAATGTTCAGGAGAAGAGCTCTATAAGCTACCAGCTTCCGTTCTGATCCTTTTTCAGTGTGTACTGAGTATGTATGCTGTTTATATGTTGTAATGTATATTCTTGAAAATAAAATATGTTTAAACTAATGAAAGGCTGTGTGCAACTGAACCCCGTTTACGATCGAAAAGATTCCTGCCTACAGCAGGGCTCGAACCCGGGACCGGTAGATCAGAAGGCCAGCGCTTAACCTACTGAGCTGCCGGGATCCTAACAGATGCAGATAGAATGGCAAACGTGGTAGACCCTGATCAAATTGCTCTTAATGAGCACTCTGATCAGGGTTTGCACTATTTTTTCAGACCTATATGTCTATATATGTAGAAGTTTTATGGACTTACCCGACTCTGTCAAGGATTATGCATGGTATTATGTCACATGATTTACAGTTTAGTGTATAAAAGCCTGAACAAAGTTCACTGCACTTTTTTGCAAAGATTAACTTTTGTGTGCTTGTCTTAGCATGTTAACTTACCCTTTTCACAAATAATAGCCTTGTCCAAGTTCAAATTGGATTGGCCTATTTTCTATTTAAGGGGTAAAATTTTATCTTCAAGGATTAAAGAAACGAGTAAGTACCCCTTTTTCAATAACGGACCTTGTCCAAATCTATAGATAGAAGAGTCCATATCAGATGTTTGGGGGTGAAATTTCCTTTGAAAGATTAAAGCAATCATAACATTACCCCTACATTCTAGATAATGGATTTGTCAAAATGATGGAATAGACCATTTTATGTATAAAGGGGTGAAATAATGGACTTGTCTGTATGGAAGGGTCTATTTCTTATATTTAGGGATGAATGCTCTTCAAAAATCGGTATCAATTACCCTTTCCTCAATAATGGACTGATCCATTTCAGATAATGGAAGACTCCATTTCAGATATTTAGGGTTGAATTTTTTTCTTCATAGAATTACAAAAATCATGCCATTACCCCATTTCTAAATAATAGACTAGTCCATGTTTAATAATGGAATAGTCTTTTTCAGATGAACAGGGGTGAAAGAATTGAGCAAACCGTAGCTATTATCACTATGTGAGGCCTTGTAACAGTAAACTCTGCAACGTGCAACAATAGATTTACAGGTGAAACTCAGACAAACAAAAGGCACAGCATACTCAAACAAACTTACCATGTCACAGTTATCATTAAAGGTTAATGCAAATCTGGAAGAGTAACGCCTGTATTCTAGAATGTCACTCCAGCTACACTCATTGAGTTAATCCTGAATATTGCTCAAATTTCAAGATAATCCTCCCCCTGGCTACAAAGTTGAGTCACTCACAGGTGAGTGAGGTCTTAGAATACAGCCATAAGTCTTAAAAAAAATCCAGTTTAAGCATTTTTCCATATAAAAGCATAACGCATCAAAATCGACCTTTCCACTAGTAAGGTCAAGGTCAACGCACGGTCATGATTTGTACAAACTATGATGAGCTCGAGTCTCCAATGCTACATAAAAAGCCACCAGGTCATTGGGTCTTTGGTTCTGAAAAAAAATTTTGAAAGGCTTTAAGCATATATGGGCATGGCGGCCATCTTGGTCATGTGACCCAGATCCCGCGAATACACTTTCGTTCCCCAATCCCACTGAGACTCAATATGAAATTTGGCTTCAATCCGCCAAGTGATTTCAGAGGAGAAGATGGTTGAAAATGTTGACGACGGACGACGGATGCCTGGGTATATTATAAGCTCACCTATGAGCTTAAAGGCTTAAACTTCCTTTCGCCCTTTGCCTGAAGGCTGCCTATGAAATTTAAATGAAACTGACCCAGTTGTTTCAGAGGAGAAATTGTTTGACAATGTTGACGACGGTCGGTCGGACGGACGGACGACGTAAACTACCATCACAGGAGCCCCTGGCTCAGGGGAGTTAAAAACGGAAAATTACTTCTATTCTAACACGTTTAAACAAATCAAATTTTGAGAATTACTCAATAGATGCCTATACTTTTAAGAAAGGGTAGCAATTTACGAGCTATATGTAAGTAAACAGTAGTACAAGTTTAGGTTCATGTTTGCGGACGGCACAAATTTTAAGCAGTCCGATCACCTGACTTCATTTTCGGACAGTGACATTGTTTCCTTTATATGTCAGTTGTTTGGAATTAAAACAAAAATAACCGGACAAACAGTGTAAATCCCCGTCTCCTCTGTATTTTCCCTGTCTGCAATGGTATGTTCGAATTTACCCACTGTCCGAAGTTACCCGACTCGACCCTATTGGCTTTGTTTTATGTACGGGAAGTCGGAACTCGGGCGGCGGGGATGGAGGCGGCTGCCGCCCAATTATATTTGGCATTTGTAGAAGTCTGCAAACCCATTTTATTTTCGTTTCAAAACATAAAAACGAAAGAAAGAAATATGAAGCACAGTACATTAATTTTTCTCCAAAACAGGCGTGAAGGACTAACGATGAAAGATGGGGTGCAATTCACAATTCAGTTTAAATGACCATGTATCTTGTATGATTTTGGCAGTCATATTTTTCCGTTCTGCATTTTATAACCTCTCAAACAAAAATAGCCGTTTTAGTTTTTTTTATTAAAACAGTATATAGGAATTGGTTTTGCAATAATGATCCAGGTTGTCAAATACCTGACTGTATGTTTCAAGTTCTCGCAAGGAATTGTGTTCAAAGCATACAGATGCTGGCCTTTTCAAAGGTACATGTTTTAATGCTCACTGCATGTTTTAAGAGGTGACAGACAGTTCATACTCACTAAGAGAATTGATCTTTACCAATCCAAAGTATTACGTTTTCTCACCCACTGGACAAGAACATCCCTTTCTAGAGGTGCCTGACATTTGCTCGTTTTCAGATTATTTAAGTCTTATGCTCGGCAAGCCTCGCTGAATGATAATCTGAAAACTGGCCTGAGATTTCCTTGTCTCGGCCTCAATCCCTTCATAGATTCTATTAATCTCGCTTGTCTTCTTGGTGCCAAAAAGACGAGTGTGTATACTTGGATATGTTAAATTAATTCTCGACTTCACATACCTCAGACAGAGAAAACTTACACTTTTTCGCTCTTCTTCACTTTTCGTTATTCCAATTTTTCATTGTCCGTACTTTTCTATAATGTTATTTTTCGAACAAGAAATGTCAAAAATTTCATATGTAACACAAAAGTTGTTTTTTAATCTCGCTCCAAACACTCATATTGTTATTTTCCACATATCATAATCCAGAGATAGAAAAACATTCAGTGTCAATTTCCTGACGAAATGGATATTTCCAAAGACGGTTTCCCAGGAGAGGGTGTCACTCTAGATTCGCGAGACAATTACGTGAGTGCCGTTATTCTCTGAAAAATATTGGAGCACCTTAAATCTTTAAGCACCAAAAAATGAAAGTAGGTACATTTGCAAACAATGTCGATCCAAATGAGGCGGCTCATCATGAGCCGCCTCATCAGAATCTACACTGTTTGTCCTTCTCAGTTTCATATAGCTTGGACGAAAATGTTTTTTTTTTGTTTGTTTTTAATTATTGCAGACGTAAATTTGTTGTCTGCTTTTTTATCCAAATGAAGCGGCTCATCATCAGAATCTACACTGTTTTTTCTCGTCTTTAAATTCTTTAAATTCTCAATTTGATATAGCTTGGACGCAAATGTTTTGAATTATTGCAGACGTAAGTTTTGTCGTGTGCCTCTTCTTTCTTTCTTTTTTTTTACGCTTTACGGGTAAACCTGTACTGCAATTATCCTTTAATATACACAAGCTGGTTTCACTCCGGTTTTGCAACATGTCCAAAACTGCGTGCTGAATGCCAGCAGTGCAGACTCAAATCAGACTGCTTCTGTAGTCAGATCTGGCTCTATACTGTTTGCTCTGGCAGGTCTGGGTCGTTATGGAGCGCTAGTATGAAAATCTTGATCAAGATGTCAAAATTAATATCAAAGACAAATGCAAAATGCACATGTCTAGACTACAGTGCTTACTTGCAGTAACTCAGTCATAATTTGGTTTCTAATTTCACGAAAACAGACCACTATCTTTCAGAATCGTGCATACTCTGACAAAGACTCTTTCGGCGTTATGCTTTAAAACTGGTAATGTTTACGAAGGCGAGTAAATAACAAAACTAGCCTGTTTCTACACGGCTTCAATTTTCACATGTTGTTATACATGTGTCAAAGAGTGTACAGTATCTTTGCGGAGCACTTAGCCTAATGCATAGTTGTTGTGTTGTTGCTTTACGTCCACGGTCAACAGCTATGGTCATGTCGGGACCATACTATCCCTGGGCAGGCTTAGACCTCCTAAGCGGTTTACCAGTACTAGATGCACTTACTTTCGCCAGAAACTGAAAACTGCCCTTCTTGAATCAGCGGAAGGGAAAACGAAAGTAAGTGGCCTGACCGGGTATCGCCTAGTGGATAGAATATTTTCCTTGGACGAAGGGTGTCGCAAGTTGACCCCAACCAGTGGCACATGTCCGATCAATTTTTTCGATACAGTAGTCCAGGAGTTCCGCACCTAGTGAGCAATGAGCTGGAAAAAGGAGTATCAGACTGGCGGTCAGTGATCGCACTTGTCACTGAACGTCGGCAGTGGCACCCTCCGAATGAAACCAAAACTGTACATCTACGTGTAAAACACAACACCTACTGAGGTACTGAGCCTGATATGGTTTCGTACCAAGGGACCGTGGCCTTGTTAAACAAACACAACTTAACAAACAACATGTTCAGTATCAGTTCATTAACTGATAACGACAAAGGCATGAAGGCATGCGTTTCACCTAAATTAGAATACCGAACTGTAATTCATTACCATTTAAAAGAACAAGGAAGGCAAGCAAGGAAGTACGAACAACCCGATATATACGGGTCTTCCGCACCATTATATGTTAAAGTAAAATTCAAGGCAAATCGGCAACCGGGCAAGAGTTTCTTTAGAAAATGAAACCAGGTCTGGAGGCCCACCAATGCAGAAATGTGTAAGATGAGACCAAGTGGCACCCAGTGATTACCTTTTGTTACCAAAGATATCCTAGTATGCCATAGGAACAAATTCATTCCTTTGAGAGCTGACCCCATTTTGGGGAAGTATGGATCGCCCATGGAAGCAAACAGAAAGAAACATAAGTTGTTCCCTTTTGTAAAAACTGAAAATACCCATTCACCTTAACATGCTATACACTGAGCCACTTTAATTTATGCACAACATTTTCAATGCCCATAGTCATAGCCCAAAACTGCTTACAATAAAAAATTCTAGTAGAATACAATCATTGATACCTTGTCTAACTGATGATAGTCAAAATTTTGCAAAATCGCTGGAGTGTATCCGCACATTTTGCTGAGAGATGCACGTGCAGCATAAGCGGTCGTTATTTTCGATTGGAATTAGCATTGAGCTTCATCTTTGTTGATAGTCGCTTTAGAAAAACATCTAAGGTTTAGTGATTTCAAGTGGTGAGCCATTTGTTATAGCAGATTTAGGCTACAACGTGCGTTCACTTTTTAAAATAGTTTTAACGTCAGTTGTGATCACCAATAAATGTTTCTTATCACGAATTGTGACGGTCGTAATACCGTTGACAACATCATGGTCAATAAAACTAAAACACAATTGAAGATTGATTCATTTCTAACCCCTTAGGGTACCAACGTCAAGACTAACGTCAAAGTCATAACGTAGAATTCTCAACAATATTTGCATGGAAATTAACAAAGAATTTGTTTGTTTACAAGGAAGTTACTGTTGAGGTATTTCGATAACTTGTTGAAAAAAAACATCAACTTCTTCAGTAGCTTTTAAAAAAAGAAAATTTAACTTGCGTTTTCAACGTGTCACCGCAAAGTTAGCAGTGGATATTGATAATGAAAAGTATGGAAATATTCACAGCAATATGGCGGTCTTTCATAACATAGAAAGCAAAAACGTTCCAACAGAAGTAGTGTTGAAAATATCCCCTTGCAGTGCGAATTCAGGTTAAGTTGGTAGCGTTGCGAATTCTAACTTGTTTGGTACCGCTCTTTTTCGTATGACCACCCTTTTGTTTGGTTTCCAACAGGCACCATTTTTACAGAATTTATGCGCAAATAAGAGCTTTCTTATCTTGTAGTTTTGAATTTTAAAAGAAATCGACTGGTTTTTTTTACAATTCAGGGTTTCATAAGTGGTGCGTAACTAAAGTGACTCAGTGTAAGGTACATTTCCTCGTATCAACTCTCCTATTCTCAGTTTTTCTTGATTTTTTCTTTGTTTTCACAGTTTGCAAATCAGTTTGATTCTCTTGTCATAAAGTCGCCCTTCCCTCATAACCTGTACTAAAGGACCAGTCTCTATAAGGCCATTTTCATGGCTAAAACCGATTTTCTTTAAACTTTGTATACTATAACTGATATGTATTGACTGTCTTATGGTGCAATACCAGATTATTTGGTTCACTGGTTTTCGCTGTATGCACGATTAAAGTGGGTGGGGTAATTCCACCCCATTAAAAGTATAATTACAAAAATGCTATTTTTTCTATTCCAAGTTCATGCTTCAAAATGGTGGTTGCAATAGGAAAAGTACACTTCTGGACTTAAAAGATGATGATAATATTGTTCTGAAATTCGTTCCAGAATAGAGTTTATATTCGCTTGTAAGATGTACCCCAATTTCAGTATTTTTTGTTCTCCGACTTTACGAAAAACCACAACACGTTCACAGTTTTCAAGATTTTTTAAAAATATTTTGCTATTATTATGTGTATATAATAGGCATTGCAGGCATATGTCAGAATTTATTTTATGATCATTAATATGAGAGTTATCTCCTCACGAAATTTGATTTTCTCCGTTTTTCAATATCAGCATGCATTTGTCATTCCATAGTACTCCAAACTCCATTTGGAAGTTAATAACACCTTTTGATGCAAATATTTGTTGATTTTTGTAGGCACTGGAGTTACTTTTGCATGCGACGATGTCATATTTTATGTAATTTTGAAAAAAGGATACCTCGCATCTGGAAAATTAACTAATTGCCAATGACTTACAAGCAGGGTTTGCTTAGTTTTGCAACCTCATTAAACTCATGCTAAATGCTTAAATTAAAGTCCTTATGGCCCATTCGTGTTTTTACGCAAGTTATTATTCATCTTCTTCAGAATTGCCAGACATAACCCATGTGTCAACAGCAGCATCTTTTACATAATCAATGTGCACCTTGCTCGGTTTGGCTTCACTGTTTTCTGTTTCGTTGCGGTAATATCCTAATTACCAAAGCACTGAAGCCACATGTGCACAACACCCAACGGTGCGAGCACCACTTCTGCACCCACAATACCATCCAGTGATTGGGTTCAGCCCTTGAGTGTATTCAACCAACAAGTAATATGTTTTATTTGATGTGTGACGAGAACGTATCTGTTCTTTGAGAACACCGTCACTTTCTTTGTGTGCCATTATCTCATATGATCCCCCTTTGTCAAAGTGTTCATCCGTGTAGGATATGGCCTGTTTAAGTTGGTATATTCCCATTGTCAGGTCACTGAGTTCATCCTCAGTCAACTCTGGGAAATTGTCAAGCTTTGTGTCATCAACCTGTACGGAATTGTCCAGCAGGACAGTAGCAGTATTCCTGCAGTAATTGTAACAGGATTCTTGGCAGGAATCTGGACATGAAAAAGTTTCCCAATGGGTTTTCCACGTGAACTTTTCACTATAATATAAAACTCCCTACAGGATTCCAGCAGGACTCAGTGTGGAATATTAAGTGAAATATTTAAATTAGCAGGAATTCATGCGGGAATTCAGGCAGGATTCCCACCAGGAATATTCAAATGAGCAGTATTCTCACTGTAAAATTTGAAATTCCTGGCAGGAATCCTGCCAGGGTTCCTACCAGGAATATGGAATATGGACAGGATTGTTGGCATGAATTCGGTTGTGTTGCATATTACACAAAGACCTTGACATACTCTTTCAACATGCTATTTAAAACTTTCACATACACAGTGGCTTTATAAAACACAACAGAACACATATCTTGTGAATCTCTTGGGTATTACGATTATATTATAGACATGGATCAGTACTGCCATTGCTCTTTAACACAATTTTATGACAGAAAGCAATTCTGTTACCATCACACATATATTGAACTCACTTTCATTTTTATGTCCAGGGATGTGGGTGGGGTATATGAAATTGTGTATAAATTGAATATTTTACCCCTAAACTTAAATCTGCCTTCAGAAATGTATGCATTAACGATTAATTAAACTTACATTCTCTTCATACTAGATGTTATTAATTCATCCTTCAAATAACACAGAAAACCTTTTAATATGTTTAGTACAAACAAACAGCATGGCCAGTCTTCAAGTTGAATTTATCACTTATGATTCACTGTGTAGGTGAAGTGTACCGCCAAAATCTTTATGCTAGGTTCAATAATTTTGCAAAATTTTCAGTTCTGTTTTCCTGCTAGGATTCCTGGCATGAATTTTTCAAATTTTCCTGCTGGAATCTTGAGTGGATTTTTTTATCATTTTCCACATACTGTTATAATTCAGCCTGAAAATGAAATTCCTGTCAATGTCCAGCAGGACTCCTGCGGTAATCATGTCAGAATTTTCGTACGCGAATCTTTTTTCATATTACCCGTTTTTTATCCCAACCACTTTTCATAACCTTATCCTGCAGCTTATTTGGAGATTTTGCTAGAGCCATCATACGTCTGGCAATGACTTTGTCTGAATCTGTGCTCGGTACCAAAGGACATCTAAATGCATTACACAAAGAGCATACTATTCTTAAATAGTCTCCAACATATGGTATTTGGCTATTGGGCATTGTGTTGCTGAGGGCCTTCCACTTTTTAATCCTGCTATTGGCTGATTCAACAACCCATCTTACCTTTGTAACCGTTGGTGTGCACATGTGGCTTCAGTGCTTTGGTATTTAGGATTAACGAAACAGAAAACAGTGAAGCCAAACCGAGCAAGATGCACATTGATTATGTAAAAGATGCTAGCTGCTGTTGACACATGGAGTACGTCTAGCGATTCTGAAGAAGATGAATAATAACTTGCGTAAAAACACGAATGGGCCATAAGGACTTTAATTAAAGCATTTAGCATGAGTTTAATGAGGTTGCAAAACTAAGCAAACCCTGCTTGTAAGTCATTGGCAATTAGTTAATTTTCCAGATGCGAGGTATCCTTTTTTCAAATTTACATAAAATATTACATCGTCGCATGCAAAAGTAACTCCAATGCCTACAAAAATCAACAAATATTTGCATCAAAAGGTGTTATTAACTTCCAAATGGGGTTTGGAGTACTATGGAATGACAAATGCATGCTGATATTGAAAAACGGAGAAAATCAAATTTCGTGAGGAGATAACTCTCATATTAATGATCATAAAATAAATTCTGACATATGCCTGCAATGCCTATTATATACACATAATAATAGCAAAATATTTTTAAAAAATCTTGAAAACTGTGAACGTGTTGTGGTTTTTCGTAAAGTCGGAGAACAAAAAATACTGAAATTGGGGTACATCTTACAAGCGAATATAAACTCCATTCTGGTATGAATTTCAGAACTATATTATCATCATCTTTTAAGCCCAGAAGTGTACTTTTCCTATTGCAACCACCATTTTGAAGCATGAACTTGGAATAGATAAATAGCATTTTTGTAACTATACTTTTAATGGGGTGGAATTACCCCACCCACTTAAATCGTGCATACAGCAAAATTCAGTGAACCAAATAATCTGGTATTGCACCATAGGACAGTCAATACATATCAGTTAAAGTATACAAAGTTTAAAGAAAATCGGTTTTAGCCATGAAAATGGCCTTATAGAGACTGATCCTTTGCCCTTTCCTCATAACCCAACTTACAGATGTCCTATACTGTGATAATTGAATTTTTGTCATGTCCATGTATTTTCTCTGTTCCTATTGGTGGTTCATTAATTAACAGAAAAAGTGCAGGACGTCATCAGTAGCGTCATTTTAGAGTTGAACATGTATTTTATAAGATATCTTACATCCTACATAAGATATCTGATATAAGATACAAGATATCTTATATAGGAAATAAGATATCTTATATAGGATATGAGATATCTAATTTTTCATATAAGATATCTTATATGTTATATTAGATATCTTATATGATATAATAGATATTTTAATTGGCATATTAGATATCTAATATACTATATAAGATATCTGATATATATTAGATATCTTATATGTAAAATCAAATAAGATATCTCATATCCCATATAAATTACCTTATATCCTATAGAAGATATCTTATATGCCATATAAGATATCTTATAAACTATATAAGATATCTAATATCTTATATAGGTATATAAGATATCTTATTTGACTTTTACAAAAGACACAACACAACATATAAGATATCTGATATAACATATAAGATATCTTATATAACATATAAGATATCTAATTTAGTAAATCAGATATCTTACATTGGATATAAGATATCTTATAAAGGAAATGAGATATCTTATCTAATTTTACATATAAGATATCAAATATTATATTTCAGATATCTTATATAGTATATTAGATATCTAATATGCCAATTAGATATTTGATATAGGATATGATATCTTATATAGGATATAAGATATCTTATGAATATAAGATATCTTATATAGGATATAAGATATCTTATATGAAAAATTAAATAAGATATCTTCTATCCTATATAAGATATCATATATCCTATATTAGATATCTTATATAGGATATAAGATATCTTATATGTTATATTAGATATCTAATATGTTATATTAGATATCCTAACTGGCATATCAGATATCTTATATACTATATAAGATATCTTCTATACATAATGAATAGCAAAATGGCTTGCCATATGAGTGGTTAAAGTCAGAAAGCCGTGAGTTCAAATCCTGGCTTGGGTCAACTGACATTTGGAAAACTCTCTGTCCAACCAGTAGTAAATGGGTACCTTTTTGGAATCAGAGGATAAGGCAGCTAAAGGAGGATGTATGCTGTGCCCAAGATACAGTGGGCCTCTAACCCCAACTGCCCCTATGGTCACTACGCTTTGGGAAACCTTTACATGTATGCATGCAGTCATAAAATCTAGTCCTTGAGCATGGGCAGACAACCCAGGTGAGAAGACTCTACTCATAAAACCAACTTTACTACATGTATATACGTAGTCATAAAATCTAGTCCTTAGGCTCGGGCAGACAACCCAGGTGAGAGACTCTACTCATGAAAAGTTTTCTTACTTCAATATTTTACTGCAAGTTTCAAAAGAATCCATTTCTGCCCTGTTTCTCCTTTTTTTCTTCAATATTTAAAGCAGTATGCTATACCAGATGAATGCCTTATAATTCCAATTTATTCTAATGACTTGGTGCTTTATCTCAATATTAACAGTACCGTATTTCAGTCATATCAGATTTTAAACTGAATGTTTCATGATTATATCCTAGTCCAGATGAATGGTACAGAACAGTACAGAACAAAAGTTGAAGTGAGGCAAGGATCCCTTCTATTACCCACCCTCGTCAACATTTTTCACGAAAGGATCATGCCTAAAGAACATAATGCACAGGTAAGCACAGATGGCAGAACTATTACCAAACCGCAGTTTGCCAATGACATTGATGCTCTTGCAGAGAAGCAGGAACTGGATGCTCTTCAGAGCCCTAGATAAGAGGGAGTATTTGATGATAATTAGGGATAATTTTTGTTAATTCTGGATAAAAACATATGTTGTGACCCCCCCCCCCCCCCCCCATCTGAACCGTCTCGACGAGACGGTTCAGATGAGGGGTCACAACATATGGTTTCAATGAGAAATAAAGAAAATTATCCCTCAATTATAATCAAATACCCCTCTTATCTAGAGCTCTGGCTCTTGTGGAAAGTCTTGACAAAACCTGCTTAAGGAATAAAATGGAGACAAGTGCTTAGAAGATAGAAGACCATCTTATTAGATGGACCTAGACCTTTGAGATTGTTCTGGAAGGGAAAAACCCTGTCTTATAACCAAATAAACATGGTACTGGCATAAAGATCAGCCACATCCGGATCTACAATATTTTCTTACTTGAAGCTACTTGCTGCCAAAATATTAGGGTGAAAGTGCTCTGATTTTGGGCTCAATACAAATGTAGGATAAAATTTATGATATACTATGTGAATTTGTGAAATAAGCAACGCCACGAGAAACCCAACAAAGTGGTTGTGCACAAAGTTCAGGCTCAGATCAGCCTAGGCATCCGCCCAGTCTGCTCAGACTCTTCTCTGAGAGCGTAAAGGGTAGCTAAGGGCCTAAGCTATTTTCATGCAGACAGCGAAGACTCTGATCAGACTGTCAGACTGGGGGGAAGCCCAGGTTGATCTGAGTCTGTGCTGGGCACACAACCACTTTGTTGGTTTTTTTCGTGTCGCGGCTCAAACAAATACTTTTTCAAATGGTCGGCACACCAATCCCAGCTATCACTGTCATTGCAATGCATACAAGCATCAATCTTTTGAGAAGTGATTCTTGGAATGCAATTTCAAAACAAGAGGGCCAAGAGGCCCTGAATCGCTCACCTGACCAAAAAGGTTAAAGGTCAAACAAGGGTCATCATTTAACAAACCTGATAGTTTGCAACCACTTCCAAATGGTTTTGAAGAAGATTTTTGAATATTTTTCTATGTATTGCTTATGGTTCAAACCCTGGACCCCCTGGGGCCAGGCCATTTTGGACCCTGTGGCCATCATTTGAATAATTTTGGTAAAGGACCACTAGGCAATGCTACATACGAAATTTCATGCATCTGAGCCAAGTGGTTCTGAAGAAGAAGATTTTTGAATATTTTTCTATGGTTCAAACCCAGGACCCCCTAGGGTTGGGCCATTTTAGACCCTGGGGTCATCATTTGAACCAACTTGGTAAAAGACTACTAGGCAAAGCTACATACCAAATTTCAAGCATCCGAGCCTTGCGGTTCTGAAGTAGATGATTTTTTAAAATTTTTCTATGTATTTCTATGGTTCAAACCTGGGACTCCCTGCCCCGGGACCATTTTGGACCCTGGGGCCACCATTTGAACAAATTTGGTAGAGGGCCACTAGGCAATGTTCCATACCAAATTTCAAGCATCTGAGGCAAGCAGTTCTGGTGAAGAAGATTTTTAAGTATTTTTTAGTTTCTAACCAAAGAACCCCTGCCCCAGGACCATTTTGGACCCTGGAGCCACCATTTGAACAAATTTGGTAGAGGACCACTAGACAATGCTACATACCAAATTTCAAGCAGCTGAGCCTTGGGGTTCTGAAGTAGATGATTTTTAAGTATTTTTCAGTTCCGAAACCCAAGACCCCCTGCCCCAGGGCCATTTTGGACCCTGGGGCCACCATTTGAACAAACTTGGTAGAGGACCACTAGACAATGCTTCATACCAAATTTCAAGCTTCTGAGCCAAGCAGTTCTGAAGAAAAAGATTTTCAAGTATCTTTTAGTTTCAAACCCAAGACCCCCTGCCCCAGGGCCATTTTGGACCCTGGGGCCACCATTTGAACAAACTTGGTAGAGGACCACTAGACAATGCTTCATACCAAATTTCAAGCATCTGAGCCAAGCAGTTCTGGTGAAGAAGATTTTTAAGTATTTTTTAGTTTCAAACCCAAGACCCCTGCCCCAGGGCCATTTTGGACCCTGGGGCCACCATTTGAACAAACTTGGTAGAGGACCACTAGACAATGCTTCATACCAAATTTCAAGCCTCTGAGCCAAGCAGTTCTGGAGGAGAAGATTTTTAAGTATTTTTTAGTTTCAAACCCAAGACCCCCTGCCCCAGGGCCATTTTGGACCCTGGGGCCACCATTTGAACAAACTTGGTAGAGGACCACTAGACAATGCTTCATACCAAATTTCAAGCCTCTGAGCCAAGCAGTTCTGGAGAAGAAGATTTTTAAGTATTTTTTAGTTTCAAACCCAAGACCCCCTGCCCCAGGGCCATTTTGGACCCTGGGGCCACCATTTGAACAAACTTGGTAGAGGACCACTAGGCAATGTAACATACCAAATTTCAAGCATCTGAGCCAAGCGGTTCTGGAGAAGAAGATTTTTAAGTATTTTTTAGTTTAGAACCCAAGACCCCCTGCCCCAGGGCCATTTTGGACCCTGGGGCCACCATTTGAACAAACTTGGTAGAGGACCACTAGGCAATGCTTCATACCAAATATCAAAGCCCTAGGCCTAGCGGTTTCAGAGAAGATGTCATTTAAAGCAAATTGTTGACGACGCACGACGGACGACGCACGACGCACGACGGACGACGGACACTGGGTGATCACAATAGCTCACCCTGAGCCTATGGCTCAGGTGAGCTAATTACTGTATCAGTTGCAGTGTCCACCCTAGCATGACGCCACCTCTGAACATGTTGATAAATGTTTGTAACATAATTACTACTAATCTTGGGACTCCTTTATATAATGACTACAGTAACCATCCATAAATTTCAATTTCACTTTTACTGCTCAGAAATATATATCAAAAATTTAAAGGAGACAGGTGTGAACTTAGTCGAATGGGTAATATAACTAGCCAAGTTTTTCTGCAATTTCTATGAAGGCAGACAACATTCATTTTTAACTTCCAGTTTGCTTCCTTTGACAAAAAAAAACACTTCCAATAAGGATCTACTCTAAAAAGAAAGAATTTGCTCCCAAGGGAGCAAATTCTTTCCTTTCAGAGTTGACCCCCCTCCCCTTCGAGAAGGGAGGCAAAAATTAAAATGGCAGAGTTGCTTCCCCTGAAAGTGTACTCATTCACCTGAAGACCCTGATCAGACTGAGTTTGCACTGTTTACACAGGCAAGTCTATCACAATATATGGGATAAAAGTGCTCCAGTAAGAAGGGGTAACAGGGATACAGGGATAATCTAGGGATAATTTTCCATATTTCTATGTACACTACCTACAATGTGTTATTTCAGGATTCTGCATGCTACGGTTAACGTTACGATTTTCTACGGCTTTTGATGAAGATTTCTAATGTTAACGGCCGTTTAGCAGACGATTTTAACAAAATAAATACTAATTTTCATATCTTAATGCAAATCTAACATTTTATGCTGTGCCAAAGAACTCCAACTCCTACTTTAATCCCTTTGCACGTAAAAATTCTCGTTTGTTTTGGCAGTTTATCGAAATAGGCTCAGCGAGAATCCCAGTCATCATAAGTAGGTTTTTACTGGCTCTATTTACTCCTGTATTTGTCCATGCAGAGGAATATTGCACTAAATTGTAAATGTACACCGATATTTACTGCAGCATGCACGAATGTATGAAAACATGTGAATCTTAGAAAAAAGGTTTTATAGTTTTCTACGGCTAATCCAAACCTTATGTATTGGTTTTAGAATGTTATGCTAACGTATTCTACGGTGGACGTTTATGTTTCCTACGGTAAATATTGTGACATGAAAAGCAAAATAGTAGAATAGAGATGGTAAACCTATATGTGTGCAAGGCGATTTTAGCAAATGCTTTAAGAACCACCTGTACTGATCGAAATAAGAACCCAAGATCTTCGAGAATATCATAAGACCCCTAGTGATCACAACTTCAATATAAGTTGGATGATTGTAAAACATCATAGAAAGACTGGCTGATCTTAAACTTTTTCTTAAACTATTTACTTGTTTTTTTAATACTGAGGTCCCTATTTGCAAACTAAACTCAAATTCAACGATTGTCTCAAGGTAAGGTCAAGTCGTATTCATAGACATAAGCGCAGCTGGAGTAAACTCCAGTAAGTAAGAATTGGTCGAGGAATGGTGAAGCTCCCTCGACGGCGGCTCAAGTTAATTTTGATAAATATTTCAGCGATTTCATGGCTATGATATGACAATGCGAAGAAGCACGACTACCAAAAGCTGTTGTTATAGGCCAGATGGCTTCTATGTCATACATTTTGTGTGTGTGTGTGTGTGTGTGTGTGTGTGTGTGTGTGTGCGACAAATTCATATTTTATGGTGTTGCGTTTCACAGACAGAGTTTTGGCGTACGTCATGTGATTTGTATCTCCTTTCAGCTATTATGTCGTTTAGAAAATATTAAGTCTATATTCAGACGTCTCCGAGAGAGAGAGAGAGAGAGAGAGAGAGAGAGAGAGAGATAGAGAGAGAAGAGAGAGCCCTCCCCACACATACGCATTCACACGTGGTCGGGTAGGGCTACGTTTGGTGAAGGCAAGTCTTACTAGTGAAAGAAGGCTAGAGCATGGTTCGTCCTCCTGTACAGACATAAACCACGAGCTTTAGCAAGTGCATTATCGACCGTACAGGCTGACAAACTGCGTTTTTCTCACTTATAGCATGATATCCATTGTAGGCCGTGCACGTTATGGGGTATCTCATGCTAAAGATTTGGGTATCCGAGGATCGTACTATAAATCTGGATAAGAATTGCTGTGCTTGCAGCAGGTGTGGAATGGGGGTCGGATTTAATTTTACTCTCGTCTGTCCTATCGTTCCTTCTTCCTCTCTCTGACTGACCGCTCGATAAAGACTAAAACACTGTCTTAAATAGCTGTTAAACCTCAAACAAACAAACAAACAACAACCCCAAACCTGTCAAAAACCAGCCGACTTTCTAATTTGACTGATATCTTACATGTAACAATGTTGAGCTAGAATATAACTTTTAAAAAAGGAAACTCTGACACTATTTACACATTTGTAGCGGAAACTAGATCTACAAAGAAACGTAATTCCTTCAAAAACCTCTTCGGGTCCCCTTTTTGTTAGGCTGACTTGTCTCCATTCATCATAAATATATGTTAAAAATGTTATTGAGATCCGACAAATGCGGTTTAAGTAAAACCCTAAATGCGGACAGCAGACTGGCGGACAGATTGAAAACAATATACCCCAACCCCAGACTCATTTTGCCGTCTTGAAGAAAACTCGTTACGTTGTCAAATCGATAACTCTATACTACCTGTAAACTTTAGCCCTTGGCCACAAGTTCCAGTGTCTTAATGGTCAATAGAGAGAAAATTTTCGACCAAGCTTCGAATCAATAGTTAGCAAAATTAGGCGTTCAGGAAAGAAACTTCCTGTTTAGCTATGTATGTAAAAAATACATCTTTGTAATCAGTGGAATAACAGCTTTCAGCTCATACGTTATAATAGATTCGCAAATCTTAATTTATATATGTTATTTAGGTCCAACACAAGGTTTGCGTAATTTGAATAAATTGTGTTAAGAAACGTATGGTTTGTAGAAAGAAAACTATGGGCTCTAATGGAAGAAACTTTTCATTGACGCATTTCTATAATTATTATACCAGATTAAAGAGCTTGAAATGCTCTTTTGAGCTAGACGTTATAATGTAATGTCGGAAAATAAATTAAATAAGAAAATATAATTTATTTTTGAGCTTCTATACATTTTCCTGTTAAACTGAGAACCGTACACAGGTAATCGCTATCTCCGACCCTCCTATTATCGAAAAAATCCCGTAACTAATAACGAGAATTCTTCCCTATGGATATAGGTGGTAGTAGTGTGATTAGGGAAAGGGGTGGGATATGTATATTCAAACGAATAAAATCTTTGAAAGTACTAAGCTTCAACATACACATTTTTTTTTTTTAATTTTATTTTAATTTTCATTGATATACAATATTAAAAGAGGGTGCTCAACATAAATGTTTTACATTGACCTTAGCTACATAATCCTAGCTGATCTTGAATCAAGTACTGCTACTTAGAGGTTATTACATGTCTATTGTCGCGTTGCCAGGCATATCGGCGCGAATAGTTCCATATTGACCCGAGGGCCTTTAGGCTACGGGCCGTTATGCCTGGCAATCCGACACTAGGAATGTCGTAACCTCTTTATTACATGTATTCTGCATTTCCCCTAAAATTAGTATACCGATTCAAACAAACGAACCTATTTTGGGCGATACGTCAACTCGAATGTTTTTGACATTATGTTACGTTGAAAAGTACAGTACGCACGCACGCATCGCTGCCATGCTGACGTCATTATGCAATCATTTTCAAACAAAGTTAGAAATACAAAGAATAAGAGAGGATTTCAGAGAGAGCAAATTTTTAGAAAGAGAGACAGAGAAAAAAAACTTACAATATGCATTTCAAATTCATTGGGGAGGATTTTTCCTTCTGTCTGAGTCTGTAAAAGACTATCACATTGTGTTTACGATTCTATTTGGGATTTTCGTTTTCTCTAGAAACTTTCTCAGCCGTTTAGCAGTTGCCTGTCGGTCTTTCTCCCCCATATCAATCCAGTCGCTCAAGACATGAATTTACAGTAGTTCCAGTTTGCGTTCCGCAATTTTATTAACGAATGAGCGGGCTGATATGGCCGCACGAGTGGGCCGATATGGCTCTGCACGAGCAGGCTGATATGAGGAAAGGCCACGAGCCATACTGGACTGCGTATCCAAGATATTTGTTACTATATTTAGTAACACATGTAATAAATATCATTAGTTTCAAACACACGCAATAAAATAATTAAATAATAATAATAATAATAATAACAGACATTTTAATACAAAATATTACTGTCTTAAAATGGCTATTCTAATCTCCAGTCCTCTCAGTATCAAAGTCAATTTTATCTAAGTTTGGTACACCTAACATAAGACAAAATCACTTGTGGTTACTGAAATTTCAGCAGTTAAAACCGGCGAAAAAACCAAATACTTGTGGACAGTCGGACAGACCGACGGATGAGCGAACGAACGGACGGACTTCCATAGCATACATCGTCTATTGGGGGTGGGGGATGGAGGGGCTACAATGATATAGAAATACGCCCATAACAAATGATTTTAGTATCATCGAAGCTGTTCATTGCATGCAACTATGTCGTCCCCGTGTCACTATACTAGTATATGCCTAGTTTGAATAAAATCCGTGGTATAAATGCTGTTCACGAAACAAGTAAAGAAAGCGCATACGACGTGTGAAGGTGGGAAGGGGTCGTGTTTTTTTGTTTTTTTTGCAGGGGGGGGGGGGGGGGGGGGGGTGGCTCGCAGAAACTACCAGCAGGTAGAGTTAAACAACAATAAATACAGTGATACGACAGTGATTCTTTTTCTCTATATAAGTGGTACTCATTAAAGGCACCAGTCCCAATTCAAAATAGTATCTTTTTTCC
Organism: Ctena decussata; assembly: GCA_963989385.1. NCBI lineage: Eukaryota > Metazoa > Mollusca > Bivalvia > Lucinida > Lucinidae > Ctena > Ctena decussata. Next base: position 74,089,414 of record OZ022498.1, on the reverse strand, counting down.
CAACTGCAAGTTGAAAAATTCCCAGTTGCAGGAAGAATTTTTCTAGGGACCTACACGCACAAATTTACTTGCTTGCTTACAGAACTGGCAGATATATGGCTATAATTGAATTTAAATATTATATATTCAGTTTCATGTCGCCTATCCCACCACTTGAGCCAATATAGGTGTTCTGAAACTTCAAATTTAAGGAAAATACAAAGAGATTTGTTCCGATTCTGTGGGCATCGGCACAATTCCCAAAATAGTGAAAAAATCACTGTACGAGAATGGAAAAATCGATTAACATTTCAGCCAAAATACTGGAGAAGGACGGTATCGAATCCATGACCGATGTTTTACAGGCTACACCATGAACGATTCTTCAGGCACAACAAGTAAACCGGACGGACGCTCAGACGTCAAGTGGAAAAGCGTAGTTCCCGCGGTATATTTATAATTTAACGAATTTTACAGTTAGTATGATTAAATTCTACACTGATAAGCCAAACATGTCTCAAAATTTAGAGTCATTACAGTTTATAAACTTTAGGAGGTCCGGTCTGGGTCCACACTGTCCTTTACATGATGCGAGTCTAACTGGAGGGTAGCTAGAATCTCCTCCACGAAGACAAAGTGAATACCAATACTGTATACTTGAGCTTCACGCATTCAAGGCTTACTCGAGCGTCACTTCAACCGACGTTACTGGAGTATGAGTCGAGTGTGAGTTTGAGTTGTGTTTGTGAATGTGGGCCTGGGTGGTTTATTGCTGTGCATAATGATAACAGCTGTATGAATAATGAATCTTCAAAGGTTGATTTGTCATTGAAACAGTGGCAGCAAGGAAATATTCTTCTGGAAATATGGAGAAACATCTTTTTTATACTTAAAGGGATGAATTAAATGTATTTGGTCATGACTATTACAATTAAGATAGGAAGGAGAGAGTCATACCCATTAAATCCCCCATCGTAGGCCAGCAAAGAAGTTAGTTTACATTTTCTTTCATTTACATTGACATTTCTTGAAATCTGACTCATAAAATTCATAATGTTTGCAAGAAGGTGATAATGAATACCACCGCCAAAAACCGTAGAATACTGTATCATAGTTACCAATTTAACCGTAGGATGATATATCTTAGCCGAAAGAAACCATAACATCTACCGCCGAATACTATAACAAGAAATGATGAAAAAGGCAAATTACGGCACAAAAGTGACTTTCCGGAAAGAGGTTTAAGGTTGGCGGACAGCATTATTATGTTTAAGCACCCGACTATGGATTATATTCTACAAATATATGATAAAATATTTACTTTCATTTTCTTCTCTATAAAAGCTGATTTAAGGAAGAATAAAGCACTCATTGGCCTGGAATATATGCATTGTTATAGTAAAACTTATTACAGGGAAATTTTCCTATGAAAAAAGGCATATATACCTTAATTATCAAATTTTACTCCAGTTTTATAATTTGTTTACACGGTTTCTAATGACGCTTTCCCACAATTCTTTGTAAAACCGGCAAAAACCATAACGTTAACATACGCATACAGAATGCCGCAATAACACATTGTAGGTATTGATGTAGAAACATACATTGTAACCCCTCATTAGAATGGTCTCATAAAGATGGTTCTAATGAGGGGTCAAAATGTATGTTTTCACTGAGAATTTTTAATAAGAAAATTCTGCAAAACCCCACCATATCTGCTGGACATCTGGAACTATTATGGTAAATATTTTAAAATACATTAGCAAGATCTTAATTATACCCCCCCCCCCCACACACACACACACACAAATGTAAATTGTTTTCAGCAAGTCCATCCCTCTGTCCTTCCATCCTTCCGTCAACATTTGAGATTTTTGCTATATAACTTTGATAGCATCTTTTGTCATCTGTTGATCAAATTTACACCACACCATAATTATGTGATAGTGCAGGTGTGATAGGAAAATAGATGTGTTGCAATATTTATGCTATTTTGTAATTCTTACAATAAATTGCATGTATTATGACTGATAGTATAAACTTTGTGAAATCAATTCCTCTAAGAGCTTTCATTGAATCTTTTCAATACTTTGCAGATTTGTAATTTGTCATAGACATATAGAAGATGTGTATGAAGAAGTGTTTAATGTTGCATTTTTTTTTTTCACAAACTGACAGGGATTTGAACTTAGCCATTTTCCAACTACAGCACATATCAAATAATGTTTGATGTCGCATACTTTGTGAAATCAACTCTCTCAGAGCTCTCATTGGATTTTTTCAATACTTTGCAAATACATTACAGACATACTGAAGATGTGCATGGAAAGGTTTGATGCTTAAGAATACTGTTTGACAAACTGACAGGTTTATGAACTTAGCCATTTTTCAACCATTGCATATATCAAATAATGGGTGATAGTGCTCCAATCCTGTCAGAGTTTTCACTGGATCTTTTCAATATCTTGCAGATATGTTGCAGACATACTGAAGATGCCCATGAAGAAGTTAAATGCTGAAAAAATATTTTTTGACAAACTGACTTGGTTTAGAACTTAGCCATATATCAGGCGACTGCACCTTAAAAATAATGAAGTGCATATTTTTATGAATTCAACTCATCACATCTTAATTTTCAAGACTTTTCAGAAGTTTACTTCAGTAAATCTGTTTATATTTCAGTATGTGGGGGGTATTAAGTTAGTTGTACTTACTGCCAAGTTTCATTAGAGTTAACTGTCTATCATAACGCCAATAAAATACAAGCATATCAAGTTTTGTAAAGATAAACAATACCCACTGAAATAATCATATCATAACCATCTTTACTCTAAATAAGCATGCACACAAAGTCTGTCTGAGCAAACAGTGTAGGGCCAGATCAGACTGCTCCTAGGGAGCAGTCTGATCAGATCCTGCACTGTTTGCTGACAGGTTTATAATAAACATCCCGCTATATGATAAATGGTGGAATTATCCATATGGAGATTAAGAATCCACTACAGATTGGGTTGTGGGCTTGTGGTGTCAATATGTTTTCTGCAAATATGGTTTATGCAACTGCCAAGCCCCACTAAACTGTGACAATAGAGTGGCATCATGTGAAAAATTACCTAAAAGAAGACTTAAGTTTGATTAATAAATATGGGCACACCTCTGCGGTTTGCTGCCATTTTTACAAAGGGAAACAACTACTGTGACTTTTGTTTGCTTCCCTGGACAATGAAGCCTCTCATACATGGGGTCAATTCCTAAACAAAAAGAAATGCTCCTAGTGGAACAAAGTCTTTTCTTAAAAGAGACGTCTGCTATTGAGAAAGGAGGCACAAATAAAATGGCATTGTTGCTTTCAATTCACCTTAATTTGTGCTGATGTGTAGGTTGGTTTTGTTAGGTGCAAACACATCCAACGTCCTTTTTCATGCAATGCCATTTAAATAAAGACTAATTTATCACTGCATTTCTGCACTGCACTCCCCGGAATCAATAAACCATATAAAGGCTATCAGCAGTTTTATTGATTTAATTCACATTTAAACTACTCACAATTAAATTACTTCTTATCTCTAACGGACTTGTCAACTCTAAATGCACAATAAAAGCAGAAAGAGACAATTATTGTTGAAGAACGAGAAGTTACAAAGTGCTGTGAACTTTATTATCGACATTTTCATCTGTTAAGCCAGTCTGTACAAAAGAATCAATGCTTAGAATCAAGAAAACGGTATCTAGTGCAGTTCTCCAGGCTGCTAATTTTGTTACATAATCATCAAGGTAATTACAGGAATTATCCCAGTCTACAGACTGGGCCTGTAATTCCTCATCCAAATTATTGTACAAATCAGACTGTGCCACTAACCTTTCATCAAGGTTATGATATATTTTCCTAGACTGGTTCAATAATGGTTGTTCGATTTCTGGGCATGCTCTTACAGACTGGGTATCACATGATTTCTGGCACATTGTCACTGATATCTTATGAACTTTCTCAGTTACATCAAAACTTTCTTCTCTTCGAGTTTCTTCCTTTATTTGCATCTCAGGTCTACATATAAAAGTGTCATTTATGGGTTTGGTATTCTCATTAACTATCTCTTTATTGATTCCAATATTGGCTGAGTATGTGTCAACATAGTCCTTGAAAGCATTGGCTAATTCTTCAAAAACAATGGCTAAATAAGTTCCCAGACTGTTTTCTTTGCTTTGACGCCTTTCCTCTTCTGAAATACAATTTACAAGACAGACTGTAGATGTTGTTAGTATTGAGATGTATTATCCATTGGATTTACTAACTTGATAATCTACTAGGTGACTAAAATAACTTACAAATAATGCAGACCCTTATTAGACTACTCTTTTACACTGGAATATTTCCAGGTTTCTCTCACATTTTTACAACAGGTTGCACCTTTTGTAACTACCTGTTTGCGTTCTTGATCAACAAGCACCTTTTAAAAAGGATCTATTCTTTAAGGAAAGAATTTTCTCCTTTAGGATCAAATTCTTTCCTTTAAAAGGATCAAATTCTTTCCTATAAGAGTAGATTTCCACTGTCAAGGGAGGCAAGAATGAGAATGACAGAGATGCTTACCCTGAATGTATCCATTCTCTTTAAGATGAATGAGCACACTTTCAGGGGAAGTAATTCTTCAATTTTCATTTTATCTCCCTTCTCAATGGAGCCAAACTCGCAGAGGAAAGAATTTGTTCCCTAACAGCAAATCTTTCCTTTATGAGAAGGCCCTCTTGTGGAAGGGCTTCATTGTTCAGGGAAGCAAGGAAGTCACAAAAATTATTTCCCTTACAAAAAATGGCAGTAACACAAAAAGGTGTACCCATACACCTTAAGAGGAGTCAGATCTAAACTAGTCATTAAGGGCTCTCTGCTGTTATATTTCATTAAGGCACTGCAGGCATGTGATGAAAAAGTTATGAAGCACATGCAAGCTGCTTATGCCCAGCTAAGCAGCAAAGATGTAGTCTGCTCAGGGCATATGCATATCACCCTGCCAATATACTATGTACATTTAAAGTGAATGGGTATACCTTTCTGGTTTTACCACTACTTTTATGATCCGAAAGAAATTCCATGAATTCCTGTTAGTAGCTTCACTTGACAACTCTTCCAAAATTTCTACACTTAAAGTAAAGGATTTTCTCCTTGAGGAGCAGATTGTTTCCTTTAACAGTTGACTAAAATAGCCATCAGAGGAGATGGCAAATCCCCCGACCGAAGACCCCCATGGGCCTTGGTAAAAAGGGTGCACTTCAAAACACATATTAGTAATATATTGCCATTCTTTTATGCTTCTGATTGACATTAACTGTTAACAGATGCATGATTATCTAACACTCAGACTAAAACAGTATGCTTGACTGCTAAGAAGAGGTAATATCTCAAAAAGCCACCATATACACAAATGTATAGCATACGATACATTCAACTTTCAAAATGTGTGAATAACTTCTAAAGTACAAGCCTTACAAACCTAATTTTGAGCTCTCTAGTAAGTGAATTTGGACAAAGAATCCAAATCTGGAAAAAAATTTTTTTTTTTTTTTTTTTTTGGGGGGGGGGGGGGGGGGGGGGGTGCGGGAGGGGGCACGGGAATGTGGAGGGGTAAGAGAGAGTTAGGAACACTGATAAGATATCACAGCATGATCATCAATATTCTAAAAGGTTCACGGTTATTCAAATTCTAATGCTGGCCAGGGTTATACAGTTAAGGAGCAGAGACTCAAACAGCAGCTCAAACTACCAAAGGGAAATAATTCACTAGGTCTAAAAGCAAGAGTTATCATTCATGTATGAGACAAATTGTCATGACCTGTTCTGCATATCTGTGAAGTATCATAAAAATATTTAAAAAGGTATTCAAGCTATGGAGCGGACACTTAAAATCATCAAAGGGAAATAACTCCAAAAGTAAGAAAGCAAGAGTTGTCATTCTTGTTCGCGACACATCATCATGACCTGTTCTACATATCTGTGAAGTATCATGAAAATATTCCAAAAGGTATTCAAGTTATAGAGCAGACACAAAATCACACCTAAAACCATCAAGGGGTAATAACTCAAAAAGTAAGAAAGCAGGAGTTGTCTTTCTTGTTCCAACACATCGTCATGACCTGTTCTACATATCTGTGAAGTATCATGAAAATATTCCAAAAGGTATTCAAGTTATAGAGCGGGCACAAAATCATACCTAAAATGATCAAGGGGAAATAACTCCAAAAGTAAGAAAGCAAGAGTTGTCATTCTTGTTCGCGACACACCATCATGACCTGTTCTACATATCTGTGAAGTATCATGAGAATATTCCAAAGGGTATTCTAGTTATAGAGCGGACACGAATCTGCAAAAAAATCACACCTAAAACTATCAAGGGGAAATAACTCAAAAAGTAAGAAGCAAGAGTTGTCATTCTTGTTCGCGACACATTGTCATGACCTGTTCTACATTTCTGTGAAGTATCATGAAAATATTCGAAAGGGTATTCAAGTTACAGAGCGGACACGAATCTGCCAAAAAATCACCAAAGGGGAGATAATTCAAAAAGTACAATAGCAAGAGTTACCATTCTTGTTCGCAACACATTGTCATGACCTGTTCTACATTTCTGTGAAGTATCATGAAAATATTCGAAAGGGTATTCAAGATATAGAGCGGACAAGAAAGTGTTTACGGACGGACGGACGGACAGACGGACGGACGGACGGACGCCAGGCTCATCGCTATATCCCCCGAACCTTTCGGTCGGGGGATAAAAATGAGAATGGAGGCAAAAATGAACATTATCCAGTTGCTTTCCCTGAAAGTTTTACCTGTTTACCTTGAAACAATGAAAAGCCTATGTGCTGATCTGATTGTAAGCGGGCTGTAGTCTTAAGTAGGATTTTTTCACAACATAGGCCCTACAATACCCAACAATTTAAAAAAAAAAGAATATTCAGTTCAGCCTCGATTATTGATACCAAAGCTGTCCAACATAAACATATGAACAGCTAAGACTGATCTGCTTGCATGTTCAGGAAGACTGACCGGAGTCTTTTTTTTTTTTTTTTGGTTAAAGACAGGACTTCTCTGCCGGGGGGTCTGGTTCCCAGCATACAGCAATGTTACCTGTACAGGTAAAGGTATGAAAATTTAGTCAGCCAATCAGTGGACCAGAATTAACAGTTCTGATGGTTTTATTGGCTGACTGGATATTACTTTATGAACCATTGACTTTTGAGGTAAATTTGCATAAAAGTGCAGGCTGCTCTCAGATTTCACTTTTTCTCATGTTACTAAGCTTTTTATATGTCAAACAAGTATTAGTATAAAACACTAAATCATCTTATAGATAAAAAAAAGTTCATGATATATGTGTTTTTGTGATACATATTTCTATCACTTTTAACTTTAAACAGACATTTTACACAGACAACCAGTGCATCCAATATAATCAATTTTTTACAGTAAAAGTCACTAGCTTTAAAAGAAAGAAATGAAAAGGTAGACAAAAGTGCTTCTTAAATCTTTTAAAATATTTCAAATTTTACCAAATGTTTTTATCTGAAAAAAAAAAAAAAAACATAAAATTGTACTGACAAGCAACTATCATTCATGCAATAAGCCAAATATTTCATATGTTTTGTGATCTCTTGTTACAGAAATGAATCCATTTTAAGATAGCAAAAATGTTAAGAAAGTCATTTCCATTGAATGTTGACAAGAAAATACCTGAGGTTAAAGTAGAACAGAGTATCAATTACGGATACCATTTGAGCATGACATGGTTTAGTATTTTTCAAACTAATTTAGCTACATACAAATTAATTTCATGAAAATGTCTTTCATACTTTCAACACAATATATTTGCATTAGAAAAAGCAAGACACTGATATTAACATCAATGTCATGGCATAATGAACACTTTTGTCCACCTCCTCTATCTGTGTAAACCAGAGAAAGCCAGGTTTCCACTGAATAATTCACTCCTTTGAGTTACCTGCTCTATCTAAGCAAAACTTCATGCAGCTGGCCTCAGTTCTCCCAGCCCCAGGTAACACTTGACCTGACTTCAGTGCTGAGGTCACCAGGGACAAACAATCCCAGAACTCTTGCTCCTTTAAACTAGCTACATCACTGGTCAGTTCACTGAACACTACAGTCTGCAAAAGATAGACATATATGGAGCTCTAAAGGAAGGCCTCTGATGACAATTTTAGGACAATGTCTCCATGAAAAAATTGTTGAATTGTTTGGACCAATAATTAGAACCACCTTATTACAAGAGGACAAATGTATGTATGTATTTATGTGTTTTTTTATTTGCTATTGCTGTTGCTTTTTTTTTCTTCTTTTTTTTTTTGGACAGACAATGTGCCAGTTTCCAAATGTCAATCTCCTGTACCCCAACCTTATACAGAGTTCTAGCACAGTACAAACTCTAACAAAGACTTTCAGCAGGATATCAGTCCACAGAAGGAAGCCTGTTAATCCACTTTATCAAGCCTGGAAAACTGATCATGACAGTCATTCCATTTCCCCATGAAAATTATACTTTCAACCTTCTGTGAACAGTTTTATAATAGAAATCAAAATAACAGTTTTATAATAGTTTATATATTCTGTGAACAGTTCTATAATAGTTTATATAATCAAGTGTACTAATATTTTTGCTGAAAAAGAATGTGAGTAGCTTTTGTACTGCAAAACCTTCTAACATTTTTTGCACCAAAAATGGCAGAGTTGGTGAGATACAGTGCATTTAAAATGTTAAGAGCTCCTTTACAACACTATTGTTTTTGGGAGTCTTGACCCTTGTGGCTAAGATTACCTGCAGAATAGTTCCAGAAATTTTCAGAACCACCTCATATCTGTCAGACTGGCTTTTGTCCATCCAGTCTGGTATCCATGGTAACACAGCAACATCACCATAAATGTTTGTCTAAGAATAAGAAAGGGGAAAAAAGTCATGAAAGTACTAACTAGCCCAAAACAGTTTACCATGTGTGGAAAACGTGTCATCAACATGTACTCTATCATGTTAATACAATGAGGTTGAACAGGTAGATTAAAGAAGATGTTGACAGAAGTTCTACCCATAAAGATTGAAAGTGATAAAACACTGGTTATAGCATATAGTATTTATTCAATTATGAGATGAAAGTTTTCTCCTTCAAACCAACCCCAAAAATCTAGCTCCATCTAATGGACAAATCTAGATCCTGGGACTGTTCCAAAAGGGAAAATCCAATCTTACAGCAAAATTACACAAGACTGAATCAGATATTTGGGGCCATTCTAGAGCAAGGTATAAACATCTTATAGCCAAATAAATATAATACATTATATAAAAATATGATAACAGTGTAAAAAAAAAACAGTGTCAGATGATGTCTTTCTATATTTGTTGCATGCCGAAAAAGGTACAACACACTTTTTTTCTTTTTACATATCGAGTAGAAATTTATTTAGCTGAGTGAGCTGAGTGGTTCCTACCTCTGATGCAAGTATTATATATGTCACCATGTCCACTTGACAGGCTTCTGCTAGTGTCTCCAAAGTTTTGTAGGGTACCATTTCCATCAGAACAATTTGATCTTCCAAACAGAGTAGCTGTACTTCCTCGCAGACAAGGCCTCTGGCCATAACTATGTTGATACCATGCTTAAAAAATTATACAGACAAAATCTTTAAATCAGTGCATAATTATATTCACAGGTGCCAATTGATTTTGCCAAAATAGTAACCCGCTCTGCCAGTTCCATTTTTAGAACTGGCAGTAACAGGTACATTTATGACAGACTGTAAAATTAAACTGGACCCTGCACACATGCTTAGCAAATCTTATATTATATGAGTCAATTATCACATTATATCAGTAAGTCTCAAATAAATATAATGATGATCTGAGGAGCTATTTTCATCACTCTCATTATCTGGATAAAATGATTTCAGTCTGATTCTGGTCTACACTTTTTGCCATACAGCCAATAATTTTATACCCTACATATAGTAAAAACATATAGCAAAGATCAGGAAATAATATATGGGAAGTATCAGTGTTCTTTTATTATACCCCCGGCATACGAAGTATGTCGAGGGGTATATAGTTTTCGTCTTTCCGTCCGTTCGTCCGTCTTTCCGTCCGTCTGTCCGTCCGTCTGTCCGTCCGTACGTTAGTTAACATTTACGTTAAAGTTTTGCGTTAAGTTTTTTATTTTGCTTCTGTTAACTGGAACTTGTTCATAGATGCTTATTATTTTAGTAGAGGATGGAAACTGATGAATTTACATCATCTAGATGCTGCTGCTGGCCTAAGGTCAAGGTCACAGACTTAGAAATTCTTATAACATTTGCGTTAAAGTTTTGCGTTAAGTTTTTTTCTTTTGCTTCTGTTATCCAGAGCTTGTTCATAGGTGCTTAGTGTTACTTCAGGATGGATACTGATCAGTATGCATCACCTTGATGCTGCTGCTGGCCAAAGGTCAAGGTCACAGACTTAGAAATTCTTATAAAATTTGCGTTAAAGTTTTGCGTTAAGTTTTTTTCTTTTGGTTCTGTTATCCAGAGCTTGTTCATAAGTGCTTAGTGCTACTACAGGACGGATACTGATCAGTGTGCATCACCTTGATGCTGTGCTGGCCAAAGGTCAAGGTCACAGACTTAGAGATTTATATAACAGTTGCATTAAAGTTTTGTGTTAAGTTTCTGCTTTTGCTCTGTTTTCATGAACGTCTTTACTCGAACTTGTTGATATGTGCTTATTGGTACTACAGGATTGATACTGATCAGTTTGCACCACCCTGATGCTTCTGCAGGCCTAAGGTCAAGGTCTCAGACTTAGAAATTTCTACAGCAGTTGTTTTAAAGTTTTGTTTCAAGATTTTGCTTTTGCTCTATCTTTTTGACAGCTTCTATTGAAATTTGTTCAGATGTGCTTAGTATTACTACAGGTTGGACACATATTAGTACCTAAGGGCAAGGTCACAGACTTAAAAATTTATATAACATTAGTGTTAAAGTTTGTATTGAGCTGTATCTGTTTGCTTATGTTTTTGATATACTTGAATGGAACCTTTTGATGTGTGACTAGGTTTACTGCAAGGTTGAAACAGTTTTGTTGACATCATCTGACTGCTGCTGCTGATTGTAGGTCAGGGTCACAGACTTTGAAATTTATATAACCATTTGTGTTAAAAGTGAACTTTAAGTTTGTATTGTTTTGATTATTGTGAAATCTTGAGATGTAGCCTAGTGATATGTGCCTACATGGGCATGCAAAGTTTATTTCCTATAGGTGGTGGCGCTGGCCGGGGGTATACGTGAGCCCCTGCTCACTTGCTCTAGTTCTTTAAGTCTCAGAATATTCCTCCAAAAGACTTAGGAATAAACAGAATGGTCATACTTCTCACAAATTACTTACAGGTGCAATTAGGGATGAAAGAATATAAACCAATGGACAGGAAATAGTTTTGTTTTCTCTTTGAAACTTGAGCAGTTAGGTTAGTAAACAGGCTGTTTCTGATTGATGTGTCATGCTATTTAGGAGTCATGTCTAAAGGAGAAACTCTGTATAGAGCATTTGAAACCCTGTCTCAAAGAGAGACAACTCAAGCCAATATTTGTATCAATTCCGCCTATACAAATCCTATCTTTTTGAGTGACTGAGTGGGTGAGTGAACTCAGGTTTGACGCTGCACCAACAACTATGTCATGCAGAGAACGGACCTCAGTTTAAAGTCTCATCTAAAAGACCAGAGAAGCAGGGGATCGATCTTGCAATTCCTTGATTGATAGTCTAAAGTGTTATCCATACCTTTTTGAGGACCATCCTAACATCAGCCAACCACTGGTCACTTTGAGTCACATGATCTGTAAGAAACTTCACACCTCCAACCCCTGTAGTATTAGCAATCTTCTTGTAACCTTTGTGATGATAGTTAGGTTGTATGTCACCGTTAACAATCTGTGGATGATGCTTAAGGTGAATGGATACTCTTTCAGGGGCAGCAACTCTGTCAGTTTCCTTTATGCTTCCCTTCTCAAAGTGGGTCAATTCTTCAAAGAAAGAATTTGCTCCCTTAGGAGCAAATTCTTTCTTTAAGAGCTGACCCCTTCTGAAATGGCTTCTTCATCCAGATAATTATATAGGAAGTCATAGAAGTTACTGTCCTTTGTAAAATAGTGGAAAAAACATGGATGTGTACCCATGTACCTAAAGGTTTATGGATACACCTCCATGCCTTTCTACCATATTTGTCAGAGAGACAACTTTCAGGTTTCATATTGGCTTTCCTGTAAAAGCCCTCACTCAATAGGGTCAACACTTGTAAGAATTTGCTCCCAAAGGAGCAAATTCTTCTCTTTCAGAGTTGAACACATTGAAAAGTGAAAATAGCAGAGTTGCTTCTCCTAAAAGTGTATCCATTTTCCAAAAACAGTTATATAAATCACTGGCCATGAATTCAGCATAAATGTGCAGGCTGATCACAGTTCAAACAATTTGCTCATCATCACAATTAGTTTTTCATGGAATGAATTATAATATTCCCTTTACCATCCTGGGAATTTGCATAGTACTCTGAATTTAGAGTGACATGTGTACATGTTTTGTTTTTAACTCATTCAGTGTTGCTAGCCTCCAAAGGACTGAAAAACCAGAGGACCATTGGTCCTGTAGCTCACCTGAGTCCATTCCTCCTCAGCACTCAGGGGTAAGTAACTCTAAGGCAAATTGTACAATATGACAGAATTTTGAAGTCTGCTTCTTGAGAACATTTCTGTAATACTTTTGTCAAAATATCTACTGTAACACAGAAATAAATGCTAATTTACATTTTTCCCATTATAAGCCTATGGAAACTTTAAGTTGTCATCGCAACAGACCACATGGGCAACAATAATAAACAAGTCGCCCAAGGGCAACGATCGCTCACCTGTCAGTATATGCTCAATTTATATAAAATTGGTAGTACTACAGTCCCAGTTGCTAGATACCAAGTTTCAAGGCAATTGACCCAGTGGTTCTGGAGAAGAAGATTTTTCAAGGTTTTTGCCATTATATGGGCATGGTGGCCATCTTGGTCATGTGAGTGGACCGAATATATAAACTTTGTTTCCTGCTTTTCCTGAAGGCTGCATTTGAAATTAAATTGAAATCTGCCCAGTAGTTTCAGAGCAGAAGTCCTTTAAAAATGTTGACACATTACAGACAAACGACCTTTAGCCAAGATAACTAGATCCATATATGGGCATGGTGGCCATCTTGGTCATGTGACCCAGACCCCGGGTATAAACTTTCGTACCCCCATCCCACTGAGACTCCATATGAAATTTGGCTTCAATCGGCCCAGTGGTTTCAGAGGAGAAGATGTTTGAAAATCTTGACGACAGATGGTCCCACGGAATGACCTTGACCTTTAGTGACATAATATCTTCATCTGGTCATTTAGTCGACCATGTATACCAAGTATTGTACCTAATACTTAAATAGTTTCTGAGAAATCCACTGTTTAAGCGTTTTCCCATATAAAAGCCTAACGTACCAAAGTTGACCATGTCGTAAATTAGGTCAAGGTCAACGCAAGGTCATGATTTGTATAAATTAAGATAAGCCCGCATGCCCAATGCTACGTACCAAGTTTCAAGGTCATAGGCCTTTTGGTTCTGGAGAAGAAGATTTTTGAAGGGTTTTTACCATATATGGGCAAGGCGGCCATCTTGGTCATGTGACCCAGACCCCGGGTATAAACTTTCGTTCCCCCATCCCACTGAGACTCCATATAAAATTTGGCTTCAATCGGCCCAGTGGTTTCAGAGGAGAAGATGTTTGAAAATCTTGACGACGGATGGTCCCACGGAATGACCTTGACCTTTAGTGACATAATATCTTCATCTGGTCATTTAGTCGACCATGTATACCAAGTATTGTACCTTTGCCTTAAATAGTTTCTGAGAAATCTACTGTTTAAGCGTTTTCCAATATAAAAGCCTAACATACCAAAGTTGACCATGCCGTAAATTAGGTCAAGGGCAACGCAAGGTCATGATTTGTATACACTATGATGGGCCCGCATGCCCAATGCTACACACCAAGTTTCAAGGTTATAGGCCTTTTGGTTCTGGAGAAGAAGATTTTTGAAGGGTTTTTACCATATATGGGCATGGCGGCCATCTTGGTCATGTGACCCAGACCCCGGGTATATACTTTCGTTCCCCCATCCCACTGAGACTCCATATGAAATTTGGCTTCAATCGGCCCAGTGGTTTCAGAGGAGAAGATGTTTGAAAATCTTGACGACGGATGGTCCCACGGAATGACCTTGACCTTTAGTGACATAATATCTTCATCTGGTTATTTAGTCGACCATGTATACCAAGTATTGTACCTTAGACTTAAATAGTTTCTGAGAAATCCACTGTTTAAGCGTTTTCCAATATAAAAGCCTAACGTACCAAAGTTGACCATGTCATAAATTATGTCAAGGTCATCACAAGGTCATGATTTATATAAATTATGATGGGCCCGCATGCCCGATGCTACATACCAAGTTTCAAGGTTATTGGCCTTTTGGTTCTGGAGAAGAAGATTTTTGAAGGGTTTTTACCATATATGGGCGTGGCGGCCATCTTGGTCATGTGACCTGGACCAAATATATAAACTTTTTCGTTCCCCCATCCTGTTAAGGCTCCATATGAAATTTGGCTTCAATCGGCCCAGTGGTTTCTGAGGAGAAGATGTTTAAATGTGTGAATGCCGACGCTGACGCCGACGGACGACGGACCATGGCTATACTATAAGCTCACCTTGACAGGTGAGCTAAAAATAGAAATTCAATAGAGGCTATTACTAAGATCCTTTCAGTAAAATTTCAGGTTTATTGTCCAATTAGTTTCTGAGTAGAAGATTTTAACAATTTGGTTACCATGGCAACCAGCCAAATTGTGCCATTTGCATAAATTTCATGCGGTTGCTAGAGGACTACTCCAGGAACAATTCTGTAAAAGTTTTGTCCAAATATCTGCAGCGATATAGCTATGAATGAAAATTTTCAACTTTTCTATTATAAGTCATGGCAACTTAAAGTTCCAACAGAAAAAAAAACTACTGGAGCAACTGCCATGAGAAACAGTATTTTTAGAGAGGCTAGTATTAAGATCCCTTTTGTAAAGTTTGAGCTGTATTGGTCGCATAGTTTTTGAGATGATTTTTTAACAGTTTTTCATTTTTTCCGTTGCCATGGCAACCAGCCAAATTCTGCAATTTGCATAAATGTAATAAGGCTGCTTAAGGATTACTCAAGGAACATTTCTATGAAAGTTTTGTCAAAATATCTGCACTGACATAGCAATAAATGCAAATTTTCTATTTTGCCATTATAAGTCAATGGCAACTTTAAGTTCCAATAGCAACCAAACTGCTAGAGCAATTGCCAAGAAAAACAGTACTTTTATAGAAGCCAGAACTAAGATCCTTTCTGTGAAGTTTGGGCTTTATTGGTTGCATAGTTTCTGAGGAGATGATTTTTGAAAAAATTTTCTATTTTTAATCATTCGGTTGCCATGGCAACCAGCCAAATTGTGCAATTAACGTAAATTACATGTGGTTGATAGAGGACTACTCATGGAACATTTCTGTAAAAGTTTTGTCAAAATATCTGCACTGACATAGCAATAAATGCAAATTTTCTATTTTGCCATTATAAGTCAATGGCAACTTTAAGTTCCCATAGTAACCAAACTGCTAGACCAATTGCCAAGAAAAACAGTACTTTTATAGAAGCCAGTACTAAGATCCTTTCTGTGAAGTTTGGGCTTATTGGTTGCATAGTTTTTGAGGAGATGATTTTTGAAGATTTTCTCTATTTTTAATCATTCGGTTGCCATGGCAACCAGCCAAGTTGTGCAACTGACATAAATTTCATGTGGTTGATAGAGGACTACTCATGGAACATTTTTATGAAAGTTTTGTCAAAATATCTGCACTGACATAGCAATAAATGCAAATTTTCTATTTTGCCATTATAAGTCAATGGCAACTTTAAGTTCCCATAGCAACCAAAAAGCTAGAGCAATTGCCAAGAAAAACAGTACTTTTATAGAAGCCAGTACTAAGATCCTTTCTGTGAAGTTTGGGCTTTATTGGTTGCATAGTTTCTGAGGAGATGATTTTTGAATATTTTTTCTATTTTTAATCATTCGGTTGCCATGGCAACCAGCCAAATTGTGCAATTAATGTAAATTACATGTGGTTGATAGAGGACTACTCATGGAACATTTCTGTAAAAGTTTTGTCAAAATATCTGCAATGACATAGCAATAAATGCAAATTTTCTATTTTGCCATTATAAGTCAATGGCAACTTTAAGTTCCCATAGCAACCAAACTACTAAAGCAATAGCTAAGAAAAACAGTACTTTTATAGAAGCCAGCACTAAGCTCCTTTCTGTGAAGTTTGGGCTTTATTAGTTGCATAGTTTCTGAGGAGATGATTTTTTAATATTTTTTTCTATTTTTAATCATTCGGTTGCCATGGCAACCAGCAAAATTGTGAAATTGACATAAATTTCATGTGGTTGATAGAGGACTACTCAAGGAACATTTCTGTACAAGTTTTGTCAAAATATCTGCACTGACATAGCAATAAATGCAAATTTTCAATTTTTCCCATATAAGTCAATGGCAACTTTAAGTTGCCATAGCAACCAAACTGCTAAAGCAATTGCCAAGAAAACAGTACTTTTATAGAAGCCAGTACTAAGATCCTTTCTGTGAAGTTTGGGCTTATTGGTTGCATAGTTTCTGAGGAGATGATTTTTGAATATTTTCTCTATTTTTAATCATTCGGTTGCCATGGCAACCAGCCAAGTTGTGCAACTGACATAAATTTCATGTGGTTGATAGAGGACTACTCATGGAACATTTTTATGAAAGTTTTGTCAAAGTATCTGCACTGACATAGCAATAAATGCAAATTTTCTATTTTGCCATTATAAGTCAATGGCAACTTTAAGTTCCAATGGCAACCAAACTGCTAGAGCAAATTTCCAAGAAAAACAGTACTTTTATAGAAGCCAGTACTAAGATCCTTTCTGTGAAGTTTGGGCTTTATTGGTTGCATAGTTTCTGAGGAGATGATTTTTGAATATTTTTTCTATTTTTAATCATTCGGTTGCCATGGCAACCAGCCAAATTGTGCAATTAACGTAAATTACATGTGGTTGATAGAGGACTACTCATGGAACATTTCTGTACAAGTTTTGTCAAAATATCTGCACGGACATAGCAATAAATGCAAATTTTCAATTTTTCCCATATAAGTCAATGGCAATTTTAAGTTGCCATAGCAACCAAACTGCTAGAGCAATTGCTAAGAAAAACAGTACTTTTATAGAAGCCAGCACTAAGCTCCTTTCTGTGAAGTTTGGGCTTTATTAGTTGCATAGTTTCTGAGGAGATGATTTTTGAATATTTTTTTCTCTTTTTAATCATTCGGTTGCCATGGCAACCAGCCAAATTGTGAAATTGACATAAATTTCATGTGGTTGATAGAGGACTACTCAAGGAACATTTCTGTAAAAGTTTTGTCAAAATATCTGCACGGACATAGCAATAAATGCAAATTTTCAATTTTTCCCATATAAGTCAATGGTAACTTTAAGTTGCCATAGCAACCAAACTGCTAGAGCAATTGCCAAGAAAAACAGTACTTTTATAGAACCCAGTACTAAGATCCTTTCTGTGAAGTTTGGGCTTATTGGTTGCATAGTTTCTGAGGAGATGATTTTTGAATATTTTCTCTATTTTTAATCATTCGGTTGCCATGGCAACCAGCCAAGTTGTGCAACTGACATAAATTTCATGTGGTTGATAGAGGACTACTCATGGAACATTTTTATGAAAGTTTTGTCAAAATATCTGCACTGACATAACAATAAATGCAAATTTTCTATTTTTGCCATTATAAGTCAATGGCAACTTTAAGTTCCCATAGCAACCAAACTGCTAGAGCAAATTTCCAAGAAAAACAGTACTTTTATAGAAGCCAGTACTAAGATCCTTTCTGTGAAGTTTGGGCTTCATTGGTTGCATAGTTTCTGAGGAGATGATTTTTGAATATTTTTTCTATTTTTAATCATTCGGTTGCCATGGCAACCAGCCAAATTGTGCAATTAACGTAAATTACATGTGGTTGATAGAGGACTACTCATGGAACATTTCTGTAAAAGTTTTGTCAAAATATCTGCACTGACATAGCAATAAATGCAAATTTTCTATTTTGCCATTATAAGTCAATGGCAACTTTAAGTTCCCATAGCAACCAAACTACTAAAGCAATTGCTAAGAAAAACAGCACTTTTATAGAAGCCAGCACTAAGATCCTTTCTGTGAAGTTTGGGCTTTATTGGTTTGCATAGTTTCTGAGGAGATGATTTTTGAATATTTTTTCTATCTTTAATCATTCGGTTGCCATGGCAACCAGCCAAATTGTGCAATTAACGTAAATTACATGTGGTTGATAGAGGACTACTCAAGGAACATTTCTGTAAAAGTTTTGTCAAAATATCTGCACTGACATAGCCATAAATGCAAATTTTCTATTTTGCCATTATATACTTGTCAAAACAAGTTCCGCCGCAATTTCAATTGTGATATTGACGATTTCAAATGTAATAATTTCAAATTATTTTACTTTTAATTAGTTGCCCAAACACTTGTCCACGGAAAAGTTTAAACGTTACAGTTTTCTGCTTGCATGTAAAGAGTTATCTCGCATAACTAGTAAACAATAGGAACTGCGACTAGGCGTTCACTGCGCAGGCGCAGTACCATTAAGTTTGTCTCATTTAATTCGTGAGAAATCCTGCAATTCAGAAACATCTAAACAGAACCTGAGCAAACTTTAAAATACAGAACATCGCATCTTTAAATGTACGAGACTGTAAATTACCTCCCTTTGAATTAAAACTATAGGAAGTTTGAGTGTAGGGTTTTGGGCTTATCAGTCACAAATTTTAGTTTATCTTTCCTGGACATGTAAATAATTTTATTTGCAACAGTCTTCGATAAAAATGCATCAGTTTATTGCAAAATTGTGACAGGCATGCAGTTTTAAAATGTTTATGGAAATGCCACTGCAAATTTAGAAATGTTTGGCTTTTCTGTCTTAACATTGAAATTTAGAAGTGCTAGATTATCGTTAAATCCGTTCTGAATTCCCATTTTGTTGAGTCTATGAAAACATTTGGAATCCAAAATAATGTGTCTAAGAGGAACAGATGGTAAAATGAGAATAAAACTAAGAGAAAGGGCGAGTTTGTTTCGTGAAAAATGTCGGAAAATTAGAAATAACCCCCACTAAAACTGAATGTTGCGCAAATTTTCGGTTTTCCTTAAACATTTGAAACCTGTCTGTTTGGCAATATAAAAATGCCATGTCAGTACAATAATGACTATTTTACTTCTTTAATTATAGTACCTTTTCAGAAAATGATTTTCAAGTCAATGCGGCGGAACTTCTTTTGACTAGTATAAGTCAATGGCAACTTTAAGTTCCCATAGCAACCAAACTACTAAAGCAATTGCTAAGAAAAACAGTACTTTTATAGAAGCCAGCACTAAGCTCCTTTCTGTGAAGTTTGGGCTTTATTAGTTGCATAGTTTCTGAGGAGATGATTTTTTAATATTTTTTTCTCTTTTTAATCATTCGGTTGCCATGGCAACCAGCCAAATTGTGTAATTGACATAAATTTCATGTGGTTGATAGAGGACTACTCAAGGAACATTTCTGTACAAGTTTTGTCAAAATATCTGCAGGGACATAGCAATAAATGCAAATTTTCAATTTTTCCCATATAAGTCAATGGCAACTTTAAGTTGCCATAGCAACCAAACTGCTAGAGCAATTGCCAAGAAAAACAGCACTTTTATAGGAGCCAGTACTAAGATCCTTTCTGTGAAGTTTGGGCTTATTGGTTGCATAGTTTCAGAGGAGATGATTTTTGAATATTTTCTCTATTTTTAATCATTCGGTTGCCATGGCAACCAGCCAAGTTGTGCAACTGACATAAATTTCATGTGGTTGATAGAGGACTACTCATGGAACATTCTATGAAAGTTTTGTCAAAATATCTGCACTGACATAGCAATAAATGCAAATTTTCTATTTTGCCATTATAAGTCAATGGCAACTTTAAGTTCCCATAGCAACCAAACTGCTAGAGCAATTGCCAAGAAAAACAGTACTTTTATAGAAGCCAGTACTAAGATCCTTTCTGTGAAGTTTGGGCTTTATTGGTTGCATAGTTTCTGAGGAGATGATTTTTGAATATTTTTTCTATTTTTAATCATTCGGTTGCCATGGCAACCAGCCAAATTGTGCAATTAACGTAAATTACATGTGGTTGATAGAGGACTACTCATGGAACATTTCTGTAAAAGTTTTGTCAAAATATCTGCACTGACATAGCAATAAATGCAAATTTTCTATTTTGCCATTATAAGTCAATGGCAACTTTAAGTTCCCATAGCAACCAAACTACTAAAGCAATTGCTAAGAAAAACAGTACTTTTATAGAAGCCAGCACTAAGCTCCTTTCTGTGAAGTTTGGGCTTTATTAGTTGCATAGTTTCTGAGGAGATGATTTTTTAATATTTTTTTCTCTTTTTAATCATTCGGTTGCCATGGCAACCAGCCAAATTGTGAAATTGACATAAATTTCATGTGGTTGATAGAGGACTACTCAAGGAACATTTCTGTACAAGTTTTGTCAAAATATCTGCACGGACATAGCAATAAATGCAAATTTTCAATTTTTCCCATATAAGTCAATGGCAACTTTAAGTTGCCATAGCAACCAAACTGCTAGAGCAATTGCCAAGAAAAACAGTACTTTTATAGGAGCCAGTACTAAGATCCTTTCTGTGAAGTTTGGGCTTATTGGTTGCATAGTTTCAGAGGAAATGATTTTTGAATATTTTCTCTATTTTTAATCATTCGGTTGCCATGGCAACCAGCCAAGTTGTGCAACTGACATAAATTTCATGTGGTTGATAGAGGACTACTCATGGAACATTTTTATGAAAGTTTTGTCAAAATATCTGCACTGACATAGCAATAAATGCAAATTTTCTATTTTGCCATTATAAGTCAATGGCAACTTTAAGTTCCCATAGCAACCAAACTGCTAGAGCAATTGCCAAGAAAAACAGTACTTTTATAGAAGCCAGTACTAAGATCCTTTCTGTGAAGTTTGGGCTTTATTGGTTGCATAGTTTCTGAGGAGATGATTTTTGAATATTTTTTCTATTTTTAATCATTCGGTTGCCATGGCAACCAGCCAAATTGTGCAATTGACATAAATTTCATGTGGTTGATAGAGGACTACTCATGGAACATTTCTGTAAAAGTTTTGTCAAAATATCTGCAGTGACATAGCAATAAATGCAAATTTTCAATTTTTCCCATACAAGTCAATGGAAACTTTAAGTTGCCATAGCAACCAAAGTTCTGAAGCGATTTGGATAAAAAACAGTATTATTGGTTCCCCCTGCCTATAGATGCTATATATGAAATTTAGTTACAATGGGCCTTGTAGTTTCAGAGGAGATGTCGTTTGAAAATGTTGATGGACGGACAGACGGACGGACGGACAACGTACGACGGATGCCTGCCTATACTATAAGCTCACCTGTGAGCCTTCAGCTCAGGTGAGCTAAAAAACAGGTAGTGGGCAAATCTTAGTTGGCAACAAACATCCCTTTGAACACAATTTTGCTTTTGTAATCAGCAAGATAGGAGCAGCAGACATTAAAATGCTCATCTGCCTTATACAGTGGACCCTCTTTACAACAACCCCATTTGTTCTCAGTTGACAACCACTTTTGCATGAATGATAACTGACTTGCTCAGTTGACTGCACAGGTAGAGAAATGGGTATCATTCCATGAGAGTGCTATTCACTTATGGAGTAATGACATTCTGTGGATCTCAAACATAATATAATAAAGGGCCTCTACTGAACAGACATACCAGCAGCCTACAAGGTTTAGCCGCCCACTGTTGAACTATAAACATGTTGTCTGTTGTTGCTGACACAATCACACCATCTACAAGCTGTGGTTTCCTTGGTAACACACCAACCTTACTGTGACAGTGTATCATACTGCTGTCCATCTTGTAAAACACAGATCTGAAAAAAAGAACTGATTACATGTACCACTATACAGTTGTACAACTATTCAATGTATATTTATACTTTGTGTCAATGCACAAATGTTAGCTGTGAATAATTTTATTCTGTAACATAATTATGGTTCAACTGATTTGTAACGTGAAAAGGTTTTGCAACTCCTTAATAAATGACATCAAACTGCAAAAGCTGCTGTCAGACTAGGACACTAGCCAAAAGCAACAATTTTTTTCTGCTGGAAAAATTGCAACACAAATCACACCATCTACAAGCTGTGGTTTCCTTGGTAACACACCAACCTTACTGTGACAGTGTATCATACTGCTGTCCATCTTGTAAAACACAGATCTGAAAAAAAGAACTGATTACATGTACCACTATACAGTTGTACAACTATTCAATGTATATTTATACTTTGTGTCAATGCACAAATGTTAGCTGTGAATAATTTTATTCTGTAACATAATTATGGTTCAACTGATTTGTAACGTGAAAAGGTTTTGCAACTCCTTAATAAATGACATCAAACTGCAAAAGCTGCTGTCAGACTAGGACACTAGCCAAAAGCAACAATTTTTTTCTGCTGGAAAAATTGCAACACAACCGGACGATTGTTTCTGTCAATTTCTGCGACAAAAAATGAAATGTGATGGTTAATATAAAGTAACTGTACAAAATTTAATGTTTCTGTGTATCAATGTTCATGACTTTGCACAAATTTAACAAGAGGGCCATGAGGCCCTGAATCGCTCACCTGTGCAATTAGCAAAGTGGCTTTTTCTTATGTCTGAAATTGCCAAAATATGAGTTTTGGGTCAAAAGTCAAAGAATGACCATGACTTCTTGTACTCATAAATCTTCATGTACTCATTAAGACAACCATACATAGCATTTTTAGGCCAAAACCTTCAAAACTTCCCATGAAATCTTATGTTCTAGCATTTTCCCATATTTGACCTTGCCATAAAAAAGGTCAAGGTCAACCCAAGGTCATAATTTGAACAATCTTGATAGTACTGGAGTACCCAATGCTACATACCAAGTTTCAAGGCCATCGGTCAATTAGTTCTGGAGAAGAAGATTTTTAAAGGTTTTTACCATATATGGGCATGGCCGCCGTGTTGGTCATGTGACCCAGACCATTTGAAGAAATCGTCAACCCTCAACCCCTGAAGGCTGTTTATGAAATGTGTTTACAATTTGCTCAGGTGCTTTAAGAAGTTTGAAATTGTCATACCATGAGAATTCAGGGTCAAGGTCAAAGAACAACCTTGACCTCTTGTACTCACAAATCTTCATGTACTCATTAAGATGACTGTATTATTCAATTTTTAGGCCTAAATCTTCAATACTTTCCATGAAATCTTATGTTCCAGCATTTTCCCATATTTGACCTTGCTGTAAAATGGTCAAGGTAAACCTAAGGTCATCATTTTAAACAATCTTGATAGTACTGGAATACCCAATGCAACATACCAAGTTTAAAGGCCATCTGTCCATTGGTTCTGGAGAAGAAGTTTTTTAAAGGTTTTTACCACACATGGGCGTGGCAGCCATGTAGGTCATGTGACTTGGACCGTTTTAATTAAATTTTGTTCCCTCTAACCCTGGAGGCTCTATATGAAATTTGGTTACAATTTGCCCAGTGGTTTTTGAGGAGACTGTTTGAAATTGTCTAAATATGAGAGTTCTGGGTCAAAGGTAAAAGAATGACCTTGACCTTTTGTACTTATGAATCTTCATGTACTCATTAAGATGACTGCATACTATAATGATTAGGACTTAATCATCAAAACTTTATAAGAAATCTTTATGTTCTAGCATTTTCCCATATTTGGCCTTCTCGTAAATAAGGTCAAGGTCAACCCAAGGTCATCATTTGAACAATCTTGATAGTACTTGAGTACCCAATGCTACATACCAAGTTGCAAGGCCATCAGTCAACTGGTTCTGGAGAAGAAGATTTTTCAAAGGTTTTCACCATATATGGGCGTGGCGGCCATGTTGGTCATGTGACCTAGACCATTTGAAGAAATCTTCGTTCCCTCAACCCCTGGAGGCTCTACATGAAATTTGGTTTCAATTGGTCTAGTGGCTTTTGAGAAGATTATTTGAAATTGTCAAAATATCAGAGTTCTGGGTCAAAGGTCAAAAAATGACCTTGACCTCTTGTACTCCTAAATCTTCATGTACTCATTTAGGTCATTGTAGATACAAATTTTTTGCCCAAAATCTTCAACAGTTTCCAAGATATCTTAAGTTTTAGCATTTTGACATATAAAAGCACAAGGAAGCAAATTTGACCTTACCGTAAAAAAGGTCAAGGTCAACATAAGGTCATAATTTGAACAACCTTAGTAGTACTTACACATCTGATGCTACATACGAAGTTTCAAGGCCATCGGCCTATTGGTTCTGGAGAAGAAGATTTTTTTAGGTTTTTACCATATATGGGCATGGCGGCCATATTGGTCATGTGACCAGGACCGTTTGAACAATTTTTCGTTCCCCCTTCCTCTGGAGGCCACATATGAAATTTGGTTACAATTGGCCCAGCGGTTTCAGAGAAGAAGTCGTTTGAAATTGTTGACGGACGGACGGACGACGGACGGACGACGGACGACGGACGGACGACGACGGACGACGGAGCCTTACCATCCTATAAGCTCCCCCGGAGCCGTTGGCTCAGGTGAGCTAAAAACCTTTAAACATGTTTCAGTGAAGAAAAAATTAGAAAAGCACATCAAGTCTGCCAAATCAGAATGTTTTTGTCAACTGGAATTTAAACAATTACAGTACATAATTGTAGACCATATTTCATTTTCTACACAGAATTACTTTTTGCTCGACTCGTACATTTTCATTGCTGAAATCTTATTGAAGGCATTTCAAAGTCAGAAAACTGGGTACATTTAGAATTTCATGAAGAACAATGGAGCTGCGACACTATAAGGCAAACAAAGTGCCATGTAAGCCTGGACATCTGCCCAGCCTGATAATAATTAGAGTCTTTGCTGTATGCTTGAAGGTAGCTATAAAAGGTAAAAGCTACTCCCATGCTGACAGTGAAGACTCTGATCAGACTGGGCATATGCCCAGGCTGATCTGCATCTTCATGTGGTCACATGCCACATTGTTGGTTTTGTCGTGCCCTGCCTCAATGTAGCCAAGCCATGTGAAAAGGGTCATGACATGTGCAAACAGGGATGACCAAGCTGGTCTGGAAAGTCTAGCAAGTTGTCAATGTTTTCTACACAAGATGGCTATGGCCAGCATGTCGAGCCCGTTGGCGCTTTGACAGTAGTGAAAATGCTTTTTTGTGAAAGTAGGTCACAGTGACCTATTTTTGTTGTAGGTGACCTGAAGTGATAAGATGCATGCACTGATGAAGTTTCAATGTTCTGGCGACTATGAAAAGAAAGATATAGGGGCTGACCTCGAAAACTTAATATGTGGTACTTTTTTGTGAAAGTAGGTCACAGCAACCTAGTTTTGTTGTAGGTCACCTGGAGTGGTAAGGTGCATGCACTGATGAAGTTTCAATGTACTGGGGCTTATGAGAAGGGAGATATGGGGCTGCAGACAAAAACTAAATATGTGGTACTTTTTCGTGAAAGTAGGTCACAGCGACCTAGTTTTGTTGTAGGTGACCTGGAGAGGTAAGATGCATGCACTGATGAAGTTTCAATGTTCTGGAGCCAATGAAAAGAAAGATATGGGGCTGACCTCGAAAACTAAATACATGTATGAGTTACTTTTTCGTGAAAGTAGGTCACAGTGACCTAGTTTTGTTGGAGGTGACCTGGAGTGGTAAGATGCATGCACTGATGACGTTTCAATGTTTTGGGCCAATGAGAAGGGAGATACTGTATGGGGCTGACCTAGAAAACTAAATATGTGTTACTTTTTCGTGAAAGTAGGTCACAGCAACCTAGTTTTGTTGGAGGTGAACTGGAGTGGTAAGGTGCATGCACTGATGAAGTTTCAATGTTCTGGGGCCTATAAAAAGGGAGATATGCGGCTGCATACGAAAACTAAATATGTAGTACTCTTTCGTGAAAGTAGGTCACAGTGACCTAGTTTTGTTGGAGGTGACCTGGAGAGGTAAGGTGCATGCACTGATGAAGTTTGAATGTTCTGAGGCCTATGATCAGGGAGATATGGGGCTGCAGATGAAAACTAAATATGTGGTACTTTTTCGTGAAAGTAGGTCACAGTGACCTAGTTTTGTGGGAGCCAATTAGCATTTTGATGGGGCATATTGTGATGAAGTTTCAAGGTTCTAGGATCTACCAAAGTCAAGATATGGCTAGGGACGGATGGACGGACAGACAGACGGACGGACGGACGAACAGACAAAGAGACGGACGGACGCACCAACACCAAACGGGCGACTAAGTCTCGCTGACCGCAAGCGGGTTCGACAATAAATGCCATAACATGAATAGGGCTCTCAGCCCATGTGCATAGTGCAATACCCTCATTGTTAAAATTTCCATGGTACAGAGTTTGTTTCTGGAAACAGAGAAGCCTCTGATCAGGCTGCATGAATGTGCAGGCTAATTTAATTCTTTGCTGTTCACACATACTGTAAGACCACTTTTCTGTAGACAGACCGGAAATATTTACCTAATTTCTTCTGTATTTTCTCCTAGCTGTTTCATGACAATTTTGTTAACTACTTCAGTCACACCTTCATCTGTTTGTGGACACAAGCCTCTAATTAGTTTGTAGGACCATAACTGGTTATTGTTAACCTCATCTTCACAAGGTCTTGCATCTATAAGCTCATCATCTTTGCATTTTGTCATTTCTTCCCCTAAACTTTTATGTTTATCAGTTGAACCAATACTGACAGCAACTGGGCTTTCCTTATGTGTTCCTTTATCAATAGTATCTAATGCACATGGTGTTTTATCCATAGTTGTTTTTGCATCAGCAGCATCAAAATCAACTTCCCCTATATGTCTACTGTTTCTTCCTAATTTCTTCACTGCTAATCCCTTTTTACTATCCTTAGATATGCCTACATTATTCAACAAACTATTAATTGTACTCAAATCTGTCTTTGCATTCACCTTCTGGTTTTTATCACAAAGCTTGTGTTTTCCTTGAAAACATTTTGCTGTGGACTGAGTGATTTGTTTTCCTGAAGCACCAAAATCAGTTACCTTCTGTTCTTGTTTCACGCAGCTCTTAGTTTCACCAAGAAGACAATCATTTTGAGTGCTGGAAATAACTTCTCTAATACCTTTGTTCTGAAGTACTTCAAAATCTGTTTCTTCCTTCATAACTGTTTGGCCCAAGTATTTCCTTTCATCTGGCATAATATTCTGAGGTAAATTTGAGTTTCCATTATCTACCAAGTCACTGAATTCATCAAAATCATTAGAATTTTCATTCTCACTGTTCTGGTCTGAAACAGTATTAACATGTGCTTCTTTTTGCAGTCCGTCAAAACAATCATCAAACTCATCAACTGTATCACAGTTTGATCTAGCTTTTATG
The DNA here is from genome assembly GCA_963989385.1 of Ctena decussata. NCBI lineage: Eukaryota > Metazoa > Mollusca > Bivalvia > Lucinida > Lucinidae > Ctena > Ctena decussata. The sequence goes on along the minus strand of OZ022498.1, from coordinate 74,061,742 downwards.
TACCTAGCTAGCTTTTCATTCATTTTTTGCCGTCTCTCACTCACTATCTTTAAATCATTTTCAATACCAACTTTCAGCTCTTTTATATCATTGATGAGGTCAGTATCCCATTTGTCCTTTAAGTCTTTAATATTTACACTTTTCTCAGTTTTATCCAACAAGTTCTTATCTCCTATAGCTTGTTCTAGCTCAAAATTTGCTCCTTTTCTTTCGTTTTCATTTAAAGAACTTTGTGGATCACTGTTATCATACACTTCTGCAGAATTTTTAAAGTCAGAAATACTTGGGTTTTCAAAGAACCAATCTGTATCTTCAGAGAAGCTATTTTCATCCTCTTTCCCCAAATTCTTCATTTTCAATTCAACAATAGGAATATCAGCAGCTCTATCTTGTTCAGCTATATTTTCTTCTGGAATCTTTGTTACAGACACCTCACAAAACACCTGATTATCACTTCTATCAGTGTGCTCTAAGCAATCTGCCTCAGCCTGAACCTTCTTCACTTCAGATTGATTACCAATAATCTGATCCACCTCTTTCAGCTTTCCTGCACCTACATTTAGAACCAATTTCCCTTTGGAGTTAGATTTATTTTGTCTATCTGCACTTTTGGTTTCAATAGCTTTCATGCAGCATGCAGAGCCTTTTGATTTTGGAGTGACAGACTTTGCATCTAAACCAGTTTTATCTGTTGTCTTTTCTTTCTTCTTTTGTTGTTTCTGCAGTTTACCTTTCGACGCAGCATTAGCCTGACTACCAGATGCAGTTTTAATACTGTCCAAAGACTTATCACCACTCACATTAGAAGATCTACAACCAGGTTCAGTTGAACCCAAGGGGCATATTCCCAGATAGGGCATGTTTATCTTGACAGTTAACTCAGCACAATGTTGTATGCATTCTTCCAGAGCAACATGCATTAGTCTGTCTGCATCTCTTCTCTCCAAGCCCTTAAAAGAAAACCAAACATTTCAATAACCTATTAGTTTGACAAGTGATGGAAAACCCTGTCTGCCCCAGGGGGCCAACTGCAAAAAAACAAAAAACCTTCTCCACTGATGTAAAAACTCTACCCATCCTTCAAATCTATTGCAACATTAATACTGCAACAGTTCTCTCATTAGGGGCCTTCCCAACAACCTAATAAATTTCTGTGCCTAGTTTTGTTCAATGATGTAATCAGCTAATTTTCAAACATAATGTATGCAGAAGCATTGCCATGTTTTGCAAAGATACTTGTGGAGCTTTAAAATTTGTTGTACAATAGCTACTTACATTTTTCAGCATAAAATATTAGCACACTTGACTTTTTGTGTACTAGAAGACTTACAAAGCCTTGAACAATAACTTTGTTAAAGCTAATGATGCTTTGAACAAATGGGCCTAAATGTCTTTGCAACAGAGACTTTTCTTTATTTAAACATCACTGAGCACTTTATAATATATACCACAGGAGCTTGAAGTTCTAGTAACGAAACGTTTCTAAACCTTGGCATCCAAAGTGCCCAATACAACACTGTACAATATACCATATGTACACTGTACCATATGTCTTTTCTTTAAATGACATATGGTCTTTCCGATTTTTGACATTTTGAAGAGTCTTGCGATCTAAACTTCAAGCGCCAGGGTATATACTAACAACTGAACTTTATCAAGTATTTCACTCCTGACAACATCACTTGGCTTTGCATATATTTGCATCATGAAAAGATGAGAAGACTTTAAAGCATTTGGATGGAAGTCACTCTTTCCTAGCTCTAAGTTTGTGGTAAGAGATTCTAAAACATGGTTGTAAGAGATTCTCCAATATATCTTGTCATTATAAAAGTTTGTAAAAGGGACACTACTAGGGGGGCATAAAAAAAGCAAAAGATAAGATGGCTGAGAATATCAGAAGTGTTCCTGCAGCCCACTCAATAGTCCTTACTCACTAGTAAGTTTTTCTGAGAAAACAGAAAAGCTCAGATCAGATGGTGCAAATGTCTTGGATAGTTGCATATGCTGCAGCCCTATTACATGTAGCTGGATGCTGGTTGATACATGTAAAAACACAGCTTCAAAGTCTTTGAGAAATATTATTCCACTAAAAAGTTTAATTCTGAATACTCAAATTTCATGTTAATGTTTCAATATCAATTGAATTCTGCTTTCAAAGTGCATACCCTTGTAAGCCCTTTGAAAACCAAAACTGATACTTAAAGGGCTACTGTACTGTTTTTCAACATGCATTGAAATCACTGGAAATAACTGGTATTGTTTTGTTTTAAAGAATGTCGAAAACTGCAAGGAAAAATTCCAAATGGTAAAAAAGTTATAAGCAATTTAAATTTTAATTAGCTGAAAAATATGCAAGGACTCTTGTGACGTCATTTGAGTCATTCATATAATTTGAATTTTAAAAAAGAATATATTTTGAAAAAAAAATTACACTTTTTTCCCCTAAAATAGATTTATGGAGACAAGTTACATCATCCCATAAAAAGATTGAATATTTAGCATCAGAATATGGTGATAGTAACTGGAATCCAAATCACATTATGCAAGTAAAGCTGTAGAAAAGAAAAAGTGGGCGGGGCTTAAAATCTAATTTGCATAAACTTTAACTGTCAGTAATTTCAGTTTGGGTAGGAATTTTTCGATGGAGTTTTCAGCAACCTGTTTCTCTCATAAATATCTGTTAATTTGGAATATCTCTGGAAACAGTGAAGAAACAGTGCAGTAGCCCTTTAAACTGGACATATAAAGTACTGCAGTTGATACTGAAATTGTGACATCCTGTTTCCTTCTTTGGATGGTAAACCTCTTCTGTGACAGGGTCTACACAGAATTTGTTCCTAGAGGAGTTGATTTTTTTCTTTCAATATTTGTTTCGCACAGAGAAGCAAGGCAAAAAAAGTCACTGACTTTCTTCTGTATCCCATTCATTGTACTGTGTGTTATTTTATGCACCTATGTAATGGTTGTATATGTACAGTATTGTGAAATAAATATTGTCTAAACTAAAAAATGAAAATAGCAGAGTTGCTTCCCCTGAAAGTGAAATCATTCACTTTGATTTATTTTATAAGTTGTATAGACAATCAAACCACAAGAACACATACCTGCTCAATCAATGAAACAGCAACTCTAGTAAAACTTCTGATAAAGAACAAGAGAGTAGCTGCCCCAACATGGTGTTGCTTGATGAATGCTCTGCACACTCTCACAAGATGTTGACCAACTGGGTGCTGAAATGATGCAAAGAAAGCAACAATTCCCAGCAGGCACACAACCTTGAATCAACCTTGATTCAATGTCATGACATTGAATCAAGGCTGATTTATGGTTGTGTGCCTAGAGGGAATGACTTTATGGTGTATGGGTACCCTTCTCTGTTTTTCTGCCACCTTTTTACCTTTTAACTTTTGTGCTTTCCTGTTGCTTCCCAAAATTACAAAACCCCTCCAAAATGGCATCTATTTTTTCAGGGAAGTAACTCTACATCTTCATACTTGTCCCTTCCAAGTCAGGTCTACTCTTTCTTTCCTTTAAGAGATGACCCTTTCTAAAAAGAAAAGGCAAAAAGAAACTGGCCGAGTTGCTTCCCCTAAAATGTACCCATTCATCTGTACACTAATTTAGGAAAATATCAACGATTAAAGTAAAACCATTCCAAAAAGGGGGTTATTCTTAAGGGAAAGAATGTGCTCCATCAGGAGCAAATTCTTTCCTTTAAGAGTTGACCACCACTGAAGAGGGAGGCAAAACAAGAGCTGTCACCTGGCAGCATAGCTCGCCTGAACTGGTGCTTGCCCATCTCACAGGCATTTGTTCCTATGCCTTTCACTACATAAAACTTCATGCAAGCATGTCCATGTATTATCAACGTATATCTAAACAACAACTAAAGATAAAATTCTATATCGATGACCTTGACTTCAAGTTCATCCAGCAGGGTGCGGGTAGTATTTAGTGAAAACTCAAGCCAGTATCTTACATTAGTTCAAGTATAAACTAAATCCATCCACTATGGAACAGTATGCTATCAGAATACTTCAACAAACCCCCAAATTTCTAAGTCCATGACCTTGACCTCAAGGTCACTGAGTAGGACGGGGGTGATACTCTGTAAAACTTTGGACCATCATCTAACTACAATACAAATATCAAAAGAATCCATTCATGAGAATAGGAGATATACTTAAATGTAAAACTTTAAAGGGAGTGTGACCTAATTTCTGAACCCTAAGCCCCACCCCTGGGTCTAACTCTGGGGCATAGTGTTACGTAATGGAAGGTTATGCTATGGTATGATAATGTTCCAAATATGGGAGGGTTCTTGTCAGTGGTTGCTGAGATATGAATGTTTAAAAAAGTTTGTTGAAAACTTTAAAGTGAGTGTGACCTAATTCTTGACCCCTATGCCCCACCCAAGGGCCTTACCCAGAGGTATAGTGTTATATGATGAAAGGTTATGCTATGATATGATTATGTTCCAAATATGGAAGGGTTCTTGCCAGTGGTTGCTGAGATATGAATGTTTAAAAAAACTTTGTTGTAAAACTTTAAAGTGAGTGTGACCTAATTCTTGACCCCTAAGCCCCACCTTACGGCCTCACCTAGGGGACATGCTATGATATGATTATATTCCAAACATCAAAGGATTCTGGCGAGTGATTGTTGAGATATGAAAGTTTAAAACACTTTGTCGTAAAACTTTAAAGTGTGACGCCAATGCTCAGGCCAACGCCGACGTCAAAGTGACAACAATAGCTCTCTGTACTTTCGTACAGGCATGCTAATGAAATATCAGAGCTACTTCCCTATGAAAGCAACCCATTAACCTTATATACTGAATGCTTAGTATACAGATGGATCTTACAATTGCAAAACCTTTATGAACATTGAATGAAAAAGTAATTGCAGTCCTTGGAATCTTGTATCACTTTGTATACTAGTCACCAGGGGCTGTATTTATAAAACGACTTAAGTGGTTGCTATGCTGTTGCTAGGGCTGACTTTCTATCAAGGAGATTCCCTACAACTATGAAATTTGCTCTGGAGGAACAGTCTGAAAAAGACTGTTCGTCCAGAGCAAATTTCATAGTTGTAGGGAATCTCCTTCATATAAATATAGCCTTAGCAACAGCATAGCAACGACTTAAGTCGTTTTATAAATACGGCCCCAGAGTTTCAAAATAATAATGGTGCTGTCACCATCATAGTCAATGCTATGACATTTCTGTATGCATGTCCTGATATGACTGAAATACTGTTGAAAAGGAGGTATAATCAAAAGTCATCCATCTATGTGCAACTGAGATACGGTCTTAACAAGATCTCCCAGAAGGGCTGTGGCTCACCTGTCAGCACATTTTCACAAAACAGAACTAAAACAGAAATCTCCACACAATTTTCAGTCATCTAAGAAGTCAGAGTAAAAGTAATACTTATGCCTAGCTTTCTCTAGCTGCACAACATAAAAGTAATATTTAGATCTATCTCTTGCTAGTCGCAAGCAAAACAAAAGGCAGCAAAAAATCAGCAGTGCAGGTGATAATCATATCACAAAGGAAGTATCACCATTACTTATTATAACACTTTCAGGTAAATGCACTAAAGAAATTCTTGCACTCAGAAATATTGTTAAATCTCATTTAGATTTAGCCATGAAATATAATAACACCCCACTCCCAAACTAACCTGCATCTAATCATGAACTCTGATATATCTACCTGTATATCAAGGAGCTGGAGAAGCGTGCCAACATCTTTGATGTAATTTACATCTCCATCATCCACAACACACTTTACACTGAAAAAAATTATACATTGTAAATTGACAAATAATTGTACAGAGTATTGCATAATATCTGATACCATTTTACAATGTAATATGAGCCGCGACACGAGAAAACCAACAATGTGGTTGTGCGCCCAGCGCAGACTCAGATCAGCCTGAGCATCCACAAAGTCTGATCAGACTCTTCATTAATGACTTAAAGGGTAGCTAGGGGTCTCAGCTACCTCCATGCGGACAGCGAAGACTCTGATCAGACTGGGCGGATGCCCAGGCTGATCTTGAGTCTGCGCTGGGTGCACAACCACCTTGTTGGCTTTCTCGTGTCGCGGCTCATATCTCTTTAATAAAGGAATACATTGAAGCATGCAATATATCAATTAAAAGCAGCTGTTCAAAGAATCATCTTAACTAAGGCATTAGTCAAAGATTTGTAAAAGTATTCTAATACGTTCAAAATCAAGGAAAACACTCTTCACATACTCTGCAAAAAATGCCTTTTTGCCTACATTATGTTGGCAAATATTTCTTGTGAACTAAAAACATTGTTAAATCGGACCAACTGGGCCCAAATCAAAACAAAACAAACAAAAAAAATGCTTTGTAGTTTCACATTTGCTATGCTTTCTGCCTAAACAAGGTCTGTGAATTCATTGCTTGAGATTATTTATAAATATTTACATTCTTGGTGTATTTACTGAAATGCCCTATAGTAAACCATTGGAACGTAATGCAGTTTACATCCAATAATTACATTGAGACACGCGACGTCAGTGACGTCAAGATAAACAATGACTCTCTCTACAACCTGATTGGACGTCAGTAATGTCATGACGTCATACATGCCGTTCTGCTGTTAGCAGAAAAAACTGAGTGTACATATTTTACTGCTTCAATTTTAGCGCCTTTATAAGATTTTTCATGAAAGACTTGATTGAAAAGAATGTAAATATAAGCAATGAACTTAATTTTTCTGATGTTTATCGAAGCGTAAACTACATTGGGTCACTAGCAAAGTTTACATGAACCCCTTCGGGGTTCATTCACTTTGCACGTGACCCGATGTAGTTTACACTTCGATAAACCTCAGAAAAATGAAATTCATTCCTTAATAATTACAGGTTACAGTGGTATAGAAAATCACATTTTAAGATCTAGATTTGCAATTATTCAATAAAAAGCCAGAAAAGCATATGACAAATTAACATGTTTGTCTGCCAAATTTCAAAATGCTTTGTCTGAGCAATGTCATATTGAGAATCTGTGTACTAAAGAGTAAACAGTGTAGATGCAGATGAGGAAGATCATTATGAGCCACCTCATCTGGTTCTACACTGTTTGTAAATCATCTATTTTCATATTTTGGCACTTTAAAATCAAGTTTTTTTCAGATTACTCCTCTACTTTCATTTTTATCTTACAAACCATTGATTTCCACCAATAAATGGCTGCACCATATGACCTGAAAATATACAAAATAATTTAATTATGACAAGTAATCTAAAATAAAATATACAAATAAAAAATGACATAGTTACAGTTCTACATAATTCACCAGAATCCACCAGAAGAACTGAAATTATAGTTGTGCAATATTACCTAATATCTGTGGTATCAAATTTTTGTGGTTTAATGAAAACAACACTTTGGCCCTGGTAAATTTTTGGTAAATGGTAAACCATGGCTCAAGATTATAAAGAAATGATGTTAATTTGCAACAATTTTTCTAACTCTTCCATTAAACTACACAATGCATATATTAATTGTGGCATCTTTTAGAATTGCCTCATCCAGGCGATTGTAATGGGATGCCACAATGTTTAGTTAAATGGAACAGAACAGAAACCATCAAAAAAAATTTCATCAGGTACTCCTTTTTATCTGAATCTCTGTTATACTGTGCATAAATATAACTCCACCAATATTTGATTTTCAATACATTTGCGTATTATGCTAATGTATTGAAAATCAAATATTGGTGGACTTATATTTCAGCTTTTCTTGCCTTGACCACCAATATTGCCAAAAAATTCAGTAACCACAAAAATATAAGTGTTTTACAGTACCACACCAGGTAGGCGGCAATCGAAAACTCTCATGCAGTCGACGAACGCGGATCAAAACAGTAAAGAAACAGCATTTTCGATTGCAAATTGGCGACAATTTGCAATCAAAAACGCTGTTTTGCAATCTTAAACGCTGTTTTTGATCCGCGTTAATCGATTGTTAACAGCGTTTTCAATTGCCGCCTACCCGGTGTGAGTACAGTATCAAATACATTGATATCTTGGAAGCTAATGTATACTTGATGATGACTATTAACGTACATGGGTACATTTTGGGGGGAAGCAACTCTGCCATTTTCATTTTTGTCTCCCTTACCAATTCGAGTCAACTCTGAAATAGAATCAGATCAGACTGCTCCTTAGGATTAGTCAGAACATGGTCTGCACTGTTGCTGACAGGTTTACAAAATATCTCTTTATAGATGAGACAGAGATATTAGCAATGATGCTCCAAAACCAAAGTGGCATAAATCCATTCATATGTGGTTTTATATGACTATTGGGGACTGCAACCAGCTAGTGCAAATGCAGCCCATGATCAAACAGTTCCTGCAGTTTCCTTTTCAGCACTTTTTTGAGTGGAAAAAGTGGGTTTCTTATTTGTGGTTACAAATTTTAATTTGTACACTCTGTGAAAATGTTGGCCAAAATTTCAAAGAAAGCTTTATACTCGTGACTCAGATGCAGATACCACAATTGTTCCTTAAAGGTCTCATGGGACTATATATAATAGGGAACTTAAGAAGCTTATCTCAGTATTATGGACAGACTTGGCGCCAGGGGGTGCAGCCATGGATTTGTTCTGCTGAGCCTGAGGGAGAAAGAAGAGAGAAATGATAGACGAGAAAAAAATGTCCAAACCCACACCCACTGCCCTTGACCTACTATTGTTCAAATCAGTAGGACTGGCACTGGAATTTTTACCCAGCACCATTAATCGCCCAACCACCCCCTCAAGGCCATCGGTCTGTTGATTCTGGTGAAGATTTTTAAAGGTTTTCACCATATGGGGATGATGAAGGCCCAGACCATTTGAATAATGTCTACTCGCAAGCCCTGAAGGCTCTATATAAAATTGATTACAATGGTGCTGCCTCTACATTCAGGCTCAGCCCCATGGAACTTAGCCAAGCAAGATTAAATTTTGGCCGAAACTTTCTGGGCGAAAGGACATGCGATCGAACGTGCTAAGTTTCTTAAAACGGACATCTAAATCTGAGTTCAGATAATTTCCTGGCTGAGAATAATTGGGCAGTTGTGTTGAAATTTACCAAAGGTCATTAAAACCTCCATGCAACTCTTCATAGTCCTCAAATCAAGTTATTTTATGTCGAGTTTGCTGTGGCGTAGGCATGTAAACATTAAAGAGTTCCTTTTCCAAGGGAGCTAATCTCGAAAAAGGAAAAAGAAAACAAGTAGTAGCTTTTCAATACTCTACCATACCCAGGATATACAGCCTTCCCAGGGGCTTGGGGGAGCTGGGGAGAATGGCCATTTACTTTCAGGGTCTGAGGAGCAATAGCAATTATTTTCTGGGAACTAGGGGGCAAGCTCTTAATTTTTTTTTTTTGGGGGGGGGGGGGGGGGGGGGCTGGGCCCAGACCCCCCCCCCCATTTATACAGATCAATAATATCATTTTAGTCATTCTTTTTAGGCCATAATGACATCTGATAGGCATTCAGACTTACAATTACTAGCATTTGGGGTAAAATTCTGGCTAGAAATGACTTCCAGGCATTTTTAGGGAGCAGGCTTCAATATTTTTAGGGAGCTGGGGGAGCAGATGAATTACTTTTAAGGATTTGGGAAGCAGTAGCAAAATAATTTTTAAGGAGCAAGAGAAAATATTTCAAGGGAGCTGAGATTTTGGCATTATATTTTTTTCAGGGAGCCCTGACCCCACCCCACCAAATGGATGGATGGATGGACAGAAAGATGGACAAATTGGTGATAGGCTAAAATGAGATGGGAAATTCTGCCCTCTCAGAAAGATGTCCCTATCCCACAAAAATACTCACGATGATCTCTTTAATACTTTTCTCCCATTTCTGAATGCTAGGCTTTTAGGAAATAAAATAAAAGCAAATAGTTGTGTGTCAAAATTTCTTTTTTCTTCAGATCCCAACAAAAACAAGTTAAACATACAAGTACAATATTCACTCACTCAACCACTGATCTCAAATCTACTCTGTGGTAAAAAATGTGCACCCAGCGCAGATTAGGCTCAGCCTGGGCAGTAATTCATCTGTCTGATCAGAGTCTTTGCTTTGTGCTTAAAGGGTAGCTAAGGGTCTTATCTAGCTCCATGAGGACAGTGAAGACTCTGATCAGACTAGGCAGATGCCCATGCTAATCTGAGTCTGTGCTGGGCACACATGCCATTTTGTTGATTTTGTTGTGTTGGGGCTCAAATATTAACATGTTAAAAGATGATAAAACTCTTTAAAACACCACAACACACAAATAAAATAAACAATTAAAAAAAATTTCTAACAATAATGTATATGGCAACAACTTAACCAGATAACAATTTTGTATGACAAATAATGTCTTTTAACAGTTTTTATGACACATAAAAATCATGTTTTAACTTTGTATACAAACTTGAATTTTACCTGTTCACCATTTTCACACAAATCAATTAGCAACCTGTTTTAAGAAGAGTTTAAGGGCAATCATAACTATAGTGTGGCCTTAAGGTGGTGATAATCACTGATTTGGGACAAAGACAAAAATCTGCATAAAATACTCAAAATAACACTGATCTTTCCAAAACTTAGCAGATGCCTTCTTTATGTTGTTTCTCATAATTTAGAATCCCAAAATGCAGCATTTGTTAATGTTAAAAAGTGTTTTTATAAGAAAAGATCAAAGGGTAATTTTCTACGATTAAACCGGAAAAAATAATATCATTATTAAAACCATACTTAGTGCTTAGAGTACCTTTTTACATAATGGAGAGCGTCCTAGCAATTATTTTTTCAAACTCTTTCACACATTATCAGGCTGAGCAGAAGAAAAAATATGCAGTCTGTGTCCAATTTTTTTTTGCCAAAACACACAGGTGAGACAGGTGATACTATTTTAACAAGGTTGAACAGTTTCATCTACACACCACTGATCATGTCAGTAATGTATTATTTATATTGTAGGTGTTAACATAGGTATGCTTGCCTACCCTATATTTAATAAATGCGTCCAGTGTACATTTACTTTGTACATGGTTGAACATTTGAGAAAAAGCTACCGTTTTCATCTGGTCTACATTACAATTTGAGAAAGAGTTGGAATAAATAATTGCTAGGACGCTCTTCATTATGCAATAATGCACCTTCAGCACTACGTAAATTTTCAATAACAATATTATTTTTTCAGATTTATTCGCAGAAAATTACCCTTTGACCTTTCCTTATAAAAACACTTTTTTTAAGCAGCATGTACGTCTGTTTTGTATTCTAAACTGTAAAAAACAACAAAAATAAATGGTCTGCTAACTTTCAGGGAGATACCTTACTTTTTTATGGTTTATGCAGATTTTTGAATTTACCATAAATCACCACCTTAAAATTTAAATGAACCATGCAAAACAAAGCAGGTGCAGCTCAAGATAAGATGGGGATTTGAGGATAAGTCACAGATTGTGTTTCTTATTTCTCGTCAAAATGTACAGTTCTTGTGAAGGTCAAAATGGTATTTATGGGAAATTATGAAAAATTAAATCAAAATTATCCCTTTTCCCTTTCTTCTCTGGAGCAGTGCTGGTGTCTTTATACAGCATCTGTGTGTAAACAGATAAGGTTCAGATCAGAGGGTGCATTTGCTGCTTGTAGCCTGATCACTGTGTGTGTTTTTTTAGTATATTTTTCACTAAATCCAGAGCTTTTGATGAAAACAGTTAAGACCTTGATCAGGCGGCAAGTGCACACACTTGCTAGAAGTACCATTTCTCATGGCACAGATGAAATATGGTCTTAATGTGTATGAGTACACCAGTATGTTTTAAGCCATTTTTACAAAGGGAAACAACTTCTGTGGCCACCTGTTTTCTTCCCTATTAAACAGGCCTTTCAATATGGAGTCTACTCTTAATGGAAAGAATCTGCTCAAAGAGGACCAAATTCTTTCCTTTATGATTGAACCCCCCTGAAAAGGGAGGCAAACATTTAAATAGCAGAGTTGCTTCCCCTAGAATTTTATCCACGCGAACGGAATATGAGAGGCATTATGAGAAAAGTATCCTGTAGCATCATGTGCAAAGAAGGGATCATAACCTTTTGTATCAGCATGTGCATGTCATGTCTGACCAGTCTTTCCTGTTTGGAGAAACAATCAGCAAATCCTGAAACACGAACCCATATGATCAGTTTGTGCAGCTGCCACAACTGCTTTGAACATCCAATGTTTGCACATATTTCAAGTCCGGTTTCACACAACAGCACTCAATTACATAAATGATCTGGTATAATAAGGCCCATATTTGGCAAAAAATAATCATTTTTCAAAAGTTCTATTTCATTAATAAAAATTTATACACAGGAACTGTTACAGCTAACACAGAATAAACCAGTTCTTGCATAAATTAAGTTAGTTGTTTTTTTTTTTCATCCTGACCATACCCATACCCACAGTAGATTTTGATGTAAATGACAAACTTTGTTACTGAGCCTTTGCTGCTTCCAAAATATATGAGCCCGGCCTCTAGCACATTTTGTGTATAATCAAAGATATATCAATATATTAACATGCCATGAAAACATTAAATGTGCTGGAGATCGGGTATTCATTTACTGAGAAACGAATAATTTGGTATACATGTACATTTCATTTAATTCTGTCGGAATTTTTTTTGTTTCTCCTCTTGGGACTTGCAAACTTAATGATGGGGTACCTGGACAGGCCTTGTGCATAGGACAGGTGGTCAGCAGCGGTATCCAACATATGAGCCGCGACACGAGAAAACCAACAATGTGGTTGTGCGCCCAGCGCTGACTCAGATCAGCCTGGGCATCCAACCAATCCCAGCAGACTCTTTGTGAAAAGCTTAAAGGGAAGGTAAGGGTCTAAGCTACCCCCATGCGGACAATGAAGACTCTGATCAGACTGGGCGGATGCCCAGGCTGATCTGAGTCTGCGCTGGGCGCACAACCACTTTGTTGGTTTTCTCGTATAAGCATTTTATCAAAAGCCTTTTCTCAAGAGGTTTCAAAAGCTGTTTTAACTAACATATTTCTTTCAAGGAAAAGCTATTAAACTCAATTTTTCCTGCAATTTTCTTTGATATTATTGAAACAACATAGGCATGTCAGAAATCGTTTCTGTGAGAATTCACAAAGACAAAGCATTATTTCTGTCTGTTCCCATATGCAACAAGGGCTTCGCAAGCGGCGCATAATACGCCCGTTTAAATGTCATAAAGCAGTAACAGAATGAACAAGATTGCTTACAAGAGGATAGAAAGGCAAACAAACAGGGGCAGCCACTCTATAATTAATGACTGCAACATTATTTAAATATTTAACACATCATACCAAAAATCAGCTGCCAAGGTAAGTTGCTTTGCCAAAGTGGAATAAGGGAGATAACCTAAATATACAAGATGTACCTTTTTTGGTTCTACTATTTTCCCTTGAAATGATTTTTTTTTTATAATATACATACCATTTGTTTCGAATGGTTATGGAGTAAGAGTAAACAGGAAATTTATTTAAGGGGGGTTTGTAGGTGTCTGACCGTAGCTGAGGTCTCACTTTGCCTCACGGTTGTCACACGCCCAGTTAGTGAAGCAACCGTGGATCGTCTCACCCCAAGTGTTTTGCGCTTTTCATTTACTTCTGACCAGTGACCTATAAATACAGTGACTCGCGTCTTCACCTTTCGGTCCAAAGAGGCGTGTCGCGCATGCGACTGTAGCGCCTCCTACCGCAGCGCCATATTTAATACAAGCTGAAAAAGCTTGGATTTATGTCAAAAGTTAACGGCGTGCATCGCCCATTTTATCGCTGTTTTCATAGTGGAATTATTATGAAACGATAAGGTAAGCTTTGAATTTTATAATGACGTATTAGAATATAAGTTATGTGATGATTTTGCTTGGTTTTGGAATTCATTTCTAACGATGTAAATTGTGAAACTTTCGTCATTCGAAAGAAAATGGCGACGACGCCGTAAAAACCATCACTTCTTTTACGATGTACTCCGTCGTTAATAAGGTTTGAGGTAATATTTTAGCATTAGAAAAAGAAAGGGGAAGGACCAAAATGTTGTTTAATATCATTTTCATGACAATTATTTACTATTTTGATGGTCTTATGACAGTACAGAAATAGGCTTATTTAGGAAAGTAGCGAAAACCGGCAAATCAGGATGTTCAAAACCCCACTCCCCCGTTTTTAAATAAGGCTCCAAAAACAACTATTTTTGAGCCTCGCAATGGTATTTTTCATAAAGTTGAATGCCTTACAAATTGTTTGAGTTTTATTTTATGCAATTTCGTGCCGATTTAATGGGTCAAAATAATCTTAAAATAAAACTTGTTTTTCACAGTTTTCGCCATACAACAATGAGTTCAGAGGGTTGGTTAGTTATGCGTTGAAGAATTTGTCAGGGACCAAAGTTTCTTATTTCACATCAATAAAAATTAACTCCAAAACCAAGCAAAATAATCACAAAACTTACTAATATATCATCATAAGATTCAAAGCTTTCCTTAACGTTGAATAATAATTTGATTACGTAAACATTAATGAAATGGGCGATTCACGTCGATAACTTCTGATAGAAATTTCAACCCACTCAGCTTAATTAAAACCTATGTCACTGACTTACTTTAATTTTCAATGCATGCATATTTTCCTAAGTAAGAGAGAACCAAGATCAAAATCCTCATCCAAATGCATAATAAAAAAAAAAGTTTCCTGTATTTATATTGAAAAGCCCTCCAGCCCGTTTTTTCGTTGTTTTTTTTTTTAACTTCGTCAAGTAAAACTACCGTATAAAAACTTGGCAAGTTTGGTATCAAAATTTCGGAAATTAAGTACACAATTTAATTCAAACCTTTGTAAGAACACATTATTTATACAGATTAAATAAAACAATGATAATATTAAAATATTTCTAGATGCGAAATAAGCGGTCGATAGAATTATCGATTTTTTTCAGTCACTCACCTGTCCAGCGGCACGACAAGCGTCTATTGGAAAAATACCTATATTTAACTGGAGATGCGAGTCACTCTATATATAGGTCACTGTTCTGACTGTGTTCTTGGGAACATGGCGGCGGTTTATTAGTTAACCGCAAGTATATCAACTCAAATATGTAAGCGCAATTTTATTAATTTTTATTGATTTATCTTTTCTTTTTTTTTTTTTTTTTTTTTACTTTTGAAGTACCTGCAGAAAAGTCAACTGCAACACATAACCTGTCAGATGACATAACTTATGACCAATCTAGTGCAAATTACTTAACTGACTTAGGGCTAAAATGTAAAGGTTTTAGAATGGGTCACATTAATATACAAGGAATAAGCAACAAAATTGATCAAGTCCGCCTGTTGTTAGAATCTGACAAGAATGAAATTCATGTTCTAGGCTTAAGTGAGACAAAACTTAATGTTTTGCATCCTGATACAGCTTTTCAAGTCAGTGGCTTCCAAAAGCCTTTCCGACGGGACCGAGAAATTAATTCTGGGGGTGGACTTTTAGTTTATGTACAGGAAGGAACTCATGCCAGCAGAAGAAATGATCTTGAACATAAAGACCTTGAATGCATTTGGTTGGACATTAAACCAAAGAAAAGTAAGCCCTTTTTAATTGGTAATATTTATAGGCCACCTAGTTCTAAAATTGAATGGAATGGAGTCTTTGAAGACTGCATCGAAAATGTTTTGAAGGAAGAAAAAGAAATATACTTGATGGGTGATATAAATAGGGATTTTTTAAATAACAATATCAAAAAAGCATGGATAGATTACATGGAGCCTTTTGGTCTAACACAATTAATTTCAGAAGCAACCAGAATTACAAATGACTCCAGCACTCTACTTGATCATATATATTCAAACTGCCCGGAAAATGTTAATTCCTTAAACGTACCTAAGATTGGTCTAAGTGACCACTTTCCTATTTTTTGCACACGGAAAATGCATGTTCAACCCCCTAAGACAACTCATCACACAATATCATACCGAAGTTTTAGAAATTTTGATGAAGCTAAATTTATTGAAGATCTGCAATCTGTTCCTTGGGACGCCATAAAAAAAGCTCAGTATCAAACATTCATAGAGAAGAATAAGGGCAATCCTGGTAGTATCTATAAGATTTTTCATGAAGTGGGTGCAGGTAAAGGCCCCAGAAGACATTCTACCATTGACTCCCTGAAAAGTGGTGATACTTTTATTGAGGACCCCTCAGAAATGGCGAACGAGTTCAATGACTTTTTTGTAAACATAGCCACAAAATTAAAAGAACCTGTCACCAATGAAAATCATGATAAACTCAAACAGTTCTGTCAGTCTAAGCTTTCTCCTGATACAAAATTTGAAATTCCACAAATTCAAAAGGAAAATGTTCTTAAATTCTTTTCCAGCATGGATGTAAATAAAGCCACAGGTACAGATACGATAGGACCACGTCTGTTAAAGCTTGCTGCCCCCTACTTAGTTGATGAAATAACATTTATCTGCAACCACAGTATCAGTAACTCAGTTTTTCCAAGCAAATGGAAAGAAGCAAAGGTTACTCCCCTTCACAAAAGAGGTCCCCATGAAGATGTCAATAATTATAGGCCTATTTCAATTTTACCTGTACTGTCTAAAGTGCTTGAAAAACATGTGCATGATAGTCTCTCTAAATTTCTCCATGAATTTGGCTTACTACACAAAACTCAGTCTGGTTTTCGGGCACGGCACTCTTGTGAAACTGCCCTCATAAATATGATAGACTCTTGGTTGAATGCTATGGATAAGGGTAAAATGATTGGTGTTGTGCTTGTCGATTTTCAGAAAGCATTTGATCTTGTTGATCACCAAATTCTTCTTAATAAACTAAGAATGTATGGTCTACAGGATGAAACGTTAATGTGGTTTGATACTTATCTTACAAATAGACGGCAACAGGTCTCAGTTAATAATACTAACTCAGTTTTTAAGGAAATTTCATATGGTGTACCACAAGGCTCAATTTTAGGACCACTTTTATTTTTGCTATTTATTAATGATCTTCCTTTGTACACTGCAAATGTTTGTACTGATCTCTATGCAGATGATACAACTTTGTATGATATTCAGGATTCAGTGGAACATATTGAAAGTAACCTACAGTCTGCGATAGACAATCTTAATATCTGGTGTCAAAATAATGGAATGATTTTGAATTCTTCCAAAACTAAGATTATGCTTGTTGCAACAAACCAAAAGAGACAAAGACTTCATTCTGATAGCCTTAACTTAAATTTCAATAATCAACCTCTCAATATGATAACAGATGACAAGATTTTAGGTGTTTATGTGGACAATAATTTGACTTGGTCTGAACACACCAAATATTTAACAAGAAAGAAAGCATCAAGTATTTGGTTGCTGTCCAAAATTAAAAAGTTCTTGTCTCAAGCTCACAGAATTCAATTTTATAAATCATACATACAACCACATATAGATTTTTGCAACATAATTTGGGGAAGTTCATCACAGTCCATCAAACTTAAAATATTTAAACTACAGAAAAGAGCATGTAAGGTAATCCTTGATTATAATGTTGATGATGTCACAGAAGCCATGAAGTCTTTGAAAATAATGTCCATTTATGATCGGCTTTATCTCAGAAAAGCAAAATTTATGTTTAAAGTCTACAACAATTTGATCCCAGAATATATATCAGAGAAGTTTACTGTCAGAAACAATGACCCAGCTACAAATATAAGCCTCAGATCAACAACCGCTGGCTGTTTTGTCCCCCCTAAGCCTAGAACAGAATATTTCAAGCACAGTGTACGATATTCTGGATGTCTTGTATGGAATAGTCTACCAGAACAGGTGAAAACAGCCCCGACGCTAGATGCTTTCCATAATAGATGTGTAAAATGGTTATTGAATTAAACTGAAGCCATTGATTTTTTTTTCTCTCCTTTTTGCATTTATTTTGTTTTGTTGTTGTTGCAATTGCTGTATGTGTGTAAGTGTAACTTTTAGGTTACTTTGTAAATGAATTGTATAAGTTTTCTTATTTCTTCATATTTCAGCAAAGTGTAACATACACTTTTCCTACCCTCTTAGTACTTTGTCGTAAAACTTAGTCTTGAACACTACTAATTAAGTTCATTTTGCTATAATTGTATGTATGTTTGATGGATGGAGGGAGTCCAAGTATGATAAGAAAGTCTACATTTCCAGGTCTTGATCAGTATATATAGTATTCGAGATATCTTGCATTTCGTTTCGGTAAGGTTTCTGCTAAATCATGAAATACTATATATACTGTGAGGCATAATACTTTATTGTCCTTACCTATCATTTTTAATCATTAAAGATTGCGGAGAAGGAAGGTTAATGAAATTTTAAGTCACGCGAGAGCACCAAAATTGGCTGGACACAGAAGGGATAGAGTTTGCTCGAAGTCCGCCCATTTCCTTCTTCTGACAAGAAGAGGGTGGGCTGGCTTTTACAGATTCTGTTGTGTGTTTTTTCCCCCCTCTCTGTCTTAAGTCCCATTTTGGTTTCTTCAAGGACTTCGTGTTGTTTTTTTTTTTGTTTTTGTTTTTGTTTTTATGTTCATGAAAGGCAGACTGATGGGCAAATAGTTACACCCTTATATCACAGTTCCTTAATCTCTATGTCTGCATTTTTTTTTTTTTTTTTTTTTTTTTTTACTCTTTAATTTCAAAACATTTCTTATTCTGCATTCACAATGCAAAACCGTTTGTTTACATGTACTTTGTAGATATGTATATTTAAATGTAACTTGTAATATCTGTACATAATTGTATATATGAACATGTATATTATTGTATAAATGTATATACAATTTCTTGAGGGCCTCATGGAAGATTAGCTGTTACATGAATATATGTTTTTGCTAAATGTTGTAACCCTCTATAAATAAAGTCTTTACTTACTTACTTACTTACTTTACACAAAAATAGGCTAAAAGTACTAATGAAATGGACGTAACTCTAAAACGAAGAAAGGGAGAGCAGCCATTATTGTACGCGACACATCGTTAGGACTTCATACACATTGCTATGAAGTTTTATAAAGATATCCCAAACGGTTATCTAGTTATGGCGCGCATAAGACTTGCAGGGAAAAAATTGATCAAAGGGGCATAACTTCTAAACTAAGAAAGGGGGAGCAACCATTCTTGTACGCGACACGTTCCCCCAACCTAATACATATGCCTATAAAATTTCATGAAGATATCCCTAATGGTTACTGAGTTATGGCGCGCACAAGAATGTTTACGGACGGATGGACGGACAGACGGACGGAGGGAGGGACGGACAGCGCCACGACATAATACGTCCGTTTTTTCAAAACAGGCGTATAAAAATGATAAGCAACAGAAACCACGCAACTTTATGAGAACTTGAAATGGGGCCAAAATCAGCCCTTATTGTACCAGGTCCTTACACATGAAATCTTAGAATGCGATCAATCTCTTCAATTTGCTTGAACATTTCATTGTACAACACAATTACATGTACAATTAACACTTATAGGTACGTATATATCTAAAGTGACAAGATTTGGTTTAAATATATTTTATTTCAACTTACAACTTATACACAAAGACAAGTAACATATTCAAAATGGATAAGAACGGAAGCAAGAGATTATCTTCCTCTTCCAAAGAGTAACAAGACTTTCATAAAACCTAGTGTCCTGCCTAAACCTAGTGTCTTGCCTTTCTTAATTTGCACTGTCGTACAATGTTCCATGTACTTCTAAAAGAGCCACCAAAAAAATCAACGAAAGTTTACATTGTCAATGCCAGAGAAGCAATACCTATGTCTTGCAATTTCCTCGGCAAAAGGGTGATGACACTTCAAAATCTTAGTTGTTTGCAATTACATAATTGAGCCACATTATGTGACTTCCAACAATGTGGCACTAGTGACAAGCAAAGGCTCTAACAGACTGCACAAAAGTGCAGTCTGATCAGAGCCTTAGCTAATCACATTAGCCACCTCTGGAAGTGACCAAAGTTATACAACCAACAGTGAGGTCTATGATTACCATATGTAAATGAGACAGATGATCTGACTATCACATGACAAAATTGCCACCTTGTTGGAAGTCACATGACATGGTTTATATCTACTAGAAATGCTAAGCAAATGTGTGCCCAGTGATGACTCATCCACCCAGTCTGATCAGAGTCTTTGCTGTTGGCATGGAGGTAGCGTAGACCCTTAGCTACCCTTTAAGCACACAGTGAAGATTCTGATCAGACTGGACAGCTGCCCAGACTGATCAGAGTTTTCGCTGGGCGCAAACGCCACTTTGTTGGTCTTCTCGTGCTTTGGCACCTCTTCTGATGGTGCAATTAAGGCACTGTTAAAGTGAGTGGGTACACTTTCATGAGGAGCAACTCTGCCATTTTCAATTTGCTGCCTTCTCAATACTGACTCCTAAAGAAAAAAAAAAATTGCCCCTCCTGGAGTAAACTCTTTCCTTTGTTAAGAGAAGCTCTCTTTCTTTGAAGTTATGGCTGCCCAAGAAGGCAAATATGAAGTCACAAAATTGTTTCCAAATTATCTCAGAATGATCCCCAAACACCCCTTTTAGCTGCACTTCTGCAGCATTCATCCTACATAGATGAGTTTCAAACTGTCACATTTTTTATCGTGTCTTATACTGCACCAATTTGCGACCAGGCATGAAGGTATCATATTCAGTGGTGATTTCTAGACCATTGTCATATCTCGGGGGAAGAGAACCATACTTGTCCAGGAACTCTCGCTTTGACTGAAATAGTATAACAATCAGGACATGAAGTGCTCCTAGACACATCATCTTTTTTAACTTAAAGCTTTATAAGCTTTTTAGCCAACTAAGCATGTTTTTGTGTGTCTTTTTTTTCCCTTTTTTTTTGCTTTAAAATGTGAGCTGTACAGCTTTGTAATCTGGATCCAGATCTATGTACGAAAATACATGTATGTATTTTTACTATTTTCTTTATTTTCTATTTTATTAAAATATCAGGTTGCAGGTTCAGCTTACCATTTTTGTGAGAAGCTGAAGCCTGACCTGTTTGCTGTGTCCTTTACTGGGACATTTACTATTACAACTAACTTAGACGCTTGTAAACTCAATAAGAAACCACCTAGTGTGCAGAGTATCAGTTGTGCATTGTTTGTGCAAGAAGAGAGACAATTGTCCATAGGGAGACAACTGCAGAAACATTCTTTGTGCAACAAGAGAGACAACTACAGGCAGTTGTCTCTCTTCTTGCACAAAAAGCATACTGAATCAAGGGAGACAACTGCAATGAAAAATTTACTTTGTGCAAGAAGAGAGACAGCTGCATGCAATCAAAGCTATTTACAGCTGTATCCTTGATGTATGTTGTAACTGTGCCTGTTGTCTGTCACAGAGTTCAAATGGAATCCACATTGTCACATTGGTCTGGCATTTAACAAGGACAAAGAAGGCAACACACTATATAACTTTATTGTTTTTGCATACTTCTTAACTTATTTTCAATTTACCATTTTTACGGCCCCAAAAGTTTGTTAGACCTCCTAATCAGACTAGATTTTTGAATAAATTCCATCTGGAATAAATACTGTGCAAAAATACGTATCTTCACCAATTTGTTGTCATGATTGTTGTAGCCCAAAAATTGTTTTCAAACATTTCCTGAATAAGCATATCAATTCAGTAAAACTTTTGATTCCTATTTCAAGAATCTGGGATCTGATGATACTTCT
Organism: Ctena decussata; assembly: GCA_963989385.1. Taxonomy (NCBI): domain Eukaryota; kingdom Metazoa; phylum Mollusca; class Bivalvia; order Lucinida; family Lucinidae; genus Ctena; species Ctena decussata. The sequence continues at coordinate 74,039,968 of OZ022498.1, read as the reverse complement.
GAAACAAACTTACCCTGATGAGAGGTTGTTGCCTGTGCTGAATACCAGACCAGTGTGATTATCTGCAATTAATCTTGCTACACAAAAACCATATTTGTCTCAAATTTCTTTTCAAAATTTTAACCCTATTGCACTCAGAACGGCCAAAACTCCATAGAGTTTTGGCCGTTCTGAGTGCAATAGGGTTAAACAGAAGAAGTGACCAAAGCCGAAGTATTGTCAGAGCTCACTGTAATGAGACTCTAATTCTAGTGCAACTATGTTCCATGGTTTTTTCCCTTCCAAGACAGATTGCCTGTTTTATAACCCAATAAATATGGTATATATAGTAGTCTTGCTGTAATGCTAGTCAACACACTGGGTTAACCATGTTTTCAAGGACGTTACGAAACGAAAAAGAGCTGTTATGAAATGAAACAAGAGCTGTCGCCTGACAGCATAGCTCGCCTGAATAGGTGCTTGCCCATCACACAGTCGCTATGGTGGTGTGGACTGCTATGTATAAAACTTCAGGCAAGCATGTCCATAATGACAACACATTTATAAACAAAAGCTATCTCAGAAATGTCTTAAAATAAAAAAAAAATCCACATGAAATTTCAAAGTCCATGAGCTTGAGGTCAAAGAACTAAGGGGTAGCGGGGAGGAGGGCAGGGCTAGGATGTATCAAAGCCTTTAACCTTTATCTAACATCAGTCCAAGTATTAGTATCAACTGAGTCCATTGTGGCACTGTGAAATTATGTCTTCATTAATATAAAACTTATCAAAATCTTTAAGACAAAACTCAAAGTCCATGACCTTGACATCAAGGTCATCCAGTCGGGTAAGTATAAAGTGTTTTGTAAAAACTCAAAAAAGTGTCTAACATCAGTTCAAGTGTAAACTAAATCTCTGCCAAGCATTATAAATCAGTACGCAATTAGAAAACTTTAATAAAGACCAAATTTCCTAAGTCCCTGACCTTGACATCAAGGTCACCGAGCAGGGCTGGGGTAGTACTCTGTAAAACTTTGGACTAATATCTAACTACAGTGCAAATATAAAAAGAATTCATCTATGGCTTCAGAAGATATGTGTCATTAAAAAACTTTAACCAAAACATCCAATCAATAAAAAGACAATTTTCTAAGTCCATGACCTTGACATCAAGGTCACTGAGGGGGGTGGGGGTAGTACCTTGGAACCCTTTAGACCAATATCTAACTACAGTGCAAGTATCAAAGGAATCCATCCATGGGTTAAGGAGATACTGGGCTTTAGAAAACTTTAACCAAAACATCCAGTCCCAAAAAACTCCCAATTTTCTAAGTCCATGACCTTGACATCAAGGTCAAGGAGTGGGGTGGGGGTGGTACCATGTTAAACTTTGGACCAATATCTAACTACAGTGCAAGTGTCAAAAGAATCCATCCATGGGTTAGGGAGATATAGGTCTTTAAAAAACTTTAACCAAAACATCCAATCCGGACGCCGACGCTGACGCGGACGCGGACGCCGTGGTGACAACAATAGCTCTTCCTGAACTTTCGTTCAGGCGAGCTAAAAAGAGTCACTGTTACCAAACAACCTGGTCATCAGGTTGTTTGGTAACTTTGACTCTTTTTCTTTTCGTAACAGCTCTTTTTTTATTTAGTAACAACCCTTGTATATACATAGTTAACCAGGGGTGGTCATTATAACTCTGTTTTGGACAAAATGCTATCATATCATGGCTCCCACTGATACTACACTAAATAGAATTCGAGGCAAACATGCATTTAATGATTATTTGCCTTATATGCCTTCGTATTTTAGTGTCAATATAATACTATTCTCATATCACACCATTTCATTTCATGGACCATTTTATGGCATTACAAAGGGACATACTGGGTTGTGAAAGGAGAAAGCACACAGCCAGGACTGACAGTACTGTATCAATCAATTTTCTGAGCAGATTTTGTAATAATGCATTTCAGAGGGTTTCTCTAATACTTATTAGTATTGTTATTTCGCTATGAAGTCAATAAATTGATCATTATTCACTTTAACAGGCACAACAGACAAATAAATGTCTTAGAAATCATAAAAATGGATTAAAAAAACTTTACCTCATATAATTTGTCTTTTTCTTCCATAACTCTTCTTCTCTTTGAGGCCTACAAAAGATAATAGTTAAAAATAAAAAATATTAAAAAAAAATAATAAAATAAAACTGGCAATAAAGCAAGAACATTTTTTATTACTTTTTTTTTTTTTTTTTTTTGGATTCACAACTGTTTCATGAACATTTCCCTAATATCCATTGACAGCTCATCACAGGTGGACAAAAAATGCTTAGCCCTAAGAGACACCACCTAGCCCTCTGTTAGCACAACTTGGCTTTCTAATAGACTATGACCTGAGCAACTCTACAGCAGCAAGCGTCATAAAGATTGATCCAAGGATCTTAACCATTACGGGCCAGTTAAACTCTCCAACACTGTGACCAAAGGCTACAAGGAAATTGCACAGTGTGTTTGGTCCCATATGAGGCAGAGTTTTATACTGTTCTCTCAAAATTTGTGGATTTGAAGTGTACATCCTTTGTTCATTTTTTAATCTAACCATATACATAACCAAATTTTACTGTTTTGTCATTTTTCCCGTATTTTATACAGGTGAGCTAGAAGACCTACTACACTGAATGATACTTACAGTTTTGTAGATGTAAAGGGCGAAGAATATATGAAAGACAACTAGCAGGGTAGCAAGTGCCACCATGGACCACCTGTCAAAGAATTTCACTTCATCCTCCTCCAGGAAATGAACAAATGCATTCATACAAGCATTCTGAGCTGCCTGCATACCCAGGAATATAAGAGCTGCTAAGACATAGAGATCCTGAAGAGAAACAAAACACGAATAAGAACTGGCACATACAGGAGCATATTCTTTAAAAGTCTACCCCCACTGAGAAGGAAGACAAAATGAAAATGACAGTGCTTGCCCTGAAAATGTACCGATTTTCTTTACACCCTGACCACTCTTGATCAGAAAGTATTTTGTCTCCTTTTTAATATGGTGATATGAAGCTGCTCATAACGAAAGCATTAAATGCTTTTGTTAAGCGTAGCTTCATGTCACCACATACTCTCAGTCAGCAAATTCTTTCAGAGTAGACCCCAAGTGGAAAAGATATCCATCTACCCTGAAAGCAAATATTAGTTTTAAAGCTATCTTTCCTTTGTGAAAAAGGTTGCACTGTAAAAGAGGTGTGTCAATACAAGTTATTGGGTACACTATCAGGGGAAGTAACTACAATTTCTTTTCTGCCTACCTTCTCAATGGGGGTCAACTCTTAATGGAAAAAAATTGCTCCTTTTGCAGCAAATTTTTACATTTTGGAAGGATGATGTAATTTGCTCCTTTTGCAGCAAATTTTTACATTTTGGAAGGATGATGTAAGTCAGGGAAGCAAACAGGAAATCTTGAAAATTATCTCCATTTGTGAAAATGGCAAGAAAAAACATGAAGGTATATCAATACAACTTATATCAGGTATTTAATGTATGCATGAATTGTGCAAAAGTCAGATCAGCCAGCACAATGTTGCCCCTGCTCGGATCAACAATATATGAATGCTAAAGAAACTCTTTAGTGAAAAGCAAATACTGCTGAGTGAGTGCAGCACATACTCATCAATCTTCACTTTTCACTAAACGGCAGGCGCATCAATGTCTCACCTCTTTACACACGCAGTTATAAGTACCTTCCCTGGCTGAGAAGTGTGGACAGAAAAATCTGTTACAAAAATTACTGTCTGGCATCACAATGCTTGGCAGATTTTGATATCACACTCTAACACTCATGAAAGGTACATTTTCTTGCATGCCTTTTGATTTACAGCATTTGATTTTAAACATAGAACTTGTTAAATTGCCAAGTCTCCATATACACTGCTAAAATCAGATATTTCAGATAAAGAGCAAATATAAAATTTGGACGATTCTGAGTAAAAGTTATTTTCATTTACCATAAAGCATGAAAACAGGCACCACATTAATATCACCTCAGATAAAAAAAAAAAAAAACGAGTCGCCCAAGGGCAACGATCGCTCACCTGCCAGTATATGCTCAGGTCAAGTGGACAAAATGTAAGCTTTCGGCTCAGGTAGGCTAATAAACAGGCTGCAATTCTATAGGATTGGATGGTGAGTGTGTAAACTGTTCCACCAAGGCCACTTCTATAAAATTACTAAATGACCTTGACCTCTAGTATTCATAGAGGTTGAAGTTGACTGCATTTCCATATCACAGGGCTCAATAGCAACAGAAAAATGCACTTTTTCATCTTTTCCCATTCAAAAGCCTGAGGGACCAAATTTGACCTTCCCATAAAAATAGGTCAAGGTCATTCCAAGGTCATCATTTATATAAACTCTGTAGTACTAGAGTCAAAGATGCTACATACCAAGTTTCAAGGCAATTGGCCCAGTGTTTCTGGAAAAGAAGATTTTTTTAAGGTTTTTACCATATATGGGCATAGCAGCCATCTTGGTCATGTGACCTTGGTAAAAAATATTTAAACTTTTGTTTCTTTATCCTGTTATGGCTTCATATCAAATTTGGCTTCAATCAGCCCAGTGATTTCTGAGGAGAAGTCCTTTGAAAATGTTGACGACTGACAACAACGACAATGACCTTGATCTCTAGTATTCATAGGGGTTGACGATGACTGAATTTCCATATCACAGAGCACAATAGCAACAGAAAAATGCATATATTTTCAGCTTTTCCCATTTAATAGCCAAAGGGACCAAATTTGACCTTGCTGTAAAATAGGTCAAGGTCAACCTAAGGTTATCATTTATATAAACTTTGTAGTACTAAGATGCTACATACCAAGATTCAAGGCAATCGGCCCAGTGGTTCAGGAAAAGATTTTTTAAGCTTTTAACTATATATGGGCATAGCCACCATCTTGGTCACGTGACCTCAGTCAAATATATAAACTTTCATTCTCCCATCCTCTTAAGTCTCAATATGAAATTTGGCTTCAATTGGCCCAAAAGCTTCTGAGGAGAAGATGTTTGAAAATGTTGACACCCAATGGACAAATGACCGTTGGTCAAGGTCACTAAATGACCTTGACCTCTAATATTAGTAGGTGTTGAAATTGACTACATTTCCATATCACAGAGCACAACAGCAACAGAAAAACACACTTTTTTCAGATTTTCCCATTCAAAAGCCTAAGGGACCAAATATGACCTAGCAATAAAGTAGGTCAAGGTCAATCCAAGGACATCATTTACATAAACTTTGTACTACTAGAGTCCATGATGCTACATACCAAGTTTCAAGGCAATCGGCCCAGTGGTTCTGGAGAAGAAGATTTTTTAAGGTTTTTACCATATATGGGCATGGCGGCCATCTTGGTCATATGACCTGGGTCAAATATAAAAACTTTTGTTCCCTCATCCTGTTAAGGCTCCATATGAAATTTGGCATCAATTGGCCCAGTGGTTTCAGAGAAGATTTTAAAAGTGTGAACGACGCAGACACCGACACTGACAATGACAGACGATGGACCAAGACTATACTATAAGCTCACCTTAACAGGTGAGCTAAAACAACACCTTCTGTGGCCCATGGTTTGAACAACCACCTTTGATAACTCAGATAAAGGCCTACAATATTTTCCCATGATAACAAAATTTTCCTCAAATTATCATCAAACACCTCTACTACTGCAAGCTTATACCGTACCAGATAAGTGAGGTAGGAAATAGTAGGCAGACTCTGTTTCACGACTAGTTTGAAAGCCACAGCTGTGAGAAATAAGGTGATGGTGACTGTGATTCTGTCAGCTGTTCCATTGTCTATAGTGAAGGCAGCAAATGTCAGACTGATGATCAACAACTACAAGAAAAGACAATGCTATGACAATTATCCTATATTCTGGTGATTTGGTCTACCAGAGGTCTAATTACATGCAACCAACCACAGCTGTTTTCAAAATATCAACTTAATCCACTTTTCCTACAAATTCTAAGGAGAACATCTTTTCTTCTCTTTAGATCAACAATACATACAATTTTCCCTCTTTGTTTGCATTTCAGCATTAACATTGTCTATTGTTTTGGCACTGACATAATATGATCTACAGGTTCTAATATAAATGAAAGTTTGCCGCCTTGTCATATTGCTTCCACAAAATATGTAAAGGAAACATCATGATCTTTTATAAAACCATGTGACCATGACATCAGCAGCAGCCGACACAAATGTCAAACTCTGCAATAGGGTAGTTCGCCCTTGAGTCGAACACCTTTTGTATTGCCTTGCGCTTACAGACCCCGGCCATTGACCCACATCGTGATTGGGTCATGCAACAGCTAGCGTAGCTTTCCAAGCACCAAAAAGCTGCAACCGTTTAGCCATACTTCGTGAAATAAGGGGAAAATAAGGGGTTTTATCCACCTACCCAAATTAGCCCTTAAGTCGAACAGACTTGCCCCTGACTCGAACAGATATACTGATCCAGCCATTATAGGACAACCTCGTGTAGGGTCTGTAATATCCAGAAAATCCGCATTTTTTAAATTACATATTTTTGAATCATTTTTGTTTGATGTCAAATTAAAAGACTCTTCAGGAGATAATGAGACACACAGCAATATACGTAAATGCAACAAATCCACCCTGTGATTCCTGGGGCATGTAGAAAAACATTCGTTTAAGGGGCTCAGTCTCCATGTGTGTTATTTCATTTATGACAAGCGTAGACCCTTATTGCGTGCATAAAAGACAAGAGGAAGATGTATTTGTGTATTTAGTCTGTGACTGAATGCATTTGCTAGTGATACAGTGAGTAAACCGTCTCTGAAACTATACGCCCGTGTTCGACTTCAGGGCGAATCGGTGTTCGACTCAATGACGAAGCATAGGTTTGTGTTAATTGTGAAAAATTTTGTTGATTTTACTTATTTTGACCAATAAGTAGTTATCTTTTCGAGCATTGAGAAGCCATGGATTAGTTAAACAAAAATATTAAATTTCGTAAACCAAGGCCCTTTTTGCTACATAACATTAAGTATTTTACAAAATTTATAAAAATCAAAATTATGAAATTTAGAAACAGCTCCAGAGGGATACGTTGCGACGACAGCTAGTCGTATGATAATACATGTTTAATATTTGGGACTCTTTTATGCATATTGTTCATAGATTAAGGTAACGTCTGGTATCTTAACAGGTTTTGACCCACTAAGTTGAAATATTAATGTTATCAGTTTAATTTGTTCGACTTAAGGGCAAGTTCGACTTAAGGGCGAGTTACCCTATTACTTTTCATTTTTATTTATTTTTGCATCTCTTTTGACTGAAAGGTTACTCTAATAAACAATTCAAAATGATAAGCTACTTGTGCTTAACTTACCTTTAAAAAGGTAGTTTTCTTTTTGACAAGTAGCATGAGTGTATTGTAGCAAACCAGACAGAAACACAGTGGCATGATAGAAAATTCAGCAGTTTTCAATGTGCACCGGTAGATCATATCGCATTGGCAGAGCATATACTGAACAATAATTACTGTAACTTATAAAAATGTGAAATGCTACTGTTTAGAAACTTTGCAAATAGGTATGGTTTCTATCAAGCTCCAATGCGTAAACTTTGACTGAGAGCTTGCTGTTTCATAGGGGATAAAATTTTCACTTCATGCAGCTCATCTGAATGCCTTCTCTTTCCATGTCTTAAGGTCAGGGCTACAGAAATCCGAATTTTGTTGATCTGACCGAATTTGAGTTCGAAAAACCAATGCAGATGGCATAAGGCACATTTTTTTTGGTCCGAAAAAAACACAATTTGCGGATGTAAAATGACACAATTTCCTGGATTTTAGCCATGTGTCATACCATTAATTGTCCATAACTATCCAATATTCACGTACTGCTGTGTCAAAAGTTATCACAGATAAACAAACCAAGGTGTGAACACTGATTATGCTTTTAGAAATTTTCGATAATTAGCATGTGTTACAATTCTGGCCAGCGGCGAAGGTTTTACCTAACCCATATTATACACATACACACATCGACGCACACTGTGACAGAAAAAGGCTGTGCAACGTAAGTTACTATTTACTTTCAAAGATAGCATAGGGAAAGAATTTGACTAGAAAAAAAAAAAAATTTAAACCAGACTTGATTATGTAAAGGCTGGTCAGGGGTATTTTAGTCGACGTCTTTTCTCACGAAGAAAAGTAATTTTTTTTTATTTGTATGAAGGTACCTTTTTGCAAGTACATACATATTTCAAGGGAATTAACTTGAATACACCTCAATCGTAATACTTTGGCCAATTCCATATAGCAAACATATGAGCGAGGATGTCCGATTGGTCTACTTTCACTTTGTCTGTGTGCTTTGCAGCGCATTTTTCACGATAAGTAAAAACATGTGGAGTAAATGGCTACTTTAGGGATGATTTTCTTTGTGTCAGGCAAGCAGTTTATGTGTTTATCTACCTGGTTATGGCTTAATGAGCACTAGGAACATGTAAACCTGTTTTTCATTAGTGGGTGGTGGATTCAGGGCCGATATCGTTAGATCGCGATATCACTTGTAACACATTTCGATTTTATATCTCCCAGCACCCGCGTTATAACGGCGCTCAAGTGTAGTCATTAGTTTTCGCGACTATTTTGGATTGTGGAACAGTGTAGTCATTAGTTTTCGTGACATTAGTTTTCGTGACTATTTTGGATTTTGGAACACGTTCCTATGATGTCATCGGCCGTACGGACCGATTTGGATTTCAAAATTTCTGTAGCCCTGCTTAAGGTGTATGTCTGTTTTAATGAAGGGAATCATTTTTTGTGACTTCCTGTTTGCTTCAAGTGTGGGTAAAAAGGTGAGAAAACATGGTGGAATACTGCCAGCTCAATTATCAGACAAGCATGGATCATATAAATGATTGTTTTTAGAGCAAATTTTTTTTAACTTGAATATCTATAATACTGAATATCTATAATACTAAATAAACGAAGTAACGCATAAACTGCAAAATTGGTGGCATTTTCAAGCGTAATTTCTATACTGGTTCTTTCGCATATTGCTATCATTGATAATTTTGGTTAGCGTGTGTTTTAGTTTCACGTAGATTTAAAGAATTTGGAAATTAAATTTGTATTTCATTTTAAATTCTCCAAGTATTTTTCTAGAAACTTGGATGTCAACAATGGGCGCGTTCGAGTGAAATTATCGTGTACTCCAATACACGTTTTAAATTAATCCGGACGGACACACGGCGCCAAGTGTGTGCGGCTATGGTTACGTACCGCTGAGCCACTTGGGGAACGTCGTTAGGAGAATTCAAACTGAACTGAACTTTCGAAAAGACAAAAATTAAAAATGTCTAAGGTTAACACACATACGCCAGGTAAGAAAGGGCATTTTTTCCAGCGAAGTAGACAAATCAATTTCAATGATTCAACGAAGCTAAATAAGCCTTTAGTCTTCAGAGGGCTTGAATATTCCCCCCCCAAAACGTTCCAGGACCCAATTTTTCCAGAAAAAATACCCAGGACAGGTCACATAACCAAGATGGCAAACATTTATTATGGTAAAAAAATTTCAAAAATCTTCTCCCCCAGAACCACGCCAGGCCGCGTAGCGCAATCGGTAGGGCACCTGACTCATAAGTCAGAGGTCCTGGGTTCGAAACCCGGTCTGGCCACATACTTTTGTTTCTCCTTCCGCTGATTCAAGAAGGGCAGTTGTCAGTTACTGGCGAAAGTATGTGCACTTAGTACTGGTTAACTGCTTAGGAGGTCTAAGCCTGCCCAGGAATAGTGTGGTTAGGTTAACTGACCGTCCCGACATGACCTTAGCTGTTTACCGTGGACGTTAAGCATCAAATCAACCGATTCTCCCCCAGAACCACAAATCCTATGATCTTGAAACTTAGCATGTCGCATCAAGGACTCAAAAACTCAACAAAATTTATATAAATGATGACCCTGGAATGACCTTGATCTGTTTTATGGCAAGGTCAACTTTTGAGTCACTTAGGTTTTTCTATAGGAAAAAGTGAAAAAAGTTGATTTGTTTTAGAAACAATGCAGTCTGCTACCTGAAAGTTTGCAGATGCAGACAGCTAATTAGGTAAATGAAGCTTTAGTGAGTATTCATGGTAAAGGTCATATTTTCACCTGGGCCTAAGGCCATTTACATTGAAAAATTAAACTCGCTTTTTTATATAAACTTGACCATCATGAAATATTTCCGCGCTTGCGCGGGCTCTTTTCTAGTATAATTAAATATTTTTTGGAGGACAAAAATTTTATACACGAAGAGAGAATATGTCTCTACCATTATAAAAACAATATTCCACACAAAATAACCAGTTTTTCTGCCGACCCTACACTGGAAATGTACTATAGGATGAACTGTTGAACTGCAGTATTCAACTGTGGTATAATCCCTGTAGGTTTCTATATGCTTATACAAGTTCCACTCCTGTGAGTCCATGAAGGCCTTAGTATTGATAGAGCTAAGAGCTGTTTGGTCCTCAATCAGTTCTATCTCTTTGTCAGATCTTTCTGTGGATATGGAGATAGTCAAATCCTGAAATAAAGAAACCTCTAAGTTTGACTGTTTTTTATTCAGGTCTATCACCTAATCAGATCTCTTTGCTGGTATACTGTAAATGGGACAGCAACTGAGATATGACTATAGACTTAACAAACAAGAATTCCGCGGAATGCTATGTCGCACCTGCCATATGCTTTCTCAGTAGTAGATACCATGGTTACAGGAAAGTGTACACTAGGTCTGATGAATTTATGTAGAAATTTGAGCAAATTGGACTTACAATCTAAAAAAGATGTAGTTCTATACATAAAGCTCTACATGCAGTCAACAGAGTTAAAAATATAGGTTAAAGGTATAAAGCAGTTAAATAATCGAGGACACCAGCTTAAGAAAACATTTTATGTCATGTCTGATGATTGTAGGTGGTATAGTTGGTAAGAAACGGACTTGAATGCTCTTGTCCATATAATCATGGATGCCAGGTTGACATAAAATTTATAAGGTCAGTAGAGCATGATATATTATATCATGCTCTACTGACCTTATAGGTCTAGGGTACAAACAGGACAATCTTCAAGCCAGGTTTGATGATAACACCCATTGTATTTAAAGAGAGATAGACTCAAACCCTAAGGTCGACACAATTTTGGATGTGAAATTTTACAAACTCAGTAGCACCTAAAATATATATCAAGGGCTGAAACAAGTGCATTAATCCTCGAGTTCATTCTAAGATGAAACTTTAAACCAGGTTTGATGATTCTAGCTCTCATAGATTGTCAGAGAGAAATGGACTTCAATGATAGGGTCAATTTAATTTTGTAAGTAAAATTTTACAAGTCAAAAGAGCATGAAATATGGGTCAAAATAAGTGCAACAATCCTCTAGATCAACCTAAATAGAAACTTTATATCAGGTTTGATGACTATAGGTATCATAGATTGAGAGAAATGGACCAGTATGCTAGGGTTGACGTAATTTTTGACGTAAAATTTTACTAAGTCAGCAGAGCATGAAATATAGGTCAAAGGTCAAAATATTCTAGATCATCCTAAGAAACATATTTATACCAGGTTTGAAGATCGAAGGTATCATAGATGGAGAGAAATGGACTTAAACACTAGGGTTGACGTAACTCTTGGCATAGAATTTTACGAAGTCATCAGAGCATTAAAAATAGGTCAAAGGTCAAAATAAGTACAAGGTTCCTCTAGACCATTCTAAGAAGAAACTTTACACCAGGTTTGATGAACGTAGGTATCATAGATTGAGAATAATGGACCCGAACGCTAGGGTCGACGTAATTGTGGACGGACGGACGGACGGACGGACTGACGGAAAAGTGAACTCCTATATCGCACCTTGCTAAAGCAGGTGCGACAATAAACCATAATGAGGCCCTGAATTCAAAGACATGAATATTTCATTTAACACTAATCCCCAATTCTGTATTGCAGGGTGAACAGATATGTTCTAAGATAACCTTTCCAAGATGGGGCGGTGCTTATTTCTGACCTTACCTTTGAAGAGTATATATTTTAAAAAAAGTACATTGCTGTATAAACTATATGCTCACTCACCTAGAACAAAGCTCACCTGTACAAAAGGCATGCATGAGATGATCCAATATCACACAACATCTGATATACATGCACACATCTTTGTAGCAAAATGTGTTCTACCTAGATTTCTAGAATTTCTAGTAAGCTAATGCTTTTGCCTTTTCGTAATACCCAGTATTTGAGTCCAATTCAATCAAAGAATGTTGTCTCTCCACCCCACCCTATCCCCCGCCCCTCTCCCAGGCTTTATAAATCTGCCAAAACTCAAAAGCATATGAAAATTGTGCAAGAAGTCCATTTAAACCTAATTTACATATGTCATCAAAGTCATAAACAGTATTAAAATTAATATACAACCATATGTTTCCACCAAGCCTGTGAACACATATTTTGGGGCCTGTCCTCTACTACTCTTATCCCTTACTCTTCTTCCCTGCCTATTTGATACATCAATCCTAACACATTCAGTAGGCCTTCTGCTAACATGACTATTACTTTGCTATGTCCATCATTAAAAGAATCATAGAGACCTGAAGTATCAGAATCCCACATTTATGGCACAATTCTAAATACAGTGTTTTGTTTATATTTATCAAGATGTATGTAGGTTTGTTTTTTCTTTTCCTTCTTTCAACCCAGCATGCAGACAGCATCTAAACAATGTTCTGCCAATGCAGATGCAACGGTATGACGTCAGAACAACCTTGTTTATATGTCAATACAGCTTCATCGGTGTACTTCCAACGTTTTAACGTAGTATACCTGTAGGAACTGTCCAATCATTTGCGAAGACCCATTGTTCTAATCTCACATTATACCTAATTAGTCATTACCCATGCACATGCTACTTTACCGGTTTTTCATGTGGACTGCTTGATTTTGACAATGAACAGCAAGTTTCTAACAGCTCAGCCCAATCGAGTAATGGTCAGAGAAAAATATCCATGTTTCTTCTAAATTTTCATAAAAAGGGGACAAATTTTGTGACTTCCTGTTTGTTTCCCTACACATTGAACCCTTACCTCATGAAGTTCACTCTTAAAAGGAAAAATTCCCTCCTAGAGGAGAAAATTCTTTCATTTCAGAGTTAACTCTCACAGAGAAAGGAGAAATAAAAATGACAGAGTCGCTCCCATTTACTTTAGATATAATTTTGTATCTTATTATCAGTTATTTTACCTGGACATCCACTGGAAAATGTTCTAGTTCCAAATTTTCTTTAAAGAAACCTTTGAACCTCCACAGTTGCATTACAAGAGGATATTTACAGCCTGCTTCTTGGAAATGTACATCATATGTCTTTCTGTCAAGTGTGAATGATCCATCAATGTTCATCACCATCAACTTGGGATCCCAGGGCACCAGCTTGTCAACATCTATCTCCTTAAAACAGACATCAAAACCATAACAGCATAACAGAGTTATACAATCATCAAATTGTAATAAACTAAAACAGTGTTCCCAAAATCTACCTTATGGCCCCATAAGCATTTCTCATTCCCAGCATTGTGTAAATACCCAAGCGTACCTATACCCCACCTCATCCCTCCCCCTGCCCAACAACCCCTTCTCATCCATCTTCAACTCCCCCCCCCCCCCACCCCCCCATCCTTCCCACACACCACCCCTTGCTCAATTTCTTTCTGAGAAGACTGAAAACTGTATGTGGCAACAAGGCAGTCTGCCTATGTCATTGTGCAGGGTAAAGATTCAAATTTCAATAAAAAAAAACATTTGGCTCAAGAAGATAAGGCAGGGGTCTAATGATAATTCTGTGACTATTGTTATTTCTCTGTAAAACATACAAGCCTGTAATATTCCCTTATTAAAACCATCACATTGAGGACAGTTCTAATAAATGGTCCTCTGTATGTTCGGACCCCCTTATAGGACCCACCTCACTGTCATCGAAGAACAACATTAAATATTACAGACTTCCAGATAAAGTGAGGTTTAGACCATAATTCAGTGATACATGTACTTTGATCTTATTTCTCAATGGTAACATGTTGTGATCCCTCATTAGAGCTATGGTTTTAATGAGAGGCCCCAACATATGTTTATCTAAAGAAATATGGAAAATCCACGTTACCCTTCTCCTCTACAGATGCTGACTGTTAGAGATCACAAAATATGTTTTTTGTAGAGAGCCAGAGATGGAACAGAATTCTCAGAATTATCATCTAACCCTACCTTATCTGGAGATGTAGAAATAACCTGATCACCAGATGCATATAATGACTGCTGTAGTAATGGTTCTTCCCATTTGGCCTGCACAAAAATCTCTGCTTCAAATTGCTGATTTATAGTGTCAATATCATTGATCTTCAGGAATGTACACTTCACCTCAACTGTGACCTGCAGAAGAAAATTAACAGTTCTTTAGCTTAAAATGCAGGGTGCAGGGTCAATGCATTATCAGCTTAACATTTGAGCCGCAACACAACAAAACCAACAATGTGGTCGTGCACCCAGCGCAGACTCAGATCAGCCTGGGTATCCGCCCAGTCTGATCAGAATCTTCGCTGTCCGCATGAAGGTAGCTTAGACCCTTAGCTACCCTTTGAGCACAAGCGGAGAGTCTGATCAGACTGGGCAGATGCCCAGGCTGATCTGAGTCTGCGCTGGGCGCACGACCACATTGTTGGTTTTCTCGTGTCGCGGCTCATTTGTCATTAGTCAAGGATCTGGCAAAGTTTTCTGGTAGACACAAAATCAGGTCTGCAAATGTTTTTTGCTGACAAAATTTGAGAAGCTTTTGCAATGCAAAGCAAAGCTCCTCCCTTTTTTAAGACATAAAATGGCAGTGTTTTTTTCATACAATATGTTTGAAAACCTACATGTATAACATCTTGTTAACTAATGGTGTCATTAGTTTTGAACTGGGCCCTGCAAGAGAATGGTGAGGTTTTAGCAAACAGATCCAGATCTGGGGCCGTATTCATGAAGCCACTTAAGTCGTTGCTATGCTGTTGCTAAGGCTAAATATCTATAAAGGAGGTACCCTACAACTATGAAATTTGGTCTGGAGGAACAGTCTTTGTAAGAGTTCATAGTTGTAGGGAATCTCCTTCAAAGAAATTTAGCCTTAGCAACAGCATAGCAACGACTTAAGTCGTTTTATGAATACGGCCCCAGACTAAGAAGAGTCTGGTCAGTGCCTCCATTGTTTGCCTGTTTGTCTTTTTCTGTCTTTTCTTACTTTGTCAGAGGCAAAAAGATTCCATTTTGAAAATTTGCAAGTTATGCCTTTATCTGTAAATATGAAATATAAATACAAGTTCCCTTGGTACAGCATTAAACAAAGATTCCAACTTTGAAGACTGATCTTACTTTATCATTTCTTTTGGAATTGATCACCAAACTGTCATCATCTGGCAATGATTTGTTGATAGGGGGTGCTAGTGCTTCCATGGTCTCAACAGCTGAGCTCATGACTGCTGAACTCCTACCAATGGCATCTACCAGTCGGCCAAGGACCTCCAACATGTACTCATCTCTGCGGTCTGTGTCTGGCTTCACATCATTTGTGTTCCTCAGTAGAGTCTGAAATGAAGGCAAAGATTAAAATGACCAATATGATGTGACTTCCAACAATGTAGCAGCTTTGTCATGTGACATTCAGCTAATTCTTCTGTTCAAATAATTCTTCTCTTCCACACAGGGTAACCAGAGACCTCACTTTGGCTTTGTGGCTTTAGTCACTTCCATAGATGGCTGATGTGACAAGGGAAGGCGCTGATCAGACTGCACTTATGTGCAGTCTGATAAGAGCCATTGCTTGTCACCAATACCTCATTGTTGGAAATCACATTATGTGACTCAAATCATTCCACCTCCTAGGCCCGATTTCACGTCGCAGTTACGACTCAGATTAACAAGTTCGTGGTCTATTTTACCGTAAGGCGCAATGTAAAATTTTGGTGTTCCGAATGCTAATCTGCGTACTAAGTTCGACATGAAATCCGGCCTAAGTCTAAAAGAATGAAATCCAACACAGGACTGAATATTCAGAGATATTCAAATGAGATTTGCTGAAAAAGAGAAGAGACCTTAAACCTCTGACAGTAATTTAATCTTCATTTATTCAAGGGAAATAGTCTAACAGAACAGTATTTGCTTTCCTGATAGATGAATCCCTTCTCTATTGGGGATGACTGATATAGGACAGAATATGCTCTCTATCAAGAGCAAATGCTTCCAGATTTATCCCTATGAAGAGTTCAGCTTTCTGCCAGGTATTTTGAGGATGAAGCCTTATCCTTGGCTTGACTTGGCAATTCTTTTGGCTACTTTGGGAATAAAAATTCTTGGGGTAAGTTGTACCTAAGTACAACAATGTTTGAATACATTCTGAATCAAGATTTGCCTTTAACATATGAAAAACTGTAATATTCTGTCAATTTTATTCGCCATTTCATGATATTATAGAACTTTGTGGAACTCTGTCCCCTGAAAATTGAAAAATCTGTCAAATTAAAAGTAACTCCAGCTCCATGCTGAAATGACTCTTTAAAAAATTACTGTTGAATATAAGCAGAGAGGAAAAAGAAGGGAACAACAGCATGGGGATAAAGGTTATAACTTTGATATTGCTGCAAAAGCTCATGACTCAACCTTTTGTGTTTCTTTTTTTTTTTTACATAACAGTTTTTTTTTGCTAAATATAAATAATTGTCATATATGTCACTCTCTTTCACTACCCATAAAATGAATTTCATCAAACAGCAAAGTCAACTGGTAGAAATGCAAATAGGCCCAAGTAATTTTTCATAGTAACTGTCAGAATTGTCCCCTGAGAGAGACAGAGAAGAAACTTGGAAAGAGGTATACAGGTAATGGACTACCTTAGAAAATAAATGAGCTGCAACACAACAAAACCAACAAAGTGATATGTGCATCCAGCAAAGACTCAGATCAGCCTGTGCATGCCATCCACCCAGTCTCATCAGTCTTAATGTGCATCTAAATGCTAGGTATGGGTCTAGCTCCATGTGGACAGAAAGGACTCTCATCATACTGGGCGAATGCCCAGGCTGATCTGAGTCTTTGCTGGGCACATATGCCACTTGGCTATTTTATCATGTCACAGCTCAGATGTTGTATCTATGTTACTACTAGAAATTGCTTGTGATAAAAAACAAACAGACTATATTTTTTCTAATAATTAAAGATGAGTCTATGGCATTACTGTTAATGAAAACAAAACAAATAGATCCTACCTTCAATAACTTGTATGATTTTAACCCAACTAGTCATATGAAACTTACATAATAGATTGTTACGGCCAAATGACAATCAGAAAAATATGTCAGTGTTTTTTTCGTTTAGTCTAGGTGCCCATAAGAGAACTCCAAAAATAGTCTGCATGAAAGTTTGATGCAGATTCTTATAAATTCAGATTTTTTAAGTTCTTTCTAAATTGCATTGACCAGCCTTTAAAAAATTTCTTTTCCAGATATTTTTCCCAGTGGCAACCCTGGCATATTAATATAAAAATTCTAAGGATAATTTTTCTTATTTCTCATTGAAACAGTATGTAGGGGTCACAACATATGGTTTTATGCAGAATTAACAAAAATTATCCCTAATTATCTGCAAATACTCTCTCAAATCTAGGGTTCTGAAGAAGGCCCTGATCAGGAGCAGTCTGATCTGAGCCTTCACAGTTTGCACAGTCAAAATTGACCCAATATTTAGAATGTTTAAGGCAATACCTGATCCTCTTCATTGTCACTGCTGAAGTTTCTTTGTCTAGGCGTTCTAGGTGACCTAGGAGTCCACATACTACTCTCAGCACCCTCCCTTCTTCTTAGTGGTTTCAAACTGCTCTGAATTACTTCACTGAAATAAAAATAGCCATCAGAGGAGATGGCAAATCCCCCGACCGAAGACCCCCATGGGCCTTGGTAAAAAGGGTGCACTTCAAAACACATATTAGTAATATATTGTCGTTCTTTTATGCTTCTGATTGATATTAACTGTTAACAGATGCATGATTATCTAACACTCAGACTTAAACAGTATGCTTGACTGCTAAAAAGAGGTAATATCTCAAACAGCCACCATATACACAAATGTATAGCATACGATACATTCAACTTTCAAAATGTGTGAATAGCTTCTAAAGTAAAAGCCCTACAAATCTAATTTTGAGCTCTCTAGTAAGTGAATTTGGACAAAGAATCCAAATCTGGAAAAAAAAAAAAAAAAAAATTTGTGGGGGGGGGGGGGGGGGGGGGGGGCTGCAGGAGGGGTCAAGGGAATGTGGAGGGGTAAGAGAGAGTTAGGAACACTGATAAGATATCACAGCATGATCATCAATATTCTAAAAGGTACACGGTTATTCAAATTCTGGAGCTGGCCAGGGTTATACAGTTATGGAGCAGAGACTCAAACAGCAGCTCAAACTACCAAAGGGAAATAATTCACTGAGTCTAAAAGCAAAAGTTATCGTTCATGTATGATACAAATTGTCATGACCTGTTCTGCATATCTGTGAAGTATCATGAAAATATTTCAAAAGGTATTCAAGCTATGGAGCGGACACCTAAAATCATCAAAGGGAAATAACTCCAAAAGTAAGAAAGCAAGAGTTGTCATTCTTATTCGCGACACATCATCATGACCTGTTCTACATATCTGTGAAGTATCATGAAAATATTCCAAAAGGTATTCAAGTTATAGAGCGGACACGAAATCATACCTAAAATGATCAAGGGGAAATAACTCAAAAAGTAAGAAAGCAGGAGTTGTCATTCTTGTTCGCGACACATTGTCATGACCTGTTCTACATATCTGTGAAGTATCATGAAAATATTCCAAAAGGTATTCAAGTTATAGAGCGGACACGAAATCATACCTAAAATGATCAAGGGGAAATAACTCAAAAAGTAAGAAAGCAAGAGTTGTCATTCTTTTTCGCGACACACCGTCATGACCTGTTCTACATATCTGTGAAGTATCATGAGAATATTCCAAAGGGTATTCTAGTTATAGAGCGGACACGAA
Organism: Ctena decussata; assembly: GCA_963989385.1. NCBI lineage: Eukaryota > Metazoa > Mollusca > Bivalvia > Lucinida > Lucinidae > Ctena > Ctena decussata. The sequence goes on along the minus strand of OZ022498.1, from coordinate 74,020,834 downwards.
TCTGCCAAAAAATCACACCTAAAACTATCAAGGGGAAATAACTCAAAAAGTAAGAAAGCAAGAGTTGTCATTCTTGTTCGCTACACATCGTCATGACCTGTTCTACATTTCTGTGAAGTATCATGAAAATATTCCAAAGGGTATTCAAGTTACAGAGCGGACACGAATCTGCCAAAAAATCACCAAAGGGGAAATAATTCAAAAAGTACAATAGCAAGAGTTACCATTCTTGTACGCGACACATCGCCATGTCCTGTTCTACATAACTGTGAAGTATCATGAAAATATTCCAAAGGGTATTCAAGATATAGAGCGGACAAGAAAGTGTTTACGGACGGACGGACGGACGGACGGACGGACGCCAGGCTCATCGCTATATCCCCCGAACCTTTCGGTCGGGGGATACCCCCCGAACCTTTCGGTCGGGGGATAAAAATGAGCTGCTACACGAAAAAATGAAAATAAAAGCATCGCAAATGACTGCGTGATACCCCGCCACTGCAAACCTTTTTCACACACCGATTTTCCAGATTTATTTTTTCTCTGTATAACCCCAGGGCAGGGGCAGCCTAACCTCATTGAACATGGATAAAAGTCTTTGTCATGACAGGACACTTATAATCATTACTCTGATCCCTTACAATAAGCTTCTGATAAATCGCTTACCACTCTCATAAATACAATTTTAGTAATTTTAACCGTGGGGCAGGGGCAGATAACCCCTAAAGGGTCAAATTTTAATCACCACAAGCTTTTATACTATCATCAGATGTAAATTTCTGAAAATCTGTTTCACATGAATTTATAGAGATTTTATCATCATTTTATGCATGTATATAGCCCGGGGGCATGGGGAGATAACTCCCATGGGGTAAATTTGAGCATCACTGGAGGCTTTCATCACTCTGATCATTTGCTGTAAGTTTCAGAAAAATTGCTTCGAACATGTTTTTATATGGAATTTTTCATATTATACATGTATATAGCCTCAGGGTAGGGGCAGAGTACCCCCGATGATAAAATTCCTGTGCTCATACAAAGCTTTTGTTACTTTCGTCATGTTTGTGAAGTTTCATCATGATACTCCAAGTAGTAAAGGAACAGAGGCCAGAAACCATTTTTTGTACATTGACAAGTGCCATTACTCTGTCAGAAATTATCGAAATTTGCCCATTAACAATCCCAAGCAATCCCAAGCGAGACATTCTTGGTACTTATGCACATGCAAAATTCAAAGGAAATCCATTGATAAATACTTAAGTTATCGAACAGAAACGAAGTGCGGATGGATGGATGGGCATACAGACATACGTACTACGGACAGACAGACACACGGATGGCCAACGTGAAAACATAATACCCCGCCACTAACGTGTGGCGGGGCATTATTTTTCATGATTTTATACAGGTATATAGCCCCAGGTTAGGGGCAGATAACCCCCGATGATAAAATTCCTGTGCTCATACAAAGCTTTTGTTAATTTGATCATGTCATGATACTCCAAGTAGTAAAGAAACTAGAGGCCAGAAAACATTTTTTGTACATTGACTGTGACAAGTGCCATAACTCTGTCAATAATTATTGAAATTTGCCCATTAACAATCCCAAGTGAGACATTCTTGGTACAAATGCACATGATGCAAAATCTGAAGGAAATCTGTTGATAAATACTTAAGTTATCGAACGGAAACGAAGTGCGGACAGACGAACAAACGTACGGATGGATGCACATACTACTGACACACAGACACACGGACGGCCAATGTGAAAACATAATACCCCGCCACTAACGTATGGCGGGGTATAAAAATGGCATGTGCATCCAGCAAAGACCCAGATCAGCCTGGGCATCTGCCCAGTTTAATCAGAGTCTTTGCTGTCTCTGATTAGACTTGGCAGATGTCCAGGCTGAAGTAGAACTGAGTCTTTTTTCCAGAAGTAAAGAAGGAAAGAGGGGGAAATCCCCTCCTCCCCCCACACACACCCAGAAAACTCCTTCCATTCAGCTTAACCAAGTGTTTTACATTTAGACTGTTGGTAGACCTGTATTCGGAGTAGTCTACATCTACGTGAAAGTTTTTAGTATTATTGGGAAAATTGTTCTCCCAACATCAGGGCTCTCACACCCCTTTTTGGGAATGGGGCCGGGGCCTTTAGAATTGGAAAAAAAGCGTCATTTTGTCTAAAATTGGGAAAATTTTCATTGTTTTATGTGTGAAGTGTTCATTGTCAGACCAACACAACTTAAATATGGTATTGTTATATTTTCAGAGGAATCCAGTCAGTAAGCAGACATAGATCCAGCAGATATATAGTGAATCATAATAAACTTTATCTAAATAGTTGGGATATTAGATTTATAATAACAAAACTATTTGTGTGTGTTGAGTTTTTCTTTCTTTCCTTTGAACTGGCAACTCCCTATCTTGCCACTCTCAAATTGGAGACAAGACTGGGACCTAGAAAAAAAACTTTTTCAATATAACAACAGTAAATGAAGCATCTGTGAACTAAGCATAATGTGAGGTTGAGAGAAAGTGGCCTGTCACAATGCAGAACATGGCAAAACTTTCAGTCCTGCAAGTACAAAACATCCACAGTATGTCACTATCACTATACTAACTCTTGAATGTCCCGGTAATCCTGTTTATGATTTTGGATATGGCCGAAAATGTCTGTGAAAATCGATTCAGGTACGAAACACAAAAACAGCAGAATCATCCACCAAAGGTGAAAACTCCAATCAAATTTTAGCATTGGAAGGCTTTAAATTAAAGAATAAGTCAAAATATTGTTCACCACAACAATATTGGCCCTTGAAGCAAAGAAACTATTAACATATTGCAGCGAAAATCGCTAGGCTATTCGCCCTCTAATGAAAGGGAAGTAACTCTAACAGTACATGATAAAACCCGGTACCACTTTCCAGTAACAAAACATGACGATCGTGATTAAAATGTAATCGCTTCTCGATTTTTAAAGTTATAAATTATGTTAACATTTTTAGTTTTAAGTGGTTTTTAATACATTTTGCATTGATGCAACTGGAGTATTCTTGGACCAAATAGGCTTAGTCAGATTGGGAATTTTTCATCTGGAATTGGGAAAAAAACATACTTTTTGGCATTGGGAATGGGGCCGAATTTCGGCCCCAAATTTCAGTGATCGAGAGCCCTGCAACATAAACTATAGGAAAAATGAAAATTTCATTTTTGGAAATCTATGGCAGCCGTTTTACTATTTATTATGCATAGTAGATATCTTATATAGCAAAATTAGATATCTAATATGCCAATTAAGATCTCTAATATGCCAATGAAGAAACCTAATATAACATATAAGACATCTTATATCCTATATAAGATATCTGATAAAGACTGATATATGATATAAGATATCTTATATAGGACATGAGATATCTTATTTAATTTTTCATATAAGATATCATATATGATATATCAGACATCTTATATAATATATAAGATATCTGATATAGCATATACGATATCTTATATAATATACCAGATATCCTATGTCATTTAAGATATCTTATATCAGATATAAGATATCTGATATACTAAATAAGATATCTTATAAGCTATATCAGATGTCTCCTATATTGTATTGTGTCTTATGGAAAAGTCAAATAATATACCTTATATACCCAGTGCTGGAAACAGCCAGTGGCCCGATGGCCAAATGCTCCGAATTTTTGTCTCTGGCCACCAGAAATCTCCAAAATATTACCTTTAGTGGCCCAAATTTATCTTTCTGGCAATACTAAATAAATGTGAACTTTAGGTAGTGGATAATTTGGGCCACTGAATGTTAGACCTGTTAAGCTTTTGGGCCACCACATAAATATTGTGAGTTTCCAGCACTGTTATACCTATATTAGATATAGTATATATTAGATATCTAATATAATATATAATGTATCTTATATAGCATGAAAGATATCTTATATAATATATCAGATATCTGATATATATTATATATCTTATTTAATTTTACATATAAGATATCTTATATCCTATTTAAGATATCTTATATAATATCCGCTATAAGATATCTGATATACTAAATAAGACATAATTTATGCTATATCAGATATCTTATATATTGTATTGTTTCCAGGAAACTCAAATCAGATATTTTATATGCCTATGTTAGATATATTATATAGTATATTAGATATCTTATATGGCATATAAGATATCTTATATAGGATATAAGATATATGGGATATGAGATATCTTATTTAATTTTAAATATATCTTACATAATATATCAGATATCTGATATATTAAATAAGATATCTGATTTACTATATAAGATATCTTGAATGTAAAATTGAATATGAAATCTCATATCCAATATAAAATATATTGTATCCTATATCAGATATCTTATATTATAAGATAGCTGATATATCCTTTATCAGATATCTTAGAATATAGATATTTTTATGTTATATTAAATATCTTTATGTTATATTAGATATATCTTATATATTATATAAGATATCTTATGTATTATATATGATCCTTATATATATATTTAATATAATAAATAGATATCATATATAATATATTAGATATCTGATATAATAAATGGATATCAATGTTCCATAATAAATAGTAAAATGGCTTGCCATAGAAATCAGATTTTCAGTCTCAGAAATGGTTGGTACTTTCTCCCATGAGTCGTTTGGATAGTACCGATACTAATGTAACATTCACTGTTCCCAATGAAATATGTTTAAATAAAGACTGAAAGTCATGGTGAAAGAAATTTAAGTACATTTTAAAAGTGCCTAAAATGCTGTTGGGAGAGTCCTGAAAATACTTTTTTTGCTGGGGGAGGCCCCCAGAATCCCCCAAGGAGAAAGGGGAAACCACCTCTCATTTTCATCCCCCACTCCCCTGTCACCTTTGGTGCCCAGCTCATGTCTTCATTATGAGCTGCAGCCCCCTTCCCCTCCACAGACCCACAATGAGAGCAGAAACCTCCTCTCATAATCCCCCCCCCCACCCTCCCCCCACACACCATGCGTACCTTCAGTGCTCGGCGCCTGTCTTCGACACTAGCTGCCCCTGGGGCCTCCCTCCCTGCCACCCCAAAATACCTGGGGGTTGGATCCAGCCAAGCTCATATACAAAATGAAGCTCTAGATCTCAACATCAGTGATAGCCAAAGCACAGTTGTCAACTTAAAACTCTTAACTGGATGGATAATCACATCAAGGTTTAAATAGCAAATGACATCAAAAAGGTGATCAAAGTCTAAAAAGAAACCCAAATTCTGGCTGACATCATGTGGACCCCTGGTCATACCAGAGGCAGAGGAAATGAGATAAGTGCACTGAAACTAAAGCCATTTTAACTGCCCAAATCTGAAAGGAAATAGCTGCCTTATAATGCATGTTCCTTGTTGCAAACAAAGATAACGTCACAACTGCAAAATTCGGCTTCTTATAAAGTTTTTCATGAGGCGAACTCTTATGTGGTCGAAATTAAGCAGTGGTCGAAAATTGATCTTACGCGACACAGCATTAAAATTGACTAAAACCACATATTTTTGACATGCAATTTTAATAAGCTAAATAATATTAATAGCATGAAATTATACTTGTTTTCCGATATACTTTTTAAGGATCACACACTGCCATTTGTCGTTAAAATACTGCATTGAAAATGATTCTGACAACTTTCTGGTCAGCGTCCATTTTGCAGACGATGCTTCACGTGATCAATTGGTGGGTATGTTCGGCCAAACAAAGTTCGACCAAAGCGGTTCGGAGATTCCTTTCTTTCTTTCTTTCTTTCTATATTTACTGATACACCCTCTTTTCAGAGTATTATGAGCAGGTGTACTTTTGTACACTCCAGTGTTGAAGGATGAAAGCCTACATATAGCCATGTAGCTATAGTAGGGATCTTTAACCTGCACAGGGGATGACTCTCCCTGCTCAGGGGGGCCTCCATTTAACGTCCCGATCTGAAGGACGACACGCTTGTTAGCATCATCCCTGCAAATGTTGCTAGAAAAACGCGTTCGGACATCGGAAGATTTCACCCTGAGTGAGGATCGAACCCACGACCTCTGGCTTCATAGTCAAGTGCACTAACCACTGAGCCACCGCGCTTCTCCTACACTACTTGTTATACCTGTTATTAAAGACTGTTATACCTGCGACCACACCCTTAAGTGCAGCCCAGGCAGGGGTTTAAGCGACTGAGTCATTAAAAACCCCATATATTTCCGAAAATGTCTGTCAATGGCGTTTTTGAATCCGTTTACTGATGCCTTTGATATAACTTGCTCTGGAAGGTGATTCCACGCCGTTTATTACTAGGTGAATGAAGAAGTTCTGTCTGATGTTTAATCTTGAACGAAGTTTATTTAGCTTCAGGCAGTTTCCTCTTGTTGCAGATGTATAAGTGAGAAAAGACTATTCATGGAAATGCCTTCTATTCCTGTAAGTATTTAAAAAGTTTCAATAAGGTCACCTCGATATCGTCTGAGTTAAAATATAGTAAGATTAAAATGCTTTAAAAGCCTTTCATGATAGGATAGATCTGATGTCTGGAATCACTAACGTCTGGCGTACTAGCTAAGTCATTCCCTGTCTACTCTTTAATATTGTTTTCCTACCTCTTTTTCTGTCCCGTCTTTTTTCTTTCCTTTCACTGTGCCCTGTAGAATAGTCTTTGCTAATCCAGAAGATCTTGAGATATAGCCTAACTACCTCAGTTTCCGTTTCTTTACCATGATCAAGAGTTCTTCAAATTTTCCAATTTAATTACATAGCGCTTGCATTATGTAACCTTCGTAGGCATCTCATCTCAAAGGTCTGTATTATTTTTGTCTGACTGCTGTCAAGGTCCCTGACTCACTGGTAAACAGAAATATGATATAACAAGTGACAGTAACAGTTTTACTTTCGATCCAAGAGATACGTTGTTATCTCTCCATTCTGGTTTCAGCTTTGTAAGAGCTGCAGTGGCTTGTGCAATCATTGAGATAATCTCCGGTTTTGAGCCATTACCTGAGAAATTGCTCCAAGGTATTTCAAGCTTGTTACCTTCACAGCTTCTGTCCTTTAACTTTGACCTCCCTATGGATGCCATTATCGCTATTTGTCATCAGTTTTGTCTTTTCAGCACCTGTCCCCGTTTCATACCTTGTGCAGGTTTTGTCGAGGTTTTCGGCATACAAATATCAAACAGCTATATATAAGCAAAAACACAAAGCTGAAACCAGTCCAGCTTTTGTTGCCTATACACTGTTGCACAAACCAAAACTTTTAAAATGTGTTAGTCCCGTGATATGATTTTTCAACTGTGATACTGATAGTCGTTATGACCTAGATAGTCTAAATGTAAGTTCGTCGGACATGTACATTTATTCAAGCGCAGTCAACAGCACTGCCAAGATGAATGTTTGTTTTTTTGTTTTTTGTTTTTTTTTACCGGTCTCACAATATACTTATCAGCTCTAGTAGCTGAGGTGTGTACTACATGTAGCTCTCATTCAACATAAATGCTACAACGGGGATGGGCCTACATGACCAACCAGAGCACCAACGGGGCGGTTAGACAACAGTGGGATATGGGTTTGGGTACTATTGTACATGCAGCTTAAAATATTTCGAAGGGTGAGGCTACTAACTTGTGACTGGGCTAAGTGCCTGATGTAGCTTTTTGCTTTGGGGCGCCTGGTCAGACTAACATAACTGAATGAAATATGACGATATATACATACACCTGAACTGCGAAAGTCTTCAAAAGGTTTGCATTTCGAGGAGCTGTCTACATTTGAGTGCTTTCATATTATCTGGCGCCATCCTTTACATGCGTCTAATAGACAAGTGTAGGCAGCCGTAGAAACGCAGAAATAAGCATAATAAAATACCTATAAACCTACCCAAGTGACTGAAAGTAGCCTAAGCACATTGCGAAATAATTTAATGTGATCTGACTTTATTTAACTCTTAAAGCGCAAAAGAAAATAAAATGAAAATGGTTGAATTTGCAAACGACATAGATCCAGATGGGGCGGCTTATAATGAACCATATCATCTGTATGTAGGCCTAAACAGTTTGCAATCCAGTCACGGCTTTGAATAGCTTGGACAAAACATTTTTGAAATTTTGCAAACTTAAATTTTGTGTAGTCTGCATTTTGTGTGTGCTTTAAGTTTTCAACAACAATAGTAAAGCCATACTCACGCTCAAACAGTAAGGATTTGAGAAAGAAACGAAAACGAAAATGCAAAACGCTATTGTCCCTGCACTGTTACGTATACATATACTCCAAAGTATAAAACACTAATAAATTCCAATTACAACTTATCCCGTGATTTAAAACACCAGCACAGTAAATGCATAATAATAATATGCTTATCGGCAGCAAAGGCTAACAGATATCACATCATCTTTTTCGATGCACACGAATTGTAAGAACAAATATGTCGGCCATTAGATGCTATGTCAAGATAAGTATGGTCAAACCCACTTGGACGTCCAATCTTATTAGTCCGAAGCGGAGAAGTTGTAGCTTCTGTTTTTCATTAAATGCACAGCGCGCCGTATTGATCAGAAAGAATCGTACAGAGTTGCTCGAGGAAAACAGTGTAGACCAGATAAGACTAGAGAAGGATGATTTGAAGTCTGATTCTAACACAGTGCGCCTATAGAAGCAATGGAAAGTTGCCGTGTTTTATTCTGCAACAATTCACTGTCTAGGAGCGCGTGAGTCTAATTACTGACGTCACTTGCATTACTGACGTAATTTTGTGACGTTTTGAGACGTTAGACGGTGTAACGTCTCTTTTTCTTTCTAAAATCGCCATAAAAAACGTACATTTACTTTAGATACAGTTAAAATATTGGCGGGAGCATGAACGCGCTGGCAGGAAGGTTGGGAGAATTTGAATGAAAAGAATACTTTTTCAGCGTTTTTGAGCGTTAGAATCGAAATAGTTCAGCTTTAGCATTGAATTGTTGAGTAATAATTCACTGTTTGTCAGTCAGTTGTAAGTAGATATATCACTCGCGCTCCGCGCTCGTGATATGATCTACTTTACAACTGACCTCCAAACAGTGAATTATTACTCAACAATTCACTGCTAGAGCTGATCTATTTCTTAAATGAAAATTTCTACAGTCTCAAATGAAAAGTACAAGCAGAAATAATTCAGATATCAGTAAGTAATCAGCAGCGGAGAGTTTAGGAGTAGTAGGGGAGAGTCGGGTAACTTCGGACAGTGGGGAAATTCGGACAGTGACATTTTTTCCTATATATGTCAGTTGTCTGGAACTAAAACAAAATAATAACTGGCCAAACAGTGAAAATCCTGATGAGACGTCTCATCTGGATTTTCACTGTTTGCAATGGTATTGCAATGATATGTCCGAATTTACCCGCGTGTCCGAAGTTAACCGACTCTCCCCTGACCCATCATGCCCGGTGAACGGGATATACGGGATGATCCCACTAATGACTTAAAGGTTTTGTCTAGTTTAGTTTTTTTATTAGTCTGATTTTCTTTTATAGAAGATTCAAGCAGTGTAGACCCTGATTAAACGCCACGGTTTGTGGCATATGATCTGGGTCTGCTCTATTTGCCGATGTCCCTTTTCTTGGACACTAACGTGTTAGACATAAATGGGTTAAGAAAAATAAATTGTCATCGTCCCAGTATGTACCAACGTACGAAATCGATGTTGAAATGGCGTTATTCCAAAGTTGTGTGTTCACTGGGCGTCACATGTTCTTAATTTTTCCTTATTTATAAATGCTTTGTTATTGTGGAAACTTCAGTTCGCGCAAACTGGCTGAGTCTAAAATTGTAAAAATTATACAGCACGAAAATTTTTGCAGTTACAATATGCATCCGGATAGACGTGTGTCTACAGACGTGAAGTATATTTTGTTCGGCAACACGTTTCAGTTTTTGCATCTTTTGCCATATTGCTGTGTTAGTATATGATACATAGTCAATGCTTAAGGGTTGTTACTTGGACTGCCTCCTTTTTTTACTGAGTAGTACGGAATACTTTTATTTTTTGTTGCCCTGCCGGATATTGTTCAAAATCGTGTTTTTTTCTTTATTGTCTCTGCGCAAACAGTGTGTTGGCTCTTTTATTGGTATCATTATTTATTTTTTATATAGTTAATGCTAAATTCTAAATACAGCATCTCATACAACGACATAATGGTCAAATATGACCGAATCGTCAAATGAAGACAATTAAAACATTGCTAATAAAGTATGTAAATAATACTTGTATATCCCAAAAAAAGTTTAAATATGTTTCAGAACTGTGTTTTGCACAACCCTTGTAGACCTAGAGCATAATGGAAGCGGATTTTGTTACAGCAGATAGTCGTATATATGCGAGATATTAAAAGTGTATACAAACAGTGGAACGATATGATTGTTATAGCATTCATGTTGTGCACAGGAAGACAGTAGAAAGATAAGATGCACAATGACTTTAGAATATGCCCATCTGACTAAATAAAAAATACACTTAACCCAAGAGGTTATCATAAACTAAACCTAACTACGGTGCCGTGAGGTGGACTCCTGGTAAATGGTTGCCTTTGGACCTATCACTAGTAAACTCTACTCACTGTGAATTCACTGTCGACATCATCTAGGAAGTTCTACCTCTTCAGATGCTTTTGAAAATTGTTTTCCAAGTCTTGAATCAAGACCGGTTTCATAGCATTCAGCATGAAATGTGTTGGGTTGACTGGCCCAATGTTTGTTCAGTCAGCTTTTAAAGTTAGTGGAGGGTGCCGTTACCACTGAATTTGGAAGTGCATTCCATATTCGGTGCCGTTACCACTGAATTTGGAAGTGCATTCCATATTCCACTGTCCTGTTGCTAAAGCTATTTGCTGTGATTTTTGTTCAATTTCTGAGCTTAAATAGTCATAACGTCTTATGATCTTTTGTCTGTGTTTTATATGTAGTTGAATTAGTTTACCTTGACGATACCTTGACGATAGTTGTTGGGCTCTGAAGGAAGGAGATAACTCCTTTTTAAGCCCGACATAGTTTGAAATCCTTTGGTCACTGTGTCCTGTCACTTTCTTAACTGATAACTGAGCATAATCTAGTACAGGTTTGCGTTATACAAGTACTTGTATAAATATGTCTAGCAGACATATTACTGATTAGAACATATACATAACTTCATGGTTCCAGTAATGATCTAGTTTTGATTTGAAATCGTTCACATCTTTTGCATTAACTACACTTGTAGGAAGAGCATTCCAATTATTTATTATCCTTTGGGAAAATTGGTGTAATCTCAAAGTTGTTTTACAGTGGGATTTTTCCAACTTGAAATGATGTCCACGCCCTTTGCCGCTTTGCCTATCTACTTTCCCAAGCCTATCAAACTCGCCCAAGCCTAACCAGAACCTAAAACTCACTTTAGGCTAACCATTAACATACCTTAATTCCATCTGTCTCTCAGTCTGTCGGACAGTCTGAAGTCTAGCAGCCCAAGACTGACATACAGAGAGGAGGTGCTGGGTTTTATCCGAAAACCAGAAAACACGAAACTGCAGTTGCGGTTATATTTGAAAAAGGCGGTTGCAATTTACAAATCGCTGAAAGATATTTTTATTGTTAAAGGTGAATTGTTTTTCGTTTCTTTTTTTATAGTAAAGAGAATGAAGCTTATTTGTTTCACCCGTTTCAACGTGCAAAATGTTGCTGCCCGGAGTCCATGCTATAGAGCATTTTTGACCATTACAAGTATTTGAATACGAAGAATTGAAAACGAAAGTAGAATTCGGGGAGAAATGAAACCGAAAGTAGACAAAGTGCTACATTAAGGAAACACCCACTGTAAGTTGCTTTACTAATTTCGTTTGTTATGCACCAGTCATTTGCAACCAGGGCCCCCTTGGAGCCAGAGAATAGCAGGGATATTGACTTTTTGACTTTTCACACGGTAAAGCATTGGTATAGGGCCCTATGCCGCCACTCCCGGTTTTCGACGATCAAATTGTGTCCGTTGTGATTTCAAAGTACACTGAATATCCAGAACCCAACTTATCATTCTAAATGACCAAACAGTCTTTTCTTTTTCAACACCAGAGCATTCTTTTCCATAGACACTTGTGGCGAGTTGACAGAGGATGCCATATTTGATCACATGACCTGTCAATTTTTGGTAACCACACCTCCCAGTTTTCGACGATAGAAAATTGGTATTGTAATATTCATCATGAATTGATAAGAACCAGTTAGAGAATGTGGTTATGTTATTGCACAGTGTTTCTGATTTTAGCAGATGGGTTTATAATTTTCTTGCTCCTCCGAAAATATGCAGTGCATTGAGTTTACGTGACCTACTCCTAAAATGTTATGTTCATTGTGAAAAGGAGCCATTGCACAAGTGGGCGGGGCCTAAGTTTATTACTCTATTTGTATTGGTCGAATGCATCTACTGACGAGTTTGATTTTAGATGGTTTACATTTTAGTAGCATTATGCCATAACAACTCCTGGGCTTATCTCGGAACTGCTCACATCGTCGAAAACCGAGTGTGGTCGAATTCAGGGTGCTTGGCCATATGTATGCCCTGCTGCTTTTTTTTTTATGTCAAATCCCTTGTAAAGGTCTCTGCCTTCACCCCCATGCTATGACCCGGCTATTGCCGGCCCCATTGTTGCAAATGACAGGAGCATTAGTGAAGTAGGCCGGGCCGGGTAGCGCAATCGGTAGGGCACCTGACTCGTAAGTCAGAGGTCCTGGGTTCGAATCCCGGTCTGGCCACATACTTTCGTTTCTCCTTCCGCTGATTAAAGAAGGGCAGTTGTCAGTTACTGGCGAAAGTATGTGCACTTAGTACTGGTTAACCGCTTAGGAGGTCTAAGCCTGCCCAGGAATAGTGTGGTTAGGTTAACTGACCGTCCCGACATGACCTTAGTTGTTTACCGTGGACGTTAAGCATCAAATCAACAAACCAATTAGTGAAGTACTTTTAATGACCCTTAAAAAAGCAGGTTGGTCCAGGATTGTGTTTTGGCTCGGAGTTCTGCATAAAGACTCGGAGTTCGGACTAAAGACCGAGTCGAATCTAGGTTCGGCAGGCTCAGAGTTCGGACTAAAGATTGGGTCCTACATGAGTTCGGCAGACTCGGAGTTCGGACTAAGGGCCGAGTCCAATCCAGGTTCGGCAGACTCGGAGTTCGGACTTAAGATTGGGTCCAACATGAGTTCGGCAGACTCGGAGTTCCGACTAAGGACCGAGTTCAACCTAGGTTCGGCAGACTCGGAGTTCGGACTAAGGGCCGAGTCCAACTTAGGTTCGGCAGACTCGGAGTTCGGACTAAGGACCGAGTCCAACTTAGGTTCGGCAGACTCGGAGTTGGGACTAAGGACCGAGTCCAACCTAGGTTCGGCAGACTCGGAGTTCGGACTTAAGATTGGGTCCGACATGAGTTGGGCAGACTCAGAGTTCGGACTAAGGACCGAGTCCAACCTAGGTTCGGCAGACTCGGAGTTCGGACTAAGGACCGAGTCCAACCTAGGTAAGGCAGACTCGTAGTTCAGACTAAGGACCGCGTCAAACCTATGTTCAGCTGACCCGGAGTTAGGACTAAAGACTGGGAACAATATCGATCATATACTTAGACTAGTATTGCCCTTGATATATCTAATTTCGACCACTGTATTTTCCGCACTGTGAGGTATGATCCGGCCCTGCGCTCCAAAATTCTATGTCAAAAGCCGAGACGGATATCCGTCCCGCCCTTGGTAGAGGCTGAGACTGATATTCGTCTCGCCCTTGATACAACCTGTTGGCCCTCTTGAATCTGCATTTGAAAATTGGCAAAATAAAGGGGTAAATTGCATCTGTCACTACTTTATCACAACAAATGCGTATTGACAGCATTGTTCCCCTAAAATCATATATGGAAAGCTTTAAAAATCATCATTGTTGACCCTAAATGCAGTAGATGAAAGCTAGTGTAGTTGAAAAACAAGACCTGTCAGTGGGACAGGATAGCTAGCCTGACAGTGCCTTGCCATTACACAAAAAACTTTAATGTTTCTCCATCCAGAAAAGATTTCTGTGGTGTTTTGTCATAGTCACTCGTGTCGAAACAGTTTTCTGTAAACATTTGCCATGAAAACAGCCTCGTTTCTCAAATTTCTATTACTTTCTTGTGAATGTTGTGAAATAAATATGCTGGGAAGTTAAAGACGACTCTTGCTGTATCAGACTGCTATAACTGCAACTGCAACTCTCACATTACAGGTCCAGCGGAATACCGAAGAGTTTCCTTCGGAACTAGAACTTAGCATTCATTTTTATACATATACGTATATGATAAAAAGATCATAACACGGTTGTTTTGATCCCAGCCCTGATGTCAGCCCTCGGACCATATCAGCCCTCGCCCTTTGGGCTCGGACCGATATGGTCAACTCGGACTGAGATCAGGGTTGGTATCAACCGTGTAATCATCTCTATAGGTTTGGCAGACTGGGAGTTCGGACTAAAGACCGATTCAAACCTGGGTTTGGCAAACCTGGAGTTTGGACTGAAGATTGGGTCCAACTTGAGTTCGGCCCATCGGGAGTTTGGACTTAGATTGGGTCCAACATGAGTTCGGCAGACTCCGAGTTCGCACGAAGGACTGAGTCCAACCTGGGATCGGCAAACCCAGAGTTGGGACTAAAGACTGGGAACAATAAAGGTCAACTCTGGACTGCGACCCATCCAAAGTATGAAAAGTGCCCCATGCTGAAATCATTGCAAGTCCCAAGTCCGAACCTGCCCAACCCAACATGGACCCACAGTTAGTCCAAACTCCGAACCTACCGAACTGACAAACAACCCATTCTTAGTCCAAACTCCGAACATGCCAAACACATAATGGAACAACTTTTTTTGTCCGAACTCCGAACCAGCCGAACCCAACATGGACCCACAGTTAGTCCGAACTCCGAACCTACCAAACCTACCTACCAGCCCATTCTTAGTCCAAACTCCGAACCTGCCGAACTCATGAAAGCCCCGTTTCTTTATTCCGAACTCCGAATCTTTTCGCCGAACTCAGAAACATGGACCCACAGTTAGTCCGAACTCCGAACCTACCGAACCAACAAACAACCCATTCTTAGTCCGAACTCCGAACCTGCCGAACTCATTAAAGCCCCGTTTTTTTATTCCGAACTCCGAATCTTTATTCCGAACTCCGAACCTACCGAACTGACAAACAACCCATTCTTAGTCCGAACTCCGAACCTGCCGAACTCATGAAAGCCCCGTTTCTTTATTCCGAACTCCGAATCTTTACGCCGAACTCTAGGTCAAAACACAATCCTGGACCATCTTGTAAAAAAAGGAGAGAAAAAAAAAAAAAAAAAAAAAAGACTGCGTAAGTACAGAGAGACAAACAAAAACCCTTATCTAAAAGTTAAACAAATTTTGAGTGACTGAGTCACCAGTCACTACTTTCCACTAAATATCTTAAAGTTCTTAGACAAAAATCACAAGATCACATTTGAAATTGTCTTCGAAATTTTGGTCATTTACCATTACAGTATTTCAGTTCAAAAGCTTATGTTGTATTGTCATGTATCTTGTCAACTTTAAATAAATCTTATCTTATACTCAGTTCCATAAAAATTCTAAAAAATACTTGATTAGCAAAGATAGGTCTGTGCAAATAGTGCAGACCGAGATCAGACTCCTCCTGCAGTCTGATCAGGGTCTACACTGCTTGCAATTCCATCTGCATCTTAGTCTTGACAGCACCCTACCTAAATAATTTCAGAAACAAAGTTTTTAATTTGAAACTTGTTTCCAAGTATTTTCCAGCCCAGTGCTGGGCTATCTTCATCTTAGATGCAATAATGCATTACAAAAACAACAAAATGTTCATTTTTAGGACAGTTACAGAAATTTATTTAGGTGTCCAGGTTTTTGTTGTTGTTGTTTTTTCTTTCTTTATTTTATTTTATTTTTTTTTTTTTTATGGTCCTTTGGATTGTTGTGATGCAGATGCTTCTGAGATGGAGGTTGAACTTGAACAAACAACAGAGAGTAAAGGTTTAGAAAAAGAAGCTTTAGCAACACAGGACTTGCCAGACGGTGAGCTAGTAGATCAGGCAGTCAAGATTACAGAAGAAGCAATGCCATCAAAAGGGATCAAAGGCAAAGAACACATGTTAGATGGTGATATGGTAGATGGTGATATGGTAGATGGTGATAAGGAAGAGTTTGAAATGAAACCAAGCAAACTAGCTACATGTAGCACTGACAAGCTGCCACAGACAAAAATAGTGCCTAAAGTCAATAATTTAGATGTATTGTGTAAATTTAAAACAAACTGCTCATATACTAATGATAGAGGAGAACCTGCTCAGTATTCTACAGATATATATTTAGAAAATGAGAAAATACAAGCAGATGAAGTAGTTGTGGATCCTCCTGATCTAACAGTTGAAACAACAAAGAACTCCAAAACTCAAGAACTTCAAAGTACCAGTACAGAATCTCGAAAACAGACAAATCAGTGGACCAGTGAATTGAAAACCCAAAGTACTGTTATGAGAAATTGTAGTTCACAAACATCCCCTATGGGTACATGTAGAAAAAAGCAATCTAAAAGTTGCCAGCAGTTAGTGCCTAGATGTTTGATCCATTCTATTCCCAAACTGATCAACTGTTTGACTTGCAATGAACAGTGCTGTGCTCAGTGCCTTTTGATAGAAGGACTTTGTAAAGGTCACCAGCTAACTGAAGCCAGCCATATTGCTATACAGAGGGAGAAGGTAAGAAAACATATTAAAGTTGGTTACCGGTAGTTGGTTCTGGATTTAATGGCTCTTTGAAACAGAATTTCAGTCCATATCCAGCCGTTTCCCAGAAGGATGGAATAAGAAAAGAATAGATAGGATAGATGAGACTAAAAAATCCCGCTCCTGCTCCCCATCCCCCCCCCCCCCCCCCAAAAAAAAAAAAAAAAAAAAGAAGAAAAAAAACCCATCCCATCCCCCACCTGCTGCAAGCACAGCCAGTGCTTGCCCTACTATCATCCAAATTGGTAGGATGCCCCTGCACTGAAAGCTACACAGAACCATCCCCCAGTTGCTGTTATATTTGAAATGGGTGGTTGAAATTTACAAGACCCATGTTGTATTATTTGTAAAATGTTTTATTGTAAAATACGAATTGCTTTTCATTTCTTTAAAAAAAGAATGTATAGCACATTTGTATCATCCATTTCAACATGCAAATGTAGCTGACCCAGAGTCTGTGCTATAGAGCAGTTTTGGATACAAAGAATTGAAAATGAAAGTAGAAGTTTGGGGAAATGAAACCCAAAGTAGACAAAGTGCTAGATTAAGGAAATAAAGCAGAAATTCATCCAGTGTGTGTGTAAGTTGCTTTTAAATTATCCTCCGTTCCCACCTTATATGGAGCTCTGGGCATGGAGACATGGGTCAGCCTGCACAACCATCAAAGAGAGCTGATGCTGTGGGCAATACTAATAACTTTTTTTTCTTGTTCAAGGCAGTTCCTTTGCATACATTAATGGAGAAATAATCTTGGGAAAAAAAATCAATATTTTCACTCCCAAAAGTAAAATGCTTCTTCAGAGCTTTAATACTTGAGCCAGGACACCACAAAACCAACAAACTGGCATGGGCACCCAGCAAATTCTCAGAACAGTCTGGGCAGCCAACCAGTCTAATCAGAGCCTTCACTGTCCACATAGAGCTAGCTTAGACCCTTACAACACACAACTTACACAAAAAAAAGCAAAGTGGCATGTGCTTCATGCAAAGACTCAGATCAGTCTGGGCACAACACACACACACACAGAGAAGCAAAGTAGCGTGTGTGCCATGCAAAGACTCAGATCAGTCTGGGCATCCATCCAGTCTGATCAGAGCCTTCGCTGTTCACATACAGCTAGCTGAGACCCTTAGCTACCCTTAAGGGACACAGCCAAGACTGGGCGGATGTCTTTGCATGGTGCACATGTCACTTTGTGACATGTTTTTTGTGTGTGTTGTGGCTTATTTGTTATTTGGACATTTTTCCAGCTAACGTTGATGAAGAGTCTCGAATCAGCATCATCTGACTTGAATCAGCTGGAGCTTTATGCTGGAGATATGGAGTCAGAACTTCAAGATTTAGAGGTTAGTAACTCTTAGCCACTTAATTAATCTATTAATGCCTAGCAGCCCATAAAAAGGGCATACCGTATTAATCCTCAGGCTGTTAATGCCCCGGGGTGTTGCATTTTGTGAAAGGGGGGCATTATTTAGAATCTAAAATATAGTGAATCAGCCACTACCAAAATACCTCTAATAAGCAATATAAAGGTGATGGATTTACTTCCAAAGGGAACAACTATACTAGTTTTGCCTCCCATCTCAGTAGGGGTCAACTCTTAAAGGAAAGAATTTGCTCCTCTAGGAGCAAATTCTTTCCTATAAGAGTTGACCCCATTGCAAAGAGCTACCTTATTCAGAGAAGCAAATAGGAATTCATGCAATTTAGTATGAAATTATTTTCGGAAAAGAGGCAGGGGGCATTTATCAGAGTAGGTGGGTTTATAAGGATTAATCTGGTACTCAGATGGTGCAAACCTATATCAGATGTTGGGTAAGATCTACACTATTTGCATAGAATTTACAGCAGTTGCTGTAAGAAATAGTAAAATACACCTCATACGTCAAAAGTGATGAATGGGCTCATCCTACGAGATTATAGGGATAAATAGAATCTATCATTGGTGCCCAGTGGGGATTAGGGCTGGGATGGGTAGAGATTTTGTACCCGGGTACCCGAGTAGCTATTACTTGTGGGTACCCGTTATCATAGCATTTTGAGTATGTCCACAGTTAGGAAATATACGTTTAGATCAAATGATAAGTAAGGTACATGTATCTGTCATTTGCACAAGTGTGTCTGGAAGGGTATGAAAATGAAGAAATCTCCCTGGGAAGGGTATGAAAATGAAGAAATCTCCCTGGGAAGGGTATGAAAATGAAGAAATCTCCCTGGGAAGGGTATGAAAATGAAGAAATCTCCCTGGGAAGGGTATGAAAATGAAGAAATCTCCCTGGGAAGGGTATGAAAATGAAAAAATCTCCTTGTTATAATGTACAAAAATGGTTTGGCAATATATGATTTTAATTTACACAGGTAAGTTAAACTAAACTCTGCTCTGTTGGCTTGAATTTCTGTTGAAATAGAATATTTATACATTACATAATAATAAGCATTCGGGTAACAGGCAGTAAATTTGTGGTAATTGGTCTACCCGACTCGAACTCGGGTACCCGGCTACTCGTCCCAGCCCTAGTGGTGATAAGGAGATCCCAACCCAATGGTTTGCCATTAAGTGGGAAACCAGACTCGGACGATGAAAATGCAAGGATATTGCAATATTTTCCTAATGGACTCTTTTGAGGCAGACTTACCATTAGTTAAATGTTTATATCCAATGTCATCAAGTTACGAAAAGTGCACGCTGAGCTTTAGCAACATGATTTATCACAAATTTTGACACAATGTCATTTCCTATACCCTCAATGATAAAGCGTTAAAGTCATGTAAGAATGATGTTTATTTGCAGGTAAAGCATATGTTACGGAGAGATGAAATTCATCAAGAGTTTACGTCCATTATTGACCTTCTGATTAAAAGAAGAAGCTGTGTATTGAGACATTTAGATGAGGTACTTATGATTTAACGCAATATTAAATGCTTTGAGAATTAATTATCTGTTTGAGAGAACATCATTTTTTCGATCAAGCAAATTTCACTTGCCATATGGCAAAACCAACAAAGTGCCATGTGCACCCAGTGCAGACTCAGATCAGCCTGGGCATCTGCCCAGTCTGATCTGATTCTTCACTGTTTGCTTGGAGCTAGCTACCCTTTAAGTGCACAGAGAATACTCTGATCAGACTGAGCTGCTGCCCAGGCTGATCAGGATCTTTGCTGGGCACACATGCCACTTTGTTGGTTTTGTTGGTATGCATAGTATACCTATGCTGGTATGCATATAAGGGACAAATTCAGCACTTGCTAACTTACTAAATGCTAGTGAATATCTTCAAAAAGCAAGTTGAACTTTTTGCCACTTGCTAATTATAGCAAGTTGTAACTTTTAAAGGCACTTGCCAGAATGCATTAACTCCATTTCTATTTAAAAATATTAAAAACGATGAAATCTATGGGATTACAGGGCATTCTTTTTCTTGTATGTGCATTTGAATGTTTCACTTTGCAGTGTTTAGAAATCAGCTACCAGTATTTATATTTCAAGAGTCTCATGGACTGGTTAAAATGAAAAGCAGGCTGATCATTAAGTTTAGCTAGTGAGAAATAAGGCCACTTACTAATTCCCCTGTGCATACCCAGCAGGCACATGACATTGAAAGGACGTCGTACTGACATTGATGTGACGTAATGACGTCGCATCAACATCAGTATGACATCATGAAGACGTAATGTGCCCGCTGGGTAGCATACCCTTGCAGCTATGAGGATGATGTCATGATGACATAATCTTGATACTTGATGATGTAACAATGCTTTATTTAGAGGTGATGACATAGTGTTGTCATTGTGATGACATCATAACACCACAATGACAGCACCATGTCATCACCAATAGATACAAGGGTATGCTAGTATGCATAGTAGCATGGGCATGCTATAAAATACATACATGTGTACCGTTGCTAGTTGTTATGCTATAAATACATACATGTGTACCACTGCTAGTGCTAGTCCAGCATTGCTGTACTTAAAATTTAGGTAGTTACAGGGCATACGTATTTTATTACAAGAATATTTCAGTGCCCTGCCAGTATATTTTTTTTGCCGCCTTGTTTCTTAGGTTGATAAGGTGGCAACAACCTACTTATATTTGTCAAATCCTCAAATAACTGAGTTATTGTTTATCTCTGAAGGAGGTAGCACACCGGAAGCAGTATTTGGAGAGTAAGCTCAAGACTTACCAGAACCTACAACAGGCGGAGGTGCAGTTGACTGAGGAAGTTACCACCCTTGTACAAACCACTTGTGATCAAAATGTAAGTTTTGCTTAGTGTACGTTTCCATTTTGGAAAAAAATATGAACTGGCATATGAAAAGAGAGATGCCTCAAATCAGCTGTCATATGTTCACATTCTAAGGTTCAGTATAAGGACCTTCTAGAGTGCATACAACAACCAGTTAAGATTCTGTAGACTGTTTAACCCATTCCATTCGGGATTTACAGTTTGGATCCAGATCAGGCCCCACAAACGTGGGGCCTGATCTGAGATCCAAACTGTTTGCTGCCTAGACATCATTTTTACAAGAATTAGTTAGACCAATATTGTCAAAATATTCTTGAATTTTGATGCAGACAACAATTTCAGCAGACAACAAAAAATACGCAGAATGCAATGGGTTAAATACAGAATTTGTCGCCTCTTTCACAACAACCTGAATGCTGCTCACATAGCAAATGAAATTGTTCCCACTGACAGGAATACACATTTACTTCCCTTATTATAATCAGAGTTAATGCAATGGTTTTTTAACAAACTACTGCCAGCTGCGTGTTTTACTGACACAGTAACAAATGCACACTGTGCTTTGTAATGAAAGCCTAATGAAAATTAAAAAATTAAATCTAAAAATTGAAAATTTTGCCTCTTGCATAATGTACCTGATAATCTAAAGGCGTTTAAAACATTCTTTTTGCAGCATGCAGCCTTCATTAATGCTTCTTCAGAATGTGAGAAGTTTTCCTCCAGAGTGAAGAGTGCAGAATTACCACAGCAGACGGCAGTGACATCATTGTTGGACAATCCATTTTCATTGTACAGGGAGAAAAGTCAGATTGATAATGCATTAAAAAGAGACACCATTGCTAGTAAGGTTTGACATTGGACTGGTAGAGGAACCCTTAAAGTGCCTTCTAGTCATTAAATTCTTAATATTATATATCTTGGACGAAACATTTTTTTTCTAATTTTTATAAAGGTAAATTTTGTTAAATGCTTCTTTGGTGCTTTGACATGGACATGAGAGTATGAAAAACGTACCTACACATACCATATGAGGCCCTGAGGAATATACAGGCCAGGGATGTAAAGTTCCACTTGCCTGCTCACACTGGCAAGTACCGGTAAACTTTGGTTTCAGTCGAGTAAAACACATACCAAACTAGGCCTACTACTGGGTGAGTGAATTTTCTGACCCATTATGTGCATTTTCTTTAAGTCTTCAAGCTCTTGAGGGTGAGTAACTTTTTTCTCCTAGAATGGGAAAAAAGATAATTTTACACCCCTGCAGACATGAAATAAAGGCTTCAGCTAGACTGATTGGGTTCACAGGCTGGTTTAAAGATCCCATTTTTCTACCAGTGGGCAGTGGTACAAAGTCATGTAGTATTTCACCATGCGGTATTGCTGCAAGGTTTGCACTACAGGTTCACCATTATAAATGATGTTGATTGGCCGACTTTAAACTAATAAACCATATTTGAGTTTCTCATTAAAAATTGGGTATTTTTTGGCAACCAAAACAACCAACTTTCAAAATCATGACCTTTATCAATGAACAGGAGTAGTTTCCTATTCAATGTTTCACTTTTGTTCAAAATACATGGCTCTGTGGGGAACCAGGAAATTTGCATTTTGTTGAGTGATTTGTCTTTTTTCAAAAACATTTGGCCAGTTATTTAACACAATATTATGCAAGTCAACATACATTTTATCATCAAATGTGAAGCTAGAACCACTTTCAGTAGTGATTTCTGTTAAGACCCTTTTATCACTGGCAGGTTTATGGAGACATAAGTCTAGTCTGTTCATAGATTCAGTATGCACCCTTTTTGATGCTCTAACAAATACACCCTGCCTCTTTTCCCAAAAAAATATGTTATATTGACTTGCCAACCTTTGTATGTTTGATCAGGTTTACAAAGGGAACAACTTGAATTTATGTTTGCTTTTCTGGAGGACGTAGCTCTCCCCAACGAGGTCCACTGTTCAAGAAAAGAATTTGCCCCTAAAGGAGAAAATTCCTTCTTTAAGAGCTGACCCCTATTGAGAAGGGAAGCAAAAACGAAGAGAAACAGTATAATTACTTAATCTGAAAATATATCCATTCACCCCTACTATTGTTTATTAGACACATTTTGGCTGTAGCCGGTTTACTTCTCTTTAGGCTCTGAATACATTCCCCTGCTCCCGAATGATTTCTCCCTGAAAGATAATAGACTGCATACAAAATTACCAAAATGGGTATGAAATGACATATTTTATATTGACTTCTTTATTAATAAAACTCAGATGAGGTGGCAAACATTGTAGACACTGATCATACTTTTGGGCAATCAGATCTGGATATGTTTGGTCAGGCATTTTTGAAACACAATTTCCTTAATATCGCCATGTCTAATACATATAAATACATTTATCTATGATGTTGCTGTTATTTAGTAGAAAACGTCATGTCATAAAAATTGTATGACCACACATGTAATAACACTTTGGCACATACACTTAATGTCATTGACAACATCCATGTCAACACTGTGTTTTCATATTGAAATAACGTTCAGTTTGAAGGTGTTAGAATCCCATTTTAAAAGGGTCATAATAAACAATCTTACATTCATGGTCATTTCATATGAAATTTACGAAACTCGCCAAAGGCTTGTTTCATAAATTTCATATGAAATGACCACGAATGTAAGATCCTCTATGTACATGTATATTGAACTTGTTATTATATTTTCAGATGGAGAGCTACGGTTTAAACAAAAAACCATGTATATCGACTGGAGGGATAAACTGGTGTTAGAAAAGTTGTTGGACATACCATGCTTCCCAACATCAAGTAGACAGACTTTTACTGTGGAAATGTTCTTAAGTTCTTTCAGACGTAAAGTGTGGCATACTTCTGTCCCTACCTTAGAGGTATGTTTGGTAAATCTATGTAAGACCTGTAGATATGGGCCCGGTTGTTCAAAACTAACGACCTCATTAGTTAATGAGACTGTAAAATTTTAAATGTTAATATCTCAAATATGCCAATATGTTTTGTTGAAAAAAATGTGAGTAGCTTTTGCATTACAAAAGCTTCTCTCCCATTTTCAGCAAAAAATATCTGTGTGTTTGGCTATAAAGTGGTAAAACACTTAACAAGTTGACCTCTTAAGGAGCTCATTAGGCTAAGGATACTACTGGCCCTGGACTTTTGTTTTGATACTTGTGTCTCACAATGTGCAAGTTCTGCCCATTTGTGAAAATAGCGATAATGTACCAAATTTTAGTCATGGTTGTGATTGCTGTATGTCCTATATAATCTAAAAGCCATCGAAATAGAGAAGTTACATTAAATCTAATGGAAGTTGGTAAACATACTTCCATTTTAAAGAAGCCGAATTCTGCTTCCATTTAAAGGAGCCAAAATACATTATTATGAGCCATAACATGAGAAAACCAACAAAGTGGGATGTTCGCCCAGCAAAGACGCAGATCAGCCTGGGCATCCCCCAGTCTTATCAGACTCTTCACTATGCACTTAAAGGGTAGCTAAGGGTCTAAGCTACCTCCATGCGGACAGAAAGGACTCTGTCAGACTAGGCAGATGCCCAGGCTGATTTGAGTCTTCCCTGGGCACTCATATCACTTTGTTGGTTTTGTGGTGTCCCGGCTTAAATTTATATATTTGCCCCTGTGGCTGACTATCCTTCAGTGAACCTATTTGGAGCAACTGTCTTCATCAGATAATTAGCCATAGTTGCCCAAAATAACAGGCATATATTTTCCTGATTGTGGACCTTTTGCTTTATAATTAAATGATTATTGGCCTTTGTTTGGTGGAATATGAAGTGTTATGGAAAGATTTAGTGAAATTCCTATGTTCATATTTGTATTTTCTTTCACTCTGGATGTCCATATTAAGTTTACTGATGAAAAATACTTCATGTCCACATCTTTAAAAGTCATTAATTTTATTTTGTCATATTATCTATAAATAAAAATTATTCACATTATTGGTTCAGAAGCTGACCACTTGTGGTAGTCATTACTTCATGTTGCATGGTTTGTGAAATAGCTTTTAAATGTGGCATATTTGGTAAGGTAACCCCTTAATTTTGTACATATTTTTTGTGAAATAATGTCAACCATTTGGCGTCAGGTTAACTCAAATGACAAGTCCTTCCAACTGAAACTAAATGTATCCTACCATTATTCTCCGGAAAAAAAAAATTGCCAACTTTTCTTTCAGTGTACATAAAGTGTTATCAAACGGTAAACAGT
The DNA here is from genome assembly GCA_963989385.1 of Ctena decussata. Taxonomy (NCBI): domain Eukaryota; kingdom Metazoa; phylum Mollusca; class Bivalvia; order Lucinida; family Lucinidae; genus Ctena; species Ctena decussata. The sequence goes on along the minus strand of OZ022498.1, from coordinate 73,995,491 downwards.
TCATATTGACTTTCATGTCAGTTACTATAAAGTTATCTGTTCAATAACACTTCATGTTCACCTCAAGAAAAGTCAATAATTGTATAATATCAAATGCATGCTTAGCCTTTGGTCAAGAGTGATGGAGTTAAAGCCAGTGAGCTAATTCACACCTGGTAGGCGGCAGTTGAAAATGCTTGTGCAATCAACAAACGGGGATGAAAAACCATTAGAAACAGTGTTTTCGATTGCAAATTGGCGACAATTTGCTATCGAAAATGCTGTTTCTAATGTTTTTAGCTCGCCTGAATGAAAGTTCAGGAAGAGCTATAGTTGTCACCTTGGTGTCGGCATCCGTGTCCACGTCCACGTCGGCGTCGACGTCCGGATTGGATGTTTTGGTTAAAGTTTTTTAAAGACCTATATCTCCTTAACCCATGGATGGATTCTTTTGATACCTACACTGTAGTTAGATATTGGTCCAAAGTTTAACAGGGTACCACCCCCACCCCTCTTCGTGACCTTGATGTCAAGGTCATGGACTTAGAAAGTTGGGATTTTTTTTAACTGGATGTTTTGGTTAAAGTTTTAACCCATTGATGGATTCCTTTGATTCTTGCACTGAAGTTAGATATTTGTCCAAAGTTTTCCAAGGTACTACCCCCACCCCCCTCAGTGACCTTGAAGTCAAGGTCATACACTTAGAAAATTGTCTTTTTATTGATTGGATGTTTTGGTTAAAGTTTTTTAAAGACACATATCTCCTGAACCCATAGATGAATTCTTTTTATATTTGCACTGTAGTTAGATATTAGTCCAAAGTTTTACAGCGTTTTACCCCAACTCTGCTCAATGACCCTGATGTCAAGGTCAGGGACTTAGGAAATTTGGTCTTTATTAAGGTTTTCTAATTGCATACTGATTCATAATGCTTGGCAGAGATTAGTTTACACTTGAACTGATGTTAGGCACTTTTTTGAGTTTTTACAAAACACTGTATACTTACCCCACTGCCCCACTTGATGACCTTGAAGTCAAGGTCATTTACTTTGAATTTTGGTTAAAGTTTTATATTTATGAAGACATAATTTCACAGTGCCATGATGGACTCAGTTGATATATACTTTGACTGATGTTATGTTGATAATGGTTCAAGGTTTGATACATCCTAGCCTCCATACCCCCCCCCCCCCCCCTACCCCTACCCCCTTAGTTCTTTGACCTCAAGCTCATGGACTTTGAAATTTCATGTGGATTTTTTTTTTTCTTTTAATTTTATTTTAAGACTTATTTCTGAGATAGCTTTTGTTTATAAATGTGTTGTCATTATGGACATGCTTATTTGAAAATTTATGCATAGCAGTCCACACCACCATAGCAAATGTGTGATGGGCAAGCACCTATTCGGGCGAGCTATGCTGTCAGGCGGCAGCTCTTGTTTGATCCGCGTTCGTCGATTGTTAAGAGCGTTTTCGATTGCCACCTACCCGGTGTGTAATTAGCAATGGCCTGTTCATTGACACAAACACTGGACTTAATTTCACCACAGATTTTTTATTTTTTATTTATTTATTATTTTCTTTTTGTAGTTTTGAGAATGAAGTTGCTAGTGATATCAAGATCTAAATTATCAATATAGGTAGTCCCAAAAGTTGGGGTAATTTAGATTTGTAATTTTCAGGGTTTGGTACTGAGCAGTGATCAGCCAGGGTTTCTTATATGGCCTCTGTTTGGAACGGTCCTGCTTCGGGTTCGAGTGAGGATCAGTATTGAGACCAGTGATATGAAATATGTGATAAAGGAGAGCAGACCAACTCATATGATGATCTGTGCAACAAGTACTTTTAGTAGATTTTATGGTAATATATGAGCCTCTACAGTACAAAACCAAGAAAGTGGCATGTGGGCCCAGCGAAGACTCAGATCAGACTGGGCATCTGCCCAGTCTGATCAGTCTACACTTGTGCTTATTGGGTAGCTAAGGGTCTAAGCTACCTCCATGTCCACTGCAAAGACTCTGATCAGACTGGGCTCATGGCCAGGCTGATCTAAGTCTTTGTGTTGCGCACATGCCACTTCATTGGTTTTGTCGTGTCTTGGCTCCAATTTCGTATTAAGATGTATGGGTACAATCTCCATTCATTGCTTTTTGCCATTTTTATCTCTCTTGCACAAAAGTGAAAAGAAGAGTGATTGTTGGCACCCAGGCATTCATGTCAACATCCAAACTGGATGTTTTGGTAAACCCATTGCAGTCTGGGTATTTTTAGCTCACCTGAGCCGAAGGCTCACAGGTGAGCTTATAGTATAGGCAGGCATCCGTCGTCCGTCGTACGTCGTCCGTCGTCCGTCCGTCCGTCCGTCCGTCAACATTTTCAAACGACATCTCCTCTGAAACTACAAGGCCCATTGTAACAAAATTTCATATATAGCATCTATAGGCAGGGGGAACCAATAATACTGTTTTTTATCCAAATTGCTTTTTTGTCGTTTGCTGAAATTGTCGTCTGCAACAAAAATCAAGAATATTTTGACAATATTGGTCTAACTAACTCTTGTAGAAATGATGTCTAGGCAGCAAACAGTTTGGAATGCAGATCAGGCCCCACGTTTGTGCGGCCTGATCTGGATCCAAACTGTTTGTCCAGATACCCCTAAAGGGGTATCCAAAATGGAATGGTTTTAAATGATTGGCAAGGCACTGTCAGGTGAGCTTCCCTTAAGTTGACGAGTATTGATCAAAAGAGGAACAAATTTTAGCATGCCTTTGCAAAGCAAAGAGAGCTTATGCTGTACACCTGCCATTGTAGTCAGAATATGTGTCAGCATTCACACTTATGTTAGCATCTGTGTCCTCGTTTGCATCCTCATCTGAGCAGTTTAACCTTTGTTCACCATTTGTGCATAGGTCTTTTTCTCACAATGTATAAGGGCAAGTGCAATGAAACTTGGTACACTATTAGATCAGCACATGATAACCTGAATGCTTGCACCATTTTTGACTTTACCTACTTGTCATGGTCTACTGACTTGGAAAAATTCAGGTTACTGTGTGTGAAATATTAGGGATTATAAGTATCTTCCATGGATGTGAGGAGTTGATAGAAAAATCAGTCACTAGTGATCACTGTTCGGCATCACCCAGCTTGTGAGGTGTGGATAGAAAAATCTGTCATGAGGGTCACTGTTCGGCATCACGAGGCTTGCTGAGTGATCCCGAACAGCGATCCCAGGTGACAGATTTTTCTATCCACAACTCACACCCATGAAAGATACTTTTTCTTGCACACCACATTTTGTTTTAACTTCAGAACTTGTTAAAATGCGTAATTTTAGTGCTTGAGAGGTTTCTATTTGATTTTGAAAGAAAGTGCTGCTTTCAACAACTGCCATTCGATTCAATATGTCAACGTCTTGCATGCATAAACTAACGTCATTTTTTCAGTCTTCGTGACATCATCATCTAAATGCCAACGTCATTTAATGACGCAGATATGTGACCTCCAATACAACCAATGCATTTACTGCTTGTGATTTTTATCCGGTCTCTGGTGAGATATCATGGGTGAGATAAGATTTGTAAGTACAGGGGAAACACGCGGCTATCCTTATCTGGTGTGCAAGAATTTAAGTATCTATCATGGGTGTGAGGCGCGGATAGAAAAATCCGTCACAAGGGTCATTGTTTAGCATCACGAAGCTTGCCAAGTGTTGTCGATCAGTGATCCTGAGTGACGAATTTTTCTTTCCGCACCTCACTGTCCTGATAGATACTGTTTCTTGCAAACCACATTTTGTTTTAACTTTAAAACTGTTAGAATGCGTAATTCAAGTTCTTGAGAGGTTTATATTTGATTTTGAAGGAAGGGGCTGCTTTCAACGACCGCCATTCAGCTCTTTATGTCAGCTGCTGGCGTGCATAAACTGACATCATTTTTATCCCCCGACCAAAAAGTCAGGGGATATAGCGATGAGCCCGGCGTCAGTCTGTCCATCCGTAAACATTTTCTTGTCCGCTCTACAGTACACGCAATGTGAAGACTTCATCTGACACGCTCTTGCGTGACACTTAAAATCTCGAGGAAGGGATTAAAATCCACGAGATTCTCTTGCAACTCTCACACATTTCAGACTAAACTGCCTTGCGTGTTTGAAAATCCCCACGTTCCATGCAAGAAAATTCCTCGCATCTTGCATGAAATTTATAGAATGATGTGTGCGAGAAACTTTCTCGCATTACGCGTGGAATTTTGTCCAGGTAGGTACAGTAAATGCAAGTTTCTATACAAATACATGTACCTTTACAGACTAGGCATATGATTCGCAATGCATTTTTTTTCGGCGCTGATAACGGTTCAATTAATACATTGTAAGTGTGCGTGAATAACCTAATTGATCGCATCCTGAATGCAAGTATTGTTTGACCGTACGGTATTTACATCTACGAATTAAGGATGGGTTGATAAACAATCATGATCAGAGTGATTTTGTTGCAGTTATGCTGCCAGTTAATTAGAGAGGCTTATGTTTGAAAGAATATTGTTAATAGGTTAGTTAGTAGCAAACGGAGTTCATTCACATTCTAGAATGATGACACAGACAAAAAATTTCGCTCAGCCGCCACTGATGATAGCCCAATCCATGTCAAAACAGTCACAAAGATCAAAGCGTTTTGATCAGCTTTTGAACTCAAAGTTATAGCCGCTAGTGGCACGTGCCGAAAGGTTTACTTATTAATCAATATAAACTTTCTGATGTAAGAGCTGTCAAGTTTCCATTAAACGCGCACGCGACAACAATGATTAGCAAATGGGCAGTCTCAGAGGTGATTGACATCTACTTAATTGACTCTCCGAATTATGCAAATTTGTAAACCTGTTGGTTTGACAGCTAAAAAATGTACGTCACAGCTGCTTCATTCTTGAAATATGGAAAATATGATTTTGCGTCGTGGATCAATAGTCAAAATGTTTGGACTTTAAAAATGCATCAAAATGAAGGAAAAATAAGAGGTGAGAAGTTTGTTTTTTTATTCCGAACTCCGCGTGGCAAAATCACATTATCTATATGAAAAGCGAAACTGATTCTGCTGCGCGGAAAAATTCTCAAAGTATTCGGACTAATAAACATAATAATATCTATATTCATATTCAAAGGTGACTGAACGCATTCAGGGCCTTCGCCATAATAAAATGTAAAGACGGTAGCATTTGTTGAAATATGGTAAACACAGCACGTTAATAGGTCAGTCTCATGCCTTGACATCAGAGGGCGCCGCTCAAAGCACAAAACTGGACATGTGTCACATTGAATCATCAGATGGTGAAAGGAATCTTATTCCATGCTGATAGTAAATATTAGGATCAGCCTGCGCAGTATTAAATACAATGCGACAAACTGGTATGCTTCACACGTCATAGCGTGAGCGGTTTACTCTGTCTATTTGTTCGGCACTTTCCGTTATTTCCGGAATGGCGGAAATTGCTGATCGAGTCTGCGCCAAAAAAGACCAGTCGGTCTGGAAACCAGAATCACACAATTTTTTTTTAGGCCCAATGTAAAATGTAAATGAATTACCTGTACAACATATTACCTGTGAAAACAGGAATCGTTAATCCTTTCCACTCGAAAACACGCGTCACGCGTGATTAAGTTTGGCGCCAATGACTCACCTGCGCATACATGGAGTTAATCCTTTCTCTCGAAAGTTGCGTGTCTGGCGTGAAAAGAAATTGTTTTCTCGCGAGTTTAACGTCCCGCATCTCGCGAGTGTCTTGCATCTCCCACACATTTCACACGCAAAAACCCCACTAAACTTTCATGGAAAAGATTAAAATTTCATGGAGAGCGTGTTAGATCAAGTCTTCACGTTGCTCGTACTGTATATCTTGAATACCCTTTGAAATATTTTCATGATACTTTACAGATTTGTAGAACAGGTCATGGTGATTTGTCATGAACAAGAATGGCAACTCTTGCTTTCTTACTTTTTGAGTTATTTCCCCTTGATTTTAGGTGTGATTTCCTGTCCACTCTATAACTTGAATACCTTTTGAAATATTTTCATGATACTTCACAGATATGTAGAACAGGTCATGACGATGTGTCCCAAACAAGAATGACAACTCTTGCTTTTATACTTTTTGAGTTATTTCCCCTTCCCCTTGATGGTTTTAGGTGTGATTTAATGTCCACTCTATGACTTGGAACACCTTTTAAAATATTTTCATGATACTTCATAGATATGTAGAACAGGTCATGACAATGTGTCGCAAATAAGAATGACAACTCTTGCTTTCTTACTTTTTGAGTTATTTCTCCTTGATGGTTTCAGGTGTGATTTCGTGTCTGCTCTATAACTTGAATATCCTTTGGAATATTTTCTTGATACTTCACAGATATGTAGAACAGATAATGACAATGTGTTGCGAAAAAGAATGACAACTCTTGCTTTCTTACTCTTTGAGTTATTTCCCCTTGATGGTTTTAGGTGTGATTTCGTGTCTGCTCTATAACTTGAATATCCTTTGAAATATTTTCTTGATACTTCACAGATATGTAGAACAGATAATGACAATGTGTTGCGAAAAAGAATGACAACTCTTGCTTTCTTACTTTTTGAGTTATTTCTCCTTGATGGTTTTAGGTGTTATTTTGTGTTTGCTTCATAACTTGAATACCCTTTGAAATAATTTTATGATACTTCGCAGATATGCAGAACAGGTCATGAAAATTTGTCTGATACATGAATGACAACTCTGTCATTCATACTGTCAGAGTTATTTCCCTTTGGAAGTTTGAGCTGCAATTAGCTGTCTCTGCTTTATATCTGTTTAACCCTGGCTTGCTCCACAATTTTAATACCCTTATAACCGTATGACTTTTAGGATATTGATGATCATGCCATGATATTTTATCATGTTCCTAACTCTCTGTGACCCCTCTGTACCCTCCCCCCTCCCCCATTTTTTTCCAGATTTGTTGAGTGTATCATATGCTATACATTGTGTACATGATGGCTGTTTAAGATTTTACCTCTTTGTAGCAGTCTGGGATACTGTTTTGGTCTGAGTGTTAAATAATCATGCATCTGTTAAGCAGATATTGTCAGTCAGAAGCATAAAAGAATGACAATTTATCACTTATATGTGTTTTGAAGTGCACCCTGTTTGCCAAAGCGCAAGGGGCCTTCGGTTGGGGGATTTGTCATCTCCTCTGATGGCTATTTTTGCTGTCTTCGTGATGTCATCATCTAACTAGAAATATGTCCATAGGACTCGGATGCCCCCGCCTAGTGCCTTGAGTAAGATGATGCCTTGGTTAAGGTACTAGCACTTATGATGGGATAGCTAGGTTCACAGAGGTAGACTTGTATAGTTTAAAAGGGAAAATCAAGGGACCATGAAATATAGGTAAATGTGACAAATATTTATTCTGCTGACATGACTATGACACAAACATATTTTCATTATAGCCTAGTCACATAGCTTAAGTGTGCACTGTGACCTTGACCTATAACATAGTGGCATTCCTTGCACTCAACGAATCATCTTGCCATATAGTTTTGATATCCCAACACGCAAGACAAATTTACAGGCTGCATACGAACAGGTTTTCACTGTAGCCTATGCACAAAGTTTAAGTGCTGACTGTGACCTTGACCTTTAAGCTAGGAACATGATTCTTGCATGTTACACATTGTCTTGTCATGATAATTATTTATGCCAAAAACATTTAAAATCCCACCATGCAGGACAAAGTTATGAGCCAGGCACAAAAATGTTTTCTCTACAGCCTTTACCCGAAGTTTTTGAGTAGGGTGACCTTGACCTTGGAGCTAGTGACATAATTCTTGCACACGACACATTGTCTTGTCATTATGCTCATTTATGCCAAAAACTTTTAAAATCCCACCATGCAGGACAAAGTTATGGGCCGGACACAAATGTGTGTCACTAGCCTATGCACTAACTTTAAGTGCTCAGTGTGACCATAACCTTCAAGCTAGCAACATGGCTCCTGCACGCAACACATCATCTTGTCATAATGATCATTTATGCCAAATAATTTCGAAATCCCATAATATAGGACACGAACATGTTTTCAGTATAGCTTATGCACAAAGTTTAAGTGTGTGGTATGACCTTGACCTTTAAGCTAGCAACAAAATTCTTTCACGCAACACATCGTCTTGTCATGATGATCATTTGTGCTAAATAATTTTTGAATCCACCATGCATGAGGGAGTTATGGCCCGGACATAATTCTGGTAACACACAAACACACATACATACACACACACACAGACAGGGTAAACTCTATATGCCCTTCCACCATTTCATGGCGGGGGCATAAAAAGCCAACGTCACTTGACGATGCAGTATGTGAGCTCCTACACAACCAATGCATTGACTGCTCGTATTTTTATCTTGACCTATATTCCTTGCCTAATTGAATTTATGATATGCTTCACTGACTTAATGATATTTCTCAGTCACTGTATGGGTTAAGGTCATGATATTTGGCACACATACATATGGAGAAGCTCATTTCAGCACCACCATCCATTTATGGATCTGACCTATATTTTTTGCACTGACTTTATGATTTTATATAGGTTAGAAGAAGCCAGTGGCCGTTGCTAAAATTCTACAAGAAGCGCTTTGCACTTAATGGAATTTTAGCTCCACCCACTTGCTTCATCACACGATGAACCCTAAAAATCAAATTTTAATTCTTAACTTCCATGTTTACATGACTTGGAAAATTGTTTGTACTATTTTATAAATAAAGTTTCTATAAATGTTTAATGTGATGCACTACTTTTGCTAAGTAACTGTAATGTAGTTAATTATATTTACAAAACAAAGTAATTGTAATGGAATGTAATTGGAATGTAACAGCACAGTTTGCCAAAGTAACTGTAGTCTGATTAATTATAGTTCAGTGTAATTAACCCCATGCTTTGATATAATGCTGTTTCAGCTTTGTGTAACATCTACTTGTTGAAAGGATCTCGTATAATTAGGTCCATGTTTGGTTCAGGGGCTGACAAGGAAATGGACAAACAAAGGGAAGAATAAGAGCAATGAGCCCAATTCTCAATCCCAAGACACAAGTATACCAAGTTTCAAGAGTCTAGCTTTAATAACCCCAAGAAAACTGTGAAACAAATAATATTACAGAACCAGAGGACCAATGGTCCTGTAGCTCACCTGACACTTGGTCCTGGTATATATTTTAATGCTTCTTTTATACATGTATATAGCACCAGGGCAGGGGCAGATAACCCCCCTCCCTTGGGGATTAATGTTGAGTCCCAATTCTATATACCAAGCCACAAGGTCACTGGGCCTTTGGTTCTGGACAAAGATTTCTGAAGGGTTTTTATCATATATGGGCGTGGTGGCCACCATGTTCATGTGACCATGACCATCTGAACAAACTTTGATTCCTTTAACCCAGTATTAAAGCTCCATATAAAATTTATATCATTTGTATAAACTATGATGGGCCTGAGTGCTCAATGCTACATACCGGTACCAAGTTTTAAGGTTATAGGCCTTTCGGTTCTCGAGAAAAAGACGTTTGAAGAGTTTTTACCATATATGGGCATGGTGGCCATTCTGGTCAAGTGACCATCTGAACAAACAATGGTTCCTTTAAGCCGGTGAAGCTCCATATGAAATATGGCTTCAACTGACCCTAGTGGCCTCTGAGAAGATGTTTGAAAATGTTGACGGATGACAGAATCTCAATGACCTTGTACAAAAGTCAAAGAATGACCTTGACCTTTAACGACAAAATATCTTCATCTGGTCATTTAGTCAACCATATATACCAAATATTGCACCTTAGACTTAAATAGTTTCTGAAAAATCCACTGTTTAAGCATTTTCCCATATAAAAGCCTACACAAGAGGCCCAAGTGGGCCTGATATCGCTCACCTGGCTATTATGCAACGGGACCATTCTGATACAAAATTGGTCCAATTCCACTGAGATTTTCTTATTTTCACATTTTGCTACTTTTAGTAACAGAGACCAGCTTGCCTGGTCTTTATTTATTTACTTTTGAAACACCTCAATGCAAGAATCATTTTGCCACAAATTTCATCAAAATCCATCCAGGGGCTACTGAGATATTGCCAGTTTCATGTTTTGTGCTATTTTTAGTAACGGCAGATGGCAGCCATCTTGGATTGCCAAAATGCAAAAAATTGAAAAGCCTTCATGCAAGGACCATTTTGACACAAATTTGGTCCATTTCCATAGTAATTTTCCAATTTTCACATTTTGCTATTTTAAGTAACACAGGCCAACTTGACGTATCTATATTTGTTAATTTTTGAAACACCTCAAAGCAAGAATCATTTTGCCACAAATTTCATCTAAATCCATTCAGCGGTTACTGAGATATATTCATTTTCATGTTTTGTGCTATTTTTAGTAACGGCAGATGGCGGCCATCTTGGAATGCCAAAATGGAAAAAATCGAAAAAGCTTAATGAAAGGAACATTCTGACACAAAATTAGCCCAATTCCATTGACATTTTCTAATTTTCACATTTTTCTATTTTTAGTAACAGAGGCCAATATGAATGGTCTACAGTTAGATATTTTTGAAACATCTCAATGCAAGAATCATTTTGACACAAATTTCATCAAAATCCATTCAGCGGTTACTGAGATATTGTCATTTTCATGTTTTGTGCTATTTTTAGTAACGGCAGATGGTGGCCATCTTGGAATGCCAAATTGCAATTAATCGAAACGACTTCATGCAAGGAACATTCTGACACATAATTGGTCCAATTCCATTCAAGGGTTCTTGAGTAACTGTCATTTTTATGTTTGTGCTATTTTTAGTAACACCAGATGGCAGCCATCTTGGAATGCCAAATTGCAATTACTCGAAATGGCTTAATGCAAGGAACATTCTGACACAAAATTGGTCCAATTCCATTCAAGGGTTCTTGAGTAATTGTCATTTTTATCTTTGTGCTATTTTTAATAACACCAGATGGCAGCCATCTTGGAATGCCGAATTGCAATTAATCGAAACAGCTTCATGCAAGGAACATTCTGACACAAAATTGGTCCAATTCCATTCAAGGGTTCTTGAGTAATTGTCATTTTTATCTTTGTGCTATTTTTAGTAACGGCCCCCATGGTGGCCATCTTGGATAGTCAACTGGCACAAAATTGAAATAATTCCATTCAAGAACCATTTTTGACCAAATCTGGTCAGAATTGGTTGCATTTTCTTGAGATATTGACATTTGAGCAAAATCGGTCTTGTAAACGCTAAGTAGGTCACTGTGACCTAATTCCGCTATAGATTTTTTTTATTTTTACAATTTTTAATACCAAGGCCCCATTTATGTTCCATGCAAACTTTCAACCAAATATACCAAACGGTTCTGGAGAAGAAGTTGATTTTGTTGTTTTTGCTATTTTTAGTAACGGCGGCCATCTTGGATTCTTGACCTGACCCAATTTTACAATTTTGAAACCCTGCAGTCTGGTCATGCTCCATGTGAAATTTGAGATCCATGGGTTCAGTGGTTTTAGAGAAGAAGTTGTTTGAAGTTGTTTAAATAGGTCCTTTTTTGACATTGGCATTTGAGCAAAATTACACTCATAAACAGAAAGTAGGTCACTGTGACAAAACTCCGCTACAGATTTTTTTCATTTTTACAATTTTGAATACCAAGGTTTTACTGATGTTCCATGCCAAAATTCAGACAAATATACCCAGTGGTTCTGGAGAAGAAGTTTATTTTGTTGTTTTTGCTATTTTTAGTAACGGCGGCCATCTTGGATTTTCAACCTGACCCAATTTTACAATTCTGAGACCCTGGAGTCAGGTCATGCTCCATGTGAAATTTGAGAACCATGGGACCAGTAGTTTTACAGAAGAAGATGTTTGAATATTTGTTTTTAGGTGTTGACGGACACATTGTGTGACGACGCACGACGCACGCCGGACGCATTGGTATGACAATAGCTCACTATGGCCCTTCGGGCCAGGTGAGCTAATAAACGCACAAATGCCCAAAGCTACATACCAAGTTTCAAGATCATACGCCTTTTGGTTCTGGAGAAGAAGGTTTTGAAGGGTTTTTACCATATACGGGCATGGCGGCCATCTTGGTCAATACCCCGAGAACAAACTTTTATTCCCAGATCACACTTAGACTCCATATGAAATTTTGCTTCAATCAGACCAGTGGTTTCAGAGGAGAAGATGTTTTGAAAATCTTGATGACGGACAGACCGATAAAATGACCTTGACCTTCAGTGACATAATATCTTCATCTGGTCATTTAGTTGACCATTTATACCACGTATTGTACCTTAGACTTAAATAGTTTCTGGGAAACCCACTGTATAAGCGTTTTTTCCATATAAAAGACTAACATACCAAAGTTGGCCATGTCGTAAATTAGGTCAAGGTCAACGCAAAGTCATCATTTGTATAAACTATGATGGGCCCGCATGCCCGATGCTACATACCAAGTTTCAAGGTCATAAGCCATTTGGCTCTGGTGAAGAAGATTTTTGAAAGTTTTTTACCATATATGGGCATGGCGGCCATCTTGGTCATGTGACCCACACCCCGGGTACAAACTTTCGTTCCCCCATCCCACTGAGACTCCATATGAAATCTGGCTTCAATCTCCCCAGTGGTTTCCGAGGAGAAGATGTTTGAAAATCTTGACGAAGGATGGTCCGACGGAATGACCTTGACCTTTATAGACATGATATCTTCATCTGGTCATTTAGTCGACCATGTATACAACATATATTACCTTAGACTTAAACAGATTCTGAGAAATCCACTGTTTAAGCGTTTTTTCCATATAAAAGACTAACATACCAAAGTTGGCCATGCCGTAAATTAGGTCAAGGTCAACGCAAGGTCATCATTTGTACAAACTATGTTGGCTCGCATGCCTGATGCTACATACCAAGTTTGAAGGTCATAGGCCTTTTGGTTCTGGAGAAGAAGATTTTTGAAGGGTTTTTACCATATATGGGCATGGCGGCCATCTTGGTCATGTGACCCAGACCCTGGGTACAAACTTTCGTTCCCCCATCCCACTGAGACTCCATATGAAATTTGGTTTCAATCGGCCCAGTGGTTCCAGAGGAGATGTTAGAATATCTTGATGACGGATGGTCCGACGGAATGACCTTGACCTTTAGTGACATAATATCTTCATCTGGTCATTTAGTCAACCATGTATACCAAGTATTGTACCTTAGACTTAAATAGTTTCTGAGAAATCCACTGTTTAAGCGTTTTCCCATATAAAAACCTAACGTACCAAAGTTGACCATGCCGTAAATTAGGTCAAGGTCAACGCAAGGTCATGATTTGTACAAACTATGATAGGCCCGCATGCTCGATGCTACATACCAAGTTTCAAGGTCATAGGCCTTTTGGTTCTGGAGAAGAAGATTTTCGAAGGGTTTTTACCATATGTGGGTGTGGCGGCCATCTTGGACATGTGACCCAGATACCCCGAACAAACTTTCGTTCCCCCAACCCATGGAGGCTCCACATAAAATTTGGCTTTGATCGGCCCAGCGGTTTTGGAGAAGAAGACCTTTGAAAATGGTGGACGGACGGACTATGGAGCATTACCATACTAACAGCTCACCTTTGAGTCTTCGGCTCAGGTGAGCTAACAACAGAGTTAGGGAAACACAGACATACAAAATCCAGTACATCCCCATTTTTGTTGCATCTGCTTCATCAGCAAGATGCGATATAAGAGTTCACTTTTCCTTCCATCCGTCAGTCTGTCCGTCCATATGTCCACAATTACCTTGACCTAGTGTTTAAGTCCATTTCTCTCAAACTATGATAACTACAATCATCAAACCTGGTATAAAGTTTCTTCTTAGAATGTTCTTGAGGGATGGTGCACATTTTTCTACCCTTGACCTATATTTCACGCTCTGCCCACTTAGTAAAATTTAATGTTCAAAATTACCCTGACCCTAGTGTTTAAGTCCATTTCTCTCAAACTATGATACCTACAATCATCAAACCTGATATATAGTTTCTTCTTACTATGTTCTCGAGGTATGTTGCACTTTTTTCTACTCCTGACCTATATTTCATGCTCTGCCGACTTAGTAAAATTTAATGTTCAAAATTACCCTGACCCTAGTGTTTAAGTCAGCTTCTCTCAAACTATGATACCTACAATCATCAAACCTGATATATAGTTTCTTCTTACAATGTTCTCGAGGTATGTTGCACTTTTTTCTACTCTTGACCTATATTTCATGCTCTGCTGATTTCGTAAAATTTCATGTCCAAAAATAACATTGACCCTAGCCTCTAAGTCCATTTCTCTCAATTGGATTACTTTACTACTTTATACTTTTCATGATTATTTCATACTCTGTTGACTGTTGAATTTTATGTCCAGAATTGCATCCTTCTTAGCTTACAAGTCCATTTCGCTCAAATTTTTATACCCCTGGCATATGAAGTATGTCGAGGGGTATATAGTTTTCGTCTTTCCGTCCATTAGTCCATCCGTGTGTTAGTTAACATTTGCGTTAAAGTTTTGCGTTAAGTTTTTTATTTTGCTTCTGTTAATCAGAACTTGTTCATAGATGCTTACTATTTTAGTAGAGCATGGAAACTGACTAATTTGCTTCATCTGGATGCTGCTGCTGGCCTAAGGTCAAGGTCACAGACTTCGAAATCTGTACAATAGCTGTGTTAAAGTTTTGCGTTAAGTTTCTGATTTTGCTCTGTTTTTCTGAAAGACTTAATTGTAACTTGTTCATATGTGCTTAGTGTCAGTACAGGATAGATACATATTAGTTTGCATCATCTGGCTGCTGCTGCAGATGAAAGGTCGTCACAGACTTAGAAATTTGTTTACCATTTGCGTTAAAGTTTTGTGTTAAGTTGTATTTTATGCTTAAATTTAAATATTCATGAATAGAACCTTTTGCAATGCTACTAGGTTTACTTCTAGGTTGAAAGGGATTAGTTTGCATTATCTGGATGCTGCTGCTGACCTAATGTCAAGGTCACAGACTTTGGAATTTGTATACTCTTTTGCTTAAAGTTTTATATTAATTCATATTTTTATGCTCCCCGAAGGGTGAGCATATAGTTGCCGCTTTGTCCGTCCGTCTGTCCGTCCTTCCGTCACACTTTTGTACGGAGTATATCTCTGAAAGTATAAGGCGGAACTAATTGAAACTTCACACATTGATAGAGGTCAACGAGGGGAAGTGCAGTGCACAAGAACCGTAACCCTGTCACATGTATTTACGAAGTTAGCTCCCTTTCCAGTTTTTTCAATATTTTGCTTGTCCGGAGCATCTCTGAAAGTATAAGAGGGAACTAAATGAAACTTCACACATTGATAGAAGACAATGAGGGGAAGTGCAGTGCACAAGAACCGTAACCCAGTCACAAGTATTTACGAAGTTAGCTCCCTTTCCAGTTTTTTCAATATTTTGCTTGTCCGGTGCATATCTTTGAAAGTTTAAGGGGGAACTAAATGAAACTTCACACATTGATATAAGACAATGAGAGAAAGTGCAATGCACAGGAACCATAACCCTATCACATGTATTTATGAAGTTTGCTCCCTTTCCAGTTCTTTCAATATTTTGCTTGTCCGGAGCCTATCTCTGAAAGTATAAGGGAGAACAAAATGAAACTTCACACATTGATAGAAGACAATGAGAGGAAGTGCAATGCACAGGAACCATAACCCTATCTCAAGTATTTACAAAGTTAGCTCCCTTTCCAGTTTTTTCAATATTAAGCTTGTCCGGTGCATATCTCCAAAAGTATTAAAGGGAACTTAATGAAACTTCATACATTGAAAGAGGACAATAAGAAGAAGTGCAGAGCACAAGAACCATAACCCTGTGTTAAGTATTTACAAAGTTAGCTCCCTTCCTTTTTTTCAGTATTTTGCGTATCCAGAGCATATCTCTGAAAGTATAAAAGGGAACGTAATGAAACTTCACACACTGATAGAGGGCAATGAGTAAAAGTGCAGAACACAAGAACTATAACCCTGTCAAAAGTGATTACAGAGTGAGCTCCCTTCTTAATTTTTGCTATAGTTTGCTTGTATGGAGCATATCTTAGGAAGTATTGAAGGAAACTAAATGAAACTTCACACAATGATAGAGGGTAATAAAAGGAAGTGCATTGCTTCAGAACTATAACCCTACCTTTAGTAATTACAGAGTTAGCTCCCTTCCTAATTTTTTCAGTTATGTAGCTTTTCTGGAGTATATCTCTGTACATATTTAAGAGAACATAAATGAAACTTCACATATTGATAGTAGAGGGTAATGACAAGAAGTGCAGAGCAGAAGAACCATAACTGTATCCCAAGTTATTTTCGGGTTACTTCCCTTCTTATTTTTTCTCAGTTGTATGCATGGCCAGAGCATTGCTCTAAAAGTATTGAAGAGAATTATTTTTTTTTCCATTTTAAATTGCATTTAATTTACACAGAAAATCACTCCTTCACCAGGATACCCATTCTCCTATTCCAAGCCTTCGGGGAGCATCCATCGGTTCCACCGATTTTCTTGTTTTTATTGTAGTTCAAATATACTTAAATGAAACCTTTTATTATGCTACTAGGTTTACTTCTAGGTTGAAACTGATTTGTTGACATCATCCGGATGCTGCAGCTGACTTAAGGTCAAGGCCACATACATGCAAATTTGTGTTGAAAGTTTGTGTTAAATTTGTATGTTTTTTTTGCTTATGCAAATTTTAAATGGAACCTTTTAGCTTCTGTCTATAGGCCTTTCACTGGGTTTATTATGAATTGTCCACCTGCCTGTCTGTTTATTAACTTTCACTTCAAAGCTTTGTATTAAATCCATTATTAGGGGGTGGCGCTGGCCGGGGGTATACGTGAGCCCCTGCTCACTTGCTCTAGTTAAACATGAATTCATCAAACCTAATCTAACCATGATCTCTGCAACTGTGGAAGAGCAAGGCAGGTGCGACATAGCATTCTGCCGAATTCTTGTTTAAATTGCAGGGCTATAAACATAATGCAAAACTTTAACGCAAATGTTTAAATCTGTGGTCTTGACCTTAGGTCAGCAGCAGCATCCAGATGATGTCAAATAATCTGCATGAACTTAGAAGTCAATCTACTCACATACCAAGAGGTTCCATCAAAGGATATTAGAAATGTAAGCAACAAATATTACCGCAAGAACAAAGGAGGGGCAAAGGGACAGATGGAGGAACAGATGGAAAGACAAAACTGTATATCCCTTGACTATGTCGGGGATATAAATAAACTGCATGTTTCAGTAGTTAAAGAGCCCAAAAGAGCAACTCTTTTAAGCCTCATATTTAAAATTAACAGAGCTCCAGATAAGAGGGGGTATTGAGGATAATTTGGAGAAAATCTTTCTTATTTTTCAACAAAAACGTATGTTGTGACCCCTAATTAGAACCATCTCGATGAGACGGTTCTAATAATGGGTCACAAAATATGTTTTTATCCAGAAATATGGATAATTATCCCTAAATTATCTCTGTTACCCCTTCTTATCTGGAGCACTGAATTAATCCTCCTTTTCCATTGTTTCAGAGCTAAGACTAGATGATAATAAGGCCAAAAGAATATGTAGACAAGATGGATTAGACCAGACCAAGCTGCCTCACTATTCATCCAACTCAGCTGCAGCAAAATCCTCAACAAGAAAAATTAACAAGCCAATGAGAAGCTCACAGGTAGAAAAAAAGAAAACTGCTCATAGGACTACAAAAAAAAAATCTGCTATCCCCTTTGCAAAATAAGTAAGATCTCAGTTGTTTCAGTTCAGTCATGGTCCTGCTATTTCAGCTTTTATGACTTTTATTTATTTTTTTCTTAGCCGGAGCCAAAGATTTTGGGAAGCTTCAAGGATAGGCAGACTCTGTTGACTGTCATGGTTGTGGGTCTGTTAATATTTTCTAAGAAGAGCATCTCTGCAGCCTATTGGCAAATCTCAACTTGGCAAGTGAACATTGACATGCTTTTCGTGCAAATCAGCCAAGGGCCGTATTCATAAAGCCACTTAAGTCGTTGCTATGCGGTTGCTAAGGCTAAATATCTATAAAGGAGATTCCCTACAACTATGAACTTTGGTCTGGAGGAACAGTCTTTGTAAGACTGTTCCTCCAGACCAAATTTCATAGTTGTAGGGAATCTCCTTTATAGATATTTAGCCTTAGCAACCGCATAGCAACGACTTAAGTGGCTTTATGAATACGTCCCCAGAACTTCGGTAACACTTCCAATAGACAATTCTTGAGGAAATGCTTGTAACTAGCACAGCTCTTTCAGTTCTGATCTGGTCTTTATGGAGCTCCATGAATACCAACTTGTACATAAAATCTCAGATGAGTCACAAAATGGGTAGGTCTTAACTTACTGCTTGAGCTAGTCCCCTTTGTAGTTAAGGCTGTATTTGGCCTTTTGGCCATATCAGACTGCTCCGGAGGAACTGGCTGAACAGGGTCCGCACTGTCTGCAGCTTAGGGGATAACTGTACTCAAAATTGTCATTTGGGGATGTAATTAATTGGTTTTATGGTCAAAAATTTCATTTTATGATTTTATGGCAACATCCCAGCGGAGCCGTAAAACGCAATTTTGGACTATTAACTGATGATTTAACGCCCCAAATGACACAGTTTCAATAAGGTTATCTCCATTCTAATGCATGTTTCGCAGTTTCACCTTTTTAAGTGTACCACTTTGCACCTAAAGCAAGTGCTTTTAGCAACGTAAAACCAGATATCAGCCAATGAGAAGCTTCATTTCATAATCTGACAGTAAACCACAGAATAACTGTTGCAAATTTTTGATGTTATCCAATCAGGTGTCTCGTTTCATTCATAAGAGCATTAGAATGTTTTGATAAAAATCACCTGATAGGACAAGCCGACTTGTACCAGCTGGTTTAGTCCACTTATGCAAATGAATATACTTGGACAGAAAGCAACTTTGCCATTTTCATTTAGTCTCCTTTTCAGTTAACCCCTTTTTGAAGTTTTGTCATCCAGGGATTTAAACAGGAAGTCACAAAAGTTGTCTACCTTTGAAAAATGGCAGAATAACATATACCTTTACACATTGCATTCTGGGTATTTTTTGTCGTCGGCTGAAACTCAAAAATCAAGAATATTTTGACAATATTGGTCTAACTCTTGTAGAAATGATGTCTAGGCAGCAAACAGTTTGGATCTCAGATCAGGCCCCACATTTGTGGGGCCTGATCTGGATCCAAACTATTTGCCCAGATACCCCTATCCGAATAGAATGGGTTAAACTGATGAATGCCAATTTCGAATAGAATGGGTTAAACTGATGAATGCCAAATTAGAGTATACATCCACAGCCAAAAATGTATATGAAGAAATCAAGTACACGTAAATCTTCCTTCCTTTAATTTGGGTATGGACATCTTATCTACATAGAACAAGTATTTGTTGTTATATGTTTTATATGTCATGTATAAAAGCTTTAACAGAAACCAACAGATTACAACAACATAGGGATGATTTCATGATCTGCTACAACAATAAAAGGTGTCGGATATGCAAATGGCAAAGTCTCAGATCACCCTATGGCACAACCTGATCCAAGGCCTATTTGTTTAAAGCATTGTCAGCTTAGCCAAGTTGTTAGTCAGTGATTTATCATGTCTTCTAGGATGCATAAAACTATTTTTTGCTGAAAAAAAAGTGAGGAGCTTTGGCACTGCCAAAGTTCCTAACATTTTTTCATCAAAAAATGGCAATGATCTTGTTAAGCTGACCATGCTTGAACAACTGAGCCTTGATCATTATATGCAGATGACCTGAACTTTTGCCCAACTCATATATGACATAAGGTTCCCTTTCAAAAGGTGCAGCTCATATGTAAAATGAAAGTTATTACACCAAATAATAAGGTAAAGGAGTCTACATAACATTAACAATTAAATTTGAATTTTAGAATATACACATATGCAACAATGTAATGGATTTCTACAATGAGTATGAATTGAGGAATGGTATGGATCAAACATACCTGATTACCAACACAGACTCTGTGCTCTCCATAAAATATGATGTTAACCCTCAGTGTGCCAAAAAGCTGTCTGCCAAATTTCATTAAATGTTTCTTCCATGCTGTATGAAATTGAGAATTCAAACACTAGAGGGCAAACAGTATAGACCCAGATGAGGCACCTCATTACAAGATCTCATCTGGATCTACACAGTTTGCAAATTCAATTATTTTCATTTTTGGTGCTGTCAGTTTAATTGAAAATAAAATTATTTGATTATGTAAAATTCCATTAGCTGTTGCACCAGCAGTGCTATGGATAGCATTACCATGTTGGTATGCATAGCTAACCCTTGAACCAAGGTGATATCATCATCACTGTGATGTCATCATGATGTCATAATGGAGGCTATTATAAAGACTAAATGTACATCCAAACAACATTATAAGAGCCGGGACGCGACAAAACCAACAATGTGGTTGTGCGCCCAGCGCAGACTCAGATCAGCCTGGGCATCCGCCCAGTCTGATCAGAGTCTTCGCTGCCCGCATGAAGATAGCTTAGACCCTGAGCTACCCTTTGAGCACTAAGCGAAGAGTCTGATCAGACTGGGCGGATGCCCAAGCTGATCTGAGTCTGCGCTGGGCGCACAACCACATTGTTGTTTTTCTCGTGTCGCGGCTCATAACTTCTTGATGATTTTACAAAGACATCATCCACACCAGCACAACAATGCCACCTGCATTGCTTGTCCACATCATGTGAAGATGGATGGATGATTTGCGATATCACATCCTTTTCAACAGTATTTCAGTATATCAGGACGATGGACAGGTGATAATGGAAGGCTTTGTGCAGTGGAACCCCGTTTACAGTAGGAAAGATTCTCGCCTCAAGCGGGGACTCCAACCTGGTCCGCTAGATCAGTAGGCCAGCGCTTAACCCACTGAGCTACCGAGGCTCCCCACACATCATGTGAAATTTGCATAATCATATGAAATAAAAAATTCTCAATCATAAAATTAATATTCAAAAAATCTTTTAACTGAGTGTAAGGAGCCAAAATTTTACCTTTGCTCCTGTATGCGAATTAGTGAGATCTCTAATATTTGTCAGTCAAACCAACACTGGCTTGAGCAGATGACAACAATGTGAGTAAACGTGTAAATTTCCCATGGAGAGAGAGAATTTACACAATATTTTGCAGCATAAATCAATGCATTTGCCTGAAAAAACAGGGTGTCCCCCTTAAATCAGTCTTCTGCAAGATGCAGTTTTTTTTTTTGTTTTTTTCTTTTCCTAAACAATCCCAACAAGAAAATCGGTGGAACCGATGGATGCTCCCCGAAGGCTTGGAATAGGAGAATGGGTATCCTGGTGAAGGAGTGATTTTCTGTGTAAATTAAATGCAATTTAAAATGGAAAAAAAAATTCTTTTCAATACTTTTAGAGCAATGCTCTAGACATACATACAACTGAGAAAAAATATGAAGGGAAGTAACTCCAAAATAACTTGGGATACAGTTATGGTTCTTCTGCTCTGCACTTCTTGTCATTGCCCTCTATTATCAATATGTGAAGTTTCATTCATGTTCTCTTAAATATGTACAGAGATATACTCCGGACAAGCTAAATAACTGAAAAATTAGGAAGGAAGCTAACTCCGTAATTACTAAAGGTAGGGTTATAGTTCTTAAGCTCTGCACTTCCTTTCATTACCCTCTATCAATGTGTGAAATTATATTCAGTTTCCTTCAATACTTCCTAAGATATGCTCTATACAAGCACAATAAACCACAAATTAAGAAGGGAGCTAACTGTGTAATTACTTATGACAGAGTCATGGTTCTTGTGTTCTGCACTTTCATTCATTGCCCTCCATTAGTGTGTGAAGTTTCACTAAGTTCCCTTTTATACTTTCAGAGATATGCTCTGGACATGCAAAATACTAAAAAATAGGAAGGGAGCTAACTTTGCAAATACTGAAGACAGGGTTATGGTTCTTGTGCTCTGCATTTTCTCTTATTACCCTCTTTCAATGTATGAAGTTTCATTAAGTTCCCTTTAATACTTTTGGAGATATGCACCAGACAAGCTTAATATTGAAAAAAATGGAAAGGGAGCTAACTTCGTAAATACTTGTGATAGGGTTACAGTTCTTGTGCACTGCACTTCCTCTAATTGTCCTCTATAAATGTGTGAAGTTTCATTTAGTTCCCCCTTATACTTTCAGAGATATGCTCCGTACATGCAAAATATTGAAAAAAAATGGAAAGGGAGCTAACTTCTTAAATACTTGTGACAGGGTTACGGTTCTTGTGCACTGCAATTCTTCTCATTGTCCTCTATCAATGTGTGAAAATTCGTTTAGTTCCCCCTTATACTTTCAGAGATATGCTCCGGACAAGCAAAATATTGAAAAAACTGGAAAGGGAGCTAACTTCGTAAATACTTGTGACAGGGTTACGGTTCTTGTGCACTGCTCTTCCCCTTGTTGACCTCTATCAATGTGTGAAGTTTCATTTAGTTTCCCCTTATACTTTCAGAGATATGCTCCGGACAAAAGTGTGACGGACGGACGGATGGACGAAAAAAATGGAAAGGGAGCTAACTTCCTAAATACTTGTGACAGGGTTACAGTTCTTGTGCACTGCAATTCTTCTCATTGTCCTCTATCAATGTGTGAAGTTTCATTTAGTTCCCTCTTATACTTTCAGAGATATGCTCCGGACAAGCAAAATATTGAAAAAACTGGAAAGGGAGCTAACTTGGTAAATACTTGTGACAGGGTTACGGTTCTTGTGCACTGCTCTTCCCCTCGTTGACCTCTATCAATGTGTGAAGTTTCATTTAGTTCCCCCTTATACTTTCAGAGATATGCTCCGGACAAAAGTGTGACGGACGGACGGACGGACGGACGGACGGAATGACGGACAGACGGACAGACGGACGGACAAAGCGGCAACTATATGCTCACCCTTCGGGGAGCATAAAAATCTAGATCCAATCTTGATTTTTGGTGTTGCTTTGGAAGGGAAAAACCCATCTTATAACAGGATAAATTCAGCATATCATGGACAAATAGAAATTTACCATTAAAAGTGTGGAGCTTTTTAGGCATGACAGACCGATGGCAGCACCAGCAAAAACAGCGTTCAACTATCAATTACCATGCTTGTATGAGGCTCAGTGCACAAAACACTGTTGAAGTTTGCTGATAGTCCTAAAAATCCTCTGACCTGATTTCACGTCATCCCCCAGACAGCAAAAAGTACATGTGGTGATGTCCAGTGAAGACTTGGATCAGCCTGTGGATCTGCTGATTTGAGTTACTACTGTTCACTATAAACCATGCAGTCCTTGTCCGAGATAAGTATGGACCCAGATCAGGGACAAATAGTTCGAAACATAGTTAGTGTAACAAAGTCTTTAGTGAATCATTTGTTTAGTTTTCTAGAAGACATAAACTTGAGTGTTCTAAATGTTTTGGCAGAAAACGGGAGGAGCTTTTGCAGTACATAACAGAGCCCCAGATAGGAGGGAATATTTGGTGATAATTAGGGATAATTTTTGTTGATTCTGGATAAAAACATATGTTGTGACCCCTCATCTGAACCGTCTCAATGAGACAGTTCAGATGAGGGGTCACAACATATGGTTTCAATGAGAAATAAAGAAAATTATCCCTCAATTATCATCAAATACTGCTCTTATCTAGAGCCCTAACACAAGCTATGGGTCTTAATTGAAACTGCTTTGCCACAATGAGGGAAAGAAACTTCAAGGATTATCATCAAAATCCCAACTTATCTGATATATTCAATTTTTGACGGACAATCATTTCCAGAATATGCAAATATGTGTATAAAATTCAGTATTTCATAATACATGTAGTTTTCTGGTATCTACTCGCATAAGACTTTAAGTGTTCTTTATATTACTTTTTCATGTGCCATTTTAGTATTCTTTATATTACTTTTTCATGTGCCATTTGACAGTTTTTCTGTTTCGTTTTGCTTTAAATAGCATACACTGTGTATCAAAAGGTTACTGCTTTCAAACTGTCTGTGATTAAAAGTTCTTGGTACCATATTTAAATTCATGTTCTTACTTGTTATCATAATTAGATACATGTTCTTACTTGTTATCATATAATTAGATTCATGTTCTGACTTGTTGTTATCATATTTATTATGCATAACACTACCCAGAGTCCCAGAAATGCCAAACTTTTCAGAGCTGCAAGTTTATTATTTCTCCAAAAATGTGCGTCTGACATTGAAACCCACCCCAGGCAAGGCCAAAAATTCGACAAAAGTGCAAATAAATGGCAATCAGGGCCATGTTGTTCAAGATTAATGACTTTGTTAACAGATTTTACAAACAGGATTCTATAAACTACAAACAGGATTCTATAAACATATTTTAAATTTTCATATGTATGCAAGAAAACTGCCATTCTTTTGCCATTCTTTTGCATTGCAAAAGCTTCTCACATTTTTCAGCAAAAACAAACATTAGTATACTTGACTTTATATGCATTAGAAAACTCAACTGAATCCTTGAACAGTGACTTCATTAAACTAGCAACTGAGTGCACTGAACAACTTGCCTAAGATACTGTATTGACCCAAAAGAAATGCCTAAGATACTGTGTTGACCCAAAAGAAATGTGAGAGCATAGTGTTAGACCCCCATCAGACTGCTTCTAGAAGCACAATATGAATGGAGGTTGCAGTGCTTGCCTTTCCATCAGTAATAAACATTTTTTACTTTAATAATTATTATAACTGGTTCAGAAGTCAATGCATACTTAAGGACAAAAGTTCTGCACGGATGTTACATTAACATCCGTGAAGAACTTTTGTCCCTAAGTATATTTTGAGTAAATATGCTGTTTCTTAAAGATATGAGCCATGACACAACAAAACCAACAATGTGGTTGTGTGCCCAGTGCAGACTCAGATCAGCCTGGGCATCTGCCCAGTCTGATCAGAGTCTTCACTGTCCGCATGGAGGTAGCTTAGACCCTTAGCTACCCTTTAAGTGCTTAGCGAAGGGTCTGATCTGATTAGGTGGATGCCCAGGCTGATCTGAGTCTGCTCTGGGCGCACAATCACATTGTTGGTTTTGTCATGTCGCAGCTCATATACAGATCCTGTAGAGCCCTCAAGGTGTATTAGTACACCTCCATATTTTTCTGTCATTTTAACAAATGAACCTCCTGTTTAGGTCCTGGCCCAGAGGTGATAAAACTTGAGTACATTCTCAAACTCAAAATAAAGCACACTAATTGGCTGCTTCCGAGCATGTGCTCGGAAGCAGCCAATCAGTATGCTTTATTTTGAGTTTGAGATTATTCTCAAGTTTTATAACCTCGAACCCTAGATGATGAAGCTCATCCAAAAGGAATCTCTTTCGAACAAAGCATTTTCTAAACAGCTGATGGCCACTGGAAAGGAAGGCAAATATGAAAATGGCAGAGTTGCCTCCCTTGAAAATGTAACCACAGATCCCAAGGTAATTTGTACACTTTCAGGGGAAGCAAATGTCACTTTCATTTTTTGCCTCGCCTTTTTCAGTTGGGGTCAACTCTTAAAGAATTATTTTAATTTAGAACAGACCCTATTTTGGAAGGGATTCTGTGAAAAGGAAGCCACAATTCCATATTGTGAAATTGGTGGTAAAACATGGAAGTGAATCCAAACACCCTAAATATACAAACAGATTAACACATACAATACTTTATATATTATATAAACTTTTTATAGTAGCACATTTTAAAAATACAAACTAAGGAGAAAAAAATACCATAAATATATGTCAAAATGAAAACAATGTAAATTTAACAAGGTATGAGCAATGTGTAAAAAAAACGGTGCACAATACCATTTACATAGGCAAAACCTACATAGGCAAATGGTATATCTAGTGAGTCATGGCAATCTATATAAGCAGTGCTTCTTACAGAACTATTCACCCTTAAAGTGCCAAAAGTCCAGACAACAAAATTTAGTTCTGCGAAATTTTAAAAAGAATGCTTCATCCAAGCTGTAGCATATTGAGAATTCACAGACAAGAGGGCAAACAGTGTATATACAGATAAAGTGGCTGACGATGAGCCACCTCATCTAGATTTCCACTGCTTGTAAATTCAACTATTACCTAACTTAATAATGTCATTCTTAACTGGCCCGGAGGTTATAAAACTTGAGAATAATCTCAAGCTCAAAATAAAGCACACTGATTGGCTGCTTCCGAGCACATGCTCTGAAGCAGCCAATCAGTGTGCTTTATTTTGAGTTTGAGATTATTCTCAAGTTTTATAACCTCTAACCCTGGACTAGCTGTTCATATTTACCCTGGTCAGGAAACTTTGTACTGAAATGCCCAGAAACACTTGGACAGAAGCATCTGTATTAATCATGTAGACCAGCTACAGTCTGCATCTTTAGACTGAGGAGCAACCTGTTCAGGGTCTATACTTTGTACCAGTCAGCCAGTAGTAGTATTTTGACACATCGCAGCACAATTAATTCAACTTGTTCTAAGTGAATGGGCACAATAAAGAACAACTCTTCATTCAGACAAGCTAAAAATAAAAACTCAAGCAAGTGAGCAGGGGCTCATGTATACCCTGACCAGTGCCACCGCCATGCAAACTTTTAACACAAAACTTAAATGCAAATGCTATAAATGTATAAAATTCAGTCTGTGACCCTGACCTTATGCCAGCAGCAGCATACTTAGATGTAAACTAGTATTACATAAAATTAGTCTGGCCCCGAGGTTATAAAACTTAGTACATTCTCGAACTCAAAATAAAGCACACTGATTGGCTGCTTCCGAGCACATGCTCAGAAGCAGCCAATCAGTGTGCTTTAGTTTGAGTTTGAGATTATTCTCAAGTTTTATAACCTCGAACCAAGGCTTCATTAGGCTCCTTTCAAGTATATTACAACTGGAAGCAAACCAAAAAAAAAATCCAACAAACAGCTAAGTCCAAATTAGTGACCCCTTGCCCCACCTATGAGCCTTATCCAGGGCATTCGGTAATTCATATCAAAAGCAAAGCTACAGAGATGCCAAAAACTAAAGAAATTTGAAATGTGGTTAAAGAGATATGAGTAATCAAAAAGGTTTACTGCAAAACTTTGTCACAATGAAAATGCATTAGTCCTAATTATCAACTCCTAGCCCCAGGCAGGGGCCTGACCCAGAGGCTTACATAGTTCACATCAAAGGTAATGCTACAGAGATATCATGAACCTAATATGAAAAGAACCTGATCACCCGTTACAGTGATATGAACAACCATAACGGTTTAAAGCAAAATTCTGACATAAAACTTGACGAATGGATCAATGAATGAACAGACAGAAAGACAAAAACCATATACGAGGGTCATCCAAAAAGTTCTGTCATTGGCTTATATCTCGAAAACGAAAAGTGCTATTAACCTAAAATAAAAACCATTCAAAAACCATGTTTTTTATCACATAGCTGTAAAAAACTGATTCTTGTATCAATGACATAACATTCACAATCTGCTTCAAAAGAAGGGTACCCTCACCCTACTGGCAAATTAGTAGATGCAACTCCGGCAATGATCAATGAAGGTATGTCTATTATTGCTGCCCGGTGCCTACGATATCTCGGGTGCTAACAAGCAAATTCGACGAATTTATGTCCCCCGCCTTGGAAATTAGGTCTCCACTGTATATACACTTAGCGTTTGAGCTGGAAAATCGGCTAAGTTAAAAATGTGAAAAAAGTAATAAAAAAAAGAATGAGGATTATATCCAAACCACATGCATATCTTCAGACCATGATCAAAACACCTGTGAAGTTTCAAAGGAATGGGCATAAAACTGTAGGAGGAGTTGCACACACAAGGTACCAACTATCTATTCACTTTGATAGTAAAAGTGTATGAAAAATGGCTAAGTTCAATTTGCTAAAAAAGTGATAAAAATGTGAGGAATCATATCCAAACCACATGCATATCTTTAGACCATGACCAAAATACCTGTGAAGTTTCAAAGGAATCGGCATAAAACTGTAGGAGGAGTTGCGCACACAAGGTGCCCACTATCTAGTCACTATGATAGTAAAAACGCCTAAAAAATGACTAAGTTCAACTTGTGGAAAAAGTGACAAAAAATAACGTGAGGATTACATGTATATCCAAACCACATGCATATATTCAGACCATGACCAAAACACCTGTGAAGTTTCAAAGGCATCGGCATAAAACTGTTGGAGGAGTTGCGCACACAAGGTACCCACTATCTATTCACTTTGATAGTAAAAACGCCTAAAAATGACTAAGTTCAACTTAAGGAAAAACTAACAAAAAATAATGTGAGGATTATATCCAAACCACATGCATATCTTCAGACCATGACAAAAACATCTGTAAAGTTTCGAAAGAATCGGCATAAAACTGTAGGAGGAGTTGCGCACACAAGGTACCCACTATCTATTCACTTTGATAGTAAAAATGACTAAGTTCAACTTGTGGAAAAAGTGACAAAAAATTATCTCAGGATTATATCCAAAGCACATGCATATCTTCAGACCATGACAAAAACATCTGTAAAGTTTCGAAAGAATCGGCATAAAACTGTAGGAGGAGTTGCGCACACAAGGTACCTACTACTTTAGGGGGACGGAAGGACGGACGGACGGAATGCCGAAAACTATGTCCCCTCGCTTTTCTTCGAAAAGGCGGGGGACAATAAACACAAAGAAAAAATCTCAAAGTGATTCTGTCCATTTTAAAGAGTTTACAGCATTTCGTAACCTCAACTTTATGCAAACAACGCCATAGGAAAATCGACTAGGTCATCTTCTAAGTTCAAAAGCTTCATAAACGTATAATATTTCAAATTCTGAAGCATATCTTTACTGCAGTAGATCATGACAATGTCTTCTCAATCAAAATTTCAGAAAAGATCCCTAAAATGAAGGCACAGTGGGTCCTTGAAAATCACGTGACTGTGTATTTCACCATATTTCATATATCAATATTTTGCATCGCATATAATTGACAGAAGTCGCTGATTTTTATATAGTGTCCCACAAAATGCAACAGACAGCAACCCTGAAAATTTCAGAATCCTGCGATATGTAATTGACGAGATATGCAGCATGAAGCAAGCCAGCAGAAAAACAAAAATCGTGAAAATAGGCCAGTGTCAAATATAAGGTATGTATCTGAGCTTATAACTTAACCAGATGGCATGTTTTAACCATTTACCTGATATCAGTATAAAGATAAAAGATTGTTCTTTGGATTGTTGCAAACCGTGGTAAGCTATCACGTCTGTGAGCAAAGTTATGAGTCCAGTGACAGAGCTTTTTGGACGATCCTCGTACCCCGACATATTTCATATGTTTGGGTAAAAAACAGGGACAACTAAACTAAATACCACAGCTGTCCTAAAAGAGTAACACTTTGCTTTACAATGCAACTGCATCAATAATACTCAGCTAGACTGGTAAACAAGTGCTGACTCTGATCAGACTACTTTAAGAGCAGTGTGATCATGGTTTGCTCAGATCTGTCTGTCCCAATACTTAAGAGTTTTTATGGTATTATGTGAAGGCATCCAAACTGCCCTTTTTGTACAGATAAAAAGAAATTGTTTCCATACATAATTATTTGGCTACCACAGAGATCAAAAATAACTTTGGACCCTAACTATAGTTTTGTAAAAAAGGCTCAGGTATACCATATTGACCCTAAATACTGAAACAGAGGAGTCTGAAAAGTGTAGACCCGGATCAGGACCAAGTTGTTCAAAACATCAGTAGCTTAATAAAGACCTTAGTTAAGGAGTCATTAACTTTTCTAGTACATATAAACTATAAACTTGTGTGTTGAAATGTACTGCTGCAAAAAGTTGCTCTTTACATTGTTTCACCAAAAAAAAAAAACAAATGGCAGTGATTTTGTGCACAAACACATGAGCCATGACATGAGAAAACCAACAAAGTGGACTCAGACCAGCCTTGCCATCCGCTCAGTCTGATGAGAGTCTTTGCAGTGCACTAAAAGGGTAGCTTAGGGTTTAAGTTAGCTTCATGTGGACAGCGAAGGCTCTGATCAGACTGGGCGGATGCCAAGGCTGATCTGTGTGTGCGCTGGGTGCACAACCACTTTGTTGGTTTCCTCGAGTCGCGGCTCAATTATGAAAAAGTAAGTCTCATTTTCTACTGACATTGTTAGTTTTGAAGCAACTGGCACTGACCTCCTAACTGTAAGCTATTGTATAAGCAATGTTATTCATGATCATCAAAAAGTATAATCACATTTCAGAGTAATTACTGGCTAACATACCCCCAAATTAAGGCAAATTGGTATACAGTCAACTCCCGATATCTCGAACATTGATAACGTAAATATCTTCTTATATCAAAGAATATATTTCCTATTTTTATTTACATTTCAACTCCTGTTATCTCAAACTACTGATATCTCAAAGCAAATTTTCTGGTGCCAGAAAATTTACATTGAGATATCAGTAGTTTTGGCTGAAATTTGACTTCGAGATATCGAGAGTTGACTGTACTTTCAAGGGAAACAACTCTGCCATTTATATTTTTGTTACTCTCCTAATTAGGATCAACTCTTATAGGGAATAATTTGCTTCAATAGGAGCCAATTCTTTCCTTTACGAGTTGACCCTCTTTATTGTCCAGAAAAGCAAACAGGAACTCACAAAAGTTGTTCCCCTTCGTAAAAACGGCAAAAAAAAAGGTGCACCCAATGAGCCTTAAAAATATTTTGAGCACTGACCATATCTTTATAAAGAAACTCAGATGCTCCCATGCTTACCAGTCATATGTGCGCTTCCCAGTCATATGGGTGTTCACCATGAGAAAACACAGAATGACAGATAAACTCTCTAATACATAAAATGCAACAAAACAGAACACATATATATTATGAACTAAAATAACTGAGGAGAGAATGGTGAAATACTGATATATTTTAAGAATGACGAGTAGAATAATGAGTAGATTATGATAAGTGTGAGTCTTGATTGTGGAAGAGCTGCAAAATTTTATGGTAACACTGAATTAGATTACAGTCAGAGCACTTCCAGTTTGATGAACTTCAGATGTTACAGTAAGAAAAATAACAAGCACAGGCCAGCCTGTGCCTCTGCACAAACCTAATGCCTAGAATCCTATCTATAGTAAACAAGAGCTTTGCAAGCAACACAGAGTATGTGTACATCCATCCTAAATGAGCCGACACAAGGCAAAACCAACAAAGTGGCATGTTTTCCCAGCAAAGACTCGGATCAGTCTGATTAGAGTCTTTGCTGTGCACTTAAAGAGTAGCTTAGGGTCTAAGCTAGCTCCATGCAGACTGGGAAGACTCTGATCAGACTGGGCAGATTCCCAGGCTGATCTGAGTCCTCCCTGGGTGTACATGCCACTTTCTTGGTTTTGTCATGTCATGGCTAAAATGTTCTTATGTCATGATCAATTTGCAACATAACTAATTATTCAATTGCTGAAGATGTCATGACCTTTTTCAACATGACTTATTACATGTATGCACATGCTGAGCAGTCTAATGGCTAGGGCATAAAACAATCTATGCCAATATGGGCAACATTCATGATCAGGTCACTATTCTAAAACAGAAACAATTCCAAGCGCCTCGCCTTACATAAAATGTCTCATACAGCTGCTTAAAAGATGCTTTCTTCTGTATTTTGCATGGGCTATTGTTCAACAGACATTCCAAAATATAGAGAACAAATATTCAAACTGCCAGTACACTTTAATTTTTATTTTCCCCACTGTACTCAAGTACCCTGTAGCAGTATTTAACCATAACTGCTACGTCATAAATTTTGATGAGATTTCCTACAGCGTATGTCTTGCAGTAAAAAAATCTATATTAAGCCTTAAACACCGTGACAGTAGCTTCAGTTTGTACTTTAATTTTACTTCAGTATGGTACATATATTAAAACTTTGCTCAGCAGTAGGAGTGATACATAGAGCTGCCGTGTTTGTTATAGATTTCTCTGAGTCTTGACTGTGTGCTTAAAGGGTAGCTAAGGGTCTAAGCTAGCTCCATGGAGACAGCACAGACTCGGATCAGCCTGGGCAGATGCCCAGGATGATCTGAGTTCTGCTGGGTGATATGCCACTTTGTTGGTTTTGTCTGATCTGGATCATGACTGTTTGCAACTGTTACAAGAACCCATTTGTTCAAGAAGGGTACACCATTCCACAAATCCCACAAAGTAGTCATGGTAAGTGCCATCTGATAACCTATCCAACCTCATTTTAAATTTTATGCGAGCAACAGCATAGGTCCAGTTAGACTTCATTGCAGCTGGACTTATATTCCTCCATGTCAACCAAACAAGCGAACTCTTCTATTTATAACTAACAGTTTAAGGTACCATAATTATTCGACTTTAAGAGGGACCTCAAATATCTATATGAGCCGCGACGTGACAAAACCAACAAAGTGGTTGTACACCCAGCGCAGACTCGGATCAGACTGGCCATCTGCCCAGTCTGATCAGAGTCTTCGCTGTGTGCACAAAGGTAGCTTAGACCCTTAGTTACCCTTTAAGTACTAAACAAAGAGTCTGACCGGACTGGGCGGATGCCCCGGCTGATCTGAGTCTTCCCTGGGCGCACAACCACATTGTTGGTTTTGTCGTGTCGCGGCTCATATCAGCCTTGTGTAATTCTTCGGATACCAGGAGAATTTTTACCTTCAGAAACAACCTCAGAATTCTAGATCCGTCTTGAAAAGACGGATCTAGATTTTTGAGATTGTTTTGGAGGGGAAATCCCAGTGTCATGGCCAAATAAATATGGTAAGCACTCCTCCAAATAAAATACACAAGCAAACTCTTCTGTTTTAGATCAGAGCTTCAGGAAAGCCAAACTTTTGGGGATTATCTTTTTTTGTCATAAAAAGGACCAGAGATTTTTTTTTTTCTTTTTGTTTTAAAAAAATGTTAATGTCGTTAGTTAACATGATATTACATTTCTCAAATGAACTGATTTTCTTTTCTTTTTCTTTTTTTTTTTTTTTTTTTTTATTGCTGAAAAATGTGAGGAGCTTTTGCACTGCAAAGGCTCCTCACAGTTTTTCAGCAAAATATATCAGTATACTTGATTTTGTTGCGAAGGACATAATCCATGATAAATAACTTCATTAAAGTTTTGATGCTTTAAACAACTGGGCCTAGGTGTTTTGTGGCATCACAATGTAATATCCTTCAAGGACATAGGTGGGCGAAAAAAAAATATAAAGAAATGAAACTCTAGATAAACTGGAGTTGAGACAAAATTATAGGATAATGTTTCTTTTCTGTAAAAACACTTGTGCCCCACATCAGACCCACCTCTAGAAGGCCGTACTAATGAGGGGTCACAGCAAGATTGTAGGGTCAAGTCAGCTAAATTCGGACAACAGGTAATTTCGGACAGTGACATAGTTTCCGCTATATGTCAGTTGTTTGGAATTAAAACAAAAATTACTGGGCAAACAGTGAAAATCCTGATGAGACGGCTCATGATGAGCCGTCTCATCTGCATTTTCACTGTTTGCAATGGTGTGTCCGAATTTACCTGGTGTCCGAATTTACCTGACGTGACCCTATAGACTAAAAAATTACCTTAAAAAAATCTTCATCCATACTCCCTTTCATATACAGCCTTGCATAAGGAATCTAATCACCAAATTTTGCATTTCTCTGCAGCTCTGTCACATATATAACATAATGTCCTTTAACCTTCAACCCCTGATCTTCCATGATCATGGAATCTTCTGCCTGCAGATTCGGACTAATCCAAGCAGCATTTTGAGGGGAAGTTTTATACGAAGGAAAACAAATGGCAAACAATGCAGACCCAGATCAGACTGCTCCCCAGGAGCAGTCTGATCTGTGCCTGCACTGTGTGCAAAAACTCATCCTTTTACTTCCTTCAGGTCAAAGGTCAATAACAACCACACCCTATATCCCATATTGCACTGAGCATTAGAGTGAACTAAAAGCTAGCAGAACATTAAAACGTAGAAACACCATTTGTCATACAGATGTTTCTCTGAATACCCTGGCAGAAGTCCCATTCTGTCGTATATGTATATATTTGGTAGTGTCCACCTCGGATATTTTGACCTGGGTGCTAGGCACTATGACCTCTGTTGCCATCGGTAACTGAGAAAGTTCAGATGTGGCAGAAACTGGAGCTGGAAAAAAGAAATATGAGAAAAGATAAAAAAAAAAAATATTTCTACGGTATTATAAATGCATCTCAGTAATTTAGCAACTGTTATGACTTTAGAGATTCTAACAAAAATTTAACGTAAGAAGATCAGTCAATATAGAACCAGCAATGACTACTTAGGGGGCCCAGTTGTTCTAATTGTTATTAGCTTAAAGTCATTCGTAACAAGTCTTTTAGTACACATGAAGTCAAATGTGTTAATATTTTTTGCTGAAAAAAAAAAATTGCAATGCAAAAACTCATCACATGATTTGAGCAATAAAAGTTTTTGAATATAATACATTTGTAAATATAACATTTCTTTTACTTTTGACAATTGGGTCCTGGTTTGTAAAAAATGCAATGGTTTTATGAATCGTATGCTGAAGTTGTACAAACTTGTAGTCACAAGCTCAGTCAAACTAGAGATGCCAATAATGGCGATATGAAACAATGCCAAATTTTCAAGCCAAACTGAGTATGTGTCTGTCAACAGATACTTGTTGCTCAATTAGGATTGAACCAGAGCTACCTAAAGCATATGTGGAATTGCTATGTTTATGGATTGTCTGCAGGTCAAATGTGTAGCAGGATCATTACAGGGAAGTTTCATCAACTCTGGCCAAAAAGAAATGTCATGTGACAAAATGAGTGAAGTACAAATGAAGGGTGGGCAGTGCTCTTGCTAAGGGATAACAGGAATAACTTGGGATTACTTTCCAAATTTCTCTATAATTTCATTTAGTAAGCCCTCATTGCCATCTTGCTGTAACAATTCTAATGAAGAGTTGCAACATAGGTTTTCGTTGAAAAACAAATTACGCCAGAATTATCCCTGCTACCCCTTGTTATCTGGAGCACTTACTGGGAATTTACAAACAGAATCTGATGGTAACAGGTTACATAGCTCCCCAGAAGTACTGTGTGATATAACCCTGTGAATACATTACTTCAAGTGTAATGAATCCAACCTGTCAGAGGAAAATAGTTCTTTTTTTTCTTGCAAAGATAACATAACTAAAATCTTCCTGACAAAAATATACCTTCTTTCAAAGAAAAGCACCGCATGATACCCCAGCACCGCTGGACATCATACGTTATTTTTTTAAATATATCATAGCTAAATAACCACAGAACTGGGATAGACAGAGATATGATGTCCTTACTGCAAATAGATATTAATATAAACCACTCATACATACCAGTCTTGTGAGATTTCTAACAATGTGGGGCATTCAGACCAGTGTAGATTTAGATCAGGCAGTAAAACATTTCTTCAAGAGAAACTCTGTTCCTTATTCTATGGTGTAAAACATATCTGTGAAGTTTCATTCAGACATTCCATATAGTAGAGGAACTATCAAAGGTAAATAACTCATGAACTGGAAATGTCAGAGTGACCGTCCTTATTCACAATATTTAAGCTTTGATGTTAAACTTATCTGTGAAGTAACATTTAGATATTCCATAAAGAAAAGGAACAACAGGTCATAAACCATTTTTCAGATCTATCAAGGGCAAATAACTAATGAACTGGTAAGGTAAGAGTGACCGTCCTTAGTCACAATATATCACCTTGATGTTCAACATATCTGTGAAGTTTCATTCAGATATTCCATATACAGAGGGTGGACAAAAGTGTTTGTTAAATCGGAACGTTGCCATTGACTCTTTTAGTGCAAAAATAATTGTAAGAAAAGTATACTAGATATTTACATGAAAATTGCATCACTGTCTAGCTACATTATTTGTGCAATATTAATTTCTTGCTATACGGATATCTATAGTTACAATTTGGCACTACTTCAACCTCATTTAGGTATTTTCTTGTGGTAAATTTGGCTAACGTCACCGTTGACGTCAATGGAAACAAACATATAAAAAAAATTGTATATTGCATCAATCATTTAGCTACTGATTAGTATAATTTCCATGATGGTATAGTTTATGCTTCTCATATAATTAATTTTTCAGCTAAAGTGGAAATGCACTGAATTTAATGGCAACATCACGATTTAACGAACACTTTTGTCCACCCTCTGTAGTAAAGGAATGACAGGTCAAAAACCATTTTCAGATCAATCAAGGGCAGAAAACTCATGAACTGGAAATGTAAGAGTGACGGTTCTTAGTCACAATATGTAGCCTTTGATGGTCAACATATCTGTGAAGTTTCATTCAGATATTCTTTAAAGTAAAGGTACTACAGGTCAAAAACCATTTTTCAGACCTATCAAGGGCAGATAACTCATGAACTGGAAAGGTAAGAGTGACCGTCCTTAGCCACAATATGTAACCTTTGATGTTAAACATATCTTTGAAGTTTCATTTAGATCTTCCATATAGTACAGGAACTACAGGTCAAAAACCATTTTTCAGACCTATCAATGGCGGATAACTCACGAACTGGAAATGTAAGAGTGGCGGTCCTTAGCCACAATCTGTAACCTTTGATGTTAAACATATCTGTGAAGTTGTGTTCAAACATTTTATATAGTAAAGAAACAACCGGTCAAAAACCATTTTTCAGATCAATCAAGGGTGGATAACTCATGAACTGGAAATGTAAGGGTGACGGTTCTAAGTCAAAATATGTAACCTTTGATGTTCAACATATCTGTGAAGTTTCATTCAGATATTCCTTATAGTAAAGGAACTACAGGTCAAAAACCATTTTTCAGACCTATCAAGGGTGGATAACTCACGAACTGGAAAGGTCAGAGTGACGGCCCTTAATCACAATATGTAACCTTTGATGTTCAACATATCTATGAAGTTTCATTCAGATATCATAAACAGTAAAGGAATAACTGGCAAGAAACCATTTTCCCAAAAAGAACAAGGGCAGTAACTCTATTTAAAAGAGGGCCATGGTGGCCCTGAATCGCTCACCTGAGCATTAATCAGTTCACTGGCTCTGGTGAAGATTTATAAGAGTTTTTACTATACTAACATTTGACCTAGTTTTTGACCCGGCATGACCCAGTTTCAAACTTGGCCTGGATATTGTAAGAATAAACATTCTGACACAGTTTCATTGAGATTGGATCAAAACTGTGCCCTCTGGAGCGTATACAAGGTCGTTCTTATATTTGACCTAGTGACCAAGTTTTTGACCCGACACGACACAGTTTCAAACTTTACCTAGATTTCATTAAGATAAACATTCTGACAGAGTTTCATGAAGATTGGATCAAAACTGTGCCCTCTAGGGTGTACACAAAGTTTTTCTAAGATTTGACCTTGAGCCGACGTGACTCAGTTTCATAGGGGGCTTAGATATACGGACAATAAACATTTTGACATAGTTTCA
The DNA here is from genome assembly GCA_963989385.1 of Ctena decussata. Lineage (NCBI taxonomy): Eukaryota > Metazoa > Mollusca > Bivalvia > Lucinida > Lucinidae > Ctena > Ctena decussata. Next base: position 73,957,863 of record OZ022498.1, on the reverse strand, counting down.
AGAAGATTGGATCAAAACTATGCCTTCAAGTGCTTACACAACGTTTTTCTAAGATTTGACCTAGTGACCTAGTTTTTTTACCCGACATGACCTACTTTCAAACTTGGCTGAGAGTTTATGAAGATAAACATTCTGACAAAGTTTCATAAAGATTAGATCAAAACTGTGTCCTCTAGAGCGTACACAAGGTTTTTCTATGATTTGACCTAGTGACCTAGTTTTAGACCCGACATGACCCAGTTTCAAACTTGTCCTACATATTATGAGGATAAACATTCTGACAAAGTTTCATGAACTTTGGATGAAAACTGTGCCTTCTAGAGCATACACAAGGTTTTTCTAAGATTTGACCTAGTGACCAAGTTTTTGACCCGACATGACCCAGTTTCAATCTTATCCTACATATTATGAGGATAAACATTCTGACAAAGTTTCATGAACTTTGGATCAAAACTGTGTCCTCTAGAGCGTACACAAGGTTTTTCTATGATTTGACCTAGTGCCCTAGTTTTTGACCCGACGTGACCCAGTTTCGAACTTGTTCTAGATATTATGAGGATAAACATTCTGACAAAGTTTCATGAACTTTGGATGAAAACTGTGCCTTCTAGAGCGTACACAAGGTTTCTCTAAGATTTGACCTAGTGACCAAGTTTTTGACCCGACATGACCCAGTTTCAAACTTATCCTACATATTATGAGGATAAACATTCTGACAAAGTTTCATGAACTTTGGATCAAAACTGTGTCCTCTAGAGCGTACACAAGGTTTTTCTATGATTTGACCTAGTGACCTTGTTTTTGACCCGACATGACCTAGGCCGAGAGTTTATGGAAGTAAACATTCTGACAAAGTTTCATACAGATTAGATCAAAACTGTGTCCTCTAGAGCGTACACAAGGTTTTTCTATGATTTGACCTAGTTCTTGACCTGATATGACCTAGTTTCAAACTTGTCCTACATATTATGAGGATAAACATTCTGACAAAGTTTCATGAACTTTGGATCAAAACTGTGCCTTCTAGAGCGTACACAAGGCTTTTCTAAGATTTGACCTAGTGACCTAGTTTTTGACCCAACAAGACCCAGTTTCGAAGTTGGCCTAGAGCTTATAGAGATAAACATTCTGACAATGTTTCATAAAGATTGGATCAAAACTGTGTCCTCTAGAGCATATACAAGGTTTTTTCTATGATTTGACCTAGTGACCTAGTTTTTGACCCGACATGACCCAGTTTCAAACTTGTCCTACATATTATGAAGATAAACATTCTGACAAAGTTTCATGAACTTTGGATCAAAACTGTGCCTTCTAGAGCGCACACAAGGTTTTTCTAAGATTTGACCTAGTGACCTAGTTTATAACTCGACATGACCCAGTTTCGAACTTGGCCTAGAGTTTATGGAGATAAACATTCTGACAATGTTTCATAAAGATTGGATCAAAACTGTGTCCTCTAGAGTGTACACAAGGTTTTTCTATGATTTGACCTAGTGACCTAGTTTTTGACCCGACGTGACCAAGTTTCGAACTTGTTCTAGATATTATGAGGGTAAACATTCTGACAAAGTTTCATGAACTTTGGATGAAAACTGTGCCTTCTAGAGCGTACACAAGGTTTTTCTAAGATTTGACCTAGTGACCAAGTTTTTGACCCGACATGACCCAGTTTCAAACTTATCCTACATATTATGAGGATAAACATTCTGACAAAGTTTCATGAATTTTGGATCAAAACTGTGTCCTCTAGAGCGTACACAAGGTTTTTCTATGATTTGACCTAGTGACCTTGTTTTTAACCCTACATGACCTACTTTCAAACTTGGCCGAGAGTTTATGGAAGTAAACATTCTGACACAGTTTCATAAAGATTAGATCAAAACTGTGTCCTCTAGAGCGTACACAAGGTTTTTCTATGATTTGACCTAGTGACCTAGTTTCGAAGTTGGCCTAGAGTTTATAGAGATAAACATTCTGACAATGTTTCATAAAGATTGGATCAAAACTGTGTCCTCTAGAGCATACACAATGTTTTTTCTATGATTTGACCTAGTGACCTAGTTTTTGACCCGACGTGACCCAGTTTCAAACTTATCCTAGATATTATTATGAGGATAAACATTCTGATTAAGTTTCATGAACTTTGGATCAAAACTGTGCCTTCTAGAGCGTACACAAGGTTTTTCTAAGATTTGACCTAGTGACCTAGTTTTTGACCCGACATGACCCAGTTTCAAACCTGGCCTAGAGTTTATGGAGATAAACATTCTGACAAAGTTTCATAAAGATTGGATCAAAACTGTGTCCTCTAGAGCGTACACAAGGTTTTTCTATGATTTGACCTAGTGACCTAGTTTTAGACCAGACGTGACCCAGTTTCGAACTTGTCCTAGATACTATGAGGATAAACATTCTGACAAAGTTTCATGAACTTTGGATGAAAACTGTGCCCTCTAGAGCATACACAAGGTTTTCTAAGATTTGACCTAGTGACCTAGTTTTTGACCCGACATGACCCAGTTTCGAACTTGGCCTAGATTTTATGGAGATAAACATTCTGACAAAGTTTCATAAAGATTGGATCAAAACTGTGCCCTCTAGAGCGTACACAATATTTTTCTATGATTTGACCTAGTGACCTAGTTTTAGACCCGACGTGACCCAGTTTCGAACTTGTCCTAGATACTATGAGGATAAACATTCTGACAAAGTTTCATGAACTTTGGATCAAAACTGTGCCCTCTAGAGCGTACACAAGGTTTTTCTATGATTTGACCTAGTGACCTAGTTTATAACTCGACATGACCCAGTTTCGAACTTGGCCTAGAGTTTATGGAGATAAACATTCTGACAATGTTTCATAAAGATTGGATCAAAACTGTGTCCTCTAGAGTGTACACAAGGTTTTTCTATGATTTGACCTAGTGACCTAGTTTTTGACCCGACGTGACCAAGTTTCGAACTTGTTCTAGATATTATGAGGGTAAACATTCTGACAAAGTTTCATGAACTTTGGATGAAAACTGTGCCTTCTAGAGCGTACACAAGGTTTTTCTAAGATTTGACCTAGTGACCAAGTTTTTGACCCGACATGACCCAGTTTCAAACTTATCCTACATATTATGAGGATAAACATTCTGACAAAGTTTCATGAATTTTGGATCAAAACTGTGTCCTCTAGAGCGTACACAAGGTTTTTCTATGATTTGACCTAGTGACCTTGTTTTTAACCCTACATGACCTACTTTCAAACTTGGCCGAGAGTTTATGGAAGTAAACATTCTGACACAGTTTCATAAAGATTAGATCAAAACTGTGTCCTCTAGAGCGTACACAAGGTTTTTCTATGATTTGACCTAGTGACCTAGTTTCAAAGTTGGCCTAGAGTTTATAGAGATAAACATTCTGACAATGTTTCATAAAGATTGGATCAAAACTGTGTCCTCTAGAGCATACACAATGTTTTTTCTATGATTTGACCTAGTGACCTAGTTTTTGACCCGACGTGACCCAGTTTCAAACTTATCCTAGATATTATTATGAGGATAAACATTCTGATTAAGTTTCATGAACTTTGGATCAAAACTGTGCCTTCTAGAGCGTACACAAGGTTTTTCTAAGATTTGACCTAGTGACCTAGTTTTTGACCCGACATGACCCAGTTTCCAACCTGGCCTAGAGTTTATGGAGATAAACATTCTGACAAAGTTTCATAAAGATTGGATCAAAACTGTGTCCTCTAGAGCGTACACAAGGTTTTTCTATGATTTGACCTAGTGACCTAGTTTTAGACCAGACGTGACCCAGTTTCGAACTTGTCCTAGATACTATGAGGATAAACATTCTGACAAAGTTTCATGAACTTTGGATGAAAACTGTGCCCTCTAGAGCATACACAAGGTTTTCTAAGATTTGACCTAGTGACCTAGTTTTTGACCCGACATGACCCAGTTTCGAACTTGGCCTAGATTTTATGGAGATGAACATTCTGACAAAGTTTCATAAAGATTGGATCAAAACTGTGCCCTCTAGAGTGTACACAAGCAAAAGTTGACGGACGTCCGTCCGGACGGACGTCCGTCCGGACGTCCACACGTACGACGGACGACGGACATCACGGTATCCCAAAAGCTCACCCTGAGCACTTCGTGCTCAGGCGAGCTAAAAATGGATGGAATTTGCCCATAAACAATCCCATACCACTCATTGCCAATAACAATATGTATGCAAAATTTGAAAAAATTCCGTGAATAAATACAAGTTATCGATCGGAAATGGTGAGCACTGACGGACGGACGGAGGGACAGACACCGAAAGGTATATCGCACTTAGTGGCGGGGTATAAAAACTTCATACAACTGTGACCTGAAGTAATCTAGACAGGTTATATACTGACTGACCCTTGTAAATTTTGTTTCGATACTTGTGAACAACTTGCTTTTCATTCATGTATTCCGTTTCAATTTCTTGAAACTCAAATTTCTTGGCTTCAATTTGCTATCTCCTTAATCAATTCATACTTTTCAGCTTTCTCAAACTCTTTCTTTGAAGCATGATTTTCTTAAATCTTTTGTAAGTAGATATCGATCACATGACCAATTGAAACAAAACAACCCTTAAGTCAAACTGGATAACTCCCTTATCAATTTAATGAATGCAATAAATAATTAGACTGTTAAGTGCTTCTAACTTACGTTCATACTGTTCAATGCTTCAAAAAAAAACTCCATCATAATATGAGCCGCGACGTGAGAAAACCAACAATGTGGTTGTGCGCCCAGCACAGACTCAGATCAGCCTGGGCATCCGCCCAGTCTGATCAGAGTCTTCGCTGTCCGCATGGATGTAGTTTAGGCCCTAAACTACCCTTTGAGCACTTAACGAAGAGTCTAATCAAATTTGGAGGATGCCCAGGCTGATCTGAGTCGGCACTGGGCGCACAACCACATTGTTGGTTTTCTCGTGTCACGGCTCATATCTGTTTTAACTCCATTATCATCTGTAGTTGTAAATGACGTTCAATATTCCAAACTGTCAGTTCATTCAATGGCAAAAATAAAACTATTCATAAAAGCATGCAACATTTAACCGTGCTAAGCTATCTGTATCTAAAAATCTAGTTAATGTAACCATTACCAGGACAACATAAATGTTAATAATAACTCCTGGAATACATTCATTGGTGGACATTTACCCACAAAATCAGCAGCGACATGACAAATCTAACAAAGTGGCATGTACTCCAAGTGAATACTCAGATCACCCTTGGCACCTGCCCAGTCTGATCAGTCTTCACTGTGCTCTGAAAGGGTAGCTAAGCATCCAAGTGACCTCCATGCTAACAGCAAAGACTCTGATCAGACTGGGCAGATGCCCAGGCTGGTCCGAGTCTTCCCTGGGCTCACATGCCACTTTGTTGGTTTTGTCATGTCCCAGCTCACTTAAGGTCATTATAGTGCATATTTTAACAATGTAAAACACAATGGACAATAGCAAACTGTAATGAAATAAATAAAAAGAAACGAAAATGTAAAACAAACTCACATTACAATATAAAGCAGGCAACAAGCACCATCTACAACACAACACATGGACATCGAAAGCCCGATCTCTGCTTCTCAGCTTTTCCTTCTGTCGTGTTAGAATTTTTCACCTTACCGCTACCATGCTCATGCGTAACAACACCCTTCTCATGCAATTTGCTTTTATCAGTGTCAGAGTCAATATTTTCCTCTTTAGGCACTAAGCTTGTAGACATGCTAGTGTTTGTGTCCAGATCTCCATCTATACCAGTTCTATTTCCGTTTATATTAGCACTAGGTCCATCACTTAAAGACAGCGAGATGCTGCCTGCAATGCTAGCGGTATGAATGTCAATTTCCTCTGGCGCTAGATCTCTGTTTATTTCTTCACTGTCAGACAGTTCTGATGTGTCAGTATGAACAGATATATCGTCTGGAGTTATATCTACGTCTCTATTTTCTTCATCTTCAGCTATATCCTCTGATGATGAACTATGATGCCTTGATCGTGGCCGCCGTGGCCATTTCTTGAGTACGTTCTCCATGGAAACTACCTGCTTCGCAACATCTTTGAAAGAACTCTTTCGTGTCAAACCATCATCCTCCTCAACTGATTTGTCTCTGGACAGTGTGCTCCCATGCCTGCTTTTGATGCTTATTCTAAATTCTGGGATCAGCTGGTCTTCTTTCTCAAAAGTTGCGTAGTCGTGAATATTCACCTCCTCATGTTCTGTGTCTACTCTCTCCCCATTAACCGATATAGATGAAGACAACTTGTTGCGTAGTTTTTTAGAAGACTGAGGTTGAATTTCAAAATTATTACCTTTTCCTTTCTTAAGCAGAATGCTTAAATATACTGGCTGTATAATAAAACAAAACATTAAATTATGAGATTTTATCAAAGACAATAATAATATTCAAAATCAACAGATTTTTTCATATTCTTTGCAAACAAAGTCGGCAGAGCACTGGGTCTCGCCTTCTGTGCATTGTCAAAGAAAGAGTTATACCATCACAGAAAGAGAGCTAAACCAGCCTACACCAAACAAGAGGACCATTGGTCCTGTAGCTCACCTGGGTCCATTCAGCCTCAGTACTCTAGGGTAAGTTACTCTAAGGCCATCAGTCAATTGGTTTTGGTGAAAAAGAAACCATATATGGGCATGGAGGACATGTTGGTCATGTGACCTGGATGTTTGAAAAAAATTCATTCCCTTAACCCCCTGGAGGCTCTATATGAAATTTGACTTCAAAATTGGCCCAGGGGCTTTTGAGGAGATGGTTTGATATTGTCAAAATGACAGAGTTCTGGGTCAAAAGTCAAAGAATGACCTTGACCTCTTGTACTCATGAATCTTCATGTACTCATTAAGATGACTGTATATACCAATTTTTAGGCATAAATCTTCAAAACTTTCCATGAAATCTTATGTTCTACCATTTTCCCACATTTGACCTTGCAGTAAAATAGTCAAGGTTAACCCAAGGTCATTATTTTGAACAATCTTGATAGTACTGGAATTCCCAATGCTACATACCAAGCTTCAAGGCCATCAGTCAATTGGTTCTGGAGAAGAAGATTTTTAAAGGTTTTTACCATATATGGTCCTGGCGGCCATCATGTGACCTGGACTGTTCGAACAAATTTTCATTCCCTCGATCCCTGGAGGCTTTATATGAAATTTTGTTACAACTGGCCCAGTTTTTTTAGGGGATTGTTTGATATTGTCAAAATATGAGAGTTCTGGGTCAAAGGTCAAAGAATGACCTTGACCTCTTGTACTCACAAATCTTCATGTACTCATTAAGATAACTGTATATACCAATTCTTAGGCATATCTCTTCAAAACTTTCCATGAAATCTTATGTTCTAGCATTTTCCCATATTTGACCTTGCCGTAAAAAAGGTCAAGGTCAACCCATGGTCATAATTTGAACAATCTTGACAGTACTCTAGTACCCAAAGCTACATACCAAGTTTCAAGGCCATCGGTCCATTGGTTCTTGAGAAGAAGTTTTTTAAAGGTTTTTACCATATATGGGCGTGGCGGCCATGTTGGTCATGTGACCTGGACCGTATGAATAAGTTTTTGTTCCCTCAACTCCTGGAGGCTCTATATGAAATTTGGTTTCAATTGGCCCAGGGGCTTTTGAGGAGATTGTTTGGAATTGTCAAAATATGAGAGTTCTGGGTCAAAGGTCAAAGAATGACCTTGACCTCTTGTACTCATAAATCTTCATGTACTCATTAAGATGACTGTAGATACCAATTTTTATCCCCAAATCTTCAACAGTTTCCAAGATATCTTATGTTCTAGCATTTAGCCATATAAAAGCACAAGGAAGCAAATTTGACCTTACCGTAAAAAAGGTCAAGGTCAACCCAAGGTCATAATTTGAACAATCTTGGTAGTACTCCTTTACCCGATGCTACATACCAAGTTTCAAGGCCATCGACCTACTGGTTCTGGAGAAGAAGATTTTTTTAGGTTTTTACCATATATGGGCATGGCGGCCATGTTGGTCATGTGACCAGGACCGTTTGAACAATTTTTGGTTCCTAAGGTCCCAGGAGGCTCTACATGAAATTTGGTTACAATCGGCCCAGCGGTTTCAGAGGAGAAGTTGTTTGAAATTGTGGACGGACGGACGGACGGACAGACGACGGACGGACGGACGACGACGGACGACGGAGCCTGACCATACTATAAGCTCCCCCAGAGCCTCTGGCTCAGGTGAGCTAAAAATGCTGCCACTGCAAAAGCAATACCCATATCTCCCTTTAAGCGAGTCACAAGCGAGAATCAAGTTAACAGTCAGCTGTCACTTCCAGTTACTTCCAGTAGTCACTGCTTGTTGGCAGTGACAAATCTCACTGCTAAGTGTCACTGACAGTACCTGCTACCAGTGACTATTAGAGACTATTAGTGGTGAGATTTGTAGTGACAACTGTTCTTGCATTGATAACCTATATGAGCTACATCACGACAAAACCAACATAGTCGCATGTGTACCACACGAACACTCAGATCAGTCTGGCCATCTGCCCAGTCTAATCGGTCTTAGCTGTGTGAGAGTAGCTAAGTGTCAAAGCTATCTCCATACTGACAGCTAAGACTGATCATACTTGGCAGATGCTCAGGCTGGACTGAGCCTTCGCTGGGCATACATGCCACTTTGTTGGTTTTGTCATGTTGCTGTTCCATTATGCATAGCTGTTTTGAGCCATGTTTAATTAGAACAAAAACTGCATTTCAATCATGAAATTCTCATGCTGTTTTAAGCAACCTTGTTCTCATTCAGGGCACTGACTTGTTTACCTTGTGTTACTTGACATAACATTGCTGCCCTGGGATAAGCATTTGTTTGTTCTTTTTACATTTATTAACACCAAAGCAGTTCACAAGGCATCACAATACACATGGCATTATGAACAACAATTTTTTGAGTTTCGAGCATTTTTGACAAGTTTTTCAAGGGAATCACACTATAAATACATTAAAATAGCAATCATATATTTATTTCATTGCATTAACTCCTGTTACCCTTTCTTATCTGGGGCACTGAATGCTACACAACAATAATTACCTTGTGGTCCCCCATACACACATCCTTCCCTATTATATGGTACTTTGGTTTGTGCTTCTCATCCTGAAAGATATAACAATGTTTATCTTTACAGTGCTCCAGAGAAGGGGTAAAGGAGATAGTTTAAGGATAATCTCCCATATTTCTCGATAAAACATACATTGTGACTAATCACTGGAACTGTCTCACTGAGATGTCACAACCTATGTTTTCATTGAGAAATAAGGAAACTTATCTCTGAACTATCCTCACATGGATGAAAGTTCCAAAATATCAAAATCCTGAAACCAATGGTTTATAATCCTGAAATTTTCCTATACTTTATACAGTGACAGTTGGCCTCAAAAATCCTGAATTCAGGAATAATGCTTTCACCCATGTCCTCAAAGCCTCACATTATCTGATTAACAGTCCCACATGAAGGTTCTGAGATATTTTCTGACCAGTCTCTTGTGATCACTCATGAAAACTGCCTACTGTAGCACAACAGTTCTAAGTTTTTTTCTGCAGAAAGGAATATATTGAGTCCCTCATAAGAATGCTGTGATGAGGACAGTCTGATGAGGGATCATAATCCAGCCTATCCTGTCTTAAGGGGTCACTTCTACTGAGGGGTCACCTGTCTATAGCAGCCAGCTTTTGGGGACCAGCTGAACCAAAACAGTGCAAATGAACCTTTGATATGGAGTCACCTGTATGAGCCAATTTCTGTGTATCCTTGGGTGATCCCTTAAGGTAAATGGAGGCACTTCTATATTTGCCACTATTTTTTCAAAAGGGAAACAGCTTTTGTGACTTCCTATTTGCTTCCCTGAATGTAGGTTTTCCAAAATGTTGTCTACTATTAAAGGTAAGAATCTGCTCCTACGGCAGCGAGGATATTGCTCCTAGGGGAGCACATTATTACCATAAGTAGGTGACCCACATTGAAATAGGAAGCAAAACTGAAAATGGCAGAGTTGCTTCTCCTGAAAGTGTGCCCATTCACCATAAAACAGGTTTGACTGTTTTTAAGCTGCAACATGTTAAAACCAACAAAATTGCATGTATGTCAAGCAAAGACTCAGATCAGCCTGGGTGCCAAGTTTGATAAGAGTCTTTGCTATCAGCATGGAGATTGCTCCTCAGCTACCCTTTGAGTGCTCAGCAAAGACTCTGATCAGCCTGGGCAGATGCCCAGGATGATCTGAGTCTTTGCTGGGCATACATGCCACTTTGTCGAATTTATTGTGTTGCAGCTCATATGTTTTTGAGAAGAATTATGAGACAATATCCTATAATCATCATCTAATACCCTTCTTACCTGCTGCTCTACATTTATTCTCTTTTTTCACTAAATGGTAGTTATAGGATACAACATTTTAATCAAATAAACAAAAACTGTAAACTGTACCAACCACTTATCATAATTATCTAGAGCAAAAAGGTACATATTTATCCCACACAATTCCTAAACATGTGGGTGTAAGCCATATTATATGTCAAAAAATGTCCCTAGCCTTCACATAAGGGGATGTTCAATTTATCCCTAAAATAAACTGACCTTCATGATTCTAAATAGGGAAACTGAAAAATCCTGAGCCACCTACATGGCTGTCTGGTTTGAAAATTGAGTTTATTACCAAAAGTATTGTTTTCCCTTACTAGTAACATGTCTAATCTGCAACTTCAGCCCTTGCTATCTCACCAGCCAAGATTGTTAACATAATGAGCCACGACACAACAAAACCAACAAAGTGGCATATGCGCCCAGTGAAGACTCAGATCAGCCTGGGCATTCGCCCAGTCCAATCAGACACTTCACTAAGCGCTTAAAGGGTAGCTAAGGTACTAACTAACTAAGCTACCTCCATGCGGACAGCGAAGACTCTGATCAGACAGGGCAGATGCCCAGGCTGATCTGAGTCTGTGCTGGGCTCACAACCACTTTATTGGTTTTCTCGTGTCGCAGCTCATATGTAAAATTATGCAGATGTGCAGGCTTTTAATCTCAGTCTATGCTGTTGGCATATGCCACTGACCTTTTTTATGACATGACATCGTCTTCTCAGCTGCTCTGTATCATTTTAGCTGTATCATATCATGAATACAAATATTTTTTTTTAAACCCAACAGAATCCGGTTCACATGGAGCTCTACATTATTTATTACCTTTCCATCTAGGGCAGTTCAGTAGGTAAAGGGGTGGCTTACTAAGTCAGCAGTCCAAGTCTGAATCCAGCATGTGACTGAATTATGTATAACCATAGATTCCATTGCACACAGTCTTTCATTACATGTATCAAAGTTCCTGCTGCTCAGTATGACTGAATTATTTCTGAAAGGGATGGCTGGATGGATGACTTGCGATTTTACGTCTTTTTCAACAGTATTTCAGTCATATCAGGATTATGTCAGGATGATAATGAAAGGCTGTGTGCAATGGAACCCTGTTTACGGTACGAAAGATCTGTAAAACCACCAATCATTTATCCATCCACCTCCCAAGTCAAACCTTAATCCCCATCCCTATCTCAGCCAGTTAACTTCACCTGGAAGATAATGTCTTTCGCAGAATGACTCAGCAATATTCTATCACACCATGACGGACATCTGGTCTTCATGTAGGACAAACCATCACTCACATCTTCACTGAATGGATAACTGAAGAATAAATAAGTATGTCTCATTAGAAATTAATCCCTACAGCATCAACAAAGCTGACAACAAAATGTCTGCAAAATTTAAAACATGTTTCATCCAAGCTCAATCACACTGAAAATTCAAAGACTTGATGACAAACAGTGTAGATCCAGATGAAGCAGCTCATTATGAGCTGCCTTATCAGAATCTATGCTGTTTGCAAATTCAATTATTTTCAGTTTTGGCGCTTTAACTGTTAAATACACAAACCATACTATGATCAAATAAACTGCAGTATTGTAATTAGCAAAGTGTAGTCGTACTATCCATAATGGGTCATAAGATAATTCTCGTCGTAGCTGTTTTTTGTAACTTGGGTGAAGCTGGACAGCCGAGTGGTAAAGTGTCTTTCAGCTCATCTGCTGGTAGTCAGTCTGACCCTTGTCAAGCCAGAAATCTTTTCCTCAACTTCAAATCAGGACCTAAGTACAAAGTGGTGTAAAAGCTATACACTTGCAACTCCCTCTTGCATGCATCTGACCATTCTAGAAAATTTACATAAAGACTAGAATATTTCTTTCATTGGTCTGAAGGGTCTTAAGTTGTATAGGTATACTGCCATGTTTTTCCACCATTTTTATAAAGGGGAACAACTTCGATGACTTTATGTTTATGCTTAGTTCTTCTAAAATAATCTACTCTTAAACAAAAAAATTTGTTCCATCTTGGAGAAAATTCTTTTCTTCAAGAATTGACCCTTATTGAGAAGGGATGTTGCATCCCTTTTCAATAAGGGTCAATTCTTGCATCCCTTCTCAATAAGGGTCAATTTTTGAAGAAAAGAATACAGCTTGACCCTTATTGAGAGGGGATGTTGCATCCTTTCTCAATAAGTGTCAATTCTTGAAGAAAAGAACACAGCCGAGTTATTTCTCTTGAAAGCATACCCGTTCACCTTAAAACACAAACCAACTGTTACAGCAATTCTTACCTTGGAGGGAAGTCTATATCATATTCATACACTTTGTCTTTATAAAGTAACAATTCTGTATCATATTTGTTCAGCTGAAATACATGGAAAAATCAAAATCAAGACAAGCAAATTCGGTGAATTTATATCCCCCGCCGAAAAGGCCCTGATTTGTTTATGGTTTATTTTAAGTTACATAAAATTTCATTCACTGATTACTTAGTTACGGCTGATATTGTGGATTGTAAATAAAATCAAGGGCAATAACCCTGGGATAAGTGAGATATAAGCTGAAGCTGTTACACTTGTCTCAGCATCACTGCACAATGATGATACATTTTTTATTCAGTTTCAAGAAATTTTGTTCACCGATACCTAAGTTATGGCTAATTTGTGGATTTTAAATCCATTCAGGGGCATTAAATCATGCATTAATGCAGCAATTATGACAAAACTTAATGTGCACTGCTGTGTCATGACAGTACCTAATTATTTTAAATTTCATGAAATTCCATTTATTGGTTACTTAGTTTTGACTCAATTTGTTTATTTTAAACCAATTCAAGGGCAATAACTCATTGCTTACTCAAGCAATTCCGACAAAACATAAGATGCACCAATGTGATATGGTGATACATATTTAGTATAAGTTTCATAGAATTCTATTCATTGATTATTTAGTTACGGCTAACTTTGTCAACCATAAATTGATTCAAGGGCAATAACTCATGCACTACTGATGCCCTTCTGAAGAAATTTTATGTGCATAACCGCATTATGGTGATACATAATCAGTTTAAGTTTCATGAAGTTTTGATAATTGGTTACTTAGTTATGACTCATTTTATCAATTTTAAATCCATTAAAGGGCAATAACTCATGCACTACTGATGCCCTTCCAATGAAACTTTATGTGCATAGCCGTGTTATGGTGATACATATTCAGTTTAAGTTTCATGAAGTTTTGATATTTGGTTACTTAGTTATGACTCATTTTATTAATTTTAAGTCCATTAATGAGCAATAACTCATGGATTACTGAAGCCAGTCTGATGAACCTTCACGTGCATCAGCGCGTTATAGTGATATATATTTCTTTTAAGTTTCATGAAATTCCGTCCAGTGGTTACTTAGTTATGGCTCCGGACGGACGGACGGAATGACGGACGGACAGACAGAAGGACGGACGGACGGACGGACAGACAGACGGACGGACGGACATGGAGAAAACTATATCCCTCCGCCTTCGGCGGGGGATAACGGACAGACAGAAGGACGGACGGACGGACAGACGGACGGACGGACAGACATGGAGAAAACTATATCCCTCCGCCTTCGGCGGGGGATAACAAATAACAGAGCTCCAGATAAGGTAGAATTTTGAAGATTATTCTGATATCTCAATGAAAACATAAAATGTGACCCCTCATTAGAACCATCGCAGTGAGATGGTTCTAATGAGGGGTCATAACGTATGTTTGTATTTAGAATTATGGACAATTATCCCTGACTTATCCCTGTTACCCCTTCTTATCTGTAACGCTGATATGAGATGTGCCATACCAAGAGAAAAAGTCTTATGGAATGTCCAAAGGACATGTCTATACTCAGCTAGGCAGAAATGTTCAAAAGTTTTCACTTTTCTACAGACAAGATTCTTCAGAATCTAGACTGCTGATACAAGCAGGGACATGCAGTCTGATATGAATCATTACTGTTTAACATGCACTTGAACTCCCTGTTTTCATGGCGCTGCTCATACAATTTTTAAACAGATATACAGCAATCTACATACAGACCATTGCTAAAAGAACTTTGAATTACCCTCTTTGTATAATGGGTTTTTTCGGCTATAAGAGGACAATTTACCCTTCCAAAATTACCGTCAATATGTAAAGTTGAATCAGTCTCATGTGATTCAGGTATAAAATTGTTTTTCTCTTCCAAAACAATCCCAAAGATCTAGATCCAGCTTTATAGGATGGATCTAGATCTTTGGGACTGTTTTGGATCTAGATCTTTGGAAATGCTTTGGAAGGGCAAAGGCCTGTCTCATAACTGGAGAAATACGGTAACATCAAATGGATACACCAAGTTCCAAAATTACCACCATGATGTAAATCTAAATCAGTCTCTTGTGATTCAGGTATAAAATTGGTTTTCTCTTTCAAACCAGTCCCAAAGATCTAGATCCATCTCATAGGATTATTTTGGAAGGGCAAAAACCTGTCTTAAAACTGAAGAAATTCGGTAACATCAAATGGATATGCCAAGATCACACAAGTCTCATATAAGCTGAAGATGTGGGAACATCCATGAGACGTGACATACGGGCTCATTTCAAATTATTCTAGTAAAGGTTTGATTCTTATAAGTAGTTTGACCTGATTTAATTTCATTGTAATTATAATCAATCCAGATGTGAAATACAGAATGTGGGAACATTAAGCATTAAGTCTTGTTTGTTGACTTAATATGAGTTGCAACACGACAAAACCAACAAAGTGGCATGTGCGCCCATTGAAGACTCAGATCAGCCTGGGCATCCGCCCAGTCTGAATAGAGTCTTCGCTGTGTGCTTTAAGGGTACCTATGGGTCTAACCTACCTCCATGCTGATAGTGAAGACTTTGATTAGACTAAGCGGATGCCCAGGCTGATATGAGTCTTCCCTAGGGGCACATGCCACTTTGGTGGTTTTGTCGTGTCATGACTTATTTGTCTACAATACACCATAACTATGATATACCTGAAGCAAGAACCCAGACATAACCTCATTGTCAGAGAAGTGATATGCACTCAGAAAATGCAAAATTGTTGATTATTCTAGCATCCTGTTACCAGACAGCCAAACAAGAGGACCATTGGTCCTGTAGCTCACCTGGGTCCATTCAGCCTCAGTACTCTAGGGTAAGTTACTCTAAGGCCATCGTTCAATTGGTTCTGGTGAAATTTTTTTAAAGGTTTTAACCATATATGGGCATGGAGGACATGTTGGTCATGTGACCTGGACGTTTGAAAAAATTTTCATTCCCTTATCCCCCTGGAGGCTGTATATGAAATTTGGTTTAAAATTGGCCCAGGGGCTTTTGAGGAGAAGGTTTGATATTGTCAAAATGACAGAGTTCTGGGTCAAAAGTCAAAGAATGACCTTGACCTCTTGTACTCATGAATCTTCATGATTGTACTCATTAAGAATACTGTAGATACCAATTTTTAGGCATAAATCTTCAAAACTGTCCATGAAATCTTATGTTCTAGCATTTTCCCACACTTGACCTTGCAGTAAAATAGTCAAGGTCAACCCAAGGTCAATATTTTGAACAATCTTGATAGCACTGGAGTTCCCAATGCTACATACCAAGCTTCAAGGCCATTGGTCAATTGGTTCTGGAGAAGATTTTTAAAGGTTTTTATCATATATGGTCCTGGCGGCCATGTTGGTCATGTGACCTGGACTGTTTGAACAAATTTTCATTCCCTCAATACCTGGAGGCTCTATATGAAATTTGGTTAAAACTGGACCAGTTTTTTACGGGATAGTTTGATATTGTCAAAATATGAGAGTTCTGGGTCCAAGGTCAAAGAATGACCTTGACCTCTTGTACTCACAAATCTTCATGTACTCATTAAGATAACTGTATATACCAATTCTTAGACATATCTCTTCAAAACTTTCCATGAAATCTTATGTTCTAGCATTTTCCCATATTTGACCTTGCTGTAAAACAGATCAAGGTCAACCCATGGTCATAATTTGAACAATCTTGATAGTACTCGAGTACCCAAAGCTACATACCAAGTTTCAAGGCCATCGGTCAATTGGTTCTTGAGAAGAAGATTTTTAAAGGTTTTCACCATATATGGTCCTGGCGGCCATGTTGGTCATGTGACCTGGACCGTATGAATAAGTTTTTGTTCCCTCAACTCCTGGAGGCTCTATATGAAATTTGATTTCAATTTGCCCAGGGGCTTTTGAGGAGATTGTTTGGAATTGTCAAAATATGAGAGTTGTAGGTCAAAGGTCAAAGAATGACCTTGACCTCTTATACTCATAAATCTTCATGTACTCATTAAGATGACTGTAGATACCAATTTTTAGCCCAAAATCTTCAACAGTTTCCAAGATATCTTATGTTTTAGCATTTTGCCATATAAATGCACAAGGAAGCAAATTTGACCTTACCGTAAAAAAGGTCAAGGTCAACCCAAGGTCATAATTTGTACAATCTTGGTAGTACTCGCATACCCGATGCTACATACCAAGTTTCAAGGCCATCGGCCTACTGGTTCTGGAGAAGAAGATTTTTTTAGGTTTTTACCTTATATGGGCATGGCGGCCATGTTGGTCATGTGACCAGGACCGTTTGAACAACTTTTTGTTCCTAAGGTCCCAGGAGGCTCTATATGAAATTTGGTTACAATTGGCCCAGCGGTTTCAGAGGAGAAGTCGTTTGAAATTGTGGACGGACGGACGGACGGACGGACGGACGGACGACGGACGACGACGGACGACGGAGCCTGACCATACTATAAGCTCCCCCGGAGCCTCTGGCTCAGGTGAGCTAAAAACAGACAGTTCACCAGATATATTGTTAACAGGTTTCTTCCTTATTAATTTTTCAGTGCACAACAACATAATAATTTACAGTCAGGACACAAAAAATATCAAAATATATATTTTATAAGCATGATCTTAATGTTGCAATGTAACTGCCTTTCTGTCTGTATTAAGTTTATGCCGTCCTCTGAACTGAATATCTACTAAAAATCTAAGTTTTCCTTGAGTAACAGATAGTTTAAACTTGATGTTGAAAATGTTGGTGGATATACACATTCCATTCTGGTTATGCAACACATCTCCAGAGCAAATGAAAATATTGCCTTAATTTTTTTGTGTGTGTTTATACTCTGAGTGAAAGTACTTCCAGGGGAAGCAATTTGGCTATTTTCATTTTTGCATCCCTTCTCAATGAGGTCAATACTTAAAGGGAAGAATTTGTTTTAAAATTTGCTTCCACAGGAGCAAATTCTTTCCTTTAAGAGTAGACCCCTTCTGTCAGGGTTTTTGTAGCCCCTTCTGTAAGGGCTTTTGTAGCCAAGGGAAGCAAACAGGAGTATGAACAGTTGTTTCTGTAAAAATGGCAGTATAAGATGAAAGTGTACTGACACACTTTACAGAACCAATGCAGTTGGATTTCATCAGTGAGGGACATTCTTAGGAGATTCCATCGTGTGATATTTACATGTGAAAAAAATGTAACCCAATATGGAACACTGACATATGAAAAGGACAAGAATTCTGTGGAATGCTATGTCTTGGCTGTCTGCCAACTGTCACAAAATAGAGCTTAAACAGATAGCTTGATGGAAGCTTTTGCCAATATCTGAAAGGTATTACCTATGCCTTGCTTCTGCTAGTTGCAGTTAGACAAAAACTGAAGCAAACTAATAACAACAGCTGTCGCCTGACAGCATGGCTCGCTTGAATAGGTGCTTGCCCATCACACACTCGCTATGGTGGTGGGGAATGCTATGCATAAAACTTCAGAAAAGCATGTCCATAATAACAACACATTTATAAACAAAAGCTATCTCAGAAATAATTCTTAAAATAAAATCAAAATAAAGAAAAAAATCCACATGAAATTTCAAAGTCCATGAGCTTGAGGTCAAAGAACTAAGGGGGAAGGAGGGAGGGGGGAGGGTTCAGGGGAGGGAGGGGCTAGGATATTTCAAAACCTTGAATCATTATCTAACATCAGTCCAAGTATTAGTATCAACTGGGTCCATCATGGGACTGTGAAATTATGTCTTCATTGATATAAAACTTTAACCAAAATCTTTAAGTCAAAACTCAAAGTCCATGACCTTGAAGGTCATCCAGTGGGGTATGTATATAGTGTTTTGTAAAAACTCAAAAAAGGTGTCTAACATCAGTTCAAGTGTAAACTAAATCTCTGTCAAGCATAATGAATCAGTATGCAATTAGAAAACTTTAATAAAGACAAATTTCCTAAGTCCCCTGACCTTGACATCAAGGTCACTGAGCAGGGCTGGGGTAGTACTCTGAAAAACTTTGGACTAATATCTAACTACAGTGCAAATATTAAATGAATTCATTTATGGGTTCGGGAGATATGTGTCTTTAAAAAACTTTAACCAAAACATCCAATCAATAGAAAGACAATTTTCTAAGTCCATGACCTTGACATCAAGGTCACCCGAGGGGAGTGGGGTAGTACCTTGGAAAACTTTGGTACAATATCTAACTATAGTGCAAGTATCAAAAGATTCCACCCATGGGTTAAGGAGATATTGGGCTTTATAAAACTTTAACCAAAACATCCAGTCCAAAAAAAACAACTCCCTATTTTCTAAGTCCATGATCTTGACATCAAGGTCAAGGAGTGGGGTGGGGGTGGTACCCTGTTAAACTCTGGACCAATATCTACCTACAGTGCAAAAATCAAAAGAATCCATCCATTGGTTAGGGAGATATAGGTCTTTAAACAAGAGCTGTCGCCTGACAGCATAGCTCGCCTGAATTGGTGCTTGCCACTCACACAGTCACTATGGTGGTGTGGACTGCTATGCATAAAACTTCAGGCAAGCATGTCCATAATGAAAACACATGAAAACACATTTATAAACAAAAGCTATCTCAGAAATAAGTCTTAAAATAAAATTAAAATTAAAAAAAAGAAATGAAATTTCAAAGTCCACAAGCTTGAGGCAAAAAAAAAACTGAAAAACTGATGGGTAGGGGTAGGGGGGGGGGGGGGGGGGGGGGGGGGGCTATGTGGACTGCTATGCATAAAACTTCAGGCAAGCATGTCCATAATGAAAACACATTTATAAACAAAAGCTATCTCAGAAATAAGTCTTAAAAATAAAATTAAAATAAAAAGAAAATGAAATGAAATTTCAAAGTCCATGAGCTTGAGGTAAAAAAACTGACGGGTAGGGGGGGAAGGGGGGAGGAGGGGGGAGGTTGGGGGGGGGGCTACTAGGATGTATCAAAACCCTGAACCATTATCTAACATCAGTCCAAGTATTAGTATCAACAGAGTCCATCATCGTGGCACTGTGAAATTATGTCTTCATTATTATAAAACTTTGACCAAAATCTTTAAGACAAAATTCTAAGTCGATGACCTTGACTTCAAGGTCATCCAGTGGGGTAAGTATAAGGTGTTTTGTAAAAACTCAAAAAAGAGTCTAACATCAGTTCAAGTATAAACTAAATCTCTGCAAAGCATTATGAATCAGTATGCAATTACAAAACTTTAAAAAAGACAAAAATTTCCCAAGTCCCTGACCTTGACATCAAGATCACTGAGCCGGGTTGGGGTAGTACTCTGTAGATCTAACTACAGTGCAAATATAAAAAGAATTCATCTATGGGTTCAGGAGATATGTGTCTTTAAAAAACTTTAACCAAAACATCCAATCAATAAAAAGACAATATTCTAAGTCCATGACCTTGACATCAAGGTCACAGAGGGGGGTGGGGGTAGTACCTTCGAAAACTTTAGACCAATATCTAACTTTAGTGCACGTATCAAAGGAATCCATCCATGGGTTAAGGAGATATTGGGCTTTATAAAACTTTAACCAACACATCCAGTCAAAAAAAAATACCAATTTTCTAAGTCCATGACCTTGACATCAAGGTCACGGAGTGGGGTGGGGGTGGTACCCTGTTAAACCTTAGACCAATATCTAACTACAGTGCAAGTATCAAAAGAATCCATCCATGGGTTAAGGAGATATAGGTCTTTAAACAAGAGGCCCATGGGCCACAAAGCTCACCAGATCTCTAGCTCAAAATTGCTATCAAATTTGTATAGGCTCAAAATTACTGTCACATTAGTACAGGCTAATACAAAGTATACAACTACAAAGTCTCAGCCTGACAGTCTGTAGAGTTGATAACAAAAAATGTAACTATTTTCCATATTGTGATTGCAGTAAATGCATATACAAAGTAAACAGTAAACACATATTTTCAAAAAAACACATAGCTGAAAGAAGACTTCTCAACGAACATTTCTAACACAGTTTTGTCAACATATCTGCAATGGCTTGGCAGTAAATGCCATTGGCCCAGTATCGGCCCAGTGTTTTCAGAGGAGATAATTTTTTAAGTATTTTTTTCCATTTTTTTTTTGGCATTTTGGTTTCCATGGCAACCAATAAAAGGAGCAGTGGGCAAAAAAAACATACAGCTGATAGAAGATTTCTCAAGGAACATTTCTATAAAAGTTTTGTCACCAAATCTGCAATGGCTTGGCAGTAAATGCCATTTTTTAATTTTCCCCATTATAAGTTAATGCCATAGCAACCATACTAAAGAGCTGATTTTCATAAAAAACACAAACTATCAATCCCCAAGCCTAAGGATACTACAGATGCAATCTGGGCCTTATCAGCCCAGTGGCTTCAGCAGAGATCATTTTTAAGTATTTTCTTGCATTTTTTTTTGCATTTTGGTTTCCATGGCAACGAATAAAAGGAGCAGTTGGCAAAAAAAACATATAGCTGATAGAAGACTTTTCAAGGGACATTTCTATAAAAGATTTGTCAATATAAATGCAATGGCTTGGCAGTAAATGTCATTTTTCCATTTTCCCCATTATAAGTCAATGCAATTATAAGTTGCCATAGCAACCAAACAAAAGAGCCGATTTGCATAAAAAAAAACACAAACTTTCAATCCACCAGCCTAAGGATACTACAGATGAAATCTGAGCCTTATCGGCCCAGTGGCTTCAGAGGAGATAATTTTTAAGTTTCTTTCCCCAATTTTTTGCATTTTGGTTTCCATGGCAACCAATAAATAGAGCAGTGGGCCAAAAAACATATAGCTGATAGACGACTTTTCAAGGTGCATTTCTATAAAAGATTTGTCAACATATCTGCAATGGCTTGCCAGTAAGTGCCATTTTTCAATTTTCCCCATTATAAGTCTATGGGAACTCTAAGTTGCCATAGCAACCAAACTAAAGAGCCGATTTTCATAAAAAACACAAACTTTCAATCCCCCAGCCCAAGGATGCTACAGGTGAAATTTGGGCCCAATAGGCCCAGTGGCTTCAGAGGAGATGTTGTTTAAAAGTGTTGACGGACAGACGACAGACGACGACGACGGACAACTGCCTATACTATAAGCTCCCCTGGAGCCTTCGGCTCTGGTGAGCTAAAAAGCAGTGGGCCAAAACACATATAGCTGATAGAAGACATCTCAAGGAACATTTCTATAAAGGTTTTGTCCACATGTCTGCAATGCCTTGGCAGAAAATGCCATTTTTCAATTTTCCCCACTATAAGTCAATGAGAACTCTAAGTTGCCATAGCAACCAAACTAAAGGGCCCATGATCATAAAAAACACAAACTTTCAATCCCCCATCCCAAGGACACCACAGATGAAATCTGGGCCTTATCGGCCCAGTGGCTTCAGAGGAGATAATTTTTTACGTATTTTTTCCATTTTTTTTGCATTTCGGTTTCCATGGCAACCAATAAAAGGAGCAGTGAGCCAAAAAAACATATGGCTGCTAGAAGACTTCTCAAGGAACATTTCTATAAAAGTTTAATCAACATATCTGCAATGGCTAGGCAGAAAATGCCATTTTTCAATTTTCCCCATTATAAGTCAATGGGAACTCTAAGTTGCCATAGCAACCAAACTAAAAGGGCAATTTTCATAAAAAACACAAACTTTCAATCCCCCATCCCAAGGATGCCACAGATGAAATTTGGGCCCAATCGGCCTAGTGGCTTCAGAGGAGATGTCGTTTAAAAGTGTTGACGGACGACGACAGACGACATACGACGACGACATACGACGACGACGACGGACGACGACGACGGACCACTGCCTATCCTATAAGCTCCCCCGGAGCCTTCGGCTCTGGTGAGCTAAAAACTTTAACCAAAACATCCAATCCGAACACGGACACGGACGCTGACGCGGACGCCGACACCGTGGTGACAACAATAGCTCTTCCTGAACTTTCGTTCAGGTGAGCTAAAAACTTTAACCAATCCGGACGCCGACACTGACGCGGACGCCAGGGTGACAACAATAGCTCTTCCTGAACTTTTGTTCAGGTGAGCTAAAAACTGAAGTATCTTACCAATTTTTTCTTGTTTGAGAAGACTTCATTATGTTTTTCATGGTGATCAAAATATTTTGATTCCACTGTCAAAACAACCTGAAATGATTTACCAAAAACTAAAACCATTATATCAAGGCTGTGATGGAGAAAAATGACTAGTGCCCAGCACACATAAAACACTTAAACACTGAGACACTGATGTCTCACCACACCAATGAGATTGCTATACAATTTTTTTTTTCTCTCAATATTTTCAAAAGTATTGTGTTCCCTTCCTCTCTCTCCCTTTTCCATAAGCGTCTCTTAATTTTAACATTTTTAAAAGTTTCATATTTGTATAAATAATCTAAAGAGTGTATGGGGTAAGTTGAATTTAAAAGAATATGTTCAATATCTCTGCTGCATACTAACACATCAATGAAACTGCCTTCTTTTCCCCTATTTTTTCCTGAATGGATTAGAATGAAAATTGACAATATCCATATACTTATGAGGTATGAAAGAACTGATACAGACAACAGTGAGTGAGCTTGGGTTGAACGTCCCACCGACACGTGTTACAGAGACTGGGTATACACAAGTACTAACCTTACTATTGCCTGTTTCTGTATATACAATTTTTGAGATCTGGTCCTTTTTACCACGTGTTTCATGAGTTTCTGTTTTTTCTGTTAATTCCTGCAATGGAAAACAAATAGTGGCACCTCAATGTAACACTACTTATTACATGGTAATTTTGGATACATGTATAATGATGTCATATATCCCTAAATAGGACAGGTAGGTCTATGCAAACAGAGAGCAGTCAGATAAGGGTTACACTGTTTGCCATTACATTTGCAGCTTTTAGATGCAATACTGCATTCTGAAACCAAACTGTTCCATTCTTAAGACAAATATAACTTTTTATGGTCCATATTTCAGGAATGTACAGAGCTGGTTCTGGTTTTCTCACAGTCCAATAGACCAGAAAATTTACTGAGATTCTAGTGGTTAGAGATAACAAAAGTTGAACTGACTTACCAGGAAAAAGTCCAAACTTTTCATAAATTTACTTTGACATAAGGAGATGCTTTGAGAAACTAGTGTCTGAGAAAATGAGAATAAACTATGGTTGTGACAGAGTGCATGTATTTATGAAAATATACGAGTTGTCATGGTGTATTCCCAAAAATTGCCAAAAGACAACATATATTATTCTGATTTCAATTAGTATGAAATTTATGAAACAAGGCTTTGGCAAATCTCCTGAATTTCATATAAAATAACCATGTGTAAGATTCTTATTATCATAAGACTGTTTAAATGGGATTTCGATGCGAGCAGTGACAAATGGCACCCAACATAAATAACCCACATGGGAATTAGAATTCCTTAAGTCCCATTTCCAGTAATTCTTGTACTTCTGAGAATTGCAGGTCGAATTCAATATGGAGAAAGGAAATGTCACAAGATTATATGAAAGATACATGATACAGTCGAACTTCACTGGCTCGAACTTGGAAGGCTCGAACGCCATGCTTCGGTCGAACTGACTTTCCAGTCCCGGCAAAACTCCCATTCATTTTAACTTAACCTGCCACCTTTGGCTCGAACTACGATGGCTCGAACGCTCGAACCCCAAACCCGGTCCCTAGGGTACATTTTCTATGTAAAAACCCACCGATGGCTCGCACTAATTACCTTGTAAATAATTTCCATTTCAATAACGGTCACTCAGACGTTTGCTCATTGTCATAAGACGCTTTGATATTGACAAAACGTCTGCCAAAACCACAGGTATACTTGATTGGCGCGAGCTCATTAAAGCCGCCCTTTGATCAACTGGTCAGTCGACTAATGCTGAGTGGTTGTCAATTTAGGCTGACTGTATAGCTTGGTCTTATCTTTTTAAACGCGTATAATCACCCTGGGCTAATAAGGCGGCATATGAAAATTACAGATGGTAAAATATTTTTCTTCAATTAAAATTTCACACTGAAATTGAGTAAAACGTGCCAAAATTTATAAGCTGAGCAGGCTGGCATGGTTGATCTTTTCATATTGTAAATAAAAATATAAACATATTTTTCAGTGTTGTTTTATTTTATCTCCCAAAAAGTGCAAAAGGGTCAACGAATGGCTTAAATTATGACCGATCAATAAACAGGAAGTCACCCTTGCTATGATAGAAAAGCATAGTACATACAGCTGGACCTTGCAAGTTGGTCTTCAATGGCTCAAACTACCGATCGCTTGAACTTTTTTGGGTGGTCCCGGCGAGTTCAAGCCATCGAAGTTCGACTGTATACTTGAAGTGCCTTATGGTATAAGCCAGGTTTTTATAGCGAGATGGTAGAGTGTTTGCCTTTCATGCAGGAGACGCAGGTTTGAATCCAGGCTGTGGAGATGAGATTTTTTAAGAGAAATTGGTAGCAGAGCATCAGTCATACAAAAATAGTTAAAAGAATTTTCAGACATACCTTCAGCAGCATATTGAGGTCCAGTCGGAAATTAAAATCACCAAACATAAAATATGGTACATTTTCTAACTGGTCAGTTTCAAATCTGAAACAAAGCAAATATACCTGATCTATATTTTATAGTCTAAAATGTGTAACTTATATTAAACATCAACACTGGGTAAATGACTTCCTCTGCCTGCTTCTGAAAACTAACTCACATAGTCATGAAGAAAGTCTTGGTATACAAAAGCTGGCATTTCAGTTTTAAGACAAAAATTAGGAACAAGGTCAGACACAGCTTTTCTATGCCATGAAATTTAATACCATTATATAACTAGCTTATGCATATCACAATAACATTTTGACATCATTTCTTTCTCTCCAGCGAATGGCAAACAGAACAGACCAGGATCAGACAGCTCCTCACACACACTAACTTTATTTGAACACAAAAGTAACTGTGATATCCTACCTCTTAATGGTATGTGATAATGCTCGATGTCGATTTTCTACATATATGGAGGGACTCTGAAAATAAAAGAGTCACAATATGTACAGATTACTCTCCATATCCCAAACATTGATATCTCAGCATACACTTTTATATCAAAGAAAATCTTTGGGACACATTTCCCATTTTTATCTAAATTTCAACTTTTGTTATCTTAAACTACTGATATCTCCAAGTAAATTTTCTGGAACAAGAAAATTTACTTTGAGATATCAGTTGTTCAGAGATATCAGAACTTCGACTTTGAGATATCAAGAATTGACTGCATTAAAGTGTATTGCTATAGCTCCGTTTTCAGAAGGGAGACAACTGTAGAAGAATGTTATATGCTTCCTTGATAAGTAAATCCCTTCAAAAGGGAAACCTCTAAAAGGACAGAATTTGCTCTGAAGTGAGAGCAAATTCTTTCCTTTAAGAGTTGCCCCCTGTAAGCAGGGAAGTAAATACCTCTTGGTCAGTGATCTCCTTTAACATGTGGGAATGCAGCCATGCTTTTGACATTTTTGCAAGGAAGGAAAATTTTGGCTCTACAAAAGTTGCAGGCATGCCTTTTCTGGCTGTATGAGTTCAGCCATGACGGTGAACACAAAATCAACATTATCTAAATATAATATACTGTTTAGTCCATTCCAGTATAATATACTAGGTTTGGTTAAAATCTACTGATCCATCATTATTTTACATCTAAATCACTGTCTGTCGTTCAAAATGAGGTAAGGTCACTTTCACTGTGATCAAATCGAGTCAATGACCTGGTCCAGTAAATGACTCATATAAGCTTAGCAAGAATCCACCTATTGACTTAACAAAATGGCTAAGTCAATGCCCACAATTGGCTGCACTAGAAGCAATATATTTACCCTTCCACTTTGGTGACAGGACTATGTATCCTCTAATGTCTGATAATATTCTTAAAATGATTTCTATAGATTTGTTTGCTTGTTTCTCAAAAGAACATATTATTATAGCTATTTATTTTCCAATACAGCTCCTTTAGGACCTAAGTTCTCAAAAGAACATATTATTATAGCTATTTATTTTAAGAACATATTATTATAGCTATTCATTTTCCAATACAGCTCCTTTAGGACCCGAGTTCTCAAAAGAACATATTATTATAGCTATTTATTTTCCAATACAGCTCCTTTAGGACCCGAGTTCTCAAAAGAACATATTATTATAGCTATTTATTTTCCAATACAGCTCCTTTAGGACCTGAGTTCTCAAAAGAACATATTATTATAGCTATTTATTTTAAGAACATATTATTATAGCTATTCATTTTCCAATACAGCTCCTTTAGGACCTAAGTTCTCAAAAGAACATATTATTATAGCTATTTATTTTAAGAACATATTATTATAGCTATTCATTTTCCAATACAGCTCCTTTAGGACCCGAGTTCTCAAAAGAACATATTATTGTAGCTAGTTATTTTCCAATACAGCTCCTTTAGGACCCGAGTTCTCAAAAGAACATATTATTATAGCTATTTATTTTCCAATACAGCTCCTTTAGGACCTGAGTTCTCAAAAGAACATATTATTATAGCTATTTATTTTCCAATACAGCTCCTTTAGGACCTGAGTTCTCAAAAGAACATATTATTATAGCTATTTATTTTCCAATACAGCCCCTTTAGGACCTGAGTCTACACTGTCAGCTCATGAATGTCGGTAAAATACTGAGCAAATAAACTTAATATTATGGCAATCAAAATAAAATACTCACTTTTTGCATTGCAACAATATTGGAGGCATCATGGAAAAGATGAATGTTGATAAGATCAAATACACTGAAAATTAAAACAAACATAAAAGCATGATAAGAGACAAGCAACAAGAAATGGTACTTTATAATATGCAAACAACACAGCCTCAGATGAGCCTTTGTGTATGCTTTCACTACAGTCAGTGGCCAAAAGTATTTCATCCAATTCCGAATTCCCATTGTCTTACATGTATTTTTCAGTGTGCAAGAAAATTAAGCTGCTTCTGTTCATGCAATTTAAAAGAAAAATATACAGATAGTAAGCAAATTGCTATTTATACTAATATTCCATTACTGTTCCTCGTCTGACATAAAAGTTTTAGCTCTCTGAAACATAGCAGTTTTAATGGAGGGATGAATTGCTATTTTAAATTCTTTTCAACAATAGTTTATTCACACAAGGATGATGATGGTAGTCTAGATAATGAAAGTCTTGTACAATGGAACCCCTTGTACAGTTGGAAAAGATTTCTGCCTCCTGCCAGAATCAAACCCACTCCTCTAGCTTAGCAGGCCAGTGCTTAACCTACTGACCTACATTTTTCATTGAGAAACATGAAAATTTGTCCCAGAACTATTATCCGCTATCCCATTATCTCAAGCTCTGCCTCAGACTCATATGAAATGGAGAAGATCTGATCAAATGCCTGGACATGTAAGCTAATCAAAGTCTTTGCTGTTCACCCATACTGCAAGGCATCATTCCGCATTTTCGCTGTGTATATCAAAAGTGAAACTTTACGGTGAATGGGCATAGCTCCATGTTGTTTGCCATTTTACAGTGAGAAACAACTACTGTAACTTCCTGTTTGTTTTCCTGGAAGACTCAGCCCGTCCATTAAAGAAAAGAATTTGCTCCTACATTCTGTCAAGAGTTGACCCCACTGAAAGGTCTGCAAAAATGAAAAGGCAGAGTTGCTCCCCCTGAATGTGAAAAGATTCACCTCACTTGTAAGAAAGATTTTAGAGCAAAATTTAAAGAAAACATTAGCTAGACATTTCAGCCTTCAAATTTTCCTACAAGATTTTCTCCTATCTTGTTACACGTATATTCTGGTTGTCATGATTCCACTGATACTACATGTATTTTCCTTCTATTTCAACTTGAGTCTGTGTTCTGTTTTCTTTAAAGTTCTAATATGGACCTCATAAAGCAAAATTGTGTTCTCGACATTTGCGCCCAAGGAAGGCTCAGATCACTCTCTACATCCATTCAGTCTGGTCAGAGCCTTGCTGTGCACTCTATTGGTAACCAAGGTTCTATGACTTCTTCGTGAGGACAATAGCAACTCTTATCAGACTGCGTAGATGCACGTCCAAACATATTTTGGCCTGAAAAAGGCTATATTTGTCAACCAACTGCTCTCTAAATTTTGCAAACCCTCTATGAAATGACTTGGCTGTTTGCAGGGGAATGATTCCATCGCCATCTAGGTTTTAATTACCATTAAACAGGCTATCTATTTTCTGCCAGTTTTACAAAGAAAACCAACTTCTGTGACTCTTTGTTACCTTCCCTGGACAACAAACACAATCCCTACAAAATTGGTCAACTCTTAAAGGAAAGAATTTGCTCCTACAAGGAGCAAATTCTTTCCTTTAAGAGTTGACCAATATTCTGCAGGGAGGCAAAAATGAAAATGGCAGTTGCTTCCCCTGACAGTCTATCCGTTCACCTTAATGGCAGAAGGGGCTATTATGAACAGGTCAGCAGGTAAAAATTTGTATGGGTCAGCAAACCCTGCTCATAAAATCTGTGAAGAACACAAGCATCCACACTTAGCCATTTTTACCACCATTCCCCACATCCCACAAACGTAACTCCTCCACCCAACTCACCAATTATTGATACTCCATCGTGTTCTGAGGAAGCCTTTACGTGACCATTTAAACTCTGGGAAGAAATTTTGTGGATATTTGGCTTTTTCTTTTATTTGGATATTTTCTATGTTCCCTGATAAAACCTACAAAAGAAACATTATACAGTTGAAAGCATGAAAGCAGGTATATTTTAATAAAATTCAGACAACATTCTGCCTGAGTTTCTAAAACAACAAGCAAATTCGACGAATTTATGTCCCCCGCCTTGGAAACTAGGTCTCCACTGTATATACACTAAGTGTTTGAGCTGGAAAAGCGGCTAAGTTAAAAATGTGAAAAAAGTAATAAAAAAAATAATGTGAGGATTATATCCAAACCACATGCATATCTTCAGACCATGATCAAAACACCTGTGAAGTTTCAAAGGAATGGGCATAAAACTGTAGGAGGAGTTGCACACACAAGATACCCACTATCCATTCACTTTGATAGTAAAATTGTATGTCCATTCACTTTGATAATAAAAATGTATGAAAACTGGCTAATTTCAATTTGCAAAAAAAGTGATAAAAAATAATCTGAAGATTATATCCAAATCACATGCATATCTTCAGACCATGACCAAAATACCTGTGAAGTTTCAAAGGAATCAGCATAAAACTGTAGGAGGAGTTGCACACACAAGGTACCCACTATCTAGTCACTTTGATAGTAAAAACGCCTAAAAAAATGACTAAGTTCAACTTGTGAAAAAAGTGACAAAAAATAATCTCAGGATTATATCCAAACCACATGCATATCTTCAGACCATGACAAAAACATCTGTAAAGTTTCGAAAGAATCGGCATAAAACTGTTGGAGGAGTTGCGCACACAAGGTACCCACTATCTAGTCACTTTGATAGTAAAAGCGCCTAAAAAATGACTAAGTTCAACTTGTGGAAAAAGTGACAAAAAATAATCTCAGGATTATATCCAAACCACATGCATATCTTCAGAACATGACAAAAACATCTGTAAAGTTTCGAAAGAATCGGCATAAAACTGTAGGAGGAGTTGCGCACACAAGGTACCTATTACTTTAGGGGGACGGAAAGACGGAAGGACGGACGGACGGAAGGACAGACGGAAGGACGGAATGCCGAAAACTATGTCCCTCCACTTTTCTTCGAAAAGGCGGGGGACAACAAGCATACTAAATGCAGAGAATGTGACAGATAAATCATCATTTAACAAGGCATCGCAGGCGATACAAATCCCCTCACACAAGACTACTTGCTCGAGATATTGTCATACCCTACATTTGTGTGAAGTTATTTTAAAATCCATGGAGAAATGTAGGCGCTAGAGCGATGACAAAGTTTTTCTAAAAATAGCTACAGTGACCTTGACCTTTTAAGCGCAGCACCCTGAAAGTCGAACTTGCTCGAGATAATGTCATGCCCTACAATTGTGTGAAGTTACTTCAAAATCGGTTGAGAAATGTAGGCGCTAGAGTGATGACAAAGTTTTTCTAAAAATAGCCACAGTGACCTTGACCTTGGGCGCAGCACCCTGAAAGTCGAACTTGCTCGAGATATTGTCTGGCCCTACATTTGTGTGAAGTTATTTCAAAATCCGTTGAGAAATGTAGGCGCTAGAGCGATGACAAAGTTTTTCTAAAAATAGCCACGGTGACCTTGACCTTGGGCGCAGCACCCTGAAAGTCAAACTTGCTCGAGATATTGTCTGGCCCTACATTTGTGTGAAGTTATTTCAAAATCCGTTGAGAAATGTAGGCGCTAGAGCGATGACAAAGTTTTTCTAAAAATAGCCACAGTGACCTTGACCTTGGGCGCAGCACCCTGAAAGTCAAACTTGCTCGAGATATTGTCTGGCCCTACATTTGTGTGAAGTTATTTTAAAATCGGTTAAGAAATGTAGGCGCTAGAGCGATGACAAAGTTTTTCTAAAAATAGCCACAGTGACCTTGACCTTGGGCGCAGCACCCTTAAAGTCGAACTTGCTCGAGATAACGTCATGCCCTACATTTGTGTGAAGTTACTTCAAAATCAGTTGAGAAATGTAGGCGCTAGAGTGATGACAAAGTTTTTCTAAAAATAGCCACAGTGACCTTGACCTTGGGCGCAGCACCCTGAAAGTCAAACTTGCTCGAGATATGGTCATGCCCTACATTTGTGTGAAGTTATTTCAAAATCCGTTGAGAAATGTAGGCGCTAGAGCGATGACAAAGTTTTTCTAAAAATAGCCACAGTGACCTTGACCTTGGGCGCAGCACCCTGAAGGTCGAACTTGCTCGAGATATTGTCATGCCCTACACTTGTGTGAAGTTATTTCAAAATCCATTGAGAAATGTAGGCGCTAGAGCGCTGACAAAGTTTTTCTAAAAATAGCCACAGTGACCTTGACCTTGGGCGCAGCACCCTGAAAGTCGAACTTGCTCGAGATATTGTCATGCCCTACACTTGTGTGAAGTTATTTCAAAATTCGTTGAGAAATGTAAGTGCTAGAGTGATGACAAAAGGTGAACATACGTACGTACGTATGTACGTACGTACATACGTACGTACTTACGTACGGGACAAAACCTATATCCCCTCACCACTTCGTGGTGTGAGGGGATAATAACTGTTTGTGGTTTTGTGTCTAAAATGCGAGCATTAATTTTCACAGTTTTTAGTTTCTTTTTGGACAAATATGCACGAAAATAAAAATCTTGTGTATACCCAGAAAGTTTATCAGAAATGAATGAGGAATAATACAGTCTGAACAAATTTATTACATTTGGTTAGGTAATTTCCATTCCATCTGCCTCTTTTAGCTGCATTTACTGCAGTGTAAAACCAAACTGTTCAATTTTTAGGACAGTTACAATAATTATTCTAGATGTCCCAATTTTTGGAACATTTATAATACACCGGGATATACAATGTGACTCAGGTAGCTGTTACAAGCAGATAATCATTTCTCAACCATTTTTATACAAGTTGTCACAAATAGCTATTAACCCATTGCATTCTGGGTATTTTTGTCGTCTGCTGAAATTGTCATCTGCATCAAAAATCAAGGATGTTTGGACAATATTGGTCTAACTACCTCTTGTAGAAATGATGTCTAGGCAGCAAACAGTTTGGATCTCAGATCAGGCCCCACATTTGTGGGGCCTGGTCTGAATCCAAACTGTTTGTCCAGATACCCCTAAAGGGGTATCCTGAATGGAATGGGTTAAAAAGAAAGAATTATTTCTGTCATACATACCTCTCTTCCCTCTACCTGGATAAACTTACACTCTGAAAAATAAGAACCAAAATATAGTTTTAGCCATTCCTGTTACTTATCCTGCCACAGGCTCTTGTTATCTAAAAAGTAAAAAGGGTCAGAACCTTTGCTCTGAGAAAAGGAGACAGTTATGTAACAACAGCAAGTAAGCAGTGGTACACTTACCCTAATGTGCTTAAATACATGTATTGGGAAACCTAAAACCATTAATTTTCCATTTGTCTCAAATGAAAAATTAATGGTTTTTAGATGTCCCAATATACTTTCAAGGGAAGTAACTCAACCATTTTCTTTTTTGTCTCCCTTCTAAATGGGGGTCATCTCTTGAAAGAATTTACTCCCACAGCACAGCTGACCCCCACTGAGAAGGGAGGCACACAAAATGCCGAAGTTACTTCCCCAGGAAGTGTACCCATTCACCTTAAAACTCAGCTATTTCATAAAGCAAACTTCAAAGTTGGAATCCCCTGCTCCACATCTGCTTGTTTTCCTTACCCTGTTCTCAAAGTGTAATAGCCACAAAAATAGTATCTTCAAAGGCAACAACACTGTTGACTTTGGCAAATCTCATATTCTTAATATCTGCATCTAATGAATCCAAGGAGGAGCACCTAATAATCAGTTGGCAAGCTATGGATTATGAGTAACAAAATCACCAGATTGAACAAATAATTTCAATCCATGCAATCTACTTCTGCATGATGTTCTTTATAAAAGGTCCCCTTTTCCTCCTGTATGTAGAAAAGCAGACTCTTCCCTGTAAGAGTACCATGCCAGATCAATGGAATGAAATACCAGATCAATGGAATGAAATATCAGATCAATGGAATGAAATACCAGATCAATGGAATGAAATGCCATATCAATGGAATAAAATGCAAGATCGATGGAATGAAATGCCAGATCAGTTGAATGAAATGCCATATCAACTGAATAAAATGTCAGGTCGCTGGAATGAAATGCAATGTACTTCTGCATGATACTCTTTATAAAGTCCTCTTTTCTCCTATATGTAGAAAAGGAGACTTTTTCCTTTAAAAGTGCCATGCCAGATCAATGGAATGAAATATCAGATCAATGGAATGAAATACCAGATCAATGGAATGAAATGCCATATCAATGGAATAAAATGCCAGATTGATGGAATGAAATGCCAGATCATTGGCATGAAATGCCAAATCAACGGAATAAAATGCCAAATTGATGGAATGAAATGCAATCTACTTCTACATGATACTCTTTATAAGGTCCCCTTTTCCTCCTGTATGTAGAAAAGGAGACTTTTTCCTTTAAGAGTGCCATGCCAGATCAATGGAATGAAATACCAGATCAATGGAATGAAGTGCCAGATCAATGGAATGAAATGCTAGATCAATGGAATGAAATGCCATATCAATAGAATAAAATGCCAGATCAATGGAATGATATGCCAGATCAATGGAATGAAATGCCATATCAATGGAATTAAATGCCAGATCAATGGAATTAAATGCCAGATCAATGGAATTAAATGCCAGATCAATGGAATGAAATGCCAGATCAATGGAATGAATTACCAGACCAATGGAATAAAATGCCAGATCGATGAAATGAAATGCCAGATCTATGGAATGAAATTAAAGATCAATGGAATGAACTGGAAGACATTATCTTTACCAATTAATCCACTTCATTCCATTCTGGAGCCCAGTAGGTCAGTGGATTAAGCCCTGGCCTGCTAAATTAGTGGTCCAGGTTTGAACCCTCATGATGGAAATGTTATCATCCTGTCATAGCCCTTATATACTGTAATACTGTTGAAAAGGATGTAAAATATTGCAAATTATCCATCAATCCATCATTCCATTCCATGTTTTAAACTATGCCAAATAAATTCTCTAAAGATAGATCCTCTAGAAGTGTGGTAATCACCATATTAAACATATGGAGAGGTGAGAAACATAATAATTGCCAAAATAAACTGGTTCACCTTAATGCTAGGTTGAACTGATGGACTAAGTTAACCTACCTATGAAATCATAAATCATCACATCTTCTATACATTCATGGATGAAGTAGAGATTTCCCAGAGCCTGCAATATAACACAACAATAACAGGTGGTTCCAAATAATATTACTGTAAAAATTCCAAACACTGGGACATATAGCTCTGAGCAAACAGTGCAGGCCCAGGAGCAGTCGGATCACAGTCTACACTGTTTGCCACTCCATCTACATCTTTTGAACATATTACTGTACTATAAAACCAAACTTTTTTACTTTACAGATAATTATGGTTATTATTTTAGGGACCCAAAGTTGGGGAATTTTTACAGTATTTCGAATCAACTAAGCAGGAGTGTTTTTCACATAAAAGTTCTGAGATATTTTTTTCTTTATTTTACATAAAACATATGTTGTGCTACCTAATGAGAACCACCTTAGTGATACAATTCAAACAGGCATCACAACATATATTTTCTGAAGAATGAACAAAAGCGCTTGCAGAACTGCAAAATCCACCTGACCTGAAGCTCTTTAGGTGAAAAAGTATGCTTTAAAGGGAAGCAACTATGCAATTTGCATTTCTCCTCCCCTTTTCAATTGGGGTCAATTTTTTTATTATTTTTTTTTCCTCTCCGAGCAATTTTTTTTTTTTTTTTACTAGTAGACCCATTTTGGAAGGGATTTGTCATCATGAAAAGCAAACATAAAATCAGAAGAGTTGTATCCCCTTGTAAAATTGGTTAAAGAACATAATGTATCAATTCACTTTAACTCGTAGGTGCTTTGTTCTATGACCACATCCAGAGGCTTATAACTACTCAGTAGTTATAAGCCTCTGACACATCCTAATGATGAGCCGCGACACGAGAAAACCAACAAAGTGGTTGTGCGCCCAGCGCAGACTCAGATCAGCCTGGGCATCCGCCCAGGCTGATCAGAGTCTTCACTGTCCGCATGAAGGTAACTTAGACCCTTGGCTACCCTTTAAGCCCTGAGCGAAGAGTCTGGTCAGACTAGGCAGCTGCACAGCCTGATCTGAGTCGGCGCAAGGCGCACAACCACTTTGTTGGTTTTCTCGTGTCACGGCTCAAATATTTTGGATGCTCATATCAAACCTCTTTAGAAATAACAATGACCAAACTCCAATAAAGTTGGGATTTTAAGGATATATCTGAAGAAGTGTTTTTTTATTTCTTGCTGGAAACATATGTTGTGATCCCTCAGAACCCTCTTGATCAGATGGCTCTAATGAGGGGCCATAGCATATGTTTCCATGGTGAAATTTTGAACACTATCCCTAAATTATCCCTGTTACAACTTCTTATCTGGAGAACTGGCAGACTGGCAGCAATGGCAGACTGATCAAATGTTTGAACTAGCCACAGTGCACCTTGCACTCTTTCTTGTGACATTGCTACAGTAGGATATAAAGCTTCTATTTATGTAATGCTAATCTTTGCATAATGTTTACTTTGTAATTATATAGTTTTTTAATACTGTACATGCATGTTTACCTAACAACTCTTCTACTTGAATCAAGTAAATCATACCACATATCTTCTAATAATAAATGCCCCCTCCCCTCCCCTCCCCCCTCTAATTTTTTCTGCAAAAAGTAGCCAAATTCCACCAAGATAGTCTTTACACCACCAGGAATTTAGAATTTATTTATTGTCTAAATTCTGTTTCTAGAGCTTTTCTAACTGCAAGCCCCTCCCCAAGGGCATTTATTGAAAGAAATATATTATACCAAGACTTAATACTGCGCTTTTCTCCCTGTTCAATTTCTTTTGGGATGCTGATTTAGGCATCAATGATAAGATTACATGCATATTCAAAAGCATTGCAAAAGTGTAGAACATGATCAGAAAATAGTACTGAAATGCCCAATCTGATTACAGTCTGCACTGTTTGGTGCTTATAGAGAAGGTCCGTTATATTCTCCCTTGCATTGTAATTGGACTGAGCTGGGAAGAATCTGCTCCCCTTGTATCCAATTCAATCCTGTTTTGGGCAGATGAATTATATTGTCCACAGAAGCAAACAGGAAGTCACAAAGTTTTTCCCTTGGTAAAACTTGCGTAAAAACATTGTGGTATATGGATACAATTTTAACCCATTCCGTTCGGGATACCCCTTTATCTGGGCAAACAGTTTGGATCCAGATCAGGCCCCACAAATGTGGGGCCCGATCTGAGATCCTAACTGTTTGCTGCCGAGACATCATTTCTACAAGAGTTAGTTAGACCAATATTATGAAAATATTCTTGATTTTTGATGCAGACAACAATTTCAGCAGATGACAAAAAATACCCAGAATGCAATGGGTTAAGGATGTTCCAAATGTTTGCTAACTGAATGGCATACCCTGCTCAGTATGGGTCTAAAATGTCTGGCCAGGGATATCTGGCCCAAAAGTTGTGGGGTTTATGGTAGAAAGTATATGTACTAGGTGTAATACCAACTGTAAATTTATCAGCTGCCGTATAATCTTCGTCTAGGAAGACTCTTGCCCTGTCATACTTCTGTAGCTCATCACTACCTAACATGGCCCTGTAAAATAATCATACATACATTTGTAAACATGGTAATAGTGGATGGATAATTTGGGGTTGTATGGCTTTTTTACAGTACATGTATTTCTGTCATTTTGGGCTAATGGGCAAATTGGTATAATAATACTATGGATAAGATAATCAAGAGGCTTCAGGGGCTACTGAAGATTCACAGTCTTGACTTGAATTTAACCTGCATAGTCTGAACAATAAATCTACAACAGTAACCCCACACCCCTAAACACCAGGGCCCAATTGTTCAAAACATTGTTAGCCTAACAAGCTCGTTAAGAGAGGTCAACTTATAAAGTGTTTTATGAATTTATAACTAAATACACTGATATCTTTTGTTGTAAAAATGTAAGAAGCTTTTGCAAAAGCTTCTCAAATTTTTTCAACAAAAATTATTGGCATATTTGAGATATAAACATTTGAAATTTTAACGTCTCGTTATCTAACAGTGTTATGCGGGCCCTGATCATACAAATACAAAGCTCTGGAAAAGTAAAATCTTTTGATTGAAACAGTCAGCTTTTCTATTATAGGTCTGCACCTTTCACCAAACTGATCAGCATTTACATTTTACCCAGGAATCAAACAGCAAAGACTCTAACCTAATTGCCTGCATGTACAAGCTGATCTGAAGTGATCTTGTAACATCCTACAAACCAAGTTGTATGAACAAACACTGCAGGGTCAACTGATCTGTGACCAGGGCTCAGCCCAGAAGGCGATTTAGGAGGAATAGTCTCAATAAGCTGGCTGACTTCTCCCTATTTGAGCTGAGCGAGAAGTGAAAATGTATAGAGCATAGGGAAATCCAAAATTTGGACAAAAACTTCTCCCTAAAGTTCAGAAAATGTCACAAAACTTCTCCCAGTTTGAAAGCTCTAGGCTGACCCCTATGTGACATGTAGAAAGTGCCTCACATATCTTTGAACAACAAATACAGTCAACTCTTGATATCTCAAAGTCGAAATTCATCCCAAAGTTCTGATATCTCAAAGTAAATTTTCTGGTCCCAGAAAATTTACTTTGAGATATTGGTAGTTTGAGCTATCCAAAGTTGAACTGTAAATAAAAACAGGAAATGCATCCAAACTATAATTTGATATAAGAGGGACTTTGAGATATCAGTGTTTGAGATATCGGGAGTTGACTGTACTCAAACCAGTTTCTATGAGTCCGTAGCAGCCTTGATAGCTCAGTGGGTTATGCACTGGCCTGCTTACATAGCGGTCCCAGCTTTGACTCCAGCTGGCAGAAATTTTTCAATCTGCAAATGGGGTTCCACTGCACACATCACTTCAATATCACTCTCCCATCAACCTGATGTGACCGAAATACTGCTGAAAAGGACATAACAGTGCATCCATCCTCTATGAATCTGTGAAATCCAGCTAGAGCCTTTATTTTGTGCCTGAAGATTTATTACAAAGGTTGATTTGCAGGCTGATCTGAGCCTTTGCTGGTTGCATGTAAAGCACATTTTTGCATTCCGCATCTCAATTTGAAATTGACTCTAGTTTGTACCTATTTTTGGTTGAAAATATGCATTTCTGACTACATGAGCAGTGAAACGTATGAAATACTGCATCATTTCTGTGCAAATAGCAGAAAATATTACATATCAGTAGAAGCAATCAACATTAGCTCATAATATTTTAATGTCTCAAAGCCATATACGTGCAGTCTAACTTTCAAAGCCTTGCAACTTGTATACTGTATTTTAAACCACGGTTGATTAAAACACTGTATGCGCCAGAGACAAAAATACCTGAATTTGCAAACAGCACAGACCTTGATGAGGCAGCTCATCATGAGCCACCTCACCTAGATCTACACTGTTTGGCCTCTAGTCTTTGAATTCTCAAGTATTTTGGACAAGGCATTTTTCAAAAATTTGAAGATGTAAATTTTGTCGTCTGCTTTTTGGCACTTAAAGGGTAAAACCACTGTTGATTAAACTCTGTATCTCAGCTTAATTGATGGTCTAGAAAACAAAACAGCTGCAGTTTCAAAATGACAAAACAGAGATCAGTGTGAGCAAGCTTGGAAAGTGAAAAGAGTTATTAATAAATCTCACTTGACAAACTGGTTGACATGCTGCATGGAAGCCTCGTAGTTTTTTCCACCAACTTCCTGACAATGCAACGCCACCAGGCCTGGTTCCAATTTCTGTATTGTCTGAAACAAATAAATATAGGCGACGGCTACTGACAACCAGCTAATAGATTAATATGCATTTTGAAGGACAGGAAGCATTGGTTCATTGTAATAACATCACAAGTAATTCTCAATAGGTTTATGCTTTAAATCAAGCTACATATGAATCACAACAACAAAATATCTGCAAATAAAAAGGCAAAAATATGGAGAAGAGATATCTTCTAAAAATAGATTTTCCAAGGGAAGTAACTCAAATCATACTCTGTAAGGGAACTAACTCAAAATACCTCTTACAAATTTTCTCTGAATGTTTATGTGCTAATTCTGTTTGCACAATTGCCTCCATGATCATAGTAGTTATTCTTGTATTCTTATTATAAATTTGTAGTTTATTTTTCCTAGTAGATAGAATCAATTTGCTTGACTGAACAGCAAGAATATAACTATAGGGAAGATCATGTAATGGTAACTGGAGAATTTATGTAAAACCTTTTTTTGTATCAAGGTAAATGTATAATTTGCATAAATTCTTTTAGCTATTTGTATGAATAACCCAATGACTTCCAGACAATAATAATGTAGATAATAAATAAAAAAAAAAACACACAGAAATTTACAGCTGATTCTTTTAGTAGTTTCTTGCTTTCTACAATCAACTTAAAACTTGATCAGAGTGGAAACAAATATCAACAAATATCATGATATAATAGTAATACCATGAAACTAATATTCTAAAAATATCTTGAGTTTTATTATTTGAAAACAATAGGATTTATAGTAACTGGTTGTCAGCAGCCTGTGAGGCTAGTGACAACCGGTTGTCAGTAGCCTGTGAGGCTAGTGACAACCGGTTGTCAATAGCCACTTCCATATACAAGGTGAAAAACAGCCAAGAAACCTGAAAACTACAGCTTTCTCTAACTATTCTGTATACAGTCAAAATCATCTAAGGGGACACACAAAATCTGGCTGCTTAAGACAGATGGTCTTTGAACCCTTAATGCCACCCCCGTCCACCATCTACCAAAAAAAAAAAAATTTTAACTTTGCAAACAGCATAGATCCATAGATCCGGATAAGGTGGCTAATAAACTGCTTGTAGAGGCGTGTAAGACCCAACAATTAGGGTTTTGAACAAGCTAATTTTTACTTTTCTCTCTTTTGATGCTCCCAAACCATGCTGGTGGAATACAATGCAGACACTGAGAAGACTGCTCCTGGTTTGCTCAGCCGGCAGTCATTATGGTATGCTGGTTAAAATATAGTAAGCTCAAGGCCGAGCAAACTGGCTCATGAAAAACACTGAACAAAGTCAAATTTCTGGTGGGAAAAGTCAAATTCACCCAGCTATCTCATGGCAAGTGCCCAGCGGGCACATGACATCGAAATGATGTCATACTGACATTGATGCGACGTCATCATGTCGACGTCAATGCCACATCATTTTAACGTCATGTGCCTGCCAGGTGGATATACCTGTATGGGCACAGGGCTGAAAGAAAAATTGCTCAGCCTTTTGACCTGACCTATTTTAATTCATAGGCAAAAATTTAACTGTCAAACAGAAATATTTGCAATTCATATTGTCAGAGTCCATTAGATTTTGGCAAGAGTTTGACTATAAAGTTATTTGGTACACTCAATTTATTATGACTCCATCAACATAAAAGTTAGTTAATTATTTCCAACTAAAATACTTTCAATATTAATATAAGTGGCATATAATCAACTGAGTTTTTGTGATATTCGGTAAAAGGTTTCTTATGACTGAATTGCTGAACCAGCAGCTAAATTGCACAAACAGTGAGAACACTGATCAGCCTGAACATCTGTGCCTTCCCTGTTTGCACAAAAAATCCGCAGAACCTGAAAAATGCTGAATCATGGGTCTATCTAAGTCTTGGTTGTCCTAATGACTTATTTGAGTCCCGACACGACAAAACCAACAAAGTGGCAGTTTGCCCAGTGAAGACTCAGATCAGCATGGGCACCAGCCCAGTCCTATCAGAGTCATCACTGTGGGTTTTAAGGTCTAAGCTACCTCCATGCCAACAGCGAAGACTCTGATCAGAATGGTTGCATGCCCAGGCGGCTCTGAGTCTTTATGTGAGGCACAGGTTTTGTCGTGTCGGGGCTCAATTCTGCTTTATACAAATTCAAGCAAGGACATGATTTATGTTTACAGTGACAATAAAATTGATTCTATTATCTCTTCACCCTTCCTTTAACATTTTAATAAGGCTCAAAAATACAAACTTTTGATGTATTTGGACAATGTGAGCAAATCGAAAATAGGTCACAGAGACTTCTGACCTAAACTGCCCAAACTGTATGCCTAGGTAGTAGCTGCTCTGAAAATTCTCAACCTGAGACAAACTGCTTCTGTGGTAAGTGACCTAAAATAGTGGCAGTTTTTTCAGGCTACTGATCTTTTTGGCCAGTAACAGTAATTGCACCAGTTCTAGAGTTATAGAAATTGGTTATGCATCCCAATATTATTTAGAGTATACCCAATTTCTTCTTGTAAATGCCCCCTCTCTAATATATGCTCCCAAATTCCTCCCTGACCCTTCCCAGCTTGCTTCCTGCTTTTTTCTGTTAAAGAGTAGCCCTATTTTCTATTAAAAGAGAAGCCAAATTTCATCTAAATGGACTTATGCTCTTCAAAATCATATATTTTAGCCAAATTTGTCTTGAGGTGGATGCAATTTTACGTCCATTTCAACATTACTTCAATCATATCAGGATAGTGGGAAGGTGATAATGAAAGGTATGGATGGATAGCTTGAAATTTTGCATCCTTTTCGACACTATTTCAGTCATATCAGGATCAGCTAATCAGGATGATGGAAAGGTGATAATGAAAGGTTGTGATCAATGGAAAAGTAAGGAGGAAAATTCTCAGGAACTGGCACAATTCAATCCTAGATCCAACCCAAGACACCATGTGGGAAAGAGACAACACAAAATTAGTCACCAACAAAGACAACACCAGTAGCAGCCATGTGAACAGCCATTTCCCGTGTAGGTTGAACCCTTTTTACGGTTGAAGAATTCCAACTCCAGCAGGCCATGAACCCAGGACCCCTAGCTCTTTAACCTACTGAGCTACCAGGATTCTGGGGATAATGAAAGGCTGTGTGTAACAGACCCCATTTACATTTGAAAAAAGATATCCACCCCAAGTGAGA
Source organism: Ctena decussata (assembly GCA_963989385.1). Taxonomy (NCBI): domain Eukaryota; kingdom Metazoa; phylum Mollusca; class Bivalvia; order Lucinida; family Lucinidae; genus Ctena; species Ctena decussata. The sequence goes on along the minus strand of OZ022498.1, from coordinate 73,915,309 downwards.
GCTGAACCTTGGAAGCTAGCACTTAATCCATTGAGCTACTGGGCCTCCTTATGTCCAAAGAATGTCATAAATTGCAATCCCATTGGGCATTTATCAAAAGAACCATGGTACATAGCGATACAGTCCCATTGTAATTAGCTATGTTATACTGTACTAACAGTTACTTTTTGTTTCATAATAAACTGATCATTGATTAAGAAATCTACCAGTAACTCCCAGAGCAATACCGTAAATATTCTAAATATTGGGACAGACAGTTCTAGGCAAATAGTGCAGACCCAGATCAGACTGCTCCAAAGGAGCAGTCTGATCAGGGACTACACTGTTTGCCAGTCCATCTGCATCTTTAGTACAAATTCCTACACTGTAAAACCAAACTGTTCCAATTTTAGGACGGTTACGGAAATTATTTTGGGTGTCTCATTTTTTTTAATATTTACGGTATTCAACCTGGGAGCATCAGAATTACAATTCCAGATGGACTGAAGAATTTATAAACAACTACCTCTTGGAATAATTACTTTCTTGATCTGCCATTCTGTGAATCTGCCAAGAATAAATCTCTAAGCTTACAAGATTCCATCATAAAGTCTCTCAAAAACTAATTTAACATTTGCCATAATTTCTGTCTATATCCAGATACCCCATCCACTATACTATATTAGACCCCTAAATCTTCAAATGAAGATAATTATAGTCATTTGTCCTTGTAGAGTGTAATTTATAAAACAGTTGAAACAGTGCAGATCCTGAGGAGCAGTCTGATCAGGGTCGACACTTTGTTCAGACATGTTGTCTGTTTTGGATAAATACGGTAGGCTAAATGAAAATGAAATCAGGTTTGAGAATCTATTTGCCTGTTATTTCTGTGGCAGCTGATTGGGGAAGAGTGATCTGACATTTCATTAATATTCATCAGTAACATATTGTGGTCATTTACCTTCACTGCCCTAATTACAGGCCAGCCAGATTGAGCATGATTTTATGAAAGATATGTATTGGCTGCTAATATTCAGATATCCCATTTCAAGAAGCACATGAGACTGTTTCTAATGAGCCCTTGCTCATTCTTATTATGTCTCCGAGAAGTAGGCACAGGGCATAATCGATTCCGCTAATTTTCGCTTCCTGCAGAGACTGTCCGTTATATTTGGCTTCTGCCGAGACTGTCCGCAAACTCTTGCTTCCTGCAAGGACTACTGTCCTCGAAAAAAGGCTTCCTGCAGAGACTGTCTGCATGATTCTGCTTCCTGCCGAGAGCCTCGGCAGGAAGCAGAATCATGCGGACAGTCTCTGCAGGAAGCCATTTATCATGTACAGGTCTCGGCAGGAAGAAAGAGTTCGCGGAGTCTCGGTGGAAGCCAAATATGATGTACAGTCTCAGCAGGAAGCAACAATCAGCGGAATCGATTATACCCTGTGGTAGGGAGTATTTGGAAAAGGAGACAATAATTTTTCATTCTTGAACTAGAACTGCTCATGTATCATATGACGCCTAATGGAACATGGAAATATATAGCACTAGTTGCTTCATATTGCAGTTGCCAATGGGAAAATTCTTATACACCGAACAATAACCTCACAATGGCAGCTCTCAAAAGCAGAAGTACAACTAGAGAAATTTCCGGAAAAACTTATATTGGCACAATAAACATTTCTCATTGCTACAAACTTATGTCCACAACCTGACCAGTAGGGAACTATTTACACAACTGTTTTCATTAGCAAACCATTGCTGTGTGAAAATACAGCAATATTCTCTCAAGCCTCCGCTGTTAAATAATTAACGTAAAAAGCTGTATGTGTTGGGACACACCTATACTGACCTTACCATTTCTAAAATGGACAAATCCTCTCGTCCAATCAGGAGATTCTTATAGAGAAGTTGACACATTGGCAAACAGTGCAAACCCTGATCAGACTGCTCCTATTGGAGCAGTCTGATCTGGGTCTGCACTGTTTGCCCAGACATGCCTGTCCCAATACTTGAGCTTTATATGGTAAGAACATAAAAGAACTAATTACTCTTGTTGGCTCTACAAAGACAGAGGGTCTTAACATACTTACTGCAAGGAATTCTTTCAACCATATTTTCAGCATATGTTCGGGCTGAAAAGAGAAAATGAAAGCTGTTAAAAATAGACTGACACTCACGCCAATTATATCTTCACGCAATTGCACATGTTTTTGCATCGAGATCTCAATGGATTTGGTTGGTTGGTTGATTTGATGCTTAACGTCCACGGTAAACAACTAAGGTCATGTCGGGACGGTCAGTTAACCTAACCACACTTTTCCTGGGCAGGCTTAGACCTCCTAAGCGGTTAACCAGTACTAAGTGCACATACTTTCGCCAGTAACTGACAACTGCCCTTCTTGAATCAGCGGAAGGAGAAACGAAAGTATGTGGCCAGACCGGGATTCAAACCCAGGACCTCTGACTTACGAGTCAGGTGCCCTATCGATTGCTCTTCCCGGCCCGGCGATCTCAATGGAATACCACAGCCAAATATAAGAAAATATCAATATTTTGACATTTGTAACCTCTCTTCCAAACCCCATACTTGATTATCATACCCAATCAGTAGACAACCACTATCGATTCTTTACACCATCTGCATTATAATGTACGGACTTTTATACCATTGGCATAAAGCAGACATAATTTTTCCATCCTACCATAATGCAAACAGGGCCCAGTTGTTCAAAACTGGTTGTTCAAATCTAACGACATCATTAGATAACATTTCATTAAAATTTCAAATGTTTTTATCTCAAATATGGCAATATTTTTGTCAAAAAGCTTCTCACATTTTTTCAACAAAAAATATCAGTGTATTTAAATATCAGTGTATTTGGTTATAAAACTATAAAACACTCAATGAGCTGACCTCTTAACGAGCTTGTTAATCTAACTATGCTTTAAACATCAGGGCCCAGATCTAAAATGTATAACTTTAGCATATACCCTTGGCATAACATTGTCAGGTATACCAATGACACAATTTTATGCCCAGATACCTTGACAAGATATGGTGATGTCTGTAACATACATAATTTTACATCCCTGACATAATATTGTCTGGTCTAAAACAGAATCTGATGCCAATCTTGCTGATGACAGCACCAGAAAAGTAATGCCAAAGTCTTGGTTTCGCTATTTATCATGCATATGCTGCAAAATTCATCTGATAACTTTAGAACTGCGCCTGCACAAATGATATCAGGCGATGCCTATAGAAGGGATCTCTGAAGACTATTGGCTACATACAGACGTTGGCAGTGATAACAATGTTCAATTGGTTAAATGATGTCACCGACTTATGTCATAACAATGTCAACAAGTTCAAACAAAAACTGCATTTACTTTTCTTTTGTTTGAAGTTCTTAACACCTGGAAATATTCTGATGATGCATGATAAATAGAGCCATGCAAGTCTCTTTTGATATCAAGTGTATCAGGAACGATAAACCTGATAAAGCCAGATAAATTTGATATCAAAGGTATTCTCTCAGTCTGTATATGCAGGAAAGACAAAAGCCATAATCATCCTCCAATCATCCTCCAATCAATCTGGCACTATGTGGCATAGATGCACTTCACACTAAATGTACTTTTGCATTTTTAAACCAGAGGGAATACTGGCCAATTTCAGATGCCCTTTGTAACATATTTACTGAAAATATTTGGACATCTCAATCATTTCTGTAATGTACCCTTCCCTCTTCGAGTTGGACCCTTCCCTCTTTGAGTCTGAGAAAGTCACTTTTCTTATAATGAAATGTTTTTGTACTGTTGCCAAACACTACTAACCCTGATAAGACTGGCCCTTAAAAGTAGTTTGATTTAACATTTTGGCCTGAATAGTTAGAAATTGTCCATTTATATCTGACTTGGCTAAATGCCTGTTAATGTCAAATAACATAAATTTTAAAGGTTAAAGTTGGATGAAGACTTCATTGACAGAATGCATGCCTCTAGCTAACCCACTTCTGTTCCCTGTTTAAGTTGCCAACCAAAGCGCTAATTTGGCATTTCTTTGAGGAAATTGGTAAAGATTCTTTTGTTGACTAACAAAACTGTCAAAATTCACAGCTAGAAGAATTCAATACACAAATGGTTCAGCTGTCTACAGAATACTTACCCTATTTATCCTGATAAATGCCCCTGCTAAAATAAACGCCCTTTGCCTCTTTTCCAAAAATAATATTACATTAACTACATGTAGCATGTATTCCTGGTTGCTTCTCTGGATGAGGTAGGCTTTTGAAATGGGGGTCTACCCTTGAAGGAAAGAATTTGCTCCTAGAGGAGCAAATTCTTTCCTTTAAGGGTAGACCCCAACTGAGAAGAGAGACATGAACATCTGAAAAGTAGTATACACAGTCACCTTAATACTGTTAATATAAGAGATATTTTGGGAGTGGCTGATTTACTACATTTAGGCTCTAAATACCCCCCCTTTCATAAAATCCTGGGGTGTTTAATAGGATGAATACGGTATTTGGTAGATCTGCACAACTGATACTAAAATTCTACCCTTCAAAGAGGGAATTATCAATTTATTAGAAACTAGATGGTTGGAGTCAACATGCCCAAGCCAGGAACTTCAACATCCAAGCAGTCGAGGTGACCTAGTTAGTGGGTGGTAACCAAGAAAGACATGATGCATGAGGTGCTGATATTTGAAAAATGGCCACGACCCAGGAAAGCTAAAGTATAATAGGAATATCCATTTTTCTGTATGCATGTGAGTCATGGACCTTGCGAACAGAGTTAGAGAAAAGAACACAGGCCTTTGAGATGCTACCAAAGGTTACTGAACATTTCGTACAAAGCCAATATAACCAATGAGGAGGTTCGCAGGAAGATCCAAGCATGACAAACTCCTGGTCAAGAAATAAAAACTGAGGTGGTCTGGCCACATCTCAAGGTCCTCTGGTTTAGCAAAGACAATTCTTCAGGGCATAGTGAAAGGAAAGAGAAAGAGAGGTAGACAGAAGAAGAGGTGGGAAGACAATATTAAGGAATGGACAGGGATGGATTTTGCTAGCTAAATTAGGGCAGCTGCAGCCAGGAATAGGTGGAAAGGGATTGTTGTAGAGTCATCTGTGGTGCCCCAATGGCCTCACAAGGTTATGGGATAGACTAGACTAAACTAGACTAACAGACATAAGGACTGGAGCCTAGTAGCTAATTAACAGACTGACAAATGGAGGCACAAAAAGCAAACTGGCAAGCATATACCGGTAGTATTCTTCAAACATTATTGATTTGATGCTTCACGTCCACGGTAAACAACTAAGGTCATGTCGGGACGGTCAGTTAACCTAACCACACTATTCCTGGGCAGGCTTAGACCTCCTAAGCGGTTAACCAGTACTAAGTGCACATACTTTCGCCAGTAACTGACAACTGCCCTTCTTGAATCAGCGGAAGGAGAAACGAAAGTATGTGGCCAGACCGGGATTCAAACCCAGGACCTCTGACTTACGAGTCAGGTGCCTCAAACATTATTATCAGATCATTTATAGTTTACAGTGATGAAGCATAGATTGTGAGCTGATTGATTTCGTTTGCTTGAAACAAGACCATCAAGCCTGCAGCAATTTAAAACCAAATTTAAGGAGTATGGATATACATCTATGATTTCTGCAATTTATTCTATTCATGTATTGGAAATGTGACTTATTGTTTGCTTTCTAGACTACAAAGGTAAATTGGAAGGATGACTTGCAATTTTACATCCTTTTCAGTAGTATTTTAGTCATATCAGGATGATGGGAGGGTGATTATGAAAGGCTGTGTGCATCAGAACCCTGAATATGGTTGGAAAGGTTTCTGCCTCCTGCGGGAATTAAACCCATGACCACTAGGTCAGCAGGCCAGTGTTTAACCCACTGAACTACTAGGGCTCCTATTAATGTAACAAAGCCCTTCAAATCAGGTCTACTTCTAAATGAAAGAGCTTGCTCGGACTAGCCAAGTGATTTTGGAGAAGGTTCCAACTAGCCAAAAGATTTGCGAGAAGGTTCTGACTGGCCAAGTGATTTTGGCGAAGAAGTCATTTGAAAATGTTTGCGAGAGGATGGACACAACAAACAGGTGAAGATTTCCAATGGAGCCTACTTATTCCATCAGCTCCCCTGAAGCTTTCGGCTCAGGTGAACTAAAAACTTTTCACCCCAAAGTTTGGCATCTTGGAGTTCTGATATCAGAGTTAAAAGCCTCACCAAGAGTTTATGTTTGTTCCATACTTTTTATATCCCATCTGTCAGTCTTAAGTTATGTGAAAAATTATACAAATATCATCAACAGGTGTACTGTATAAACACTAGAACCCCTAATCAAAATTTTTTACCTTGAAAATGTATTCCAACTGCTGTTGTTTTCAGTTTCATGGAGATGATTATGATTAAATGAAGACTTCAGAGGTTGTCAATTTGCTATAACGATCTTTTAAGACTTTCTAAGTGTTTTACACTACTCATGTACTGGCAAAGCAGCAAGATGAGATGAGCAGCCACATGATAAATCAACAAAGTGGCATGTGCAACCAGCAAAGACTCAGATCAGCCTGGGCATCTGCCCATTCTGATCAGAGTCTTCGCTGTTGGCATAAAGGCAGCTTACACCCTGAGGTACCCTTTAAGTGCACAGCCAAGACTCCTACCAGGCTGGGCAGAGTCTTTGCAAGGCACACGTTTCTCATATCGCAGCTCAGATGTTCATTCTATAGATAAATTACTGTACTGCATGTGTGAATCGATATAGTGAGACATTAGATCAGCTTGCACATTTATGCAGGCTGATCAGTCATCCCCAATCAAAGCAACAATTTACATAGCCAAAGGAATCTAGACAGCAAAAGCATACTCTGACAAGACTGAGCAAGAGCAGGCTAATCTTAGCCTGGAGTGCTTTAGCGCATGGTTTTCTGGGCTGGCAAAAATGATCCAGATAAGATGCAATTATTTTGATGAAAATTCTGGGGTGGCATTTTCTTATTTTCCATAAAACAAATGATGTGACCCCTCTTTACAACTACCTCAATAAGGCAGTTCTAAGGAGGGTCCACAACATACATTCATATGAACCGCGACACAACAAAACCAACAAATTGGCATCAGCGCCCAGCGAGACTCAGATCAGAGTCTTTGCTGTGTGCTTTAAGTGTAGCTCAGGGTCTAAGTTACCTCCATTCTGACAACAAAGATGCTGATCAGACTGGGCGGATGCCAAGGCTGATCTGAGTCTTTGCTGGGAGGGGGGGGGGGGCACATGCCACTTTGTTGGTTTTGTCATGTCATGGGGGGGGCATATACCACTTTGTTGGTTTTGTCATGTCATGGCTCATATATTTATATGAAGAATTAACAGAAATCATCTCAGAAGAGCCTTATTTGCAACTCAGATACTAACCAAAGCCATCCCAAATTGGATAATCAGCCATAATTCCATGTTCCAAGTATGAGAGGTCAAAATGTATCATTTGCCTTGACTGGCTAAGATCTAATAAATTATGTTGTCATAATATAATGCGAAATGTATAAAACTACAGGAATGAATTTTCTGATAGCTGAATTTATGATAGTGATGCCTGAAAATTTTTCAATTTTACTGACTGGAGTGTGGAGCCAGTCTAGCAAAAATGCCTCAGATGCAACATGGCTGCTTTTCATGTGGCACAGTCAAATGCATTATCGCTGATCTGTAATGCTTGGAGTAATTTGCCAGAGATATTCATCAGTGACAAACTAAAGGGCCGTATACACTATCATTTTTTCTTGTACAAGTTTATTGTACAAGAAAAACTGACCAAGAAAAAGTGACAATGATGAGGTGTATACACGTAGCAAGAATTTTACTCTGCTGTCAAAGATTTTGCGGGAAATTACACAATAGTAGCAATGGAGACAGAGGGAGATTATGTTGCATTTGTTTTGTGCATTTTATGCATTGTGATTTTGCGAAAGAGATTAAGCACCAGATACAGAAAGTGTGGTCGTGAGATTGGTTACTGCGGAGACAGCAGCATAGCGCTTATCATACACTTCTACAGGAGCTTGACCGTGAAGATCCTGGTGAATATGCAAACTATTTGCGTATAAACAAAGAAACCTCTTGCAGCAATATTTCCCTGCCAAATATTGGCCATGTGCTTTTGTTTACAATGCTGCTGCTACAAATTCTCTTGCTTCTGATTGGCTATTTGATGGCAAGTTTGATAAGTTATCATTGAAAATAGGATGAGTTTCTATTCATCAGTTTTTCTTGTACAATAAAAAAACTGATCATTTTCTGCTGTATACACCATCAAATTAACTGACAGTTTTTCTTGTACAATAAACTTGTACAAGAAAAAATGATGGTGTATACGGCCCTTAACACATTCATGATCAGATGCAGTGATGATGGGAGGATAAAATGATCATCTTCTACTGATAAACTGTGAGAGGCTGAACTAACAAGGGTTCCGATCAGTAACACTCTAAACTAGATGGTGCTTAATTCTTGAATTTTTGGCTCTTTGAATGTTTAAGTGTCAGAAAAGCAGCTTTTCTGACACTTAGACATTCAAAGAGCCAAAAATTCAAGAATTCAATTCCATAAACTTTTCAAAATGAATGCTAAAATCACATTTATACACTACAAACACTTGTGCAGCTATATCTAAATAATTCAAAATAATATGGCACTGAAGGGGCAGTTCAATGATCTGAACATACAGATAACAATGAAAAGTATTTGTGTTTTAGCACTTTACTTATTTCAAGGACTTCATTATCATAACTTTATTACAACTGCAATAAAACCTTTATTCTGAATAGTCAAGAAACAGCAATTCAAAAACCATATTTTTGGAATGGGGTATAATTTCATCTAAAACATGAGAGGAGTTACTAGTCAGTTCTTGTACTCTGCCATCGTCTGATGACGCCAAGTATTGTAAAATAGGCCCCTGTTAGTCTTTATTCCTGAGCTCACAAAATTGGTTCCCTTTGTGAAAATGGCAGAAAAACATGGAGGGATACATCTAAGTCTTCATCAAGTTCTAAATGAGCTTTTGGTGAAAGAAGCCCTATCAGCAACTGGCAACTGTAATCAGCACCAGTAATTGAAATATTCAAAGCTTTCAAAACACTTACATTTATCATAAGCTATCTTAAAAATGATTTGGCTTTCAAATGTTCTTGTCATTCAGCTAAAGAGAAGATCATACATTCTCCCTATATTCCATCCCCATTCAACTATCAGAAACTTTCTAACATGCCGTGTTCATTTTTTCTTTTGCTTTAATGTGCAGTAGACCTTTTATCATCTGTTAGTAAGTGTTTTAGGAGAAACACTCCAAATGGATAAACAGTGTATGCCAAAACTTGCCTGTTCACTATCAGTCAAGCAGGTTAAGGCTACCCTATTTTTAAAATCCAATCTCAAAGTTTGCACGAGCCGTGAAATACTATGTCTCATCTGTCTGTGCATTGGCACAATACTGAGCAAAACCAGACAGCGTGATGCAAAATATACACATCCAGGGCCCTCATTCGGCTATCGAGCTCGTTAAGAGGTCAACTCATGAAGTGTTTTACAATCGTATAACCAAATACACTGATATTTTTTGTTGAAAAAAAAAATGTGAGGAGCTCTTGCAGTGCAAAAACTACTCACATTTTTTCAAAAAAAAAATATTGGCATATTTGCAACATTAACGTTTGAAATTTTAACGAAACATGAGCTATCGTCGTCGTTAGTTTTGAACAACTGGGCCCAGCCCTGTAGGAAAAAGCAATGCCAACGTTCACTTCTGCTAGTCACAGGTAAGATAATAGGGGGTTAAACTGTAAATATTTCCTTTTATTCAAGTTAAAATGAAAACAGTATTAGACCAAACCCCATGCTGTTTTTGTGGCATGTAATCTGGGTCTACATTGTTTGCCAAGAAAGCTAGGCATTACCCCATACATGACAACTCACTGATGCCTCATTTATGAAAGTTTTTCACCAGATTAAAATCTATGCAGCTCTGTAGTCAAGCGCAAATCTGCTTTTTACGCTGTGAATTCCTCATGATACATAGAACCACCATACATACATTAAGTTCATACGCAGGCTGGTCTGAGTATCTGCTATCTATCCAATTTTGAAGATGCAATAAGCTCCCTTTTATCGTGTTGGGGCTCATGTTTTACCATGTTCTACAAACTCCACAAGTACCAGAGCTCTAGATAAGAGGGAGTATTTGGTGATAATTAGGGATAATTTTTCTTAATTGTGCATAAAAACATATGTTGTGACCCCTCATCTGAACTGTCTCGTCGAGACGGTTCAGATGAGGGGTCACAACATATGGTTTCAATGAGAAATAAGAAAAATTATCCTTCAATTATCATCAAATACCCCCTCTTATCTAGAGCTCTGAGTACAGACTAAAAGAGTATCATCAGAGTGCTTTTGAAGCATTTCATGGTCGTAATAACTGTGAACTGTTGTAGCAAGCTTTTTTAGCTTTTTTTTTTCTGTTCTTGTTGATGCTGTTGTTCACTGACAAAGAATGTTTTTGAACTAATAAATGAGGTTAGAAGTTCAAGGAACTGGAAAATTGTTTGTTTTTAATTCAAAATACCAAATACACCATAATGACCAGAACCCAGTCATGTGGAGATACCCATAAATGGGACAGTGGCAAACAGTGTAGAACCAGATCAGATGCCACAAATGTGGCATCTGATCAGGGTCTACACTGTTTGCCTTAAATATTGGATTTTTTAAAGAAATATCAGAAAAGATATGTAAACCTGACACCCCTTAAATTTGAAATGGACCCGCCCAAAGTGTCGTCGATGGGCGAAACATTAACCAAAGAGTCTGCTCAGTTTTAAGATGTATCGGCATACCTCTATACATTAACCAAAGAGTCTGCTCAGTTTTAAGATGTATCGGCATACCTCTATACATTAACCAAAGAGTCTGCTCAGTTTTATGATGTATCGGCATACCTCTATACATTAACCAAAGAGTCTGCTCTGTTGTAAGATGTATCGGCATACCTCTATGTGTTTCCATATTTTTACAGAGAGAAACAACTTTTGTGGGCCTTTTCACCACTGCCTAAAAGTGGTGATTGCCTATCATAAAATAGTGTCATTTTCCCCAATTCTGCCCTACCTTTTTCTCCACACTCTTTGTTGTTATTGATATTTTTTTTGTTGTTGACCTTTTTTTTGGGGGGGGGGGGGGGGTGGGGGGGGGGGGGGGGGGGGGGGGGGGGGGGGGAAGGGGATATCTACTTTCTTTTTTCAACTGGACTGAAAATACTAGTCATTGATTTTCCCCCATTTTAAATGTAGAGGCCCAGTCCCAAACTATGCAGTAAAATCTTGCATGTACATTAATGTATGACACAACGTATCTTCTTACGGGGAGTAATCTACATGTAGCTAAAAGCCCTGTCTAACCTGGACCTCTGCTGGCAGTATCTCTAAGTCTTGAGCATCCACAGTGCAGATTATGTTTTGTTTTTGTTCTTTAAGATCAGAGAACTCACAAATTTTCTATTGATTTAGACTTTTATTCTAGACCATCGCTTTTTATATTCATTTGGACTCCATTTTTGATACTAATAAGTCTTTGAAACGACTGCCTTATTAAAATTAAGATATTACAGTCAGGGCTCGGGAAAACCGGATTTCTTTCGGTCCCAGACCAAAATTTAGAAATTGGGACCGATTGGAAACAGCCCAAAGCCCCAAAAAATCGGTCCCATACTGGCCCAATACTTAGGAAATTTTCTCGGATTCGTCTAATAATTGTTACATACGGCCGTTTGATCTTGTCCCAACGTATATACTGCCTTTAAAAATTCTAGCACGTGTCATAACTAATCGGATTAACGCAGGTGTTAGCCAGACGAAAATACCGCCTACGGACCAATCGAGATTGTCTCCTACCTGTCAATAACGAGTGTCATAATGACGCGCACTCTTACGGCAATCTGCAAAACAACTTATCAAAATCACGATGACTGGGCTTTGGGATGAAAGGTGTCCATCTTTTTTCACGATCGCGAGAATGTAACTGACCTGTATGCGTAGGGCGTATGCCGACTTAGTATCCATAACAGATGAATGCTGACGAATGTATTGACAAAGTCTGTCCGAAGTTCATTCATATTTCCATTTGCCCTTACAACGGATAGTCTTTCATGTTCCATACTGTCTGCAATGGAGTTTTTAGGAATACGAACCTATTCCGCGAAAAGTGTAGATTCAAAACGAAGATACATTGTTAATATTAATAGTCACTATTTCCGACGCGTTATGGTCTACGCTCTTGTAAAAATATACAATGTTTTGAATAATGGAACTATAAAATATGAAAATGGAAACGTCCATTTCACCGATTTCCTAGTTATATCGTCATGCAGACCAGTGCGAAAATAATGCCGATCAAAGCACAAAAATAGCGCATTTTGATCAGGGTCTACGCGATTATTATATTGGGTATAATACTAACGGTAGCGTTGATGCAATTACCCACTCGTTTATGGGTCAAGCACGTTTTGTCTTTAGACGCCGCTGTGAGTATAACGTACGCAGTGTCAGTCTAACTGTGTGACAGCCAAAGGTACCTAAGAACACACACAGATGACTAACAATCGTATCATCCAGCGCAACTTAGCAGTCAGACCGGTCTTTCTTGGTCGCATCAAACCTGAATAAAAATGAACGGCGACCAAGCGACAACCGAATACTTCGGTGGAAGCTAGTCAATATACGCTCTTCACATGTTCCGTAAGTCACCATTTCCGACGCGGCCCATTCAGCGGCGGTGGAGAGGAAATTATGCAATTTGGGTACGTTAAACAGTACAACCATCATAACTTGGGCGAATTAATGCTCAGGACTTTAAATACGTTTTGTTCACAAACAAACAGGAATGACCGTCAACTTTAATGCAATGGGCTTGAACAGGTTGTCTCCCCTGTCCACCTGTCAATCAAGTGTGATGTCTTCTATCACGTCCGCTTTGCCTACGAACACGTTCTAGTCTTGTATTTGCTTTTACATGCGTAGCCAAACGTCTTAAAATGTTCGAAACCAAGAACTCCACCAAACACAACAATGTACGACCATTCTACCGAAATCGGGATTAATTCATAGGATTTCGCTTGTTGTCATTAGTTTTCGTGACAGGTATCAATTTTTTCCGATGGAAATTAGTTAGGTGATGACGACATCGGCTGGACCGATTCATTTTTCAATATTTCCCGAGCCCTGATTACAGTATGCTTTTCTCTGGCTTTCCTCGCCAGATATTATCAGGGTCACTGATGAGGCTTGGATAGCCAAAACTTTGAAGTATGGCCCATGTTCCTTCTTGTGAATGTGTTCTCTGCTCTTGAAGGAACTCTTTAAGTTTTTTATTTCAGATTTTTCCGTAAACATCAGACAGTAAATATTTACATGCAGCTGTACTTCAGTGACTTTTATACACTTATGATACTAATGTCAATCCCTGACATTTACAGAACATCAAAAGCTGGCATTCAAAAAGAAGTCCTTCTGAAAAAGTGGATCCTTACATCAATACATTACATGTATGTGCTTCTTTGATGAACAGACAAAACATAAAAGCCAGAAAATAAGCCAATCTGAAACAAAAACTTGAGAAAAGGTTAGCTGTAACAAGCCAAAATAAAATTAGTTCTGCAAAGTTGGAAGCAAGAAATATGTATACCCGTTTATCATGGATCCGTGCCTTCTCATAGATTCGTTTTCATGGTTTGCTTAGGACTGCAATTAACCTGATCAGCTCTTTGGATAACAAGAGCTGTCGCCTGACAGCATAGCTCGCCTGAATAGGTGCTTGCCCATCACACAGTCGCTATGGTGGTGTGGACTGCTATGTATAAAACTTCAGGCAAGCATGTCCATAATGACAACACATTTATAAACAAAAGCTATCTCAGAAATGTCTTAAAATAAAAAAAAAATCCACATGAAATTTCAAAGTCCATGAGCTTGAGGTCAAAGAACTAAGGGGTAGTGGGGAGGAGGGCAGGGCTAGGATGTATCAAAGCCTTTAACCATTATCTAACATCAGTCCAAGTATTAGTATCAACTGAGTCCATTGTGGCACTGTGAAATTATGTCTTCATTAATATAAAACTAATCAAAATCTTTAAGACAAAACTCAAAGTCCATGACCTTGATATCAAGGTCATCCAGTCGGGTAAGTATATAGTGTTTTGTAAAAACTCAAAAAAGTGTCTAACATCAGTTCAAGTGTAAACTAAATCTCTGCCAAGCATTATGAATCAGTACGCAATTAGAAAACTTTCATAAAGACCAAGTTTCCTAAGTCCCTGACCTTAACATCAAGGTCACCGAGCAGGGCTGGGGTAGTACTCTGTAAAACTTTGGACTAATATCTAACTACAGTGCAAATATAAAAAGAATTTATCTATGGCTTCAGGAGATATGTGTCATTAAAAAACTTTAACCAAAACATCCAATCAATAAAAAGACAATTTTCTAAGTCCATGACCTTGACATCAAGGTCACTGAGGGGGGTGGGGGTAGTACCTTGGAACCCTTTAGACAAATATCTAACTACAGTGCAAGTATCAAAGGAATCCATCCATGGGTTAAGGAGATACTGGGCTTTAGAAAACTTTAACCAAAATATCCAGTCCCAAACAACTCCCAATTTTCTAAGTCCATGACCTTGACATCAAGGTCAAGGAGAGGGGTGGGGGTGGTACCATGTTAAAATTTGGACCAATATCTCACTACAGTGCAAGTATCAAAAGAATCCATCCATGGGTTAGGGAGATATAGGTCTTTAAAAAACTTTAACCAAAACATCCAATCCGGACGCGGACGCGGACGCGGACGCCGTGGTGATAACAATAGCTCTTCCTGAACTTTTGTTCAGGCGAGCTAAAAACGGTTGTAAAAGTAACATTTATGTGTCAAAAAACTTGGTTGTGAGTGCTTAAAAATATTTTGGTTAGAAAATCTAATTTTTTGAAAAAGTCCTTTTTTTTTTCAGTGGCCTAAAGAAAATCCTTCCCAACTTGTTTATATTAAATACACTGCCATAAAAATGCCAGTTTTACTTATAAATAGTGTGGTCTAGTCTTTACATATCAAAATATTGACAGACTTATAAAACCGTTTTTGAAATTTGGCTGTTGATTCTAGGGCATGAACTCAATGAGAAACTTTTTTCAATATTTGGTCTGTGGGGTAGTCTAAGACAGTGTTCTATTTTATTGTCAAAATAAAAATTCACACCACTTTAATATGTGGATATGCTGTCAGAGGTTTATTTGCAGCTTTTGAAAGCAAAATCAATTTTTACGGTTCCCTAATTTATACAAATCAGCCAAATTATAATAAGGGGCACGAATCAACGAGAAAACAGCATACACCAAAGAAACAAAAACAGCACAATTGGTTCATGACACCAGTAATGAAATGTGCAACAACAGCCGCACATCCCTCCAGCAAGGGCTTAAGCAGAACTCTAGTTTTAAAAGGACTCTTTATGAACACTATGATTCCAAAGGATCAGAAATTATGATGAAGTCATGAATACTGTTCAGCCAGCGTAGGGATGATAAACCAGATCAAAACTATCTAGAGCAAGATAATGGGGACTCACCATTGCCTTACACAATGTACCCCACCACAGTGTTGACATCGACCTCAGCATCTTGTTTGTTAAACTGTTTTATTAAGTTTTTATGACAAGCCAGAGTGATTTAGTTGAGCAATCCTTTATCCGAACAGGTCTTGCTAATGGAACATTTATGCACACTGCAAGGGTGTTTAACAAACCTTGTAGACCTTGAGCTGACCATAGACCCCCCTCCCCCCCCAGGGGGAATTTTGGACACTATGATTTTCTGAAACTACATTATATAAGAAACAAAATGACACATGTTAGCCCTCTGTACGTTGGGGCATTAACGTGTAACATCAACGTTACTTACACTACCCAAATTTACATATTCACGTTATAATAGAAAATACACATTGGTATACAAATGTTAGTATTCGCCCGAAGTAATGTTGGGTTTTGTCTGCTAGTACATAAATCGCTGTTTCAAGGTAATTGACATTGTCAACGATAAGTTGACTAAACCGTATAACGTAGTTTACGTTGTATTTGACGTTTTTCCCCTTCAGTGTCTAAATACATGTAATATAAGGAGAAAATTGTAAGAATGAAGTGAAGAGAAAAGTAATTGTTATATATATATATGACTGTTTCAATAGTCTGGTATAAAAAACAAACAAACTAAAGTCTTACAAAACTCATCAGCAGTCACGATAAATATGTAACGTATATAACCACTACAAAAATTCGAAAAAAACAAACAAAAACAACCAGACTAAATCTTTGAATTGGTGGACTGAAGTTTATACGTGCTCCATCAATCTTCTTTGATTCATGCACAGCTTAGATAAGTTAGGCAGCAGTTAGCAGTGGATATATTAAATGTGGACAGAAACTTATTTTTGAAAAATTTAACCTACAAAATGACGAGAAAAGCTAAGAGAGCCAACATCAGCTGCATTTCGTTTTTAATATTATTTATATTATGTCTTAAGTAGACACTGTTGTATATGTAAACACGAAGAAACGCCCGTTTTATATGTCCTCAAACTATAAAAAAAATCATTGGATAGTGTATATTTAAAATCAATCTAACAGTAATGTTACGTTACATAATAGTAATATGTCGGGGGATAAGATTTGTGAGTCATCTGTTATCAAAAATTTAGTTCCCGGGCAATATGAATTATTCATTGCTGTAGTATTAGCTTACCACTGGTAGTCAGATGGCAATTTAGCTCTTTGAAATACACAAAAACTCAGCAAGACCCACATAGATTGTTATAGCTGAAGCATTTCGACCTTGCCTTCAAATCAGTTTCACTTAAAAGTGACTTCATAAAGATGATTTTTTTTAATATTATGCATAGAATGAAATAAGTAAGAGTTGATATATGCTGCAACTGATTAATATTTAGGTTCTCGTCATGATGGGGATAAAACCAATTTCGCGACCTGTGCTGTTGGCTGAGTCATTCAATTACCCTACATACAAATATGCAACTGTGACTGCCAGCCGAGGCAATCAAAAGCAGTACCAACTCTCCCAACAGGGATAAACACCATTTTTCTATGCTGTCAGTCGAATCGTCAGCCACGAGCCTCTTTGCACAGTAACTGCTGTACATAGATTAGCAAATATGTGTGGCTCCCGTGATCATAACTTACATATTAATTTGTGATCTACATGATCTGTTTATTCAGCTCCCGGCCATCAAATACATTACAAACTATTAACAATGTGAAAATTTAAGGCTGATAGAAAGTGACATACTTTATAACGCATACATCATTCTGTTATCAGCTTGTTCAGGAGTTCTATTTTTCATTATGTTGTTACAAATATTTAACTGGTCAGGTAATTTTGCAAACCCCATGGTTTTATTCCCACTTGTTACTATCACGGACTAAAGGTGTTACGAAATACAAATTTCAGTCTGACAATTTTTCAATATGTAAGCAACTAAAATTGTTGTTTGGATATTGCCAAAATGCTGTATTCCCTAACAGTATTTAATAAATTTGGACAAAGACGATAAGATAAGCAGTAAGATGTCATAAATAAGCAGTTTTCAACCATATTTATTGCTAAAAAGTAAACAATATGGTAATACAAGGTCACAAAGATCAAATGCAGTAAGTTATTTAGGTTAACCCTTCCTTGGCATGTATAGGTATGCACTATTTCTATTGTTTGATTATTTGCTCTTTAGAAATACTGTTTTGCTAGTTTAGGATATCGGAAATGAAGAATCCATAAACTCGCAATGAATACGTTGTATACGTTACTTGTTCCGCCTTTCTTTTCTTTTTTTTCCTCAATATTATGCTGCAAAGCAAAACTACAGTGTAGGCGAATACATTCTGAAGGAGACCAACTAAGATTTGCTCATAGATATCTGAACAGCGAGGACTAACATTAATATATTCTGTCATTTTCATTTGCCATTTCATTATGTGTGCAGAGCTACTGGAACACTGTCCCTGAAACATTTTTGTCCAACTAAACGTATCTTTATGTTCTTTGGTGAATAGATGCTTTAATAGATGGTTGAATGTAGTTAGATTCTTTAAGAGATTATCCAAAGTATTTAGACTTTAAAAAGAAAGGAACAAAAGCATAGAAATATAGATCATCTTAAACATAGCATTAATAGATTGCTAAAGTATGCTAGTAAACTGCCAGTGTCTCTTTTCTGTATTAAATGTTTCTGATACTATTCTCCCAAACTCCTGGTTGGCACATTATTGTTAAATACATAAATAAGCTAAATAAAGCAATGTATTGTCACTACCATTAAATATTTTCAAAAGTTTGTTTCTTCGTAACTCAGCAATGTTGTTTCCCTTGGTAACGTAAAATATACGATAGTCTTACAACAGTAAGAATGCGCTGCCAGCAAATATCTACATTAGCTTTGATGCAGAACTGTATTTAGCTTAAGTCTTCAAACTTCAGGTTTACTGTTCTGCTTTATAGTTTTTTCAGTGTGCACGTAAAAACTATACCAAATCCTGTCAGTAAACAAGGTGGTACTACATTTGCATTGTTAATTATTGATTATTTTATAATTTAATACTAAACACGTCAAAAGCGCTTAGCTTTTAATGTTATCATACTGATTGTATATCATTTTACTCGAGCCCTATATGCAAAATCTATGCTGGCTTAGCTGCGGCTTTATCTTTTTTTTTATCTTTTCTGGTGTGGTATTTTGTTTATTTTTTCAAGTTGTATATAACAAAATTTAACGTATGTTACTGTCTTTAGAACTCAAATGTACAAATTGTAAAAGAACCCAAACTGGGCAACGGCATAAATGAAATACTTTTATCTTTGATATAATAACAAAGTTGCCAGCAAAAAAAAACAAAAAAAAACGTTTTACATGTGCAGAATATATCTATGCCCTTAACATTACAATTTGTAGTATACTGGTTTTAATCACGTATAAAACACACCTTATGAATCCCTAAGAGAAATAACTGAGAGAAGTGTTGCTAGGTCCAAGTACACAGTATATCATAAGAACACCCAGACTTATATATGTTATTGTTTTTTATGTGACAGTGGGAAAAAACCTGATTAAAGGTATTATAATGAAATCTTTTAAATGTTAATGTTATTTACGTTACTTCTAGTAATGACTTATCATAGAAAATAAACCAGAATGCATTTTTTCTTTTATATTTAAAGATTCTTTCATGAAGAAACTGCTACTAACGAAAATAAAATGATTCTATCATCAAATTATGTGAGTTTAACAAAATAGCCCTCGGTAACGTATATAATCGACCATTATGGGGTTTATGGCCGACTAAAATGCGTTCAAAATATTGTGGAACTGTTCCTTGCTGTTTAGATAGGCTGGCATATTCAATATTACCTTTTCCTGTTGTTTTTTTATTCATACAGTGTAGTTCAAGCACTTGAATTATACAGAAAGTGATAATTGTAATATGGAACATTTATAAGGGGCTACTGTGTTAAACATCCTATTTCTCCCAAAGTATACAAGATAGGATAATAATTTTTGCAGATCTGAAAAGATCAATAAATTGTCTTTAATTCAGTAACAAAGATATGGTCTAATAATAAAGGAATAACTTACAAAAAGAAAGTATTTTGGATAGAAATAGCAATTTTGATAGAGTGTAACGACAAATGTCACGTATATGACACCATGTGAGCTAAAGTGACCTGTCAAACATCATAACTTTTAGCTACTGGGTTGTTCTATTAGACTCCACTATAACTTTAAACATAGGAAAGTGATTTCTATTTTTTTATAATTTTTTATTATTTTCATTTTATGTTTATTTTTTTAAGGGGTAACGTTTGTAACAGGCTGTTACAGCTTAACGCCCCACTCGCCAGAGGGCTAACATGCTGCAAAATACTTCTAAGATGCTGGGCTTTAAGAAAAGTATGGTCTACAAAATTCCCCCTGGGGGGGGAGGTAAACCATTTCTGGCTCATGGCCTATTGAATGTTAGCTGCAAGTGCAAAGGACAGATGACTCCTTTTAAGAAGTGCCAACATGAGCATACTGACAAGGCAACTTTTGAGTCTTGCATACTGGTGATTCTATAAGCTTTGACAGCACCTAACAGCTAGATCAGAATTATCCTAATAAAGTTTCACATTCATTTGGACACGGCATACTACCTTACTGCAAGCTCTCTTCAAATCTGGACAAAAGTATTTGCCCTTTTATAAACATATGGCATTTTGCTACATGGCAAACAGTGCAGACCCTGATCAGACTGCTCCTCTAGGAGCAGTCTGATCTGGGTCTACACTGTTTACTCTGCCAAATTCACTCTACTTTAAGGCGCAATATGCTGTAGACAGCCGGATTGCCAGAATCAGCTCAAATCAATATAGGCCAATTCCACCGTAATGGCATTTGCAATCACTTGGAACTACCTGACACTCAGTCCAATAAATCTCCCAGAATTTAACTATAAATACATTCTTCTTTTAGCTCTGATGGAAAACACTTGATAAATTGGTTCTAAATTAAATACACTGGAGAAGCCTGACAGTGGCTGCTTTTGAATAGAAAATACTACTGAAACTGGCATAAATATTGGGGCAAAGTAACCAATTACACACTGTACTTTAAAACAGAGCTCCAGATAAGAAGGGGTAATAGGGATAATTCAAAGATAATTTTTTCTTATTTCTCAATGAAAACATATGTTGTGACCCCTCATTAGAACCGTCTCGGTGAGACGGTTCTAATGAGGGGTCACAATATATGTTTTATGGAAATTTAGGAGAATTATTCTTACATTATCCCTTTCACCTTCTTATCTGCAGCATTGCTTGTACTTTTCGGAAAAGAGGCATAAAAACTACTGACAGTCTGGCATACAGTGCAGACCATCACAGTCTCCTCAGGTACTTTTGAAACAATCTTTCAAGTCCCCATGGCAGGTTAACAAACCTGGAAAATTAATTAACAGCCTTGGAAGGCTGACAATAAACAATGATGCAATGAAATCATAAAGCAACTGTTGCTTTCTTTGAGCAGACTTTTTGATCAAACATGTACAGCCATCATGCCAGAATTTCTTTTAATGAGGAATCCATGCACCTCTTGAGGGCATAGTTTAAAACCTGGAATGGAATGGGTTGAGAATCGGCTGAGATAAGTCACAATCTACTGACTACAACTTGCTTCTAAAGCCTGAGATGCTACTTTTAGAGGAAAGAATTTGCTCCCTCAGAGGGGTAAAATGCCATTAGGTAAGAAGTGCCAGAGCTCCAGATAAGAAAGGATAATGAAGATAATTTGAAGATAATTTTTCTTATTTCTCAATGAAAACATATGTTGTGACCCCTCATTAGAACCGTCTCGGTGTGACGGTTCTAATGATGGGTCACAAAATATGTTTTTATGGAGAAATTTGCAAAATTATCCCTAAATTATCTCTGTTACCCCTTCTTATCTGGAGCTCTGAAGTGGAGAAGATTATCCTCTTCCGTCTATTCCAGTCCACTCCATTCCATTCAATGTCTTAAACTGTGCCATCTTCTGAGAGATCTTTCAAGAAAATTCTTTTATAACTGAATTCTGGAATTCCTCAATGCACACTAAAATAACTATACTTCTAAAACACTGACATTATTCAACAATTTGAAATGGCTGAATTCAATATTCATAATCCCGAGCAACTGGAACAGCAAAGGGTGCCAAGCATAAATTTGTGAATTTCAGTATTTAGGGATTGTACAGTACATAATGTCAATCACTCATCAGTGGACCTCAGAGATTCCACAAGTAACAGTATTCAACTTAGACTGGCCCCAGTCGTTTTTGTTTCTTTGTTGCATATTTGTTGCATGTTTTTTTGTTGTTGTTTTCTCCTATGCCTCTTTAATCCATGTTTATGTTATCTGTGGCTGAACAAAAACGACCCTTTCTTTCCAGACAAGGGAGTGAAGTGAGCAATGTTTGATAGGTTGTGCAAGATTTGTTTCCCTTACAAAAAAAATAAGAATAAAGAAAGGGTCTGGGGCCAGACTATATTCAACTTTTAACTCCAAAATAAAGACTATCTAGAGCTCTGACACAGCAAGCATCTACTTAGATATACTCTATTAATCCTATTACGGTGTACATGTTCCAGCTCTAATAAACACCCCCTGCTTCATTTCCAAAAATCATGTGATATTAAATTACATAAATTCCTGCTTACCTCTCTGAGTGAGGCAGCTCCTAGAGGAGCAAGTGAAAATTTTACCAAACTTAATTGCTCACCAATTTCTACAATTTAACATCAATTTATAATTTAGTGTTTTCCTTTAAATAAGCTGCAAATAAAGATAAATAAAAAAATCTTGCTCATGCTTTTGCTAGGTGATTTTAGTTAACTTACAAAACCGATGAAAAAGCATATCAGTGATCTACATTGCAATACAGTAAAACAGGTGTATCCAATACAATATGCGAGGCTTGATGATGGTAGGTTTGAAATTCTAAATGGATTTGATGGTCAGTGATATTGTCAATAGCCATCGGCTACAGAACATGATATAATGCAATTTGGATTCAGGCAACAGCTACCAAAAGCAAATTCTACTCCAGCACACGTAGGAATGAATGAATGAATGTTTAGTTATTCATAGACGCTCAACCCTAGTAAGGGCATACAGCGTCTAAACGTCAGCAATTTAAAGCGTTTCTATGTATAAGACATATTCAAAAACGACCAAATGTTAAAAGTATTATGTTACGTCCAAAAGCACACGTAGGAACTTACGTTTTATTACTGTATAAATGTGTATATAGGTATACAGAGTGTATAACTTACTAAGCAGCCTAGCTGGTCAGGACCTTTCAGCCTAGTTGTTGTATGCTCGCTCTACAATCATGGCATTGTGAGTGCCTGGTGCCAGGATGATTACCATTGGAGCCCAAGGGCAGAGCAAAGGCTGCTGATTCAAAAAGAGCCCAGAAAGAATTACATTTGATACAAATGTTCTTTGGCAGAATGGACAATCAGATTCCTGTCAGGACACTCCACAAAATTTTCTTTACAGTTTTTCCTCCTCCTACAGATATTTCTCCTCCAGTTTCCATATTTAATCTAAGATTAGCAGGAACATCATCGTTTCGGCAACATCCCCCCTGTATAATCCGCCTAGCCCCCTGTTCTATCTACAGCACTGTGGCATTTTAAGCGACCTTTCCATTACTTAGAGTTTTGCAGTACAGCATATTGTATTGTATTGTTGTTGAGTTGTGCTTTAATGTCCCAGTAAATAATATTTCAGTCATGTTGAGACATTGCCTTCGAATTTATAGGAAGTTTACCAACCGCACAAAATGTTTACTGATGGACAGCGCCATGCCATTATATGTCCGTTTTTCAAAACAGAGGTATAAAATCATACAAAATGTGCTTTATCTCAGCTAGTTGTAATAGTACTACCATTTCTAGTTCTGCTTGCTATATATGCAGATATCGAGTGATTGTGTGTGGCATCCCTTGCGGCTGCTGGTCCGATCATGATGTCAATGATGTTGATAACTTCATATAGACATCAGTTTGTATATTGAGACAGCAATATTCTGTATATATACTTGTATTTTGTTTCGTCTATTATGTGTTTGTTTGTAATTACTAATTATGTTTATAAATGTAAACCCAGTCTTTAAAGCTGGAAATGAACAATTTTAAGGGAATTGACTTCAGTAAGAAACATAAGGGTATGTATCACCATGCATCTTTTAAAGTATTTCAAAGCCGAGTTTTATTCAATTATCATGCTGTAATAGCTCAGTAAGTATAATTTCTTCAACATCTAAGTTATTTTCATTGGATATTCTGTGTAACATGATAGCTTAATATATGAAAAGTGAATCACTTTTCAGCTGCACCATTAAAATGATCATAAGGAATTACTACCGTGCCTGTGAAGGCTAAGGTAGTATGATTATGGTCAATCACCCAGTTATCGGTGGTTATCAGTTATCGGTGCAATCAGAAATAATCCGAATTTCTTGAGTGCAGTTTGTTTTTCTTCCACTTTAACAGATATAAACATGAACAAGAAACTCCTGCTCTGTTTCAAACCAAAAACTTGTTGAAAGTAAAGTATGTAATGGTTATTGATGTTTCAGACCAAGAACATACATATTTACCGATCTAAACACATCCAAGCATACATAAATTTCATGTATCTACAAAAAAAACACATAAAATTAGCATTGTGATGCTTAAATTCGTCTCCTGCAAACCCAGTTTCCCTAAACTAGAGGTCATGTTACATCATAATACGGCAATAAACGGTGCTACCATAAAGTTTTAGCATGGAAAATTAGTCTGTATTTACTATTAGACCGATAACTGGTACATCAGTCATGCGGAGTCAGATGTACCCCAGAGCACAATGTCTTCTCTGTTTATGTAATAATAGTCATTGGCGGCTATAATTTAGTTGATAAATTTATAGACAACACCCAACTAATTTCTGTGAAGTTTTCATTTTCATACGTTGTTATTATTCAAAAGTTAGATTGCATGTGAAGTTTAAGACCACCGATAACTGGTAAATCATGCATATTTCTACCACACCCCTATCTCGAACGTGGCCCAGTGATTAACTGAGACTGGCCCATTAACACTGCATATTTTTCCCGATAAAATCTGATCTAAAACCGAGGCTACAAACATTTGCAGGTAAGGCTCAGTTATTCAAAACTAACACCTTCTCAGCTAAAACATTTTTTACATAAACACATTGCCATTTTTTTTTGCAGAAAAATGTGAGGAGCCAAAGAGCTATGAGAGTACTCTTTAGGTTCACTGCCATAGTAATATTTGCTGAAAAGCTGTGAGGAGCTTTTGGGCCTCAAACAAGTTATCTTATCTACAGCAAGGCCCTATTAGTAGTATTTATACCCAGTCACTACTAATAGTGCCTCGCTGTAGACGCCTGCTTTTATGGCGACATGGTTAAAGTGGTGGACTGTTGTTGCTAGTTAAGCAAAGTTTGGCCGAGTACTAGCGCCTCGCTGTAGAAGCATGCTTTTATGGCGACGTGGTTAGAGTGGTGGACTGTTGTTGCTAGTTAAGCAACATTTGGCTCGGTCAGTGCCTGGATGGGTGACCCAGGTGATGTTAAATGGTTCCAGGTGTCCTGCACCTCTAAGACCTATGAATCAATGATTAACGACTTTGTAAATCTAATAAATCTAACACAACCCTACAATCAGAGTGTATGATATTCACATGATGTAACGATGCCTCGAACAACTGTGAAAAGATACTCACATCCTCGAAAATAGAGCCAACATTTGCAGTGACAAGCAACAACTTCGTATTCAACCCTTCCATCTTCACAAATTAAGGCGCATCAGGTGCGCTCCACAATTGATGGAAGAAAATTTCAGAATTTGAGTCTATAAGTCCATTCATTTAGGTTAAATTATTCTCCATAATGACACAATAAGCACAGTTTTATTTGACAGATCGCTGCATAAAATTTCTGTCACTGAAATCGCTTCACGTCATGTAGCCGCGCCATCTGTTATATTTTACGGGAGGCAACTCTTGACCGGTCCATCGAATTACCCCAAACCACCCCAAAACACCCCAAACCGCCCCAAAACACCCCAAACCGCCCATAAAAACACCCCAAACCACCAAACCCAGATCACTCCAAACCAAATTTGGTAGTTTGCAGGAACTCACACAGCGTTAGAAATGTTTGCTCATGCTAAAAATATTGATAATTAAGGATAATTGATTAACATGTGCAGCTTTAGGGAAGAATTGTCATTACCAATATGTAGGCAATATTTGTGTATCTGTCCTTCCATGAATCTGAATGGTATGTAACATGCATATACTTACACGTGCATGTAAACATATATGCAGAAATGCAAGCATATTTAGTGTCTACATATATACATACGTAAGAAACGGCAAACATACATATAACATATTATAAGCATATACCACGTGAAAATCATTGTTTCTGCATAAAAAGATAATAGTTATTTTTTTATTTAACAATAATTTTGAAATCATTAAAAGCATAAACAAAACGTTTAGAAGCTTTTTTTTAACCTGAAACAGAATTAAGAAAAGTGGTTTGGGGTGGTTTTCAGGCGGTTTGGGGTGGTTTGGGGTGTTTTGGGGTGGTTTGGGGTAATTCGATGGACCCACTCTTGACGCATCAATTTCGGTCGACATAAACACCGGTAAGTAAATTCACCGGATCGGACCGGATCGGGCCTAATCACCGGATCGGACCGGATCGGACCCGAATTTCAGCATCTATAATACTTTCTTTGACTGTTAATGTGTATATTTTACATAAGATGGTGTATACAACAGATATTATGCCCCCGAAGGAACTTCGGGTGGCATATTAAAATCGCACCGTCCGTCCGTCAGTCTGTCCGTCCGTCCGTCCGTTACAAATCGTGTCTCAGCTATAACTTTAAAACTACTGAAGCAAATTTGATGAAACTTCACTGATAGATAAAGCACAATGTGAAGGTGTGTCGTGCACAAGACTTAGGTCCCTACGCCCAAGGTCAAGGCCACAATTGGGTCAGAGGTCAAATTGTGTCTAAAAATCTTGTCTCGGCAATTACTTTAAAACTGCTGAAGCAAATTTGATCAAACTTCACAGATAGATAAAGCATAATGAGAAGGTGTGTCGGGCACTAGACGTAGGTCCCTACACCCAAGGTCAAGGTCACAGTTGGGTCAGAGGTCAAATTGCATCTCAAAATCGTGTCTCGGCAATTACTTTAAAACTGCTGAAGCAAATTTGATCAAACTTCACAGATAGATAAAGCATAATGAGAAGGTGTGTCGGGTGTGTCAGTGATAACTTATAAACTACTGAAGCAAATTGAATGAAACTTCACAGAAAGATGAAGCATAATGAGAAGGTGTGTCACACATAAGATTTAGGTTACCACGTTCAAGGCCAAGGTCACAGTCAGGGGTCAAAGGTCAAATCTTGCCTCTGCGATAACTTGAAACCTGCTCAAGCGACTTTCATCAAACTTCACAGAAAGGTAAACCATAATGAGAAGGTGTGTTATACACAACATTTATGCTCCCAAATCCAAGGTCAAGGTCACAATCTTGGGTCAGAGGTCAAATCATGTCTCGGCAATTACTCAGAAAAGTACCAAATCAAACATTACAGAAAGATAAAGCCTACTGAGAAGATTTACCATTCACAAGACATACATTTCCACATCCAAGGTCAAGGTCATAGCCAGGCGTCAAAGGTCAACTCATTTATCCTCAATTACTTAAAAACTACTGAATCAAACTTCATTAATTTTCATGCAAAGGTAAAAAATAATGAGATTATTCACAAACAAATTATGGTTTTGTTGCCCGAGGTCAGGGTCAGAGTCAGGGCTCAGAGGTTAAATCATGTCTCTGAAATGGCTCAAAACTGCTGAGGCCAATTTCATCAAATTGCACTGAAAGGTAAAGCATGATAAAATGGGAACTTAAAGAAAAGTAAAGTATTATGATAAGTTATGTAATGTGTGACATGTAGGTTCCAGTACCCAATATCAAGGATACAACATAGTTTGGTGAGTGGTTGAATTAAGTCCCCATGAATCCTCTTAAACTTCCAAAGTGCATTTAAACATCACAGAAAAGTAAAACAAATGAGAATGTGTGTCATGTGCAAGACTCAGGCTCCACACTCAATGTCACTGTCACAACCAGGACTCACAGGTCAGTTTAAGGGGCCTTCGGGGGCATTTGTTACACACTGTAACATTTCTTGTATTACAATAATATTTGAATTTAATGAATTTACAGTTTGTGTTGTAATTTCGTGGAAATTTCACTCAGACAGATACGTAAACATGCATATGCAATATCATGTGATTGAAATGGCTAAAAATTGAAAAGGTCAGATGAAATAATCCGATATTTTTTATTTTTGTTCCAAACATAGAGTGTGGGTACACGTTATAAAGGTGGTTTAGAGCAGAGCATTGACCTATAAATACATATAATTCACTGAGCAGAGATAATATGTGCTGGACACATCATGCTAAATGCAATGCAGTCCCCCTTTAAACCCAAATATTACTGCAATCCTCCGGTGGATCTCTGCCTGGCTATCTGGACGGACACAAAAAGTTGTTCTGGATGGTGTCTGTTTAGACCCTCTCCCCGTGTTGTCTGGTGTCCCCCAGGGTTCTGTTTTAGGGCCCATTCTGTTCTTAATCTTTATTAATGACCTGCCAGACAACATAAGTTCAACAGTCCGCCTTTTTGCTGATGACTGTGCACTCTATAGAAATATTAGACGGTCCGAAGACCAACAGATACTCCAAGATGATTTGGATAAATTGGCACTTTGGGAAGAGGCATGGCTCATGAAATTTAATGTTGCCAAATGTCACTCTATGAGGGTGACTAGGCACCCCCCTCCAAAGCAAATAATCCATGGTTATACATTGCATCACAAAGTCCTAGAGGATGTATCTTCAGCCAAATATTTAGGAGTTAAAATTACGGATGACCTCGAGTGGGGTCAGCACATTAATGAAATTACCAGTAAGGCTACTAAGACTTTGGGTTTCCTTCGTAGAAACTTGACTTTTGCATCGAAGGAAATCAAGGCTGCTGCATATAAAACTCTGGTCCGGCCCAAATTAGAATATGCAGCGCCAGTTTGGATGCCCCATCACCAAGTAGATATTAACAGAATAGAAAAAGTACAGAGGACTGCTGCCCGTTGGACCTGTAGGCGCTGGCGCAATCAAGGCCATGTGGGAGAAATGTTAGAAGAACGTCAATGGCCAGACCTGCAGGAAAGACGACAGCAGGCTTCTCTGTCTCTATTCTACAAAATCCGCAATAATATTGCCATTGTAGATAAGAATAAGTACCTATCTGAGGTCGGTGGAGGGAGCAGGAGAACTAGGTCCCACCCATTCCAGTATCACCGTCCAAACGCTTATACGGACGGTTTTAAGAATTCATTTTTCACCAGGACAATTGCATCTTGGAATGGCCTTACAACTGAAGCTGTCTCTTCGGAGACAGTTTATGGGTTTAAGGCTAAAATATAATATCCTAGGGTAAAGCAGGGTTTAGGTATGGAATGCCTGCCCCTGAGGACTTCTTGTAAATAGTTTTAATTTGCTGGTGGCTTTGTGACCAATTCGTTTTTTTGTGATAACTTATGTGCCACACCACAAACCTGCCATCATGGTCATATTTGACCGAGAGCAGTAAAGATACAAGGAAAGAAAGCAATATATCCGTTGGGCACACTATCTTCTACAAAATATAAATATATATTACCGAACCTGGTAAGCAAATGATAACTGAACATATAAGCAAAGACATATACCCAATTACTGGGCCTCTTTATTAAATACTTAAGTTCAGAACGGGGCATATATGTGTAAAATCAGGCTACTGAAACTATAGGCCCTTACAAAATGACCAAAACATCAAGACTGTATACCAGTAACAAAATAACAAGAGCCATAATCATGCTTATATGAATCTGATGAAAAATGAACAATGCATTTATGAAAATTCAGCCCATTAATATGAATAGTTCTGGAGTTATCCCTTTACCTTTAAGTGAATGTCTATTATATATGGAAGGGGAATAACTCTGTCACTTATAATTTAGCACAGCCTAACAATAATCAGAATAATCAATTTACCAAATGCTAATAGCATTCCAAATTTCAGCTCTCTCTGTCAAACGGTTCAAAAGTTGGAAAAATGCCAAAAAACGACAAAGGGCCATAACTTTGTAAAAAATAGGACAACTGAAATTCCCAAATCACATGCACATCTTCAGATCATGATGAAACATTCTGCCCAATTTCAAGTCAATCTGATACAAGATGTTGCAGTAGTTGCGTGGACAAGGTGTAAGTCAGCAAGGGCCGTAACTCCATTAAAAATGGCCGAAACAAAAATAAAAGTAGTATGTATTCCGGTGCATGAAATCGAAAAGAGGATGAGGTGATGAGGATGAGGGGTTGCATAATTAATTAATTATGTAATTAATGACGTAATGGGGCGGGTGGTAATATGACGTAACAATTAGCACCTTTGGGAAGTTGACGGAAGATGCGGTTTGGATGGTAGCGTTGACGTAATGTCACAATGCATCAAATTATCACCTTTGGGGAGGTTGGTGGAAGATAAGTTTGGGAGGCTGGTGTTATTGCTTGAAATGAGCAAGAACAACGCTTTTAATTAGGTAATTAACGACGTCATGTGGTCACCTGGGAATAAATGTCGTAACATCGATGCTATCAGTTGTCACGGCACTGTGAATACTAGCACTCTGTCTAATATTAATTCAAAATGTTCTCTTGTTTGTAATTTTACAATAGAAATGCTATCGAAAACAGACGCAGATATTCAAAACTTTCTTTTTTTTTTCGTCGTAGATCTACTTTCGATTTCTACATTCGGTTTAATACACCCAAACAAACAAACAGTGCAACCTGCTGAAAGCTATTTGAAATCAGGTCAATTTCAAGATTGACCGCGGTCCATTTTGGAATTCCAAATTGGACAGCTCAGTTTTGAGATAGGTCGTTGTTGCTACCCACTGTCAAAATTACGATTGTGGGTGCCTACCGACATTGCTTACTTATTCATGAAAGTTATTGTCAAATCTTCAACTAGAGACATATAACAAAACACACTTTCATTTAATCTGCGCCGATTATTTTTTTTAAAGATTTTTCTTGTTTCTTTTATTTATGGCTCTTACTTTGCAGGTATGTCAAATTCCTGCAAGACAAGCTTTTTCAAATCATTGTTGGAGCAGTCAGACAAGACTTTTTTCTGAAAAGCCCTGTCGCATCATATATTTCTACAATGTATACCAAAGCAAATTTACTGAAATGGAAGCCAGTATACCAAATATATCATTTTTTCAAGGCCTTCCCCAGCGATGCGACATCGAGAAATTCGCTGAGTCAGAGAGACATCTGTTTCTAGTGTTCGATGATTTATATTACGAAGCCATTTCTTCAAGGACTTAAGCGACCTGACAATAATGTTGTGTCATCACTTAAACATTAGTTGCATTTTTATCTCCTATATATATTTACCAGCGGTAAATTTTCCAAGACTATAGCGACAAACTGGCACTATATTGTCTTGTTTACTTTGCGCAATCGACTGCAGTTAATAACATTAGCCACTCAGTTTTTGTCAGTGTATACGACAGGGTCATTGAAGAAAAGTTAGTTATTGATTTATCACCCAGGTGTCCAAACCATCGCTATATGCTTAGGAAAAACGTTCTTCCAGGGCAATATCCGATTATTTATGAATTACAATAGGTTTTCTATGTGGTGTACATTATCGGAAATATACTCAGTATCAATCAGGAACAGAATAGATGCACACGTATATTTTCTCAGGTATTTGAGTGTCACCACTAGTTATCAGAGGAGACATTTACTGCAGACCGCTACCGCAAAGCAGTTAAATGTGCTTTACGAAATAGCATTTAATGTACTTCAAGGGAATATTTCTCTCACGGACGAGGACTATTCTATACTTTATAAGCATAGAAATGTGCTTCGGAAATTGTCTTTGAAAGAAATAGACAGATATACGAAAAGGCAATTACTTGAGTGGGGTTTAATTGCAAAAACCTTTGATCGCTACTGGGACCACTTTGATCACTGCTGGGCACATTTTGATCGCTACTGGGAACGTTGCAGTTGCAGATATAAAATAGTCAGAGTTATTTTCAGTTTTGTATTTCTTATACCTTCAGCTGCAAAGTAGCCGAGTTCAAAGTTAAGGGGCATATTGATTTGGTACTGTCTGTCCGCATTTGCCTGTAAGCCCGTTTACTTGTTTGTTTGGCCGACCATTATGCAATTAGCACTCAATAATGGTTTTAGGTAGAATCTTGAAATTTAATGTACATAAAGGTAAAATATTACCTAGTGGCCGTTGGGATAAAGGTGGTTAGAGCCCCACTGTGTCTGGGGCACAACACCTGCAAGGAGGAGCCCATGCCTCTTCTTTCGCATCCTTTTTATTTCCAGATTATTCGAAAAAGGTACCTATTGATTGCGGGGTTGACACCCATCGGGCACATAAGTCAAAATGACATCGTACCGACGTCGATGCGACGTCGGTATGATGCCATTTTGACGTGCCTACTAGGCAAAGAGAGTTTTCCAGGCGCCAGTTGACCCAAACCGAGAATACCAACAAAGTGGCTGTGCGCCCAGCAAAGACTCAGATCCGGCCAGTCTGATCAGAGTCTATGCTGTCCGTATGGATGTAGCTAAGACCCTCAGCTACCCTTTAAGCACTTAGCAAAGAGTCAGATCGGACTGTGCGGATGCCCAGGCTGATCTGAGTCTTAGCTAGGCGCACAACCACTTTGTTTTCTCGTGTTGCGGCTCATGTAGAATGGGCATTAATTTAATTGGATCGTATTTTTTTTTTTTACTTCCGTTAATGTGATTGGCGAGTTATGTGCCTTTTTGTTTAAGTCATTTTTATCCCCGACCGAAAGGTTCTGGGATATAGCGATGAACCTTGGGTCTCTCTGTCCGTCCATCCGTCCGTCTTCTGTTCGTCTGTCCGTACAGATTTTCTTGTCTGCTCCATATCTTTAATATCCTTTGGAATATTTTCATTAAACCTCGCAATTATATAGAACAGGTCATGCTGATGTTTCGCATATAAGAATGGTAACTCTTGCCATAATATTTTCTGCTTCGTCAGTTGTGACGCTTTCTAGAAGACTTTCACCGATGTTTGATAAATTCCTGTCATGCCTGTCTTCCATCATTACACAGGTCGGTCAGTCTCGTGTGCATATAATCAAGTTAATGTTCTTACTACAATGAAGGCTGCAGATAATATCTCGGGATAATATCACAGCGGCCGCCAATGACACTCATGCACAGGTGACAATTACTGTTTCACGCGTTGAACCGCCTTTAGAAATTCAAACCATAACAGCAGACTTCAAAACGCATTCTTCCATCGAGTTTGTTGTGTTCCATTTTAAAGGCGATAAGTGTTTGGCAAGTGAGACAACTTATTTGTCAATATCGCACACTAGGCAATATCGCACACTACGGTACTTACCCTACATATTGGGTCAGTTCTGAGGGTACACCGGGGAGGTCAGCCCCGGAGGCAAGTGACTATGAAGTCACTGCCCGTCCGAAGGTGGGCACCAGGGCAGTCCTCCACCGACACCACTGCTGTAATGTTCACACATAAGTTTGCAAATGGTATAACTCCACATCTGCATAGATTCACAAAAATTAATATCAAGAACGCACAAATTTCCATCTTTACTCTAAGGATTACTTGCAAGGAATGACAGACCCGACCACCTGCAGTACCCTAAACATCTTCTGTCGCAGACATATTATGTCACTGGCCTTCTGAGTGACGGCTTTGAAGAAGCCGCAAGTACACTACAAAGGCCTCGCCAATACACAACAGTTATGGTTTTCTCGGTAAAGCGGCAAGAAAACTGTTGCGTATGAAATAAAAAAAGAGGAAATATCTAGATTTTAAATCATAATAATAGTAACTGAAAAAAAGGACACACAGAATGTAAAGAATGGTATGCGCCATTTGAAAAGACCCTGATAAGCCATCAAAGCAGTATTCGGTTTCCGCATCATTTTTAGAGTATGGAGATTAAAATTGTATCTGTAGTAGCAATAATAATAATAATAATAATAATAATAATGACGATGCAAATTATCATCGTGAGCGTACAAGTAGAGAAGATCCTGATCAGCCATTATAGCCACACAGTCATATCAAAGAATGCCAGCAAGAAAATATATAGATTATTACACGGTTGTTTAGATCCCAGCCCTGATCTCAGCCCTCGGACCGTATCAGCCCTCGGGCGACGGCTGATACGGTCCGAGGGCTGAGATTAGGGATGGGATCAAACAACCCTGTTATGATCTTTTTATCATATACTTATGTGTATAAAAATGAATGCTCAGTTCTATCACCGAGGGAAATTCTCCGGTATTCCGCTGGACCTGTGATGTGAGAGTTGCAGTTGCGGTTGTGTGTAGGAGTCTAATCTTTAATTTCCCAGCGTCTTTATTTCACAACATTCACAAGAAAGAGATAGAAGTTAGAGAAACGAGGCTGTTTTCCTGGCAGATGTTTACAAAAAAAAACTGTTTCGACACAAGTGACTGTGACAAAACACCACAGAAATCTTTTCTGAGGAGTTTAAGGCCTTTATTTAGATTATCGGTCCAGCGTGCCTCTGATCTGCTTCTTGTAAACAGTTTTAATGGCCCACCCCGAAAGTTTGTTTTTCCCTTGAGCTAAATTCTAAATTTAGCCACCCACCACACCTGAGGCAATGATCAGAAAATGATCGTCTTCAGTATCGAGATAGATAGATAGATAGAGAAGAATTACAAGATTATGCAGAACTGGGAAAATGTGCGTGCTGTGGTTCTTTTTAGCTCTTCTGAAGGAAAGTTCAGGAAGAGCTATTGCACTACCCCCGGCGGCGGCGACGGCGTCGGCGTTAGCAAAATGTTCAAGTATTACAGTAAAGTTTTTTGTATGATGGGCAAGGCACTGTCAGGCGAGCTATCTTGTCCCGCTGACAGGTCTTGTTATTCAACTATACTAGCTTTTATCGACTGCATTTAGGTTCAAGAATGATGGTTTAAAAAGCTTTCCATATATGATTTTAGGGTATATGTCAATACACATTTGTTGTTATAAACTAGTGAGCGATGCAATTTACACCTTTATTGCCAATTTTCAAATGCAGATTCAAGAGGGCTGACAGGTTGTATCAAGGGCGAGACGGAACCGTCTCGGCCCTCTTTCAAGGGCGAGAGGCATCCGTCTCGGCCCTCGATATAGCATTTTGGAGCGCAGGTCCAGATCACACCTCCCAGTATTGAAAATACAGTAGGGCGAAATTAGATATTTCAAGGGCAATACTATAAAACGAAGTATCAACGTAGATGCGACGACACAAAAGGATGACGTTGCATATGTGTTGATATCTTCGTCTCTACGTCGTATGGCCGGTGAGATGGCCGATTTACCGATGCTGACATAGATATTTATAATATAATCTCAAACGAAATCAAATAGCAATAGACTAGTCTGGTGATACTTACATATGATGTTAAATCTTTATAGCTGGAAATGCCGTTATCAAGACACCCTTTTTTCTACGAATTCTAAAATAGAGTCAGATAGTAACTTAAACTACTAATCATTGCTGGGAACACTGGCACTCCCCAAGACTGCAACTACAGTCAAACCTGTCTTAAGGGGTCACCCCTTGGGACCCGCAAAAATTGGCTGCTTATTAGCCGAAACTACGTAGTCTGGCCCATATTCCTACTTCTGTATGTATTCTCTGCTCTTGAAGGAACCTCTTTTAGATTTTAATTGTACCTCACTGCAGCTGGTGTTGTGCTGTGTGGCGGCCGTAAAAAGTATCCCGTACATCATCCATAGTGCAGATTATATTTTATTTACATCCTTTGAGATCAGAGGATAGATTCTGAGAAATCTAAAATTTGAGATCGATTTATAGTATTATTCTAGATCATCGTCTTTTATACTATTTGGATCCATTTGAAATTAATCTGTCTTTAAATCGACGGCCAAATTAAAATTAAGAAATTACAGTATGCTTTTTTCTGGTTTCATCACCAGATATTGTCAGGGTCACTGACGAGGCTTTATTAGCCGAAACTACGTAGTCTGGCCCATGTTCCTACTTCTGTATGTATTCTCTGCTCTTGAAGGAACCTTTTTTAGATTTTAAGACAGGTGACCCCTTAATACAGGCTCATTTGCACTGTATTTGGTCTAAGAGACCTCCAAAAAGTGGCTGCTAAAGACAGGTGACCCCTTAATACAGTGACCACTTAAGACAGGTTCGACTGTATCACTACTTTTAAGTCTGATATATTCGAAAATAGCAGCTGTAATTGCCAATCATATCTTGAAACACTATTGACTACAACTGGGAACACTAACATTCACTATAGTAAAAAATGTGTAGTTGCACATCTTATCATGTTTGTGATAGCACTTGTTTCTACTGATCAATATTGGGAACATTGATAAAGTCTATTAAAGCATATACTATCGGTCGCTACTGGGAACACTGCCACATTCTAAAGAACTAAGCAGCATTACTAGGAACTCTGACATTATCTTAAGTACCAATTGTCACTACTGATTCTCTACTTAGAACACTGGCGTTGTCTGTAACAGTAAGTCTCTTCTAAGGATCCTAAATACTGTTGTACTTATCATTGCTTGGAGTACTTGCACATTATGTGACAGCAACTATCACCACTAGTAATACTGATAGATTCTAATTGAAACTGTAACTACAAATCACATCTTTAATTAATTCTGATCACTGCGGGGAACACTGATAAAGTCTATTAAAGCAACTATAACTCTCGATCGCTACTGCAAATACCGCCACAGTCCATAAAAGTAAGTATCACAAGTATCACTATAAGGAACACTGATTTTAACTTCCAATACTTATCACTACTGAAAACACTAGCATTGCCTATGACAGTAAGTCTCTTATAGGCATTTTGATATAGAGCATTAGAGTGTCCATAACTACAGCTCACCATTGGGAACCCTACCTTTGGCTTCGACAGTATTTTCTTTTCTACGTATTCTGATAGAGTGCAAGATACCAGCTATTAATACTGATCATAGCTTGGACCTTTGCAACAGTAAGTATCACTAAATGGAACTTTGAACTTTGATCAACTGTCTCTACTGATCACCAGTT
The DNA here is from genome assembly GCA_963989385.1 of Ctena decussata. Taxonomy (NCBI): domain Eukaryota; kingdom Metazoa; phylum Mollusca; class Bivalvia; order Lucinida; family Lucinidae; genus Ctena; species Ctena decussata. Next base: position 73,878,353 of record OZ022498.1, on the reverse strand, counting down.
GAATTATTGTCATTGTCTACAACAGTCTTTTTTACAGTGTAGAATATCTTTAACAGAGAGTACGATAGCAATTATTACTACTAATCATAATTGAGATGATTACTACTGTCAAGGTCAGCAACTATCAATACAATTAACTCTCTTATAGTCAACAAAAGTAGCTCTAACTACTGATCGAATATCGAAACACTGTTGATCACTACTGGGAACAGTTATGTTGCCTATGATAGAAAATGTCTAGATGAACATCTTATCAAGTTAGTGATAGCAGTTGTAACTTCTGATCACTACTGGGAATTCTGCTTAAGTCTATGAAAGCAACTGTTGCTTCTGATGGATACTGGGAACATTGCCTCGTACTCAAACTGTAAGTATCATTACTTGGATTTCTGGACTTGCCTACCGGTACTGTTACGACTGATCACTTCTGGGAACACTTGCTTGTCAATGACGGTTAGTTTCTTCTAAGCATTCTTCTATAGAGTATCAGAACATTTATTACTACTGATCATTACTGGGAACACTTGCATTGTCCATGACAACAACTTTACTTATTATAACTCTGATATGGACATAATAAACAACTGTAACTAATGATCCCATTTCAGAACACTACTGATCACTACTGGGAACGTTTACATTGCCATGACAGAAAATGTCTACATAAATATCTGATGTAGTAAGTGACAGCAGTTTTTTCTTCTGATCATTACTGGGAACACTGATTAAATGAATTAAAGCAAAGTTCTAAAGCAGTATATACTTGGTTCTCTGATATAGTCTAAAGTTCAAAATGTCATTAATGATCACTACTGGGAACACTGGCATGGCCAATGACAGCAAGTCTCTTCTGTGAAATCCGATATAGAGTCAAATAGCAACCATTACTACTAATCATTATTGGGATGACTACACCTTTCACAGACAGCAGCTATCACTACAAGTAACTTTCCTATAGTCAACAAAAGCAACTGGAACAAACGATCTATCTCGAAGTACTATTGATCACTACTGGGAACAGTTACATTGACTATGAAAATAATCTCTAGATGAACATCTTATCAAGTTAGTGATAGCAGTTATAACTTCTGATCACTACTCGGAACTCTGCTTAAGTCTATGAAAGAGATTGCTACTATTAATCGCTACTGGGAACAGTTACATTGCCTATAAGGAAAAATGTCCACATGGACATCTTATTTAGTAAGTGATCGCAATTTTTCTTCTGATCACTACTGGGAACTCTGATTAAGTCTATGAAAGCAATTGCTACTATTGATAGATACTGGGAACATAGCCTCGTACTCAAACTGTAAGTATCATTACTTGGGTCATTAGACTTGCCTACCATACCAACTGTCATGACTGATCACTTCTGGAAACACTAACATTGCCAGTGACAGTTAGTTTCTTCTTAGCATTCTGATATATCAGAACATTTATTGCTGTTGATCATTACTGGGAATACTGGCATTTTCTATAACAACAATATTATTAATTATATACCTCTGATATAGACATAATACACAACTGTAACTAACAATCGCATTTCGAAACACTTCTGATTTGTACTTGGAACACTGGTTAAATGAATTAAAGCAAGTATAGCTATCCATCGCTGCTATGAAGACAACCACAGTATATACTTGGTTCTCTGAGATAGTCTAAAGTTCGAAATGTCATTACTGATCACCACTGGGACACATTAGCATAGCCTATGATAGTAAGTGTTTTCTGTGAAATCCGATGTAGAGAAAAAATTGCAACTATTACTACTGAATATTACTGGGATCACTAGCACTGTCAAAGAAATCAACTGTCATTACTTTTAACTCTCGTAAAGTTTGCAAAAGCAGTTGTAATAACCGATCTCGAAATACTACAGTCTACCCCTAGGAACACTTACAATGCCTATGGTAGAAAATGTCTGGTTGCACATCTTATATAAATTTTGATAGCAGTTGTCACCACTGATCACTAATAGGAACACTTATTAAGTCTAGAAAAACAACTACTTCTTTCGATCGCTACTAGGAACGCTGCCACAGTCTTAAACAGTAAATATCTTTACAAGGAACATTGTTCTTGTCTACCGTGTTTAATGCTACTACAGACACTACTGGGAACACTAGTATTGCCTATGACATTTAGTTTCTTCTAAGCATTCTGATATAGAGTATCAGAACGTCTTATACTACTGATTATTTCTGGAAACACTAACACTCTATGTAACGGCAACTATCACTAATTCTAATTTTGATATAGTCAAAAGCAGGAACTGTAACTACCGACCTAATTTCGAACTACTATTGATCCTACTGGGAACAGTCACATTGCCTATAAAGAAAATGTCTACATCGACAGCTTATCTAGATAGGGATAGCAGTTGTTATTTTTGATCACTACTGGGAACTCTGATTAAGGCTATGACAGCAACTGCTACTATCGATCATTATTGGGAATACTGCCTCATTCTTAAACTTTAAGTATCATTACTGGGAACATTGGTCTTGCACACCATACCAACTATGAAGACTGATCACTTCTAAGATCACTAGCATTGCCAATGACAATTTCTTCTTAGTATTCTGATATAGAGTATCAGAACATTTATAACTCATTACTGGGAACAATGACACTCTCTATGACAACAACTATCACTAATTATAACTCTGATATGGCCAAAATAAGCAACTCTAAATACCGATCAGAATTCGAAACACTACTGATCACTACTGGGAACACTTACATTGCCATTATAGAAAATGTGTACTTGGATATCTGATCTATTAAGTGATAGCAGTTTTCACTTCTGATCAATACCGGGAAGACTGATGAAATGAATTAAAGCAACTATAGCTATCTGTCGCTGCTATGAAGACAATCACAGTATATACTTGGTTCTCTGAGTCAGTCTAGAGTTCAAAATATCATTACCGCTCACTACTGGGAACTCTGACATAGCCTATGACGGCAAGTTTTTTCTATGAAATCCGATAAACAGTAAAATTGCGACTTTTACTACTGATCATTACTGGGATCATTAACACTGTCAAAGACATCCACTATCAATACAGTTAACACTTCTGTAGTCTACAAAAGCAGCTGTTACTGCAGATCGGATCTCGAAATACTAGAGTAACTACTTCTGGTAACACGTATTTTGACTGTGTTAAAAATGTCTAGTTGCACATTTTATCTTGTTTTTGATAGAAGTTGTCACTGCTGATAAATAATAGGAAATTTAAAGAGTAACTACACATCAGGAACTGACTGAATCAGATCCCAAATTTAAAGAGTAACTACACCTCAGGAACTGACTGAATCAGATCCCAAACCCTATCCCCAACATCAAAGGGAAAGATTGACAAAGATATCCCAACAAACAATACATTACAAGTGATAAGCCGAGTCAGCAGCTCTTTCCCAAATAGGTGGAAACTCAGCTATCTTTACCAAAGTAAATAATTTAGACCAACAGATGGGTTACAACAGACTAAGCAAATTATAAGAAAAAAAAATTCAACAACTATTTTTACCTATTTTCAATTTTTATCATAGAAGGGTTAAAATGATAAAACAATAAACCAAACAGCAAGCCGGGCCGGGTAGCGCAATCGGTAGGGCACCTGACTCGTAAGTCAGAGGTCCTGGGTTCGAATCCCGGTCTGGCCACATACTTTCGTTTCTCCTTCCGCTGATTCAAGAAGGGCAGTTGTCAGTTACTTGCGAAAGTATGTGCACTTAGTACTGGTTAACCGCTTTGGAGGTCTAAGCCTGCCCAGGAATAGTGTGGTTAGGTTAACTGACCGTCCCGACATGACCCTAGTTGTTTACCGTGGACATTAAGCATCAAATCAACCAACCAACCAACAACCAAACAGCACCGAACATAAAACAAATGCAACCGCAACGAAAGTATCGCCTTGGGACGGTCGGTATTAACTACTGGGAGGTTTAAACCGGTTTTACTGCGCCAAAACCTTCACCCTCACCCTCCGCCGCGGTGCACACAATTAGTTGGTAGTTCGGTTTGTATGGAGGTCCCCTAACTCATTAGAGAGTCATCACGGGCAACAATTAAAATAAAGAAAAGACTGTGATGAAGCAAGGATGAGGACTCGACAGCCAACTTATTATTTCTGTTAAAGCAACTACTTCTACAGATAGCTACTGGGAACACTGTCACATCTTAAACAGTAAGTATCATTCCAAAGAACATTGATCTTGTTTACCAAATCGACTGTCACTACCGATCACTACTGGGAACACTTTGACATTTAGTTTGTTCTAAGCATTCTAGTATAGCGTATCAGAACGTCTATTACTGCTGATCATTTCTGGGAACACCGACACTGTCTGTGATAGCAACTATCACTTATTATAACTCTGATATAATCTTAATAAGCAACTGTAAATACCGATCACATCTCGAACCACTACTGATCACTGCTTGGATTAGTTACATTGCTTATGATAGAAAATGTCTTCATGGATATCGTATCTAGTAAGTGATAGCAGCTGTACTTCTGATCACTACTGCGATTACTGATTAAGTCTCTGAAAGCAACTTCTACTACTGACCCCTACTGGGAACACTGCCACATTCTCAAACTGTAAGAATCATTACTGCGAAAATCGATCTTGCCTTCCATACCATCTCACACGACTGATCACTACTGGGAACACTATCATTGCCTATGACCTTAAGTCTCTTCTAGGCATTCTGATTTAGAGTATCAGAATATTTATTACTATTGATCATTATTTGGAAAACTGGCATTGTCTATGAAAGCAACTATCACTAATTATAACTCTGATATGGACATAGTAAGCAACTGTATCTACATATGACATCTCGAACACTACTGATCACTACTGGGAAAACTTACATTGCCATAACAACAATTTCTACATTAACATTTGATCTAGTAAGTTATAGCAGAATGTTTTACTTCTTATCACCATTTAGAACACCGTCTAAATGAATGAAGGCAACTATAGCTATCCATCGCTGCTATAAAGACAACACCAGTATATACGTGGTTCTCTGAGCTATTCTAAAGTTAGTTCAAAATGTCACTACTGATTGCAGTTGTCACTACTGATCACTAATCGGAACACTCGTTAAACCCATTAAAGCAACTACTACTATCAATCGCTACTGAGAACACTGCCACATTCTCAAACGGTAAGTATCATTACAAGGGACATTAATCTTGTATACCGCACCAACTGTCACTCCCGATCACTACTGGGAACACTAGCATTGCCTATGATATTTACTTTCTTTTAAGCATTCTGATATTGAGGAGCAGAGCGTCTATTACTATTGATCATTTCCGGGAACACCGACAATGTATGTGACAGCAACTATCACTAATTATAACTATATTATAGTCCCAATAAGCCACTGCAACTACCGATCGAATCTCGAAACAATACTGATCACTACTCGGAATAGTTACATTGCCTATGATTGAAAATGTTTACATGAACATCATATCTTGTAAGTGATAGCAGTTTTTATTTATGATCACTACTGGGAACTCTGATAAAGTCTATGAAAGCAACTACTTCTATTGATTGCTACTGAAAACACTGCAACATTCTGAAACTGTAAGTATCATTACTGGCATTATTGGTCTAGCCTACCATACCAACTGCGAAGACTAACCACTACTGGGAGCACTAGCATTGCCTGTAACACTCAGTATCTTCTATGCATTCTAATAAAGAATATCAGAACATTTATTACTATTGAACATTACTGGGAACATTGGCACTGTCTATGACAGAAACTATCGCTAATAATGACTCTGATATGGTCATATCAGCAGCTGTAACTCTAGGTATCATATCTCGAAACACTACTGATCGCTACTGGGAACACTTACATTGCCATGACAGAAAATGTGTCCTTGCACATCTGATCTAGAAACTGATAGCAGTTTTTACTTCTGATCACTACTGAGAACACGTGTTAAATGAATTAAAGCAACTATAACTATCCATCGCTGCTATGAAGACAACCACAGTATATAATTGGTTCTCTGAGCTGGTCTAAAGTTCTAAATGTCATTACTGGGGACCCTAGCACTTCAAAGACAGCAACTGTCACTACAATTAACTCCCATGTAATGTACAAAAGCAGCTGCTACTGCCGATCGGATGTCGATATACTACTGACTACTTCTGGGAAGACTTCCATTGCCTGTGGAAGAAAATGTCTAGTTGCTGATCTTATCTGGTTCTTTGATAGCAAATGTCACTACTGATCACTAATGGGAACACTTATTAATTCTATTAAAGCAACTACTACTATCGGTCGCTCTGCTAACACTGCCACATTCTCAAACGGTAAGTATCATTACAAGAGACGTTGATCTTTTCTACCGTATCAATCGTCTCTCCCGATCACGACTGGGAACACTAGCATTGCCTATAATATTAAGTTTCTTCTAAGCATTCATATATTGAGAAGTAGAGAGTCTGTTACTATTGATTATTTCTTTGAACACTGACACTGTCTGTGACACCTACTATCACTAATTATAACTCTATTATAGTCTTAATAAGACACTGTAACTACCGATCGAATCTCGAAACAATACTGATCACTACTGGGAACAGTTTCATTGTGTGTGGTAGAAAATGTCTGGTTGCACATCTTATCTACTTACTGACAGCAGTTGTGCATTTGTATCACTACTTGGAACCCTGTCACATTCTAAAACTGTACTACTACTGATCGCTACTGGGAACACTGTCAGATTCTAAAACTGTAAGAATCATTACTAGGAATATTTGGTCTTTCCTTCCATATTAACTGTCACGACTGATCACTACAGGAAACACTAGCAATGCCTGTAACACTAAGTATCTTCTAGGCATTCTGATATAGAGTATCAGAATAATTATTACTGTTGGTCATTACTGTCTATGACAGCAATTATCAATAATTATAACTCTGATATGGTAATAATAAGCAACACTGTAGCTACCGATGACACCTCGAAACACTACCGATCACAACTTGAAACATAGACATTGTTTATAACAAAACGTTTGTTCGAAGAAGTCTGATATAGAGGTTACAATAGCAACTTAAATTACTGATTGTTACTGGATACACTGGCCATGTCTATGATCGCAACTATCACCACAAGTACCTCTGATATAGTCCAAAATAGCGAAATGAGCTACTGAACAAATCTTGAAACGCTACTGATCACTACTGAGAACACCAGTATTGCCTTTGACAATTAGTCTCTTCTAGGCATTCTGATAAAAATATCAGACAATATTTTACTACTGAGCATTACTGGGGTCATTGCCTGAGCCTATAGCAGTAACTATCACTTCTACGATGTTTAATCTAGCGTAAAGTAGCAACATTCACTACTAATCGCTACTGGGAACACTTGCGTTGTTTATAAAAGTCTCCTCTAGGATATCTTATACAGAAAGTAAGATTGCAAGTATTACTAATGATCGTTAGAAGTATCACTGGCCCTGTCTACAACAGCAACTACTACTACTGGTATAACTGGTATAGTGAAAAATCGCAACTGTAACTACTGATAACACTTTCAAACACTACTGATCACTACTGGGAACACTGGAGTTGTCTATAACAGTATTTTCTACGTATTCTGATAGAGTGCAGGATACCAAATATTACTACTGATCACCACTGCCAAAGTCTATAAAATTAAGTATTCCTACTAAGAACAGATCTAGTCTAAATAAGTTCTGAACAGTAAGATCCTTTGGAAGCAAGGAATACATAAAAAAAAAACACAGAAAATAGCAGACTCGGTTTAATTTCGTCTGTTCATGACCAATAATGAAATGTGCAACACCAGCCACACCCCTAGCACCGGCTTTAAGCGGAACTCTATTTCCAAAATAACTCAGATGAACTCAATGATCCCAAAAAGGCCAGAAAATATCATCTTCACTATGATGATGTACGGCGAGACGTTTTACGGCGAGACGTTTTACGGCCGCCACACGGCACAAACACCAGATTCAGTGAAGATATATAAGTTCTGAATAGTAAGATATTAAAGTAAAGTACCGACAGTAAATACTGATCACTACTGGGAATATTGGCATTGTCTATAACAATACGTCTCTTCCAGGATACTGATATAAAGGGTAAAATAGCATTTGTTTTATTAATGATCGTTACTGGATAGACTGGCCGCGTCTATGATCGCAACTATCACTACAAGAACCGCTGATATAGTCTAAAATAGCGAAAGTAACTACTGATCACATCTTGAAATCCTACTGATCACTACTGGGAACACTGATTAAGTTTATTAAAGCAACTTTAAATATCGTTCGATTCTGCGAATACTGCCACGATCTATACCAATAAGTATCACTACTAGGAATTTTGATCTTGTCCAAGGCACAAACTGTCACTACTGATCACTACTGGGAACACCAGCATGATTGTCTATGACAGTTAGTCTCTTCTAGGCATTCTGGTATAGAGTATGAGAACATATTTTACTATTGATAATTACTCTGGCCACTGCCTGAGTCTATGGCTGTAACTATCACTACTAAGAAGTTTGACCTTATGAAAGTACCAACAGTCACTACTAATCGCTACTGGGAACACTGGCATTGTTTAGAAAGTAAGAAAGCTACTATTACAACTTATGGTAAATAAGATTACTGGTCCTATCTATTACAGCAAGCTCCACTACTAGTAATACTGGTATAGTAAAAAAGTAGCAACTGTAACCACAGACAACGTCTTGAAACACTAGTGATCACTGCGTCTCATCTAGCATTCTGGTATAGAGTATGAGAACATATTATACTATTGATAATTACTCTGGCCACTGCCTGAGTCTATGGCTGTAACTATCACTGCTAAGAAGTTTGATCTTGTGTAAAGTAACAACAGTCACTACTAATCGCTACTGGGAACACTACTGGTCCTATCTATAACAGCAAGTCCCACTACTAGTAATACTGGTATAGTCAAAAATACAGACAACGTCTTGAAACACTAGTGATCACTGCTGGGAACACTGGAATTTTCATGACAGTAAGTCTTTTCTACGTATTCTGAAGAGCATAAGATACCAAATATTTGACAATTCCAATTTAATCGGATTCGGATACGTATTCTGAATATGGTCTAAGTAATATGCTTTGGGGTGATGGGGGGTGTCTCAAAGGTGTTAAATAGTGTGTACAGCTTGGTGCATACACATGAAACAGCTGCCAGTGCTAGGCCTCCCAGCGTGCAAATGACATCAAAATGACATTGTCTTAAGTTGATGCGACGTGATGACGTCCCATCGATGTCAGTAGGACGTCATTTCAACGCAATGTGCCTACTTGGCTCAGTCTGAAATGTTAAATCCCGTTGGGCATATAACGTCATAACGACGTTGTACTGACATTGATGCAACTTCATTTCGTCGCAGAAATGCTGAAAAATATTTTTATAGGCCCGAGCGGGATTCGAACTTACGACCTAGACAACTCCGCCTAGCACTGGTGCATCTGTCACCGCTACCAACTGCGCTACCGAGACAACCCCAAATAGATTGCTAGAGTAGCACTGATATAGGTAGCGGATAATGCAGTGCTCATCGTATATTGAGTTCTTCTCAGTACGTCGTCGGGCCGCGTAGCGCAATCGGTAGGGCACCTGACTCATAAGTCAGAGGTCCTGGGTTAGAAACCCGGTCTGGCCACATACCAGAAAGTTTCGTTTCTCCTTCCACTGATTCAAGAAGGGCAGTTGTCAGTTACTGGCAAAAGTATGTGCACTTGGTACTGGTTAACCGCTTAGGTGGTCTAAGCCTGCGCAGGAATAGAGTGGTTAGGTTAACTGACCGTCCCGACATAAGCATAGCTGTTTACCGTGGACGTTAAGCATCAAATCAATCAATCTTTTCAATACGTCGCATCTGTTCCGTTCGCCAATGAAAGCCTACCGGATCCAGAGGATACAGGTGAAGTTAAATAAGTATTAAGTGTCAGAGAAATATTTTTCATACAACGGTACTTTCAAGCTACATAGGATCGAAAATGATGCAGATTTATAATTCAGATTGATATAGAGAGATATAATAAATCAACTTTGCCGGTAAATGCTGAAAAATATTTTCATAGGCCCGTGCGGGATTCGAACTCAAGACCTCGACATCTCAGCCTAGCACTGCACCATCCGTCAACGCTAACAACTGCGCTACCGAGACAACCCCAAAGTAGCACTGATATAGATAGCGGATAATGCAGTACACATCGGTGAAAAGTTTGGTGAAAATCCATTTGTTCAAGAAACATCGTGGTACCAAGAAATTATCACGAGGATGTGTCAGAAAATCTAACGCCTTGAGACGTCCTGTCCAAATAGTGCATCCATGCAAGTTTGGTAAAAGTCAAACCATTTATTCAAGAGATATAGTGGTTGAAAGTTTTCGTGCCAATGCCGACACGGACGCTAACACCGAATGGATCCGAAAGGGGAAATAAGTAAAATCTAAGAATGCAAGAGTTGTCATTCACGACTTATTGTCATGACCCGTTCACATTTCTTAAAAGTATCATGAAAAGTAATAAAGGGTAATCAAGTTACGGAGCGTACACGAAATCACAACCAAAACCACTACGGAGGAAATAACTCAAAAAGTATGAAAGCAAGAGTAGCAACATATTTGTGAAGTACCATGAAAATATTTTGAAGGATATTCAAGTTATAGAGTGGGCACAAAATCACAGCAAAAACCTACGAGGGGAAATAACTCAAAAAGTAAGAAAGAAAGAGTTCTCATTCTTGTTCGCAACATATCGTCATCACCTGTGTGATGTATCTGTGAAGTATCATGAAACTATTTCAAATGGTACACAAATAACAGAGTGGACACGCATCTGCCAAAATAGGCACACAAAGGGAAGATAACTCAGAAAATATTACGGCAAGAGTTACCATTCTTATACGCGAAACATCAGCATAACCTGTTCTATATAATTGTGAGGTTTAATGAAAATATTCTAAAGGGTATTTAAGACATGGAGCAGACAAGAAAATATGTACCGACAGACGAACAGAAGACGGACGGATGGACGGACAGACATTCTCCAGGTTCATTGCTATATCCCAGAACCTTTCGGTCGGGGATAAAAATGACTAAAACAAAAAGGGCCATAACTCGTCAATCACATTAACGGAAGTAGAAAAAAAGTACGATCCACTTATATTAATGCCCATTCTATATAATCCGCAACACGAGAATACAAAAGGGTTGTGCGCTCAGCTAAGACTCAGATAATCCTGGGCATCCACACAGTCCGATCAGACTCTTTGCTAAGTGCTTAAAGGGTAGCTGAGGGTCTAAGCTACATCCATGCGGACAGTATAGACTCTGATCGGACTGGGCGGATTCCAGGCTTATCTGAGTCTTTGCTGGGCGCACAACCACTTTGTTGGTTTTCTCGTGTCACGGCGACTCGTTTATGGTGCAGAAGAATGGTGCAGGTCGCGGGTTTGGGTCAACTGGTGCCTGGAAAACTCTCTCTGCCTAGTAAGCATGTCGAAATGACATCATACCGACGTCGCATCAATTTCGGTCCAGTCATTTCGACTTAGTGTGCCCGATGGGTGTCAACCCCGCAGTAAATAGGTACCTTTTTTCGAATCTGGGAATAAAAAGGATGCGAAAGAAGAGGCAAGTCACAGTGGGGCTCTAATCCCCTTTATCTCAACGGCCACTAGATAATATGAGTTATGAGAAACATTTACCTTTATGTACATTAAACTTCAAGATTCTACCTTAAACCATTATTGAGTGCTAATTGTATAATGGTCGGCCAACAAACAAGTAAACGGGCTTACAGGCAAATGCGGACAGACAGTACCAAATCAATATGCGCCTTAACTTTGAACTCGGCTACTTTGCAGTTGAAGGTATAAGAAATACAAAAATGAAAATAACTCTGACTATGAAGGCCTGTGACATAATATGTCTGCGACAGAAGCTGTTTAGGTTACTGCAGGTGGTCGGGTCTGTCATTCCGTGCATGTAATTCTTAGAGTAAAGATGGAAATTTGTGCATTCTTGATATTAATTTTTGTGACTCTATGCAGATGTGGAGTTATAGAGGTAGATGCACGTACCATTAGCAAAATGACAGAAAAAGAAGAACTTATGTGTGAACATTACAGCAGTAATGTCGGTGGAGGACTGCCCTGGTGCCCACCTTTGGACGGGCAGTGACTTCATAGTCACATGCCTCCGGGGCTGGGCCTCCCCGCTGTATCCTCAGAACTGACCCAATATGTAGGGTAAGTACCGTAGTGTGCGATATTGCCTGGTGTGCGATATTGACAAATAAGTTGTCTCACTTTCGAAGCATTTATCGCTTTTAAAATGGAAAACAATAAACTCGATGGAAGATAGCGTTTTGAAGTCTGCTGTTATGGTTTGAATTTCTAAAGGCGGTTCAACGCGTGAAACAGTAATTGTCACCTGTGCATGAGTGTCATTGACGGCCGCTGTGATATTATCCCGAGATATTATCTGCAGCCTTCATTGTAGTAAGAACATTAACTTGATTATATGCGCACGAGACTGACCGACCTGTGTAATGATGGAAGACAGGCAGGACAGGAATTTATCAAACATCGGTGAAAGTCTTCTAGAAAGCGTCACAGCTGACGAAGCAGAAAATATTATGGCAAGAGTTACCATTCTTATATGCGAAACATCACCATGACCTGTTCTATATAATTGCGAGGTTTAATGAAAATATTCCAAAGGATATTTAAGATATGGAGCAGACAAGAAAATCTGTACGGACAGACGAACAGAAGACGGACGGATGGACGGACAGACAGACCCAAGAACAGGCAAATGCGGACAGACAGTACCAAATCAATATGCCCCTTAACTTTGAACTCGGCTACTTTGCAGCTGAAGGTATAAGAAATACAAAACTGAAAATAACTCTGACTATTTTATATCTGCAACTGCAACGTTCCCAGTAGCGATCAAAATGTGCCCAGCAGTGATCAAAGTGGTCCCAGTAGCGATCCAAGGTTTTTGCAATTAAACCCCACTCAAGTAATTGCCTTTTCGTATATCTGTCTATTTCTTTCAAAGACAATTTCCGAAGCACATTTCTATGCTTATAAAGTATAGAATAGTCCTCGTCCGTGAGAGAAATATTTCCTTTAAGTACATTAAATGCTATTTCGTAAAGCACATTTAACTGCTTTGCGGTAGCGGTCTGCAGTAAATGTCTCCTCTGATAACTAGTGGTGACACTCAAATACCTGAGAAAATATACGTGTGCATCTATTCTGTTCCTGATTGATACTGAGTATATTTCCGATAATGTACACCACATAGAAAACCTATTGTAATTCATAAATAATCGGATATTGCCCTGGAAGAACGTTTTTCCTAAGCATATAGCGATGGTTTGGACACCTGGGTGATAAATCAATAACTAACTTTTCTTCAATGACCCTGTCGTATACACTGACAAAAACTGAGTGGCTAATGTTATTAACTGCAGTCGATTGCGCAAAGTAAACAAGACAATATAGTGCCAGTTTGTCGCTATAGTCTTGGAAAATTTACCGCTGGTAAATATATATAGGAGATAAAAATGCAACTAATGTTTAAGTGATGACACAACATTATTGTCAGGTCGCTTAAGTCCTTGAAGAAATGGCTTCGTAATATAAATCATCGAACACTAGAAACAGATGTCTCTCTGACTCAGCGAATTTCTCGATGTCGCATCGCTGGGGAAGGCCTTGAAAAAATGATATATTTGGTATACTGGCTTCCATTTCAGTAAATTTGCTTTGGTATACATTGTAGAAATATATGATGCGACAGGGCTTTTCAGAAAAAGTCTTGTCGACTGCTCCAACAATGATTTGATAAAGCTTGTCTTGCAGGAATTTGACATACCTGCAAAGTAAGAGCCATAAATAAAAGAAACAAGAAAAATCTTTAAAAAAAATAATCGGCGCAGATTAAATGAAAGTGTGTTTTTCTTATATGTCTCTAGTTGAAGATTTGACAATAACTTTCATGAATAAGTAAGCAATGTCGGTAGGCACCCACAATCGTAATTTTGACAGTGGGTAGCAACAACGACCTATCTCAAAACTGAGCTGTCCAATTTGGAATTCCAAAATGGACCGCGGTCAATCTTGAAATTGACCTGATTTCAAATAGCTTTCAGCAGGTTGCACTGTTTGTTTGTTTGGGTGTATTAAACCGAATGTAGAAATCGAAAGTAGATCTACGACGAAAAAAAAAGAAAGTTTTGAATATCTGCGTCTGTTTTCGATAGCATTTCTATTGTAAAATTACAAACAAGAGAACATTTTGAATTAATATTAGACAGAGTGCTAGTATTCACAGTGCCGTGACAACTGATAGCATCGATGTTACGACATTTATTCCCAGGTGACCACATGACGTCGTTAATTACCTAATTAAAAGCGTTGTTCTTGCTCATTTCAAGCAATAACACCAGCCTCCCAAACGCATCTTCCACCAACCTCCCCAAAGGTGATAATTTGATGCATTGTGACATTACGTCAACGCTACCATCCAAACCGCATCTTCCGTCAACTTCCCAAAGGTGCTAATTGTTACGTCATATTACCACCTGCTCCATTACGTCATTAATTACATAATTAATTAATTATGCAACCCTTCATCCTCATCACCTCATCCTCTTTTCGACTTTCATGCACCGGAATACATACTACTAATAAAAACCACATGCACACTTCATATCGTAAGAATACAATCTGTAAAATTTCAAATCAATCCGATGAAAGATGTAGGAGGAGTTGCGGGGACAAGATTTCGGAAGGTCTGAGTCAGCAAGGGCTGTAACTCCATCAAAAATGGCCGAAACAAAAATCGAAAACCACATGCACATCTTCATATCATAAGAATACAATCTGTAAAATTTCAAATCTATCCGATGAAAGACGTAGGAGGAGTTGCGGGGACAAGATTTCGGACGGACAGAAGGACGGATGCACACACGGACGGACAATGGTCATTTCTATAGCCCCCGCCGCCTACGTCGGGTGACAAACATAAACAGTCATAGAAAGTATGATAAAACAGTTATAAACGGTAAAATTCGGGTCCGATCCGGTGATTCAGTCCGATCCGGTGAGTACACGTACCCCATAAACACCGTAAAAATGCATATTGCTTCCCCTCGCTGGCTCTGCGCGGGTGCACAAGTAATAAATTTAGCCAACCTTATTTCAACAGTTGTTTATTACGTTTTGGCTGTGTCTTCATTTCTTTAATCTGTTATTTCTTTCGATTTCATTCCTCTGCGTCTGTTGTCACCGCATAGATTGCAGAGCAGTTTGAAGCGCTGATTCAGTATAAGCCCCATATCAGAGGTATTTGCTTAAGCATGCCTTTAATTTGCTTCTTGTAAATAGTTTTTAGTGGTCTTTCCTCTTTTTATACCCCGCCACACGTTAGTGGCGGGGTATTATGTTTTCACGTTGGCCGTCCGTGTGTCTGTCCGTCCGTCCGTCTGTCCGTAGTACGTACGTCCGTCCGTCTGTCCGTCCGCACTTCGTTTCCGTTCGATAACTTAAGCATTTATTGATGGATTTCCTTCAAATTTTGCATATGCATTTGTACCGAGAATGTCTCGCTTGGGATTGTTAATAGGCAAATTTCGTTAATTTCTGACAGAGTTATGGCACTTGTCAATTTACAAAAAATGGTTTCTGGCCTCTAGTTCCTTTACTACTTTGAGTATCATGATGAAACTTCACAAACATGATCGAAGTAACAAAAGCTTTTTTATGAGCACCGAAATTCTATCATCGGGGGTTATCTGCCCCTGCCCTGGGACTATATACATGTATAAAATCATGAACAATTCCATATAAATCAGAGTTTGAAGCAATTTTTCTGAAACTTTCAGCAAATGATCAGAGCGATGAAAGCCTCCAGTGATGCCCAAATTTACCCCATTGGGAGTTATCCCCCCCTGCCCCCGGCTATATACATGCATAAATCTGGAAAAATCAGTGTGTGAAAAAGGTTTGCAGTGGCGGGGTATCACGCAGTCGTTTGCGATGCTTTTATTTATTTATTGTAGTCAATGCTACACTCTAAGTTATGCACGGCACACAACGACATAATGGCCAGACATTACTAAGTCGTAATAGATAGATAGATAGATAGATAGATAGATAGATAGATAGATAGATAGATAGACAGATAGATAGATAGATAGATAGATAGATAGATAGATAGAATGGTGGGTGGGTGGATGGATGGATACTTTTCTGTCACTCTACTCTATCCCATGACCTTGCAATGTCTTTGGATCACCAACAAACTCTTTTCTGTTTTCAGCTGCCCTCTTTACTATTGTCTTCCCATCTCTTCTTTTGTCTACCTCTGCTTCTGTTTCTTTTGATTGTGCACTAAGCCAGAAGATCTTTAGATATGACCAATCCCCTTCGTTTCCGTTTACTGGCCATGATTAGGGGTTTGCTATATTCTCCAGTGGCTGCTTGGATCATTCTGCATATATCCTTAGTTGTTACATGGCCAATTGTAAAGGGATCTCCAGGTGCTACAACATGTTGTTTCTGTCGAGTCCTTATCTTTGCCACTTTTAAGTCAAGTTTAATCCCAGGCCCAATTTTCGTATAGTACCTGCATACAGAGTTTATAAATGTCTCTCAGTTAGTCCGCTGTGTTAGAGCCTATTTCAATTACTTTATTGATAGAGGGAAGCCACTCAGCAGTAATGCTATCGCAGAGCGAAGCCTGTGTCGACTCTCTAAAAACCAATCTGCTGGAGGCACCACAACTTCGTTGATCCCTACAAAGTGGCCTTTCCTAAACTTATTTCCAGCATAGCTTTCAGTCTCCGGACTTTCATTTTTACCAGCAAGGTCCATCAAATACATAGACATGGCGGATGTATTATAATAGGCATGTCATGTTTGCTGCTGAAATACATACTCTCAATAGTTCATTTCCTCTGCTGAAACTGCTGTGTATTGCATCTTTAAAGCAGCCGCGACATGATAAAGCCAACAAAGTTGCATGTGCTCCCAGCAAAGAGTAAGATCCGTCTGAACATCCGCACTGTATGATCAGAGTCTTCGTTGTCCGCATGGAGATAGCTTAGACCCTTAGTTACCCTTTCAGCGCACAGCAAATACTCTGATCAGACTGGGCGGATTCCCAGGTTGATCTGAGTCTTCGCTGGCCGTACACTTTGTTGGTTTTGTCGTGCAGCGGCTCAAATTCGCTACCATCCTACGGCCAAGCGATCACGGTATTAAATCTTCCTCGCCGTCCTCCGCTGGTGAATGAATGTCTGCTTGATGTATCACCAGTTATGTTGATTTTATCAATCTATCAATCAATCAATCAGTCAATCAATCAGTAAACTAGTAAACAAAGAGCAACTACACTTACGAGCAAATTTATTTAGGCCTTTACCCGTTTACTGTTTTTATACGGTGACCTTTTATCACACGTTTAGGTCTTTATTATAATCAAAGAGTGGAATACAGACTTTCTCTCTGTGATTTGTAAAGCTTCGATAGCAGAAAAAAACAGATAATGACTCGCATCTTTAAAGAGATGCTATTATATATATTGCCCTGGTGACTAGTATATTATCACCTTTACAAGATACATGACTAGGTATTAGAGCTCATTTATGTATATCCAAATTTCATCAATGCGTGTACATATACATGTACAAAACAATAGCGGCACAAGAAAAGAAACAATGACAAAAATAGTCAGTGATGTTGATATTTTCTCTTTATCAAAGTCAAACGATGAACGATAACAACTGACTAAAAGTAAAAATTCTGCTGGAACTTGAAATTGGGATTTTTTTCTTACTATTTTGATATTAATTTTTGAGATAATGACGGTCGACCGATATAGCTTACCCTTTAAATATTTGTTTAAGCATGTTATTGTCATCCAATAATAGTAACTTTGCTAATTATTCATATAAGATGTATGCTTATGATGACTTCCAGGACATGATCACTATTCTATAAGCTTTTAATTTACTGTCAGATCCTGATACTTTACATTGTACATTATACGTGTGAATTTGTTATTGTTTAAGCCAAGTGGATATTTTTTTCTCCATGTGAGCCAACCCTAGCACTATATTGCCAGGGATCATTCCATGCTGAGATGTTTAATTCCTTATGTACCGTTGTTCATGAATATTTCCGAAAAAGTAAACTGCATACTTATTTGGAACAATATTACATTAAATTTTGCTTTTTTCGTAAAAGAAACTTTTCAGATTAACCTTACTTGTATCCTAGATTAAAGTTACTTGTATTTCTCCAAATTTACTACTATCATATGATTTCCACATGACCAGACAACACTGTCTTTATTTTAAAAAATCGAATTATATCCTGGCAGCAACTTTAAATGAAAGATACAGCACGCAGATTAATTTAAGGCAAGTCTTTTATTTTTCATCACGAAACACTAACACCATGACGCACTCAAACACAAGCTTTTCTTTACTTGGTCCCCTCATAACACCCCCGAACAATAACTTCTCTTGACTTACACTCTTTTTATTACCGCATTCATATCGTAATAATACAGGTGAAAGCCCAATGTCACAAAGCCCAACCTGCACAACTTACCAAAAGAAAAAGAACTGTGAAACGGAACAGGACATAAGCGATAAGTAGAAGGAGTCAAAGTACAAAAAAGCAAAAGTCCGAACTCATAAACCATACGCTGTCAGAACGGATCCGAGGGGAGGTCTTCCTGGTCATGGGATGGTCTGGATGTCCACGGCTGATGGGGATGTGGGATGGACTTGGTGTCTGCGGTTGCGATAGAGATGGTGGATTCCTTCACTTCACTTTAGCAGTCTGGGGACTTATGGATTTCCATAACGCATATTTGTGATGGTTAACCATGTATTTTAAATGAACTGACATGATGGCTTACCATAACATAATTACTGAAATTTTTACCAAAAGATGTCACTACATGTCCGAAGGATGAAACGTGATGGAAAGCCATAACGTTGGTTTCTTCTGGTGTTATGGCTGACCGTAACAAAGGTAAAAAAAAACAAGGAATTTTCTGTCGCGTAACTGATGCAAAACCTTGAGTAACTCGTACAGTTAGCAGCCGTTACAAAAAAACAATCATTGTAGACAATTTTGATCGTAACACTTTATAAAAAATAGAAAGTAAATATCTTTTTTTCTTGGATATAAAACAAATCAAATGCACGGCAATATTTGCCTAATTTTGACCATAATTCTACAGACATAACCAAAATGACACTGTTAATACTGAGAATAGGTAAAGACTGGCCCAAATATTAATTTTAAGTGTAGACAGGTCAGACTGAACACTGCCAGTAGGTTAATTTGCCATTTTAGTGAGTTGGACTGAAAAATGTAAGAATTATGGCTGACCATCACAAATATGCGTGATGGAAATCCATAAGTCCCCAGACTGTTTAGACTGTCTCTGACCTGCATACATTCAGCTTCCCGGCGGCCCAACTTACTATCGGCGAGCACTGATGCCTGGTATATTTTGCAATGGTCGGAATTGACTAAGTCCTATAAAACATCGTTAGCAGCTCTCTTTGGCCGAACATTAAAAAACATAATAACTTACAGATAGCTCACACTCTTTCCCGCACGGTGTCTGAGCGAGAAGCCCGAGTCAGAATTTGACTTAGGCTTCATGCATGGCTACTAGCGAGCTAAAAATACTAATCCGGTTTCACCGGCGTTGCCTCCACGTGCCTTTGGTGCCTGGTAACGTTAAAAACCGATGGATGATCATAAACCATACAACCATAGACAAAATCCATACATTTAGATACACAGACATGGACCCCACCAAAAGGAACTGTAATTAGGTGCTCGTAAGTAATAAATATAGCGTACCTATTCTAATACACTCGCAATGTCTATGCATCTGATGGACTAGTCGGCGAAAATGAAAGTACGGTATCTGAAGCCATACTTAATTTTGGCCTTGGCCATCAAGTCGGAAATAAGTTTAGAAAAAGTCAAAAGAAAGCCAATGACCAGGAATTAATACAATCATTCTACAAAACTCGACGGGAAGCAAAGTCGGCAGCTATATAGGTGGTTACAATGCTAGCAGACCACAGACAAATAGACACGAGAACAACAGTGAAGAACCACAACAGAAGTACCTCCTTGGAACTACTGGGGTTGTAGGGATCAACGAGGTCATGGTGTCTCCCGTAGAACTTTTAAAGAGTCGACAAAAGCTTCGCTCTGCGATAACATACTTGGCAATGACTTCCCTCTATCAACAAAATGTTGATATTTGAAATAGGCTCCAGCATAGCGGACTAACTGAGAGACCTAAACTGCGTTTGTAGGCGTCGAAGGGATATTGCTTCACATTTTTGTGCCTGGGATTAAGCTTGACTTGACAGATGTCGAAGGAATACTGCTACACAAAAAATGGAAAGTTAATTTTGGGGAAAATTGAAGTTTTCTTTCTTGTCAGAAAGCATATACATGTAGTAACAAGCTTTCCAGTATGTATATAGAGACAGCAATCTAAGTATGAGGCAGATTATCATCTTTAATTTCAAGCTCATATGGATAGAGAGACCAAGGTGGTTTGGCCACATCTCAAGTTCTTCTGGTTTAGCGAAAACGATTCTACAGGGCACAGTGAAAGGAAAAACAGAAAAAGAGGTGGGAAGACAATATTAAAGAGTGGACAGGGATGTATTTTGCCAGCTCAACTAGGGCAGCTGAAAACAGGACAAGGTTGAAAGGGATTGTTTCGAAGTCATCTGTGGTGCCCCAACGACATGGTAAGGTTATGGGATAGAATAGAATAGAATAGATGGATAGATGAAGTCCATTATCTCCAAATTTCTTGAATTAGTCAGAGATACAACATCATCTTTGTACCTATACGTGAAGTTGAATTGCTATGCAAGGCATTTGATCCTGCTTTTAAGAGCCCCTGCATGAGCTCCACCTTAAAGAAATAAGTCGGCAAGTCAGAGAGCGCAGTAAATGGTCATTGGAATTCCAAATTTTTGAAAAACTTGCCCGCTGAACTCCACGTAGATATTGTCGATAAGATACTTCCACATTTTTAATGATTTCTATGGAAAGCCCGTGTGACATGATGATTGACTGATAAATGGCAACTGACAAATGGTAATTGATAAAAGACAACTTGTGATAAGCAAAACCATTACAACATGGTAATTGATAAATGATAAATGATAATTGATAATTGGGATTTGAAAAACGACAATTGGCAAATGGTAACTGATAAATGGTAAATAGATAATAAAAACAGTTGGTAAATGGTGAAATGATAAATGTTCATTTATCAATGACAATTGGTGAATGGTAATTGATATCAATGACAATTGGTGAATGGTAATTGATAAATGACAATATATAAAGCGCAATTGGTAAATGGTAACATGATAAATGGTAATTGATAAATGACAATTGGTGAATGGTTATTGATAAATCACAATATATAAATGGCAATTGGTAAATGGTAATAGATAAATAACAAACATATCTACTGGTATCAATGGCGCCAAATATGGAATCTAATTACAATTTACCATTTACCAATATTGTCATTTATCAATTATCATTAACCAGCTGTCATTTCAATATCATTTACCAATTGTCAATTATCAATTACTATTTATCAATTGTCATTTATTAATTGTTAATAGCTTATTACCGTTAATCAATTGTCATTTATCACATAATATTTATTTATATCATTTACGGACAGTCAATTATTACTCACCATTTATCAATTGTCAATCACCAATTGCCATTTATAAATTGCAAATAATTGTCAATTGTCATTTATCACCTATCATGTCGCACGGCACGGGCTTTCCATTTGTTTTGTTTTCAGCAATTTTTAAAAAAAATTCTCCTTTTTCTGCAACAAAATACATTGTAGATAGATAAATAAATAGATAAAAGGACTGAAAAAAAATCCCGATTAATGCTAGCATAGACTTTGATTTCCAACAATATCAACTCAACTTTCTTTAAAATCATTGAAAGAAAATAAAATAAAGTAATAAAAAAATAATATATAAAGAAGTCATTTCATGATTATTAATAAGAACAGACATTTTAGTCTGATTCATAGTCACAGTTTGTTTCTTCTATGTTTAAGGTAAATATAATTTTTGTTTTTAGTGCAGTCACGACTTGTCCCAGTATATGACTCTCAATTCTAAAGTGCTAAACCTATTCAGCAGTACAAAAGCCCGTATGTTTACTTTATGGGTGATTGTCCACTGTGCGTTAGCTTACAAGTCCGCATTGACAATTGCTAGCTTCGTGAAAGAATATTTACAATGTTATACTAATCCTGAAAAACAAACTGAGGAAAAATCGAAATGTACATAAAGCATGATCTCTTATGAAAACCCGTCCTGAAAGCTGGCTATAATTAGAATTTGGCAAATAGGGTGTTGGTTGTAGTGTCATCTTTGCATTTTCGGCTGCACTTCCTCTGGAAATTTAGTAGAAAATGATGGAAACATAAAGATTATTGGTTTTTGTTTCGGTTTAATTTGCAGTACAATATAAAATGTTTTTATTAGAACGGATTTACTTCTTAATTATAATCTTAGTGGTATATATCCGAAGTGAAAATTTGCGTAAGTATATCAGCTGAGCTGCGTCACGTAAAAAGGTAGCTGAACGTATTTGTGAATAAATGGACTAAAACCAGTCTTGAATGCATGTATTCTAGCTTGAACCGTCATTTTGTACCGATAAGTCTGCGAACTGCAAAGACTTTGATCAGATTGCGCGGATGCGCAGGTTGGTCTGAAATGTTGCTATTTGTATTTGCGTTAAGCACCATTTTTGCGTGTTGCGGCTTAATTGTAGTGTTATATAAGTATTTTGGTACGGTTATGAAGCTACATGCAAACGTCTTAGAATAACTTGTAATAAAATTGCAGTATCAAACTGCCGCATGTTTACGTTACATTATTTGATATTTTTTTTAATTATTAGTCTATCATCTATTTTTGTATTTATTAATTTTAAATTACCATTTTAGGAAGCTTAATCTTGAGAAGCTGGTAAGCACTAAGAAAAATACAATTTTCTTAAATGTTTTTGGCCTTTGGGAGATGGGGAGGGGCGCTTCGTAACCTAGAGTTCACTTCATATATCAGTATTACCGAGTATTACAACCGGTTATTAATGTCCCACTGGCTGTGTGCTATGTGTGGCTGTGTGCTATCCCTTTAGCGAACCCTCGCATACAAGCACATTTAAACTACACGTAATTACAATATTTCTGTATATTTCATACACATGAAAAGTTCTTAAGCAGACATGCATAATTATGCACGTTACATTGTTGCGTCCACTCAGTCAGATGGATACCCTGTTATGTAATTTCTAAGTAAGTAAGTAAGTAAGTAATGGCTTTATTTTAAGAGGGTAGCTCAATTGGCATAGCCAATCTTCCTTGAGGCCCTCTTGCAAACAACAATTAAAAAAGTATACTACATTACGAAAAATAAGCAAACTGTACAACTAAAATGATGCATGTACATGATGCACACAAACGAAATAAATGAGCGCACGCACGCTAGCATGCATGTGCGTACGTACACAAATTTATGTTTGCATAAATGCATATATTCTGCTTGCAGAATAGCAAATTATATCACAGGCGTATGGTGTATGCAGATTCTACAAGTCAGCAACAGAAATGTCCTCTTTATCCACTAAATTTGGCAATTAGGAATTAAGATAGATAGATGGATAGATATTTTATTTTCCTCCAATACAGGAGAGCATACATATTACAAACGAGCATATATACAATTACAAAAGACAAGAACACAAAATGCAAAAAGAAAGGAAAAACATACAAGGTAAATAAAATAGCATACAAAGACGATAAATGCATACTATTGAATACCATAATATGATGCTTGAATGCATTCTACGCCGATGTGAGTAACAGCCTAGACTACAGCGAGTCCAGACTGTCACTCAAATCAGCATAGTCATACAAGCATGATACCCATGACACGTATAATGGATACTATAAATACCATCTATATTACCATAACACGATATTTGGACGGACACACGGCGCCAAGTGTGTGCAACTATGGTTACGTACCGTTGAGCCACTTGGGTAACGTCGATAAGAGAAATGAACTGAACTGAACTGAAAATTTCACGATATTTGAATGCATTCCATGCTGATGTGAGTAACAGCTTAGACTACAGCGAGTCCAGACTGTCACTCACATCAGCATAGCCATAAAAACGCCATACCTATGATACTTATAATTCATATTATTTATTACTGACTATATTACCATTACACGATGTTTAAATGTATTCCATGCTGATGCGAGTGACAGCTCTGACTGTGGCGAGACCAGATTGTCACTCAACATCAGCATGGACATACAAACACGATACCTATGATATTTATAACTCATATTATTTATTACTGACTATATCACCATTGTATACACGATGTTTAACTGCATTCCATGCCGATGCGAGTGACAGCCCTGACTGCCGCGAGAGCACATTGTCACTCACAGCAGCATAGCCATATAAGCACGATACCTATGATATTTATAATTCATATTATTTATTACTGACTATATTACCATTACACGATTTTTAATCGATTGATTGATAAAAAAATAAATCATAGATATCCATAAATCGGATATTAAAAATCAGGTTGAATATTTCTGTCCATAATTCGAAAAATGGATATCTTAAAATCAGATTATTGATATCCATAAATAGGAAATATATAGTAAATAGGAACCGTATACGATGTTCCGTTTGATTTTTGGGTATTCAAAACAAAATTAACAGATATTCATTTATAAATCAGTTTTTAGATATGCAATATTCGCCAGATTTTTAGATATCCATTATTCCATTTATGGATACCCATAATTCGTTTTCTTAAATTATGGACAGCCAATATTCCTTACGATTTTGTGATATCAAAATTTGTTTTTTTCGGATATTCATAAAACGATTTTTAGATATCACAAAAATCAAGATATATTTTGAATATCCATGAATCGAATTATGGATATCCAACAATTAATTTATGGATATCCATCAATAGGGAATAAATAGTAAAATGGCACCCCACGCATTTCCAGTTTGACAGTGATTGATATTAGCACAAATACAAGTATTATCATTATGTATTTTATTACAGCTACAGCAAGAATATGTGACGTACCACGATTTCGACAATGCTACTACCAGTCTTTCAACTTAACCTTGACTGTTGTGAAAGGAAATAATGCTGTCTGCAGGTAATCTAAGTGTCCTCCTTTGCAAAGACCTTTTCGATAAATATTTATTTTCTATTTAGTCAATATATATGTAACAATTACACGACTGATTAAACAAGAATACAGCTAAATGGAAGGGGAAGGGGAAAGGTGTTTAAAAATATACCCCTTGACGTTGACCCCGTGTCCCATTCCTGGATATAGATTCAAACTTTAAACAATTTTACTTTTAGTTTTGCAGACAGGATAAGAGAGTTGATTGTATCAGTTACAGATCATCGCTTATCTTAAAACTTCACGGACCAAACTTCACTACAGGCTGTTCCATGACACTCAATCGGAACGCCGTTTTGGCCAATTCCGAGCGGTGTTCCGACTGTGTCAGATCTCGAGTGCGTCTGGTATTCTTTCTTGGTAAGTAATTTTTAAGTGTATGCACATATACACAATGCAGCGGTTTAGAAATCTGGCTCATTTCGTCAGAGGCGCGTCCAGCTATGTTGGCGCTCGGGCGTTTAATAGTAACTTTGCTCTTGAACAGGTTGAAAGCACTCGTTCAGTGCTTTTTAACAGCGAGTCTAATTATAGGCACCATCAAATTTATCTAAATTCAGCTGCACTATAAGAACTAACACCACGGCACCACCCCACCCAGTTATAAGGTAACTCGGAACTTTTTATGGTCGCCAAATTGGAAATTGCATGAGATCAACATCCTCAGATCATTAGATGTGTCGCAAGGGCATGCTAGCGCTTGGTAGTGTTTTGGCAAACGCTATTGATCAGAAAGCAAGTAATCTTTTTCTAGGCGAGCGCATACATTGCTGAACGCGTCACTCAGTTACATAATGACTTTTGCGGTGGGAGAGTTTATGCCTATTAGTGTGGAATACTATCAAAACTCATTTATTTTTCAGGTCAGACAGTTTTGAATCGTATGTTACCTGTTCGTATGAGTATTTAGAAGCATGTAGAGAAAATGTAGGACCAGTTACTTCAGCTCTGTTGCGTCCTTATATTGGTCTTCTTGATAATATATTTTCCAAGGTTTGCAGTAAGGGTAAGCATTTTAATTCATTTTCACTAATATTGCAGAGAATCCGTTTAAACAGATGTCGGGCGTATAAATGTTTTCGAACACCACCAGATTTTTATTGCTTTTCCTTGATATATCAAAACATAATGTAACGGTTTTTAATATTTATTTACGGACACAAGTTTCGTTAAAAAGAGAGAGAAAAAAGTGCAATGACGTTGACGTCAACGTCACGAAATACGTAACGATCACTTTATCCATCCTCTGAATCTGAATAGTTTACTGGTGAGAAAGCAAGCGGGCATTCATATCTGTATTTATTTCAGTATTTTAGGAGCATTGTAGCTCAGTGTCAGCTTCCCCTTTCAAGGACATACGCCGCTGGATGTCTCTTATATAATGCTTTCCTTCATTTTTGTTTTCGACTCACTTATGAATGTTCTCTACTGTAAGCTTTTATTTAGATTATAGACTGCAGCTAGCAGTCCTGTGAGGCAGAACCTTTCCTGTTCTTACTCTTTCTGTTGTCAAACCTTCCTATCTCTGAAACAAACTCATTCAGGTGTTCGAGTATGGTCTCTCTCCAGTGGGGATAGTGCTCATTCTTCCCATATCCCAGCAGTATCTCAGTATCAAGGCTCAAGGTGCCAAGCTCATGTTGCTACCTTGTATGTAGCCCAATCCTCATCTCCGCATTCACACTCACTTGAGATGGCAGTGCTTACCTTCTGTACCTTCTGTCGGTATTCCTTCAAGGCTGACTATCCAGTTCTGAGGTGGCTTGAATCTTTGAATCCTCTGATAGATGTTAGATCGATCAGACTCTTCTCTTATACTGATAGTTTGAATTGGGAGAGAATTCTGCATATCTCTGTGATTTCCCACCTTTTCTGCCATTTACTCACTGCAAGCAAATTTCCTAGCAGACTGGCATTCTGGTATCCTTGGGCAGGGATGCTGCATCAGTCGTAGCTTCCTTTGCCGCCTTGTCTGCAAGTTCATGTCCCACGATTCAGCATGGTCTAGACACAAAGATTAGCAACAGCCAACCCAGTTTTTGGATAACTCTCCTGTTCTCCGCTTAATATCTGCTTGCAACTGTACCTAGCTCTTGTTGTTCCAATTAAGCATAGGAATGCCCACCGGCGACGGACTCTCACTGTATGTTCATAGATTCTTGCAAGGTCCTGTTAGCATTCTGGTAACCGTATGATCCAGTTCTGACAGGACGGCTACCATCTTTGCAATTTGAATCAATCAATGTATAGAGACAGGTCCTCGCAAGTGGACTTTCTCCGCGTCAGGGATAAAGGTGGCTGCCCAGCTCCATATGGCCCAGGATTTCCTTGATAATAACAACTGGGGAAAGCTATGATACTATGAACTCATACATCTTTAACTAAGCTCTCTATAACTTGACTGCCTTGCTCTACTTTTCTTTGAACCTTGAGTTTGTGGGACCCAAATGACTCCACTTAGAGGGTGTAGGTACTGTCCTATAAAGTGGTCCCCCTGAAATTCTGTCTCTGGTTACACTATCTTGAAATTTGTTCCTGTTTCTCTCTGCACCTCCTCAGCTTGGCTAATTTCTGGTACCCATGGGTGTGACATACCTTCCTGTACTCACTTCTTCCTCTAAATATTGGTTCTGTAGCTGCTTAATAGGTTCTGCTTTCTTTGTCGCAATCTAAGCCTTGTCTCTGACAGCAATTTCAACAAACCGAATGTCCAGTGACATTATTGCCACTTCAAATGCTTCTCTTCCTAGACTCAGGCACAGACACAACGCTTTCTTCTGTGCTCTACGTAATGGGTCTATATCCACAGGCTTAGCCATTTGGCAATATGTAGGCCCGTATTTGAGTATTGGTCTTACAAGGGGGTATATAGCTGTAGTAGCACCAGATATGCCTTTGACTCGATTAGTTAGAACACTTGCCTCTTTTAAAGGTCTGAGTTTAATCCACGATAGTGCCTCCTTCTCATCCTTCAGTAAAAGTCCTAACACTTTAAAATCGTCAGTTTAATGTTAAAAGCCACAAATATATGTATTCACCATCATCATATCATATAAAACTTATGCTGTACATTTCTTTCAATTCACTGCCACTGAGTTCATAAGTATGCAGTAAAACTTCAGTGCGCGCTGCTGGTCCTCTCTTTTCTTTTGGTAACTTTCCACACTGATTCAAGTTTACGGTATAATGGATAAAGGGCATTCGGTGTTCAGTAATACAATGACAATGACTGGTTTGGCAATGGTTGACTCAATAGAGGTGACCACTAGCACAGATTTGCCTGTATATATATATTGGCCTGAATATGCCCTCTTTGGTGTCAATCTTTATTCTTCTTATTTTTTGAAATCATATTTAACCATAGTCTTAAGAGTGTCTTAAGAGTGTTCTCCTTTGATTAAATTGTCCTACAGGGACCCTTTTCTTTTTCTTTTAGACTGTATTTTCCTCCTCACGATGGGAGCACCACACACAGTGTAAATTTTGACTATCCCTACCATGCACTGTACAACACCCTTAATTGGTAATAATCGTCGGTGCTTAGTATGACTGCTTAAAAGAATGGCTGAGGATATCGGCACGACCGTCGTGCCGCTAAGAATCCTTATCGGCAAGACGGTCGTGCGGATAAGAATCTTTATCGGCAAGACGGTCGTGCGGATAAGAATCCTTATCCGCACGACGGCGATCAGATACTCCATTACAGTTGCTATGGTCTTTCTTACAATGGTTTTATACAACACTGTGTCAGCAATTCATATGAAGGATGTTAAATAACTTAAAAATGGTATAAAAGCATCTTTTGACCATCTTTTAGTTGTTATATTGTTTGAGAACCGGCACCCAACTTTACCGTTTACGGGGGCTATCTTATTTTGGGCATATTCGAGTTTGATGTGCACAGGTTACATCGTTTATACATATGTATGTAAAAACGTATTCAGTCAGTGACAATATGAGTTAGCACTGAAAAATGGGTTTAATTACCATTTTTCAATCTAAAGAAATTTTATTTTGCTTATGTACAAATCATGAGAATGAAAAAAAAAAAAAATAAACAACAACTAATAAGTGCACCCAACAATTGTTATATCTGACAATATTTAAAAGACAAGTAGAACAACTGACCTTGACCGATAAGTTATTAAAAGAAAGTTAGGCTTGATTTGTCAGACTAACTGTCTTTAACTTGTTGGTCAAGGTCAAAGAATTTTTTCAGTTGTCGGGCAAGGGCAAAGATTTTTTTTTTGACTCATTTTTGTATCAGTTAAACCTGCTACAACAAATTTGATTTTGTTCGATAAAACATTTACTTTATGTAATGCTATTTATTAAAAGGTTTTGACATTTTCCCCAAAAGGGTTTATTAGTCTAGATTTCTTTCAGTAATTTGTCAGTCAATATCAAAGATTAATTTCTATTGCTAATTCGAATCAATAGTTTGTTACAACACATTCTATAATGGTAACACATATTATAAACGGGATAAATTTAAATTGTTTTGGAATGAGACGGAATTAGGCCGTAAACAAAATATTGACAAAAACGTTGCTGGAAGAAAAATCTGACACAAGTAGGTCACAATCAAAAATTTTTTTTCTGATTCAGCATGTCTGTCAAGGTCAAAGAATTGTTTGAAATAACTTAATGTTAGTTATCAAAATAAACTATTAATTGGCAAATGTTTTATGCGACAAATGATTTTTTTTTTTCTAAAAAAAAAAAAAAAAAAAAAATGTCATGACGGGTCCTGAACCTGGTTGTCTGATTACTAGGCCACGTACGTTGCCACTACACTATACCCGCTGTTGATTACTAAGCGATAATCTGAATTACTTAATGTCAAATATTCAATATACACCTGTTGTCATACCCACATCGGACTGTGTTTTAACTGTAATAAAATATTTTACATGTTAACCTGATCATCTGACCCTATAAAAAGTATTCAGCAACTGATGTAGAAATGTATAATTCGCATTTACGCAATTATTAGCCGACTGTATGTCCGACAGTCAAAAGGCTTATAAAATATAAGAAAATAATTGAAATTAACATTGTGAGTTGTGACTCAGATAGAGAACAATTATTTACAAACAGAAATGAAATAATATTATTATACAGTAATTAAAGTAATTCTCAGAACGATTGCAACTTTGTCTATAGAATATCTGACCGCCGTCGTGCGGATAAGGATTCTTATCGGCACGACCGTCTTGCGGATAAGAATTCTTATCGGCAAGACCGTCGTGCCGGTAACAAGACGTTTCGCCCCCAAACCATTTCCACCCTAGTCGTTTCGCCCCTGGTCGTTTCGCCTCTAAAATTGAGCCTGGTCGTTTCGCCCCTACACCCTGGTCGTTTCGCCCCCATTATATAAAATGTCCGTTTTCTTATGTTATCTTATATAATTTATCTCAATTAAATAAAAAAAATGCATTGATACTTGATTATTTGTATTATTGTTATGTTTTATTAATAAATTTTATAAGACAAAAAAGAAAATATGTTTTTGTCAACTAGCCGGCCGAGGTATGATTATTGATGTTTACCTTTAAATCTAATTAACTAGATCTAACTAATTAATCTGTTATGATATTTACTCTGTTCCTCTTCTTCTTCTTCCTAAATGGCACGGGGAGATGAAATAAAAGAATGTAACAAACAAGTTAATCAAAATGACACCTTGTGATAATCACCTTGTTTATTGCTCTTAATAGACTAGTTGATCGCGTGCTGTTAACACTATTAGTGGACAGGTGTGAAAAGACATCTTTAATTCTGGCCGCATTGTCCCCTTATTGGATCTTTGACTTTGTCGGTGAACAGCGGTTTTCAGCAGACGCAGGCAAAATTTAGACTTGAGCTATACAGCTGCTGTAAATCATTAACTTCTTTTAAAAATGTTACTATGATCGTAAGCGAAAATCACGATTTATACCATTTATAGCCCCAGTCTACCTTTGTATATATGGTCTAATATCGATTTGGAGGAAATGGCTGGTGTGGTGTACAATCATAGATCTATATATAATCTGATGCTGCCAAATCTAAGGTATACAAGTATTAATTTCTACATTTCTGCCCACTTCCTCCCCTTCCCCGTAAATTTTGGGGCGAAACGTCCAGGGGGCGAAACATCTAGTAGGGGCGAAACGACCAGGGGCGAAACGACCAGAGGCGAAACGTCCTGGGGGCGAAACGTCTAGGGGAGGAAATGGATTTGGGGCGAAACGTCCCGGAACCGTCGTGCCGATATGGATTCTTATCCGCAAGACGGTCGTGCCGATAGTCACCCCCTAAAAGAATTGTCGCCCTTAGTTATTCTCCTGTAGACAGTGAAACTTAGGTCTTTGAAACGATATTGCAAGGAAGAATTTGTGAATCAACTTTCGGCTCTTAATTGGCAAGACGTGCTGTCTTCTTCGGATGTTTCTAAAGCTTGGGATCTTTTCAAAGACTTCTTTCACTCGGTATTAGATAATGTCGCACCAATAAAAGAAATCAGATTGAAACAGAGGACGGAACCTTGGATGAGTTCAGATATTTTGCAGAGCATTCAGGAAAGGGATAATTGGTTAAATAAATTCAGAAAAACTAGGGATTCAGAAGCTTATACGGTTTATTGCAAACTTCGGAATGATATTCAGAGAAAAACTAGGAATTCAAAATCAGAATATTTGGCAAATAAAATTGATGAAAATCGAAATAACCCCAAAAAGCTTTGGCAG
This sequence comes from Ctena decussata, assembly GCA_963989385.1. Taxonomy (NCBI): domain Eukaryota; kingdom Metazoa; phylum Mollusca; class Bivalvia; order Lucinida; family Lucinidae; genus Ctena; species Ctena decussata. The sequence continues at coordinate 73,846,170 of OZ022498.1, read as the reverse complement.
CAGTTAAAAAATCTTGGATATAACTCTAAAGGAAAACAATCAAGCAATGTTGTTTTGGATATTGATGGTGAAACTTGTTTTGACTCAAAAAAGGTGGCAAATTGTTTTAACAAATTTTTCACGAGCATTGCATCTACCTTGGTCGAAAAGTTACCCTCTTCTCTGAACTTATTTGACACTAGATCTCAAAATTTTCAGGATTTTTATCGCAGTCGCAACGTACAAGAAGATGGATTTGTTTTGGCATCTGTCGATGAAGATTTCATTTTCAAGGAATTGTGCCAGTTAAACTCTTCTAAAGGTACAGGTTCTGATAATATCCCGGCTAGATTCGTTAAGGATGCAGCTTTAGTTTTAAAAAAGCCAATCACCCACATTGTTAATCTTTCGATCCAATCAGGTACTGTTCCGGTCGCTTTGAAAAATGCAAGAGTTGTCCCGCTTTTTAAAAAGAATAAGAGATCTGATGTCAGTAATTATCGGCCTGTTAGTGTCCTTTCTGTTGTTTCAAAACTTCTGGAAAAATCTGTATATGTTCAACTGGAGGGGTATTTGGTAAAAAACAACTTACTGTATGAACTTCAGTCAGGTTTTCGGAGTAGATTTTCTACAGATACCTGCTTGACATATCTGACAGATTTCATTAAGTTTCAGACATCTAAAGGCTTGTACACTGGAATGGTTTTATTGGATCTTCAGAAAGCTTTTGATACTGTCGACCATTTGATTCTCTGTGACAAACTTCGTGCAATGGGTGTGTGTTCTGTTGATTGGTTTCAGTCGTATCTTTCAGGTAGAAATCAGTTTGTTCAAGTAAATGACACAAGTTCGGATTCTTCCCCCATAACATGTGGCGTTCCCCAAGGCAGCATCTTAGGACCTTTATTGTTTCTTTGCTACGTAAATGACATGGAAATTAGCATTAGTTCTGAGTGTAAACTTCTTTTATATGCTGATGATAGCGCTATCCTGTTTTCGCACAAAAACCCTGAAGTGATTTCGAGGAAACTTAGCTCAGAACTGGAATCTTGCAGTAAATGGTTGGTTGATAATAAGTTATCTCTGCATCTTGGTAAAACGGAATGTATTTTGTTTGGCTCAAGAAAAAAGCTCAGAAAAGTTCAGAATTTTGGTATCGATTGTAATGGACATTCTATTCAAGCTCAAACTTCAGTCAAATACTTGGGCGTAAACTTGGACAATTTCTTATCAGGGGAGGCAATTGCGAATGGCATCATTCAAAAGGTTAACTCTAGGTTAAAGTTCCTCTATAGGCAATGTTCATCTTTGAATGAAAAAACTAGGAAGTCTTTATGTTCTGCATTGATTCAGTGTCACCTAGACTACTCGTGTTCATCCTGGTACGCTGGTTTGACTAAAACATTGAAGAAAAAACTTCAGATTTCTCAAAACAAAGTGGTTCGATTTATTAAAAAACTGGGACCTCGTTCTCATATTGGGTATTCAGAACTGACCAGTGTTGGATTTCTCAATGTTGAAAACAGAGTCAAACAACTCAGACTTAATCACGTGTTTAAGATTTCCAATGGCACTTCTCCTTCATATTTATCGGATCATTTTCATAAGGTATCAGAATCTCATGGGTATAATACAAGAGGCAGTTCTGAAAATTTTGTTGTTCCTCGAGTATCTAATCAGGCGTTTTCAACCTTCTTCTTTAATGGTATTAAGGATTGGAATAGTTTACCTTCTGAAATAAAAACTTATGTAAGTTTCAACATGTTTAAAACTTCAGTTAAAAGACATTTGAACTCACAAATGCAGCTTATGGAAAACAATATATTTTGCTATTATTAGATCACTTTCATTTGTATGTAGGTAACTTAGGTTTGTGTCGATTCCCAGTCCGTATTCCCCACCCCACCCCCATACCTTGAATCTAACCAATTAGGACCCCATTGGAAATAAGCCTACGGGCTTTCATGGGTTATCCTAGGTTTCTTCAACATACATACTGTCGGTACTTAGTTTCAAGCTGTATTTTATTTTAGGGCTCGTACATAGTTTCCTTTCGGTTTTGGCCTCTAAATTCACCGTTGATGGCATTTCAGATATTGACTTTGATTTTCACCATTCACATTCATGGTCCACCATCTGCTCTGGGAGCACTGTTCCTCGAGAGATGGGGGTGGCTCGTGGAGAAGCCTCACTGACGGTAACACTCCGGTGCCAGATCCATCGATGAGTAAGTACTGTCTATGACGACTCACTGGATTTTCCCATGGTCCGCGAATGTGTGTGGTGAAAGTTATTTTCAATTATGTTTGAAGTCACCAAAATTTAAATTCTTATATGTAACTCTAGTCATTTCCTTATGAACTGTGATTATCAACAGAGCTGTGATAACGAAAATCCAGAAATGTGTGATATGACTTTAAATATTTTAAATTATAATAAACAGTAAATACTTATTTTCCTATTTTACAGATATTTATACACATATATATTATTTTCTAAAAAATATTTTTACAAAGTGCATTTTTTTGTATAATACAAATCTATTCATATATCTTTTAAACATTTAAATTTCAATCATTTTTTATGTAATTGTTGTATTAATGTTGTACATGTATGTTGTTTTTACCAAATAAAAATCAATCAATCAATCATCAATCCTGTAAGTTTGACAACTGGCGCCATATCCAAACCAAGAATTTTCCTAATTTCATGCTTTTCCCGGAGGTAATTTGGATAATGGCAAATTGATTTTCCCTTTAGATGTTGCTATTAACTGTTGTGCTGGTATATCAAATTAGTGAATGTCGGTTTTATTGTCTTTTCTGAGGAGGGGATTGTCAAAGAAGTGTTCCAAAACTTCGCAAATTTTATTCGGTTGTTACTAAAAAACGGAACAATTCTGTTACTTTTTGTCTAGATCTAGGCCTAAGGGTCAAAGTGGGTACGCTTGGACGGTGCGGTATTCTCGGACTCTACTTTTTCTCGTATTCTGCACAGTGCAGATCATTATGCCCATTGTGTCATTAGAACTTTAACATTTACATGGATAAACGGTAAGGCTGAGGATATCGGCACGACCATCGTGCCGATAAGAATCCTTATCGGCAAGACGGTCGTGCGGATAAGAATCTTTATCGGCAAGACGGTCGTGTGGATAAGAATCCTTATCCGCACGACGGCGATCAGATACTGCATTACAGTTGCTATGATCTTTCTTACAATGGTTTCATACTGTGTCAACAATTTATATGGAGGATGTTAAATAACTTCAAAAATGGTATAAAAGCATCTTTTGACCATCTTTTAGTTAAACCGTCTGAGAACCGGCACCCAAATTTACCGTTTACGGCGGCAATCTTATTTTGGGCATATTCCAGTTTTATGTGCACAGGTTTTATAGATATGTATGTAAAAACGTATTCAGTCAGAGTGACAATATGAGTTAGCACTGAAAAATTGGTTTAATTACCATTTTTTAATCTAAAAAAAGAAATTTTATTTTGCTTATATACATACAAATCCTGAGAATTAAAATTGCTAATATTGCTGAGAATTTCTATTGCTAATTCAAATCAGTGGTTTGTTTCAACACAATGTTGGTAACACATATTATAAACTAATAAATTTAAAATGTTTGGAATGAGACGGAATGATTAGGCCGTAAACAAAATATTGACAAAAACTTTGCTGGAAAAAAAATGTGACACAAGTAGTTCGCAATCAAATATTTTTTTCCTGATTCAGTTTGTCTGTCAAGGTCAAAGAATTGTTTGAAATAACTTTATGTCAGTCAACAAAATAAACTATTAATTGGCAAATGTTTTATGCGACAAATGATTTTTTTATCAAAAAAAAAAAAAAAAAAAAAAAATCCATGAGGAGTCTTGAACCTGGGTTGCATGGTACAAGGCCGCACACAATGCCACTACACTACTTCCGCGGATGGTATCGCTGCGATAATCTGAATTACTTAATCATCAAATGTTCAATATACAGCTGTTGTCATACCCACATCGGACTGTGTTTTAACTGTAATAAAAATAATTTACATGTTAACCTGATCATCTGACCCGATAAAAAGTATTCAGCAACTGATGTTGAAATGTATAATTCGCATTTACGCAATTATTAGACGGCTCTATGTCCGACAGTCAAAAGGCTTCCATGATGAAATATAAGAAAATAATTGAAATTAACATTGTGTGTTGTGAATCAGATACTTAAGAACAATTATTTACAAACAGAATGAAATTATATTATTATACGGTAATAATTATAATTCTCAGAACGATTGCAACTTTGTCTATAGAATTTATGACCGCCGTCGTGCGGATAAGGATTCTTATCGGCACGACCGTCTTGCGGATAAGAATTCTTATCGGCAAGACCGTCGTGCCAATAAGGATTCTTATCCGCAAGACGGTCGTGCCGATAGTCACTCCCAAACGGTAAAGGTTGAACAGTCTAACAAATCGCTTGTTCAACAGATTATTTGTCCTTTGACAAATTATCTGTCGTTTGATAGATATGCCAATCTATCAATCAACAGATGATTCGTCAAAGGAAAAATATTCTGTCAAACAAGCAATTTCTTAGACTGAAGGTTTGTGCACAGGCAAGAGCATACATGTGATGAGGTCCTGATGATCCTGTGGGAGATTTGGATTTCATTTCAGGGAGATCGAGTTCTCCATCAGGGAGACTTGTTGACGGCAACTTTGACGCGTTGTTTCTCGTAGTTTACTCTATTTTTTTCTGATTTTAAATGAAACATGAATTATAGTATAGTTTGTTTAGTTCACTTTTGAGTCCCCCCCCCCCCCCCCCCCCTCCACCACCACCACCCCACTTCCCTCAATACCTCATTTCTTTAATTATTATAGTCATTTATTTATTATTATATTTCTGTTATTTATATCATTTTCATTATTGCACAGAATCTAGCTTTTGCAAAAGCTTATACTTGAGATGTCATACAGATTTGCCTCCCTTGAAATTTCTATTCAGATATCTACTTAACTTCTTTCATAACCAAATAAGTTTTGTTTAAAGGTACTCAGAGCTACTAAAACTGTTAAAAGTGTATACAACAATGTTCAAATTCTGTTTCTGACGCAAAACTACCCATGCACCAGACAGAAATATCAAAACTTTCATGCGTAAATTTTACACCTTAAATTATCAAAATTCCTCAGATATAATATGCACACTAAGAGAAAAATTACCTTACGGAGTGAGCGACAAGTGAAGACACTGATAAGCCTGCACCTATGTGCAGTCTAAACAGAGTTTTGCATCTACTGTCTATGAGTCTAAAGGAATCTTAGCAGTGAAAACTAAAGTCTTTGACTGTATTACGCATGCTTATTTTGTGTAGTTGTAAAACAGGCCTATCGGCTCCTTTTCACGTGACATGACTTCCTGGACACATTGTAAAACACAGCCAGGTGTTTTCAGGGGTCAGTGAGTTTATTAGTGACCTGAATAACGGGATTAATGTCAAAAGACATGATGTATTTGTTTATTGCACAGTCAAAACAATATTTGATGCTGTGAATACTCATACATGGATATCTCTTTACTGGCGGGGGAAAAGGGCATGAAGTTGGAAAAGGGGCTATCAGAAAAACTATGATAGGAAAACTCAGCATCAGGGAGATTCTGAGGACTTTCCGGGAGCGCAGGAGATGGGCTTCATTTCCGGGAGATTCCCGGATGAATCGGGAGACATCACATGTATGTAAGAGGTTAAAGTTTTGCGTTAAGTTTTAAATGTTTGCTTATGTTTCCAATATCTTTTGATGAAGCCTGTTGGTATGTGCCTAGATTTACTTACAGGTTCAAGCAGAATACGTATCATCATCTGCTGCTGCTGACCTAAGGTCAAGGCCACAGACTTAAACATTTGGGTTAAAGTTTTGTGTTAAGTTTCTAATTTTGCTTATGTTTCCAATATCCTTTGATGAAGCCTGTTGGTATGTGCCTAGATTAACCTACAGGTTCAAGCAGAATACTTATCATCATCTGGATGCTGCTGCTGACCAAGGTCAAGGTCACAAACTTAAACATTTACGTTAGAGTTTTGTGTTAATTTTTAATTTTGCTTATGTTTCCAATATCCTTTGATGAAGCCTGTTGGTATGTACCTAGAGTAACTTACAGGTTCAAGCTGAATACTTATCATCATCTGGATGCTGCTGCTGACCAAGGTCAAGGTCACAAACTTTAACATTTGCGTTAAAGTTTTGCGTTAAGTTTCAAGCCTAAGTTTAAAGTCTTCTTTTATATTTCTTATATCTTTTGATGGAACCTTTTGATATTTGACAAGGGTTGCTTTTAGGTTCATACAGAATAATTTACATCATCTGGATGCTGCTGCGTACCAAAGGTCACAGACTTGTGTATTTGCGTTAAAGTTTTGTGTTAAGTTTATATTCTTGTATTTCCAACATCCTTCGATGAAACCTTTTGATATATGACTAGGTTTACTTAAATGTTCATGTAGAATACTTATAATTATTTGGATGCTGCTGCTGACCTAAGGTCAAGGTCACAGACTTAAACATTTGTGTTAAAATTTTGTGTTAAGTTTATATTCTTGTTTTATATTTCCAATATCCTTTGATGGAACCTTTTGATATTTGATTAGGTTTACTTTTAGGTTGAACCGTTCATAGCTGTTTACCAAATGTCAAGGTCACAGACTTGTATATTTGCATTAAAGTTTTGCCTTAAGTTCATATTCTTTGTTTGTATTTCCAACATCCTTTGATGAAACCTTTTTGATATATAACTAAGTTTACTTCTATGTTCATGCAGATTAGTTGACATCATCTGGATGCTGCTGCTGACCAAGGTCATGGGCACAGACTTACATGTTTGCGTTAAAGTTTTGTGTTAAGTTGGTACTCTTTGCCGATATTTGTAATATATTTTGATGGAACCATTTGATAGGTGACTAAGTTTACTTCTAGGTTCAAACCATGTATAAGATTAGTTTTATTAGGCAGTAGTTTCAAAAGGCGGTGATTTCATTTGGCGGTGGCACTGGTCAGGGGGGTATACGTGAGCCCCTGCTCACTTGCTCTAGTTTAAAAATAATTATGTCCCCCCACCAAAGGTGAGGGGGGACATATTGTTTTCAGTGCGGATCCCGGGCGTCGGCGTCAGCGTCCCTGTGACAGATTTCTTGTATGCGCGATATCTATTGAACCAATGGATGGAATTTCACAAAACTTGCATGGATACATTATTGGGACAAGTTTAAGAGCTGATTAGATTTTGGTGACCTTGACCTCATTTTCAAGGTCACTGGAGGACATAGATGACAATTTCTTGTATGCGCGATATCTCTTGAACCAATTGATGGAATTTCACCAAACTTGCATGGATACATTATTGGGACAAGTTTAAGAGGTGATTAGGTTTTGGTGACCATGAAATTTCACAAAACTTGCATGGATACATTATTGGGACAAGTTTAAGAGCTGATTAGATTTTGGTGACCTTGACCTCATTTTCAAGGTCACTGGAGGACATAGATGACAATTTCTTGTATGCGCGATATCTCTTGAACCAATTGATGGAATTTCACCAAACTTGCATGGATACATTATTGGGACAAGTTTAAGAGGTGATTAGGTTTTGGTGACCTTGACCTCATTTTCAAGGTCACTGGAGGACTTAGATGAAAATTTCTTGTATGTGCGATATCTCTTGAGCCAATGGATGGAATTTCACAAAACTTGCATGGATACATTATTGGGACAAGTTTAAGAGCTGATTAGATTTTGGTGACCTTGACCTCATTTTCAAGGTCACTGGAGGACATAGATGACAATTTCTTGTATGCGCGATATCTCTTGAACCAATGGATGGAATTTCACCAAACTTGCTTGGATACATTATTGGAACAAGTTTAAGAGGTTATTAGGTTTTGGTGACCTTGACCTCATTTTCAAGGTCACTGGAGGACTTGATGACAATTTCTTGTACCAGTGATATCTATTGAACCAATGGATGGAATTTCACCAAACTTGCATGGATTTATTATTGGGACAAGTTAAAGAGCTGATTAGATTTTGGTGACCTTGACCTCATTTTCAAGGTCACTGGAGGATATAGATGACAATTGCTTGTACCCACTATATCTCCTGAACCAATGGATGGAATTTCACCAAACTGGCATGGATACATCATTGGGACAAGTTTAAGAGGTGATTAGATTTTGGTGACCTTGACCTCATTTTCAAGGTCACTGGAGGACTTAGATGACAATTTCTTGTATGCGCGATATCTCATGAACCAATGGATGGATTTTCACCAAATTTGCATGGATACATCATTGGGACAAGTTTAAGAGGTTTTCAGATTTTGGTGACCTTGACCTCATTTCAAGGTCATTGGAGGACTTAGATGACAATTTCTTGTTACCACTATATCTCCTGAACCAATGAATGGAATTTCTCAAAAATTTCAATGATATATCATTGCGACAAATTTAAGAGCTGATCAGATTTTCGTGACCTTGACCTCATTTGCAAGGTCACTGGAGGACTTAGATGACAATTTCTTGTACCCACAAAATCTTCTGAACCAATGGATGGAATTTCACCAAACTTGCATGCATACATCATTGGGACAAGTTTAAGACTGATTAGATTTTGGTGACCTTGATCTCATATTCAAGGTCACTGGAGGACTTACATGACATTTTCTTGTACCCACTATATCTCCTGAACCAATGGATGGAATTTCACCAATCTTGCATGGATAAATCATTTGGACAAGTTTAAGAGGTGATTTGATTTTGGTGACCTTGACCTCATTTTCAAGGTCATAGTCATCTATGTACCATATCTTAAGAACCAGTGGATGGATTTTCTCCAAACCTGTCTAGATATTTTACTTGTTCAGGCTTTTTATTCATTTGTGGGGATGGGAAATGGGCTGGTGGGGGGACATCAGTTTTTCTCTGAAAAACATTTCTAGTTTAATATTGAGTGCACGTTATTTCCTTAGTTTGACTAAATTATTAAAGGCAGGAATTGGTTTTGTTCCTGTTGTTTATTCATATTTTCTATGACATTGAAAAAGACATATTTACTTATCAATATCCGCAGACAAAGGTGTCTGTATCTTCCAGTCACAATAATAAGATATAGTTGTATGAACGGACAAGCACAATTTCGGTTATCAAATGTCAGATATAGAGAGTTTCTGTCAGCTTTTCAATGCATTAAATGGTTCATAACACCATTTATACATAACATCATGTGAGGTGCAATGTCACAGACTTCTGTGCACCATTCCCATCTAGATGAAGCTGTCCAAAAGTACCTACTTTGACCCTACTTTGTTTATTGTCAGTGTCCTGGCTGAAGTCCGCTTGGACATAATGTTTCTCATTTCTTACATTGGTCATTTATATGCTCTACAAACCGTTTTATGCCCCCACCATTGAAAATGGGGGGCATATAGTATCACCCCTGTCCGTACGTACGTAACGTACGTAACATATGTACGTAGCGTTTGAAATGGTTTCCTTCGATATCTTTTGAAAGCATTGGTGTATTGAATTCATATTATATACACAGGTACATAATCATAAAATACAGGTCAAGTTCGATGTTGGACAAAATCCGTCGATTATTGTGGGAGTTATGGCCCTTTTTCGACTTCATTTTGTATGAAAAAATGGATTTGGTTCGTTATCTTTTGAAAGCATTGGTATATTGAGTTCATTTTTTATATACAGGTACATGTATAAGATTGGTTTTATTAGGCAGTAGTTTCATAAAATACAGGCAAGTTTGATGTTGGGCAAAATCTGTCAATTATTGTGGGAGTTGTGGCCCTTTTTCGACTTCATTTTGTATAAAAAACTGGTTTCAGTTCATTATTATACCCCCGGCATACGAAGTATGTCGAGGGGTATATAGTTTTTGTCTTTCCGTCCGTTCGTCCGTCTGTCCGTTCGTTAGTTCGTTCGTTCGTTCGTGCGTACGTAAGTTAACATTTGCGTTAAAGTTTTGCGTTAAGTTTTTTTCTTTTGCTTCTGTTATCCAGAGCTTGCTCATAAGTGCTTAGTGTTACCACAGAATGGATACTGATCAGTCTGCATCACCATGATGCTGCTGCTGGCCAAAGGTCAAGGTCACAGACTTAGAAATTTGTATAACAGTTGCGTTAAAGTTTTGCGTTAAGTTTTTGTTTTTGCTCTGTTTTCCTGAAAGCCTTTACTGGAACTTGTTGATGTGTGCTTAGTGTTACTACAAGATGGATAATGATCAGTTTGCATCACCTGGATGCTGCTGCAGGCCTAAGGTCAAGGTCTCAGACTTAGAAATTTGTACAACAGATTTTGCTTTTGCTCTATTTTTTTTTGAAAGCTTCTATTGGAATTTGTTCAGATGTGCTTAGTGTCACTAGAGGAAGGATACATATTAGTTTGCATCATCTGGATGCTGCTGCAAACCTAAGGGCAAGGTCACAGACTTGGAAAATTTACTTAACATTAGTGTAAAAGTTTTGTATTAAGTTGTATCTGTTGGCTTATATTTTCAATATATTTGAATGGAACCTTTTGATGTGTGACTAGGTTTACTGCAAGGTTAAAACAGTTTTGTTGACATCATCTAGCTGCTGACTGTGAAATTTATATACCATTAATTTTGTGTTAAAAGTGAACTTTAAGTTTGTATTGTCTTGCTTATTATGAAATCTTGATATGGAACCCAGTGATATATGACTACATTGGCATGAAAAGTTTCTTTCCTGTAAGCGGTGGCGCTGGCCGGGGGTATACGTGAGCCCCTGCTCACTTGCTCTAGTCTTTTGAAAGCATTGGTGTATTGAATTCATATTTGATACACAGGTATATAATCATAAAATACAGGTCAAGTTCGATGTTGGGTAAAATCCGTCAATTATTGTGGGAGTTATGGCCCTTTTTGACTTCATTTCATACAGTAATTGTTTTTATTTGTTAGTTTTTTTAAAACTTACTTGTTTTCGGGCTATTTTGTTTTTGAAAGTTGCATGGCATCCATTTCTATGATAAGATAAACAATGTTATCACATATCACAGTCATGATACCCCCCCCCCCCCCCCCCCCCCCCCCACCACACACTATGAACCTAGTTATGCTACAAGTACCAGTACCTTAAACAAGGCACCATCTTATTTAGGGCACTAGGCGGGGGCATCCATATCCTATGGACACATTTCTAGTTAACAACAGTTTATTGTAAGCAAATTTCCAAAGCAAAGAAGCACTTACGCAAAACTTTTCACAAGCTTGCCTGTACATGTACTCTTTTGTGCCTGTTAGTAAAATATTCCCCTGTTGTGTTTAACTCAGTTTCTAAGTAACCAATAGGTATAGCGTCTTGAAACTTGCTCCATAAATACATCTGGGGAAGATCTACAGAAAGCAGCGATGCATATTAGGCTATGACCTATATTTTACAGATCATTGAACAAAGAAAAAATTATTCACCTGTTGGGTTTAGCTCAGTTTCTAAGTAACCAAAAGGGATTGTCTACAGATTTACTCTTTAGAGACATCTGGCAAAGATCTACTGAAAGCAGTGATGCATATCAGGTCTTGACCTTTATTTCACACATCATTGAACATAGAAAAATTAATATTCACCTGTTGCTTTTAGTTCAGTTTCTAAGTATTCTTGAAAAAGGGAATAAGTTTTCAAACTTGCTCCATAGATATATTTCGCGAAGATCTAAAGATATCAGCAATGCATATAATATTGGGCCATGGCCTATATTTCACAGATCATTGAACATAGAAAAAAATATTCACCTGTTGTGTTTAGCTCAGTTACTAAGTAAACAAAAGGGGGTAGTCAAGTCTAGTCCATCCCCTAACCTTGCGAGGTCATTGGGGCACCACAGGTGACTGCAACAACCCCTTGCCAACTAGTCCATCTGCCCTAGTTGAGCTAACAAGATCCAGCCCTGTCTACTCCTTAATATTGTCTTCCCACTTCTTTTTCTGTCTACCTCTTCTTCTTTTTCCCTCACTGTGCCCTAGCTGCAGAATTGTCTTTGCTAAGCCAGATGACCCTGAGACATGGCCAAACCACCTTAGTTTCCATTTCTTGACCAAGATCAGGAGTTCATCATATTCTCCAATGGCTGCTTGGATCTTTCTGCAAACTTCCTCAAAAGTGACATGGTCTGCCACATGAGGTTCAGTAATTTTCGATAACATCTCATTGCAAAGGCCTGTTGTTTTCTCTATCTCTGCTGTCAAAGTCCATGACTAACAGGCATATGACAAAGGAGTGGCTTTGAGCCTTCATTTGAGACAATTGCTCCAAGGTACCTGAAGCTTGTAACTGTTCCAAGCTTCTGTCATTTAACCTTGATCTCCCTGTGGATGCCATTGGCACTGTTTGTCATTAGCTTGATCTTCTCAGGACTTGTCTCCATTTTATACCTTTTGCAGGTTTTGTTGAGACCTTAAAATAGGGCTTCTAGTTCTGCTCTTCCTCAGCAAGAGTGTCAATGTCATCAGCAAGCATCAGATTGGTAATAGTTCTGCTGCCTATGCTTACCTTTCCACCATGTTCTTCCAGAGCATCAGACGTAATCCTTTTGAGAAAAATGTTGAATAGGGTGGGTGAGAGAAGGCATCTTTGCTTAACTCCAACTGTTGTTCTGAACCATTCTCCTGTGCTACCATTCATCTGGAGTTCTGGACTGCACTTATAGCCTTGTCGTTGAGGTGCTCAGTGGCGCAAACTAGATTTGCATTGAAATTGTACTTCCACATGGTGGCCCATAAGGCTGCATGCCATACTCTGTCAAATCTTCTTATTGAAATCTATGAAGACATGGTACAGTTTTTAGCTCGCCTGAACGAAAGTTCAGGAAGAGCTATTGTTGTCACCCTGGCGTCGGCGTCCGCGTCGGCGTCCGAAATGGATGTTTTGGTTAAAGTTTTTTTATGTGATGGGCAATGCACTGCAGGCGAGCTATCCTGTACGCGGACAGGTCTTGTTGTCTATTGTCTCCAATATTTGCTGCCACAAAAAGCAGACAGAAGCAAACAGCACTGTGAAGGCATATACATAGAGTTATAAACTTCAAACAAATTTGTGATATATCTTGATACGTATCCCAATACGGGTCTATGTATTTCGATATATCGCAATACATCGTGATACAGTTTTCAGTGGCGATACCCAACCCTGTAATGAACACCGAAAAAAATGTTCACTTGTTGCATTTAGTTCAGTTTCTAAGTAACCAAAAGGGATAGTCTTCAAACTTGCTCCATAGATACATCTAGGGAAGATCTACTGAAAACAGCAATGCATATCTGGTCATGGCCTATATTTCACAGATCATTGAATATAAAAAATAATATTTACCTTTTGCGTCTAGCTTAGTTTCTAAGTTATCATAAAGGCGAGTCATGTAGAGCAGTCATTTTTTGTGTCTAGCTCAGTTTTTAAGTAATTATAAAGCCGGGCCAGGTAGTGCAGTCGGTAGCGTGTCTGACTCATGAGCCAGAGGACCTGGGTTTGATAACCAGTCTGGCCACATACTTTGGTTTTTCCTTTTGCTGACTCAAGATGGGCATTTGTCAGCTACTGGCAAAAGTATGTGCACTTAGTACTGGTTAACCACTTAGGAGGTCTAAGCCTGCTCAGGAATAGTGTGGTTAGGGTAACTGACCGGCCCAACTTGACCATAGCTGTTTACCGTGGACCTATTTGAATAACCAGAGGACTATTGGTCCTGTAGCTCACCTGAGCCCATTCATCCTCAGCACTCAAGGGTAAATAACTTTTAGGCATTTAAAAGCAACAAAACACCAACAACAATAAGTAATCATAAGAGAAAGAGTCTTCAAACTTGCTACACAGGAATATCTGGGGAAGATCTACTAAAGGTATTGATGCATATCAGGCCATGACATATATTTCATGGTACAGTGATTTTGCCTTGTCATATAATTGGACATGTGATATATTTTAAAAATTTCCAGCTCTGCATGATATTTCTCTTTATTACCTGCATGGTTTAGAGTCATAGTGACCCCCCCCCCCCCCCCCCCCCCACCGTTTGTTTATTGCCTTTTGACAACTCTTTTGGTTTATTGTAACTTTATAGGGCTTGAGACAATAGAGTGTGAGTTCAGTGCAGCTGAGAAATGCCTTCTACATTTTGGAGAGATACTGTCACATGGGCAGCTGGGGCCCATCTGTAGGTATGTATTCATGTGCAGTCAACTCTCGATATCTCAGAATCAAAGTATATCCCGAACTACTGAAATCTCAAAGTAAATTTTCTGGTCCCAGAAAATTTACTTTGAGATATCAGTAGTTCAAGATAAAAAAAAGTTGATGTATAATGGTAAATAAAAACAGGATTTGTATCCAAACTTTAGTCTTTGATATAAAAAGGTACTTTGAGATATCAGTGTTTGAGATATCAAGAGCTGACTGTATTTTGTTGAACTTCTTTAAAGAAAGTAGAAGCATCATAAAAGTTCGAGTAGGGGTAACAGGGATAGTGTAAGGATAATTTTTGTCTTGTCAGTGACTAGTAGAAGTGAGGCATAGGTGTTACTTTTCTGGCAGCGGCATTGGAAGTGTAATTTTTTGCATAAAGATTTCCAGTTAAGGTATGTTTTGTAGCAGTGAGCATACAGGCGAGACATAGCATCTTGTCCATATTTCTGGATAAAATCTATGTTGTGATTTCTCATAAAACTGCCTCATTGAGATGATTCTAATGAGGGATCACAACATGTTCTCAAAATTATCCTGAGAAACCCTTTTTATCTGGAGCTCCATAAAGCTATAGGCAAAGACTTTCAGCCCTTATCAAACTATTCTTGGGACCTGCCTTAGATACAGTGCATCAATACAGAGAAGTTGGTCACCACATGAAATATTTTTTTAAAATATTTGGGAGCAGCTTACAGGTTTTGTACTTTTACCGTTACGAAAAGCATTGATACCCTCAAAAGAAAGAATGAAAAGCAAACTAAAAAACTTTTGATAAGAACTGCATAAGCTTCAGCTTCTGTGCTGGTGTAAATACTGTTTAACCAAATCTACATGTTCTGTAGAAATTTGAAGTATTGGGACAGCAGTGTGAGATCAAATGCTTGAAGACCCAGATAAGACTACACATTCAGGAGCAAAAGGAGCAGTCCCACTGAGTCTGATCAGAGTTTTCCAAATTGGAGTGCAAATGGGATTGTGAAAGTAGTATTCATTATAATAAACAGTAAAAAAAGGTTTAAGGTGAGTGGATACACTTTCAGGGGAAGAAACTCTGCCATTTTCATTTTTGTCTCCCTTCTCAATGGGGGACAACTCCTATAGGAAAGATGTGTTTTGCTTAACTGGTTGAAGAAACTCGTCCAGAAGTATGTACATGTATAGTTTTAGCTCAGAAAAAATTATGAGAGAAAAATGTTGTCATTTCACCAAATTATATGAAAAATTTAGCTATCTTGGTAAGATATGTAGATTGCTAGATGTTCCCATATGTAGATTGCTAGATGCTCCCCATTGCTGTATATCGACATAAGATTTTTTTCAACTTATTTGGCTTTAATGAGAGTTTTGGCTAAAGGAGCAAAGCTCTCAATCTACCCCCAAAAAAATCTTTACTGAAGGGTTCTACTCTTAAAGGAAAATTCTTTCCTTTAAAAGTTGAACCCCATTGAGAAGGGAGGCAAAAAAGTGGTATAGTTGCTTACCCTGAAAGTGTACCCATACACCTCGTACACTTTAAATTTGGACAATTTTGTTTTAGGGATCAAGCCAGAGATCGGTGCCCAGTTGTTTCAAACTATTGAAATCATTATTAAACAACACGTTAAATTTTCATACATATCATGCATAAAAACTCTGCCATTTTTTGCTGAAAAATGTTAGGAGTGCAAAAGCTCCTCACAGTTTGTCAGCAAAAAATATTACCACAATTGATTTTCTGGCTGCTAGTAGACTTAACAAGTCCTCAACCAACAACTAGGTTAAGCTAATGATGCTTTGAACAACCTGACCCTGAATGAAGGAGAAAATTTCCCAGTTTGGGAGAAAAAGTGTCTGCCTATTTTTCACCCTCACTGAAACCTCTCCTTCAGCTCAAAATAGGTGGAAAATTTGAATCTGCAAGGAGACAGCGCTTTTCCCTAGCTTCCCTGTACCTTGATCCCTGGGTAGTCTGACTTGGGTCTACTGCGCTGCTTTCTTAGTATTTCTGTTCTGATACTTGAATTTTCACAGTGATCTAATTTAACCATATTGGCAAGTGAAGTGGAAAGTCCTTTGCTGAAGGGTTGTTATATAGTTCAATTTAAAGTAAATTTGATGATAAGGTCAATATTTGATTTGAGAGACAGTGAATACGCCTGTGTACTTAAACCAGCTATACAGACTGTGCACAAAAGTTATTGTTAAATCCTGGCATTGAGGTACTTTTTTGGGCTAAAAGCACTAAAATAGCTAAATGTTGCATGCTTGTGCAAGCTTTTCATCTGCAGTAACAGAGCTATCACTCTTTCAAGATACATCAATTTTTCAAAAGTTGTCAGTTTAAGTTGCAGTTGCCAAAAATCAGGCAATGAAATACACAGTGTAGCTTAACCTTTAAGCGCCAATAAGCAGACAACAAAATTTACGTCTGCAAAATTACAAGAAAATGTTACATCCAAGCTATATTATATTGAGAATTCAATGACTAGAGGGGAAACAGTGTAGATCTTGATGAGGTGGCTCATGATGAGCCGCCTCATCAGGATCTACGCTGTTTGCAAATTCAGCTATTTTCTTATTTGGCGCTTAAAGTGTTAAATCACTTTTACTGCAAAATACTGTAGCAATTCAAACCTAAAATGATTACCGTATTTGGCATAAAATGGAAACAGTTTGTTTTTACAAGGTAGTAATGAGTCCAAAAGATGTAGATGGAATAGCAAACAATGCAGACCCTGAACTGACTGCTCCATTAGAAGCAGTCTGGTCTGGGTCTGCACTGTTTACTCCAATACTTAGAACTTTTATGATACATCTAGTGCAGTTTTCACTAAGATGCCTTTTATACATTATGCAATAAATTCTAAGCAACAAATCGGTAGGGCACCTGACTTGTAAGTCAGAGGTCCTGGGTTCGAATCCCGGTCTGGCCACATACTTTCGTTTCTCCTTCCGCTGATTCAAGAAGGGCAATTGTCAGTTACTGGCGAAAGTATGTGCACTTAGTACTGGTTAACCGCTTAGGAGGTCTAAGCCTGCCCAGGAATAGTGTGGTTAGGTTAACTGACCATCCCCACATGACCTTAGTTGTTTACCGTGGACGTTAAGCATCAAATCAACCAACCAACCAAATTCTAAACAACAACAAAAAAAAACAACTTTTGAAAGTAAATGGCATCATAACAATTGAACAAATATCTTTGACCACTCACTGTACATGCACATGATTTAACTGAAATATAAGTGAATTTATGTAAATGAAAGCGATACTTTGCTGAGTTTAATAACAGTTCAGTTTGTAAAAAGGCTTAAAGTTGAAAATGTGTTGTTGATGTTACATATGACAGACCTTTCTTAGCTAGTAAATAAAAGTCCATAATGCACACATATTTGGGCAATATAAATATATGCTGAAGGCAGATTTCTTTTCAATCATAAACTGGGTTCCATTAGGCATAGCCATTCACTATCAGCCAGTCATCGGCTCAGTATGACTAAAATGCTGTTGAAATAGCTCTTAAACAACAAGCCATCCATCCTTAAGGTAAATGGATACACCTCTATGTTTTTCTGCCATTTTTACACATGCACATTTTGCAGGCTTTGTCTCAAGAAGGCCATTTATATGACCATTGAATTGCAATGTCCTGGTGGGTTTGTTAGAGGAAATACAGTAGCTCTTATTACAGTAAATTTACTATGTTCTTCATTTTATTGCAGACAGGCAGAAGCAGCTTTAAAGTGTTTAGAAGAGCCGTTGGACTCCTGTTCAGGTTTTCCAAGGTACCTTGTTGCCTTGGTAACAGATGAAATAAAATTGACATCTGACCTTGTCTGTCACCATGGTGGCTGTAACCTTGCAGTGGCAGGTCAGTGTATTCATGATGCCATGGAAACACTTGATTTTCCAGTTGCCATAGCAGCACAGTCTCCAGTTGTGTGCAGGTAAGATTCTTAAATTACTGGAATTACACATACTTTTAATAATGTATATTCTGTTTAAGCATGCAGCAAAATTACAGTTTAAGTTTACACACAGCTTAACCTTTTAAGCACTAAAATGCGGACAATAAAATTTACGTCTGCGAACTTTTTAAAAATGTTTTGTCCAACCTGTATCATATTGAAAATTCAAACACTAGAGAGCAAGCAGTGTAGATCTAGATGAGGCAGCTCATATATGAGCTGCTTCATCAGGATCTAATCTGTTTGCTCATTTGGCTATTTTTGTCACTGGCACAGCAACCTGACAGACAAACCTGTTATCAAAAACATTGGAACCCAGATCAGAATGCTTTTTTGCTTAGGAACAATTTGATAAGGGTTCACAATGCCATTAGCTCTTTTTGTGTCAAACGCCACTTTACATGTATATGGTACCTGGACTGGTCTAAACTTACAGCAGAAGAATCTAGTAAGGAAAAATCAAGCTGTTGTGCTGCTTGTGAAAATTAATACTTAAACTACCAAAATTGAATATGGCTGAGTTTGCAAACAGCGTAGATCCAGATAAGGCGGCTCATAAGGAGCCGCCTCATTTGGATTCACACTGTTTGCCCTCTGTTGTTTGACTTCTCAGATGATATAGCTTGGACAAATATTTTTGGAATTTTGAAGACATAAATTTCGTTGTCTGCTAGTTCGGCGCTTTAGTTCCATAGACAAAATCTAGATCTGACGCTATATTGATCTGAAGCAGTTGACCATTTTGTCAATATTTGTAAACATCTTTATTATTAAATACATTAATTTTCTGTCAATGACATAAACAAGTATTTAATATTAATACAAATTTACTGTATTTATTTCAATATTTGGATGCCTATACCAATTGTTTTAATGACTGTTTTCCCAAAACTGGAACAAGTTGGTTTCAATTAATGGCAATACATGTACATGTATTTATTGAAAAAATGTTCTGATGGAATGCCTTGATGAGACTGCTCTATGTCTGCGCTGTTTGTTCAGTAGTATGTCCTAATATTCAAGGTAATCACAATAGCTAAGCTGACATTGTGAAAAACTTTGAACAATGATAAGGGCCGAACTTCAGATGACAATATTTATGTCTGCAAAATTTTGAAAAAATGTTTCATCCAAGCTATATCATATCGAGAGTTCAAAGACTAGAGGGCAAACAGTGTAGATCCAGATGAGGCGGCTTATTATGAGCAGACTTGTCAGGAACTACACTGTTTGCAATTTCAGCTATTTTTGTCTCTGTCGCTTAAAGTGTTAACTGAATGTTTCATTGATTAATTTTGCAGCAAAATTCGAAATGCCTTAGCTTGTATCACAAACAACACCATGGAATGCGACCCAGGAACCATCCCAGAATCCTTTGTGCAGCATTATCTTCGTCTGTATCAGTTATCGGCAGACAACTGTGGCATGGTGCCGGACAACTTCATGTTGATGAATATACCTGCAGAACTGGTTGGACCAGTCTACCTGGCTGTCATGTCAAGAAACTCAAAGACTACCACTGACCATCTTTGCCAGTAAGAGCACATTTTACATGATTACAGTATTTATACGCTGCAAGATACAAAGTATATCAGCGGACCCTTAGTTTTTGTCATTCTGTCCATTTATCTCTTCTTTTGTTTGTCCATCCATCGGTTGGTCAGCTTTTACATCAAATTTTATCGTTTTATTGTCGAGCCCGCTTGCGGTGAGCAAGACATAAATGTTACAACTTCAGTTCGGTGTATGTCCGTGCGTTAGTGTGTGCGTGAGTGTGTGCGTCCTTCCGGAGTTGTCCGGGCGATAACTTCTACATTTATGGATGGATTTCAAAATAATTTGGCACAGTTGTTCTCCTTCATGAGTAGAAGTGCCATTTGAAATATTTGATCAGGTAGGTCCAAGGTCAAGGTCACACTTGAAGGTCAAATGATAAAATGGCCATAAATTGAGCTTGTCCGAGCCATAACTTCTACATTTAAAGATGGATTTCAAAATAATTTGGCACAGTTGTTCTCCTTGATGAGTAGAAGTGCTATTTGAAACATTTGTTCAGATAGGTCCAAGGTCAAGGTCACACTTGAAGGTCAAATGATAAAATGGCCATAAATTGAGCTTGTCCGAGCCATTACTTCTACATTTGTGGATGGATTTCAAAATAATTTGGCACAATTGTTTTCTTTGATGAGTAGAAGTGCCATTTGGAACATTTGGTCAGGTAGGTCCAAGGTCAAGGTCACACTTGAAGGTCAAATGATAAAATGGCCATAAATTTAGCTTGTCCTAGCCTTAACTTCAACATTTACGAATGGATTTTAAAATAATTTGGCACAATTGTTCTCCATGATGAGTAGAAGTGCCATTTAGAATATTTGTTCAAGTAGGTCCAAAGTCAAGGTCACACTTGAAGGTCAAATGATACTTGTCCAAGCCATTACTTCTACATTTATGCATAGATTTCAAAATAATTTGGCACAATTGTTCTTCTTGATGAGTGGAAGTGTCAAGTGACATACATGTTTGGGTATGTCCAAGGTCAAGGTCACACTTGAAGGTCAGATATAGTAATTGTCATAAATTGAGCTTGTCTGGGTCATCACTTCTACTTATTTTCCTTTTTGAAAATTTGAAAAAAAAAAAGAAATATGCTGGCTAAGCATGATGTTGTTTGGCTTCTTTCCAGAGTGAAGCAGTTACTTAGTCTTGACATACTTATAGGTCACTACAGCAAACAGTGGGCTCGACCAGTTGTCCCTGGACAACCTTCTAGTGTTAAACCTTGTTAATTATGTTTCTCATATCTCTGTAACTATATGCCAGATTCTTTTCCTAGTTGGTTTAGAGTATCCCCGTAGCATTACCTTTGATGTGAAATATTTAAGTTTGGTTTCCTTTGTAAAAAGACTGAATTACTATATTCCATCAATAAATACTCAAGTTATCTAATTTATCTAATGGAAATGCTTCTTACTGATGTTTTGTGTGAAACCGTTTTGATTTTTAATATCTCTGTAACTGCATTTCAGGTATCCTCCATGTTTGGTTCATGATATCTCACTAGTATTGCCTTCATATACCCCACCACATGCTAGTGGCATCATATGTATGTCCAGCAGTAAGCACTTCATTTCCATTCAGTAACCTGAGTACTTATTGATGGAATACATGTATAGTGATTCAGTTTTTTTACAGAGGAAACTAAAAGTTAGGCTTAAGTTGATATTTGTGTTTGAAAACAGTGAGGCCTTAGACGTTTAATTTTCTCCCAAAATTTGATATTTCTAGAACCAATGGGTAGATTTCAACTAAATGCGCAAGGGTATGTCAGTGGGAAAAACAGAACAATTGGATAGATTTTTGGGACATTGACTATATTTTCAAGGTTATAGGAGGGCTTAGAAGGTTAAGTTATCACCAGAAATAATTTATCTGCATCTCGATGTTTAAAACAAAAACAACCTTGATTGATTATATAATTAGGAGGGGCCATTTACTCGGCTAGAATTTTTGTGACTTTGGCCTTACCTTCAAGGTTGACACACTAACAGTATATGTGCCCCTACATGAGAAAACCAACAAAGTGGCATGTGCATCCACCGAAGACTCAGCTCAGCCTGGGCATCCGCTATCTACATGAAGATAGCTTAGTCATTTAGCTACCCTTCTAGCACTTGGCAAAGAGTCTGATCGGACTGGGCAGATGCCCAGGCTGATCTTAGTCTGCGCTGGGTGCACAACCACTTTGTTGGTTTTCTGGTGTTACAGCTTATAATTGAAAAAAGACTACTTGCAATGTGTTGTTGGTAGGGATAGCTGTTTCCCTCAAAAACATGTTCAGTTTGTCATCAGTTTGACATGAAGAACAATCTTTGCTTTGTTTCCTGAGTTTTTTGTTGCTACTTTTTTCAGGCTGTACAATTCTACCATTAAGACAGCTGCACATTATGGGGATTTGATGACCACATACACTGACAGTCTGTTGACATGGCAACACTCCATGGAGATCACAATGGACATGTACAGTGACGTCTGCTTCTCTCACCAAAAGACTGTCTGTGATTGGCTTGACAGAACAACCAACAGTAATCCATATTGTGATGCTACAGAGGCGGAGCAGTGTCTTGATGTTGTATTTGTCAGTAAAATGGTTGTTGAGGCATCACTTCAGAG
The DNA here is from genome assembly GCA_963989385.1 of Ctena decussata. Lineage (NCBI taxonomy): Eukaryota > Metazoa > Mollusca > Bivalvia > Lucinida > Lucinidae > Ctena > Ctena decussata. Next base: position 73,823,811 of record OZ022498.1, on the reverse strand, counting down.
AGAAAGCTGGCAAAATATTTGTGGGTAGGTTCGTCTCCTGCTAAATTGAAAGAATATGCCACCACCGTTTGGGCAGCGACAAGACAAAACCAACAAAGTGGCATGTGCGCCCAGCGAAGACTCAGATCAGCCTGGGCATCTGCCCAGGCTGATCAGAGTCTTCACTGTCCGCGTAAAGGTAGCTTAGACCCTTATCTACCCTTAAAGTGCACAGCAAAGACTCAGATCAGACTGAGCACATACCCAGGGTGATCTGACTCTTTGCTTGTCGCACACACCACTTTATTGATTTTGTCATGTGGCAGCTCATTTTTAGTTACCATTTTACAAGGGAGGCAATGTTAGCGGAATAGTGTTTTCTTCCTAGTAAATGAACCTTTATGATAGTGTAAACTTTGGCTGAGTCTTTTCTTAAGGTGTGTGTGTGGTGTGGGGCAGGGGAGTTGGTTTCCACCATCAGCAGTGCAGGCTAGCAGGACTGTAAAGCTATTCTTTTCAATCCTGATAGCGTTGACCGATTTGGCACCCATGACATCAGCAGTGGAAACATAGCAGAAAGCAGGTCAAAGGTCAGTGGTGTCTAGCCAGCCTTGCTGACTTGACCTAGGCCAAAGTTAAACGTTTATCTCTTGTGGGTGATGAACCTTTGAAATTCTCATAGTCTTGCAGCATCTTTTATGCAGTATGAGTTTAACACTGAATAGATACTCTATTCTTCTTTAAGAATGTGTACAGCTAGCAGAGAGAGCCCTTAAAAGTTTTCTGCACAAGTCTAGAGGTTGTCTTTCCCTGTGTGCCTTGGTCGGTGATCAACTCAGCAGTTCTTTTCTCACCATGTGGGAAATAGCCCTTGCAACTTCAAACAGCTTGCTTGTACTTAGGTATCTTGGTTAGGTAGTCTTTCATTCTTCTCCAATCTCGAACTAATGATCCACAAATGCTGTAGGGAAAACCTCCGTCTTATAATCAAAAAGTTGTAATACCTTGATTTTTTTGTGTACATCTTTCAGACATTACTACAACATGATGAACTGTGCTAGTCATTTTCTGATTGGCTGTCCAGATTCTGAGGATATAACAACTGTTACTCGGTTAGTTAGGACTATTTACCAGCTTGCAGGTGCTCGCTGTGCACAGCTGGGTCCTGTTAATCAACCTGAATCATGTGATCTACCAAGGCCAGAATGTGACATCATCAAAGCTCTAGAGGAGTGTGGCAGGCTAGATGGAGAGGCATGCTTGTAAGTACTATTAATCATACAATATTTTTGACAGTACTTCTACTAATTGTGACAAATCTGCTGACTTTAGAAATCAAATTTGGGCAAATATTGAATCTGAGAACAATGAACATTGACAACTGCAAAGTTTAAGGAAGTGTATTTATTTTCTGTTATTAAAGCAGTTTACTTATGACAAGCTTCCACTCAAAGAAAGGAAAGAGTTCGCTCCTAGAAGAATAAAGGTTTTCATTTAAGAGGTGACTTCTATCAAAATTGGGGTAAGCAGCTATTCTGCTTTCCATGAAAAAGTATTAATTTAAATATTCTCAGCAATTTGCTATCTATTTCAGATCATCAGAGGAAGTGTTCAGTTGTTTCCATAGACACACTGAAGCCTGTACTTCAGTTGCCACAGCAATGGCCCAGTACCAGATGGAATGGTTGCTACTAGACTGCCCCCTAAACAAAACCCTCATCTCTTATGATATTTTAAGTGGTGTTTCTTCCTGTAGTCTTAAGCTGGGTTATAACTTATACAATGGTCTCCAGGTGTCATCTGATTTTGTTGGGGTGTTATGTGCAGCAGATGAGCTGTACCAGATTTGTCTGTCAACAGAGAGTGTGCCCCAGATGGCGCTGTTATACATGCAGCCAGCAAGAGATATGATGACATCATTTCGGCAAAATCAGTGTAATAATGGAACTGATGAGGAATCACTTCTTATTAACTTTGAGGGTAGGTGTACTGATATTTACTATAACTTCATAGAAGCAAAATATCATTATATCCCCCTCTAAAGGTGAGGGGGTGTGGGGTGGGGGGACATTGCTGATCCCATAGGTGTCGGCATCCAGGTCAGTGTCTGCATGACAGTTTGTACTCAATATTATTTCTTGATGCAGTGGGTTGAATTTTACCAACCTTGTATCATGGATACATCATTGGGCCCAGCCAAAGAGCCGAATAGGTTTTGGTGACTTTGACCCTATTTTCTAGGTTACAGGAAGTTGAGGGCTGTTAAATTGTCTGCATTGATGTCTGTGTTGATTTTTTGAACCCACAATATCTCCTGAATCATTGAGTGGAAATTTTTCAAACTTGCATGGAACAATCATGAGGCATGCTTAAAACATGACCTTGACCTCTTTTTCTAAGGCACAGGAGGACTTAAAAGTGAAATTATTAGTAAATTTGATATACCTTTTGAGCCTTTGGCTTGTTTCCCACCAAACTTGCATAGATGTTCCAATAGGTCACTGCATTTGGGTAACCTTGACTCCATTTATGAAGGTCAAAAGCCAACTTGCAAATGTTAAATTTTCCACACAAAAAAAGGAGATATTTCTCAAACCTACTGATGGATATCATTAGATTTACATGGATATAGCAGTGTGACAGGGTTAAGACATTTAGTTTTTAATGACCTTGACCTGTTTTTCAGTGGTTCTTAGTCTTACATGTAGGATATCTTGGGAACTAGAGAAAGACCTTTCTCCAAACTTGCATAGATGTATCATGACATCTTAAGAGCTGATTAGATTTTTTGACCTTGACCTCAGTTTCAAGGTCACAGAAGGACTAAAGTTTGTTAAAGTGCTACTAAAATTGATATTTCTCATGAGTCTTTGACTTCATCCCCACGCAAACTTGCATAGGTATACCTTTCTGGCATTGCCAAGAGTTGATCTGGTCCCAAGGTTATAAAACTTTTTTCATGCTCAACTCAGCAGAGCATGAAATTTTCTCTGCTGATAAATATGAAAATGGCAACTAATGTTGGCATTTTCATATTCATAAGCAGAGAAAATTTCATACTCAGCTAGACTGAGCAAGAAACCAACTGTTCTTTCAGTAACTTACTATATATTGGCAGGTACAATTTCATGCTCAGCTGAGTTGAGCATGAAAAAAAGTTTTATAACCTCTGGGCCTGAAAACTGTAGGAGAGTAGTTCCTCAGATCTCTCTCTCTCTCTTGTTTTGCAGAGAACAAGAACTGTAACTGGAGCAGTATTTCAAGTCAGCTTACACAGATTCTGATGATGTTGAATAGCTTCCCTTTATTGTCAGTGGTCCGACAAGAGCAAATCTGTGGGTAAGTATGACATTATATGAAATGTGAAATACAGAAATGGTGATTGACACATATATGACCAGCAAAAGCCTTGACCAAGCTATGCATTGATGTGGTCACTGTTGGTGTACAGCATGTATGGACCCTCAGAAATCTAAAGGAAGGATCTAACAAGACTACACAGAGTCTAAGATTGGTTCAAGACTTTAGTCTTTGCTGTATACATTTTTGACTGGTGATCACTTGTCTTTGGGCTTATGTTAGCTATGCCTGTCCAGACCAGGCTGGGCACAATACTGTTTGATCTGGCAGTTGACTAATGCTCACTCATGAAAAAGTGATTCAGTTGTTTGTCTATGACAATGTATGTAACTTATATGATAACCTCACGTGAAAAAAAGACCTAAAGCCATGTACACACTGATAATACTCAAATCAGCAAGTGCATGCTCAAAGAGTCAAGTTTTCACTTTTTACCTTCCCCAGGATTTATAGACAGTGCCTGGTGAAATAGAAGACTGATCAGACTGTGTGGATCCTCAAGCTGATCTGATCTTTCTGTCTTTACACATGTTGTAAGGTACCTTTTTACCTAACAACCATCATATATACCATAAAAATTGTAAGTATTTAGACAGATCATGTATACCATAAAAGTTGTAAGTATTTAGGCAAATCAGAGCAAAGAGTACAGAGCCTGATCAGACTGCTCCTTAAGAAGCAGTCTGATCAAGGTATACACTGTCTTCATTCCATCTGCAGCTTTTTCATGCATGGGTGCATTGTAAAATCAAACTGTTCCAGTTTTAGAACAATCACTATTTTTTTTCTTAAGTTTTTGAATTTTTATGACATCTATATTTAGGTCACTATCAGCATTAGAGAGCCAGCTTGCATCCCACATACCAATGTGTTCCCCAGAGAGGCAGACTGTCCTACAACAAGCTGTTCTGTATCTGTATGAAGCCTTCAGCCAGCAGTGCCAGCCACATCGCCTACAAGGTCAGAGGTCATGCGACACAGACAAGATTCAGACATGTCTTGAGAACTTCGGGACGTTCCTCAACTTTGCTTCTGCTTCTGAAGCAACTTGCAGGTAGGAATGTTGAAATGATTAAACTGCAGAGCTCCAGATATGATGGGGTCAAGGTCGCTGTAAATACCCTAATATGCTTAAGTATTGGGACACCTAAAACCATTTATTTTCCATTTGTTCCAAATGGAAAATAAATGGTTTTAGGTGTTCCAATATGTAAGCACCTAAGAATGTTTATAGGAAAACTTTAACATCACTGTAGCACTCTCATTTATAGACTACCTTTTCACATAGTTTAACTGCGGTCAGCATAACATTAACTGTCCTTTTCTGTAATTCCGTTTATGTCTCAAAATTTTAATTCCTGAGCAAGCAATTAGGGCATTGCAGCAAAAGTATTTCTCTTGTGAACCAGCCCTTTTGTTTTACAGTGAGCTTCACAGTACCTTCCAATGTATCCATGACAACATCAAAGACTGTGATGAATCTGTTGAAATGGGTCTTATGCAAGAGGTCAAGGTCATACAAACTATGATGGGTAACCAGTCATGTCCAATGATGTCATGGTGTGATGATACAGTAAACCAGTCTGCAGTGGTAAAACAGATGTGTGCCAGTCCAGTTACCTGCTCTATTGACTGGTCCTCTTGTGTTGCCTTTACTGGATATGCCTACTGTCTGTAAGTACTTACTTATACTATAGCTTTCATTATCAGTAAGTAGTTTAAAAAATGCATTGCATCGCACAAGCAGTGTTCCAAACTTGCTGTCATACTTAATAATTGAGCCACATCATGTGATTTCCAACAATTTGGCATTGGTGTCAAGCAAATCATTCTTCTGTTCCATACAGGGTAATCAGAGACTTCACTACTGGCTCTATGTCTTGGGCCACTTCCATAGATGCTGATGTGACAAGCAAAGGCACTGATCAGACTGCACTTATGTGCAGAGACTGCACTTATGTGGTCTGGGTCGGAGGTTATAAACTTTGAGTACATTCTCAAACTCAAAATAAAGCACACTGATTGGCTGCTTCCGAGCACATGCTCGGAAGCAGCCAATCATTGTGCTTTATTTTGAGTTTTAGATTATACTCAAGTTTTATAACCTCAGACCCAGACCACATAAGTGCAGTCTCTGCACATAAGTGCAGTCTGATCAGTGCCTTTGCTTGTCACATCAGCATCTATGGAAGTGGCCCAAGACATAGAGCCAGTAGTGAAGTCTCTGATTACCCTGTATGGAACAGAAGAATGATTTGAATATCAAATGACAAAATTGCCATATTGTTGAAAGTCACATGACACGGCTCAATTATCATTCACACACCTCTGCAAAGCATAAGAGGGCTTTTGTGATGCTCTTGGCTTTGAAGACTTATCTGTGTGTTTACTTTGCACACATGCATTAAGGCATATGCTTGAATGTTATAGAGGAATATGAAAAATTAGACACATGTGATGTTCTGGTTGATACAGAGTTTAAATTGATCTATTTTTCAGGAACCTAACAGAAACTAAGGATTGCATAAGACAAAAGTTGTCTGGTTGTGATCCGCTGCAATATGTTATGTTGAAATCATTCATGGTGCAAAATATTCAGGCCAATGGCCTACCATGTGATTTCATGCCTGATGACCCACCTGCGGTTCTGCCAGTCCATTATAGCATTAACCAGTGTCAACAATATATCTCCATGACAACTGATGTCACAAGGTCAGGACTCTGCAACGCCATTGGTCAGTATGTCCAGTGTGTATCAGCTGTTGATGGGTCAGCATTGCCTGTAGTGTGGAAAGGAATTCTGGGAAGGAATACACTGATGTGGCAGAAGAGATGGTATCTGGATTGTCAGCTGGCTGGTAGGTATTATAGATACCCTAAACAATGCAACATTATACAAGCCGCGACGTGAAAAAACCAACAAAGTGGCTGTGCGCCAAGTGCAGATTCAGATCAGCCTGGGCATCCACCCAGTCTGATCAGAGTCTGCGCTTAGCGCTTAAACGGTAGCTAAGGGTCTAAGCTACCTCTATGCAGACAGCCAAGACTCTGATCAGACTGGGCAGATGCCCAGGCTGATCTGAGTCTGTGCTGGGTGCATAACCACTTAGTTGGTTTTCTTGTGTCGCAGCTCATTTGACTGTTGTCCCTTTATGGTATGAAATAGTTGTTTTATTCCAAAATAGCCAAGCCTTGTAGCGCAGTCATTAGCGCATCTAACTTATGAGCCAGAGGCCACTGGTTTGATACCCAGTCCGGCCACTTACTTTTATTTCCCCTTCTGCTGATTCAGGAAGGGCAGTTGTCAATTACTGGTGAAAGTAAGTGCACTTAGTACTGGTTAACTGCTTAGGAGGTCTAAGCCTGCCCAGGAACAATGTGGTTAGGTTAACAGACTGTCCCGACATGACCATATGACCATAGCTGTTTACGTGGAATAACACAACAACAACAACAAACTTTTTCCAAAATACGGATCTAGTTCTTTTGGATTTTTTTTTTCCTTTTGAAGGGAAAACGAAATGTGGCATGTGTTAACTTGAAAGATTTCTACTGCATGGCACTTCTCTAATATTTTCTCTTCTAAATAATTCCAGATGGAGAAAAATTTATTGTGGATTACAGCTTTAATGATAGTGGTAAGTAATATTTTATTTAATCACAAATAAGCTGATCCAAATGTAACACTTTAAATTATTTACATACTTTATAGAAAACTTAGGAAAAGTGTATTTGTCCTATAAAGGATATTAGATATACATGTAACTGTTGGTAGAAAGGCTGACCCTGATCAAACTGCTTTCTGATCTCAGTGGGTCTATCTGTCAGCCCAGGTAGGCAGTCTGAATACTGAGGATAAGCTACAAGGGTTGATCCAGAAGTAATGTCACTGTGTTCGCTGCACCCTTATTTATCGTAGCATTATTATAAAAATTATATCAAGCTATAACATAATGCAGTTTTGATTAATAGAATAAATATTGAGTTGGAATCTTTTTCCGTTACCATTAACTGTTTAACAGACGCTCAAAGTATGCCACCGACGATATCGCGCCGCACTTTATAATAACGTTAATTACAGGAACATAATTTTCATAGGCAATCACAAATCAAGCTCAAACTAACGGGCCAAATCAGATGAAAATTTGATACGATGACAAAATATATTTCTGTCGCCCACTGTGGAAACTTTGATATCGTCACTATAGTTTAAAGTTCGATAGCTAGTGCCAATGCTTGTTGCTGCCGAGTAAAAAATGTTGATTTCTGATAAACGCGTCAGCGGATATAAATGCTGTTTTGGCTCAATTTAGGAATATTACCATTAGAAACTCTAATGCTGTTTAATTAGACATGTTGTGATATAACAGTGATTATGAGGCGAGGGTAAAGGTGCAATCAGCAATGAAAGGGTGCAGATGAGTTGTTAGAGGACCTTCCGAAAACTGGAAGACCTTCATGTTCAGTGTAAGACAATAAAGTCACCCTTGTTTGGACCCCATATATGAAGATTGATGTTCTACAATTCGAATATGGTGTAAATTATTGAACATGATCTGTGGTACTCTTAAATAATATTGAGAGATGAGATAAGCATGTGTGAACAGACATTAGTGCTATGCTGGAACCAGGAATGTGCTACTTTGAACATGACACAATATCGAAACTTTGTCTGGAACGGCATCTACATCGTTGATGTGCTGCGCGTGTCGTCACCATGCCTTCTGTCTATCTCGATAACTGTGCACTATATTTTAATGACATTTTCAGACCAGAATGCAAATAGATTAAGGTACTTGGATACGAAATGTTGTTGCTCTATCTTTATTCTACACAATTTTATAGCTGCAGTGACATTACTTCTGGATCAACCCTCGTAGCTATCTGAATTTTTTTTTATAAATAAAGGCTTTGATTTGATGTTCACTAGGTGTGCACCTGGAACTTGCTGGAAGTTATTTATTGTCATGTCTTTTTGTCTGAAAAAATACTTTTTAGCTTATTTTTAAGCAAATGGAGGCAGCACAGTCTTGCCTTTATGAGCAGCCCTATATGAGAAGGTGGACAAGTGCTACCAGGTCAGAGTGTTCTCCCTTTGAGGCTATCATAAAAAAAAATAAAAATTTGAATACCTAAATAATTACCGTACTTGTCAGAAAAATGAAAAAGTTCTGTTTCGCAAGCAGTAATGTATTCAGAAGATGAAGATTGACTGGCAAACAGTGTCATCCCAGATCAGACTGCTCCTTTGGGACCAGTCTGATCTGGGTCGACACAGTTTGCTCAGACTTATCTGTCCCAGTGCACAGAAGTTTTGCATTACCTCTTCACCATTTTTTTCCTGTTTCAGCCATACCTAGTGATATATGTCAGTCCATTCAGGGCCAGTTGTGTCTAAGATCCCTTGCAGATATTTCTGTCTCTTATGTGATGTTACCATTACCAGAACGGCAGTATAACCTGTGTGAAGTGTAAGTATTATAAACTTCTTACATGAGTGTGAGGTGCCAATTGAAATAACACTGTGAGGATCAGTGTTCAGCATCACAAGGCTTGCCAAGTCATGCCAAATTGTGAAGCTAAGAAACTGATTTTGTGAACCACACCTAACACCCATGACAGATACAGTTTCTTGCTTACCTTTTGGGTTACGTTTGATTTTTCTCATAGAGCATGTTACAACGTTTAGTTTTAGCATTTAAGAGGGTTCTATTTGATTTGGAAGGAAGCAAGTGCTATCTGACTTAACTTTGCTTCTTTAAGTTCACATCCAACTTTGCATAAATTGATGTCATTTCATGGTAGTTTTAATGGTTGTGTCACACCGTCCCAAAATTGACACCCGATGGCCATACAAATATGAAATTTTGAATTTCACGCGAAATTGGTCCCGAACTTGGTCAACAGCCAATCAACATCCGAAAAAAATACAATTCCTACAGAAGGTCCTGCGATGGCCCCGAACCATATATGGAGGCTATGCGAAGGCTATACGGAGATGTGTATTTTTATTAAGAAGTTTACCCGAAGTACACTCGATGGTCACATGATGGTTACACGACGTCGGATTTTGAGTATGATGCATACGAACTAGGTTACGAAAGCGTCACATGACCGCCCGATGGTATAAGCAAATCATATGGCAAACCCTTTTACTATTTATTCCGTTATATAGGTATCTAATATCCTATATAAGATATCTTATTTCCTAATTTAGATATTTTACAAACTATATAAGATACCTAATATAACATATAGGATAACTAATGTAGTATATAAGATATCCAATATTGTACATCAAACACCTAATTTATTATACAAGATATCTTATTTAATTTAATATATTACATATCATAAATGTTAAGTTAGATATATATCATATTAGATATTTTATCTATTATATAATATATCTTATGTGCTATAGAAGATATCTGATGAAATAATTAAGATATCATTTTATCCAAGTAAATGAGATATCTCATTTAACTTATATACTAAATAATATATCTGAAATGTTAAATAATATTATCTTATATAGTATATTAGATATCTAATATACTGTATCAGATATCTTATATAGTATTTCAAGCATCTACATTAAACGAGACGTTTTATATCTTATATTAGGTAACTTATCTAACAAATAAGATAACATCTATATTAAATAAGATATCTGACATACCGTATTAGATATCTCCTATCTTGAGAAATAAGATATCTTATTTGCCATATTAGATATCTTATATCAGTTATAAGATATCTAATATATCATATAAGATATTTAATATAATATTAGTAGTAATGGCTGGTGACAGCAATTACTACTATTTTAGTTATCTGATACATAAAATAAGAATCTTATATATTCATATATATAAGATATCTTATAGAACATTTCATATATCTAATTCATCATATTAGATATCTTCTCTCGTAAATAAGATATCTTATTTCCCATATAAGATATCTTATATCTTATACTTACAAGATATCTTATATGTTAAATAAGATATCTGATATAGCATATTAGATATCTCATTTAATATAGATATCTGATACATCATTTTGATATTTCATTATATAAGATCAATGATATATCTTATCATAATTCTCTTTAACAGGATAAATAGTTATTTGGCTTGCAACAAAAACAAGATAAGTAAATAATTACTGTTATTAGAGCTTTGGGAGTTACACGTTACTGAGGAAGATGCTCTGAGGCTGCCCTTAAGGAACGCACTGTTCAAAGTCGGCTGTCTTCGCCGACACTGTGGTCCCATCTTGATGCCATCGTACTATAATTCAATGGCTACACGCCGGCATTACAACGACTTAAGGAACTCGTGTTGCCTTCCAAAGACAATCGGGCTGCTTCTTGTTTCCTTCGTAATGTCTCTGTGAGGCGAAAAATACCCGATGGCACAGATCATCACACGAAGTAACGATGAAGATGACACGATGCCCTCACGATGGCCTTACGAAGGCAAAATGGACATAAGAACTCAACACGAAAATGAGCCTTTGCAATGTCCTTCGGCAATTTTTTGGCATGCCAAAGATTTTGGCACCGCTTCCGAAGTTGATGCCGAAGCATGAGAAAATCTTCCGGTGGTAAAACGATGGCTGAAGATGCTCTCACAAATGACTCGATGTTCTTACGCTCAGAGCCGAATTTCAACATTTCCATTATCGTATGCCCATCGGGTGTCAATATGGGGACAGTGTGACGCCTGCATAATGACATTGCCAAAAAAACAATGTCATTTGATGACACAGATATGTGACCTCCTATACAACGTTTATCTTGCCCTAGGGCTGGGTAATGGATGTAAGACTAGATTTTGCAGCACAGTGGAAATCCTTGTCTAGCATGCAAGATATTTTTGTCTTCGAGCTTTTGAATTACCGGTACAGTTCCTACTAATGCTGCTAACATTTTTCAAGAGTTGACAGTTGTTAAGTGAGCCATGTTATGACAGCACACAATCATGCCATAAAATTCAAATCAGGTGCAAAAAACAATGAAATTCAAATCAGATAAAAAAAATGTAATTCATGGACTGTATGGTTCTTTTTAGCTCTTAAAATGTAAAACGGTTCATTGGGTGGAGAACTCCATCCAGTTTTACAGTTTTAGAAACACTAAATCATAGGACAAGGTGTCAAGGGATTGTTTTGTAGTCATCTTTGGTGCCCCAACGACCTTGTAAGGTTATAGGATAGAATAGAACACAGCTTCATACTAGCTTACTGGGCTGAGTTGTTCAAGACTAATGATGTTTTAAGTTAACGAGTTGTTAGAATTTCAGACGTTGTTATCTCAAATACGCCAATATCTGTTGTTGAAAAGATATGAGAAGCTTTTGCATTGCATTGCAAAAGCTTTAACATATTTCCAACAAAAAATATCAGTATATTTGGCTATAAAGCCGTTAAGTACTTAACGAGTTGACCGCTTAATATGCTTGTTACCCTAACAATGCTTTGAGTAACCCAACCGTGAAAAAATAAGTGAGACAAGGAAGATCTTACAGGAATAGGCTTCCAGGAGGGTGATATCAAAATGAGATATAATTTGTCTAGTGAGCTTAGTGTGTATGTGAATGTTGTGGAACAAAGCTTGTTGCAAAAAAAAATTTAATAAACATAACTATTTACAGCTCTGAAGACCTGTTGGAGTGTGTACAGAATAATGTTGCAGGTTGCTCTAGTTCTCTGGAAAGGGCTATGTTGACTAGTGCCCAGTGGATGTCAGAGAGGATAAGATCTGTTGGAATTTGTGAAGCAGAGAGTGAGATCATGAGGAGTTGTGACCCTGCTGCTGCTCTAGAGTGTATCAGTGAACTGGGAACCACACTGATAAGTGGATCACAGAAGGATAAAGTTGCCTGCTCGTAAGGAAAAAGTTTTACTAGTTTTCATTTGTAAAATGCGATCAAATATATGATACTTTAATCTTTAATAAGGTTTTTATAATACTATGTCCTGTTGGGTTGTATTAAGTTTCAGAAGTTGAGATCATGTACAGTCGAACTTCGATGGCTCGAACTCGCCGGGACCACCCAAACAAGTTCGAGCGATCGGTAGTTCGAGCCATTGAAGACCAACTCACAAAGTCCAGCCGTATGTATTATGCTTTTTGTATGAATGAAGGGTGACTTCCTGTTTATTGTTCGGTCATAATTTAAGCCACTCGGTGCCAGCAGAAATCTCCGATCTGGGTATCCCCCCCCCATATCAAAGCGTCTTATGACAATGATCAAACGTCTGAGTGACCGTTATTGAAATGGAAATCATTTACAAGGTGATTGGTGCGAGCCATCGGTGGGTTTTTACATAGAAAATGTACCCTAGGGACCGGGTTCGGGGTTCGAGCGTTCGAGCCATCGTAGTTCGAGCCAAAGGTCGCAGGTTAAGTTAAAATAAATGGGAGTTTTACCGGGACTGGAAAGTCAGTTCGACCGAAGCATGGCGTTCGAGCCTTCCGAGTTCGAGCCAGTGAAGTTCGACTGTATAATAAAATGCCTCAGTCATTAAGCTGTGAAAATGGGAATAATAAAAATGTGATATCCATGTGTCTTTAGACTGACTGGGTAAACCACCATTTTTCCACTATTTTTTTCAAAATGAGAAAACTTTTGTGACTGCCAGTATGTTTCCCTGGACAACAAAACCTTCCTGAAAGGGCTGTACCTTTGAAAATATAAAGTTGCTCCCGGAAATCAAATTCTTTCCTGTGATAGTTGACCTGCATCAGAAAAGTGGCAAAAATGCAAATGGGAGTTGCTTTCCCTGAATTTGTATCCGTTTACTTTTGCACACTTACATACTGTTTCGTTTCTCCTTCTGCTGATTCAAGAAGGGCAGTTGTCAGTTACTGGCAAAAGTATGTGCACTTAGTACTGATTAACCGCTTAGGAGGTCTAAGCCTGCCCAGGAATAGTATGGTTAGGTTAACTGACCGTCCCAACATGACCATAGCTGTTTACTGTGGATGTAAAACAACTAAAACAGCAAACAGCAAGGAGGCTCTAAATAGGGTCCACTCATGAGGGAAAGAATTTTAACTCCCAGAAAAGTAAATTCTCTTTATGAATAGACCCGTATTAAAAAGGGAGACAAAATGAAAATGGCATGCTTCTAGAAGTGTTTCCATTCACCTTTAAAATGCTTTATTGTGGGATTTCGTTAGATTTAAATGATTATAGTGTTTCAGTGTTGAATGGAAGAATGAACAGAAATTTTCATCCACAAAAGTTTTATTTAAGCAACTTTCTTCGATTAATTACTGAGTCCTGTGAAAAGGTACCTGTTTATGTGTTTGAATGAGTAATTCTCACAGTCTGATCAGTGTCTTACCTATTCTTGTGAACAATCTACTTACTCTTCGGAATCTGTGTAGCAAAAGATGAAAACTCTAATTAGCCTTAACAGACCTGTAAGCCAGTTCAACTATTTATGATATGCACATGGCTGTATCGCTCTTTTTACATGATATGTCAATCAATTGTTATCACCTGTTTCAGGCAACTGCTGACAACTGCTGTTTGTGTGGACGAGAAGACTAGCAGCTGTGACTACAGCACTCGCACTGACATACTCGGTACATTTTCCACGGTTTCCAGCGTGGTACAGCAGACATGTGCCCAGGAACCAGAGGCTGAAGCTCAGGGGTGCTTAGCAACAGGGGACAGAACTTCTTGTGATCTAGAAGAAATTTTAACTTGTATGGTCCCTGTTAGAGTAAAAATGTTGCTCCCTCACACAACAGCCTTGGATGAGGTCTGTGGGTATGTTGTCTTGAATATTTTGATTTCCTGTAAGCTCAGTCAACTTTTGGTATCTCAAAGTCGGAATTCATCCCAAACTACTGATACCTCAAAGTAAATTTTCTGGTCCCAGAAAATTTACTTTGAGATATTAGTAGTTTGAGATATCCAGGGTTATTAGTAGTTTGAGATATCCAGGGTTGAAATTTAAATAAATAGGAAATTTGTTCAAACTGTATTCTTTGATACAAGAGGGTACTTTGAGATATCAGTGTTTGAGATACCGACAGTTGACGGGTTAACTGTTTCACAGTCATATGAATTATGCACCACAATTTTGTAATAGATGAATATCTATAATACTAAATAAACGAAGTAACGCATAAACTGCAAAATTGGTGGCATTTTCAAGCGTAATTTCTATACTGGTTCTTTTGCATATTGCTATCATTGATAATTTCGGTTAGCGTGTGTTTTAGTTTCATGTAGATTTAAAGAATTTGGGAATTAAATTCGTCTTTCATTTTAAATTCTCCCAAGTATTTTTCTAGAAACTTCGACTATTGGTCGAATTTGTTTTGTCAACAATGGGTGCGTTCGAGTGAAATTATCGTGTACTCGAATACACGTTTTAAATTAATCCGGTCGTTTCGGCTCTGCGTCGTTATATCGGCGCGCTGCTTAGCAAGTCCAACTTCAGCAGGTTCTAATGCAAAAATCCGACCCATGAACGTACGTAATTCCCCATAAATAACGATTTATTTTTGTATTTTTGCTCATACGTCTAAACGGATGAAGAACTAAATGGTCATAGTCCCGACGGCCCTGGCTCAAACGACCCATTTTCTTCCAGAACGATAGTCAATACGAGTACTTAATCGAACTCGCCCATTGAAGAATAAAGCTCAACGCACGTACATGGTCTTTCGAAAAGTTGGTCGGACACACGGCGCCAAGTGTATGCGGCTATGGTTACGTACCGCTGAGCCACTTGGGGAACGTCGTTAGGAGAATTCAAACTGAACTGAACTTTCGAAAAGACAAAAATTAAAAATGTCTAAGGTTAACGCACATGCGCCAGGTAAGAAACGGCATTTTTTCCAGCGAAGCAGACAAATCAATTTCAATGATTCAACGCAGCTAAATAAGCCTTTAGTCTTCAGAGGGCTTGAATATTTTCCCCCAAAACGTTCCAGGACCCAATTTTTCCAGAAAAAAAAAATACCCTGGACAGGTCACATAACCAAGATGGCAAACATTTATTATGGTAAAAAATTTCAAAAATCTTCTCCCCCAGAACCACGCCGGGCCGCGTAGTGCAATCGGTAGGGCACCTGACTTGTAAGTCAGAGGTCCTGGGTTCGAAACCCGGTCTGGCCACATACTTTCGTTTCTCCTTCCGCTGATTCAAGAAGGGCAGTTGTCAGTTACTGGCGAAAGTATGTGCACTTAGTACTGGTTAACAGCTTAGGAGGTCTAAGCCTGCCCAGGAATAGTGTGGTTAGGTTAACTGACCGTCCCGACATGACCTTAGCTGTTTACCGAGGACGTTAAGCATCAAATCAACCAATTCTCCCCCAGATCCACAAATCCTATGATCTTGAAACTTAGCATGTCGCATCAAGGACTCAAAAGCTCAACAAAATTTATATAAATGATGACCCTGGGATGACCTTGATCTGTTTTACGGCAAGGTCAACTTTTGAGTCACTTAGGTTTTTCTATAGGAAAAAGTGAAAAAAGTTGATTTTTTTAGAAACAATGCAGTCTGCTACCTGAAAGTTTGTAGATGCAGACAACTAAGGTAAATGAAGCTTTAGTGAGTATTCATGGTAAAAGTCATATCTTCACTTGGGCCTAAGGCCATTTACATTGAAAAATTAAAACTCGCTTTTTTATATAAACTTGACCCTCATGAAATATTTCCGCGCTTGCGCGGGCTCTTTTCTAGTATTTAAAACTTTTGATTACCATTCAGAGATGATTTTATCATTGTCCCCCCTGTGACTAGCAGAAGCAAAACATAAGTATTACTCTTCAGGTGTTGTAATGGGGGTATACAGTTTCAACAAGATTTTACCTCTGTTTTATGACAATGAGCAGACAGGAAATTGATTGACTATCATAAATGCATCATTTTATATGAGAAAAAGAGCTGTTGTTTGGCTTATACAGACTAGATATTTGAACAAAAAAAAAATAAAAATAAAAAAAATTAGGGCAAATAGCAGAATTACCTACCCGGAATACAACATGGAAAGAACATGAGTGTTTTTGCAATGTCATTTCACATTGATGTCAAAGTAGCATTATTTCAATAATTTCGTATTGTCATACAGGGATCAAGCTAGGGGGCGATTTGGGTGAAATAATCGCCCTAGGGGCCGAAATTTCGCCCTAAATTGGGCTTAGGGAGAAGTGGGAGTCTCCCTAAAAAAAAAAAAAAAAAAAAATTTTTTTTTTTTTTTTTTTTTGGGTAGAATTTTCATCAAATCATTCCACAAACAAGCTGTTATGACAATTTACCCTATAAACCCATTGCAGCTTATTAATCTTTCAATTTAATGTTAATAGTATGCATAATAGCAATTTTTCTTTAAAACTGAATGTAAAATGTCATAATCGCGCAATACCACTTCTCCCTTCACGGCTGTCACTTCTCCCTATTTCAGCTGGAGGGAGAAGTCACTTCTCCCTAAACTTTGAGTCTAGCTTGATCCCTGGTCATATATGAAATCACACCATAGAAATAATATCATTTTGATGCTGTGTGCCATATGGTCAGGGATATTCATTATACCCCCCGTATAGGAAGTATTTTAAACTCATGTAAATATAATTTGTGTGTTTTAGAATGATTCCAGCAATGAAAGCATGTATACAGCGCCACTCCAGCGGCTGTGATGATGGTACTTTAGCAATAGTGGGCCGTCAGTTGATGCGGCTGAATGTTCAGCTGGGTGACCAATGTCCTCAGATGTACTGTGAAGAATGTAAAGCAAGGCAGTGTGTGGCAGATCTTTACCAAAGTTTGCAGTATACTTATGATGATTTGTGTGTGTAAGTCTTGAATTTCAGAGCTCCAGATAAGGATAGGTATTGAGGATAATTTTGAGATAATTTTTCTTATTTATCAACCAAAAAATATGTGACCACTCCTTCAAACTGTTTCCCTGAAATGGTTCTAATGAGGGGTCACAACATTATGGTTCTGTGGAGAATGATAGAAAATTATTTACTAAATTATTCCTGTTACCCTTCTTGTCTGGAGCACTGAAGAAGTTTTCAGTTTCAATGATTCTCTTTAGATATCATAATGACCCCTAGACCTTTAAACACCCAAAAATAGCAGGCAACAAAATTTATGTCTGCAAAATTTAAAAAATATTTTGTCCAAGCAATATCATATTGAGAATTCAGAGACTAGAGAAGCAAACAGTGTAGATCCAGATGAGGTGGGCTCATTTAATATGAGTCATCTCATCTGGATCCACTTTGTTGGGGAATTCAGTTATTTTCATTTTTGACACTTAAGTTGATAAATACTCAGACAGAAACACCTGAGCAAACTGTATAGATCAAGATTAGAGCATTCCAGGCCCTGAGGTTATAAAACTTTTTTCATGCTCAACTCAGCTGAGCATGAAATTTTACCTTCGAATAGACAGCAAGATACTGATAAGTACAGTTGTTTTCTTGCTCAGTTGAGCTGAGTATGAAATTTTCTCTGCTTATGAATATGAAAATGCCAACATTAGTTGGCATTTTCATAATCATCAGCAGAGAAAGTTTCATGCTCAGCTGAGTTGAGCATGAAAAAAGTTTTATAACCTCGGGGCCAGGGTTGCTGCAGTCATGAAAAAAATCTGGAAAATTTTGATTGGTCTTGGAAGTTGGGAATGACTTGAAAAGTCTGGGAAAAGTCAGGCAATACTGAAAATTAATGGCTATGGAAGTCTTCAGAAAGCATACTTATTGGCAATGTTAATGAGAACATACTGACTTTGCATTATCTTGGCATTTAAAAAAAGAGCCAATTAGGAGATGACCCCACTGATAACAGAGGCAAAAGTGAACATGTTCCTTGCAAGTGTACCACTCATGACATGGCTCTGACGCCTGCTTTAAATTATATTATAGACTTGTAGCAGAGACCAAACAGTGTATTTATGATAATGCACAGTATTGTGACAGAAGCGTAGGTGAAATGTTACTTCAAGAAATGGAACTACTTGTTGGAGAACAAGGACAGAGGTGTGAAGTGACTCTTCCTGCCTGCTTACATACACTCATGATTTCAGGTGAGCAGATGGTAGTTTAAGATCTATGGGTACACCTTATAAAGGGAGAAAAACTTTTGTTGTCTGTTTCACTCACAGCTACTTTAAAGTCAGTGACTAAAATGATATGTTCAAATTTTAGCATTGCATTATAAATGAAATTGCCCAAACAACACTGGTCTTAGTTAAATTTCCAATGAGTTTTCATCCTTTTGTTTTTATACAAGTGCTTTTAATTTTCGTGCATATTGCAAACCATGAAATTTCAGATTCGTGAAAAGTAATACTTCAGTTTGGAGTCAAAACCTCAAGAAATTAGAACCCATGGAAATAGCAGCATACACAGGTGTGTCCAGATCAGACTGACTGCCAAAATGCTAAAAACCATCGTGATGTGATAAGACATTTCACATAAATAAAAACATTTAACCTTCTTTGTCATGTTTTGTATTTCTTTTAATCAAAAATATGTCTTTTAAACATTGCAGCATTCAGGATAATGAACTACAATACAGACTACATAACCATGGCAACCAACACTTCCTATAGCAACCTTGCCTTCATGTCTATATGTAATGAAGCAGCCTCTGCCTATTACTGTGTCAGCTATCATGTGACTGCAATGGATGGACACAGACAGTGGGTGATGAATGAAACTCTTCGTGAAATAGGGAATTTCGTTTCTCAGACTTGTCAAGGTACAGCTTTATATAGTAGAATATGATGGTTCCCATGCTCTTTGTTTGAATTTGCAGATCAATATCAAGGCCAAATCCCAATATTTATAGTATTATTGTTGTTGGCGTCATCGGAGTTTAGCTCTATTTCTCAGAAGCTAGAAGTACCCTTGAATGAACACTTTTTGGTCATGTCTGTAATTTAATTGAGATTTGTTTTTCCTGATACCTTATTCAAATAAGGGCAGTCATATCCAGAGCTCTAAGACAAGATGGCATTTTGAAGATAACTCTGAGATAATTTTTCTTATTTCTCATTAAACAAACATCTTGGTTAGAGTAGAATAAGTTTCTATTGAGAAATACGGACAGTTATTCCTAAATTATCTGTGTTACTACTTAACATCTGGAGCACTGCATACCATACAATGATGTAGCTGCTTTTACTTTATAGAAAATAGAAATCAGTTTAAGCCTTTTACCCTCTGGATGTTATTTTGTTGCTGCAGGTCCAAGACTGCAGTGTTACAGCTGTGTGAATGCTACATCAAATGAGGAGTGTAACAGTCAGCCAGTACAGTCCTGTGCTCCTGATATGCAGGTAATACAGAATTAAGCCTCATCATGTGACTTTCAACTACGTGGCAATGTTGTCATCTGGTGTTCAGATCATCCTTCTCATTCTTATAGGGTAGTCAGAGACATCACTATTGGCTCTATGGCTTGGGTCACTTCCATAGATAGCTGATGTGACAAGTGAAGGCCCTGATCTGACTGCACTTAGGTGCAGTCTGATCAGAGCCTTTGCTTGTCACCAATGTCACAGTGTTAGAAATTACATGACGTGGCTCAAATACCTTAAATGTCAAACAGTAATGCTTATGTATACTATCTTACGTTACGTACAATGCCAATGAGAAGAGTAACTGGTGTATGCTTGCCACTTGTATAGCAACAGATATCTTTTCTCAGTCCGTTTTGATCTTTGTCAGACTCAGAGCAAGGTGTAAAATCTTGGAATCTTTCATACTGGAAATTGTTAGGAGTGCAGACTGCTAATACATGTATCTGTAGATACTGAATATACCTTTTTTGAAAAGTCAACGTACAGAAAGAAACAAGGCTCGAAAAAATAACTTGTCCACTAACCACTAACCATGATGAGTTGCAGACTATGTAGAATGAGCAAACATTATAAATTTTACTTTGATAATTTATCAGATTTACCATTCGTGACATGCAGGATGAACAGTTTGGTAGAATTTTCCACTGCTGGCATTTGCAGAAACTGATGGCCTTGAGCTGTATACACGCGTTCTTTATCAAATCTGTTTACCCTCTGCCTAGAGACATTTCTGTCTGAAGTTATAGCATGTTTTTCTTTTAGACATTTGCAGTCAGGCTCAGATTATTGTTTCTTGGTTTTAGGCTTGTGGTACCATGGTGACTAATGGTTATTTGAGCAAAGGATGTGTGAGGTCAGACACCTGTCAGACTGGTTGCTATGGAGATACATGTACACTGTGTTGCCATGACAATATGTGTAATCAACCATGGAATGATATCATTATTGGTGAGAATTGTATAATTTCATGTGCATACGTCATTAATTACCATATTACATTAATTTTAAACAGAGCTCTAGATAAGAGGGCGTATTTGGTGATAATTAGGGATAATTTTTGTTAATTCTGCATAAAAACATATGTTGTGACCCCTCATCTGAACCGTCTCGACGAGACGGTTCAGATGAGGGGTCACAACATATGGTTTCAATGAGAAATAAAAAAAATTATCCCGCAATTATCATCAAATACCCCTCTTGTCTGGAGCTCTGTTTAAAGGCAAATGCAGTCAGTGTTTAGAACAGTTGTCTGCAGTCTTATCAAGCTGATAGAGGCTATATATGCATAATGAAGTGCAGCTTGCTTGAGCACTTAGCGCTGCTGCATTACCTAGTAAATAAGTAATGTCTTTATTTAAAGAGGGTAAAGCACAGTTGGCAAAACCAATCTTCCCTGAGGCCTTCATTACCTAAAGGCATTACATAGCTTTACCAGCCCCGATAACTCTACTGGCCCTGATAGCTCAAACTGTAGATCATCTGCTTTGGGAACAGGAGCTTGTGAGATCAAAACCTGGACGGGCCATACCAAAGGCGTAAAAAATGGTGCTGATAGCTCCCTTGGCTGATGCTTACCTGTGAAGGGTAGTCCCAGGAAGATAAAGTTGTCATCAGGTAGGTATAATTTGTTAGTGGATACCTTGTTTGTCCCAATAAAAGCTCTACTGAGCTTATGTTGTGTTTAGTGCTGACTTAATTGAGCAAAACATCAAAATGAAAAACATAGCATGTCTCAGTTGTCATAATAGGCAGTGATATAAAGAATAAAGTTGGCGATGGTATTTGTCCATGCAACTTTCACTGTTCAAGGGCGTAGCTACCTATAAGGCAAATCGCAAGTGCGTATTGAAATTTTGTCAAAATTGACAAAATTTCAAAACGCACCTGCATATTTGCATGCTGAAAATTTATAAATTAGACAAGATTTCAATACCAATTACCAAAGTGGCTGAAATACTAGCTTTTCCCTTCAAGAAGTAGAGAATAAAACATGGTTGTGCGTATTATGAAATTGCCCCTAGTTAGGCCCCTGCTGTTCATTTGTTCTGTCCTACTCTTTTAGCAAGGACACTGTCTCTCAGTTCAAAACCATAACAGGTACATTACCTCAGTGCGTGTTAAGTTTAATGTGCACATGTATATACATTTTTTTCAACATTCACTTTTTCAGAGCCACCATCCTGCCAGCCGAAGAGTGCCCTTTGGTGTGGATTCCAGCTTCTGAACACCCTTGCACAGAATGATACTGTTGACTGCAGGTTGGACTCTGTTGTCTGGTATTTTAGTTTTCAAGGATGAATGTGTCACACTTGATTCAAACTTCTTTTTGGTATTTTGTATATATTGTGTTGTCCTTGTTGGTCTCTTTTGGCCCTTTAAGAATATTTTGATTTTTATTGAACAAAATAAGGTGGGCACTAACAGTTTATCAAAGGTAGGCAAAAACTGGAAAGCCCTGAGCAAAAAAAAAAATATATGCATGACTTATTTTTTTTGTGTGTGAAAAGCTTAAACCGTGTGATAATAGTTCATTGATAATCAGATAACTGGTATGGCATTCATTTTTGTGTTGCCTGCAACTTGCAGAAGTGAGACATAAGTATTGCTTTGTCTGGTGTTGATGGCAGTGATGTAAAATTTGTTCAGCTTTCTGATTTAGCTCTGCTTTTGACAATGGGCAGAAGGGCAAGACACTACATGACATGGAGTTCTTATTACAAAAGAGGAAACTTTAGCAGACTGGGGCCTTATTCATAAAACAACTTAAGTGGTTGCTATGCTGTTGCTAAGGCTAAATTTCTTTGAAGGAGATTCCCTACAACTATGAAATTTGGTCTGGAGGAACAGTCTTTGTAAGACTGTTCCTCCAGACCAAATTTCATAGTTGTAGGAAATCTCCTTTATAGATATTTAGCCTTAGCAACCGCATAGCAACGACTTAAGTGGCTTTATGAATACGGCCCCTGGTATGTTTTTGCTTTTCGGTTAATCTCTATTCCCAAGGAAACTACTCGAAAGGTGAAAGGATGCACTTTCAAGGGAAGCAACTTTGCCATTTCCATACAAAGCTCTAGATAAGAGGGAGTATTTGATGATAATTAAAGATAATTTTTCTTATTTCTCAACAAAACCATATGTTGTGACCCCTCATCTGAACCGTCTCGCCGAGACGGTTCAGATGAGGGGTCACAACATATGTTTTTATGCAGAATTATCAAAAATTATCCCTAATTATCACCAAATACTCCCTCTTATCTAGAGCTCTGTCCATATCTTCGTTTTCAAGGGAAATCAACTAAAAGAAAGAATTTGCTTAAGAGTAGACTCCAGTTTGGAAGGGTCATGTCATCCAGGGAAGCAAACAGGAATTCACAAAACTTGTTGCCCTTTGTAAAAATGGCAGAAAGTCATGTAGGTGATCCATACACCTTAAAGGAGAAAAAGATTGTCTTAAATACCTATGGTAGTCCCATATGAGAAGAGAAGCAGCTATTTTCCTGTTGGGGGTGAAAACAAATTAATTCATCTCCATTGGCCAAGCATACTATATTTATTCTGCGTTGTTTCAGCGTGCTTCAAGAGACTATTAGCTGTATAACAAGCTCTACAACAGACTGTGCTCTACATTTATCTATGTCCCTCAGTGTACACGCTCACCGTCTCCTTGCCAGTGACGTGATGGCTGACTGTATATCACGGAGCTCAGTGTGTTCATGTGGCCAGTGTACTTCACTTATATTGCTGTCTGTAATATCTAACCAGTATGTGCAGAATGAGGAATTCTGTAGGTATGTACACCATTTTCAGGTTATAGGAGTATTCGATAGTAATTCATTTCAACTGGCCTTGTGCAAATATGCTCATCGCTTAGCCTTTTGAATTTGTCCAAGTGTATTTCACTAAAGAAACTGTTGTTACAAAAATACATGTACACATGCATTTGTTTGTCAGAGGTCAGTGCTTATTTTGACTGACAGTTTGCAACAGATAAGTCTTTCATCTGCCTCTTTAAATCATGTGGATTTAACATAATTCATTCTAATAGTTTTGCAAGCCTGAAATTTTGCAAGCCTTTTCAGGCTTGCAGCACTATTTTAAATGATAAATTTACAGTAGTCATCATGAGTAAACGAATATTGAGGCAGAAAGCATTATTATACCCATTTTGATATTTGGAAAACACTTTTAATGCAGCATATTTTATACCTGAAGTAGCTTCTTTTAACAGTAGAAATGGTTTGGGAATGCTGATTTCATAGATTTCAACATAATGTTTTGTTTGCTTTGTTATCTTCATTTACCAGTTTATCATTTGATGGAAAGAACAGCATGAAGAAAGAGATGCTCAGTTTATACATTGTATAGTGACTTGTACAAAAGCTAGTGTAAAAAGTGAATTCTTTTATGCATATTGTATTCTTCTACCACACAGTTTAGACAGGTTCATTAAATGTCAGATTTGATTTTAATTACTATTGCTTCTTCAGAAACTTGTATTTTAATCCAAACTGTGTAGGCTTAGATCAGATGCTGCTTTCTGCAGCATCTGGTGTAGGTATGCACTGTTTGCACATGTCCAGCTATTGGGATGCTAGGTATTTATGGGTAATCTCTATTCAGTATTGCAGCCCAACTTTACAAGCAGACCCAGGAAGAAATGAGCTCGGAGGAATGTAGATGGAATACACTACAGTCCACTATCTACAACTTAAATATGGCTGCTTACCTGGCATATGGTGTGTGTGACATAGGAAAAGGTAAGAACATTTCTGTAGGTCTTGTCTGATCTTTTCAAACTTTAAATTTTTTTATAGTTGCTGGCCGGGTTTGAATCTTCACGGATGCAGCACGAGCGCCTAGCACTGCAACATGTGTCAGCTTTAACCATTACGCTACTGAGACGTCCCCAAATAATGTATATAAAGCTAACCGTGAGGGTTCAAACCCTGCCAGCGACTATAAAAATATCTACAAAAAATTATGTCTCCATTAGTGTTGAAGATACAGGAGTTGCCTCCATTGATGAGAGAAATAAATCGGTAGAAAAACATAAGTTAATTATAGATTTTTTTTTAAATAAACTGTCACATTTCTTACAGTGCTTCTTGCATAACCCTTGGGCAGATTTTTTTTCAATTACATGTACATTTGTTCTCTGTAATTGCAAAAGATCACCTATTTGCAGCATTATGTGAAAATAAACCAAGTTTCAGGAAACCTGCTGCTTTATAACTGAACATCTCTAACCACTCAAAATGGTGCCTCACTGACTTCAACATAATTTGGGATGAAAACCTTCCAAATTATATCTCTATGCTATTAACAAATGATTGTTTTCTACATTACTTTTTCTATATTGACCAGATGCATCATACTTTTTCTAAATGCATCATGAATAATGTTTGTGTCTGTTCACAGAGGAAAGAGAGTGTTACTATGATGGAGAAATTCACACCAGTGGAAGTGGATTTAATGCTTCGGATGGTTGTAATACCTGTTACTGTAATAGTGGACATGTTGGCTGTACATTGATGTATTGTCCACCAGGTATATAATTTTTTTCTCTTTAATAATGCATATTGGCTGTACACTGGTGAATTCAATACTCGCCATTGTCACTGGTATAATGGGCATGTTGGTTGTACTTCGATATATTGCACCCAGAGGAAGTAATATAATTGGAGTCAATTCTACAAGTGAAGAATTTGCTCTTCCTTGAAGTACCCTGCCGCCCTCCCGATTTTCTCATGATACTTTTAGCATCTTAAAGTAAAGAGTATAATCAACTTTTGAATACATAAAAGAGACTAGAAAGTTGGAAAAATTTCTGACGGAAAAATTGAGAAAAGTCAGGAGTTTATAAACAGGAGCGTGAGTGGCCACCCTGTTTACACTATCATTACTTATTCATCATCATTTATTAGATACCTCAGATGAATGCCCTCCAGTTGGAGATGACACTGTTGGCATATGTGTAGAAGAGTGTAGTTCAGATGATGATTGTTCTATGGGTCTGATCTGTTGTTCTAATGGCTGTGGTCATACCTGTCAGAGGAGATATACTCCAGGTAAGTGAAGAGAGCGAGGAGGGAAGAGTGTAGTGCAGACAGTGAAGTACGGACAGTGATTGTGTTGAGTGAGTGATATGTTGCTCTAATGGCTGTGGTCTTACCTGTCAGAGGAGATATACTCCAGATAGACGGAAAGAGCCAGAAGTGAAATATAGTGCTCAGCCCAATTGTTCAGAGTATCATTAGCTTATTGAAGTTGTTAATCAAGGATTTGTTCAGTCTTCTTGTACATGTAAAATCATGTGTGCTGATACATGTATGTTTTTGCCATAAAATAGGAGGAGTTTTTCTCTGCAAAAACTCCACTCATTTTTTTGGCCAAATATTGTAGTGATTTTGCCTACAATAGAATTAAAATCTTAAAGAGTTCCTGCAAGAGCAAGAGTAAGTTTACAATGAATTGTCTCATTAACTAACCACATCATTAGTTTTGAACAACTGGGCCCAGGATGACATGATATCAGTTACATTTTAAACTTTGTTTACAAATCAATTCTTGATAAGGCCACAAAATATAAGTTTGTTCATGTTTTTGAAGTTGCTTTTGAAGAGATATAAATCATCCTGGCAGTGACTTTATTATTACTTAGAATTATTGCTTTCTTATAGAGTTCTGCTTTAATCCTGTACACATATTTAGGAAAACAAAATGAGGTGGTTATATTAGGCTTAATTAGGGTGGGATTAGGACTCTCATACCAGGGTAGCCTTAAACAGATAATGATTAATAGGGTCAAGTCGGGTAAATTCGGACAGCAGGTAAATTCAGACATTGACATTGTTTCCTTTATATGTCAGTTGTTTGGAATTAAAACAAAATTAACTGGGCAAACTGTGAAAATCCTGATGAGACGGCTCATAATGAGCCGTCTCATCTGGATTTTCACTGTTTGCAATGGTATGTCCGAATTTACCTGCTGTCCGAATTTACCCGACTTGACCTTACTATATTCTGTTTGTAGGAGATAGTGAGTGTCGCTATGGCAACACAACATATAATTCAGGAGACAGTTTTCTAGACCTGGATGGCTGTAACAACTGTTTCTGTAGCAATGGTCTTGTTGGCTGTACAAAGATGTATTGTCCACCTCAAGGTAAGCTTTGATGAAATATCTTGCACACTACAAGGAAAATCTTGGTGTTCTAGCTTTTGTCAATCAGTAATTTCCGTTTGCCTGTATGACAGGGACCTTGGAAGTGGCTGCAGTGTCTCTTTTTCAACAGTTTTAGTTTGCCTGTCTGAAAGCACAGTAAAAGCTGTTGCAGTCGTTATGGCTTCAACATCCCATCATGGTCGAGAGGGGTTACTTTGCTTGATGTTTTTCATGAGATGGGCAAACTGCCAGGCTAGCTGTCCTCAGCTTGGACAGGTCTTGTTTGTTGCCTATACAGCAGAACTAGAAATTTATGGCTACACTGCCATGTTCACAGCAACATTAGCAGCATCAGTTACTTTCCTGGTATGTGAATCATTTCTCTGAGGCTTGTGAGATGGGGTTGGGTTGGGAAGGGGGAGGGGGCATGGGATGAAGAGGGGTTACATTGAGAATAAATGCTTTTCTTTAAGTATCATTCCGGTTGTCAAAAGAAAGACCTTTCTTATAGGTGTATCTGTACATAAAGCACACCAGTGACAAGCTGAAGAGCCACAGTTTTCTCTCTTGCAGATAACCAGTGCAAGTATAACAACAGAAGCTACAACTCAGGAGAAAGCTTCAACTCCACTGATGGCTGTAACACTTGTTTTTGTTACCATGGATATATTGGCTGTACAGAGATGGCTTGCTTGCCTCTAGGTGAGATTATAACAATTCATCATAAGTGAAATCTCACCTAAGGGGTCAGAATTCCAACCAGGGATGAGGCTGAGGCTTGCCAAGTCTCTGGTTGAAATTCCTACCCCTTCTGTGAGATTTCCCTATCCTATATGGACTGGCTGATGATGAATTATTTTTCTCCCACTTTTAGTGGACTTTAAACCTCAAGTCGGATTAGGCTTCAAAACAGAAAAAATTTAAGTTTTTAACCAGTGATAGGAAGTAAATTTTGAGCAGCCAAGTGTGTTTATCAGGGCTAAAAATGGGTGTAAAGAAAGTTTGCACCTTAAAAGTAGACGGAAATACGATTTGATGACTATGTTATCTTCCAGAGGGTAAAATCAAAATGCAGTTTAGCCTATCACCACACTCGCATCAAGTATGCTAGCAACGTTTCACAACCATTTTCAGTGACGTCATTAAAATTTGGTGATGTCACAAACCTATGATCTGCTATCAAACATCGTCCTAGATGCTTGCGTGTTCATTTTGTTGATTTAAAATTAAAATATTTGTCAAAAATTGAAAAAGTTTTGTTGCTTATATAAGAAAGGTGTTGCGAATGAAAGATAGAAGTTTCTTATATGAGCTGAGGGCCTATCTTATACAAGCAAAGGTGGGAGAAAAAAATTATCTTGCTGAAAGGTCCCATTGCTCTATCAGCATAAAAAAAATTATCATGAGGTATCGCTGCAAGCTTCTCACTATAGTTTCGTAATTGTAAATGACCGTGATTAGCCAGCTTTAAACATATAAAACATCCTTGAGTTTCACAAAAAATGGTTTGAAAATTTATTTGGGTCATTTTAGTTGGCAACCAAAATGCCCTACTTTCGATTTCATAAAATGGTAAAAATACAATGTACAGGCGTGAAGTCCCAATCACTATCCCACCTATGTTTATATAGCATTGCTAGATGGGAAACCAGAACTGGAAATTGTATTTTGTGGTGTGCTTTTTTTTTCTTTTCAAAAACTTGTTTTCTCAACTTTTTGCCAGTTATATGGCTCAGTATATGCGCACTAACCCACATGTTATTACCAAATGTGAAGGTTGAACCGCTTTTTACAATGATTTGAGTTTAGGGGTTATTACCGCTGATAGGACTATGGAGACTTTAAAAGGCAAAGATTTCTGCTTAGGTAATCGAAGCAGGAAAACCTTATCTGACCTCTTAAGCAGCCCTTTTTCTACATCCTAAATTACATTTTAAGAAAATAAAGCTAAACAAGGACTGCACACAGACGAATGAGAATTGAAAAGTCAAATGGAAATTGGCTCCCAAACAGCAAAATGAGAGGTTTTTTTTTCTCTATTAGTGAGACTTGACATATATACAGATGAGCCGCGACATGCCAAAACCAACAAAATGGCATGTGCGCCCAGCGAAGACTCAGATCAGCCTGGGCATCTGCCCAGCTGATCAGGGTCTTTGGGGTGTGCTGAAAGGGTAGCTAAGAGTCTAAGCTAGCTCCATGCTGACAACAAAGACTCCAGACTGGGGAGATGCCTAGGCTCATCTGAGTCTATACTGGACACACATGCCATTTCTTTGGTTTTGGTTTAAACAATATTTTATTTACTACAAACTACATGGTTACAAAACAGTACCATATACAATATGGTACAGGATCTGACGGTTTTTATGAAAGTCATCCCCTGGTTTTTGTTTTGTTGTGTCGTGGCTAAGATGAGCAACCCCAGCTGTAAAGATGAGTCCACATCTTTGTATGTCCATTATTAGATGTCCAGTGCATAAGTATGAGCCCCAATGCAAGAAAACCAACAAAGTGGCATGTGGGCCCAATGCAGACCCATATCGGCCTGAGCATCCGTTTGACCAGAGTCTTTGCTTTGTGCTTAAAGGGTGGTTAAGGGTCTAAGTTAGGTCCATGCGGAAAGTGAAGACTCTGATCAGACAGGGCAAATGCCCAGGCTGATCTGAGTCTTTGCTGGGTGCACCTGCCACTTTGTTAGTTTTGTTGTGTCACAGCTCTATTATGTACTCAGAGTTACAATAGTATTTTTGAGAGATTTTTTTTAGACTGGCTTATAGTTCAAACTGTTCCATTTTCAGGGATGAAATAATAATACAGGCAGGACTTTGTTGAAACTGCCGATGTTTATGTTTCATTGAAATCTCATGGATTTGTGCTCATGGCTAAGCAGACTAAGCAGATTACTTTCAAGAAACAAACTTTGAAAAATATGAGACACGCAAGTAAAGTTGGTGTACTTGTTTTGTAGTTGGCTACAAAGACTCAGAGCTACACAGATTCAGGCCAGTGTGTGAATTTTGCAGTATCTGAGCCTTTCTGTGGAGTCTATGCTTTCTGTCAGTAGATGATTGATGACTTTGCGGCTTTACGACAGTATTTATGTCATTATCAGGACAACGGGATGTTGATTATGAAGGGCTTTGTTCAATGAAGCACCATTAAGGTTCTTCCGAACCTTTTCTCTTTTGGTACTTGAACCCGAGACCCCATGATCTAAAGTTGGGAGCACAACTATTTGGTAACAGGGATGCTTCCTCTGTGAGCAGTAAAAGCTCTGACTAGACTTTGCATCTATAATATATGTCTGAATCTTTTTACGTTTACCTGTATACTTGGACTCCATATTATACTAAGGAATTGTGTTGCAGATTATATGGTTATGCAAAGATTACTTTATCATTACATATAGCTCCTGAGCCTTGTAACTATGGTAACATGACATACAGCCATGGTCAGACGTTCCTAGCTACAGATGGATGTAATTTGTGCAAGTGTTCAGATGGAACTGCATCTTGTACGAAGATGTACTGCTATAATGGTAGGTACAATTAGGAAATAACTGTACTCAAAATTGTCATTTTAATGACAATAATCGTTGAGGTAAATTGTCAGTTTCATTATCAGAAATTTCATTTTATGGCAGTGCGTCAGCAAGGAAGTAAAATGCAATTTGCAACCATAAAACTTACGAATTAACTCCCCTAATGACAAATTTCAATACAGTTATCCCCATACTAATGCACTTTTTCTTATTTTCACCTTTCAAAGTGTACTACCTTGCACCCATTGCAAGTGCTTTCAGCATTGTTAAACTAAATGTCAGCCAATGAGAAGCCACATCTTATAATGACATCAGGTTTCTGACAGTATAACGCAGGATATACTGTCACAGATTTTTGACGTTATCCAATCAGACTTTGTGTAACATTTGTAAGTCCATTAGAATGTTCCATAATGGTGCAAAATATCTGGATTGATAGGCCTGAGAAAACAGTGTAGACCCATGGAGCAGTCTGATTAGGTTATGCATTGTTTGCCAGTTTTTCTGGCAATTTAAGTAAGTGCTCCTTTGCAAATGCAGACGAGTGCATAAGCCATAAATCTTAATCTTGATTAGCAATGAAATCCAATGCAAGCAATAACAGGCACAAAAGTGCTCTTTTGGTTTTTAACCTATTCAGAAAAAGCTAGTCTCAACAAAGCAGAACAGTTCAATTCCTGTTTCGGTGAACAGGTACACTTTCAGGGAGAACAACTCTAGTTTTATCAGTTTACTTCCTTGCTCAGTGGGGTGGGGGGGGGGTCAACTCTTAAAGGAATGAATTTGCTCCTTTAGGAACAAATTCTTTATTTTAAGAGTAGACCCCTGTTTAGAAGGGTTGCATTGTCAAGGGAAGCAAACAGGAAGGCATAAAGTTGTCTCCTTTTTATGAAAATGTTGGAAAATATGTTGGTGTTCATAGCACCTGAAGTTTTGGTGTTCAGGCATTTGGTTCTTTGAGAGATGTGACAGTGTATAAAATTATGCTGTGAGACTACAAAATGAAGGCAAGTTAGTATTTTGGATTTAAATCCTTCTCCTGATATCTAACTTGTGTTCTTGTTCCAGGCAACAAC
The DNA here is from genome assembly GCA_963989385.1 of Ctena decussata. Lineage (NCBI taxonomy): Eukaryota > Metazoa > Mollusca > Bivalvia > Lucinida > Lucinidae > Ctena > Ctena decussata. The sequence goes on along the minus strand of OZ022498.1, from coordinate 73,792,336 downwards.
ATGTGTTACCATGGTAACAGACTATATCAGACTGGTGATGTGTTTGCCGCCGATGATAGCTGTAATGTGTGTGTTTGTGGGAATGGACTTGTTGGATGTACTGAGATTGCTTGTCCCACCTCAGGTAAATAAGATCTATGACTTGCAGTGGAAAGTACAGTGCAGTCTCTTTATGGCACTGTATCTTGGCCCCATACAAAGACGTGTCATTATGCAAATGGCAGAGCATTAGCCATGAGGTTTTCTAATGCTGTGCCCTATTGTCTTTTGCATTTTTAGCTCACCTGAGCACGAAGTGCTCAGGGTGAGCTTTTGGGATACCCTGATGTCCGTCGTACGTCCGGACGGACGTCCGTCAACTTTTGCTTGTGTACACTCTAGCGGGCACAGTTTTGGTCGAATCTTTATGAAACTTTGTCAGAATGTTAGTCTTTATAAAATGTAGGCCAAGTTCGAAACTGGGTCATGTCGGGTCAAAAACTAGGTCACTAGGTCAAATCATAGAAAATGCTTGTGTACGCTCTAGAGGGCACAGTTTTCATCCAAAGTTCATGAAACTTTGTCAGAATGTTTATCCTCATAATATCTAGGACAAGTTCGAAACTGGGTCACGTCGGGTCTAAAACTAGGTCACTAGGTCAAATCATAGAAAAACCTTGTGTACGCTCTAGAGGACATAGTTTTGATCCAATCTTTATGAAACTTTGTCAGAATGTTTATCTCCATAAACTCAAAGCCAAGTTTGAAACTGGGTCATGTCGGGTCAAAATCTAGGTCACTAGGTCAAATCATGGAAAAACCTTGTGTACACTGTAGAAGGCACAGTTTTGATCCAAAGTTTATGAAACTTTGTCAGAATGTTTGTCCTTATAATATCTAGAACAAATTCGAAACTGGGTCATGTTGGGTCAAAAACTAGGTCACTAGGTCAAATCATAGATAAACCTTATGTACGCTGTAGAGGACACAGTTTTGATCCAATCTGTATGAAACATTGTCAGAATGTTTATCTCCATAAACTCTAGGCTAAGTTCAAAAACTGGGTCATATCGGGTCAAAAACTAGGCCACCAGGTCATATCTTAGAAAAACCTTGTGTACGCTCTAGAAGGCACAGTTTTGATCCAAAATTCATGAAACTTTGTCAGAATGTTTATCCTCATAATATGTAGGACAAATTTGAAACTGGGTCATGTCAGGACAAAAGCTAGGTCACTAGATCAAATCATAGAGAAACCTTGTGTATGCTCTAGAGGACACAGTTTTGATCCAATCTTTATGAAACTTTGTCAGAATGTTTATCTCCATAAACTCTAGGACGAATTTGAAACTGGGTCATGTCAGGTCAAAAACTAGGTCACTAGGTCAAATCTTCGAAAAACCTTGTGTAGGCTCTAGAAGGCACAGTTTTGATCCAAAGTTCATGAAACTATGTCAGAATGTTCATCCTCATAATATGTAGGACAAATTTGAAACTGGGCCATGGCATGTCGAAAACTAGGTCACTAGGTCAAATCTTAGAAAAACCTTGCGTACGCATTAGAAGGCATAGTTTTGATCCAATTTTCATGAAACTATGTCAAAATGTTAATTGTCCATATATCTAAGCCCTGAGAAACTGAGTCACGTCGGGTCTAAAACTAGGTCACTAGGTCAAATCTTAGAAAAAACTTTGTGTACATCCTAGAGGGCACAGTTTTGATCCAATCTTCATGGAACTCTGTCAGAATGTTTATCTTTATCAAATCTACTGGTCGGTGTCGGGTCAAAAACTAGGTCACTAGGTCAACTATAAGAACGACCTTGTATACGCTCCAGAGGGCACAGTTTTGATCCAATCTCAATGAAACTTTGTCAGGATGTTTATTCTTACAATATCCAGGCCAAGTTTGAAACTGGGTCATGTCGGGTCAAAAACTAGGTCAAATATTAGGAAAACCGTGTATACGCTCTAGAGGTCACAGTTTTGATCCAAACCTAATGAAATTTTGTCAGAATGTTTATCCTCACAGTATCTAGGCTAAGGTTGAAACTGGTTCATGTCGGGTCAAAAACTAGGTCAGATCTTAGAAAAACCTTGTGTACGCTCAAGAGGACAGAGTTTTGATCCAATCTTTTTGAAACTTTGTCAGAATATTTATCATCACAATATTTAGGCCAAGTTTGAAAGCAGATCATGTCGGGTCAAAAACTATGGCACTAGGTCAGATATAAGAACGACCTTGTGTACACAGTACACAGTTTTGACACAGAGGGCACAGTTTTGATCCAATCTTCATGAACCTTTGTCAGAATGTTTATCCTCACAATATCCAGGCCAAGTTTGAAACTGGGTCATGTCAGGTCAAAAACTAGGTCACTAGGTCAAATCTTAGAAAAACTTTGTGCACACCCTAGAGGGCACAGTTTTGATCCAATCTTCATGAAACTTTGTCAGAATGTTTATCTCCATAAAATCTATGTCAAGTTTGAAACTGGGTCATGTCGGGTCAAAAGCTAGGTCACTAGGTCAAATCTAAATTAAGTTAACTCCTTTGAATACATTAGTTTCACCACAGTGAGATAATGATGCTACCATTCTATCATCTGTGTTTGCCTAATTCAGTCTAAATCAAATCCATCAAAGGAACTCAACATGAACAGGAACTTTTCGGAGAAGCGACTCTGCCATTTTCAGCTCACCTGAGCCTTACAGTATTTGTGTCAGCTGCCTCTGTCATCCATCCATAAACATTTTCAAACATCTCTGAAACCACTGGGCAGACTAAACTCAAATTTCATATGGAGCCTGCACATGGGTCAAAGGATTGAAAGTTCTTCAAATGATCTTTGTCACATGACCAAGGTGGCTGCCATTCCCGTGTATGGTAAAAACTCTTATAAATCTTCACCAGAGCCAGTGAACTGATTAATGCTCAGGTGAGCGATTCAGGGCCACCATGGCCCTCTTGTATTTTGTTTTATCCAAATTAGCATTATAATAAATAGTATTATAAAGAGGTGCTTTGCCATACTTTAACAGTCAGTAATAGCTATGATGCTTGTGCTAGTAAAAATGAGCCACAGCTTGACAAAACCAACAAATTGGCATGTACACCGAGCAAAGACTCAGATCAGCCTGGGTGTCCACCTTGTCTGATCTGTCTTCACCATGTGCTCAAAGGGTAGCTAAAAGCTAGCTCCATGTGGGCAGCAAAGACATTGATCTGACTGGGCGATTGCTCAGGCTGATCTGAGTCTTTGCCGGGCTCACATGCCACTTTGATGGTTTTTGTCGCACCTGCTTTAGCAAGGTGCGATATAGGCGTCTGGTTTTCCGTCCGTCATTCCGTCCATCCGTCCGTCCGTTCACATTTACGTCAACCCTGGCGTTAAAGATTTGTACAGTTAATTTCTCCAAAACCACTGCAGCCATTGTTCTCAAATTTCATATGGAGCATGATCAGACTACAGGGTTTCAGATTACAGAAATTCAGCCTGGTCGAGAATTCAAGATGGCCGCCTGTTACTAAAAATAGCAAAACGACATAATTAACATTTTCTCTAGAACCACAAGGTATATTTTGCTGAAACTTTGCATGGAACATCAATAGGACCTTCTTTTTGAAAATTATGAAAATGAAAAAAATCTGTAGCGGAATTAGGTCACAGTGACCTATTTTTGGTTTACGAGTCTCAATTTTGCTTGAGTGCCAATAAATCTTTAAACACTGAGTGGATTTTGCTCAGATTTAATCAGAATGATTCTTGAAAGGAGTTTTTATGCCCCCAACTTCGGAGAAGTTGAGGGGGCATATTGGTTTGGGCCTGTCCATCCGTCTGTCCGTCTGTCCGTATGTCCGTCCGTCCGTAACGCTTTATGGCTGGTAGGAAACTCAAGAACCGCTTATGCTAGGATCTTGAAATTTCATATGTGGTATGTGCATGAAAAATAAGCGGACCCGTATTTTTTCTTTTTTCCGCCGGTCAGGTATTTCCAGAGTTATGCCCCTTTTTCGACTTAGCCTATGGAACCTTGTGAACAAAATATCTTGAGAACCCCTGCTGCTAGGATCATGATTTTTTGCAGGATAACATTGCCCAAGGTGTAGAAGACCTGATTAACTTGTGCAAATTTTTTATAAATTTTTGACCGAGTTATGCCCCTTTTTCAGCTTAGTGCATTGTAAGCCTATGGAACCTTGTGAACAAAATATCTGAAGAACCCCTTAAGCTAGGATCCTGATATTTGGCATACAGTTAAGGTTAAATGAACTGATTAACTTTTGAGCCTATTTCAATAATTCTCAGTTGAGTTATTCCCCTTTTTCGGACATAGGCATTTGTATAGGAACAACCTTGTGAACAAAATATCTAAAGAACCACATAAGCTAGGGTCCTTAAATTTAGCATGCTGGTTTGGACTGAGGTGTAGATGAACTGATTAACTTTTGAGCATATGTCGTAATTTTTTGGTTGAGTTATTCCCCTTTTCAGGCCTTAGGCATTTTTTATAGGAATAACCTTGTGAACAAAATATCTGAAGAACCGCTTAAGCTAGCACATTTATATTTGACATACAGTTACAGACCAAGATGTAGATGAACTGATTTACTTTTGAGCATATTTCTTAAATTCTCGTTGATCGAGTTATGCCCCTTTTTCGACTTAGTGCATTGTAAGCCTATGGAACTTTGTGAACAAAATATCTCAAGAACCCCTGATGCTAGGATCATGATATTTTGCAGGAAGATACTCCCTAAGTTGTAGATGACCTGATTAACTTTAGAAAAAAAATTGTAAATTTTTTATCGAGTTATGCCCCTTTTTCGACTTAATGCATTGAAGCCTATGGTACAAAGGTACCTTTACATCCAGTCAAGAACCGTAAGAGCTAGGAACTTGAAACTTTAAACACATGATCAGTATGAAAAATAAGCGAACACATGTTTTTCTTTTTTCCGTGGGTCACATATTTTCAGAGTTATGCCCCTTTTTCGACTAGCCTGTGGAACCTTGTGAACAAAATATCTCAAGAGCCCCTTACGCTAGGATCATGAGGTTTTGCAGGATGACAATGCCGAAGGTGTAGATGACCTGATTAACTTTTGAAACAAATTTGTGAATTATTGACCGAGTTATGCCCCCTTTGAGACTTAGTGCATTGTAAGCCTATGGAACCTTGTGAACAAAATATCTCAAGAATCCCTGATGCTAGGAGCATGATTTTTTGCAGGAAGATACTGCCTATGATGTAGATGTCCTGATTAACTTTTGAAAAAAATTCGTGTATTTTTGATCGAGTTATGCCCCTTTTTAGCTCGCCTGAACGAAAGTTCAGGAAGAGCTATTGTTGTCACCACGGCGTCGGCGTCCGCGTCCGCGTCAGCGTCAGCGTCCGCGTCGGCGTCCGGATTGGATGTTTTGGTTAAAGTTTTTTAAAGATCTATATCTCCTTAACCCATGGATGGATTCTTTTGATACTTGCACTGTAGTTAGATATTGGTCTAAGGTTTAACAGGGTACCACCCCCACCCCATTCCGTGACCTTGATGTCAAGGTCATGGACTTAGAAAATTGGTATTTTTTTTGACTGGATGTTTTGGTTAAAGTTTTATAAAGCCCAATATCTCCTTAACCCATGGATGGATTCCTTTGATACTTGCACTAAAGTTAGATATTGGTCTAAAGTTTTCGAAGGTACTACCCCCACCCCCCTCTGTGACCTTGATGTCAAGGTCATGGACTTAAAATATTGTCTTTTTATTGATTGGATTTTTTGGTTAAAGTTTTTTAAAGACACATATCTCCTGAACCAATTGATGAATTCTTTTTATATTTGCACTGTAGTTAGATCTACAGAGTACTACCCCAACCCCGCTCAGTGATCTTGATGTCAAGGTCAGGGACTTGGGAATTTTTTGTCTTTTTTAAAGTTTTGTAATTGCATACTGATTCATAATGCTTTGCAGAGATTTAGTTTATACTTGAACTGATGTTAGACTCTTTTTTGAGTTTTTACAAAACACCTTATACTTACCCCACTAGATGACCTTGAAGTCAAGGTCATCAACTTAGAATTTTGTCTTAAAGATTTTGGTTAAAGTTTTATATTTATGAAGACATAATTTCACAGTGCCACGATGATGGACTCAGTTGATACTAATACTTGGACTGATGTTAGATAATGGTTGAGGGTTTTGATACATCCTAGTAGCCCCCCCCCAACCCCCCCTCCCCCCTTCCCCCTACCCGTCAGTTTTTTTACCTCAAGCTCATGGACTTTGAAATTTCATTTCATTTTCTTTTTATTTTAATTTTATTTTTAAGACTTATTTCTGAGATAGCTTTTGTTTATAAATGTGTTTTCATTATGGACATGCTTGCCTGAAGTTTTATGCATAGCAGTCCACATAGCCCCCCCCCCCCCCCCCCCCCCCCCCCCCCCCCCCCCCCCACATGCTTGCCTGAAGTTTTATGCATAGAGTGCACACCACCATAGCGGCTGTGTGATTGGCAAGCACCTATTCAGGCGAGCTATGCTGTCAGGCGACAGCTCTTGTTCAACTTAGTGCATTATTTGCCTGTTGAACCTTGTAAACAAAATATCTGGAGAACCCCTGATGCTAGGATCATGATTTTCGCAGGTTGATATTGCCCAAGGTGTAGATGACCTGATTAACTTTCGAAAACAATTCTTAAATTTTTGACTGAGTTAAGCCCCTTTTTCGACTTAGTACATTGAAGCCTATGGTACAAAGGTACAAGCATTATTGGATGAACCTTCTTTAGAGGCAAGCATATGGTTGGGGGCATAGTGTTTCATAAACACATTTTCTAGTTCTCTTTTTTTCACATTTATGGGAATGTATCGTCCAAGATGGCCACCACTGTCGTTACTAAAAATAGCACAAACATGAAAATGACTATATTTCAGGAACCCCTGAATGGATTTGGACCAATTTTGTGTCAGAATTATCCTTGCATAGGGCTATTTTGGTTTTTGGCAAATTGGCCATCCAAGATGGCTGCCATCACTAAAAATAGCACAAACATGAAAATGGCTGTACCTTAAGAACCATTGGGCGGATTTTGACAAAATTTGTGTCAGAATAATGCCAGAAACTATTTGTTTTCTTCTCAACATGATCTCTGCTACTGTGGAAATGCAATGCCGGTGCGACATAGCATTCCGCGGAATTCTTGTGTTATCTCGTGGCTCAAATGCAGAATACTTTGTATGCCTCACTATAACTATTGAAGTGTTCTTAGGATAAAAATATAGCCAAAGGTTATCAGAACATCACAAGTATGATAGCATGTGCCTTATAGCTCAGGGCCCAGTAATCAAAACTAACAGTACAAACGCTCCTAATAATTTTTCAGCAAAAAATATTGCCGGAATTGATTTTGTGAGTCGGGAATTGATTTTGTGAGTACTGTGAAACTTAACGAATGCTAGATTAACGACTTTGTTAAGCTGATTATGCTTTGATCTGGCCCTGGAGATACTTTATATGCAGCAGATGACTGTAGTACTATTTTCATGTCTTTTAAGATGCTCAGTGGTACTTTGGTAACAAGCTGTATAACTGTAGAGATACTTTCTTTGCAGCAGGATACTGTAATACTACTTTACTGTCTTTTCATATACTCATTGTTTCTATGGTAACAGTTGTATCTGGTGATACTGTCCATGGAGCAGACGGCTGTAATACTATTTTGTCTTTTCAGATGCTCAGTGTTACTATGGTAACAGGTTACATAACTCTGGAGACACTTTCCCTGCAGCAGATGGCTGTAATACTTGTTTTTGCAGCAATGGTGGCATTGGTTGCACCTATAAGTTGTGCCCTCCATCAGGTGAAAAAATGAATCGTGGCACGAGAAAAACCAACAAAGTGGCATGTGTGCCCAGGGAAGACTCAGATCAGCCTTGGCCTAGTCTGTCTAGAGTCTTTGCTGTGCAATTAAAGGATAGCTCAGGGTCTAGGCTAGCTCCATGCGGACAGCGAAGACTCTGAACAGACTGGGTAGATGCCCAGTCTGATCTGAGGCTTCGATTGGCGCACATGCTACTTTGTTGGTTTTGTCGTGTGTCATGGCTCACATGAACTTTCAGCAAGCTGATTTAAAAAAAAATATGGCTTGACATATGATTTAAATCATCTGACTAGTAGACATTTTGAATGCCAGCCCAGCTCTGGGAAAAGTAGAAAAAACATAGCATTTATTGTCTGCTCATTTTCCTATGGCACGTTAAAGGTTAATAACAAACAAAACTTGAGAATGGTCAGAGGCTGCTATGCAAATTTCTGAGGACAGAATGGAAACTAGATTGAATCTAGCCAGACTGGCAAGTAGCTGAATATGTCCTTGTTAATAAAAGTATATTAGGAATCCATGTACAGTTAAGTCTTGGTGTCTCGAAGTAAAAGTTCATTCCGAACTACTGATATCTCAAAGTAAATTTTCTGGCTCCAGAAAATTTACTTTGAGATATCAGTAGTGTCCAAAACTATATTCTTCGATTAAGAAGATACTTAGAGATATCAGTGTTTGAGATATAGAGAGTTGCCTGTATATAAATTGATGACTGTTCAATATCAGTGTTCAAGATATATAGAGTTGCCTGTATATAATTTTATAACTGTGCAAAACCTCCATGTCTGGCTACCTCTAACTGCTTGTGAAATTATTATGTCCCCTCACCAAAGGTGAGGGGGGACATATTGTTTTCAGTGCAGTTCCCGGTGCGTCGGCGTCAGCGTCGGCGTGGGCGTAACAGATTCTTGTATGCGCGATATCTCTTGAACCAATGGATGGAATTTCGCCAAACTTGCATGGATATATCATTGGGACAAGGTTAAGAGCTGATTAGAATTTGGTGACCTTGACCTCATTTTCAAGGTCACAGGAGAACTTAAATGGTGTGAAAATTTCTTGTATGCACAATATCTCCTGAACCAAGGGATGGAATTTCACCAAACTTGCATGGATATATCATTGGGACAAGCTTAAGAGCTGATTAGATTTTGGTGACCTTGACCTCATTTTCAAGGTCACAGGAGGACTTAAAATGTGTGAAAATTTCTGGTATGCACAATATCTCCTGTGCCAATGGGTGGAATTTCTCCAAACTTGCATGGATATATCATTGGGACAAGTTCAAGAGGTGATTATATTTTGGTGACCTTAACCTCATTTTCAAGGTCTCTGCAGGAATTAGCTGACAATTTCTTGTACCCACGGTATCTCTTGAACCAATGGATAGAATTTCACCAAACTTGCTTGGATACATCATTGGGACAGGTTTAAGAGCTGAGAAGATTTTGGTGACCTTGACCTTATTTTTAAGGTCACTGAATGACTTAGATGACAATTTCTTGTAACCACTATATCTCCTGAACCAATTGAGTGAATTTCACCAAACTTGCATAGATACATTATTGGGACAAGCTTAAGAGCTGGTTAGATTTTGGTGACCTTGACCTCATTTTTAAGGTCACTGGAGGACTTAGATGACAGTTTCTTGTACCCATGATATCTCTTGAACCAATGGATAGAATTTCACCTAACTTGCATGGTTACACGATTGGGACAGGTTTAAGAGCCTATTAGATTTTGGTGACCTTGACCTTATTTGCAATGTCACTGGTGGGCTTAGATGACATTTCCTAGTACCCTCTATATTTCTTGAACCAATGGACGGAATTTCACCAAACTTGCATGGATACATCATTGGGACAAGTTTAAGAGCCTATTAAATTTTGGTGACTTGACATCATTTTCAAGGTCACTGGCGGACTTAGATGACAATTTCTTGTACTCACTATATCTCCTGAGCCAGTGGATGGAATTCACCAAACTTGTATGGATACATCACTGGGTTAACTTTTGATAGCTGATTAGATTTTGGTGACCTTGACTTCATTTGCAAGGACATAGTCATCTATGAAGGATATCTTTAGAACCAGTGGATGGATTTTCTCCAAACTTGCCTTGTATTTTAATTGCACAGGTTTTTTATTCATAAGGGGGGATTGGAAATGGCTGGTGGGGGGACATCAGTTTTTCTCTGAAAAACATTTCTAGTTTGATATTCATTACAAAAAAACAGAAATTTGGAAATCAGTAGGAAAGAAAATGTTTAGTTTAACAATATGGTTGCCAGATTAAATTCTTATAGCACAGGCTATAGCATATACCAGTACATTCCCCATTTTCATGTTGGTTTAGAAAACAGTGAATACTTATTTTGGAATTTGGAAAATTCCATTTATTCTAGCAGGGTCACTTAAAAGGACAGGATGAATAGCAAACAAGGCTGACTCTGATCAAACTGCTTCTAAGCTTTTCCTTTTACGAGCAATTCTTTTATTGGCATACCAGATGGAATATGAAAAGATCCTTAAGGGTATGATTTGAGTCTGAACTATTTGTGTAGGCGTATTATGCAAACAAATTTTTTCCGTGTATCAAATACAGGGAACAGAACCGAGCCACCTATCTGTGATGTACAAGGAATACATGACTGTATAGAGGATGCCGCATTACCAACTCTATCTGCTCTTGGAATGTTAGGCAATGCTGATCATGTTTGCATGTAAGTTGTGTGCTACTTTTTATAACGATAAATCTTTTAAAATTTCAAAGATCAATGTCTCTTATAAACATGCCAAGACAAACAGTGTAGACCCTGATCAGACTGCTCTTGCAAGAGCAGTCTGATCAAAGTCTACACTGTTTGAAGCTACACTAGCTGTTTTGATGAAAATTTTTTTTAAAAAAAATGCATTCTTTTTCTGAGGAAATACATACAAAATTTAAGATCATAGATTAATTTGTTGTACTTCTGTGATGAAAAGGAAGTCTGACTACATTCAGAAGATCCGCTATTCAAGAATAAGCTATTTGTGCCTTAACAGCTTGACTAAGAACTAATAGTGCAGATATAGTAGAACTTCAATGGCTTGAACTCTGATGGTCTGTTTACCCTGCCTGGCTAGAACTCTTTCCGAGGTCCAGACTTCAGTTTATATAAAAACTAGCCCTGGATGGCTAGAACTGCCTTTGGCTGGAACTAATTTTTATGGTCCCAAGCCTGTTCAGGCCATTGAAGTTCTACTTGTATAAGAAGTTTGTGGCTGGCTCAGTTTCTTCAGGAAAGAAGAAAATATGACAGAAGGTTAGCCAGTAGGTAAAGGACTTTTGTAGTTACAGTTGCAGAGAGCATACTAAGAGTGCACAATGATCTTCTGAATGAATAATTAAAATAGGAGGCATTTGTCACACAGGCATAAGTTATTGTTTGCTCACCAGATACAATTGAGCCCGAACATGACAAAACAAACAAAGTGGCATGTGCGCCCAGTGAAGACTGGGATCAGCCTGTGTATCTGCCTAGTCTGATCTGAGCCTTCCCTGTAAGAGTAAAAGGTATCTAAGGGTCTATGCTAGCTCCATGTGGACAGCAAAGACTCAGATCAGACTGGGCAGATACCCAGTCTGATCTGAGTCTTCGCTGGACCCACATGCCAGTTAGTTGGTTTTGTTGTGTCACTGCTCAATTATATTTCGCTTTTTACAATAATTTTAATTTTTGTCTTTCCCGGGACTATTTAGAAGCACAGCATAATTATTGCTTTTCTGGTGGCGTGAACTTGTTTTGAATTTATTGGTCTACCTCTGTTTGTTAGACACTTTTTTGACATAGTTCTACGGAAATCTTGTTATTGTCTTAATTATTCAGGTCAGCTAGAAACATGCTACGATGTGTCCATGCCAAAATCAACACATGTCCCTCCAGTATCATGGTCCTTGTTAGAAATGCCTTATGGTGGAATCTTGGTTATGTAGAGGGTTTGTGTGATGTGCAAGAGATAATAGACTTGTACAATAATGAGACAAGACCTAACAACACAATACCAGGAAATAACACTACAGAAGGAGAATGCTCGGTCAATCAGGCTTTATCATGTTTTGTTGAAGTTTCAGCTACAGCTCCTGGAGTTTGCAGGTCAGTGTGTGGATGGGTTTGCTTGTGTAAAATGTTTAGTGAAAAATCATGTTGCTCATGTAAAATGTTTAGTGAAAAATCATGTTGCTCATGTAAAATGTTTAGTGAAAAATCACGTTGCTCATGTAAAATGTGTAGTGAAAAATCATGTTATCTCATTTAAATTATTTTCAAATCTGCATATTAGTTTTGATCAAAATCTAATTGTTTAAGCTTGCAGATTACTGAGCATGGATTTTCTGTCAATGTACAGTCTTGATAGTTTTGGAAGTAATGTAAAAGAAAAAGGAATCTGAAAAGACAGTAATATATACTGATTAATTTGCCAGATACATGTAGTTAATTCTTTACCATTTTATATTTCTATTCACAGTGCTGTCCAAGCAATGATAGACTGCGTTGAGAATCTCATCTCTGGCTGTGTATCAGTAACTAGGGTACCAGTCTTGTATGAACTACAGCGACACCTACTTCCTGTCAGAGATGTCTGCAATGTAACAGTGACATCTCCTGAGAATTATGACCCACTTTATCCAGTATCTCAATGTACAGAAAAGTTTGCTGAGGGAATTGATGAAGCTTTATCAGAGATGTACTTCAGAAGGTAAGTCCTTGTAGCAGTAACAGTAAGTAGAGTAGTAATTACTGTGCTACTCTGCATTAATAACAATTTTTGGCTCTGGGGACAGATAATAGATGAATTGATGATACTGAATTTTACATCCATTTCAACATTCAGTTGTATCAAGATGATGGTAGGATGATAGTGAAAGGCTGTGTGTCATAAAACTGAATTTATGATGTTAAGAATTCCATTCTTCACAGGATTCAAATTTGGTACCACAGGGCTTAATTGGCTGCCTTACCTAGGCTCCTGTATAGGACAGTCTTGGTTTATATTGCCTGGAGCTTTGAAGAGCCTGGACATCTGAATGGAATACAGTCGAACCTCGGTAATTCGAATTGACAGGGACCACGATATTTTATTCGAATTATCCGTAGTTCGAATTTACGAATTCGGGGACATCCGTTCATTTCCGTACATTTCCGGAAATCAACATTTCGGCGGCAGAAAGAGAGAGGATATCGGTCCGATTCGATATTGAATTTCTTTATACTTACAGAACCTCGTAAATGAAGAAAACAAAATAAGAATGTGAATTATTTTTATTTACACATACACAAACTGGATAAATTCCATGAACTCCAATGGATGCACAATATGTGCAACTCGAGAAATTCACAGGCCGGAGTAAGCAGCTGGCGAAGACCAAAGCCCGTCGGCACGGAAACAGGCTTGTGGTGTTCCCCATCTTGTTTTTGTCTCGGCCTACAATCACTGTACTTTCACTTTCAGTTTGAGTTTCTGGGAATTAGGCTACTTTCAATTTTCGGAGAAAAGCTCAACCAGTTCGAACGACATATAAACTGGGAACAGCGAAAACACAAACTAGTCTGCGAAATCTGCGCTCGTTTGGTTCCGTGTGCTAGCATCAAAGACTGACCAAAAATGCGCAGGTGCGCGTGCTGGTCTGAGCCTTTGTTATTCGCTTCCGTATGTCATAAACAGCCGTTTTTGTTCCGGTTTTTATACAAATCGGAAGGACTTGGAATATTAATCAGACTGATTGTCGGCTAGTCAGTCGGTGCTCGTTCTGAAAATGCATAAACAGAAGAAATCAAAAATAGATGGAATTTAAATTTATTTAGATTAAGTCGGTATAGCCTTTAACATCACCCAGTTTGCAAACTTCAAACACGATAATCCCTGTCAAATCAGGTGATTACTTATCCGATAATATGACCTAATCACGTAACAGTTAATTGGTAGACCAAACAGACGCGCCAGTAACCCGTACAACCAACTGTAAAATTACCGCAGGGCCCAATTATTAATCCATCGATGACAATAACCGTAATCTGCCGGCGTGAATTTAGGGCAAGAATTTTTAGTTCGAATAATTGAGGTGTATTTATAATGAATTTCCGTCATCGGGACCGAATTTTTCTTTCGAAAAATCCGATTTTTCGAATAATCGAATTTCGAATTTGCGGGAGGCTTTTTGCACAGAAGAAAGGGACTGACGAACGGGACCTTGTGTCCAATTCGAAAAATCCGGTTTTTTCGAAAAATCGGCTTTCGAACTACCGAGATTCGACTGTAGCTTAAACTGTAGTTTATTGTACAGTAATTGTCTTAAAATTTTTACACTTCATCTCAGAAATGTCATGAAAAAATGTAGTTTCAGATTCTTTTTTTCTCTAATACCTGGTAGTGGACTTGAAAACAGTGTAGACCCTGGCCAGACTGCCCATATTTGAAGTTAGAAAATTTACAATAAACTGCTTAACGCTTGCTAGAAAAGCAGATTACAGAATTTGCATCTAAAAATTAAAAAGAAAAAGATTTAGTCCATACCATTGAGAATTCAGAGACTAGAGTGTAAACAGTGTAGATCCAGATGACGCACTACATTATGAGCCATCTCTTCTGGCTGTGCATGGATTGCAAATTCAGCTATTTTCATTTTTGGTGCTTTTACATGTTATAATGAACGTAAAAGTTTATATTATTTTTTTTTCACTCCATGTAGAGGCAGCCGATACCCAGTGTGTGACGAACTGGATACATACCTCACCTGCTTGTATGCAGCCCAGCCGTACATACCTGCAGTAGGGAACTTGTACATCAATAATATTTTGATATCTCTGTCTGAGATGATCCGGCAGTGTCAAGTTCTCCGACAGGAGGAGGAGTTGCAGTCGTGTCATGTTTGTGAGTGGTCTGCTACTGAAGAGGATTGTGATAAGCAGCCAGCACAGAAGTGCCTCCCTAATCAGGTAATTATATCGAAAGATACTGTTTCAGTGGGTGCAGCTGTGCCATTTTTCGCTCGCATGTACAAGAGTACAGGGAGCTATTGTTGTCACCCTGTCGTCGCTAGTGGTGTTGGCGTTGGTGTGGATGTCACTCTTTAAAGTTTTACAACAAAGCTTTTTTATGTGATGGGCAACACGCTGTCAGGCGAGCTATCCTGTACACGGGCAGGCCTTGTTGTCTTGCCTATGACCAGCAGAAGTGAGGCCCATGCGTTACTTTTCTGTTGTGGCAGTGTAAACTGTTGTTGACTTCTCGTGTTTAGCTCTGTTTTATGTCAGAGGGCTGACAGACAAGGCACTACATTTCCCAGAACTCTTATTGCCTTTGACTTCCTTCGGAGTGGGGGTCAACTCTTAAAGAAAAGAATTTGCTTCTAGGGGAGCAGATCCTTTCCTTAAAGAGTGGATTCTTTGAGGTAGGGCTTGTCATACACGGAACTGTAACAAAATATGCATCCCTGCTGTTGACAGTCATTTTCAAGCAGTTGAATTAATATAAGGGAAGAAAAAGATCAGTAAAAAATATACACATGTACCCATACCTTATTTGCCAGTCAGTGATGTTTTTAGCTAGCCTGTATGAAAGTACAGGAGCTATTGTTGTCACCCTGAAGTTGATGTTGGCATTTGCATGGGCATCACACTTTAAAGTTTTACAACAAAGTTTTTATGTGATAGGCAAGGTGGTGTCAGTTGAGCTATCCTGTACTTGGAAAGGTCTTGTTGTGATAAGTTCTAATTTATTATTGATTTAAGTGCTTGAAGTATTATAAACAAGAAGGATGTCATTATGGTGCCATGTCTGATTACAAGGTTATCAGATTACCAAAGTTGTATATAAAATCTTTCT
The DNA here is from genome assembly GCA_963989385.1 of Ctena decussata. Taxonomy (NCBI): domain Eukaryota; kingdom Metazoa; phylum Mollusca; class Bivalvia; order Lucinida; family Lucinidae; genus Ctena; species Ctena decussata. The sequence continues at coordinate 73,776,609 of OZ022498.1, read as the reverse complement.
ACAATTTAATTCATCAATTCATTTGTGTGTGTATGTCAACTCTTGGAATGATGTTCCCCCCACACCTCAGTGGAATCCATGGCAGCAGTATGGGGGCACAGAGCATTATGTGCCTGTCCATTTCATCAATTCAACACACATCTGCAAATGTTAAAGCTAGTGGCAAATTGAATAAAAGATGATTGGATATATGAATTAATTAGCATTATCATTTAATTTTGCAGTTTTCACTTGGACTTAAGTATACTATTCCAGATATGCCACACCTCAATGCATCATGATGTAAACACCGGAGTTGCCATGATAACTAAAGGCTGTGCAGACCTGACATGGTGTCAGACTTGGTATGGATGTAATCCTTACACTATGACTTGTGTACACTGTTGCTATGGAGACAATTGTAATGCAGCAGACAATAATACATTTACCACACCGGTGCAGACGACACCTCAGACAATGCCTCCAAGACCAGCCACTACTACTCCACCAGCAACTGGTTAGTATGTTGTAATTACAGTATTTATCCTAATAAATGCCCCTGCTCTAATAAATGCCCCTGCCTCCTTTCCGAAAATAATTTAAATTAAATTGCACGAATTCCCATTCGCTTCTCTGGATGAGGTATCTTTTTGAAATGGGGTCAACTCTTAAAAGAAAGAATTTGCTCCTAGAGGAGCAAATTCTTTACTTTATGAGTTGACCCTTGTTGAGACGGGATGCAAAGATAGTTGAGTTGCCTCCTCTGCAAGAATACCCACTCACTTTAATACAGTTATTTGAGGCATTCGGTAGTGGCTAATTTACTTCAGCTCTTGCTGGGCCCCATAGCGCAGTCGGTAGGCGTCTGACTTATAAGCCAGAGGTCCTGGGTTCGATACCCGGTCCGGCCAATTACTTTCATTTCTCCTTCTGCTGATTCAAGAAGGGCAGTTGTCAGTTACTGGTGAAAGTAAGTGCACTTAGTACTGGTAAACTGCTTAGGAGGTCTAAGCCTGCCCAGGAATAGTGTGGTTAGGCTAACTGACCGTCCCAACATGACCATAGCTGTTTACCGTGGACGTTAAACAATAACGCAACACAACTTAGGCTCTAAATAATGCCCCCCTTTCGTAAAATGCAAAACTCTGGGGTGTTTAATAGGATTAATACTGTATTCTCATTGATGTCAGTCATTGTTGGCTTGCCTGTATGAAAGTACAGGAAGAGCTGTTGTTGCCACCCAGGGTCAGTGTGGGCATCCAAATTAGGTGTTTTGGTTAGTTTTTATATGATGGGCAAGGGGCTGTTAGGCAATCTATCCTGTATGTGGACAGGTCTTATGTCTTAAGCACTAGGAGAGGCACTCTAGATCTTCCACTGAAAACATATTACAACTTTAAAGACAGATATTCTCTACTATATAGAACACATCCCCTGTCTTTATTGGTTTTATGACCCTGTTATGTCATTACCTATGTGAGATGGGATATTTCATTTGATGAAATAGCAGGGTCACCGAACTGTTGCATAATAGGAAAACAAGAATATTTGTCTTTAAGAAATAACTAGCTATGTCAGTTTAGTTCTGGCAACAAATTGTGCAATGTATTCTTTGGTAGAAAGCTGTTACTGCAATTGTAGAATGTTCAGTCAGTTCATTATGTTTTGGATGATAAAATATGTTAAAGGTGTATGGGACACCTATGTTTTTCCACCATTTTTACAAAGGGAGTAAACTTTTGTGACTTCCTGGTTTCCTTTCCTGAACAGTGTACTCCTTGAAAATAGGGCCAACTCTTAAAAGAAAAAAGTTGCTTCTGAGAGCATATTCTTCCCTTTAAGAGTTGACTCTCTTAGAGAAGGGAAAGATGAAAATGGTAGAGTTGCTTCAGAGCTCCAGATAAGAGGGGGTAACAGGGATGATTCAGGGACCATTTTTCTTATTTTTCATCAAAAACATACGTTGTGCCCCTCATTTGAACCGTCTCGTCGAGACGGTTCTAATGAGGGGTCACAATATATGTTTTTATGGAGAAATAGAGAAAATTATCCCAAAATTACCCATGTTACCCCAAATTTATCCCTGTTACCCCCTCTTATCTGGAACACTGGTTGCTTCCCTCTAAATTGTACCTATTCACTTTTAACAAACTAAAGTAGACTTGGAGTGAATGAATTTGCCTTATTTTGTTTCCAGCTGACTGTGATGTGAGTAGAGTGTCTAGTCACATGGTTGTTGCTATGCTGCATCTCGTTAACTTCAACTTCCTGCCCATGATAGAGAAACAGTTCTTCTGCATGTAAGTTAAAACTGATTTAAATTACTTATTGAAGGAAAAAAAAACATGAACATTATACTTACTATCAGAACTTATAGTCAGAACCCATCATCAAAGCCTCTCTTTAGAGGAAGCTATGTTTATGTAATATGCAATGAAACTGCAATGCCAGTGTATAAACCTTATGAAACCATCTTGCATATAAAAACCACTTCTGATACTTAACATTATGTGAATAGACAGTTTCTCAGACTAATCCTTATAACCATAATCTGCCGCTTTGAAATAATCATTTCCAGTGGCTGTCTTAAGGTGGTTGGATACACCATGTTTTCCCATTTTTAGCTCACCAGAGCCGAAGGCTCCGGGGGAGCTTATAGTATAGGCAGTTGTCCGTCGTCGTCGTCTGTCGTATGTCGTCCGTCGTCTGTTGTCTGTCGTCGTCTGTCCGTCAACACTTTTAAACAACATCTCCTCTGAAGCCACTGGGCCGATTGAGCCCAAATTTCATCTGTAGCATCCTTGGGCTGGGGGATTGAAAGTTTGTGTTTTTTTATGAAAATCTGCCCATTTTGTTTGGTTGCTATGGCAACTTAGAGTTCCCATAGACTTACAATGGGGAAAATTGAAAGATGGCATTTACTGGCAAGCCATTGCAGATATGTTGACAAAACTTTTTTAGAAATGTTTCTTGAGAAGTCTTCTATCAGCTACATGATTTTTGGCCCACTGCTCCTTTTATTGGTTGCCATGGAAACCAAAATGCAAAAAAATGGGGAAAAAATACTTAAAAATTATCTCCTCTGAAGCCACTAGGCTGATAAGGCCCAGATTTCATCTGTAGTATCCTTTGGCTTGGGGATTGAAAGTTTGTGTTTCTTTATGAAAATCGACTTCTTAGTTTGGTTGCTATGGCAACTACAAGTTGCATTGACTTATAATGGGGAAAATTGAAAAACGGCATTTCTTGCAAAGCCATTGCAGATATGTTGACAAAACTTTTATAGAAATGTCCCTTGAGAAGTCTTCTCTCAGCTATATGTCTTTTGGCCAACTGCACCTTTTATTGGTTGCCATGGAAACCAAAACGCAAAAAAATGGAAACAAAATACTTCATTTTTTATCTCCGCTGAAGCCACTGGGCTGATAAGGCCAAGATTTCATTTGAAGTATCCTAAGGCTGGAGGATTGATAGTAAGCGTTTTTTTATGAAAATCAGCTCTTTAATTTGGCTGCTATGCCAACTTAGAGTTGCATTGACTTATAGTGGGGAAAATTGAAAAATTACATTTCTTGCCAAGCCATTGCAGTTTTGTTGACAAAACCTTTTTTAGAAATGTTCCTTGAGAAGTCTTCTATCAGCTGTATGTTTTCTGGCCACTGCTGCTGTTATTAGTTGCCATGGAAACCAAAAGCAAGAAATATGAAAAAAAAATACTTAAAAAATTATCTCCTCTAAAGCCATGGCTCCAATAAGGTCCAGATTTCATCTGTAGTATCCATAGGCTGGGGGATTGAAAGTTTATGTTTATACCCACGGCATACGAAGTATGTCAAGGGGTATATAGTTTTTGTCTTTCCGTCCGTTCGTCCGTCTGTTCGTCCGTCCGTCCGTTCGTTCGTCCGTATGTAAGTTAACATTTGCGTTAAAGTTTTGTGTTAGGTTTTTTCTTTTGCTTCTGTTATCCAGAGCTTGTTCATAAGTACTTAGTGTTACTACAGGATGGATACCGATCAGTATGCATCACCTTGATGCTGCTGCTGACCAAAGGTCAAGGTCACAGACTTAGAAATTCTTATAACATTTGCGTTAAAGTTCTGCCTTAAGTTTATTTCTTTTGCTTCTGTTATCCAGAGCTTGTTCATAGGTGCTTAGTGTTACTACAGGATGGATACTGATCAGTATGCATCACCTTGATGCTGCTGCTGGCCAAAGGTCAAGGTCACAGACTTAGAAATTCTTATAAAATTTGCGTTAAAGTTTTGCGTTAAGTTTTTTCTTTTGCTTCTGTTGTCCAGAGCCTCTTCATAAGTGCTTAGTGCTACTGCAGGACGGATACTGATCAGTGTGCATCACCTTGATGCTGCTGCTGGCCAAAGGTCAAGGTCACAGACTTAGAGATTTATATAACAGTTGCATTAAAGTTTTGTGTTAAGTTTCTGCTTTTGCTCTGTTTTCATGAACATCTTTACTCGAACTTGTTGATATGTGCTTATTGGTACTACAGGATGGATACTGATCAGTTTGCACCACCTGGATGCATCTGCAGGCCTAAGGTCAAGGTCTCAGACTTAGAAATTTCTACAGCAGTTGTTTTAAAGTTTTGTTTCAAGATTTTGCTTTTGCTCTATCTTTTTGACAGCTTCTGTTGAAATTTGTTGAGATGTGCTTAGTATTACTACAGGTTGGACACATATTAGTACCTAAGGGCAAGGTCACAGACTTAGAAATTTATATAACATTAGTGTTAAAGTTTGTATTGAGCTGTATCTGTTTGCGTATGTTTTTGATATACTTGAATGGAACCTTTTGATGTGCGACTAGATTTACTGCGAGGTTGAGACAGTTTTGTTGACATCATCTGGCTGCTGCTGCTGATTGTAGGTCAGGCTCACAGACTTTGAAATTTATATAACCAATTGTGTTAAAAAAGAACTTTAAGTTTGTATTGTTTTGATTATTGTGAAATCTTGAGATGTAGCCTAGTGATATGTGCCTACATGGGCATGCAATGTTTATTTCCTATAGGTGGTGGCGCTGGCCGGGGGTATACACGAGCCCCTTCTCACTTGCTCTAGTTTTTAATAAAAATTGGCTCTTTAGTTTGGTTGCTTTGGCAACTTAGAGTTGCGTTGACTTAAACATAATGGGGACAATTGAAAAATGGCATTTACTGCCAAGCCATTGCAGATATATTGACAAAACTGTTATAGAAATGTTCCTTGAGAAGTCATCTTTCAGCTATATGTTTTTGTCCCGCTGCACTTTTTATTGGTTGTCATGGAAGCCATAGAGCAAAAAAAAAAGGGGAAAAAAGCATAAAAGAATTCTCTTCTAAAGCCACTAGACAGATTGAGTCAGAATTTTTCTTTAGTATCCTTTGCCTAGGGAATTGAAAAGCTGTGTTTCTTTATGAAAATTGGCTCTTTCGTTTGGTTGCTATGGCAATATTAGAGTCACTTTGACCTACGATGGGGAAAATTAAAAAAATGGCATTTACTGCAATCAAAATATGGAAAATAGTTACATATTTTGTTATCAACTCAACAGACTGTCAGACTGAGACTTAGTAGTTGTATATTTTGTATTAGCCTGTACAAATGTGACGGCAATTTTGAAATACAAATTTGATAGCAATTTTGAGCTAGAGATCTGGTGAGCTTTGTGGCCCGTGGGCCTCTTGTTACAAAGGTAGATAACTTTTGACTTCCTGTTTGCTTACCTGGATGCAGAAGCCCTTCCAAAATGGGGTGTACTCGTCATTTGCTAAATGTTGCCACCCTCGTTAAATAAAGACTTTACTTACTTACTTACTTAAAGGAAAGAATTTGTTCCTTAGGTCAACTCTTCAAGGAAAGAATTTGCTCCATAGATCAACTCTTAAAGGAAAGAATTGGCTCTGTAGGTCAACTTAGGTCAACTCTTAAAGGAAATAATTGGCTCCTATGGAGCAAATTCTTTTTCTTTCAGAGTTGAGCCATTGAGAAGGGGCCAAATTGTCAGGATCCTTTTTAATGGAACATGAGATAATATTATTTTCAATGAAGTAGACTAATGTTTTAATGTTATTATACTTACAGGAATTTCGAAAACAACCTGGCACAGGTTGTCACAACACTTGACCCTAGATGTTCTAACGAGACAAAAGACACAGTACATGTGATGGCTGAATGGCTTACAAATCTTCGAGATGAAGTGTGCCCTGACTTTGATGCTGAGATGGAGGCCTGGGAGAGGTGTGCCAGGAGTGTCAGGTGTCTGCAGGGTCTCGTAAATTTCACAGACAGGATTGGGGCTTGCAGGTATTGTGTGGCTGAAATCGAAACCACTTTCCTTTGCAAATTTATGTGAGAACAGAACATTTCAGAATGGGTTTTGATATTGGTTTTGAAATATTTTCTGGGTATTGCCCTAAAAAGTATACTCTTTGCCCCTCATTAGAGACATGTCCCTGAGCTGTTTCTTACCTGTACGGAATTGTCCAGCAGGACTGTAGCAGTATTCCTGCAGTAATTGTAACAGGATTCTTGGCAGGAATCTGGTTATGAAAAAGTTTCTCAATGGGTTTTCCACGTGAACTTTTCACTGTAATATAAAATTCCCTACAGGAGTCCAGCAGGACTCAGTGTGGAATATTAAGTGAAATATTTAAATTAGCAGGAATTCAGGCAGGATTCCCACCAGGAATATTCAAATGAGCAGTATTCTCACTGTAAAATTTGAAATTCCTGACAGGAATCCTGCCAGGAATATGGACAGGATAGTTGGCATGAATTTGGTTGTGTTGCATATTACACAAAGACCTTGACACACTCTTTCAACATGCTATTTAAAACTTTCACATACACAGTGGCTTTATTAAACACAACAGAACACATATCTTGTCAATTTCTTGGGTATTATGATTATATTATAGACTTGGATCAGTACTGCCATTGCTCTTTAACACAATCCTATGACAGAAAGTAATTCTGTTACCACCACACATATATTGAACTCATTTTCATTTTTATGTCCAGGGATGTGGGTGGGGTACATGAAATTATGTATAAATTGAATATTTTACCCCTAAACTTAAAATCTGCCTTTAGAAATGTATGCATTAATGATACAAAAAATAATTAAACTTACATTCTCTTCATACTAGCTGTTATTAATTCATCCTTCAAATAACCTTTTAATATGTTTAGTACAAACAAACAGCATGGCCATGTCTTCAAGTTGAATTTATCACTTATGATTAACTGTGTAGTTGAAGTTGACCGCCAAAATCTTTATGCTAGATTCAATTAATTTTGCAAAATTTTCAGCTCTGTTTTCCTGCTAGGATTCCTGGCATGAATTTTTCAAATTTTCCTGTTGGAATCTTGAGTGGATTTTTTATCATTTTCCACATACTGTTATAATTCAGCCTGAAAATGAAATTCCTGTCAATGTCCAGCAGGACTCCTGCTGTTATCATGTCAGAATTTTCTAACGGGTAGTAAGAACCAGAATATATGTTTACATTACAGTAGAACTTCGATGGCTCTAACAGGTTTGGGACCATAAATATTAGTTCCAGCCAAGGGTGGTTCTAGCCATCCAGGGTTGGTTTCTATATAAAATGACCCCTAGGGACCCAGGATTGGGTTCTTGCCAGGCAGGGTTAACGAGCCATCAGGGTTTGAGCCATTGAAGTTTTACTGTATAAAGAAAAAAATAATTAAAATTCTCTCAAAATACTTTCCTAAAATACTCATCAAAACTGGGGCTTATCTAGAGTTCTTCACATCCTCTTTTGGTTCCTTTGCAAAGATTATGTTTTACATATAAATTCCCAAAGATTAACAATACCTCATTTTGAAAACGTTTTAGCCTTATTTCATGTAAAGTGATATAATGGAAAATGGGTTTTATTTGTTGGATCAGGGTTGATGAGACTTCTGTTCAGGAGTTCAAACAGATGTGACATACAGTAATTTTCCAGCTCTGCGACAGGAGCATTTTCTCACCTAAGTGACCTCAGACATATTCTGTTATAAGAGGGTTTTACTTTGAAAAAAATCCTGGAACAATCTAGTTATTTTACCAGACAGATCAAGATTTTTGGGATTGTTTTAGTGGGAGGATAACCCTGTTTTATAACAGAATAAATATTGTATGTATAATAGACACAGGAGAACAATCTGTGTTTCATGAATGATAGCATAAGTCTGCTGACACTAAATCACAGAATTAAAGCCTTTGTAAAAATTTTACATTACGCTCTACTGTACACTAGTCTGTAGAAAGAAAATCAAATCTACATAAAAAATCTCTGAGTATTGGGAAAAATAGGTCAGAGCAAACATTGCAGACCCTAATCAGACTGCAGTATGATCAGGGTCTTCACAGTTTATTCTTCTGAAGACATTTGAATATGACTTTTACATTGTTTCAGATCTATCAAAGATTCCTCTAACTGTTTGACTTCCTATTACACACAATGCCCAGCCAGTGCATATGGAGCTATAAATAGAACAGTAGAGCTGCTGTCCTACATGGATGATCTTGTCTGTGTGAATGAGACTCTTGGTGGCCCAGAACCACAGTGTGTTAATGTGACGTATAACAAGCCATCTGCTGTGTGTAATATGTCTGCTGCTATGGATTGTGGGGTAGCAATTCACAGATCGCTCTACAGTCCTTTTACTACCAGAGATCAGTTTTGTAGGTGAGTAGCAACAAGCAAAAGGGGTAATGCATATACAGATAGCAAAGGCTCAGACAAGCTTGCACATCCTTACAGTCTGATCAGAGCCTTTGCTGTTTGTATACTCAGTGTATGGCCCCATGGAATATGCAGACACAATATGAAGGCTGTTACTAGACTTCATGGATTCACAGACTGGTTTAATCCTTTAAGCGCCAAAAAGCAGACTACAAAATTTATACCCATTTCCCATGGATTCGTGCCTTCTCATTGATTTGTTTCTATGGTTTACGGAGGACTGCAATTAAATTGATTAACTCTTTTGATGAAAATGGTTGAAGAAACAACTTCATGTGTTAGAAAACCTGATTGTCTGTGCTAAATAAAATTTTGTGTAGAAAATGATTTTTTTCAAAGAGTCCTTAATTTTATTCAGTGGTGCCAAAGAAAATCCTTCCAAACCTTTTGTATTGAATACCATGTCATAAAACTGCAAGTTTTACATATAAATAGTGTGGACTAAGCTTTATATGCTACAATATTACCGGACTAATAAAATTGTTTTGAGTATTTAGCTGTTGATTGTTGGGCATGAACTCAATGAGAAACTTTTTTGTCCCCCGCCTTTTCGAAGAAAAGCGGAGGGACATAGTTTTCGGCATTCCGCCCTTCCGTCCTTCCGTCCGTCCGTCCGTCCTTCCGTCCTTATTTCCGTCCTTCCGTCCCCCTAATGTAGTAGGTACCTTGTGTGCGCAACTCCTCCTACAGTTTTATGCCAATTCTTTCGAAACTTTACAGATGTTTTTGTCATGGTCTGAAGATACGCATGTGGTTTGGATATTATCCTGAGATTATTTTTTGTCACTTTTTCCACAAGTTGAACTTAGTAATTTTTTAGGCATTTTTACTATCAAAGTGACTAGATAGTGGGTACCTTGAGTGCGCAACTCCTCCAACAGTTTTATGCCGATGCCTTTGAAACTTCACAGGTGTTTTGGTCATGGTCTGAAGATACGCATGTGGTTTGGATATATTCCTGAGATTATTTTTTGTCACTTTTTCCACAAGTTGAACTTAGTAATTTTTTAGGTGTTTTTTACTATCATAGTGACTAGATAGTAGGTACCTTGTGTGCGCAACTCCTCATACAGTTTTATGCCGATGCCTTTGAAACTTCACAGGTGTTTTGGTCATGGTCTGAAGATACGCATGTGGTTTGGATATAATCCTGAGATTTTTTTTTGTCACTTTTTCCACAAGTTGAACTTAGTAATTTTTTAGGCGTTTTTACTATCATAGTGACTAGACAGTGGGTACCTTGTGTGCGCAACTCCTCATACAGTTTTATGCCGATTCCTTTGAAACTTCACAGGTGTTTTGATCATTGTCTGAAGATATGCATGTGGTTTGGATATAATCCTGAGATTATTTTTTATTACTTTTTTTGCAAATTGAACTTAGCCATTTTTCATACATTTTTACTATCAAAGTGAATAGATAGTTGGTACCTTGTGTGTGCAACTCCTCCTACAGTTTTATGCCAATTCCTTTGAAACTTCACAGGCGTTTTGATCATGGTCTGAAGATATGCATGTGGTTTGGATATAATCCTCACATTATTTTTTTTATTACTTTTTTCATATTTTTTAACTTAGCCGCTTTTCCAGCTCAAACGCTTAAGTGTATATACAGTGGAGACCTAGTTTCCAAGGCTGGGGACATAAATTCGTCGAATTTGCTTGTTTAGTTTTTGCTCTGAGGGGTAGTCTGAGACAGTGTCCTATTCTATAGTTAAAATAAACATTCACGCCAGTTTAATCACTTGATATGCTGTCAGAAGGTTATTTGCAGCTTTTGAATGCAAAATTAATTTACCGGTCCCCGAATTTCTCACATAAGCAGGCAAGTTACAATAAGGGGCATGAATCAATGAGAAAACAGCATACCTCTGCAATGTTTAAGAAAATGACTTGTCCAAGATATATCATATTGAGATTTCATAAACTGGAAAGCAAACAGTGTAGATCTAGATGAGGCATCTGAGCCGCCTCTTTAGGATCTACGCTGTTTGCAAATTCTGCTATTTTCATTAGTCAGGCTTAAAGCGTTCAGACAGTGCTGTTAGCAGATATATTACTTTTTGTGTGCCATGATTCAAATGGGCTATTGCCCACTTTCACCAACAAAGGTGTGTGTGTGGGGGGGGGGGGACATATTGTTCAGATCCCATTTGCATTGGCGTCTGTGTGCATGTGGGCATGGTTGGAATCAGTTGGTGGCTTCATGGATACATCAGTGGGACAAGCTGATTGGGTTTAGGTATTTTCAAGGTTTCGGGAGATCTTAAACTAATAAATTTTCGGTGTGTGCATGTATCCGCAAAATCTCTTGAACCGGTTGTTGGCTGCCCACAGGAAAAGCTTAGGAGCTGATTAGATTTTGGTGACCTTAACATTTTCAAGGTCTCATATGCGAAATTTTCATTGAAATGGAATATCTTTTGAGCCAGTGGCTCGATTCCCACCAAACTGACATGGACATACCTTTGGGACAATCCCAGTAGTTGTCTAGATATTTGATGATCTTGACCCTATTATCAAGGTCAAAAGCCAATTTAAAATGTTGAATTTTCCGTAAAAAAGCTCTTATGTACTATGAGCTCTTAAATACATTAATTCTAACTTAATTTGAACTGACTAAGGATATATTTCTTTGCTTCAATCAAATATGGGGGCAGGTGATTGTTAACCAACATAAATTGAAAGACACTCAACAATCATTATTAAACCCAACTATTCACTTTACACACGTTGATGCATCCAAATGATGCTTAGTGAATGGCAAACGTTGTAGACCCTGAAGGAGCAGTTTGATCTGGGTCTACAATATTTGCTGAGGCCTGTCTGTCCGAATATTTAGGGTCATTACGGTAATCACTAAAACTTATTTCCATTTTCAGCACAATGAAACGAGGGATGCAGTGTATACAAGACAATACATTCAACTGTAGCAGTGACGTCTACCAGCAAGCTGGCTTGGTTGTCATGGAGATATTACATCATTCACCTGACGTCTGCCCTGACCTCTGGTGCCCAGTTGATGATCAATGTAGGCTGGATAGAGCTAATAGTTGTCTAAATGACTTGGAAATAAGCATTCAGAGGGCTGCTATGACTGGGCAAATGGATACGGATATTTGTTTGTAAGTGGTTTTTATGCCTCCGCCACGAAGTGGGGAGGGGCATATAGTTTTGCCTTTGTCTGTACATGAATACGTCCATACCTCCGTCACACTTTGTAGTGCCGTTCTTGTCTCCGCAACTCCTCCTACAGTAATTGACGCAGGGAGTTGAAACTTGCAACATAGTTAAGACATGCATTGAACATGTGCATAAAGGAAACAGAACTTTGATTTAGGTCTTTATTGCAGAATTATGTCCCCTTGAATAACATACATATTTTGACCATATTTCACATTTGTAGTACTGTTCTTGTCTCCGCAGCTCCTCCTACAGTATTTGATGCAGGGAGTTGAAACTTGCAACGCAGTTCAGACATGCATTGAACATGTGCATAAAGGAAACAGAATTATTATTCAGGTCTTTATTGCAGAATTATGTCCCCTTGAATAAGATACTTATTTTGTCCATATTTCACATATGTAGTACTGTTTGTGTCTCCACAACTTCTTCTACAGTATTTGATGCAGGGAGTTGAAACTTTCAACACAGCTCAGACTTGCATCGAACATGTGCATAAAGGAAACGGAACTTTGATCCAGGTCATTATGGCAGAATTATATCCCCTTGAAAGACATACATATTTTGACTGTATTTCACACTTTGTAGTACTGTTCTTGTCTCTGCAACTCCTCCAATAGTATTTGGTGTTGGGATTTGGAACTTGCAACACTGTTCAGACATGCATTGAACATGCACATAAAGGAAACAGAACTTTGAGTCAGGTCTTTATTGCAGAGTTATGTCCACTTGAATGACGTACATATTTTTACCATATATCTATGGCTCATATACAAGCTCACCTTTTGTCATCGCTCTAATCCCCATTTATCAACTGATTTTGGTATTACATCACAGCCATATAAAGTATGACAGTACCTCAAACCTGTTTGCGTTTCAGGTTGGTAGGATCAAGGTCAAGGTCACAGTTGCTATTTTCAGAAAAACTTGGGCATCACTCTAGCGCTTTTATTTATGGATAGATTTTGATATAACTTCACATAAATGTTAAGTATAATAGTATTGTGAATAGATTACCGTTTCAGCTCAGAGACCCAAGGTCAAGGTCACAGTTGCTATTTTTAGAAAAAACTATATCATCCCTCTAGCACCTTTATTTATTGACAATTTGATGTAACTTCACCCAAATGTTTATTGTGACAATATTTTGGACAAGTTAGCAATCCAGAATTTGAGGGTCAAGGTCAAAGTCGCATTTGCAATTTTTAGAAAATACATTGTCATCCCTCTGGAATGATTTTGACAGAACTTGACACAAATATTTAGAATGACAATATCTGGGACAAATTCATGTTTCAGCATTGTAGGTCCAAGGTCAAGGTCACATATGCTTTTATAGGTACATGTAAATCTTTGTCATGGTTCTAGCGCCTTTATTTGGTAACTGATTTTGATATAACTTCACACAAATATTAAGTATAACAATATCTTGGACAAGTTCACCTTTCAGGGTTGTAGTTACAGTTGCTATTTTTAGAAGAAAACTTTGTCATCCCTTTAGTACTTTTATTTATTGACAGATTTTGATGTAACTTCACACAAATATGTTTTAACACATTACTCATCTAATAAGGCATATGGCGGGGGCATTTATCACCTTTAGTGATTGTCTAGTTTTTTTGTTGTTGTTGTGAATAACATTATATAGTTATGTTCAGACTGGCAGCATAAAATGCCATGCTTTCTAAATTGTAAACATAGAGTATAACAACTTTTCTGTTTATATGCTCAGTAGCTTGGGGACAATAAAAATCTAAAAGAGTTCCTTCAAGAACAGAGAACACGTTCAAAAGAAGGAAAATGGGCCATACTTCGAAGTTTTGTCTACTAAATACTCATCAGTGACCCTGACATGACCTGGTGACGAGAATCAGAGGAAGACATACTGCACTTTCTTAATTTTGAAGACAGTCGCTACAGAGACAAGTCAAAATTGTTATCGCAGTAATGTGGGAGGGGGGGTGGGGGGGGGGGGGGGTAGTAGTATGACTGTTTGCAAATGCCCATTTAGGTATATGGGTACAACATCATATTTTCATGTTTATCTGCTCTGTCTGTGTGTGTGTGTGTTGCTGTGGGGGATGAAATGGGGAAGACGGACAACTTTTTGGGCTAAGGAAGACAAATAGGGTCAAGTGGGGTAACTTGGGACAGCAGGTAAATTCGGACATACCATTGCAAACAGTGAAAATCCAGATGAGATGGCTCATTATGAGCCATCTCATCAGGATTTTCACTGTTTGTCCAGTTAATTTTGTTTAAATTCCAAACAACTGACAGATAAAGGAAACAATGTCACTGTCCGATTGTACCTGCTGTCCGAATTTTACATGACTTGACCCTACTGGCCAAGATGGGTTCCACTCCTAAAGAAAAGAGTTTCTCCTTCAGGAGCAGAAGGGAGGCAGCTATGAAAATTGCTGAGTTTCTGTCCCTGAAGATGTACTTGCATACCTTAAAAAGATGTTTTAGTACCACAAACCCTATGATATATGAGCCGTGACAGGAGAAAACCAACAAAGTGGTTGTGCGCCCACTTTGGTGCCGCCCAGTCTAATCAGACTCTTCGCTAAGCGCTTTAAGGATAGCTAAGGGTCTAAGCTACATCCAGGCGGACAGCGAAGACTCTGATTAGACTGGGCAGATGATCTGAGTCTTCCCTGGGCACACATGCCACTTTTTTGGTTTTCATGTCGCGACTCAGATGTTTTAGTACCACAAACCCTATGGTATATGATATAGACATAGAGCAGATTAGCAACTGAGTAGTTCTCTCTTTCTGAAGGTAAAAGACATTCTGAACTATGGAATTAATGGAAGAAAAAGAAAAATATGGATGAAAGGTATTAAAATACATCTACGACTTTACGGGTGCTAAGATGACTAATTCAACATCTGGCCAGAAATAAAATACAGGGCCCAGTTGTCCAAAGCATCCTTGGCTTAATGTAGTCATTTATCAAGGATATGTTAAAAAATTCTAGTACCTACAAAATCAGATGTGGTAATATTTTTTGCTCCCAAAAATGTCAGGAGCTTTTGCAGTGCAAAAGCTCCTCACATTTTTTGGCAAACAAATGAAAGCCAGTGCTTTTGAAATTTTATCTTGTGAACTGACAATTTTGTTAGAATTGAACAAATGGGTCCTTACATGTACTTTTTCATTTTCATAGGAACATGACCACCGCTCATAATTGTGTCTGGAATGCTACAGAGAGATGCCATATGGCAGACACACAACAGATTCTACAGCGATATAACCAGCTCACATACTACATCTACCCATACTGTCAACAACAAATGATACCTACAGAAGTCTGCTTGGACCAGTTTCAATCTACTATCCATTACTTGAATGACTTTGATCAGCTGTTTACTCTTAAATTTACCCATGCTGTAATGGATTATATCAGTCTCTACATCTCACAAGCCCTCTATGGATTGGGATTACCTGGAGTTCAGGGTTACCAAGATGCTTACCCTAATATTACATTATCAGGAATAGGTCTCCCAGGTGTACAGAATATGCTTGGTGGAATAGGATTACCTAATGTTGTAGGGGTGGGAGCTCCAGATTGGCTGAGTATACTTGGATTAGGTTTGCCTGGTAGTCAGGTTAATCTTACTGGAATAGGTTTGCCTGGGGTTCAGAGTTTACTCCAAGAGTTGGGTTTGTCAGGTATGTTCAGTACTGATGGAGTAGGTGGGATAGGGTTGCCAGATGTACAATCTCTGTTGTCCAGTTTCATTTCAAATTTTGGATATGATACCTTGGCAAACAATGTAAACGTGACTGAACTTATCTCCATGCTTGTGAATCAGAGCTATTTTGGAGGAAACTTTCAGGAAAACTTAGCGGAGTATGGTGCACAGCCTAACGCTACCTCCAGTAGTAGTTCATCATCAGTTAGATCAGAGCAGAGCTCAAGGTCACCAGCTGGAGGATTCAATAGTTATAGCAGACGCAAAAAGAGATCTTTGTCCCCCAATGAAATCAACAGAGCAGGAAATAAAACAACATTCTGGAATGATAGAAATCAAACAGCTGCCAATAATAATTCAAATTCAGGTTTAACAAATGGTGCTGGTAATCAGAGGAACATAACTAACAATAATCAGCCAAATTCAAATAATGGAACCAATTCTTATCAGAACTTTACTAATTTGAATGGGACAATATCTAGTAGACCATATTTGTTTAATGGTACACACTTCTCCAATGCAAGTACCATTTTATCATCATTAAATCTGACATTGCCGGACTTGAATTTGTTTATTGACCAATCAGTCTACAGTATTTATGGTTACAACAAGATGGCCGCCTGTGCCAAGATGCAGGAGGCCTATTCATGCCTCCACAACAACCTTGGCTCTCATCTACAGCTGCTAGAGCCACAGAGGGGTTTTATTCTGGAGAAATCATTAGAGAGTTTGATGCTGAACTCAATGGAGCATTGTCAAGGTCAGTATTCTTGCTATTGCTGGAAATATTTTTTCTGTTTCATTTTTCTGTATGTATGTAACAGTAAGCCATATATAGCATAACTTTGATAAATTAAACTATGATAATGCAGAGTACATTTACTCGATAATTCAAAGGCATTCTTTAGTCTTTGTGATAGGAAATGTACACATATTGGCCCCTGATAATTCAGTCTTAATAGTTCAAACCGGAATGACTGGTTCCTTGGACTATCTGCTGTACCTAGTTCGTTGGTGTCAGCAGATTAGAGCTATAAATAAAATACATAAGAGTTTCTTTTGTGTTTTTGCTGGCATAGTGTAAAACATTGAATGGAGTGCAGGGCTCGAAATTTACACTCGTCCGCTCGTATTTACGAGTAGCTGATTGGTAAGGACGAGTGGAAATTGTCACTGACTTGCCCTGCCGGACGAGTAGGTTTTTCCTACATGAAAATTGTCTAATCATGCCGTTCAGGAAAAGCACTTTACAAATCGATCAAATTACAGCAAACAAATATTGACTGTAACGCAAAAAGCATGAAATCCCGCATCGTGATCTAAAAATGAAAATGGAAATGGCAAACTGTATATAAACGGTGCGCCTGCGCATATCGAACATCGACCCGATGAGGATTTGCACCAACGCGGTTTCGCCTAAGTTGTTTGCGCTCTATAACTGCATGATTACAAATGCATAATCCAACTCAAATAGTTGTATAGGACATTATTTTCACGTCCTCTCTTGAATAAAGCAGAAAAAATCTACTTTGGTGCAGAAATCTTTATTAACGAAACCTCTTTGGCAAAACCTGAATTGGGACGAAACCATATACCTACGGAAAGTACCGGAAAAAACCGAGTGAAAATGAAACTGAAAGTAGAATACATTCGAGGGAAAAATGAGTGATATCAGACAGTTTTTAAGGACGAGTAGATTTTTGAAAGGACGAGTAAAAAATTGAAAGCACTTGCCCTGCAGGACAAGTATGTTCACAAAAAAATTTCGAGCCCTGGAGTGGAATGGAATGAATTGGCAAGGCTAATCTAAAGCACTTTGTTCCATTAATTTTGGGATGGTACTCTCACAGAAAAGAATTTAATCCAATAGTGGCCTGGCCTTTAGAGCAAAGAATGTAGATTTCCTCTTCAATTCCATTCCATTCTTGTTCATTCTATTCCAGGATTTACGCTAGTCTGAGAATGTGATGTCAGCATGAATAAGCAAGCAAAAGTATGCTAGGAATTATAAGTTTCATTTCTTTTATATGTTTTCTAGATCTGACTTGTCATTCATGCATTGGTCTCCAGGACAACGAAGAGTGTAATCAGCAGCCAGCATCAACATGTCCTCCATTGCAGGTGTGTAACTGTGGCTTTTAGCAACTTTTCTGTGATGAAATGAGATTATACATGCATAAAATTAATTCTTTTATATTATCTTGCAATTTGATTTGCAGTCTGAAAGAGACTTTTGCTGATACAATTTTTAGAGTCTGCTCGTAACTGTTGCACCCGTAGTTCAAGTTTGATCAGGCTTTAATCTTCATTAAGGTCACCTAAAATTTGCTTACAAAAAGCCAGCTGCACAAAAAAATCACACTGAATTAGGTAGTGGCCTATTTGTGTTTACAACCCTTTCAAGACAACTTACTTCCATGAATCCAACCATTCTGGAAAGGTGGTTGAAACCAGAGTGTTCAGAGAACACCCCGACCTCTGTTACTAGAACTTTTGTGACATCCTGTTGGGATGCCATAGCAAAATTTGGGGTCTTCTCTTAAAGAATTTGCTTCTAGGGACCCCCAGCTCTTTTAGCTGCAAGGCATGGGTGATTGTGAATTTTGTAGCAGTTTATTGTGCTGCACCATTGTTTATTTGTTATCAGATGTGTTTTTGTTATGTTAAAAATATTGTATGTAAAGATATGCTGGGGCCGTATTCATAAAGCCACTTAAGTCGTTGCTATGCGGTTGCTAAGGCTGAATATCTATAAAGGAGGTTCCTCCAGAGCAAATTTCATAGTTGTAGGGAATCTCCTTCAAAGAAATTTAGCCTTAGCAACAGCATAGCAACCACTTAAGTTGTTTTATGAATACGGCCCCTGGTGTATTGGTTGTATTTTAAACTGCTTTCTGAATGTGTGCAGTTTGTACTCATTGCATTGAATCTTGTCATCATTATTATACATTGTCATTTCACAGGTTTGCCAGTCTCATGTAGTTGATGATCACATTTCTAAAGGATGTGCATCAATCTGGTCATGTGAGCAGGAGTGTAGACAGAGTGATGGGCCTTGTTATTGTTGCCATGGAAATCTTTGTAATGAGCCTGAACTTGGTATGTTACTTACCTTATGATAGAAGGTGGTTTTTGAGCTGTCTGTTGAAAGGAAACAATAAAACTTGAAAGGAAACAGCAAAAGTACTTATGGGGAACATGCATATTATTACTACAGCAGCTTGATGTGACCCTCACTATCACATTAAGTGGATGATCCATATTCATACAAAGAGCTTGTGCCGAGTGTGATTTAGAGATCAGGGCCAATTCATGAGATGTGGTACAGAGAGCAAGTAAAGTCTCTGTTGTAATAAATTGTTTATCATACATATTTTATCTGCTTTAATACAATCTTTTTCATAACTGGTTTATTCAGCAGTGATGTAAGAAATGTGGAAACATTATGCATAATGAGCAACTTCATCTGGATCTACACTTTTTGCACTCTAATCTATACTTCGAATTTTGGTTAAAGCAATATTTTATTCAGCTATGACATTTTATAAACATTCAGAGTACAATTTTTATGCAAAGGATTATGTCAAAGCTTATGGCTTGTATAGACCATTTCCTATTTGAATTTCAAGTGTGATACAGAGGTAGGATTTTGCAGATGTGAATTTTATTGTCTGTTTTTTGCTGCTGAAGGATTAATGGATGGTGATGTGACTGTTCATTGATCCTGTTTTCTGTATCAGAGAGCCAGGCATATATAGTAATAGCAGAGCTCTAGATAAGAGGGGTATTTAATGATAATTGAGGGATAATTTTCTTTATTTCTCATTCAAACCATATGTTGTGACCCCTCATTTGAACCGTCTCTTTGAGACGGTTCAGATGAGGGGTCACAACTTATGTTTCTATCCAGAATTAACAAAAATTATCCCTAATTATCACCAAATACTCCCTCTTATCTGGAGGTCTGAATAGGTGTTACTTGAACCCAGAGCAGCAGATGAAGTGATAGCTGAGGATTGCCTCATGCAAGAAACAAAAGCTACAAACTTTGAAGTGGTATGTGCCCCCACTGAAGACTCAGATCAGCCTCGGCATCCACTCAGTATGATCAGAGCTCTAGATAAGAGGGAGTATTTGGTGATAATTAGGGACAATTTTTGTTAATTCTGTATAAAAACATATGTTGTGACCCCTCATCTGAATCGTCTTGATGAGACGGTTCAGATGAGGGGTCACAACATATGGTTTCAATGAGAAATAAGAAAAATTATCCTTAATTATCATCAAATACTCCCTCTTATCTAGAGCTCTGTATGATCAGAGTCTTTGCTATCAGCATGGAGCTAGCTTAGATCCTTACTTACCCTTTAAGTGCACAATGAAGAAGCTGATCAGACTGGGTGGCTACTCAGGCTACTCTGATCAGACTGGGTGGCTGCCCAGGCTGATCTGAGTCTTCACGTGGGGCACATGCCACTTTGTTGGTTTGTCATGTCATGGTTCATGTGTTGAAGTCTGTAGAAAATAATTTGCATCACACTTGCTCTTGCAAGGTCTTGTTCTTTGTTCATCTGTCATTTAGACTGTCTGTCAGTCTGTCCACATTAGTGTCAGCATTTTGCCTGCACTTTTTTGCAAGGTCAAACTGTGTGGATTTCTTGTCTTGTTTTTATATCAAATAAAACATGTTTTGGCCATTTATTATGACCCCCAATATATATATATATATTTTCTATTCATTTATGCAGTGCTAATTGTATTCTTATTTTCATTTTTAGGTCACCTGGCCTGAAGGGCCATAGTGAGCTATTGTCATACCAATGCGTCCAGCATGTGTCATGTGTCGTCCCGTGCGTCGTCTGTAAACACCTAAAAACAAAATTTCAAACATCTTCTTCTGTAAAACTACTGGTCCCATGGTTTTCAAATTTCACATGGAGCATGACCTGACTCCAGAGTCTCAGAATTGTAAAATTGGGTCAGGTTGAAAATCCAAGATGGCCGCCATTACTAAAAATAGCAAAAACATTAAAATAAATTTCTTTTCCAGAACCACTGGGTATATTCGTCTGAATTTTGGCATGGAACATCAATGAAACCTTGGTATTCAAAATTGTAAAAATGAAAAAATCTGTAGTGGAGTTTTGTCACAGTGACCTACTTTCTGTTTAGGAGTGTAATTTTGCTCAAATGCCAATGTCAAAAAAAGACTTAATCAAACAACTTCTTCTCTTAAAGTACTGAACCTATGGGTTTTTAATTTCACATGGAGCATGACCAGACTGCAGGGTTTCAAAATTATAAAATTGGGTCAGGTCAAGAATCCAAGATGGCCACCGTTAATAAAAATAGCAAAAACAACAAAATCAACTTCTTCTCCAGAACCATTTGGTATATTTGGTTGCAAGTTTGCATGGAACATTAATGGGACCTTGGAATTAAAAATTATAAAAATGAAAAAAATCTATAGCTGAATTAGGTCACAGTGACCTACTTAGCGTTTGCAAAACAGATTTTGCTCAGATGTTAGTATCTCAAGAAAACGCAATCGATTCTGGTCAGATTTGGTCAGAAATGGTCCTTGAAATTGAATGGAATTATTTCAATTTTATGCCAGTTGACTATCCAAGATGGCCACCATGGGGTCATTACTAAAAATAGCACAAACATAAAAATGGCAATTACTCAAGAACCCTTGAATGGAATTGGATCAATTTTGTGTCAGAATGTTCCTTGCATGAAGCCATTTTGATTAATTGCAATTTGGCATTCCAAGATGGCCGCCATCTGCTGTTACTAAAAATAGCACAAAATAAAAATGACAATTACACAAGTACCCTTGAATGAAATTTGAACTATTTTGTGTCAGAATGTTCCTTGCATGAAGCCATTTCAATTAATTGCAATTTGGCATTCCAAGATGGGCGCCATCTGCCGTTACTAAAAATAGCACAAAACGTGAAAATGACAATATCTTAGTAACCGCTGAATGAATTTTGAAGAAATTTGTGTCAAAATGATTCTTGCATTGAGATGTTTCAAAAATAACTAACTATAGACATGTCATGTTGGTCTCTGTCACTAAAAATAGAAAAATGTGTAAATTAGAAAATCTCAATGGAATTGGGCTCATTTACTGTCAGAATGGTCCTATCTTTAAGCTTTTTTCGATTTTTGCATTTTGGCATTCCAAGATGGCCACCATCTGCCGTTACTAAAAATAGCACAAAACATGAAAATGACAATATCTCATTAACCACTGAATCGATTTAGAGGAAATTTGTGGCAAAACAATTCTTGCTTTGAGGTGTTTCAAAAATTAACAAATATAGACCTGTCAAGTTGGCCTCTGTTACTTAAAATAGCAAAATATGAAAATAAGAAAATAACAATGGAACTGCACCAATTTTATGTCAAAATGGTCATTGCATGAAAGTTTTTCGATTTTTTGCATTTTGGCATTTTGAGATGGCTGCCATCTGCCGTTACTAAAAATAGCAAAAACATGAAACTGACAATATCTCAGTAGCCCTAGAATGGATTTTGATGAAAATTGTGTCAAAATGATTCTTGCATTGAGATGTTTCAAAAGTAAATATATAAACACCAGACAAGTTGGCCTCTGTTACTAAAAGTAGCAAAATGTGAAAAAGAGAAAATCTCAGTTGAATTGGACCAATTTTGTATCAGAATGGTCCCGTTACACAAAAGCCAGGTGAGCGATATCAGGCCCATTTGGGCCTCTTGTTTCTGCTAACATGCTCATATTAAAGTTTTGAAATTTTACTTTCAGCTAAAAAGGAAACATGTGATATACCAACAGCCATGAACTGTACATCTAGTATGTTAATGCATGTTATGAATCATACAAATATGGACTTGTAAGTATATTGGTGTCTGACACCCTAAGCAGTTACTGTAATTAGGGGGTGGTTGGGGTGAGTTGAGCTGCGGTGCTGGGTAAATTTCAGTGCCAGAGCGTCCTACTAATTTGGATAATAATAGGGCAAGGGGGTACCGTGCTTGCAATAGGTTTGGGTGGGGGTTGTTTGGATATTTTTTTATTTCTTTTCTTTCTGCCTCTCTGGTAGACTGCTTGATATAGACTGAAATACTGTCTAAAAGAGCCATTTAACCCAAAAAATCAACCAACCAAACTTAGTGTTTAAGATATGAACAAGTTTATTTTACTTTTGGACATTATGTCAAAAATTGATGGTGGAATTACAAAACCAAAATTGCCACAGTCAGGGAAAAACGTGGAATATGATTTTTTCTGAGTCAGGGAAAAGTCAGGGAGTTTAATGATTGGTCAAGGAAATTAAGAAAGGACTTGAAAAGTTAGGGAATTTGAAAATTTATAACTGTGGCAGTCTTCAAAAGGTATACTCTGCTCAAGGGGAAAGGACAGGATATCATTTCATGAAAGATATATGAGCCGCGACATGAGAAAACCAACAATGTGGTTGTGCACCCAGCGCAGACTCAAATCAGCCTGGGCATCCGCCCAGTCTGATCAGAGTCTTCGCTGTCTGCATAGATGTAGCTTAGATCCTTAGCTAGCCTGTAAGCGCTTAGCGAAGAATCTGATCAGACTGAGCGGATGCCCAGGCTGATCTGAGTCTGCGCTGGGCGCACAACCACATTGTTTGTTTTCTCATGTCGCGACTCATATTAATCTCCCTCCTCATTCAAGTCTACTTTTAAAGGAAGGAGTTTGCTTGAAGGAGCAAATTCTTTCCTTTGATTGTAGACCTCATTAAAGCAGGGTGTGTTTGTCTGGGGAAACAAATAGGAAGTCATAAAATTGATAAAAAACATGGAGGTGTAGCCATATACTTGAATAATATCCTTTCTGCCTTGTCATAAGAAAAGGATTGTCTTGTCAGAGCTATCACTGTTTTCACACATGGTATTATAAACTTAGGATCCAATGACGGCTCTGAATAAACTGCATTGATATGCAGTCTGGTCTCAGTCACAACTGTTTACAAACTGGACACCACTGCTTTGCTCATGAACATTTTATTTATATTTCAGTTCCTTTATATCTGATAAAGCCAAGTGTATGATGACTGCCACAAGAGGCTGTCACACCAAATTTCAGCAAGATCTGCTCACCATTGGAGACAAGATCTTAAGATCAGTGACCTGCAGTCTGGAAAGTGGGTCAGATCCATGCAGATCAGGTTCTTCTTTAGCAGACAAGATAGATGTTGTGGATATGTATGCAACAAGTGAGGTTCTATGCAGGTGGGTGATTCTCCATAAAATGTCAAATTGTATTGTAAATTGTGTCGTTTACCTTCACTAATAAAGAGCTTCTGGTGAGAATATAAGATGAACATTATTAGATAATTTGTCATTAAAAAAAAATTAAAGTGCTTGCTCAGGGAAGTGGTTCAGCATCTTTATATGAACCTCATCATTCATAAAGGTGGCTTAACATATTTGCAAACAGCAAAACTCAACCCAGACAGTGATAGTCTCTTGCTTGGGGTCTCTGCGATAGTGATAGTATCGTGATAGTTAAAAGTTGGAATGATAGTCAGGCCTATAATAGAATTGTATTGTGACTAAACTACAAAAGAATATAAGGCAGATGAGCATATGATGCTCAGTTACTGTATGTTCTTTCCAAGCGAGCACATAACATTAAAATGATGTCATACTGACATCAGTGTGACATCATGACATCACTCTGACATCATTACAAGGTCATGTTCCTCATTACGATGTTGGTGGGACATCATGACATCACATCGATGGTAGGATGATGTCATTTCAATGTCATGTGTCTGCCGGGTTTGGACTAAACTACAAAAGAATAAAAGGCAAATGAGCATATGATGCTCATTTATTACAACACACTTCTATTCCTTTATAGTTTTGTTGCAATGGGAGCCATGATGATATAGTGTTATATTCAAAAAAACATTACATGTATAATGAGAGGCATTACAATGAGTTTCTGCTTTGTCAGTTTACTTTTACTAGCCTGTCTCTGTTTAAAGAGGAACACACAGTCAGAACATATACCAATCTTCCATGAGGCCTTCTATAAGATAGTAGAGAAGTACCCTGAAAGTGTATCCATTCACCTTGAATTATTTTTCAGAATGTTCAACTCGTCACTTGAATCTTTCCTGTCACCTGTACAAGGACCTGGTTGCCATAGTAACCTGTCTTACAGCCAATCAAGCCCACATCGTGACATGCTCATCTTTATATTCAATCGGTTACATAATGTATGTCCTAACACAAGAGCACATCTCCTTTATGACAGTACACAGGACTGTTCCAGTGGTAGTATAACTGATGCTGCCATGGGAACTAATGTCACTATGGCAACAGATGGCACTATGGGTAATAGGACTATGGCTGCTGGTAATGGTACTGGTAGTACTAGGTTGCCAGGGAACAACAGAGGTCTAAATGAAACCAGAATGGCAGGTGAAAACAGGACAGGAGATTCTACTTGTGATATGGATTTATCGTCTAACGATGGTATGCACGAGCCCAAGTGTTCTGTATCTGAAGCAGTTGAACAATGCTTAAAACCAGCTCTTAATGAGACAGTTGCCAATTGCAGGTAATACATACATATATACCACTTGTCTATCGGCGAGATTTTAAAATCTCACTTAATTTTGTCCTTCTTGAAGCTGATTCCCAGAAGCTTTTCAGCTTTTTAGCAATCTTTCTGTATGCAGTTTTCTTTTTGTTTTGCATAAAAAGTCAAATTGGATTGTAGATTTTGACTTTTGCCTTTAACTATAAGTAACTTCTGATAAGAATATAAGATAAACATTATACTCTAGGAGCCAAGTCAGCTAAAAATTGAAAGAGGTGGCACCCTCTGCTATCCTTGGTTTGACTACGTTTTCTATTAGCCATAACGTTCTGGAGGGAGGTTTGATTGTTCTGCTCTCAAAATTTTATTGTCATGATGCTTTAATTCACATGTGTTCCTTGGTACCCTATGGCTGAAATCAACACCATTAAGGCATGTATTTTTACATTGTTGAACTTCAGCGGAAGTCATATTTTGCAGCAATGCCATTCTTTTCCTGCTCTAGCGAGATCGTTTCAATACAGGTGTTACTAATTAGAGCCAAAATGCATCAAAACGACTTTCCGCTTTATTTTTTGAGCATTTTTCTATATGAATTTACCCCACCCACTTGAGAAACAGGTAGGCTAAATTGTTCAATGAGATAACCCTCAATAATTTCGTCCATTAAATGGCATAGCGGTAGATTTAAATGTCCAAGAAACTAACAAAATATGTTCCGCACTCAAAAGTGACGGGCATGGTATTGTGTATATATACAACGATTCATGCTACTCCATCAGAAAAAAGTCCATAGAAATATAATATTTAAATGAAACATGTAAACAAAAACCATTTTAGGTCAAACGCCTACTCTTTGCCCTAATAATACTTACATGTAATTGTGGTCTGCAGGTATTCAGTTATAATACATCAACACAGACTTTGGGCTGCAAGTTTATTTTACTACCCCATAGTAACGTCTTACTACTTGTCTTATAACTTTACCTTTACGGTGCTATTTCCAGTTTGGTATCGCGGGTTGGTTGTTGCACGGATAGAATCAATTCCAAAACATTGCCTTTTACACTTTTTACCTGCTCTGACCCTTTCCTTTAAAATCTTTATATGCAATCGAAGATTAATAAAATATTTTGCCTTATTTATTTGCACCAAAGTAACGTATATAACAGGTTAAAAAGTAAGAGTTATTCTACTCTGCTGCCACAAGTGTAAATATACGTGTGGCTAGAACGAAAAGCTCTCTCTCTTACTTCATCATGATGAAAATCATGTTTAGGATCATTTGGGCTCATTCTGAATCAGTTTGAAAAAAGGAACTTAGCTCGAGCTGTTGCTAGGGGTCATTGGCAGTGTAGCAACATTACATTACCGAACACACACTCAGCCAAACCGAGATTAATGTAGTGTTTTCTCTGATGCATAACTTAATTCCGGAGAACAGTCCTTTTTGGAATTAAGTTAAGCTTTTATCATTCCATCAGACTTTCAGGACATGCTTGCCGATAATCTGAAAGCAAAGACCACCTGCGATAAAGAACAAAGCAGATTTGGTTTCATTGATTCTGTTCTTGAAAGTGCAGATGATATTGTCCAGCCATGGGTATTATGGTTATTGCATATTGTCATTACTTTCAGTTCATCATGAAAATGACTTTTGAATGAAGTCAATGAAAAATCACTTATTTAAACTCCTGGTTTGGTAGTCAAAAATGGTAACGTATACAACATTCAACAATAAAAGAGTTATCAGATTACCCCTTTACTGTTAAGAAGTTTTTATATTTATGCTTGAGTAATCTGGAGCAGAAAGAAACACGTCCTGAAGTAATCATGAAATGTTGAAAGCAAAACATAAGGCTTCGTAATGTTAACATTACAGAAGTATAACTATAACTCTCTGAAGAGATTTGAATATTTGATGTACCCATTTCATTGCTTCAAAATGCAAGTGTTACTAACAAAACGTGTAACAGTAGCATAAGTAAGTACAGTTCTATACAGTGCCTAATTTGCAGTGGTATTATGCCTGTTTTAGATGTTTTGCTTAAAACCGGTTATTTTCTGCACCTGCTAACCCGAGCATTAATATGAGAAGCAAATGATAGGCAATGATCAGGAATTGATACAATCAGATCCCACATCCCGCCCTTAAACCAAAGGGAAAGAAGCACACACACAAATTGACAAAAAGTTCACGAAAGACATGCACGGTAAACTGAATAAACAGCTCTTTCTCAAACAGGTGGTCATTCAGCAGCCCCAACTGAAAACAGCCAGAACATATATTTTTACCAACTTTATATTTTATATTACAATAATGATAAAAGTTTAGATCCTTTAAGAGCAAAGAAAACATTCATAAGTAAGAAGTTGGGCCATACCGCGGTTTCGGCTATTCAAGCCTCATCAGTGACCCTTTAAATCTGGCACAAGGAGCCAGAGGAAAAAAACAGTAAATTTGCAGGTTTAACATGGCAGTCGTCTCAAAGACTGATATAAGTCGAAAAATACCAAAATATTTCAAATTTGTTTAGAAAATGAATCTAAACGTATGATCATTTCTGACTTCTCAGAATATATTCCATGATCTCAAAGGACCAAAAGGAAAATATAATCTGCACTATAGATGAGTGCGGGGAGACTTTTTACGGCCGCCACACGGCACAACATCCAGCTGCAGTGATAGTAAATAATGATAAAAGTTTAGATCCTTTAAGAGCAAAGAAAACATTCATAAGTAAGAAGTTGGGCCATACCGCGGTTTCGGCTATTCAAGCCTCATCAGTGACCCTTTAAATCTGGCACAAGGAGCCAGAGGAAAAAAACAGTAAATTTGCAGGTTTAACATGGCAGTCGTCTTAAAGACTGATATAAGTCGAAAAATACCAAAATATTTCAAATTTGTTTAGAAAATGAATATAAACGTATGATCATTTCTGACTTCTCAGAATATATTCCATGATCTCAAAGGACCAAAAGGAAAATATAATCTGCACTATAGATGAGTGCGGGGAGACTTTTTACGGCCGCCACACGGCACAACATCCAGCTGCAGTGATAGTTAATAATGATAAAAGTTTAGATCCTTTAAGAGCAAAGAAAACATTCATAAGTAAGAAGTTGGGCCATACCGCGGTTTCGGCTATTCAAGCCTCATCAGTGACCCTTTAAATCTGGCACAAGGAGCCAGAGGAAAAAAACAGTAAATTTGCAGGTTTAACATGGCAGTCGTCTCAAAGACTGATATAAGTCGAAAAATACCAAAATATTTCAAATTTGTTTAGAAAATGAATCTAAACGTATGATCATTTCTGACTTCTCAGAATATATTCCATGATCTCAAAGGACCAAAAGGAAAATATAATCTGCACTATAGATGAGTGCGGGGAGATTTTTTACGGCCGCCACAGAAAGCAAAATGGGCAGCTATTCGTGTGACCATATTGCTAGATGATGGTAAACAAGCCAACTTCTTAGCAATAAAAGGGTTCCTTCCGAGAATTGAGGAACCTTCAATGCTTCATCTTATTGAATTTGCAAACAGAATACACCAATATCATTAAACACTATAATACCTAATCTGACAACTCGTTTGCATTTAAATGTTGTATTCGTTACCTTTTTATCATCATACAAATGAAAAAGTAAGTGAATTATCATTGACTCAATTAATATAAGATCATTTTGATAATGTCATAATCATATCATCCTTACCCAGACAATATCATGTGCACTTGCCAGGAATCTGCCATGTTCTTCCTCACATGTGTTCCTTATTTCTAAATGATCTGCAAATATGTCATGGAAATAATTCTGTATTAATGTTAATGGACACATCTCAATGCTTTACTGCAGTTTGTTAGAATGGAAACAATATTTTCGACATCCTATTTGCTTCTGTGGCTTATTTAACCTTCTTAAAATAAGGTTTACTTTTAACAGAAACACTTTTCTCCTAAAGAAGCAAATTCTTTCTTTTAACAGTTTACTCCCATTAAGAAAGGAAGGTAAGGTAAACGTGACAGTTATTTCAGCGTAAAGTTGTATCCATTCACCTAAAATTCTTGAAACAATAGAGCTTAACTAAATTCTGAATGAGAATTCTCTGGGAGCAAAGAATGCATCACAGAAAACAAAGACATCAACCTCGGTGTCTTGGAATATAATGTTATAATGCTGCCGATGTCCCCTAGCACCGGCTTCGGCTGAATTTGTTTTTTTTCTATTTTTTTTTTAAACTGACACTGAATGAGCCCAAATGACCCCTTACGACCAAAAACACATATTTTTTCAATTAAGTGAAGTACAGGGAAGCATTTGGCCGTAGATACATGGCACTTTACACTAGCTGCAATGGAGTAAGAATAACACTTACTTTTTAACCTGTTACATACGTTACTTTGGTTTAAATATATGCTAAACGGTCAATATATTTTAACCATGGTTTTAATATTGTTTTTAAAAGAAAAGGTCAAAACAGATAAATTAGTGTAAACGGGTAGCAATCAGGAATGGGTTCAATCGGTGTCACAAACCTCCCATGACACCAAACTAGAAAAAGTAATATAAAGTAAAAAGACAAGTACTCAAATAATACTAGAAGTAGCAAAATAAACATGCAGTCCATTCCATGCAGATAACCTCCAAGCTAGCCTTACACCAACAAACCGTCTACTTTCAACAGGATAATGACGAATTAAAATACAAAATAAACCAGTGCTGTAAAGACAATAGAAAAGTGGACAGCACAAACTGTAACATCATAACATCACAATGAATGGACCGCCTTGGAAATATCACTGATAAATCACATACGGTAGGTTTAAACAGATTTCACATGCATGTAAAAATAACTCAAACTAATAAGGCCTTGGCGCATTTGGAATTTGCAACATTTAATCTCAAGAAATATTTTCAAATAAAAGTTACAAAGTTACCTTTCTGAGTTCAAATAGTAATTTACATGTATTAAAACTAAGTTTGTATTGTGTGATTCTTAAAAATCATTAAGATATTAATGAATATAAATAGATTCAGTACTTTTTCATTTACAGAATAATTCATGAGCGCTTCTTTTCTATTTATTTATTTTGTGTGTGTGTGTGGGGTGGGGGGGGGGGGGCAATTTCAATTTTTCTTGTCATGTAAACAACACTGTTTGCTGTCTGAGTAGGCGACTAAACAATGCAAAAATTAAATATTTTGGTAAATAATAAATATATTTAGCACAACTGTGTTGTTTAATAGGCAAAGTTTCGAAAGAGTGAATTCCTGGGTGAATGATTTTTTACGCAAACATGTTAATCTGATAATTACGTTACTTTGCTGAAGATATGTGTTGTAAGGTCAAAACTGATTTAAACTGTCGTGTTGTATCATGTTTAGTATAATCTTTATGACACGGGTCAAATTTTTCTGTTTTAAATAGCTTATTAGCTATGCTTTGTCAAACAATTGCGTGAAAAATGACTTTGAAGCCACTAACAATGAATAGGTGTGCCTTTGTTCAACAGTTCATGGTTGACCAAGTATAAAGACTACGAATCTCAAATTTATTTGTTAGAAAGCTATTGAAAAGAGCCAGTTAGATAAATTGAAAATTCAATATTGGAGTCATTTTATCACGGTCTTTGTAAAAAATAAAAAAATAAATAAAAAAAACCCCTTAAATTTTGTTTTAAATTTTTGAGGGGTACGTGAATTGTTATAACGAAACTAACAGACCCGAGGTTCTTAATTGTTTTCTGTGTAGCTTAATTTATGGCATATAAGCTATTCTTACAGAAAATATTGACATTTGATACAGTTGAAAGCGTACAGCATATTTCTCATTAATTCTTATTTCATATACTTAAAATTTAATAAGGTAACGTATATTACTGCCCATTACAGAGTTATGCAAGGTTTGCCAAGGTGGCAAACGCTGAATCTGATCACTACAGATCAAGACAATTATTTTTAATTATAAAAACTAATGGTACACCACGTGGACCACTATCTCTCTTTTCTATGCCACTCATGGAATCATATTTGCTCCACTATAGGTACTCATATCCATCGCTTAATTTGACTATTTTGACAATAAAATTTGGCAAGCAGAACAATCAAACCTAGTTTCTGAAGGTTTAGACTATTCAAAAATACATTCAAACTAAGTATAGCAGAGGGTGCCACCTCCGACCCTTATTTTGGCAAGATAGGCGATTTTGGCTCCTAGAGTATTATGAGATAATTTAATCAATAAAATTATTGCACTCACTCAGGGAAGTGGTTCAGCATCTTCATATGAATCTCATCTTGCATAAAGGTGGGTTAACATATTTTCAGTCTGCTAAAACTGTGCAGTGAATGTGTGCAAAACAGCAGAAACTCTGCTCAGAATGTAAATTCATTGGCTGCTCTGAATCTATGCTTTTTACTACTGTATTAATCCTAATAAACGTCCATGCTCTAAGAAACACCCCCTGCTTCTTTTCCAAAAATAATGTTACATTAACTTGCATGAATTCCTGTTTGCTTCTCATGATGGGATGTCTGTGAAATGGGGTCAATTCTGAAAGGAAAGAATTTGCTCCTAGAGGAGCAAATTCTTCCCTTGAACAGTTGACCCCTACCCCTACTTAGAAGGGAGGCAAAAAAAGAGTTACTTCCTCTGAAAGTAAAAGTAAAACCAATTCACCTTAATACTGTCTATTAGAGGTATTTGGCAGTGCCTGATTTACTACAATTTAAGCTCTAAATAATGCCCCCACCCCCGTTTTGTCAAAGGCAACACCCCCAGGGCATTTAATGGATTAATATGGTGGATGTAATACACTTTTTGCATGTCACAGCTAGTATGGTGAAATAAGAAAATGTATCCCATTTCTATCGTCAAAAACTCATAATTTTCCTCAGTTGGACCTAGATTTTTGCAGCAGTTTTGGAAGGGGGAAAAACTCCATTACAGAATACACAAAACTGGTTTAGATACTTTTGGTCATTCTAGTGTTGGGAAACCCCATCTTATAGAAGAATTATTGTGGTAGGCTCTGTTTTAGTGATGCAGATAATCTTGAGCCGTGACACGACAAAACCACCAAAGTGGCATGGGTACCCAGGGATGACTCAAATTAGACTGGGCATCCACCCAGTCTGATCGGAGTTTTTGCTGTGCGCTTAAAGGGCACCTAAGGGTCTAAGCTTGCTCCATGCGGACAGTGAGATGCCCAGGCTGATCTGAGTTCCCTGGGTGCACATGCCACTTTGTTGGCATTATCGTGTTACTGCTCACTTGTATGGCAGTCACAGATCTGAAGTGATGTCATTGTAAGACACATATATAGCATTTTTGTTGTCTCATAATATTAATTTCAGTGTAACAGAGACAGAGAATTTGTTCGCATGTATTCACATTTACACAGAAGACTGTCGCTCAATTCAGCTGCTTCCTTTTACTGCTGGAATGGTTACTTACCAAAAAATGTGTCAAAGAAGAAATGTGAGCATACCAGTCAGGTATGATTGTCAGAATATATCACTCAATGGAAGACTTTATTTCAATTTTCACCTAACCAGTATACCCTAAGGTGCTTAAATATTGGAACACCTAAAAAACATTAAATTTCCATTTGGGACAAATGGAAAATTAATGGTTTGAGGTGTCCCAATACTTAAGCACTTTAGGGTAATTAGGCAGGGCCAAAGATTTAGGAAGGGAGATAGGGAAGGCAACTGGATTATTTCACAAAAGGAAGCAATCCCATTGAAAAGTTATTATGTATTGGTCAGGGGAGATAATTTAATTTTGTCTCGTAGTCAGTTTAGCCTGTAGCACTCAGTGGATTTGGCAGTGAAGTAGGTGTTTGGGTATACCTCCATATCCTACTACCATTTGAGCACAACATTACAAAACAAAACAAACTGGCATGTGCACCCAGCAAAGTCTCAGATCAGGCTGGGCACCTGCCCAGTCCTAGCAGTCTTTGCTGTGCACGTAAAGGGTAGCTAAGGGTCTAAGCAACCACCATTTCGACAGGGAGGACTTAGATCAGACTGGGCGGATGCCCAAGCTGATCTGAGTCTTCACTGGGCCGAATGCCACTTTGTTGTTGGTTTTGTCATGTCGCAGCTCATTTATGGTCACTCACCCAGTTATGGGTGCATTCAGAAATAATCCAAATTTCTCGCATGCAGTTTGGTTTATTACCATTTCATCAGACGTTGATATGGACAGGAAACCCCTGCTCTTATTTCAAACTCAAAAACACCTTGAAAGTTAGCTACATAAAGGTGATTAATATTTCCTACCAAGAACATGAATATTTACCATTTTGAACAAACCAGATCATCAGAAATTTCATGTATCTACAAACTGTTGCGTTCATCTGCAACCCAGTTTCCATTAGCTAAAGGTCATGTTATTTCCTTATATGGTAATAAAAAGGTGTTATCATTCCGTTTTACCCCCAATAATTAGTCCATATTTATTATTGTATCGATGACTGTTACATCAGTCGCTCAGGTTCAGAACAAAGGTATAAATTCATGTATTCATTGGTGGCTCTAATTTAGTTTATAAATTTAAAGAAAACATCCAACTCCTTTTTGTGAAGAATTTATTTTCATACTTTTGTTGTTATTCATATTGTAGATTGCAGGTGAAGAATAAGACCTCCTATAACTGGTACATTGAGCATAATGTGAGAAAATGACTTTTGCCATAGAAAACAAATATTGAAAATTTCTATATATGAGCCGCAACGTGACAAAACTAACAAGGTGGTATGTTGGCCCAGCGAAGACTCAGATCAGATTGGCCATCTGCCCAGTCTGATCAGTCTTTGCTGCCGGCATGGAGGTAGCTTGGACCCCTGTCTCCCTGTTAGTGCACCAGGAAGACTGATCAGAATGCAGGGTGATCTGAGTCTTTGCTGGGTGCACATGCCACTTTGTTTTGTCGTGTCATGGCTCATATGGTACCCTGAAGTCAGGCAATAATTTTTTAGTGTGCAAAGTATAAAAGAATGTTTTGTCAAAGCTATACGAAGAAGTCAAAGACAAGAGGGAGATGAATTGACCACTCATCTGGATCTACCCAGTTTGCAAATTCAGCTATTAGAATTTCATTTTTAGCCTTAATGTGTTAATCTGTAAAAATGTATTATTAAAGTTGTAACTTTTTTCTTCTTCAAGGTTTGATATGGTGGAATGGGACCAGTTGGGCTCATTAAGCCAGTGCCTGTACAATTTTGTCAGTAGTAATGAAAGTCTAGATGCGGGTAACCAGTCCACACTCAAAAATGTGTGTCAGGTGACTGATGATCTCATCAGTTGCCTGGCAAGAGAGAGACGGCATCAGCTTCCCATGTATTCTAATTTTGTTACAAAGATTACAGATAAGATTGAAAACTTGAAGGAACATATCTGTAGTAATGGTGAGATTTTTATACGCCCGTTTTGAAAAAACGGACGTATTATGTCGTGGCGCTGTCCATCCGTCCGTCCATCAACATTCTTGTACACGCAATAACTCAGTAACCATTCGGGGTATCTTCATGAAATTTGGTAGGCATATGTATCTGGATGGGGGAACGTGTCGCGTACAAGAATGGTTGCTCCCCCTTTCTTACTTTTGAAGTTATGCCCCTTTGATTAATTTTTTCCCTGTAAGTCTTGTACACGCCATAACTAGATAACCGTTTGGGATATCTTTATAAAACTTCATAGCAATGTGAATGAAGCCCTAACGATGTGTCGCGTACAAAAATGGCTGCTTTCCCTTTCTTCGTTTTAGAGTTAATCCCTTTCATTAGTTCTAAAAGGCTAGTTTTCGTGTTTTCTTGTACAATATATTGTCAAGGGAAAAAACTAGAACTAACAATGGTGTAATTTGTGTATGTAGGTTATCTCCCTTGTCCAACTTTACCTTGGAATACTAACAGTATATCATGTGTTAAATATTTAGATGATGTTGCAGTCATTATACCCCCACTTTGAAAAAGTGGGGGGTATACTGGTTTACATCTGTCTGTCCATCCGTCCGTCCATCTGTCCGTCCTTCCATCTGTCCTTCCGTCCCCATTTGATCAAATTTTTCATCGAAGATTTCTTCACAACCATACAAGCTAGACTGGTCATATTTGGCATACAGGTTGATGACCACATGTTGTATTATGGGATTGAGAACCAGCCTTCTCCTGCTTATTCTTCCCTGTATTTGTCCGATTTTCTTTCTTTCCATACTTTGAATAATGAAATTTTTCGTCGATTTCTCCACAACCACGCAAGCTAGAGTAGTCATATTTGTTATGCAGGTTGATGACGACATGTTGATCCCGCGATAACCAGCCTTCTCCTGCTTATTCTTCCCTGTATTTGTCTGATTTTCTTTCTTTCCCTACTTTGAATAATGAAATTTTTCGTTAAAGATTTCTGCACAACCATGCAAGCTAGAGTAGTCATATTTGGTATGCAGGTTGGTGACGATATGTTGTATCTTTGGATTGAGAACCAGCCTTTTTCTGCTTATTCTTCCCTGTATTTGTCCAATATTCTTTCTTTCCAAACTTTGAATAATGAACTTTTTCATCAAAGATTTCTCCACAACCATGCCAGCTAAATTAGTCATATTTGGTATGCAGGTTAATGATGACTTCCTGTATTGTGGGATTGAGAACCAGACTTCACCTCTTTTTATTCCCTGTATTTGTCCGATTTTCTTTCTCTCTTTACTTTGAATAATGCATTTTTTTTGCAAAAGATTTCTATGCATCTGTAAGTTAGGGTAGGGATTTTTGTATGCATGTTGATGATAACTTGTTGTATTGTGGGATTGATAAGCAGTCTTCTCCTGCTTATTCTTCCCTATATTTTTCCAATTTTCTTTCTCTCCTGACTTTGAATAATGTAATTTTTTGTAACTGATTTCACAGCAACCATTCATTTTTGGTATACATGGTAACAATGATTTCTCTCCCTCTTTATGCTTTTTGTTACGAAAATAACATCAAGTTATTTAAGCAATTAAGCGGGGTATAGTCGGATTCGCTGACAGTTCTAGTTAATTATTATAGAGTGGTTGCCCCTGTTAGTCTGCCTGTCTATCCTTTTGCAATCTTGCTCATTCTGTAACTCCTTTAGGAAATTGAAACAGGCGTATTATGCGCCGCTTGCGAAGCCCTTGTTCATTTTATTTATACTTCTCTTGATACTCCCATGATGCTTATGTATTATTTTTTATTCCTGTTTTATGGCCCTTTTTAGAACATTTGACTTGTATCAAGCCAACCGGTAAGCAAAGGTGGGCAAAATCCTGAGCACCCGGATAAAAAAAACACCTGATCTTCCACAAGAAGAACATGGCTTTCTCACGTTACGTGTGCCAAGCTAGGCTTGAACCCAACGGTGAATGGTCAGTGCTTTAGTAATCAGATGCACTGATAGTTGATTTTTAGTGATATTGAAAATTTCATACATGCTGCAAAAATGGACACTTTTAGTGCGTTTAAGATGTATGGATAGCCCTCCATGTTTTTTCCACCACTTTTACAAAGGGAAACAACCTTCATGAATTCCTGTTTACTTTTCTAAATTATGTAGCCCTTCCAAAATGGGGTTTACTCTTAGAGGAAAGAATTTGCTTCTTGTGGAGCAAATTCTTTCCTTTAAGAGTAAAAACCTATTGAGAAGGGAGGCAAAAAAGAATTCAAGAGTTACTTTCCCTGAAAGTGCACCCATACACCTTAACACATTGCACGTAGCAGTGTTTACACCAGATCAGTATTCAAAACATATTTTGCCATTTTCAAACAGCACTGAGAGACATTTATGTATTCTCGCCATTTACTGATATAATTATAGATATGGAAAGTAGATAATTTGCATACAGAGGAAATTCTTATAAGGAAGGGATGTAAAACATGTTTCAGAAGGAGGCAGTTTTAAGATGAATGAGTAAACGTACATGGTTTTTTTTGCAATTTTTACCAAAGGAAACAACATTGGTGACTTCCTGTTTACTTCCCTCAATAACGAAGGGGCTGCTATCAAAGGAAAGAATTCCTAAAAGTGGAGCAAATTCTTACCGTTATGAGAGGGCCTTCATGAAGAAGAAGAAGTGCAGAGTAAATTATACAGTTGCTTTCTCTGAAAGTGTACCTATTCACCTTGTATCATGTCTTATGTATTCATGTTCTCCCTGTGATGACAAACATATAATTTTTTTTTTTCAGTTTCATCCAACATGACACCACCTTGTTTTACATACTCAGCAGCTGAAATAAAGTTACACATTATTGACACCATAACAACACATTTCATGTCACTGGAGGAAATAGCTGATGTTTGTAGGTAAGTTACACATTACTGACATTACACTACTAACACTGAATTAAATGACTTGAGAATAATTATTTGTTTGAGAAAGTCTGAAGTTTATGTTGAAGGAATTTCAGTATGTAATGTCATTGAAAAATTGGCTGAGCATGGCAGACATTGTTTGCCATGCTCCTATACTGATGACGTCATAGATATCTTACCATATCAGCTATGGAATTACTAACCTTTGTTCTCAGTACCTTGGCAGAGTGACAATCATGATGACGACACTTTGACATCAATATGGACTTCTAATTGCTATGGTACAGCTTTATGATATCATTTGTATAGGAGCATGGCAAACCATGCTCTGTCAATTTTTTCAATGACGTTACAAACTGAAATTCTTACAACAAAAAAACACTTAATATTTTCTCAAACAAATAATTATTGTCATGTCATTTAATTTCGTGTTTAACCCTTAATGCGCCAAAAAGCAGACGACAAAATTTACGTCTGCAGAATTTCAAAAAATGTTTCGTCCAAGCAATATCATATTGAGAATTCGAACACTAGAGGGCAAACAGTGTAGATTCAGATGAGGTGGCTCATTATGAGCCACCTCATCTGGATCTACACTGTTTGCCAATATGAGCCACCTCATCTGAATCTACACTGTTTGCCAATTCAACAATTTTAATTTTTGGCATTTTAAGGGTTAATGTGTCTAATGTAAGAAGGAAATTGCCACAGTTTTTAGGTTCTTTGACTCAATAACACACTATTAACCCCATAACACTACTTTTACTGCCACTTTTAGGGAGTTGCCATGGCTTGAAGGTGGGTTACACTTTATCAATAGCACATTTGATATCTCTGGTGGAAAGTGCCTCTGTTCCATATTCCTTATATAGGCTAAGGACCAGTCACAGAATGTCAGAAATTGATTAAGGTGTCTGTGTACACATCCATGCTTTTCCACCAATTTTTACAAAGAGGAAAACCTTCCATGACTGCTTGTTTTTCTTCCCTGGACAATGAAACATTTCCAAGGGGGTCTACTCTTGAAGGAAAGAATTTGCTCCTAGAGGAGCAAATTCTTATGAAATGAGAGTCAAAAATGAAAATGGTAAAGTTCCTTCTCCAAAAGTGTACCATCTTTCTTAAATGCTGTATGTGGGACTTGTGTAAGTTTATCTTTTACTACAGTTCAGTCCCTTTATAAACCAATATTTGAGGTCTGTAAAAAAGGTATACAGTAGAACTTCAATGGCTCTAACAGCCTTTGGACCATGAAAATTAGTTCCAGCCAAAGGTAGTTCTAGCCATCCAGGGTTAATTCCTATGTAAACTGACCTCTAGGGACCCAAGAAAGAGTTCTAGCCAGACAGGGTTAAAGAGCCATCAGGGTTCGAGCCATTGAAGTCTACTGTAATTAGTGATAACATTATATTGACACTAAACTAAAGCTACTAAGGAATTTATCTAAGGACGTCGCTTTGTTATTCAGTGGGTAACGTCATGTCATAAAAATCGTATGACCACGTGTAATAACACTTTGGCGCATTCACATAATGTCATTGACAGTGTCCATGTTAGCAATTCATTTTCTTATTGAAATAATGGTCAGTTTGAAGGCTTAAAAATCCCATTTTTAAAGAGTCATATGATAAATGGAATCTTACACTCGTGGTCATTTCATATGAAATTTATGAAACACGCCAAAGGCTTGTTTCATAAATTTCATATAAAACGACCACGAGTGTAAGATCCTCTATACATGTATAAGGTAAATGCTCATTTGTTTTATCTTTTGTTGTTGTTGCTGTTGTTGTTTTCAGTTAAATAATGCTTATTTGCCTTAAGTTCCATTGTAGTATAATCTTAGTCACAGGGTATAAACCAGTCCGCCAATTTTTGCTTCCTGCAGAGGCTGTCCATCATATTTGGCTTCCGCCGAGACTGTCCGCGATCTCTCGCTTCCTGCTGAGACTACTGTCCTCGAAAAGTGGCTTCCTGCTGAGACTGTCCGCGTGACTCTGCTTCCTGCCGAGAGCCTCGGAAGCCAAATATGATGGACAGTCTCTGCAGGAAGCAAAAATTGGCAGACTGGTTTATACCCTGTGTTGGTGGGAACCAATGACATGATAGTGTTAACTCCAATATAGCATTGTGAGTGAGTAGCATATCAAATTGAAAGAAAAATGCAAAGGAATAAAGGTGCCTAGCCTTATGTTCTTTTTGTAGTGTAATCTGTGATAGTAGTATATCCAAATATCATTATAATTAGTAGCTTTATAAAGAGGCTGTAGTGTACCTCTTTCTCTCTGCAGGGCTAGAAAGTGGGTAGCTGGATCTCAGGATACGGCTGATGGCAACTCCACAACCGAATGTACAGGAAACCATCCTGGTGTACAGCAGTGGATACTACAAGAAATGGAACAGTTGTGTAGTCAAACAGTAGTCAAGGAAATGTGTGCTCATCCTACTTGTGATGTTTCCATGGCAACTGAAATGATGAGTGAAATGTCATACTACTTTATCAACACACACTTCTCCGACAAAGTCTTCTGTGGGTAAGTGTTGTTTTTGCAGAGCTCTAGCTGAGTATAGATGAGCCGTGACAGGAGAAAACCAACAATGTGGTTGTGCGCCTAGCACAGACTCAGATCAGCCTGGGCATCCGCCCAGTCTGATCAGAGTCTTCGTTGTCCACATGGATATAGCTTAGACTCTTAGCTACCTTTAAAGCACTTAGGGAAGGGCCTGACCAGACTGGGCGGATGCCCAGGCTGATCTGAGAGTCTAAGCTATCTCCATGCGGACAATGAAAACTCTGATCAGACTGGGCGGATGCCCAGACTGATCTGAGTCTGCATAGGGGGCACAACCACGTTGTTGGTTTTCTTGTGTCGTGGCTCAGATTTTGATAACTCAGCTGCAACACAACAAAACGATCAAAGCGGCTTGTGCACTTAGTCTGATCAGTCTTTGCTGTCCACATGGAGTTAGCTTAGACCGGTAGCTACCCTGTAAGTGCACAGTGAAAACTCTGATCAGACTGGGAAGATGCTCAGGCTGATTTGAATCTAAGCAGGGTACACTTGCCACTTTGTTGGTTTTGTTTTGTCATGGCTTAACTATTTGGTGATGGAAATAATTTCTTTTCATTCTCAATAGAATTATGCTTTGACCTTTAAAACAACAAAAAAAAGCAGATGACAAAAATTACATCTGCAAAATTTTGAAAAATGTTTCATCTAAGATATTCAAAGACTAGAGGACAAACAGTGTGGACTCATGCTGTTTGCAAATTTAGTAGTTTGGGTTTTGTTAGAACCATCTTGCAGAGGTGGTGCGCCATTGAGAGTATCTGTTTTCTGATATTTTACACATCAGACCACAGTTTGGCATGGAAAAAAGGAGCTTTTTTGATAAAAATAGAAAAATGCACACTTTCAGCGGCGGGCTTCGTTTTATATTACATGTACATGTATTTGCCAAAATGAAATTCATAAAGAAAAGGTCAATGTATCAGGCCACCAAAACCTCTATTTTGATACATGTAAAATGGGTAAAAGATGGTCTAAAGATATGCAATTTTCTTTTTCTGTGTTAAAACCTTTCCATAATTCATACCAGTATCTTTTTCTGTGTTAAAACCTTTTCATAATGCGTACCAATATGTACCAAATGTTTAAACATTGGCTTCCAGAGGAAGCTGCAATAAATTGAGCCGCGACACGAGAAAACCAACAATGTGGTTGTGCGCCCAGCACAGACTCAGATCAGCCTTGGCATCCGCCCAGGCTGATCAGGGTCTTTGCTTAGCGCTTAAAGGGTAGCTAAGGGTTTAAGCTACCTCCATGGGGACAGTGAAGACTCTGATCAGACTGGGCGGATGCCCAGGCTGATCTGAGTCTGCGCTGGGCGTACAACCACACTGTTTGTTTTCTCGTGTCGCGGCTCAGATAACTTTGATTTGGTATTCTGTTTTCAGGAAAATTGAAGGCCTTCTGAAATCCCTGGAATGTTACCTACATGAGTGTAATGAGACAGACATGCAGGTCATGAAGAAGGAACTTGAGTATGTCCGCCATATTGTTCATGACCGGTGCCCATCAGCCTCTGAGATGCTTTATTGCAGTGCCTTGTTCAAGTCATATTTTGGGAACCAGCTTCATTCAGATATGTCCT
Organism: Ctena decussata; assembly: GCA_963989385.1. Lineage (NCBI taxonomy): Eukaryota > Metazoa > Mollusca > Bivalvia > Lucinida > Lucinidae > Ctena > Ctena decussata. The sequence goes on along the minus strand of OZ022498.1, from coordinate 73,734,923 downwards.
CAACATATGTCCCCACCATGCCGTATAATATGACTACTCTGACACTTCTCAGCCTAACAACTCCAGCTCCAACTTTGAGGCCCCCACCAGCGAGAAATCCTCCCAATGGTAACAGACCTACTGTAAATGTGGGAGATAATGTTGACAGACTTAGAGATGCTGTGCCTGGTACAGGAATTTTCACTACCCTTAGACCACTACCACCCGATAGAATTGTTGCTCCTCCAACAGGTAGGACAAACTATTTACAGCCCACTGGGCACACAACATTGACTCAACATTGATTCAGCATCATGATATGGAATCAATGTTGATTCAGGGCTGTGTGCTGCTTGAATTGACATTGAATCATTGTTGATTCAGTGTCATGTCATGACGTTGAATCAACATTGAATCAATGTTTATTCAACTTTGTGTGCCTGCTGGGAGGGTATAAGTTAACATGGCCCTCCTTGGAGCTTAATGTAACAGTCTGTCTGTAAAGTTGGACAAGCTCATGATTTATTACAGTAATTGGTTGAAGTGTCTCAGTATTCAGCTAGTTACGGTACTCTGTATGCTTGAAGTTTCTTCCAATTATCCAGAATCATGGCTTCTAAATGCTTTGCCCTATACTCATGTGAAGTTAATGATAGTTTTATCTCTAAAATAGCATATACAATAAAAATTCTAAGTATTGGGACAGATAGGTCTGAGCAAACAATCAGACTGCTACCAAAGTGTTTACACTGTTTGCCGTTCCATCTACATTTTTAGAGTTTTGAGGCATTGCTGCAATGTAAAACCAAATTGTCCCACTTTCAGTACAGTTATTGTCCTTCCTGAAACTAGCAGAAGCAAGATATAGGTGTCACCATAATGACCCTAAAATTTTGGACACCCGAAAGTCGAATAATTGTTGTTCAAAACTTCTTAGTAGAGCTGCAACGATAAACCGGTATACCGGTATACTGCGGTACAGACCACAGCCGATATCATATCGCGATACGAAATGCAAATAGCGATAATACCGTTTTTTAGTCGGGCAGCTCGCTCAGATTTGGGATGCTTCAATAAAGCGTAACTAGCAAACAATCACCTCCCAAGCATGGCCGAAAAGCGAAACACCGCTCGGCCAGCTCCATGAACCAACCTCGGATGTAAGACATGGGACTACTTACGTCACACGACTGTTGTTCGGAACAGAGACATAAACAAAGATGGCCGCACTGTAGCACCGAGTAAAAAATAAAATGAAAAGAAACAAATGTACTTTCTGTCTCGTTATCAATAATTGACTATTTTGTTTTGACAACAGCAAAACATTAAATGAGTGTCTGTGCAATAATTGAAAAGGCCGCAGGTTGAGAATTAACTATCGTTCGTAGACCAGGCCTCGAGAAATATTGAAAAATGAATCGGTCCAGCCGATGACGTCATCACCTAACTAATTTCCATAGGAAAAAAAATTGATACCTGTCACGAAAACTAATGACAATAAGCGAAGTCCTATGAATTAATCCCGATTTCCGTACAATGGTCGTACATTGTTGTGTTTGGTGGAGTTCTTGGTTTCACACATTTTAAGACATTTAACTACGCATGTAAAAGCAAATACAAGACCAGAACATGTTCGTAGGCAGAGCGGACTTGATAGAAAACATCATACTTGATTGACAGGTGGACAGGGGAGACCACCTGATATATCAGGGGGTCCTACTAAAGACAGAAAAGGACTTTTGCCACCGAAAAGGTATGGCTGAAAGTATAATTACAGGGACCATAAGACTCGGGACGGACGCTCGGCGCCCCGTTACTGCGGCTATGAATTCGTTCCGCTGAGGTGCGGAAATACCACTACGGGACAAGCAGTGTAGCTAGACTTTGTTTAGTGCCGTGTGCAAACCGTATGATCCGTGTGCAAACCGTTTGAAACGAAACTTCGGATGCACTTGCTAGTCCAAGCCTTCACATTTAGCCTTTAAATTTACAAACTTCAAACAAGATAATCCCCGTCAATTATGCAATTAGACCTACACCTTTTGCTCAACAGTAGACTAAGCCATCAAAAGGTTAGTGGTCGTGAAGCGATAATTACCTGTACAAGTGGCCGTGATGACCTGAGACTGTAAATATTTATCCCATCTATGATATTAGGTGTTATTTTCCGACATGAAATTGGAGCATGCATTTTGATTTCGAATAATAGAGGGATTTTTGTAGTAAATTTACTCCATCGGGACCTAATTTTTCTTTCGAAAAATCCGATTTTTACAATAATCAAAATTAGAATTTGCGGAAGTGTTTTTGCATAGAATTAATGGGCTTACGATCGGGACCATGTTTTTAGCTCACCTGAGCCGAAGGCTCAAAGGTGAGCTTATAGTATAGGCAGGCATCCGTCGTACGTCGTCCGTCGTCCGTCCGTCCGTCCGTCCGTCCGTCAACATTTTCAAACGACATCTCCTCTGAAACTACAAGGCCCATTGTAACCAAATTTCATATATAGCATCTATAGGCAGGGGGAACCAATAATACTGTTTTTTATCCAAATCGCTTCAGAACTTTGGTTGCTATGGCAACTTAAAGTTTCCATTGACTTGTATGGGAAAAATCGAAAATTTGCATTTATTGCTATGTCACTGCAGATATTTTGACAAAACTTTTACAGAAATGTTCCTTGAGTGGTCCTCTATCAATTACATAAAATTAATGTCAATTGCACAATTTGGCTGGTTGCCATGGCAACCGAATGATAAAAAATAGAAAAAATATTCAAAAATCATCTCCTCAGAAACTATACAACCAATATAGCTCAAACTTCACAGAAAGGATCTGGGTACTAACCTCTATAAAAGTACTGTTTTTCTTGGCAATTGCTCCAGCAGTTTGGTTGCTATGGGAACTGAAAGTTGCCATTGACTTATAATGGCAAAATTGAAAATTTGCATTTATTGCTATGCCACTGCAGATATTTTGACAAAACTTTCATAGAAATGTACCTTGAGTAGTCTTTAACCAGCCATGTTAAATTTATGCAAATTGCGCAATTTGGCTGGTTGCCATTGCAACCGAATAGTTAAAAATAGAAAAATATCAAAAATCATCTCCACAGAAACTGTGTGGCCAATAAAGCTCAAAATTTACAGAAAGAACCTTAGTACTAGCCTCTATAGAAATACTGTTTTTCATGGCAATTGCTCCAGCAGTTTGGTTGCTTTGGCAACTAAGAGTTTCCATTGAATTATAATGGGGAAAACGGAAATTGGCAATTTTTGCTGTCTAACTGCAGTTATTTAGATTTTTTTTCTACAGAAATGTTACTTGAGTAGTCCTCTATGATTCATATGAATTTTCTCCAAATCGCTGAATTTGATTGGTTGCCATGGCAAAATATAGGGTAAATTTTTGAAAAAAAAAAAAAAAAAATCTTCTGCTCAGAAGCCATATGGGGGATGAAGCTGATATTGTGCAAACGTGTTGATGACAGTAGCCTCTACATAAATTTTATTCTTTTTCTTCCATCCCCATAAGAATTTTGGTTGCTATGGCAACTTATAGTTTCCATTGACTTATTATGGGAAAAATGAAGCCATGAGGGGGATGAAGCTGATACTTGGCATACATATTAATAACATTAGCCTCTACCTAAAGTATGTTTTATATTATCATTGCCTATGTGAATTTGTTGCTATGGCAACTTAAAGTTTTCATAGACTTATAATGGGGAAAGTGGACATTTGCTATTTATTTCTGTGTTACTGCAGGTATTTTGACAAAAGCTTTACAGAAATATTCCTGGAGTAGTCCTGTACCAGCCATATGGATATTTCCCAAATACCTGATTTTGATTGGTTGCCATTGCAGCCAAAGATCTTCTTCTGAGAAGCCATTAAGTTGGGATAAAGCTATTTTTTCATAAATGTTTGTGATATTATCCTCTACATAAATGGTGCTTTTTATTGCTGTTGTGCATGATGTTTTGTTGCTGTAACCTCAGTGCTCAGGTGAGCGATATAGGGCCATTGGCCCTCTGGTTTTAAAAATCCGGTAGTTTCGAAAAATCGGCGTTCGAACTACCGAGATTCGACTGTATAACATATCAAGGAGTCTTTAACTTCAGTAATAGCGCCCGAAGCTAATTAACTCTAGATTCTAGATAACGCGATGAACTGCGAGATCTCCGGAGGTAATTTGTTTGTGACACAACTTGACTGGAGGCAATTATTGGATTAGTCATGCGTAATTAACGGATTGACATGTGAGCTCGGTAAGAAGAATCGGAGTAAATTTCCGAAGTATTGGACCAGTATGGGACCGATTTTTGGGGACTTTGGGCTGTTTCCAATCGGTCCCAATTTCTGAATTTCGGTCTGGGACCGAAAGAATTCCGGTTTTCCCGAGCCCTGTCGTAGACATAGAGTGCTACATCTTCGGCGTATACTTATTCCGGCGAACAAAATGTTGCATTTTTGCAATATATTTCTCTGCCGACAATACATCCGAGGTCTGATTCAAGGAATCCACCGAGTGGTGCTCCGATTGGGTCGAAAAGGTAGAGTTCCTTAATGTGCCAAATAAAAAGGCAAAGAATAGCATCTGGGACCACTTTTGCCTGTGGAAAACTGATCTCAAGTTTTCAATCTAGTACTTTCTTTTCAGTTTTTAGTAGAAAACTGCTTTCAATCTAGATGTTCTTTCTTTTCTACTTGTAGATTTTTAAAGTTGAAAAATAAAAACAGCAGAGTAATCTCAGATTCCTTACATATTACGAGGGGTGTTCGAAAAGTAATGCAAACGACCTCATAACTTTGTTTAGGGGAAAACTGGGTACAAATGCTATGCATATGCTGAAAACAAAACATTTTGCCTTTACAATGATACCAAACGCTATACAAAGACACCTTTTAATATTGACTTACTACGCATTTTATTAGGCCCCTGTCATACCACTGGGCTATTTTCATATGTAAAATCTTTTCAGTGTTGGGCATTCAAGTCAAATATCATTGCAAATACAAAATCAATCTTTGTCTGTTGCTTGTCCATTGTTGCCTACAATATTCATACAAAAGTTAGAAGGGTGGCAACTGTTATCGATTTATTCCTGGCAAAGCAATGTGCAATTCTTATGACGTCATTGAAATATACGTTAACGTCATTTTTAAAAGCTTGTAGAGGCTTCGTTTCTGGCATAAATTCGAATTGATTGACAGGTTTTCGTTGACCCATGTAAATGCTCTTGCTGACAAGATTTTGAATGCTAATACACTTGTTTTCATTACAAAATCATTTAATTTTTGGTAGAAATGGGGAATTTGCTACTACATAATCCATATTCCCGGGCCAGTATGGAACCCAGATTAAAAAGAATTTCCGCGATATTTTTACAGGACAACATTGCCTGGGCATTGTCCTTAAGTAGCAAAAATAAAAACAAATCAAAGACTGACGACATATAAATTACGGCCTACTAAACTAAAATTCTGCAGTGTCTTTAGGGTATACCGCTTTCAAAGAAGATAAAAATGCGCCCTTTTTAAAAAATACACCGTGTTTGCAGACTTTCTTACGCATAATATAGCTTTATGTGTTTTTGCAATCAGAAGTTCTGTTTTTATAATGGTTACCGAGAAATTACGTCATTTGCATTACTTTTCGAACACCCCTCGTATATGTTTACTTTTGAAGCAATATATTGTGATATTATTGCAATACACTTACCCTATATTGCAATATATCGCAATACGCTTCTGGCCTATCGTTGCAGCTCTACTTCTTAGGAAATGGATTTCATCCAAATGATGCTTAGTGAATGGCAAACATTGTAGACCCTGATCAAGCTGCTCCTTCAGGAGCAGTTTGATCTGGGGCTACAATGTTTGCTCAGACCTGTCTGTCCAAATATTTAGGGCCAGTATGGTACTTTTCTGTCAGCAGAAGCAGTGTTAACTTTGCATCAAGTTTCCTGCTTTAGCTCTTTTTTGTGACAATTCACAGACAGGCGAGACTCCGCATTCTGCCAAATTCTTGTTATTTTAAGTTTCCCAACTTTTAGAATTTTTACGGTAGGGTCAAGTCAGCTAAATTCGGACAGCAGGTAAATTCAGACAGTGACATTGTTTCCTTAATATGTCAGTTGTTTGTTATCAAAACAAAAATAACTGGGCAAACAGTCAAAATCCTGATGAGACGGCCCACTATGAGCCGTCTCATCTGGATTTTCACTGTTTGTAATGGTATGTCAGAATTTACCTGCGGTCCAAATTTACCAAAATTGACCCTAATGAAGCCCCTTGCTGTTTCTTAGTATAAAGCTGTTCGATTCCTTCTTCTCCAGAGACATCACAGAATGGAGGTGGTTGTAACCCAGTACAGGCCCAGTGGTGTTTGTTCACTGTAACATTACCAACTTTAGAAGATGAAAACTACTGCAGGTAAAATAAATTTGATTTGGTTTAACACTAGAGGTGAAAATACATGTAGTTGAATTTGTAAACAGCATAGATCCAGATGAGGGGGTTAATACTGAGCCACCTTACCTTGATCTACACTGTTTGCCCCCCTTGCCTTTGAATACACAGTATGATTTACCTTGAATGAAACATTTATGTGATGGGCAAGGCGCTGTCAGGTGAGCTATCCTGTATACGGACAGGTCTTGTTGAAACTTTGCAGAAGTAAAATTTGCTGTCTGCTATTTTGGCTCTATAAGGGTTAAACAGTATTATGTCAAGAAACTGACACACACAAACAGACTAATAATCAGTATTTAGTAGGGAGCTCAATGCTTTTGAAGACTCTATCTCCATATTTCTTTTATTGCAGCTGAGTGTGTGACAAAACACCACAAAATATGCAAATATGTGAATATGTATTCTCAGAATAGCATGCACATGTATGTAGTCTGTAAACACTCTCTCATGGTGAAAATATTACCATATTCCAGATGCTTATCAGGTTCATAGAGAGAAACTGTTTCTGTGATTGAATGGGGTTAACCCTTAAAGCACCAAACACTGATGATCAAATAAACATCTGCAAACTTTCCAAAAATTTGTGTCCAAGCTATTTCATGTTGAGAACTTTAAAAACTCATTACAGTGAGTACAAAATTTGCATGAGATTTTGTTTGCGGTGAAGTGAAGTCAAGTATTAGTGTTTAGGCTGGGTTTGACTTAGTGGGGAGCATGGTTCTTTTGGTTTATACATATTTTATTTCAAAATCAAACATACGACATGGTAGTAACAATATTGTTATGTATATATAAACACAATAGGATTAGAACGGAAGCAATGGCTTATTTAGTTCCTCTTCTAATATGGTTCTTTTGTTTTACAGTCAAACCTGTCTTATGTGGCCACTCATAGTGACAATTAAAAAATGGCCCCGTAGACACATTACCCCTGAATGCAGGTTCATTTGCATTTGTTGCACTGTATTATGGTCAAGGGAGCCGTAAAAGGTGACTGCTACAGTTATGATTCTGTAAGATGAATTGGACTTCGTGTTTTCAGAGCATTGCAGGAATCTGTGGAAAAACTGGCTCTTTGCGTGAAAGACAGAATAACCAACTGCTCATCAGCAGACGTCACCTCTGTTCAGAGTTTCTATAGCAACATGTTCAGAGAAGGAGAAATGCATTGTGGGATGAACCTGACTTCCAGACTGGTTTCTCCAACTGGTTCCCAGCAGTGTATGGTTCCTTCTTGCTCATTTACAGGAGCACTACGTTGTCTGGACTACTTGCATGGGAATTCTACATCATGTGGGTAAGTACCATATTTTACCCTAAATATTCACGTGGTAATGCATGATCAGGGTCTGCACAATTTGTCAGAAGGTCATCCTTTTCAGCACTATTTGCCAACTGGTGTCTAAAACAGCCCTCAATGGAATAAATGCACTCAATTTCAAAGAAGCAAAACTGCATTGTGTGATGAGAATCTGACCTCTAGACCAGTTTCCTGGCCCCGAGGTTATAAAACTTTTTTCATGCTCAACTCAGCTGAGCATGAAATTTTTTCTGCTCATAAATTTTAAAATGCCAACAATTGTTGGCATTTTAATATTTATGAGTAGAAAAAATAGCCTTTTTGGGTTATCTGAGCCTGAAAAATGCTGAATTTCTTGGTATTTTTATATTGATCGGCATTTTAAATTTCATGCTCAGCTGAGTTGAGCATGAAAAAAGTTTTATAACCTCGGGGCCTGGACTGTTACTTAGCAGTGTGTGGTATCTAGGAGCACTACTTGGCCAGGACTACTTGGGTGGGATTTCTATGTCTTGTGGGCTGAGAGCAGATTGTAGCCAACAGAATGTAGATACGTTCATTTCATTCCAACCCATTTCATTCCAGGTCTTAAACTATGCAAAGAAATCAACAGGTTTACCATGTACAAACTGATTAGAGTTTACTGTTGGGACAAAGGAAGGCTCTGTGAAATACAGTATGGCTCATTTACGATTAATGTTGTGTTTTCCATAAAAGGGGCCTAGGCAAACAGTGTATACCTAGATCACAACTGATAAGGTCCTACACTATTTGCATTATAATACAGGGGTCTTGTGACAAAATAAAGTAATGATAATGAAATAAAATCAGACACCCCTCATTTTGCAAATGGGTCTATCTAAATTGAGGTAATGGCCTGTCCAAACTGAAGTGGGAGAGTCCACTTGGCATTAATGGGTAAATGTACATGTCTTCTTACAGAAACCTCCTAGAAATTCATCAGTGCATTGGGCTGTCTACAGCAGGATGTAGTGCTCTCCAAACCTACCCTGTCATGACAATATTTAAACATCTGACAATGTATCTCGGGATTAAAGAAGCCTGTTGGGGCAATATGACTCCAGATGTAGAGATGAGCTACACAAGTGGATTTACTGGCTGTGTGAACAGTTTCACTGAATCTGTGGCAGAAATGGTTAGCTCAGAACAAGGTGAGATTTGCATAAAATTTGTGTCAATAAATTTATTTTAATTGACATCAGATACCAGAAACAAAAAATCAGATTATTTGAGAATGAATTTTAGGTTTAAGGAAGTCAGACTTTTCCATTGTATGAATTTCAGGTAGCATCTCACTTATAATTTGAGAGGAGCATGGCATACATTGTGTGCCATGCTCCTCTTGAATTATAAGTGAGATGACACCATAGATCTGTTACCATGGCAACTATGGATCATGCAACTGTTGGCAATAAGAATTCTTAGTTGCTTTGGTAACAGATCTATGACGTCATTGGTATCTGAGCATCGCATACAGTGTATGTCATGGCTTTCCAGTTTTTCAGTTCATTACAAACTGAATTTCTTTCAACAGAAATTTCAGATTTTCTCCAGCAAATGAGTAATTCTCAAGTCCTTTAATTCCATGTTTATAAAGCTTTCATGTTTGAGGGTTATCAAATGAAATTGCTTCGACTAAAAGTATGCCCACTCACTTAAATGCTAAACAGCTTCCATTCCTACAAGACATTCTGATACCTGCAACATGATAATGGTCCACATGTTCTTCATCATATTAATCCTGTTAAAGGCCTTGGGGGTGTTGCATTTAAGGAAATTGGGGTGTTACTTAGAGCCTAAATTGTAGATACTCATCCACTGCCAAAATGCCTCTAATAAACAGTATTAAGGTGGATGGATATACTTACCAAGGAAGTTAAACTACAGTGGACCCTCTTTACAACGATGCCATTTGTTCCCAAACAATTTGACGTTAAACTGAATTTGCTGTTATAAAGATTACATCTTTCAAAAAATAAAGCCATTATGTGTATATCTAAATGATGTTGTAAAGAATTTTGCTGTTGTATTGAGTGACATTATAAAGAGGTTTGACTGTATTATTTTTTGTCTCCTTTCTCAGCAGGGGTGGGGGTCAACTCTTAAAGGAAAGAATTTGCTTGTAGAGGAGCAAATTTTTTCCTTTAAGAGAAGACACCATTTCAAAGAGCTACCTCATACAGAGAAGCAAACAGGATCAAATTCATGCAAGTTAATAAATTTTCACTTTCGGAAAAGGTGCAGGGGGCATTTATTAGAGCATGGGGCATTTATTAGGATCAGTATGGTACTCAGTGTTACTTTGAATTTCAGTTCGTCAGTTTGGAGTTTGCGAACCATTCAAGTCATACATGTCTTGTGTTAGTGAAGTACTGGAGTCGCCAGATGTACCTGTAGTGATGAGAAACTCTCTGAATCACCTCATATTGGTGGCTGAGCCATCCCTGACAGCTGTCTGTGAAGAGCAAGGTATAGTATTTATGCTGTTACAAGACAGGTTTTATGTTCCCTCCAAAATGACCAAAAAAACTCTAGGTCTGATTTTACATATACCCACTGCTTGTAGCTTCATTTCTTGAAGACTGAAATAAATCAGCAACATGCAAAATTAGAGTAATCTAGAGAAAAAGAGTTTTTGCAATCTTGACAGCACTTTCTGCGGAATTCTTACTTTGTATGAGGGTCAAATCAAAATAGAGAAAGTTTGCTCCTGTAGGAGCAAATTTCTTTTTAGTTTAGTTAGTGCAAGAAAATTACAGGGCAGGGCTAGTTTCAGAATTACAGCTTTTTGTTTCAATAATTGTTTTCTCATGTTTTATTTTGTAGAGGATCAGTTGACAGTGGGTCAACAGGAAGACAGTGAGTCACTTTCCTTTTAGGTTAGTTAGTGCAAGAAAATCACAGGGCAGGGCTAGTTTCAGAATTACAGCTTTTTGTTTCAATAATTGTTTTCTCTTGTTTTATTTTGTAGAGGATCAGTTGACAGTGGGTCAACAGGAAGACAGTGAGTCATGTGACAAAGATACAGCTATGCTCTGTCTGAACAGCTATGCCACCAGCATTTTGATGTCACCCACCCTCACTCAGGATGGTAAACACTGGGTCTGTCAGAAGTAAGTAGGCCTTGGGTTTGTAGTGGACCTGGACGAAAGGAGCTGTAAGGGTATGATCAGATGTCAGAACACCTGGGCCTGGTTGTATTGTTACATTTTCAAAAATGTTGTTTGCAGGAGAACTGCCTTTTTTGGCAAAAAATGTAAGCACACCTGATTTACATGTCTTAATAAGTCCTTGACTATCAACTTTGTTAAGTTGATGATGCTTTGATATGCTGGGCTTTGTTCTAGAGCTGCAGATATCAGAGAGGACTCCAAGGACACATTTGGGATATTTTCTCATGTTGGCTACACTTGCTTTGTGTGTTTCTTTATTCTGTCAACATTTTCATCACATCTGGCATATACAGCAGAGCCTCGCATTGCTCATCATGTGATATAACAGCATCTTTAGATAAGGCCTCTCTTTAGTAGCTCCTTACAGTTAAAAAATTGTCCTTTCATTACCATGGAAAACTATGGATGAATGGATCACTTGTGATTTTACACCCTTTTTAACAGCATTACAGTCATATCAAGCTGATGGGTGGGCGATAGTTTTAGGCTGTGTGCAATGGAACTCTGTTACGATTGAAAGATTCCCTACAGCAGGGCTTGAACCCAGGACTGCTAGATCATTAGGCCAGGGCTCGACCTAGTAAGGTACTGGGACTCCTACCACAAAATCTGATCTTATCCTTGTAAACAACACTGAACCAATAGGATTGTGTAATATATATTGATGACTTGAGCCTTATTATAACACTACACATTATAGTCCTGTTTTGGAGTAAATGCATTCTTGTCATGGCTGCCACCCAGCCAGAACTACAAAGGAATATAAGGCAAAATTTAATGCTCATTTGCCTTATGCAGGGCCGCATAGCGCAATCGGTAGGGCACCGGACTCACAAGTCAGAGGTCCTGGGTTCGATACCCAGTCTGGCCACATACTTTCGGTTCACCTTCCGCTGATTCAAGAGTGGCAGTTGTCAGTTACTGGCGAAAGTATGTGCACTTAGTACTGGTTAACTGCTTAGGAGGTCTAAGCCTGCCCAGGAATAGTGTGGTTAGGTTAACTGACCGTCCCGACATGACCGCAGCTGTTAACAACAAATCAATCAATCCTTTGCCTTACATTCATTTGTAGTTTAGCCTAAATGTAACACTATTCACTGATAAATCTTGGGCTTTCTATGGAGGACTAACATGGCATAATAAACTAAAGGGACTGTATTTAAGGGGAATCGGTACACCATACCTGTCAACTTTCAGAAATTTTCATGGGGGAGACAGCGCGCGAACCGACATTTTGGACCACTTTTTTTGACAACTAAGCGCGCGGAGAAAATCACTTAAAATTTCCATGGGGGAGACTTTTTTCTCATGTTAAAGAAGGCTTACAAACCATTCTTGTTTCAAGAGATAACTTTATCTTTCAAAACAATGCATTTAGTCTAAAAATGGAGAAACACTTAATCCTTAAAATTCTTTATCATTGTAACAATATTAAAATCTTACAGCATCATGAGCATAATTCAATTATGACTGATTAATGATATAGAAATTAAGCCTCAATATGTCCCAATCGAAATAGGGTTGTTAGCCTTCGCCGATTCCAGTGCTTTCTATGATCGTTCTTACCACCATTTCCCAGGCTGAAATGTCTCTCGCAACAAGCACTATGTGTAAAAATGACTCTCTTCTCGCTTTTCTGTATGCAGGGAAACTCAATCCCTTGCGTATATTGATAGGAGACGCTTGAATTTTCTCTCATTTTTCGCGTTTTTCCTGTGTTTTTTGCTGCAGGAAATAAACATTTTCTGGTTTTCCAAATTCACTGACTATAATATGTAAATCGGAATAAAACCAAGAACCAGGTGTAACAATCTATTTTTAATTGTTGCATGCGATTGGTCACGGAATTTCCCGATTCTTCTTTCTGCAAATCCTGCCTCTGTAGGACTACCTCCTATAATGACCGCTTGCAACTGGCGAAAACTACCGGAACCAATCGGAAATTCGCGAGTCCAAGCGGAAGTGAGTCTGACCTTCACCTTGAAAAACTATAAACACGCGAAGAAACAAATGATAAAAATCGCTTTGATTATTAATTTTAGCGATGAAAATAGAAATCCGGAGATTATCTGAAAAGCGGGAGAATTGGGTTATTTTTGAAATACGATCCGGAGATCGGGAAAGGGTCCAAAAATCGGGAGACTCACGATTTATGCGGGAGAGTTGACAGGTATGGTATACTTTCAGGGGAAGTTACCATACCATTTTCATTTTGCTTCCTGGATATTTATGTTGTGGCCATTAAATATTCAGCACCATCCTCATTCCTGGTAATTCAGCACCATCCTCATCCCAGATCATTCAAATTGATACACTTTCAGGGGAAGTAACTCTGCCATTTTCGTTTTGTGACATTGGAGTCAGCTGTTAGGAGTAAGAGTAGACCCCATTTTGGAAAGGCTTTTTTGTCAGAGAAGCAAATTGAAAGTCAGTAGAGTTGTTCCCCTTCTTAAAACAGCAGAAAAACATGGCGGTATACCTATACACCTTAAAGTAACTGAGCCGTGACACGACAAAACCAACAAAGTGGCATGTGTGCCCAGCAAAGACTCAGGGGCCGTATTCATAAAGCCACTTAAGTCGTTGCTATGCAGTTGCTAAGGCTAAATATCTGTAAAGGAGATTCCCTACAACTATGAAATTTGGTCTGGAGGAACAGACTTTGTAAGACTGTTCCTCCAGAGCAAATTTCATAGTTGTAGGGAATCTCCTTCAAAGAAATTTAGCCTTAGCAACCGCATAGCAACCACTTAAGTTGTTTTATGAATACGGCCCCAGATCAGCCTGGGCATCTGCCCAGTCTGACCAGTCTTTGCTGTCCGCTTAGACCTTAAGCTACCCTTTAAGCGCATAGTGAAGGCTCTGATCAGATATGGCGGATCCCCAGGCTGATCTGAGTCTTTGCTAGGCACACATGCCACTTTGTTGGTTTTTGTCTCGCCTGCGAAGCAGAGGCGAGACATATGTATTGCTTTTCCGTCGGCGGCGGCGGCGGCGTAAACTTTTGTCGAGTTTTTGCGTTTAGGTCATTTTCTCAGAAACTATAAGGGCTAGAGCCATGAAACTTGAGTCATGCATACATGTGGAAGAGTACATCTGAAAGCCATCATCAATGTTGAGTCTTGACCTAGATTTTACGGTTGACTGACTTCGCAATTTTTTGTCGAATTTTTGCGTTTAGGTCATTTTCTCAGAAACTATAAGGGTTAGAGCCGTGAAACTTGGGTCATGCATACATCTGGAAGAGTACAGCTGAAAGCCATCATCAATGTTTTGTCTTGACCTAGATTTTACGGTTGACTGACTTCGCACTTTTTTGTCGAGTTTTTGCGTTTAGGTCAGAAACTATAAGGGCTAGAGCCATGAAACTTGGGCCATGCATACACCTGAAAGAGTAACTTTCAAAGCCATCATCTGTATTAAGTCTTGACATACATTTTACGGTTGACTGACTTCGCAATTTTTTGTCAAGTTTTTGCGTTAAGGTCTGTTACTCAGAAACTATGAGGGCTAGAGCCATGAAACTTGGGCCATGCATTCATCTGGAAGAGAAGAACTCAAAGTCATCATTGATATTGAGTCTTTATCAACATTTTACGGTTGGCTGACTTTGCAAGTTTTTGGCAAGTTTACGCGTTTACTCTGTTTCTCAGAAACTGTAAGGGCTAGAGCCATGAAACGGTTCACTCATACATCTTTGCTGATTTAGCTCTGTTTTGTGACAAAGCGCCAGCAGGCGAGACACCGCATTCCGCGGAATTCTTGTTTCATGTCTCAGCTGAACTATTTATGCATTATCTTTCCTTCAGTATGGACAATGGAGACACTTGTTTAGAGAAGTCTTTGTCAAGATGTTCTCCATCAACAACAAAGTCCCTGAAGACTTTATATCAGCTAGTTAAGATGATGGGCCAGCTTTCTGGGGTGTGTTCACCCCACCCACTACACTGTTCTCCAGACTTAGCTCTAGGATGTATGTCTGACCTTGAGGAGATGATGAAACACAAAATCCACTATGGTAACGCGGACAGAATCTGCAGGTAATTACATTGTTAGCATGTGTGTGTGCATTTTCATGTCGATACTTGGGCATTTTCATGTCGATACTTGGGCATTGCTTTCACCTAGATGAACGCATCTGAAAGGGTCCACCCACATCTGACAGTGACCTATATTTTATGGTTCATTGACTTTATAATACTGAGGCTTATTTTAGGCCTTACGTCAGTTTTTTGGTAAGTTTATGGGTTAGGATCATGATATGAGCTGCGACATGAGAAAACCAACAATGTGGTTGTGCGCCCAACGCAGACTCAGATCAGCCTGGGCATCCGCCCAGTCTGATCAGAGTCTTCATTGTCCGCATGGAGGTAGCTTAGACCCTTAGCTACCCTTTAAGCACTTAGCAATGGGCGGATCTCCAGGCTGATCTGAGTCTGTGCTGGGCACACAACCACATTGTTGGTTTCCTCATGTCACGGCTCAATTATCATACCAGCATGGACAGCTGGAGGAGAACATCTGAATGTAACAACCTACATGACAGTGACCTATATTTTACAATTCACTGACTATGATATTTCTCAGTCTTTGTATGGGCTAGGGCCATGATAATTCGCAAAGGCTTTAATGTCTAGGCAAGAACATCTCAACACCACCATCCACTTTTGAATGTGACCTATATTTTATGGTTCACTGAAGTCCTACATTTCTCCATACGCCCAGTTCAGACTCAGATCAGCCTTGGCATCCGCCCAGTCTGATCAGACTCTTCACTGTCCGCATGGAGGTAGATTAGACCCTCAGCTACCGTTTAAGTCCACTGCGAAGTCTCTCATCAGACCAGGCGGATGGCACAGCTGGTCTGAGTCTGCGCTGTGCGTACAGCCACTTTGTTGGTTTTCTCGTGTCGCGGCTCATATGTATTAGTCACAGTTGTTTGTGTACTCTTACATGATAGGAAACAGTTCGCTCAGTCGGTCATGCTATGTTGACCTTGACATATATTTTATGTTTCAGTGACTTAATATTATGAGACATGACACGAGAAAACCAACAAAGTGGCATGTGCGCCCAGCGAAGACTCAGATTAGCCTGGACATCTGCCCAGTCTGATCTGAGAGTGCTCTGTCTGCATGAAGGTGGCTTAAACCCTTAGCTACCCTTTAAGCAGACAGCAAAGATTCTAATCAGGCTGGTCTGAGTCTTTACTGGGTGCACTTGCCACTTTGTTGTGTTGTGGCTCAATTATGTTGCCTTACCTACATGGGTGGAGTAATTATACTTCGCAACCAATAGAGTCAAGCTTCCAATAGGCGGACTCCATTGTCATCTAACAACTCCTGTTGAGTACATGTATTGTGTTTTTAATATACTGCATTACTGTGGACTTGTTTTTCAGGGAAATTGAATCCGCAAATTCTTGTATAAAACAGACCATCACCTGGTGTGATATGGAAACACAAAAGAGCCTTCTCCAATTGTTTGAGCCATTGAAATGTAAGGCTTACACTCTTTGTCCTATGGCGATAGAGAACAAGGCTGTTACTATGGAGATGGCACCATCATGCATCAGCCCAAACATGATTGGACAGAGGGGAACATGTGACCCAGCACAGGCACTTTACTGCCTACAGGATTTCTATGGAGATTATAGTGATTCACAGTTGGGAAGAGATCAAGTTTGCTTGTAAGTTATAGTTGTTGAAAACAGACCTTTTGATAAACACTGTATTAACAAATTATCAGAGTTGCTATACCTTATATCTGTAGCCAGTTGGAAAAAGCTGATACCTACTCTTCACCTGCTGACCCATATATGTTAACTGAGATTACAAAGGGCCTTTCTTATTATGCCATAGAACTTTATTCATTCAACTATTTTCAAACTAGCATAATTAAAACTGTAACAAGTTCTTAAGTTTCTTTGTAATTTTACAGAGTTGAGGTTTCATTTTAGCACTATCACTCAATCTGCAGATCATTAGTACTCTGTATTTGTGAACCATGACACAACAAAACGAACAAAGTGGCATGTGCACCCAGCAAAGACTCAGATTAGCCTTGGCATCAACACAGTCTGATCAGAGTCTTATTTGTGCCCTTTAATGGTAGCTAAGGGTCTAAGCTAGCTCTGTGTGGACAGTGAAGACTCTGATCAGACTGGGCGGACGCCCAGGCTGATCTGAGTCTTCACTGGCGCACATACCTTTTTCTTGGGTTTTTTCATGTCAAAGCTCATTTATTTTATTTCTTCACTTACTCTCTAAAGAGTAATCTTAATTACCATAGTACTTTTCTCTTTTCTGATTATTTTTGTCTTATATACAATTATGACCCTGGTTCATAAGTTTGAACTAAATGTCTTTTTTAGATGCTAGTTTTATTTCTGTGCAAGTAATTTTCCTGTTTTGTCCAGTCAAACCAGGCTTATAAGAGGAATCATTCACTCATACATGAATCAGTCAGAAACATGATTACTCTTCTTTCAAGGTCATATGCAAGATCCCTCCAGTGCTACTTTGATAATCTGCAGTCCTGTGAATCAGACGTCCCAGTTCTGTTGGCTCACCAGTACTTGTTGATGACAATGGAAACAGCACATAGCCTCTGCAATACAACTATCAAGACGTCTTGTGACCTTGAGCAGGAGTCAGCTGGCTGTGATCTTCATCAGGTGGAGTCTTGCATTTCAGACGTAGAAAGGTTGGACAAAGTTGGTTATACAGATAAAGAGATGTGCTAGTGAGTATGCTAAAACCAGCAAGGACCCAACAAAATAACATTGTCTCAACATCGGTGTGACGTCATGACGTCACATCACTGTTGATACATTGTCATTTGGACGTGTGTCTGTAAGTAAGCTTAGCATGAATTACCTGTGAATTTTAGATAATAAATGCTGAAGTTGCTAAAACTTGATTAAAAGAAGACGACTTTGATAATATAGTAAAGTTGGCAACAAAAATACAAATCAAAAGATTGAAGTAAAAAATGAAAAATGTTGGAAAATGCAATAAATGCTGTTACAAGAATATTATTGAATTTCAGACAATGTGCTTTTCTTTAACCATCCATAATATGTAGACCTCACATTACAAATGTCTCACTTAAAGGCAGTTCTTATGAGTTACCACAACGTTTATGAATGTTTTTATGAAGACTGAATATAGAAAGATTTGAACTATTAAAGACCTAACTAATCAGGAGGTATTTCTTCATTATTTCCAGTGCCTTACATTCAGCAGAATCTTGTATTGATCTTCATACAGCAGACTGTCCACAGGTAACATCACTGTATGCTAAAAGCTTGTTTATGAAGCTAATATCTGACAAGAGCCTGTCTGATATAAACTGTGACACAGCTGAGAGTTGTGGGTGGGGCTATGGACAACTTCTGAAGTCTGTGCTACAACAGCAAATACAATACTTGGTGGAAAAAGATCTTACTAATATGACAAGACATAGAGACAATGAAGTAGACGTCAAATCTGTGTGTAAGAGACGACATTCTTCACTGGAGTGTATCAGAAGTTATGCCTTTGACCTTCCTGATGATGTTGCCATGGTAACAAACTATACGCTTGACCAGCTAGAGACTCTGTTTTCCTATGCTTGTGGAGGTTAGTGATTCTCTGTTTTACAGTATTTTTCCATATTGATAGGTGGTAGCTGCATATGAGCCACTACATGAATGAGCACTACATGACAAAACCAACAAAGTGGCATGTGTGCCCAGAAAAGCCTCAGATCATCCGCCCAGACCGATCAGTCTTTGCTGTCCACATGGAGCTAGCTTAGACCCTTAGCTACCCTATAAGTGCATAGCAAAAGGTCAATTAAACATGGCTTATTCCCAGGCTGATTTGAGTCTCCGTTTGGCGCATATGCCACTTTGTTGGTTTTGTTATGTCCCGGCTCATATAGACATTTTTACATTGATTCTTCATTGTGTGTTCACTCCTTTCACAAAAGCTTTTGTCTTGCTGGCAGACAGCAGAAATCAAGACATCACTTTTTCAACTATGGTGGCATAAACTGTCATCAAGTCTCTCTCGTACAGGGGAGGCGTTGTGACATTGTGCAGTCAGGCGAGACACAGCATTCCACAGAATTCTTGTTCAGTATTTTAAGAGGTACAGCTATTATGTTGGAGCTATCTGTTTGAGCTTAATATGCAAGCTATCACCATAGCCCTAGATACTGAGATACATCTCAGTATTCAGGGCTATGGTGATAGCTTGCAAATTTTACTCATGCAGATAACTCCAACATAATAGCTGTCAAGAAATATAATATTTGGGTAACTAAATGGCAATTGATGACACCAAAACAGCTAATATGAAGTTTAAACAAGCTCTGATCAATGAGCCATATTTTTTGTGTCTAAAACTTCATTAGTTGTTTGTATACTCAATGAAATTGATTACTGGGACTGTCATTAGAATTCTATTGTTAGAACTGCCAAGTTAAGACAACTCTAAAAATATCCCTCAGAGTTCCTTTTTACGTTGATTGCGTACAGTCTTAGGGGATGCAACTCTGCCATTTTCATTTTTGCCTCCATTTTCAGGGGAGAATTGACTCTTAAAGGAAAGAATTTATTCCCCTGCTTGAGGGTTCTTTCTTTTATGAGTAGACTCCATTTAAGCAGGGCCTCATTGCCCAAGGTAGCAAAAAGGAAGTCACAAACATTGTTCCCTTTTATAAAGATGGCAGAAAAAAAAAATATGGTGCTGTACCTAATTAAAAACTTATCCCAAAATAGGTGTGCTTATCTGGAGCTCTGATAGATATATCTAAATTGTTTTAAAGTAGTATAACACACTCTGCATTACCATAAGAATTAAAAAAATTGGGACACCATAAATAATTACCATAATTGTCCTGAAATGAACAGTAAGTTTTACAATGCAATAATGCATCCAAAAGACGCAGATGGAATGGCAAACAATGAAGCCCATGATCAGACTGCTCCGAAGCAGTCTGATGTTGGCCTTTCCATTTTTAGCTCACCTGAGCACGAAGTGCTCAGGGTGAGCTTTTGGGATACCCTGATGTCCGTCGTACGTCCGGACGTCCGTCAACTTTTGCTTGTGTACACTCTAGCGGGCACAGTTTCGATCCAATCTTTATGAAACTTTGTCAGAATGTTAATCTTTATAAAATCTAGGCCAAGTTCGAAACTGGGTCATGTCGGGTCAAAAACTAGGTCACTAGGTCAAATCTTAGAAAAACCTTGTGTACGCTCTAGAGGGCACAGTTTTCATCCAAAGTTCATGAAACTTTGTCAGAATGTTTATCCTCATAGTATCTAGGACAAGTTCGAAACTGGGTCACGTCGGGTGTAAAACTAGGTCACTAGTTCAAATCATAGAAAAACCTTGTGTACGCTCTAGAGGACACGGTTTTGATCCAATCTTTATGAAACTTTGTCAGAATGTTTATCTCCATAAATTCTAGGCCAAGTTCGAAACTGGGTCATGTCGGGTCAAAAACTAGGTCACTAGGTCAAATCTTAGAAAAACCTTGTGTACGCTCTAGAGGCAACAGTTTTCAACCAAAGTTCATGAAACTTTGTCAGAATGTTTATCCTCATAGTATCTAGGACAAGTTCGAAACTGGGTCACGTCGGGTCTAAAACTAGGTCACTAGGTCAAATCATAGAAAAACCTTGTGTACGCTCTAGAGGACACAGTTTTTATCCAATCTTTATGAAACTTTGTCAGAATGTTTATCTTCATAAACTCTAGGCCATGTTCGAAACTGGGTCATGTTTGGTCAAAAACTAGGTCACTAGGTCAAATCTTAGAAAAACCTTGTGTACGCTCTAGAAGGCACAGTTTTGATCCAAAGTTCATGAAACTTAATCAGATAAGCTTATAATATCTAGGATAAGTTTGAAACTGGGTCACGTTGGGTTAAAAACTAGGTCACTAGGTCAAATCATAGAAAAAACCCTGTGTATGCTCTAAAGGACACAGTTTTGATCCAATCTTTATGAAACTTTGTCAGAATGTTTATAAACTCTAGGCCAAGTTCAAAACTGGGTCTTGTTGGGTCAAAAACAAGGTCACTAGGTCAAATCTTAGAAAAGCCTTGTGTACGCTCTAGAAGGCACAGTTTTGATCCAAAGTTCATGAAACTTTGTCAGAATGTTTATCCTCATAATATGTAGGACAAGTTCGAAACTGGGTCATGTCTGGTCAAAAACTAGGTCACTAGGCTAAATCATAGAAAAATCTTGTGTACGCTCTAGAGGACACAGTTTTGATCTAATCTTTATGAAACTTTGTCAGAATGTTTACTTCCATAAACTCTCGGCCAAATTTGAAAGTAGGTCATGTCAGGTCAAAAACAAGGTCACTAGGTCAAATCATAGAAAAACCTTGTGTATGCTCTAGAGGACACAGTTTCGATCCAAAGTTCATGAAACTTTGTCAGAATGTTTATCATCATAATATGTAGGATAAGTTTGAAACTGGGTCATGTCGGGTCAAAAACTTGGTCACTAGGTCAAATCTTAGAAAAACCTTGTGTACGCTCTAGAAGGCACAGTTTTGATCCAAAGTTCATGAAACTTTGTCAGAATGTTTATCCTCATAATATCTAGAACAAATTCGAAACTGGGTCACGTTGGGTCAAAAACTAGGTCACTAGGTCAAATCATAGAAAAACCTTGTGTACACTCTAGAGGACACAGTTTTGATCCAATCTTTATGAAACATTGTCAGAATGTTTATCTTCATAAACTCTAGGCCAAGTTCGAAACTGGGTCATGTCGAGTTATAAACTAGGTCACTAGGTCAATCTTAGAAAAACCTTGTGTGCACTCTAGAAGGCACAGTTTTGATCCAAAGTTCATGAAACTTTGTCAGAATGTTTATCCTCATAATATGTAGGACAAGTTTGAAACTGGGTCATGTCGGGTCTAAAACTAGGTCACTAGGTCAAATCATAGAAAAACCTTGTGTACGCTCTAGAGGACACAGTTTTGATCAAATCTTTATGAAACTTTGTCAGAATGTTTATCTTCATAAACTCGGCCAAGTTTGAAAGTAGGTCATGTTGGGTAAAAAAACTAGGTCACTAGGTCAAATCTTAGAAAAACGTTGTGTAAGCACCAGAAGGCATAGTTTTGATCCAATCTTCATGAAACTATGTCAAAATGTTTATTGTCCGTATATCTAAGCCCCCTATGAAACTGAGTCACGTCGGCTCAAGGTCAAATCTTAGAAAAACTTTGTGTACACCCTAGAGGGCACAGTTTTGATCCAATCTTCATGAAACTCTGTCAGAATGTTTATCTTAATGAAATCTAGGTAAAGTTTGAAACTGGGTCGTGTCGGATCAAAAACTTGGTCACTAGGTCAAATATAAGAACGACCTTGTATACGCTCCAGAGGGCACAGTTTTGATCCAATCACAATGAAACTGTGTCAGAATGTTTATTCTTACAATATCCAGGCCAAGTTTGAAACTGGGTCATGTCGGGTCAAAAACTAGGTCAAATATTAGTATGGTAAAAACTCATATAAATCTTCACCAGAGCCAGTGAACTGATTAATGCTCAGGTGAGCGATTCAGGGCCACCATGGCCCTCTTGTTTGCTCAGACCTATCTGTCCCAATAGAGATTTTATGGTACTATATCATTTATTTTCAGATATATTTTCTGTACAGTCCTGTGTTTCGTGTACCAGTCCAGGTTGCCTTGACTGCTATATCCAGTCTGTGGATCACTATCTGCCACCATTGATGTCCTTCTTGAACCGAGGTAGAGATGATCTCAACCTCACTTTCTGCAGGTAAGGCTGTGCACCTACTTACCTTAGGAACCCCAGTAGCTCAGTTGGTTAAGCCCTGGCCTCAGAGGAACTAAAACTGCAGATTCTATTTAATTTGTAATTTGTGTCTTTACATGTGCAGTAATGTAATGTTGCAACACTGCTCAAGACAACCGCCCCCCCCCCCCCCCCCCCCCCCCCCCCCCTCCATCCCCCAGCACTTACTTGGAATGAGCCTGTTGATCCATAAAAACAAGAAAATATATCATCTGCTCTAAAATGAAGAATGGGATGCTTTATATGGCCACATAGCACTTAAACCTACACAAGGCTTTATAGAAGGAGAGTTCCAGGATAATTCCTATTCTATATTTATATAACATATTATGCCCCTCATTACGACTTTCTTATAGAGATATTTGTCATAGGAGATCACAATATGTTTTATTGATAGGTTACAAAATACATGTTATTGAGAGGTAAGAAAAAAGTATCCCTGAATTTTGAAGTGCTTAATTCTCTCTTTTGGTGCAACTCTGCCTTTACATTTCTTACAGTGAGCCTCTCAATGCAACAGACTGGTACTCCAGTATCACTGAAACTTGTTATGATGGTCAGGATGCCACTAGCTGGAATATGTTCTTTGCCCAGTCTGTTGAAGATCTCTACAGAAAATATTGTTTGATGCCTTGTAACCAGTCTCATGCTGAGGAATGTTTGCAGAACTTCCAGAACCAGTCCACTGGTGCCTCAGATGAAGAGGTTTGCAGGTAAACTTTATTTTAGCTCACTTATACAAGCATTCTCAGTGGAGGTCAACTCTGAAAGTAAAGAATTTGCTCCTGTAGGAGCAAATTTTTTTGTTTAAGAGTAGAATGGTTTCATCATCGAGGGGAGCAGTCATGCAGGAAGAGCGTCCAATTCAACTTTTTCTTGCTTGCCTGTATGAAAATATAGGAAGCACTTTTTTACTCACCTTGGTATTGGTGCTCTACTCAAATGTTAAAGTGTTTGTTGAAGGGTTTTATGTGAGGTGCAAGTTAGGCAAAATATCCTGTCAAGGATGATAGATATGCTTTCAGGAAAGAAAATCCATGCACAGGAGTATTTATCTCACTGCTCATCAGGAGACTGCTCTTAGGGGGAAAATTCTCCCTTGGGGAGCAAATTCTTGCATTTAAGAGTAACTCTCAGTTTTCAAGTGATGCCTTAAGCACTGTTAAAGTAAAGTGTATAATCAACTTTTGGATCTGTTAAAAGGGTGTTGGAAAATGTCACGGAAAATTTATGGAATAATGAAATGGAGCATGAGTGGCAACCTTGTATAGTATGGTTCATTATTTTCTCTGCTGAGCAAAACCGGCTCCAGTTCTGTAAATATGCTCAGTTCAAAAACTCTTGTGCAAAATAAAAAGTATCTGCATGTATTATAAATATAGAAATTGATTTTATTTTCTTATAAACAGGTTATACACAGAAGTACAAGATTGCCTGAACACTAGCGTAAGCAGCTGCTCTGGGGATGTGATGATGGAATATTTTGGTGAAGCTGACCTCATCTTTGATGGAACTGGTGTCATCTGTTACATCATGCCAACTGTCACTGTAAGTTAATTGTTTGCTTACATTGTAAATGGTAAATTATAGCTAATTCTAAGGTAACGTTTTTCCCATTGAGTGTATATGAAGCAGCATTTTGTGAAAATTTGTGATAAATCACGTTGCTAACACTCAGTGTGCACATTTCATGCCATGATGAAGTTGGCTGTAAACATTTATTTTCTGGCGTGTTTGCCTAAAAAGAGTCCATAAGAAAACTTTGCAATATCCTTGCATTTTCATACTATATAATGTTAGAATCAAAATCTTTTTTCCTTACCGATAAATTACCACTTATCAACACATTTGGCAGCTATGAATATTAACTCACTCTGGCGTTGCCATCATGAATTAAAATTTGGTGATCTGCTTTCCAACAACATGTGTTAATTCTTAAGTAAGGACAAATTATTTCTTAATTGACACATGATGTTGGAGGTCAGAGAGCAAAAGTTAATACGCCATGAGCAGAGTTAGATGCCTGAAAACAACATTATTTTCTCAATATATTACAGATTGAGTCAGCTGATGTAATATATTTAGAAGAAGGAGGATCAGCTCAGTATATCAGTGTTATCTTGGAGTCAGCTGTTGGGGACAGTTGCCATGGAAATTATTGTTATCTTGAAATCTTTATTTCAAGCAATAATAGCTTACTGCCTAGGTAAGATATTCTACCTGATTTTTGTATTAGTCTGGCTCATTAGCAAGATTACCGGTACAATATTTGCAACTGCAGCACATCAACTAACATTAGTGTATAGACTGGTTCAAAAACAAAAAAAAAGTACACTGTCATAATTAACACTAGAGATTATGAAAGTAATCAGCTATCAGCCAGAGATTTTGAAAAAAATCAACTGTAAACCCACTTGGAGTTTAAGACTTCAAACAGTTTATTTTCTATGGTAAGAAATTCCTTTGCAAAACCCACTGAAGTTTCTGAGATGTGAAACAAAAATAAAATCTCATTCTTCAAAACACTCTGAAATTCCAAGACTTAAAGAAATTTGTTAGTTCTTTCTGGTTATGAAATTTCAACGGTCTATCTGACATACAATTTTCCTTTTTTTAACTGTTTTCTTTGCAGCTGTTTGAATGGAGAATCAAGCCCACAATTTGTCACCAGTTCATGCTCATATGTATTTTCTGAAGACACCAGTCAGATTTCTGTTCCTCTGATGGCTACTTTAGACCACAGAAATGACCTTCATTCTGACACTCAGGTCAAGGTCATTGCTCGGCTGTGGGAGGATGATGTGCCAGTTGCTATGGAGACTGTTACTGAGATACCAGTTTCTCTTGTTGATGTAGACACTTCGGGTGTCTGTTCTGGAAGAGGTGTTTACATGACAACTTTTGATGGCTTGTAAGTTATTTGCTGTCTTTTCTTTTCTTTCCCGTGCTGTAAGCTAAATGAACAGACATCAAATATGTTTTATTATTCCCAGAAAGTAGATCTTGCACAACAACTGGAATGAAATGTCAGGTCCTACTTTCTGGAAAAAATAGTTCTTAAATGTCGTCTGCTGATATTTAAAGAGTAATTTGCAATTTCATTTGTGTCATGCTTGGCTTTCTATGTCTGCACTTGATTGTACAGGATAAATCATGGAATTATTATCAGAATCGCACCTTTCCTAAAGCTCGGATTGTTGATTGGTGTTGTGTGAAGATGGATCTTAGGGTGAATGAGTAGGTACACTTTCAGGGGAAGTAAACTTGCCATTTTTGTTTTTGCCTCCCTTTTTTAATTGGATTCAACTTTTAAAGAAATATTTTTAACAATAAAGAGTATAATCAATTTTTGGATCTACCCTAAAGTGTTTCAGTATTGAGAAACCTAAAACCATTTAAGTTTCCATTTGTCCCAAATGGAAAATTAATGGGTTTTAGGTGTCCAAATATTTAAACACATTGGGGTAATAAAGGGTCTGGAAAATTGGATAACCTCAGGGAAAAATCAGGGAATCTTGCAGTTGAGGATGAGTGGCAACTGTGTTTGAGTCATGTTGAAAATTTTGTTGTTTTGTTTCAGTTTCTATGGCAATTTCTACAAAGGAGAGTTTGTTATTTACCAACACGCAGAATACCAGTACAAGGTATCATTAATTTTATTTGCAGATTTTTATGTTATAGCTAAAGATTTTCATATCAGCAAATGTGCAGCAATGAATTGGAGAACAGGAATAATTTGAGACATTATTTTCTACATTTGTCTCTGCCGTGTGCATTTGTTTTTATCATCAAAATTGATTGACCTAATTTTAAGCATTTTGAAATTCAAGCAACTCAAATTACATGCTGTCTGTTGCAAAATTTGTAGATTGAAATGATATCTCATTTCATTTTGAAATTCAAACAACTGAAATCACGTGTTGTCTGTAGCAACATTTATAGATTTAAGTTAAATCACATTTTCAGTTTTTTAGTGGACAGGGAAAGTCTGCACTGTTCATCATGCCACCAAAAACTTAAGGTATATGGGTACACCTGCATGTGTTTTGCCCTTTTTTACAAAGTGAAACAACTTTTGTGACTTCCTGTTTCCTTCCCTGGGAGATAAAATTTCCAGAAAAGGGACTGCTCTTTAACGAAAGAATATGCTCCTAGCAGATTTGCTCCTAGAGGGGCTAATTCTTGCACGTAGAAAAGGGAGACAAAAATTAAAGGCAGAGTTGCTTCCCCTAAAGATGTATCCATTTACCTTAAATAAATTAATCTGGATTTGAAAGTTGTTACAGAAACAATTAGGTTAAGGAATAATGAATCCAAGTACATTAGGTTAATTGGGTACACTGAGAAAAATCTGATTTAGTTGGAATGTGTGTCTTGGCCCATTTATTCAAAGAATTATTATTTTAACAAAAATTTTTAGTCAAAAATTTAAGTCTTTTAGAACACATAAAATCAGATGTGCTAATATTGTTGCTGAATAAAATGTGGGAAGCTCTGAGCTAGGAGCTCTTCAATTCCGCTAGAGGCAAATTTCTTTCCAACCTAAAAGGCAGCCTCATTGCACAGTCTTTCATTATTATCTTATCATTGGTTTGATATGACTGAAATACTGTTGAAAAGGCGGTAAAACCATGAGTCATCTATCCATCATTATCCCAGTCTTTATGGTCTTTATGATACATACAGTAGAACTTCAATGGCTCGAACCCTGATGGCTCGTTAACCCCGCCTAGCTAGAACTCTTTCCTTGGTCCCCAGAGGTCACTTTATATAGTAAGTAAAGTCTTTATTTAGTGAGGGTGACAACATTTAGCACAGAGACAAACCCTGGATTGCTGGAACGACCCTTGGCTTGAACTAATTTTCTTGGTCCCAAGCCTGTTCAAGCCAATGAAGTTCTACTGTAACTTGTATTTCTTTACTTTCTAGGTCCATGCAGCAGTTCAGAAATGTAAAGGAGTTGGAAAGTGCATCTGTGCTATTATGGTTCAAGTTGATGACGATGTTTATATTCTCGACCGCTGTACACGGACAGGGGAGAAAACTCATCCACTGGAGTTTTATGCTTATGTCAATAATGAGATGACAGAAGGACTGCATGTTTATAGAAGCGATGATGGAAACAGTTTCCAGGTAAGCTTGGTCTAGCAGAGCTCTGTAACATTATGAGCTACCTCGTTTTGGTCTACTCCATTCGCAAATTCAGCTATTTTCATTATTGGCATTTTTAGCTCACCTGAGCCATAGGCTCAGGGTGAGCTATTGTGATCACCCAGTGTCCGTCGTCAACAATTTGCTAAAAATGACATCTTCTCTGAAACTGTAAGGCCTAGGGCTTTGATATTTGGTATGTAGCTTTCCTAGTGGTCCTCTACCAAGTTTGTTCAAATGGTGGCCCCAGGGTCCAAAATGGCCCTGGGGCAGGGGTTCTCGGGTTCGAAACTAAAAAATACTTAAAAGTCTTCTTCTCCAGAACTGCTTGGCTCAGATGCTTGAAAATTGGTATGTAACATTGCTTAATGGTCCTCTACCAAGTTTGTTCAAATGGTGGCCCCAGGGTCCAAAATGGCCCTGGGGCAGGGGGTCTTGGGTTCCAAACTAAAAAATACTTAAAAATCTTCTTCTCCAGAACTGCTTGGCTCAGATGCTTGAAATTTGGTATGTAACATTGCCTAGTGGTCCTCTACCAAGTTTGTTTAAATGGTGTCCCCAGGGTCCAAAATGGTCCTGGGGCAGGGGGTCTTGGGTTCAAAACTAAAAAACATTTAAAAATCTTCTACTCCAGAACTGCTTGGCTCAGATGCTTGAAATTTGGTATGTAACATTACCTAGTGGTCCTCTACCAGGCTCTTCAAATGAAGGCCCCAGGGTCCAAAATGGCCCTGGGGCAGGGGGTCTTGGGTTCCAAACTAAAAAATACTATAAAATCTTCTTCACCAGAACTGCATGGCTCAGATGCTTGAAATTTGGTATGTAGCATTTCCTAGTGGTCCTCTATTAAGTTTGTTCAAATGGTGGCCCCAGGGTCCAAAATGGCCCTGGGGCAGGGGGTCTTGAGTTCGAAACTAAAAAATACTTAAACATCGACTCCAGAACTGCTTGGCTCAGATGCTTGAAATTTGGTATGTAACATTGCCTAGTGGTCCTCTGCCAAGCTTGTTCAAATGGTGGTCCCAGGGTCCAAAATGGCCCTGGGGCAGGGAGTCCCAGGTTTGAACCATAGAAATACATAGAAAAATATTAAAAAACATTCTACTTCAGAACAGCAAGGCTCAGATGCTTGAAATTTGGTATGTAGCATTGCCTAGTAGTCCCTTACCAAGTTTGTTCAAATGGTAGCCGCAGGGTCGAAAATGGCCCAGTGACAGAGAGTCATGGTTTGAACCATAGAAATATATAGAAAGATATTTAAAAGATCTTCTTCTTCAGAACCACTTGGCCCAGATGCTTGAAAGTTGGTATGTAGCTTTGCCTAGTAGTCTTTTACCAAGTTTGTTCAAATGATGACCCCAGGATCTAATATGGCCCCGCCCCAGGGGGTCAAAAATCTTCTTCTTCAGAACCACTTGACTCAGATGCTTGAAAATTGGTATGATGCATTGCCTTTTTGTCCTTTATCAATTTTGTTCAGATGATGGCCCCAGGGTCTGAAATGGCCCTGCGGCAGGGATTCCTGAGTTTGAGCCATAGAAATACATAGGAAACTATTAAAAAATCTTCTTCTTCAGAACCACTTGGCTCACATGCTTGAAATTTGGTATGATGCATTGCCTGGTGGACTCCTACAAAGTTTATGTAAATGGTGGCCCTGGGATCCAAAATGGCCCTGGGGCAGGGAGTCTTGGGTTCGAAATTAAAATGTACTTAAAAGCCTTCTTCTCCAGAACCCCTTAGTGCAGATGCTTGAAATTTTGTATGATGCATTACCTAGTGGTCCCTTACCAAGTTTGTTCAAATGATGGTGCCAGGGTCAAAAATGGCCCCGCCCCAGGGGGTCCTGGGTTTGAACCATAGAAATACATAGAAAAATATTCAGAAATCTTCTTCTTCAGAACCACTTAGCTCAGAGGCTTGAAATTTAGCTTTTAGCATTGCCTAGTGGTCCTTTACCAAGATTATTCAAATGATGGCCCCAGGGTCCAAAATGGCCCTGCCCCAGGGGGTCCAGGGTTTGAACCATAGCGATACATTTGGAAATGGTTGCAAACTATCAGGTTTGTTCAAATTCTGACCCTAGTTTGACCGGTAACCTTTTTGCTCAGGTGAGCGATTCAGGGCCTCTTGGCCCTCTTGTAAGTATTAACTATAAAAATATAACTTGACTCTTTTCCCGCAGAACGTTGGGGCAGAAGGTTGTACGACTCAGTGTCAGTTCATGCTAGTTTGATAAGGCTGCATGGGCTGATTTGGGTCTTAATTGTTTGTATGGATGATGAGATACATACCTGCTTGCACAATGCCCATGATGG
Source organism: Ctena decussata (assembly GCA_963989385.1). Taxonomy (NCBI): domain Eukaryota; kingdom Metazoa; phylum Mollusca; class Bivalvia; order Lucinida; family Lucinidae; genus Ctena; species Ctena decussata. Next base: position 73,704,663 of record OZ022498.1, on the reverse strand, counting down.
AAGGAAACTTTAAAACCAATGTGTAGGGTGACTATATAAATATCCTTATGTTTAAATATCCCACACACAATTCTGATGATGAAAGGAAACTTGAAAAGGTGTGAGGTGACTGTTTGAATATCTTTTTAGCTTGCCTGTACAAAAGTACAGAGAGCTATTATTTTCACTTGGCGGCATGGGCATGGGCGTCACACTTTAAAGTTTTATGCTAAAGTTTTTTTATGTGATGGGCAAGGCACTGCAAGAGAGCTATCCTGTACGGGGACAGGTCTTGTTATAGATAAGTTTTTGTTTAAATATCTTTTTGTTTTTTGTGTGTATACTTTTGTTTGACCATATAAATAGAAAGTTGTTTGGTATATTTTTAGTTTGTTCTACCCATTGGTACCATTGTGACAGCAGAGTCACTAGACTTGGAACTGATGGTCAGTGTGAAACCTTCTCCACATGATAGAAATGTCACTAGAGGTGAGCCATCTGAGAATTTGTTGGTGCTTTAGGGGTACAGACTAGGGTGGTTTTGCAGGTTCTTGTCGCTAAACTAAATAAAAACTTAGTTTGTGATCCCATATTAGAACTGTCTCAGTGAGGCAGATATAATGATGAGTTACAACCTAAGTTTTTGTCTTCCCTGCCACTAGCAGCAGTTGTTTAAGGTGCACTTAAGTGCTTAAGTATTGGGACACCTAAAAACCATTAATTTTTCATTTGTCCCAAATGGAAAATTAATGGTTTTTATGTGTCCCAATATTTAAGCACATTAGGGTATTACTTTTCTGTTATTTGAATTTGGATATGTTCATTTATTCTGCCAGGGATGTTTGATAAAACTGGTGGTAAAAATATGCATACCCTGATCAGTTGCTGCTTAATACCAGTCTGAGCTTAGTACCTGTTTGCTTATACATGTACGCTGAACAAAGTATTAGGCTCAGCAGTCTCAGTATGAAGAAACACCATTAAAAATATCTTGGTATTTGACACCATCACTACCGGTAATACTGACTAATTCCTATAATGAATTCTTCCTTTCTTGAATTTAGACAAACCCTTTGTGGTATCTGGGTTGATGATGATGCATGATGCCTGAGTTTTACATCTCTTTCAACAATATTTCTGTCATTGACCCAATGGTAGGATGATAATGAAAGGCTGTGTGTAATGACATCCCGGTTTGAAGAATTCCATTGCAAACAGGATTTAAATCCAATACCCCTAGCACATTAAACCAGTGCTTACCTACTGCACTACAGAGGCTCCTGTTGTTGCAGGGAACAATGACTAAAACTATGATCTAAGGTGTACAGGCACTCCTCCATTTTTTACCAGTGAAAAACTTTTTTGACTTCCTATTTCTCTGGACCACAGAGCCCTTCCAAAATTGGGTCAACTCTTAATGGAAAGAATTTTCTCCCCCTAGGAGCAAATTCTTTCCTTTTAAGAGTCGACTCCCATTGAGAAGGAAACAGAAATGAAATATACCTGTTCACCTTAAAAAGAGAAACACGAGTGTATTCACTGACTGGTCATGTGCGAAGATGGACTGGTCCATTGTATACTGAAGAAACAAGGGGCAAATTGTGTATACCCTGATCAGACTGCTCCTAACTCTACACTGTTTGCTCAGACAGGATGTTAACACTTAAAGCACCAGAAACCAAAAAAAATTGAATTTGCAAACATGATGAGCCCCCTTGTCTGGATTGACACTATTTGCCCTCTGGTCTTTGAAATCTTAACACGATATAACTTGGACAAAACAAACTTTAAAATTTTGCAACTCATGAATTTTGTCCTCTGCATTTTAGTGCTTTAAGGGTTAAGATATTCAGAGTAAACATATTAACTTAATTTCAGGTCTGTGTGGTGTGTTTGACTACAATGTAACCAATGATTTAACACGACTTGATGGTACAGAGTTCCCAATTGACGATGAGGGCTCCCTGGTGATGAGGGACAGCGAATACAGCATATACAGACCAAAACCTTTTCTTAAATCATGGTCGTGAGTACATTGAAAGTTTTAACACAACGGGTCTATATAGACAATGGAAATTAACAGGCATTTATTCTGTAACAAATCACTTTTTTGATGTGTGTGATATTGTCACCAAAAATTTGATGTCAGACTGACCATGTTTCCTTAACGTTTGACAATGCAACATCTATTGTTTGAACGAAAATGATCGTCGCAGAGAAATGCATTGAGGCATGTTACAGTCTTCATTATTGTCAGCATTATCCACATGCTGGAAGAACGGTTTGGAGAAACTCAAGGAAAGGAACAAAGGACCTGGTTTGATAAGGGCCATTATGGTGCCCATTCCCCAACAGTAACTTATTAGTATCTCTTCAACCTGTTGACAGAGGTTGACCAAATTTGATAGATTATAAGAGAAACCAAAGAGTTAGATTTTGTTGACCTTATTTACATGGTTAACACCCCAATAATGCAAGATTTTTAGAAAATGATACTAAAGGAATGTGTTATAGGGAGGACACCTGTTATCCTGCAAAAATTCTAAGTATTAAGTCAGATAGGTTGGAGCAAACAGTACAGACTCAGATCAGATTGGTCCACTCAAATTTTTAGAATTTTCATGGTCCTCCAAAACATTTTCAGTTATTTCTGTTTTTTCTTGTAGAACTGAAGATACATTATTCGAGGGTGTGTTGGCCAATGACTCCTTTACTGCACCAGAAACCTCAGGCTGGTGTGATTGTACCAACTCATCATCACAATGTAATCCCTATGAACTTGTGCAGACTTGTGATTTTGTTGAAGGTTAGTACATCCTTGCTCACTTTTTGCATAAGAGCCGCAATATGAGAAAACCAACAAAGTGGCATGTGCGCCCAGCGAAGACTTAGATCAGCTTGGGCATCTGCCCAGTTTGATTAGAGTCTTTGCTCTCTACACAGAGTTGGCTTAGACCCTTAAAGCATACAGCGACTACTCTTTTCAGACTGGGTGGCTGCAGAGGCTGATATGAGTCTTCGTTGGGTGCACATACCATTTTGTTGGTTTTGTCGTTTTATGGCTAATCACTACTGAATAAATTTTCTTGAAACTTTGCCTACCTGATTCTGTAATGCATACAAACTCATGCAAGGAAATGCAAAATTTTTATGCATATCAATAAAAATTTGTTTGATTAACTTTATTGCATAATTACGGTGTCACATGCTATTAACAGGCTTGTTTCAACTAACATAAAACCATGTATTAACATGGGTTTTCACTCCCCGATAATGACCACCTTTGTGACTTTTTGTATGCAAGTTGCAGGGCAATACTTCGTCAGTACAGAAATGATGGCAAGACTGCAGTTGAAGATATCCATTAAAGACTTTAACAGAAGAGTTATACAAATTCAGATATTGTAATTATGAAAGTGCAGACACATTGAGTGAAGACTTTGATGTAAATGATTATGAGTTGTGAAAGGCTGCTTATGGTTGCACAAACATTCACGGTAGCTGACCATGGTCGGAAACGAGGGTTTTTAAAGAGATGCAGAGTGCATGTAGGAATCAGCAAGGTAATGGCGATGAGGCCGAAAAATAGTGTGCTGCATTTTCATTATTTTTGTAGCATTATAGTTGAATTTATGCAATGATAGCAATCAAACATTTTTTCCAAGTCTTTCTGCAGAATTTTTAGTTACGGTAATTCATATGATTCAATTTTAGGAGAAGATATAACCAATAGCATGGAAATGTATTTGAGATATCCAGCTGCTGAAACCAGAAGGCGACGACATGCTGAATTGTCAACAGTGTACAACAGAAATAAACGACAAACAATGTCAACTTCTAACAATATTGACTGGGGAGATGGAGATGATGAAGACCTTTCTGTATGTACCTTGAGGCCAAATCAGGGTTCGAGGTTATAAAACTTAAGAATAATCTCAAACTCAAAATAAAGCACACTGATTGGCTGCTTCCGAGCACATGCTCGGAAGCAGCCAATCAGTGCGCTATATTTTGAGTTTGAGAATGTACTCAAGTTTTATAACCTCTGAGCCTGGGTTCTTCACCCTTAAAGCACCAGAAATGAAAAAAATTGAATTTGCAAACAGCATACAGGGCTCAAAAGTCCACTTGTCCTCTCGTATCTGCGAGTAGATTTAGGGTGAGGGCAAGTGAAAAATTCCAGTTACTTGCCCAATAGGATGAGAAACTTTTTTGGCAGAATATGGAAATATTTTTGAAGAAGTAGAATCAAACATCATAAAAAGTTTGGAAAACAACACCAAAATGTTTGGAATAGATAATTATAATATTTTCCTATCATAGGTCAAAGTATTTACACCAGCAGTTGACAATTTCTGTTTTTGACTTAATATCTTCCAGCATTAAAATATTAAATTGATATAACTGGCAAGTCATTTGCAGTGCATTACAAAGATTTTTTTCTCCACAAAATATGCATTTTTGGACATTCACTTCTGTCTTCATTTGCTCAGTTATTGCTTCAAATGAATTCAAACTTGATGTGTTTTTATTATTATGGTTAATCATTGTTGTTGATGATAGAACGTATTTCTTCACAGGATGTTAGAATTAATTATGATAGGTGATAATCCTGTTACTGTTATGTTTATTTTATGCTAAATTTTTGGCAAAAAATTTAAGTAGGCTGTTTAAAATATAGCACAAATTTGCTTTTCAGAATTTTGCTTTTCCCACTGCCAGTGGTATTACGGAGAGCATGGCTGCTACAGCATGTCAGAGTGCCCTGGTTGAGTCGTCCCTGGGACAAATATGTGAGACTATGGTGGACACAAACAACCTGGTCACAGCCTGTATCACAGATGTTATGGTATGCTTTAATCCTGTTGGAACCAAGTTTGAATTCAAGGTGTATGGGTACACCTCCATATTTCTCACCATTTTTACAGAGGGAAATAACCTTTATGACTTGTTCTTTGCTTCTCTGGATGATATAGCCTATTTAAAATGGGTCTACTTGTGACGTAAAGAATTTTCATGCATCCCAGATAAGGTTGTGTTTTTTGCTAGGTCTAGAAATTCTGGAATAACCGCAATATAGGGGACCCAGTGTGGATACATGCTTATATAGCAGAGAAATGAGCCAATCCTGGTTTGCTATTAAAGATTTACATCTAATCTACAATTCTAGACCAAAAGCAATAATTTTTAAGCAATAGTGCCAGTGTGGCAATTCTTCAAACTACACTAGGGTCAGCACATTTCGCGAACTGCCTTCCTCGATCTCCGTGTGTAAACTACTGTGAGAGGCACACCAGGGGAAATCAATAAAATAAATACTTCATGCATGTGCCAATTAGGGTTGGGTAAATTACGGAATAAATCGTTTTTAAATTAAATACGGTTTATTCCGTAAGCATTAAAAAGAAACAGATTAAGTATCATTAAAGAAGAGACATCTTTTGACCCATATTGTTAAATACACATTTTCCTGCCATAACTTTCATCTTGCAAGAAAAAAAGTAAAACTGAAAAATGTGGATTTCTGTCCATATACAGACGTATCCAGAATTTACGATTTCCCCTTGGCATGGCTCTCAGCAAAATGACGTGTGCAAAATAAGTGTGTCCCTGTCATGAACTGAGCGGCTGCTTGGAAGTTAAAAAAACGAATTGGTACTCATGTTTGAGGTATTACTATGCAGTAACTAAATGGATTTCAGGAACATTTATATCACAATGGGTAGATGAAAGATGAAATTTTCTGTCTGTATATATTTTCTGACATCAAGCCATTATAAAGGTATGTATCCACATAGGTCCCCTATATTGTGGTATATCCGAAATTCTTATCTTACGCTGGTTATCTGACCCATGGGTAGGATAAAAAAAGAAAGTTTTCACATGACTTTGGTTTGCATTGGTTTTATTGGACATCACGTAACTTCGTGGTTAGCTGACGTCAAAACAACGTCAGAAATCACAATAGTTGTCAAAATGGTGGACGTCGCAATGCAGTGTCTAGAGGAATCTTTGATGTTATTAAAGCTTCAGCACTTAAAGATATGCAAGAAAAAGAATCTACCATGAGTGTGAGGTACGGATAGACAAATCTGTCCCTCAGGTCACTGTTTGGCATCACTTGGCAAGCCTTGTGATGCTAAACAGTGACCCTTGGGACACATTTGTCTATCCATACCTCACACTCATGGTAGATTCTTTTATACTTCCAGTTGACACCCATTGAAAAGGGAGGCAAAAATGAAACTCAAACTTGCTTTCTTTGCAAGTTAAACAATGAGTAATGGAATCTTCTGCTTGATAACATGTAACTTGTAACATAGTTTATTTGGAACTTTGTGTTTCACTAGAAGAAAATTTGGCGACTTGTATACCATGATTAGGCTGCTCAAGCAGTTGAGCAAAACTAACTATGTTAACATTGGTTGAGACGTTGCATTTTCAAACGTTTACATAACATTTTCAAACTTTTTGCACCATGCAAAAATACTGTCATTTTTTTCAGCAAAAAATATTAGCATACTTGATTTTCTCTAGAAGACTTAAGAAGTGTGAGTCTAAATACCACAGACCACCACAGAATACCACAGACCACCACAGACTACCACAGACCACCACAGACCCTACTATAGACTACCATAGATAATAATGCAAACTATCATACACCTTCTAAAATAACATTTTGAAGAACAAAATGTAAAAAAAATGCCAAATTAAAACATCCAAAAACTTTTCTATGGACAGAGAAAATCATGTTATTGTTAATTCTGTCTGCTTACTCATATATATATATATATGTACATAAAATATAACATAAAATTTTCCTTAAAAAAAATTCAAATTTTATACTTTTTTTTATATTCTGTTCTTCACAATGTTATTTTTGAAGATATTTGATAATCTGTACTGAGATCTGTGGTGAGGTCTGTGGTAGTCTGTGGTGGTCTGTGGTACATAATATATAACACCAAATTATAACGAAACACTTTCTAAAATTTTGTCAAATTTTGTATTTTTTATATTCTTCTCTTTAAAATGTTATTTTTGAGGGTGTATGATACTCTTTATTGTGGTCTGTGGTGGTCTGTGGTGAGGTCTGTGGTAGTCTGTGATGGTCTGTAGTGGTCTGTGGTGGTCTGTGGTATTTAGACTCACCCCTTAAGAAACCCTTGACTAACAACTTTGTTAAGCTGGTGATGCTTTGAACAACCTGGCCCTGATATGGCTGTGCAATGTTTGCAGAATCCTCACCTTCCATATCTCTGCACTAACACCCCTCCTGTTATGGACGAAAATGGTCCTGACAAATTCTGTTCCATTTAAAGTTTCTGTAATTGAGGGTTGTCATACTGCAGAAGAACATGTGCAGACTGGTCAGAATCCTTCTGGCATCCTCAGTATCAAGAGAGTATTGATAAACTAGTAAACCAACAAATCTTTCAGTTTTGTTGTCTGCTTTTTGCTGCCTTTAGGGTTTAAGTGTATGATAATGGACTGCTCTGTTTTACAGATATTAGACCCAGCACAAGACGTAATAGACATCTCTGAGCAGTCAATATCAGTGTAGAACAGCCGTTGAATGCGTAAATTTTGTCGTCTGCTTTGGCACTTTTAGGGTTTGAGTGTATGATAATGGACCAGAGCTCTAGATAAGAGGGAGTATGGGGTGATAATTAAGGATAATATTTCTTATTTCTCATTGAAACCATACATTATGACCCCTCATCTAAGCCGTCGAGACGGTTTCAGTGGTCACAACATATGTTTATGCAGAATTAACAAAAACTATCCTTAATTATCATCTAATACTCCTTCTTATCTAGAGCTCTGTGGACTGCTCTGTTTTACAGATATTAGACTCAGTACAAGATGCAGTGGATACCTCAGTGAGTAGTCTTCAGCAGCAGTGTAGAACAGCCGTTGTTGCTGATCCCAGTATTGCAGTTGCCCTGAATACAACATATGATCAGTTGGTGCCTTATCTACTAAACCTGACCTGTCAGAATGGCTGCAGTGGACAAGGAACTTGTGAACAGGGTAAGTTGGTACAAGAAATACTTATTAAAGTGATTTTGTCCAACATTTTCCTTTGACATTGCAGGAAGCTACATGTACCCAGTATAATTACCATAAAAATCTTTGTGTTTGGACATATATGTCTGAGCTATGTGCTCCTTTGGGAGAGTCTAATCTGCATCTATACTGTTTGCTTATACCTATTTGTCCCAAAACATGTATTTAGAATTTTTACGCAAATTCTGCTGTGTGTTCTGTAGCAACTATTGCAGTATGTGGGCTAAAGTCCATATCTACAAGATGTCATTATTGTTAGGACATATCTGCATTTTTTATAGGAAAATAAATAGATAGATAAGCTACATTTTTGTCTCCCTTGCGACTAGCTGAAGCAAGATGGTAGTCCTTTTCTGGTGTTGTAAGCAGCAGCATAAACTTCTGTTTTAGACCTGTTTTGTGACAATATGCAGGCAGCCGTGACACTGCATTCCATGGAATTTTCGTAATAAACTGGAATTCTTTTCAGGTGTATGCCAGTGTAGTTTGGGATATACAGGTTCTGACTGCTCCCTGTCAACTAGTGAGGCCCCGACTGTCAGCTCAGTGACACAGGCCCTTTATACAGCAGATGCCACTACCACCATTAGTGTTGTCACCAGTACAGTAGTCATGGGAGACTACTTCATCAACTCCCCTACTCTGTCATGTCATCAAGAAACTGTTGAGGTATAGATTATATTTTAGGCTATCTAGCCAATGAAGGACTTCTTTAAGAATAATCAAAGATTCACCTGTTTGAAAAGGGCTCACTCTTTTGAATAGGCATGAGATGTGAGGGTGCTCTTCTTATACAGAAGCCAGTGCTCCTTGACAAGTGGAAAAATTTACTCCCCTTAGTGGGTGACAAAATAACTAGTTGTAAAATATGTCCTCTTATCACATCTTGGTTAGGAGAGCTAATTCAGTAATGACAGCAACATTTCTAAGGTATATGGGCAGTGGCACACCCATACACTTTTCTTCCACTTTTACAAAGGGAATCAACTTTTGAGAATGCTTATTTATTTTCTGAATGAATTCTTTCCAAAATGAAGTCTACTCTTTAAGGAAAATTCTTTCTCATAGGAAAGCAATTTTTTCTTTAAGAGTCAGTATTTAATGAGAATGTAGGAAATTATAAAAATGGTAGAGTTGCTTCCACTTAAAGTATATCCGTTTACCTTAAAGTTTCTGGAAGATCATATTTTTTGTGTGTGTCTTTTGGACTACTTGATAAAAGTTTGTCTTTTCTGTATCCAAGTGATGTGGCAAATGATTACAACTTGATCATAATCAGCCACGATTATGAAGATTACATCTGAATATGATTCTCAACATGACAAAACCAAGAAAAAGGCCAGTCTTATCAGAGTCTGTGCTGTCCACATGAAGCTAGATTAGACTCTGAGCTACCCTGTAAGTGCATAGCGAAACCGCTGATCAGACTGGGCTGATGCCATAGCTGATCTGAGTCTTCCCTGAGTGCATGTGCCACTTCGTTGGTTTTGTCGTGTCTCAGTTCAAATATAAAATTTCAACTATGCATGAAGGACTTCTAAAAAGGGGCAGTGGTGGTCTAGTGGTTTACACACTAGGCTACAAATCCAGAGGTCTAAAGCTCGATTCCCCTCTCCTCCTGTCTTTCAGGTAAGACTTTGAACTGATGTGTCTATATGACCTATGAGTTGGTGGGATGTTAAACCAGAGTCCAAGCATTCACCAGGTCTTAAAATTTTCCTGAATAGTTTGAAAGAAAAACAAAATAGGAACTTTCTGTTGTTTGGTGATGTTAAACTTGCGTATGGTAAAAAATTTAAGTACTGGGACAGATAAACCTGATGTTAAACTTGTGTATGGTAAAAATTTTAAGTACTGGGACAGATGAACCTGAACAAACAGAGCAGAGCCAGATCAGTCTGTTCCTGTTTGCCATTCCAACTGCATCGTTTTGATGCACTACCATATTGTAAAATCAAACTTTCATTGTAAGGACATTTATGGTAATTATTTTGGGTGTCAAGATTTTTAGAATTTTCTTGTATTATTTCGTTTCAGTTGACTGGTTCAGGCTACGACAGGACTGGAATTCTAACTACCTCACAAGCAACATTCCTGACATCCCAGTCTGTGTCTTGTCCATTGACTGGTTCACTGCCTCTGACAGTAATGCTGCTTTCTGTCAGTAATAATGGAGTAAACCAGTCTAGTGAAATTATGTATATTATTCAAGACCCAGTCTGCTATGACTGTGATCCTGTTTCAGGACTCTGTACAGTTGAGGTGAGTGATATATTAGCCAGGACACGACAACGAAGTAGCTTGTGGGCTCAGCGAAGTCTCAGATCAGCCTGGGCATCTGCCCAGTCTGATCAGAGCCTTTGCTGTCCGCTTGAAGCTAGCTTAGATCCTTAGCTACCTTTTAAGAGCTTAGCGAAGTGGTCTGTTCAAACTGGCCCGAGTCTTTGCTGGGCACACATGCCACTTTGTTGGTTTTGTCGTGTAGCAGCTCATATACATTTTTCAGAATATGGTTTGTTGTTGTTATGTCCACGGTTGTGACGGGAAGGTCAGTTACCCTAACAACACTATTTCTGGGCAGGCTTAGACCTCCTAAGCAGTTAACTAGTACTAAGTGCACATACTTTTGTCTGTAACTGACAACTGCCCTTCTAGTCAGTATAGGCTCATCATTTGTGGCTAAATATTTAGATGTAAATAAATTGCTAAAATATAATCTCCAAAGAGGCTTGTTTCAAACTTTATATTGCTAATTTAGTACTAGCATTAACATTTCAAAAAAGAAAATGTTCATTATAGAAGATTGGAAAGTGATCATTAACAAACAAAATACAAATTCGTTGTCTTTTTTTTTATTTTTATTAATATTATTACAATTGATTCAAAACATTAAAGTTCTATTCCCATTTTTACATCTGATTACATGTATTTCTGGTAAGTCCCGAGACAACTTAAGGAGCTGGCTGGGGAAATGCTTGAGCCCCTGCTTATATGCTGTTGTTTGCCATGGCATTCTATGACCCTGTAAAAATATGCATGCTCAGACCAGTTTGTAAATATGTGTTGTTTGGTAAGAAAATTTACATGTTGCACTAATTAATATTTGACAGCTTTATCATCTGAGCAAACTCAGTAGTGCATAAAAGGTAAAGATTTCCCATAGCCTAATAGCCGTAGGGGCAGTGGAGGTTAGAGACCCGCTGCATCTTGGGCACAGCAGATCAAAGGCCGAGCCCATCCCTCTCCTTCCTCTGCCTTATCCTTCCCCGATTCGAAAATGGTACCTATTTACTGCTGGGTTGACAGAGTTTTCTAGTCGTCGGATGGCGAAACCTGGGCGCAATCTCACAACCTTCCAGCAACTTTCTTCATGATAACTGAGTCTTTCTATCCACTTGAATACGGCACCTCTCTACTCTTGGTTTCTCATAATAGAATTGCATAACAGTGTAGACCCAGATCCAGTCTGATCTGGGTCTATACTGTTGGCCAAGTTATGCTCATCCCAATATGTTCCCCGTTCTGTGGTAGTTGCCTGTACAAGAAGTAAAAGAATGTTTTATTTATTGTTTGTTACAGCCAACTAGCTGCGTGATTGACGGAAGTTGTTACGCCGCTGGAGCTTACAATCCTGCTGATCAGTGTCTGATCTGTGATCCTTTCTCCAATCAGTGGAAATATAAAACTAGTAAGTATATAGGTAGCTTCATTCTGTCAGCTCAATTTCCAATGAACACTTGCAGCCCCTTCAGTCCTCCAGTCTTTCCAGGAGACTTCCAGCCAAGGTCTCAGCCACATGACCTATATGTTGGTTCCCTCACTCTACCAGAAACATTTCGGCCAAGTTCCTATGAATGTTGACGGAGCCAAATTCATATTGTGATTTGATTTGTTACATATTGTAATCCTTCATCATGTATATTGAGTTAAATAGAGTAATACAACAAATGTTTTTGGCACTGGCTCCAATCTGATATATATATTCTATGAATACCATAAAGAATGAGCATACAGAGTAAGCTACCATGCTCTTTTGAAAGATTAAGTAAAACTGTTTGGTAAATTATGAATAAACTTTGTGGTTTTCTCATTGTTGTGACACACAAAAAGATACGACCAGAAATTGCATTCCTGCGACATGCTTTGTACAAGTTACCATAATGAAAATGGAACAGGAGTGCATGAGCAAACATTGTAAACCCAGATCAGACTGCTCCTGAAGGAGCAGTCTGATCTGAGTTTGCACTGTTTGCCTTTTTGAAACACTTCAGGATGATAATTTTAAAAGGCCAATGGGATGGTACATTTTCAAGAGAAAGAATCCTATTTTCGTTTTTGCCTCCAAATGGAGGTCGTCTTAAAGGAAGGAATTGGCTGCTCTAAGAACAAATTCTTTCAAAGAGTAAATGCTTTCCTTTAAGATTAGCCCCCATATTGAAGGGCTGGGTATTCTTGGGAAGGACACAGGAAGTTACAAAAAATGTTTACCTTGTAAAAATGGCAAAATAATTGGAGGTGTGCACCTTATTTACCATAGCAATTTAAAATGTCTCAATAAAACAGTAATTAGTGGTAAAAACTGCTTATATAGAGATCCCTGATAATAATTTCTGTTGTTTTCAGCCGAAACTTGTCCTACCACAACTACCAGTACAACTACAGTATCTACCCAAAGTTCCACAAGTACAGTGATTACCCCATCAACTTCCACACCCGCAGTCACAACTGTATCAGACAGAAGTTCAGTATCAACTTCTAAACCATCAACTAGACAAGCAACTGACTCCACCACTGAGAGCAGTGTATCAACCAAAGCTGGTTCAGTTTCAACCAGTCCTACCAAAGCATCAACCAGCGGTCCAACAAAACCTTCCACGTCAGGAAGAACTCCATCAGTCAGTACTGTATCAACCCGTCAGTCATCTAGGTCATCTACGAGTGTCTCACCAGCTAGTTCTAAAACACCTTCTACATCAACTCCAGCTGTTACTGTGAAGCCTACCAGTTCAGAAGCTTCCACTTCAGAATCAACTAGCACTGTTGCTGCTTCAAGCTCTTCAGCAACTTCAAGTACACCTGTCCCTACTCGTGCCACCAGTCCTACCTCTGATCCTGTCTCTACCACTACAGAGAGCGAGGGTGGGGATCAGGGTTCACAAGATCAGCAGACCCTCGTCATTGTGATAGTAGTAGGAGTTTCTGTGGCTGTGATTGTTATTATTGCCATTTTGATTGTCTCATTCAGGTTAAGAAGGTGAGTTACCATAAACAAGTGCTCCAGATAAAAAGGGGTAACAGGGATAATATAGAGATAAATTTCCCATATTTCTCCATAAAAACGTATGTTGTAAAACCTCAATAGAACTGTCTCACCTAGAAAGTTCTATTGAGGGGTCACAACATGTTTTCTTTTCGAAGTCAGGAAAGTTACCTCAGAGTTATCCTCAAAACCGACCTTATCTGGAGCGCTGATAAGTAAATATCATAATTACTTTAAGAGGAATGGGTACATATTCAAGGGCAGCAACTCTGCCATTTTCATTCTTGCCTCCCTTCTCAATGGGAGTCATCTCTTGAAGGAAAGACTTTGCTCCTATAGGAGCAAAGTCTGTCCTTTAAGAGAAGACTCCGTTTTAGGAAGGATTAGTTGCAGGGGAAACCAAAAAGGAAATCCTGAAAGTTGTTTCCCCATGTCAAAATGTCAGAAAATATATAGCTCTATACCCTTACACCTTTTAAGTATTTGAACCCTGTAACCAGTTACTTTGATTTCTGTAATTATTCTCAACCTTAAAAAAACGTGATGTTTCTATTCTGCAATGTTTCCATATTAAGAAAAGTTGGGCAGTTCACAATCTTATAACATGCTGCTTAGTATAGGATTATGTACTACTGTAAGACAGATCAGCTTGTGATTGTTATGAAGTAGGGTAAAGTCAGGGAAATTTGGACGAGGAAATTTGGACAGTGGCATTGTTTCCTTTATATGTCAGTTGTTTGGAATTAAAACAAAATTAACTGGGCAAAAAGTGAAAATCCTGATGAGACAGCTCATGATGAGTTGTCTCATATGGATTTTCACTGTTTGAAATGGTACATCCGAATTTACCCGCTGTCCAAAGTTACCCAACTCTACCCTAATGATTTTACTATTTTTGTAAAAGATACATTTTTGCAGGCTTTCAGCAATAACGCATACAAATTTTTGAGTTAAGTACTTACATACTTGATGAGACCTGCCAATTTTAACTACATGTATACTTTGATCATGGCAAATCTATCAAAGGGGGGGTATCAATAAGGTGGGTTTTCTGCATCCTACCAAAGTTTTATTTTTTTGACTGATGTTATACTCTAGTGTGTCTAGTTTATTGAACCATATATGACTTTGCGCGGAAAGCCCTAGTTACTGAGCTATGGGTCCAAAGAAGCGGGTGGGGTAATCCAACATGGTTTTAGCCTGTCTTGTAAAAACATTCTCATTTGGTAGAAGAGTACAGCAGACAGACAGGATTTGATAAAATGATAAACAGAACATCTAAACTATATTTCCATATCATTTTATTTGGTCTAATTTGAACATATGTTGTCAAAAAAGACTTCCTTTGACATTTAGCATTTTTTGATATTTTTGACCTCAATTTTCAATATTTCTTGGCCTTATTGTTAAATGAACAGACATGTTATCATCAAACTCATGTCAAGGAAGTACCTTGAGAAGGACATTCAGATGATGTGACCAGAATATCACAATAGCATAGTTTTCATGGTCGACTGAACACATAAACTTGCTTGGAAGATGGTTTTCTTTCTATTTTGACCTAGAATTACGAACCTTTGGTCAAATTACTATTTTAACTGCTATATTATGCCCCACGCCCCTGCCACGTAAGGTGAGGGAATACATATTGGCTTCAGTGCGGATCTCGTTGGCATCTGCAATTGTGTATGTGTCACATATTAAGTCCTTCTGTGACCTTGGAATCAAGGTCAAGGTCATCAAAATCTGACCTTGACCTTGTTTCCAAGGTCAAAGTATGTGACCCAGACACAGATGCAGACGCCAAGGAGATCCGATCTGAAGCCAATATGTATTCTTTCACCTTTAGTGACGGGGGTGTAGGGCATAATATAGCAGTTAAAATAGTAATTTGGCCAAAGGCTCGTAATTCTAGGTCAAAATTAAATGAAAAAACATCTTCTGAGCAAGTTTATGTGTTCAGTCGACCATGAAAACTAGGTCATTGTGAAATTCTGGTCACATCATCCGAATGTCCTGGTCAGGGTGCTTCCTTGACATTAGTTTGATGACAACTGGTCTGTTTATTTAACCATAAGGCCAAGAAATATTGAAAATTGAGGACAAAAATATAAAAAAATGTTGAATGTCAAAGGAAGTCTTTTTTGACAACATATGTTCAAATTAAACCAAATAAAATGATATGGAAATATAGTTTAGATGTTCTGTTAATCATTTTATCAAATCCTGTCTGTCTGCTGTACTCTTCTACCAAATGAGAATGTTTTTACAAGACAGGCTAAAACCATGTTGGATTACCCCACCCACTTCTGTGGACCCATAGCTCAGTAAGTGGGGCTTTCCGCGCAAAGTCACATATGGTTCAATAAACTAGACACACTGGAGTATACCATCAGTCAAAAAAATAAAACTTTGGTAGGATGCAGAAAACCCACCTTATTGATACCCCCCCCTTTCTTTGGAGTACTCATTTTTAGCTCGCCTGTATGAAAGCTTTTTTATGTGATGGGCAAGGCGCTGTCAGGCGAGCTATCCTGTACCACGGACAGGTCTTGTTTATTAGAGGCATAAAACCCAGCTAAAACCCAGATAGTCTACAAAAAGACAGGTCTGTATTATTTGTCAAATTTGTTTCACCCTATATTTTCAGACAAGATATGTGTACTCCAGGACGCAAAATTGAATCTCCGACAGATTCTACTATTAGCACAGGACGCCCAGATCTTCAGGGCAGACGCAATCCTGCATATGAAGACATTGTTTACGACAATAATGGCCGCCCTGTGACATCCAGACAGAATGCACCTTCTCGTAGTGCTCCATTTAATCCAAGTGGTTTTGGTGTACAAAAAATCCAAGTTGCGACTCGGGGCAGCGGGCCCCCAGATGAAGAAGATGGTTTACACAGAGTTAATGTTCATATGTTTGAACAGCCCCCTCAGGAGAGAAAAGCTAGGGGAGATTATGACTATGAAATTCAAAGACATTCTCCGTCAAGACGGTCACCAGAAAGACAACATGGACCAGAGCCTAGACCTGATTACGATACTAGACTATGAGGGGCACATGGCACCTCTATAAATACTCACCAGAGTGAAATACTCATCAATTTTAAATTGTCAGCTCCAGACAGTGCTCCAGATGAGTGATAATTGAAAAATAATTTAAGCCGCCACAGACTATGAGGGGCACATGGCACCTCTATAAATACTCACCAAAGTGAAATACTCATCAATTTTAAATTGTCAGCTCCAGACAATGCTCCAGATGAGTGATAATTGAAAAATAATTTAAGCCGCCACACGAGAAAACAAGTGGTTGTGCGCCCAGTGCTGACTCAGATCAGCCTAGGCATCCACCCAGTTTGAGCAGACCCTTCGATTAGTGCTCAAAGGGTAGCTAAGGGTTTAAGCTACCTCAATGTGGACGGCGAAGACTCTCATCAGACTGGGCGGATGCCCAGGCTGATCTGAGTCTGCGCTGGGCACACTACCACATTGTTGGTTTTGTCGTGTTGCGGCTCATTTTTGGTATTTCACCATAGAAACATATGATGTGACCCTTCATTAGTATTGTCTCGAGACAGTTCTAATGTGAGGTCACGACATGTTTTCGTTGAGAAATACGAAAAAATATATTTGTATTATCTGCAATAGGCCCTCTGATCTGGAACCCCATCAAGATGTGGTTTTACGATATTTGTTCTCAAACCTGTTTTAGCCCCTCATTAGGTTTGCCTTGTTTACATGGTTCTGTTGAGGGGCTGGAATTTTTAAGGGAGAAATAAAAATTTGTTTCAGAATGGGTACAACTCCATGTGTTTTTTTTCCACCATTTTTGAAAAGAGAAACAACTTTTGTAACTTCACTGGATGCCGGGCCGCGTAGCGCAATCAGTAGGGCACCTGACTAATAAGTCAGAGGTCCTGGGTTCGATACCTGGTCTGGCCACATTCTTTCGTTTCCCCTTCCGCTGATTCAAGAAGGGCAGTGGTCAGTTACTGGCGAAAGTATGTGCACTTAGTACTGGTTAACCGCTTGGGAGGTCTAAGCCTGCCCAAGAATAGTGTGGTTAGGTTAACTGACCGTCCCAACATGACCATAGATGTTTACTGTGGACGTTAAGAAATAAATCAATCAATCAAAAACTTCACTGGACAAAGATTCTCTTAAAAATGGAGTTACTTCAAAGGAAATAATTCTTTCCTCTGAGTGTACATTTTCAGGGGAAACAACTCTGGCAGTTTTTTTTTATCTGCTTCCCTTTTCGGTACAGGTCATCTCTTAAAGAAAAGAATTTGCTCCTGTAGGAGCAAATTCTTTCCTTTAGGAGTAGACCCCATTTTGGATGGGTTTTGTTGCCCAGGTAAGCAAACAGAAAGTCACAAAAGTTGTCTCCCTTTATAGAATGGTGGGAGAACGTGGAGCTGTACCCATATTGTTGACGGGGATGCTATATAAAACTGTTTGCTGAAGAGTGAAGTATGCAAAAGTTAAGAAGTGTTCTGATCAGTGTGATGTTTTATGCCTTTCCAATTCTATTAGTAATATAAATAAATTCTACTTTATTATGTGACTTTTAACTGTTACGTTATTTTGTTATCATTAAATGCTCAATCTTAGAAGTTTGTAATATATTTTTATACTCATTTACTAGAAGTTTAATAATGCCGATATATGCTGTACAAAATAGTCATTGTAAAAATTGAGACATGTCATGTGACTTCCAACAATGTAGCAATTTTGTCATGTGATACTCAGATCATCTTTCTCATTTATACAGGGTAAGCAGAGATCTCACTTTTGGCTCTATGGCTTGGGTCACTTCCATAGATGGCTGATGTGACAAGCAAAGGCTCTGATCAGACTGCACTTATGTGCAGTCTGATCAGAGCCTTTGCTTGTCACCAGTGCCACATTGTTGGAAATCGCATGACATGGTTGAAATCATTTCCTTTTATTAAAATTACATGATAATTATATTCTTAGTTATATAAATGTAGATATAAACACGTGTTCATGTAGCATTGGTCTACGAAAATATGTCTGGGCCCAGTTGTTCAAAGCATCAGCAGAAACCTATAAATGTTTATTAAACAAATTAATGCTAGAAGTTTTAGAGTATCAAGACCCAGTTGTTCAAAGCATCGTCAATTTAACGAAGTTGTTGATCAGTGATTTGTTAAGCCTTCTAGCATGCTTAAAAAAATCAAGTGTGCTCATTTTTTTTTTTTTTTTGCTGAAAAAATGTGAGGAACTTTTGCTTCGCTCACATGAATACATCCAAATGATGCTTAGTGAATGGCAAACATTGTAGACCCTGATCAAACCAGGAGCAGTGTGAACTGGGTCTTCAATGTTTGCTCAGACCTGTCTGTCGGAATATTTAGGGTCATTACAGTAGTTTCAAACAACTAGGCCCTTAGCCCTGACAGTAAATGGTCTTTCAGTATTGCCTTAAGACATTAAAGGAATTCAGTAAAATAAAAACACAAAAGTCTATGCCTTGCTTAGTTGTCTTTTAATTTTTTTTTACCACAATCAGCTAATTAACACTGTGAAGGTGTATGACTATATTCTCCATGTTTTTCTACCATTTTTACAGAGGGAAACACAGACCTCCATGGCATAAAGAATAAGAGTGCTGACTTAAACATTAAGGTCTCTCACAGCTGTGTTTTCAAGCTTTAGCTTGCGCACGTAAGAAAGCCAAGTTCTGCTTGTGGAAGGTCAAGTGTTTTCTTCCCGGGAGCTCAGGTTTCGCCCTCCTCTGTTTAATGATCGGCTCAACATAAGTGAATTTTTCTTGAAAGGGCAGTAAAACCCATTAAAAATTGGGAAACAACTTTTGTGGTTTCCTGTCTGCTTCCCTGGATGATGGATTTTTACACCCACAGTATACTCGTAATGCAGGGTTATCACAACGTGCATTATCAAATTCAACAAGAGCCGGGACACGAGAAAACCAACAAAGTGGTAGTGTGCCCAGTGCAGACTCAGATCAGCCTGGGCATTCACCCAGTCTGATCAGACTTTTTGCTAAGCACTTGAAGGATAGATAAGGGTCTGAGCTACCTCCATGCGGACAGCGAAGAATCAGATCAGACTGGGTGGATGCCCAGGCTGATCTGAGTCTGCGCTGGGCACACAACCACATTGTTGGTTTTCTTGTGTCACGGCTCACATAATCTCAAATGAATTGACAACTTGTCATAATCTCAAATTAATTGACAACCACAGTTAATACTCTTATAGTCTCAAACGAACTGCATCCAGCAAACAGTGCTCTTAAACATGGAACGAGCAGTCTGTGATCAGCCTGCATTCCCACACTATGATCAGTCTGAAGTATGCAAATAGCCTAATGTGCTTAAATATTGGGACACCTAAAACCATTAATTTCCATTTGGGACAAATGGAAAATTAACGGGTTTAGGTTTCCCAATACTTAAGCATATCAGGTAAATTGTAGTAATCACAGAATACCTTAATCAGACTATTAATCATCCCATCAATGCAAGATGTGAAGTCCACTATATCATAAACATTAGGTGTTTAGTCCACTATTTCATGAGTGCAAGATGGTGCTAAGTCCACCGCAAGATGATGATAAGTCTACTATTTAATGCATGCTAGGAGGTGTCAAGTCCACTTTTTCACACATTCAAGAAGGTGCTAAACCCACTGTAATGAACACAAGATGGTGCCAAGCCCATATTACATGAACGCAAGCAAGTGCTAAGACCACTGAGTGGAAGACTGCTATGGCCATTATTTTTCATGAATGGAAGGTGCTAAGGTCCATATTTCACAAATGCAAGAAGGAGCTAAGTCAACTGCTTTATGAATTCGAGAAGGTGCTAGGTCCTTTTAACAGCACCTTGTACTAAGCACCTCCTTGAAGTCATAAAACTGAACTTGCCACCGTTTAGAATTCATGGGATGATAAAAGCATCCTGATCTATATCTCTGCCTGTCCCAAGGTTCTGGTGGTCCTTTTTCAAATCTTATTTACACCAGCTACTGTCATGAGGGTTCTGTTCTTTCATTTTGGTCTCCACTCCCATCTAACACCTCACCCTCTGTGTCTTTGTGCTTTCTTTTTGATCTGTATCTGTAATCGAACACATATTACAAGAGAACTATACTTAAAATTAAAATTGTCATTTGGGGCAGTAAATCAATGGTTTATGTTCCCAAACTTCCTTTTAGAATGACTTCAGCAGAGCCGTAAACACAATTTTTGACCATAAAACCAACAATTTACCTCCCAGAATGACAATTTTCAATTCTAATGCACTTTTTTGCAGTTTCACCTTTCAAAACATACTACTATGCATCCTGTGTAAAATCGGGTGTCAGCCAATGAGAAGCGATGTTTTATAATGACCTTTCATCCATACATGAATTTTTGATGTTATCCAAATACATTAGAATTTACAATACCCATAAAAATTCTAAGTATTGGGACAGATGATCTGAGGAAACAGTGCAGACCCATACCAGACTGCTCATAAAGAAGTAGTCTGATCAGGCTCTGCACTGTATGTCATTCCAACTGTGTCTTTTGGACACATTACTGCATAACCAAACTGTAACATTTTTAGGACATACTTACATTTTTAGGGCAATAATGGTAATTATTTTGTGTTCCAATTTTAAGAATACTATACAATAATCGCAAGAGCTCACATAAAAGAGCTTTTGATGATTCAAAAGGAACTGTTTTCTTATTTTTGCCATAAAAGCATTTGTTGTGGTCCAATGAAAGGTAGCCAGTTCTAAACAGTTTTACTTTATTTTTCAGAAAAATTGTCTTATTTCTTCTCTAAACTAACATCTGCTGTGGTCTCTTACAGAACAGCCACTTATTCGACATTTGAGCCACAACACGAGAGAACCAACAAAGTGGTTGTGCGCCCAGCGCAGACTCAGATCAGCCTGGGCATCCACCCAGTCTGATCAGAGTCTTCGCTGTCCACATGGAGGTAGCTTAGACTCTTACCTACCCTTTAAGTGCTTAGCAAAGAGGCTTATCAGACTGGGCGGATGTTCAGGCTGATCTGAGTCTACGCTGAGGGCATAACCACTTTGTTGGTTTTCTCGTGTCGCGGCTCATTTGATATTTCCATTGTCCTACCAGGTGGAAGCGAGGTCCCAGTCACTCAGTAGGTAAAGTGCTGGCCTGCTAAGCAAGCAGTCTAGGTTCGAATCCCACAGAAGGTGAATTTCTTCCAAAAGTAAACAAGGTGCCACTGCACACAGCCTTTCATCTTTCCATCAGCTAAATATGTCTGAAGTACTGTTGAAGGGTTGTAAAACTGCAAGTCAACCATCCATACAGATGACATTTTACAATCTCGGTTAACAGTGCAAGAAGCAGTCTGATCAGGTACAATCCTGTTTGCTGGTGCATTTCTGTCTGATTAATTAAGGTGTATGGGTATGCCTCAGTTTCTGCAATTTTTAAACAACTACTGTGACTTCCTTTGCAGTGAAACCCTTTTAGAAAGGGCTCTAAAAGAGCTTAATTTGCTCCTTTACAAGTTTTTCCATGTATTGAATCAATTAGAAGGGAGGCAGAAATGAAAATGACCAGTGCCCAGTCATTTAAAACTAACTACATCGTTAATTACGTTAAATTTTCATATATATTATACGTAAAAACAGTAATTTTATTGACAAAAAAAATAGCAGGAGCTTTGGCAGTGCAAAAGTTCCTCACAATTTTTCAGTAAAAAATATTACTGCAATTGATTTTGTGAATACTGTAAGACTTAACAAGTCCTCGACTTACGACTTTGTTAATCTAACAAGGCTTTTAACAACCTGACCCAAGTTGCTTTCTCTGGATCAGTGTCCATTTACCATTTGCTGAATACAATATACTTACTTTTCCCATTTTTTATGATTAAGAGAGGTAAAATCTTCAACTGTTGCTATGTCTTTTAAATACTTTGCTAATCTTAATAATTCTCTATCTTTTTCTCTGTTGAAATGTGCTTGTCGAAAAGGTCGAATCTGAAATATAAATCAAACTAATAAAATATTGTACCAACTTCTAGAATCTGCTTAAAAATTCTGAAATTACTATCAAACTGACTGAAACTACTCCTTTGGCCACCTTCTGCATCAGCCTTAGAGCAGGAAGACTTACAGACAGGGCCCGGTGGTAAAAACTAACGACATCGGTAGTTAACGTGATGTTAAAATTTCAAACTTATCGTATGCAAACACACTGCCATTTTTTGCCGAAAAAAATGTGAGGAGTGCAAAAGCTACTCACAATTTTTCAGCAAAAATTACCACAATTAATTTTATGAGTACTGTAAGACTTAATGAAACTGGACTAATGGCTTCATTATGCTAACTTTGCTTTGAGCAACTGGGCCCAGGAAATTAATGGATGAGAACAGCTTACAAACCTTCTACCCAATGAGGTGCGGATTATTTTATTTAAATAGCACAATTCACTCCATTAACTGGATGTATACCCATGGGTATTGCATGAAGTTAGAACAACAAACTGACATAAATGATAGCAAGTCAAGAATCAAAAGATTAAAACTGAGCTGCCACACGACAAAACCAACAAAGTGGTATATGCACCCAGCAAAGACTCCGATCAGCCTGGCAGCTGCCCATGCTTAAGTGTTAACAATATGCACATGACTAAAGGTCCATTTTCTTTTGAAATCAAGTATTTATTTGCCTTACCCTTAGACCAGTCTGTGGATTCATGATAAAGTTTCTTCTTATATCATCAAACATGATAGTGTTGTGTGCACCCCATTGTGGAAATTTACCCCAGATCACTCCTAAAGGCTTTACCTTGTCAAAATAAAAAAGAACATGTACTATAAATACACATATACAGGATATGGTACCCTATGGTGCTTATGTATATACTAAACAAAAATTTGGTAGGTTGCTTCTTTTCATCTGTCTATGCATTAGCACAGAAACTGAACATAACAAGAAAGCCTGATCAAAGTTAATGCTGCTGCTGCTAGAAAAGTACTTTTTGCTAACTGAATGGCTAGTTAACAAGTCCTATCAGCATACAGGATAGCTCACCTGACATGCCTTGCCCATCACATAAAAAAAACTGTTGTAAAACTTTAACTCTTTCGGCGCCAAAGTCGCAATAATGCGACTTTGCAAACAGCGTATATCCAGATCAGCCGGCTCTTAAAAGAGCCGTCTGATCAGGATCTACACTGTTTGCCATTCAAATATGAACTAAAAAAGCCTGATTTTATGAAAAATGTCTTTAGATTGTTAAAATTTCCAATTACAAATCTGTCGTCTGATGATTTGAGCAGACCAAAGTTTGTCGTCTGAAAAATTTGGCGCCGAAAGAGTTAAAGTGACGCCCACACCCACACTGTCAGGGTGACAACAACAGCTCCCTGTAATTTCATACAGGCGAGCTAAAAATCAGTTTCTTAAATTATTTGCACATCGGCAGAGCAGAACTTGTTTCAAGAAGATGAACACTTAATATTAAAATAGTATATGTGTCAATGAATAATCATCCCATTAATGATACTGACTGCAATGTTGTTCAACTTTATGTATCTGTATTTTGATATGGGTATTCATACAGACATGTTAAATCTACAAATACACATTAACCTAGACCTAAGCCAGAAATGAGTCAAATTTTACACAGCCCCTTACCTAAGACCCTTTCCATTTACAATTCACCCTAGTACAGTAAATGTGCTAAAACTTCATACACCTCATCTCCCTTAACCCTTTTTTGACCAGTGGACTTGTCCATTCTTATCATGCAGATAATCCCATTTCTAGTTTTAGGGGTTTCTGGTGAATATTTTCACTTTTATTGTATTCTGCATAGAAATTCCTGCAAGCAAACAATGTAGGCCCTGATCAGACGCCGCGAACTGGGTCTGCATTGTTTGCATAATGTCCCCAAAACGGGTATCCGATCTAAAATGGGTTAAAAAAAACATGGAAAATTATTCTTTTTTAAGATATTTTCCCCGAAAGCAGTTGATGGAATTGCAGACCCAGATTTGCTTACATACCTCTATTACTCCATATTTAGGTGTATGTACACTAATCATAGCCGAACTATCTAACATAAAGCATAGTTTATACTGTGAATGTGTCGATACCCCTAGCTCCTTCATTTTCACCTCAATCCACTTCATACCTGTGGCAGCTAAAAATAGAAACATTATAACTCGACATCAATAAAGCACAGACAATTATGCTATATTTGAGGTCAATAACATTACAAGTAAAAAGCATAGATTGAGACTTAAATACATGTACAACAGAAATGCAAATTTGTCTTTTATTCCATTGTAGTTTGGTCTCAATGGCAGCAATGACATATTTGTGTTAAATCCAAAATAGCATAATTTAGAAATAAGTTTTCCTTATCGGCGAATTATTGCAGATTAGAAAAATGATTTTCAACAAGGGCTTTGCAAGCGGCCTATAATACGCCAGTTTTAATGTCATAAAGGAGCTACAATATGAACAAAATTGTTTACAAAAGGACAGACAGGTAGACAACCACTCTCTAATTGATGACGGCAACATTATCTAAATATTTAACACATCAAATACTATTTGCTTACCAAAAATTAGCTTCCAAGGTGAAGTGGCTCAGAAATTGAGTAATGCCAAAGTCAAACAAGGGAGATAATTCATAAACTAAATATACTAGAGTTACCATTCTTGGTTTTAATACATTCTCTTGAAAATAAACACATCACCATTAAGTTGTGTTAAAATATTTTGAACGGTTAAGGTGTTATAGATTAAACAGGAAATTTATGCAAGTGCAGATACTTCAGAAAGTATGCCAGAGTTGTGGTTCTTGCTCGGGATACATTGCCCCATTATTCTTTACATTTCCACAAAGTTTCGTTATAATATTTCAAAGGGTTAAGGAGATATGGAGTGAATGACAAACACCTAAAAATACTAATCAAAGGGAAGTTACTCTAAAATTAAGAAAGGGGGAGCAACCATTCTTATATGTGACATATTGTCTTGTGATCATGCACATTGCTATAAAGTTTCATCATGATATTCAAAACAGTTACCAAGTTAAGGTATGCACAAGACAAATTTACGCAAAAGTAGCATAAACTAGAAAATTGTGTCTGTAAGACACTAATGATGCCCCCATGCAGCGCCTGTCACATGATATGTATATATCCATAAAGCACCTACAAAGAATCCATTGAAAACATAACCTGCCATGCGAAAAACTGCCCAAAATGACTAAGTTAAAAAGGCTGTGATTCTGTCAAAATTAATTCTAGACCTATCAATATGCCTCATCATATCTTCAAATATGTCCACCATATGTAGACAAGGTTTGAAAAAGATCCATTGAAAACTGTGGAGCAAATTCATAACACAAAATCCATACCCTACAATGCAAAATTTCCCTAGAATGACTAAGTTCAAAAGGCCATAATTCTGTCAAAATTAATTCTAGTGCCATCAAAAACCCACATGCACATCTTCAATACATTCACAGCATGTATGCAAAGTTTGAAAAAGATCCATAGAAAACTGTGAGAGAAGTAGATTACACAAACTCTATACCCTACAATCATACCCTACAATGCAAAAAATTGCCTAAAATGACTAAGTTCAAAAGGCCTTAATTCTGTCAAAATTAATTCTAGGTCCAACAAAAATCCACATGCACATCTTCAATATGTCCACAACATGTATGCAAGGTTTGAAAAAGATCCATTGAAAACTGTAGGAGGAGTTGATTACACAAACTCTATACCCTACAATGCAAAAATTTGCCTAAAATGACTAAGTTCAAAAGGCCGTAATTCTGTCAAAATTAATTCTAGGTCCAACAAAAATCCACATGCACATCTTCAATATGTCCATAACATGTATGCAAGGTTTGAAAAAGATCCGTTGAAAACTGTGGGAGGAGTTGATTACACAAACTCTATACCCTACAATGCAAAAATTTGCCTAAAATGACTAAGTTCAAAAGGCCGTAATTCTGTCAAAATTAATTCTAGGTCCAACAAAAATCCACATGCACATCTTCAATATGTCCCCAACATGTATGCAAAGTTTGAAACAGATCCATTGAAAACTATGGGAGGAGTTGATTACACAAACTCTATACCATAAAGCGTGACGAACAGACAGACGGACAGACGGACAGACAGACAGGGGCAAATCTTAATGCCCCCTGACTATCGTCACGGGGGCATAAAAAAAGATGAAAGGGATGTAACTCCAAAATGAAGTAAAGGGGAGCAACCACTGTTGTACGCGACGCATCAATGGGACTTCATACTCATTGCTATGAAGTTTCATGAAGATACCCTAAACGGTTATCCACAAGACTTGCAGGGAAAAAATAATTAAAGGGGCATAACTTGGAAACTAAGGAAGGGGGAGCAACCATTCTGGTACCTGACACCTTGTCCCTACCTAATACACGTGCCTACAAAATTTCATGAAGATATCTCGAATGGTTACTGAGTTATGGTGTGCAAAAGAATGTTTACTGACAGACGGACGGACAGTGCCATGACATAATATGTTCGTTTTTTTATACGCCCGTTTTGAAAAAACGGACGTATTATGTCATGGCGCTGTCCGTCCGTCCGTCCGTAAACATTCTTGTGCGCGCCATAACTCAGTAACCGTATGGGATATCTTCATGAAATTTTGTAGGCATATGTATTAGGTAGGGGGAACATGTCGCGTACAAGAATGGTTGCTCCCCCTTCCTTGATTTCAAAGTTATGCCCCTTTGATTGATTTTTACCCTACAGGTCTTGTGCGCGCCAGAACTAGATAACTGTTTGGGATATCTTCAAGGAATTTTATAGCAATGTGTATGAAGTCCCAACGATGTGTCGCGTACAACAATGGTTGCTCTCCCTTTCTTCGTTCCTGAGTTACATCCCTTTTATTAGTTCTTTTGGGCTGTTTTTGTGTATACTTATGTTGTGCATACATTAACTCAGTAACTGTTTGGAATACCATGATGAAACTTTATAGCAATGTGCATGATCACAAGATAATATGTTGCATATAAGAATGGTTGCTCCCCCTTTCTTAATTTTGGAGTAAACTCCCTTTCCTCTGTCCATAAAATTCTTGTGTGTGCCATAATTCAGTAACCATTTGGGATATCTTCATGAAATTTTGTAGGCATATGTAGTAGGTAGGGGGAATGTATCGCATACAAGAATGATTGTTCCCCCTTCCTTAGTTCCCAAGTTATGCCCCTTTGATTGTTTTTTTTTTTCCCTGCAGGTCTTGTGCGCGCCATAACTAGATAACTGTTTTGGATATCTTCATGAAACTTCATAGAAATGTGTATGAAGTCCCAACGATGTGTCGCATACAAAAATGGTTGCTTTCCCTTTCTTCGTTACTGAGTTACATCCCTTTTATTAGTTCTTTTCGGCCATTTTTGTGTATACTTATGTTGTACATACATTAACTCAGTAAGTGTTTGGAATATCATGATGAAACTTTATAGCAATGTGCATGATCACAAGATGATGTGTCATATATAAGAGTGGTTGCTCCCCCTTACTTAATTTTGGAGTAACCTCCCTTTGATCATTATTTTTAGGCATTTCCATTCACTCCATATCTCCTTAAGTCTTTGAAATATTAGAATGAAACTTTGTAGGAATGTGTGTAATAATTAGGCAATGAATCCTGAGCAAGAACCATTACTCTGGCTTGCTTACTGGATTATCTGCCCATGCATAAATTTCCTGTTTACTCTGTAACTCCTTTACCGTTTAGAATATTTTAACACAACTTTATCGAGATGTATATATTGTCAAGGGAATGTATTAGAACCAAGAATGGTATATCTAGTATATTTAGTATATGAATTATCTCCCTTGTTTGACTTTGGCATACTCAACTTAGGAGCCACTTCACCTTGGAAGCTGATTTGTGGTATACTAATAGTATTTGATGTGTTAAATCATTTTAACTTAAATGTTTAAATAATGTTGCTGTCATTAATTAAAGTGTGGTTTCCCCTGTTTTTCTGCCTGTCTGTCCTTTTATAAACAATCTTGTTCATATGACATTAAAACGGGCGTATTATGCGCCGCTTGCGAAGCCCTTGTTCAAAGAGGGCGTATAAAAACATGGAGGTGAACAGTCAACACATATGCTTTAAATCAGCAGTTCTTGTTGACACTGACTGAGTTGTGGTCTAACATCCCCAAACAATATTTCTGTCAAGACATTGCCTCCAAATTTTTAGGACTTTCACTCAACCTGAGATGAATAACACCTAGGTTCTGCTACAGCTACTAGCAGCTCTGCCTAAGAGACAACTATGCAGCTCATCTATTTCTCAGGCTCTGGTGGGTGAGGGTCATCAGCAGTCCTAATCAGGTGTCACAAAATGTAATTTTACAAAGACTATGTCTCAAAACCATTATGAAATAGTTTTCAAATCTAAAGCTTGGACAGTACCACAGTTTTCAAGGATTTTGTTTAGAATGTAAGTTTTCAGCTTGTACTGACGCTGTACCTTACTTACACCAAATTACGATATCATAGTCTTCATATGCAGAAATCAGAAATTCATGTAGAAATGGTCGGATCAACTCATTGGCACATTCCGCTACTGAACGGTGATCTGAAATGAGGGGATACATTTCAAGAAAAAATACTGTACTGGCATCTTCAAAGGGCATTCACATCACTTGTGGTCACGTTTTGTGTATCTGGCAAAACTGATGTCATCAGAGACATACAATTAACATCTTGTGTATTGGTGAAAACATTGTTGGGAAATACTGTTAGTGCTATTTAATGCCACACTGCAAAGTACTCAAAAGAGCATGAATGTAATGACATTGAGTTCTTTAATATGTTTTTTTTTCCATAAATTGTCAGCAGGAAAAAAAAAGAGTCTTCAGCTGCCAAATGCATGTATTTTCAAAATTCAAACACCAATGAAATCTATGGGATTCAAGAACTTTTTTTTGTCAAGCAAGCCAATCATCTTTTATGCTGTCTCAAAAGGTAATTCCAACGTAAATGTGCATTTCTTGGATGAAAAAAATCAATCAAATGCTGAAACTGTTGTGACTTACTTCAAAGTGAATTATAATGTATTTTATCAAGTGAATAATTTCAATGTTAACACCAATAATGAGCTGAGCCAATGATCTACAAAAGTATGCGTGTACAAGTTAAACTGAGGAGGAGAAATATGTTAAAATAACAAATCTCTGAAAATTGGGTGAAAATGTACAGTGACACAAACTGCCATCAGCTTATCCTCATGCATGACTCAGATCAAAAGTTTTCATGGTATTCTAAAGGAGTAAGCTTACTAAATAAAGTACATGTATTCTTTAAAAGTTCTAAATATTGAAACAGCTAAAATAATTACTGAAACTGTTCTAAAAATTGAACAGTTTGATTTTTCAATGCTGTTATGCTTTTAACAGATGAAAATGGAATGGCAAACAGTGTAGACCCTGATCAGACTGCTCCTTTAGGAGCAGTCTGATCTGGGTCTGCACTGTTTGCTTGGACCTATCTGTCCCAATATTATGAAGTTTTACTGGTAATCTTTTCAACAACAGTTCTCTTACCAAATAAAGTATAATCAATATCTAATACTAGAAGTTTTTTGCCCTCTCTTGGCACTGACATCATCTCTATCTTATAGTCTTTCACTCTCTTTTCAATCTTACTGAGGTATTCTTCCCTGAAATAAAGGCAAAATAGAGACAGTGAACAATAGTTAATAAGTTCTGAATAGCAGTTGGAACGCAGCTCCAAGGAGTAGGGATATAATCAAGCACATAGCAACAAATTTTTGTTCGAAATTGTCGCCATCAAAATGGCTATCGATGAACCCCATAGTACTTTAATGCCACAATACAGATTAATCAAATCGCTCCACCGGTTGAAATTTTAAGAGCACTTTTCTGACTTCCATTATT
Source organism: Ctena decussata (assembly GCA_963989385.1). NCBI lineage: Eukaryota > Metazoa > Mollusca > Bivalvia > Lucinida > Lucinidae > Ctena > Ctena decussata. The sequence goes on along the minus strand of OZ022498.1, from coordinate 73,674,376 downwards.
GAATATTTCTGTTAAAATAATTCCAGGACATCCTTTTCCGCCTGTGTAATTATTGACGAAACAGTGCCCTTTACGTCAGCGTCAAACATGTGAACAAAAAATTACGATTTACAGCTTATTCTATTTTCTCCAAAACGCAGACTTATGCCATGATAAATATTGATATATATTCTACTATCAGTGGGAACGCGTATCCATGGCGGAGTGATATTTTTATACAGATAGCAACGAAATAACGTTCGAAATTTCTCAGACTCAGATTCAATCGACGAACGTGTCGCAATTTCAGTGATGCTTTGTCGGCGAATCAAGCTACACAAAGCCGAAAATAAGATATGGTTTTATTCCTTACATCTGAATTTAATTCTCTATGCCTTTAAGAGCAGAGCTAAACACCGAGATATTCTGCAATCGAACGTTTTACGTGATCATGTAAAGACGACTCTTATCCGCCAACTTCAACAGCATTTTTCAAAATAAATCGACTTTCTCCCGTCGGCGGACATATGCCATGAAAAACCATGGTGTCTGCCCTTTCTCCGTTATAAAAATTAAGTAATTCGGTGTTTGGGACAATTTCCTTTGCAAAATAATGTTTAGGTACCCTATTTCATTTTCTCAAATTAATGGCGGATTTTTTACCTGATCGATAGACAGCAAAATAATCTGTAATAAATTTAAACATTACCGAAATGTTCTTGAATCCTGAAATCCGACACACGAAGAGGAACGCATCTAGTAATTCAACATACAACAATATTTTTTTCTGTACTTTCTTCAGAATGATTGGGAAAATAATTCTGATCAGTAGCCTACACCATACTGTAAACAAATCGATCGATTTATGACAGTTGTGACGCAATTACAGAACTGCGTCAACTGTTTCAAACTTCGCATTTACTTGCTTATAAATTATTAAGACCGGTACATTGTGGTCACAATCAGAGGGACTGCTAGAAAAAAATAATTTTGCCATCCAATTAATCCTGCACGTGCCAATATTTCAAAGCCTCTCCTGCAACTCACACGATCACCCTACCCAACTTAAGGCCCCTCTACCCACCCCCCCCCCCTCTTCCTGCACCCTTCCTCCATCCCCAACCCCCACCCCTACACACACACACACGCACACAACTTTTAACCTTTCTTTTACATGAAAAAACTAAGCAAAATATAATAGATGTTTAGCCATGTTTAGCCATTACAAATACTTGAAAAACTTCATTGACTAAATCCTTGATTAAAAAGTGCAGTGTAGACCTGGGTTAGACTGTACTATCAAAACAGCAGTCTAATCAGGGTCAGTACCATTTGATTTTCCCAGCAATTTCGACACACTGTCAGATGGTGAAAGTGGTAGGACAATTGCAGTAATGAAGATTTTGTTTCAACTTCAAGCTTAGAAAATAACTTGGCCATACATACTTACACACTCCTTTACACTCCATATAATTTCAGCCAACATCGAGAAGCAGCATATATACTGTTAAATGAGCTTTTGAGCATTAAAATTGCAGTATGCATTTTTATAACATAGGTTTTGGCCCTCTGTGGAAGTACCTTAATGAGGAGTTCTAATGAGGGGTTACAACATATATATTTACTTGTTAGTTGTTTATCCCCTTTTTAAGAGTGTAAACAACTAACAAGAATTTATTGATTCTTCCTAAGAAGAAACCAGGGATTTAATAAAATACAAATTTATTATGAAATGCCAGGTGTGTCAAATACTAGCTCATCAGGTGGGGGTGGGGGCTGTCAGCTCTGCAATGCTCTTGGTTCATAAATTAAAATGCCACAGTGTGTTTATATACTCAGTGATCTTTTGAGGGATTTGCTCTAACTGTTGCCAAAAGTCTCATGGAAATCTATCAGTAGGGGCAAATTTCATGCAAAAATTATATAATTTATAGGCCTAATGAATGGTACCTTAACTTTTCATTGAGAATGGAGAATTTCTCAAAAGTTTAGTTCAATGTGATGTGTTCTCTAATATGATTCTGAGTCACACTCACAAAAAACAAAACAAATAAAAAGCACAGCTGTCCAGCAAACCAGAAAACTTGATTAAATATGTGGCAAAGGCTCAGGACTTAATCTATTCTCTAAGTTGAATAATGGTAAGATATAAACATGATTAAACAAGAAAAATAATAGGCCAATATCTAGTGAGCCAAAGTGGAGTTATTCTTTATCATTTCTCTTCAAGTAAAATGTACAGTATGTTGTGGTGTCTCATCACAGTTGCTTTTGATCAAAAATTAAAATTTAACACAATTTTCAAATGAACAAATTAGTACTATATAGGTATTCTAAATGTATAAAGCTCTGATCAAATTATTATATTCACATGCAGTCTGACATTGCCCTTCAGTGTTTTCCCTATAAGTATAAATAAATAAATAGCCAAAATAAATTATAACATATGTACATAATAAGAAAAAAAATTCTGGAGACAGTTCCACAAGTGATGGTTTTATGATAATGATTATACAAAGACTCAGCTGGAGCATGATAGCAATTCTGGGAATTCTGTCTTATTCAGCCATAAAGACATTTGTTGTGATCCATTAATAGAACCATCTATGCTCTTGCTGAAGTGCTTCTAATGAGAGGGCACAACAGG